>OZ021694.1:10267396-11674378 GCA_963978525.1 Ornithomya fringillina
AGTCGTATAACTTTTTAACGGCTACACGGATTTTGTTCAAACTTTTTGTGAAAGATAGTAAATTACGTCAGCTTGCAAATGAAGTATAACATATGGGCGTGGCATTACCAATTTAGTTAATAAACATGTATTTTTAAAAGGTTATTGCGCAAAAAAATGAGCAGTGCCGCGCCCATAAATTAGATATCAGCGAAAAGCTGGAGAAATTTCCAAACTTTTGCAAAAAAATTTGACCAAAGTCGGAGCAGTAGTTCCCAAGTTATGAGCCAAGCAAGTTTACCTTCATTCCTTTGCACCGAATTTTGAAAATCAGGTCTATACAAATATTAGCAAAATATTAGGCGCCCAGCATGCCCCAGCAAGCAAATTTTGATTTTAGGAATTTTTTAAAGTCGTACAACATTTTAACGACTGCACGGATTATGTTCAAACTTTTTGTGAAAGATAGTAAATTACGTCAGCTTTCAAATGAAGTATAATATATGGGCGTGGCATTACCAATTTAGTTAATAAACATGTATTTTTAAAAGGTTATTGCGCAAAAAAATGAGCAGTGCCGCGCCCATAAATTAGATATCAGCGAAAAGCTGGAGAAATTTCCAAACTTTTGCAAAAAAATTTGACCAAAGTCGGAGCAGTAGTTCCAAAGTTATGAGCCAAGCAAGTTTACTTTCATTCCTTTGCACCGAATTTTGAAAATCAGGTCTATACAAAAATATTAGCAAAATACCAGGCGCCCAGCATGCCCCAGCAAGCAAATTTTGATTTTAGGAATTTTTTAAAGTCGTACAACTTTTTAACGACTGCACGGATTATGTTCAAACTTTTTGTGAAAGATAGTAAATTACGTCAGCTTTCAAATGAAGTATAATATATGGGCGTGGCATTACCAATTTAGTTAATAAACATGTATTTTTAAAAGGTTATTGCGCAAAAAAATGAGCAGTGCCGCGCCCATAAATTACATATCAGCGAAAAGCTGGAGAAATTTCCAAACTTTTGCAAAAAATTTGATCAAAGTCGGAGCAGAAGTTCCCAAGTTATGAGCCAAGCAAGTTTACCTTCATTCCTTTGCACCGAATTTTGAAAATCAGGTCTATACAAAAATATTAGCAAAATACCAGGCGCCCAGCATGCCCCAGCAAGCAAATTTTGATTTTAGGAATTTTTTAAAGTCGTACAACTTTTTAACGACTGCACGGATTATGTTCAAACTTTTTGTGAAAGATAGTAAATTACGTCAGCTTGCAAATGAAGTGTAACATATGGGCGTGGCATTACCAATTTATTTAATAAACATGTATTTTTAAAAGGTTATTGCGCAAAAAAATGAGTAGTGCCGCGCCCATAAATTAGATATCAGCGAAAAGCTGGAGAAATTTCCAAACTTTTGCAAAAAAATTTGACTAAAGTCGGAGCAGTAGTTCCCAAGTTATGAGCCAAGCAAGTTTACCTTCATTCCTTTGCACCGAATTTTGAAAATCAGGTTTATACAAAAATATTAGCAAAATACCAGGCGCCCAGCATGCCCCAGCAAGCAAATTTTGATTTTAGGAATTTTTTAAAGTCGTACAACTTTTTAACGACTGCACGGATTATGTTCAAACTTTTTGTGAAAGATAGTAAATTACGTCAGCTTTCAAATGAAGTATAATATATGGGCGTGGCATTACCAATTTAGTTAATAAACATGTATTTTTAAAAGGTTATTGCGCAAAAAAGTGAGCAGTGCCGCGCCCATAAATTAGATATCAGCGAAAAGCTGGAGAAATTTCCAAACTTTTGCAAAAAATTTGA
Source organism: Ornithomya fringillina (assembly GCA_963978525.1). Classification (NCBI taxonomy): domain Eukaryota; kingdom Metazoa; phylum Arthropoda; class Insecta; order Diptera; family Hippoboscidae; genus Ornithomya; species Ornithomya fringillina. Next base: position 10,269,194 of record OZ021694.1, read on the forward strand.
CCAACGTCGGAGCAGAAGTTCCCAAGTTATGAGCCAGCAAGTTTACCTTCATTCTTGTGCACGGAATTTTGAAAATCAGGTCTATACAAAAATATTAGCAAAATACCAGGCGCCCAGCATGCCCCAGCAAGCAAATTTTAATTTTAGGAATTTTTTAAAGTCGTACAACTTTTTAAGGACTGCACGGATTTTGTTCAAACTTTTTGTGAAAGATAGTAAATTACGTCAGCTTGCAAATGAAGTATAATATATGGGCGTGGCATTACCAATTTAGTTAATAAACATGTATTTTTAAAAGGTTATTGCGCAAAAAAATGAGCAGTGCCGCGCCCATAAATTAGATATCAGCGAAAAGCTGGAAAAATTTCCAAACTTTTGCAAAAAATTTGACCAACGTCGGAGCAGTAGTTCCCAAGTTATGAGCCAGCAAGTTTACCTTCATTCTTGTGCACCGAATTTTGAAAATCAGGTCTATACAAAAATATTAGCAAAATACCAGGCGCCCAGCATGCCCCAGCAAGCAAATTTTAATTTTAGGAATTTTTTAAAGTCGTACAACTTTTTAAGGACTGCACGGATTTTGTTCAAACTTTTTGTGAAAGATAGTAAATTACGTCAGCTTTCAAATGAAGTATAATATATGGGCGTGGCATTACCAATTTAGTTAATAAACATGTATTTTTAAAAGGTTATTGCGCAAAAAAATGAGCAGTGCCGCGCCCATAAATTACATATCAGCGAAAAGCTGGAGAAATTTCCAAACTTTTGCAAAAAATTTGATCAAAGTCGGAGCAGAAGTTCCCAAGTTATGAGCCAAGCAAGTTTACCTTCATTCCTTTGCACCGAATTTTGAAAATCAGGTCTATACAAAAATATTAGCAAAATACCAGGCGCCCAGCATGCCCCAGCAAGCAAATTTTGATTTTAGGAATTTTTTAAAGTCGTACAACTTTTTAACGACTGCACGGATTATGTTCAAACTTTTTGTGAAAGATAGTAAATTACGTCAGCTTGCAAATGAAGTGTAACATATGGGCGTGGCATTACCAATTTATTTAATAAACATGTATTTTTAAAAGGTTATTGCGCAAAAAAATGAGTAGTGCCGCGCCCATAAATTAGATATCAGCGAAAAGCTGGAGAAATTTCCAAACTTTTGCAAAAAAATTTGACTAAAGTCGGAGCAGTAGTTCCCAAGTTATGAGCCAAGCAAGTTTACCTTCATTCCTTTGCACCGAATTTTGAAAATCAGGTTTATACAAAAATATTAGCAAAATACCAGGCGCCCAGCATGCCCCAGCAAGCAAATTTTGATTTTAGGAATTTTTTAAAGTCGTACAACTTTTTAACGACTGCACGGATTATGTTCAAACTTTTTGTGAAAGATAGTAAATTACGTCAGCTTTCAAATGAAGTATAATATATGGGCGTGGCATTACCAATTTAGTTAATAAACATGTATTTTTAAAAGGTTATTGCGCAAAAAAATGAGCAGTGCCGCGCCCATAAATTACATATCAGCGAAAAGCTGGAAAAATTTCCAAACTTTTGCAAAAAATTTGACCAAAGTCGGAGCAGAAGTTCCCAAGTTATGAGCCAAGCAAGTTTACTTTCATTCCTTTGCACCGAATTTTGAAAATCAGGTTTATACAAAAATATTAGCAAAATACCAGGCGCCCAGCATGCCCCAGCAAGCAAATTTTGATTTTAGGAATTTTTTAAAGTCGTACAACTTTTTAACGACTGCACGGATTATGTTCAAACTTTTTGTGAAAGATAGTAAATTACGTCAGCTTTCAAATGAAGTATAATATATGGGCGTGGCATTACCAATTTAGTTAATAAACATGTATTTTTAAAAGGTTATTGCGCAAAAAAGTGAGCAGTGCCGCGCCCATAAATTAGATATCAGCGAAAAGCTGGAGAAATTTCCAAACTTTTGCAAAAAATTTGACCAACGTCGGAGCAGAAGTTCCCAAGTTATGAGCCAGCAAGTTTACCTTCATTCTTGTGCACGGAATTTTGAAAATCAGGTCTATACAAAAATATTAGCAAAATACCAGGCGCCCAGCATGCCCCAGCAAGCAAATTTTAATTTTAGGAATTTTTTAAAGTCGTACAACTTTTTAAGGACTGCACGGATTTTGTTCAAACTTTTTGTGAAAGATAGTAAATTACGTCAGCTTGCAAATGAAGTATAATATATGGGCGTGGCATTACCAATTTAGTTAATAAACATGTATTTTTAAAAGGTTATTGCGCAAAAAAATGAGCAGTGCCGCGCCCATAAATTAGATATCAGCGAAAAGCTGGAAAAATTTCCAAACTTTTGCAAAAAATTTGACCAACGTCGGAGCAGTAGTTCCCAAGTTATGAGCCAGCAAGTTTACCTTCATTCTTGTGCACCGAATTTTGAAAATCAGGTCTATACAAAAATATTAGCAAAATATCAGGCGGCCAAAATGCCCCAGCAAGCAAATTTTGATTTTAGGAATTTTTTAAAGTCGTACAACTTTTTAAGGACTGCACGGATTTTGTTCAAACTTTTTGTGAAAGATAGTAAATTACGTCAGCTTTCAAATGAAGTATAACATATAGGCGTGGCATTACCAATTTAGATAATAAACATGTATTTTTAAAAGGTTATTGCGCAAAAAAATGAGCAGTGCCGCGCCCATAAATTAGATATCAGCGAAAAGCTGGAAAAATTTCCAAACTTTTGCAAAAAATTTGACCAACGTCGGAGCAGTAGTTCCCAAGTTATGAGCCAGCAAGTTTACCTTCATTCTTGTGCACCGAATTTTGAAAATCAGGTCTATACAAAAATATTAGCAAAATATCAGGCGGCCAAAATGCCCCAGCAAGCAAATTTTGATTTTAGGAATTTTTTAAAGTCGTACAACTTTTTAAGGACTGCACGGATTTTGTTCAAACTTTTTGTGAAAGATAGTAAATTACGTCAGCTTGCAAATGAAGTATAATATATGGGCGTGGCATTACCAATTTAGTTAATAAACATGTATTTTTAAAAGGTTATTGCGCAAAAAAATGAGCAGTGCCGCGCCCATAAATTAGATATCAGCGAAAAGCTGGAAAAATTTCCAAACTTTTGCAAAAAATTTGACCAACGTCGGAGCAGTAGTTCCCAAGTTATGAGCCAGCAAGTTTACCTTCATTCTTGTGCACCGAATTTTGAAAATCAGGTCTATACAAAAATATTAGCAAAATATCAGGCGGCCAAAATGCCCCAGCAAGCAAATTTTGATTTTAGGAATTTTTTAAAGTCGTACAACTTTTTAAGGACTGCACGGATTTTGTTCAAACTTTTTGTGAAAGATAGTAAATTACGTCAGCTTGCAAATGAAGTATAATATATGGGCGTGGCATTACCAATTTAGTTAATAAACATGTATTTTTAAAAGGTTATTGCGCAAAAAAATGAGCAGTGCCGCGCCCATAAATTAGATATCAGCGAAAAGCTGGAAAAATTTCCAAACTTTTGCAAAAAATTTGACCAACGTCGGAGCAGAAGTTCCCAAGTTATGAGCCAGCAAGTTTACCTTCATTCTTGTGCACGGAATTTTGAAAATCAGGTCTATACAAAAATATTAGCAAAATACTAGGCGCCCAGCATGCCCCAGCAAGCAAATTTTAATTTTAGGAATTTTTTAAAGTCGTACAACTTTTTAAGGACTGCACGGATTTTGTTCAAACTTTTTGTGAAAGATAGTAAATTACGTCAGCTTGCAAATGAAGTATAATATATGGGCGTGGCATTACCAATTTAGTTAATAAACATGTATTTTTAAAAGGTTATTGCGCAAAAAAATGAGCAGTGCCGCGCCCATAAATTAGATATCAGCGAAAAGCTGGAGAAATTTCCAAACTTTTGCAAAAAATTTGACCAACGTCGGAGCAGAAAATCCCAAGTTATGAGCCAGCAAGTTTACCTTCATTCTTGTGCACGGAATTTTGAAAATCAGGTCTATACAAAAATATTAGCAAAATACCATGCGCCCAGCATGCCCCAGCAAGCAAATTTTAATTTTAGGAATTTTTTAAAGTCGTACAACTTTTTAAGGACTGCACGGATTTTGTTCAAACTTTTTGTGAAAGATAGTAAATTACGTCAGCTTGCAAATGAAGTATAATATATGGGCGTGGCATTACCAATTTAGTTAATAAACATGTATTTTTAAAAGGTTATTGCGCAAAAAAATGAGCAGTGCCGCGCCCATAAATTAGATATCAGCGAAAAGCTGAAGAAATTTCCAAACTTTTGCAAAAAATTTGACCAACGTCGGAGCAGAAGTTCCCAAGTTATGAGCCAGCAAGTTTACCTTCATTCTTGTGCACGGAATTTTGAAAATCAGGTCTATACAAAAATATTAGCAAAATACCAGGCGCCCAGCATGCCCCAGCAAGCAAATTTTAATTTTAGGAATTTTTTAAAGTCGTACAACTTTTTAAGGACTGCACGGATTTTGTTCAAACTTTTTGTGAAAGATAGTAAATTACGTCAGCTTGTAAATGAAGTATAATATATGGGCGTGGCATTACCAATTTAGTTAATAAACATGTATTTTTAAAAGGTTATTGCGCAAAAAAATGAGCAGTGCCGCGCCCATAAATTAGATATCAGCGAAAAGCTGGAGAAATTTCCAAACTTTTGCAAAAAATTTGACCAACGTCGGAGCAGAAGTTCCCAAGTTATGAGCCAGCAAGTTTACCTTCATTCTTGTGCACGGAATTTTGAAAATCAGGTCTATACAAAAATATTAGCAAAATACCAGGCGCCCAGCATGCCCCAGCAAGCAAATTTTAATTTTAGGAATTTTTTAAAGTCGTACAACTTTTTAAGGACTGCACGGATTTTGTTCAAACTTTTTGTGAAAGATAGTAAATTACGTCAGCTTGCAAATGAAGTGTAACATATGGGCGTGGCATTACCAATTTATTTAATAAACATGTATTTTTAAAAGGTTATTGCGCAAAAAAATGAGTAGTGCCGCGCCCATAAATTAGATATCAGCGAAAAGCTGGAGAAATTTCCAAACTTTTGCAAAAAAATTTGACTAAAGTCGGAGCAGTAGTTCCCAAGTTATGAGCCAAGCAAGTTTACCTTCATTCCTTTGCACCGAATTTTGAAAATCAGGTCTATACAAAAATATTAGCAAAATACCAGGCGCCCAGCATGCCCCAGCAAGCAAATTTTGATTTTAGGAATTTTTTAAAGTCGTACAACTTTTTAACGACTGCACGGATTTTGTTCAAACTTTTTGTGAAAGATAGTAAATTACGTCAGCTTTCAAATGAAGTACAATATGTGGGCGTGGCATTACCAATTTAGTTAATAAACATGTATTTTTAAAAGGTTATTACGCAAAAAAATGAGCAGTGCCGCGCCCATAAATTACATATCAGCGAAAAGCTGGAAAAATTTCCAAACTTTTGCAAAAAATTTGACCAAAGTCGGAGCAGAAGTTCCCAAGTTATGAGCCAAGCAAGTTTACTTTCATTCCTTTGCACCGAATTTTGAAAATCAGGTTTATACAAAAATATTAGCAAAATACCAGGCGCCCAGCATGCCCCAGCAAGCAAATTTTGATTTTAGGAATTTTTTAAAGTCGTACAACTTTTTAACGACTGCACGGATTATGTTCAAACTTTTTGTGAAAGATAGTAAATTACGTCAGCTTTCAAATGAAGTATAATATATGGGCGTGGCATTACCAATTTAGTTAATAAACATGTATTTTTAAAAGGTTATTGCGCAAAAAAGTGAGCAGTGCCGCGCCCATAAATTAGATATCAGCGAAAAGCTGGAGAAATTTCCAAACTTTTGCAAAAAATTTGACCAACGTCGGAGCAGAAGTTCCCAAGTTATGAGCCAGCAAGTTTACCTTCATTCTTGTGCACGGAATTTTGAAAATCAGGTCTATACAAAAATATTAGCAAAATACCAGGCGCCCAGCATGCCCCAGCAAGCAAATTTTGATTTTAGGAATTTTTTAAAGTCGTACAACTTTTTAAGGACTGCACGGATTTTGTTCAAACTTTTTGTGAAAGATAGTAAATTACGTCAGCTTACAAATGAAGTATAATATATGGGCGTGGCATTACCAATTTTGTTAATAAACATGTATTTTTAAAAAGTTATTGCGCAAAAAAATGAGCAGTGCCGCGCCCATAAATTAGATATCAGCGAAAAGCTGGAAAAATTTCCAAACTTTTGCAAAAAATTTGACCAACGTCGGAGCAGAAGTTCCCAAGTTATGAGCCAGCAAGTTTACCTTCATTCTTGTGCACGGAATTTTGAAAATCAGGTCTATACAAAAATATTAGCAAAATACCAGGCGCCCAGCATGCCCCAGCAAGCAAATTTTAATTTTAGGAATTTTTTAAAGTCGTACAACTTTTTAAGGACTGCACGGATTTTGTTCAAACTTTTTGTGAAAGATAGTAAATTACGTCAGCTTTCAAATGAAGTATAACATATAGGCGTGGCATTACCAATTTAGTTAATAAACATGTATTTTTAAAAGGTTATTGCGCAAAAAAGTGAGCAGTGCCGCGCCCATAAATTAGATATCAGCTAAAAGATGGAGAAATTTCCAAACTTTTGCAAAAAATTTGACCAACGTCGGAGCAGTAGTTCCCAAGTTATGAGCCAGCAAGTTTACCTTCATTCTTGTGCACGGAATTTTGAAAATCAGGTCTATACAAAAATATTAGCAAAATACCAGGCGCCCAGCATGCCCCAGCAAGCAAATTTTAATTTTAGGAATTTTTTAAAGTCGTACAACTTTTTAAGGACTGCACGGATTTTGTTCAAACTTTTTGTGAAAGATAGTAAATTACGTCAGCTTTCAAATGAAGTATAATATATGTGCGTGGCATTACCAATTTAGTTAATAAACATGTATTTTTAAAAGGTTATTGCGCAAAAAAGTGAGCAGTGCCGCGCCCATAAATTAGATATCAGCGAAAAGATGGAGAAATTTCCAAACTTTTGCAAAAAAATTTGACCAAAGTCGGAGCAGAAGTTCCCAAGTTATGAGCCAAGCAAGTTTACCTTCATTCCTTTGCACCGAATTTTGAAAATCAGGTCTATACAAAAATATTAGCAAAATACCAGGCGCCCAGCATGCCCCAGCAAGCAAATTTTGATTTTAGGAATTTTTTAAAGTCGTACAATTTTTTAACGACTGCACGGATTTTGTTCAAACTTTTTGTGAAAGATAGTAAATTACGTCAGCTTGCAAATGAAGTATAACATATGGGCGTGGCATTACCAATTTAGTTAATAAACATGTATTTTTAAAGGTTATTGCGCAAAAAAATGAGCAGTGCCGCGCCCATAAATTAGATATCAGCGAAAAGCTGGAGAAATTTCCAAACTTTTGCAAAAAATTTGACCAACGTCGGAGCAGAAGTTCCCAAGTTATGAGCCAGCAAGTTTACCTTCATTCTTGTGCACGGAATTTTGAAAATCAGGTCTATACAAAAATATTAGCAAAATACTAGGCGCCCAGCATGCCCCAGCAAGCAAATTTTAATTTTAGGAATTTTTTAAATTCGTACAACTTTTTAAGGACTGCACGGATTTTGTTCAAACTTTTTGTGAAAGATAGTAAATTACGTCAGCTTTCAAATGAAGTATAATATATGTGCGTGGCATTACCAATTTAGTTAATAAACATGTATTTTTAAAAGGTTATTGCGCAAAAAAGTGAGCAGTGCCGCGCCCATAAATTAGATATCAGCGAAAAGATGGAGAAATTTCCAAACTTTTGCAAAAAAATTTGACCAAAGTCGGAGCAGAAGTTCCCAAGTTATGAGCCAAGCAAGTTTACCTTCATTCCTTTGCACCGAATTTTGAAAATCAGGTCTATACAAAAATATTAGCAAAATACCAGGCGCCCAGCATGCCCCAGCAAGCAAATTTTGATTTTAGGAATTTTTTAAAGTCGTACAATTTTTTAACGACTGCACGGATTTTGTTCAAACTTTTTGTGAAAGATAGTAAATTACGTCAGCTTGCAAATGAAGTATAACATATGGGCGTGGCATTACCAATTTAGTTAATAAACATGTATTTTTAAAGGTTATTGCGCAAAAAAATGAGCAGTGCCGCGCCCATAAATTAGATATCAGCGAAAAGCTGGAGAAATTTCCAAACTTTTGCAAAAAAATTTGACTAAAGTCGGAGCAGTAGTTCCCAAGTTATGAGCCAAGCAAGTTTACCTTCATTCCTTTGCACCGAATTTTGAAAATCAGGTCTATACAAAAATATTAGCAAAATACCAGGCGCCCAGCATGCCCCAGCAAGCAAATTTTGATTTTAGGAATTTTTTAAAGTCGTACAATTTTTTAACGACTGCACGGATTTTGTTCAAACTTTTTGTGAAAGATAGTAAATTACGTCAGCTTGCAAATGAAGTATAACATATGGACGTGGCATTACCAATTTAGTTAATAAACATGTATTTTTAAAAGGTTATTGCTCAAAAAAATGAGCAGTGCTGCGCCCATAAATTAGATATCAGCGAAAAGCTGGAGAAATTTCCAAACTTTTGCAAAAAAATTTGACTAAAGTCGGAGCAGTAGTTCCCAAGTTATGAGCCAAGCAAGTTTACCTTCATTCCTTTGCACCGAATTTTGAAAATCAGGTCTATACAAAAATATTAGCAAAATACCAGGCGCCCAGCATGCCCCAGCAAGCAAATTTTGATTTTAGGAATTTTTTAAAGTCTTACAACTTTTTAACGACTGCACGGATTTTGTTCAAACTTTTTGTGAAAGATAGTAAATTACGTCAGCTTTCAAATGAAGTATAACATATGGGCGTGGCATTACCAATTTAGTTAATACACATGTATTTTTAAAAGGTTATTGCGCAAAAAAATGAGCAGTGCCGCGCCCATAAATTAGATATCAGCGAAAAGCTGGAGAAATTTCCAAACTTTTGCAAAAAAATTTGACCAAAGTCGGAGCAGTAGTTCCCAAGTTATGAGCCAAGCAAGTTTACCTTCATTCCTTTGCACCGAATTTTGAAAATCAGGTCTATACAAAAATATTAGCAAAATACCAGGCGCCCAGCATGCCCCAGCAAGCAAATTTTGATTTTAGGAATTTTTTAAAGTCGTACAACTTTTTAACGACTGCACGGATTATGTTCAAACTTTTTGTGAAAGATAGTAAATTACGTCAGCTTTCAAATGAAGTATAACATATGGGCGTGGCATTACCAATTTAGTTAATACACATGTATTTTTAAAAGGTTATTGCGCAAAAAAATGAGCAGTGCCGCACCCATAAATTAGATATCAGCGAAAAGCTGGAGAAATTTCCAAACTTTTGCAAAAAAATTTGACCAAAGTCGGAGCAGAAGTTCCCAAGTTATGAGCCAAGCAAGTTTACCTTCATTCCTTTGCACCGAATTTTGAAAATCAGGTCTATACAAAAATATTAGCAAAATACCAGGCGCCCAGCATGCCCCAGCAAGCAAATTTTGATTTTAGGAATTTTTTAAAGTCGTACAACTTTTTAAAGACTGCACGGATTTTGTTCAAACTTTTTGTGAAAGATAGTAAATTACGTCAGCTTGCAAATGAAGTATAACATATGGGCATGGCATTACCAATTTAGTTAATAAACATGTATTTTTAAAAGGTTATTGCGCAAAAAAATGAGCAGTGCCGCGCCCATAAATTAGATATCAGCGAAAAGCTGGAGAAATTTCCAAACTTTTGCAAAAAAATTTGACCAAAGTCGGAGCAGAAGTTCCCAAGTTATGAGCCAAGCAAGTTTACCTTCATTCCTTTGCACCGAATTTTGAAAATCAGGTCTATACAAAAATATTAGCAAAATACCAGGCGCCCAGCATGCCCCAGCAAGCAAATTTTGATTTTAGGAATTTTTTAAAGTCGTACAATTTTTTAACGACTGCACGGATTTTGTTCAAACTTTTTGTGAAAGATAGTAAATTACGTCAGATTGGAAATGAAGTATAACATATGGGCGTGGCATTACCAATTTAGTTAATAAACATGTATTTTTAAAGGTTATTGCGCAAAAAAATGAGCAGTGCCGCGCCCATAAATTAGATATCAGCGAAAAGCTGGAGACATTTCCAAACTTTTGCAAAAAATTTGACCAAAGTCGGTGCAGAAGTTCCCAAGTTATGAGCCAAGCAAGTTTACCTTCATTCCTTTGCACCGAATTTTGAAAATCAGGTCTATACAAAAATATTAGCAAAATACCAGGCGCCCAGCATGCCCCAGCAAGCAAATTTTGATTTTAGGAATTTTATAAAGTCGTACAATTTTTTAACGACTGCACGGATTTTGTTCAAACTTTTTGTGAAAGATAGTAAATTACGTCAGCTTGCAAATGAAGTATAACATATGGACGTGGCATTACCAATTTAGTTAATAAACATATATTTTTAAAAGGTTATTGCGCAAAAAAATGAGCAGTGCCGCGCCCATAAATTAGATATCAGCGAAAAGCTGGAGAAATTTCCAAACTTTTGCAAAAAAATTTGACTAAAGGCGGAGCAGTAGTTCCCAAGTTATGAGCCAAGCAAGTTTACCTTCATTCCTTTGCACCGAATTTTGAAAATCAGGTCTATACAAAAATATTAGCAAAATACCAGGCGCCCAGCATGCCCCAGCAAGCAAATTTTGATTTTAGGAATTTTATAAAGTCGTACAATTTTTTAACGACTGCACGGATTTTGTTCAAACTTTTTGTGAAAGATAGTAAATTACGTCAGCTTGCAAATGAAGTATAACATATGGACGTGGCATTACCAATTTAGTTAATAAACATATATTTTTAAAAGGTTATTGCGCAAAAAAATGAGCAGTGCCGCGCCCATAAATTAGATATCAGCGAAAAGCTGGAGAAATTTCCAAACTTTTGCAAAAAAATTTGACTAAAGTCGGAGCAGTAGTTCCCAAGTTATGAGCCAAGCAAGTTTACCTTCATTCCTTTGCACCGAATTTTGAAAATCAGGTCTATACAAAAATATTAGCAAAATACCAGGCGCCCAGCATGCCCCAGCAAGCAAATTTTGATTTAAGGAATTTTTTAAAGTCATACAACTTTTTAAGGACTGCACGGATTTTGTTCAAACTTTTTGTGAAAGATAGTAAATTACGTCAGCTTTCAAATGAAGTATAACATATGGGCGTGGCATTACCAATTTAGTTAATAAACATGTATTTTTAAAAGGTTATTGCGCAAAAAAATGAGCAGTGCCGCGCCCATAAATTACATATCATCGAAAAGCTGGAGAAATTTCCAAACTTTTGCAAAAAATTTGACCAAAGTCGGAGCAGAAGTTCCCAAGTTATGAGCCAAGCAAGTTTACCTTCATTCCTTTGCACCGAATTTTGAAAATCAGGTCTATACAAAAATATTAGCAAAATACCAGGCGCCCAGCATGCCCCAGCAAGCAAATTTTGATTTTAGGAATTTTTTAAAGTCTTACAACTTTTTAACGACTGCACGGATTTTGTTCAAACTTTTTGTGAAAGATAGTAAATTACGTCAGCTTTCAAATGAAGTATAACATATGGGCGTGGTATTACCAATTTAGTTAATACACATGTATTTTTAAAAGGTTATTGCGCAAAAAAATGAGCAGTGCCGCGCCCATAAATTAGATATCAGCGAAAAGCTGGAGAAATTTCCAAACTTTTGCAAAAAAATTTGACCAAAGTCGGAGCAGTAGTTCCCAAGTTATGAGCCAAGCAAGTTTACCTTCATTCCTTTGCACCGAATTTTGAAAATCAGGTCTATACAAAAATATTAGCAAAATACCAGGCGCCCAGCATGCCCCAGCAAGCAAATTTTGATTTTAGGAATTTTATAAAGTCGTACAATTTTTTAACGACTGCACGGATTTTGTTCAAACTTTTTGTGAAAGATAGTAAATTACGTCAGCTTGCAAATGAAGTATAACATATGGACGTGGCATTACCAATTTAGTTAATAAACATATATTTTTAAAAGGTTATTGCGCAAAAAAATGAGCAGTGCCGCGCCCATAAATTAGATATCAGCGAAAAGCTGGAGAAATTTCCAAACTTTTGCAAAAAAATTTGACTAAAGTCGGAGCAGTAGTTCCCAAGTTATGAGCCAAGCAAGTTTACCTTCATTCCTTTGCACCGAATTTTGAAAATCAGGTCTATACAAAAATATTAGCAAAATACCAGGCGCCCAGCATGCCCCAGCAAGCAAATTTTGATTTAAGGAATTTTTTAAAGTCATACAACTTTTTAAGGACTGCACGGATTTTGTTCAAACTTTTTGTGAAAGATAGTAAATTACGTCAGCTTTCAAATGAAGTATAACATATGGGCGTGGCATTACCAATTTAGTTAATAAACATGTATTTTTAAAAGGTTATTGCGCAAAAAAATGAGCAGTGCCGCGCCCATAAATTACATATCATCGAAAAGCTGGAGAAATTTCCAAACTTTTGCAAAAAATTTGACCAAAGTCGGAGCAGAAGTTCCCAAGTTATGAGCCAAGCAAGTTTACCTTCATTCCTTTGCACCGAATTTTGAAAATCAGGTCTATACAAAAATATTAGCAAAATACCAGGCGCCCAGCATGCCCCAGCAAGCAAATTTTGATTTTAGGAATTTTTTAAAGTCTTACAACTTTTTAACGACTGCACGGATTTTGTTCAAACTTTTTGTGAAAGATAGTAAATTACGTCAGCTTTCAAATGAAGTATAACATATGGGCGTGGTATTACCAATTTAGTTAATACACATGTATTTTTAAAAGGTTATTGCGCAAAAAAATGAGCAGTGCCGCGCCCATAAATTAGATATCAGCGAAAAGCTGGAGAAATTTCCAAACTTTTGCAAAAAAAATTGACCAAAGTCGGAGCAGTAGTTCCCAAGTTATGAGCCAAGCAAGTTTACCTTCATTCCTTTGCACCGAATTTTGAAAATCAGGTCTATACAAAAATATTAGCAAAATACCAGGCGCCCAGCATGCCCCAGCAAGCAAATTTTGATTTTAGGAATTTTTTAAAGTCGTACAACTTTTTAAGGACTGCACGGATTTTGTTCAAACTTTTTGTGAAAGATAGTAAATTACGTCAGCTTGCAAATGAAGTATAACATATGGGCATGGCATTACCAATTTAGTTAATAAACATGTATTTTTAAAAGGTTATTGCGCAAAAAAATGAGCAGTGCCGCGCCCATAAATTAGATATCAGCGAAAAGCTGGAGAAATTTCCAAACTTTTGCAAAAAAATTTGACCAAAGTCGGAGCAGAAGTTCCCAAGTTATGAGCCAAGCAAGTTTACCTTCATTCCTTTGCACCGAATTTTGAAAATCAGGTCTATACAAAAATATTAGCAAAATACCAGGCGCCCAGCATGCCCCAGCAAGCAAATTTTGATTTTAGGAATTTTTTAAAGTCGTACAATTTTTTAACGACTGCACGGATTTTGTTCAAACTTTTTGTGAAAGATAGTAAATTACGTCAGCTTTCAAATGAAGTATAACATATGGGCGTGGCATTACCAATTTAGTTAATACTCATGTATTTTTAAAAGGTTATTGCGCAAAAAAATGAGCAGTGCCGCGCCCATAAATTAGATATCAGCGAAAAGCTGGAGAAATTTCCAAACTTTTGCAAAAAAATTTGACCAAAGTCGGAGCAGTAGTTCCCAAGTTATGAGCCAAGCAAGTTTACCTTCATTCCTTTGCACCGAATTTTGAAAATCAGGTCTATACAAAAATATTAGCAAAATACCAGGCGCCCAGCATGCCCCAGCAAGCAAATTTTGATTTTAGGAATTTTTTAAAGTAGTACAACATTTTAACGACTGCACGGATTTTGTTCAAACTTTTTGTGAAAGATAGTAAATTACGTCAGCTTGCAAATGAAGTATAATATATGGGCGTGGCTTTAACAATTTAGTTAATAAACATGTATTTTTAAAAGGTTATTGCGCAAAAAAATGAGCAGTGCCGCGCCCATAAATTAGATATCAGCGAAAAGCTGGAGAAATTTCCAAACTTTTGCAAAAAAATTTGATCAAAGTCGGAGCAGTAGTTCCCAAGTTATGAGCCAAGCAAGTTTACCTTCATTCCTTTGCACCGAATTTTGAAAATCAGGTCTATACAAAAATATTAGCAAAATACCAGGCGCCCAGCATGCCCCAGCAAGCAAATTTTGAATTTAGGAATTTTTTAAAGTAGTACAACATTTTAACGACTGCACGGATTATGTTCAAACTTTTTGTGAAAGCTTTCAAACAAAATATATTATTATATGGGCGTGGCATATCCAATTTACTTAGTAAGCAACAAGTAGTTTTAAAAAGTCCTTTCCTAAGCATATGGATAGTACGATGCTTATTTATTGAAAATCCCCGAAAAACTACAGAAATTCCCTAATGTTGACATTGTTTTTCTTTTTTATTAATTAAAATAATATATAAAATAAGAATTAAAAAATTATAAACACTGAGTGTTAATTTACGAAATGTTTTTACACATCATTTGTTTTCATCAAGTTCCTGATAAAAATACTGTAACAGACTAAGCGAATATAAAAAGTAAAACAACAACAACAACAACGGTAACTGTTATTACCGTAAATTAAATAACATTTACACGGATTTGGTTAATAGTGATTTGAAATCTTCAGCCTAACAACACAAGTTATGACAGTTCGAGTATGTGGTGAATCAACCCCAATCAACAGTGGAAACAACAACTTGCAGCTAATATTGCAGTTTCCAATAACTGCAAACGTTGATAAATCTATAACTTTTCCCTTTTGAGAGCTGAAATGAGTTGAGTTTAAGCTTGGGTTAAATATCAAGGGAATTACAAAAGATTCAAATTGCCTAACTGCCCGCACATCCTCCTCCTGTCAGGGTGCAATTTTGCGGCGGAACTGATTAGCAGACAATATGTCAATGTTCTCGTATAACAATAACAATAACAACCACTGCAACGAACACAAATGCACAGGCAGTGGCTGAAAGAGGGGAAGTAAAACCAAATACAAATAACAACATATTGTAGTTTTCATTTCATTTGTTGTTATTGTACATCAAGCAACAGTCGCGCCTTGTAATGAGCACAAAACAACACAAACCAGCGCAAAATTTAAAGCAATATATATAAGAAAAACTGAGTTTGGTTTAGACAAATTCATAAATACCCTCCACCTCTATAAACAAATCGGGGAGCGTAGCAGAAATATATATAATTTAAAATAATTTAATAATTTCAGCTTAATATAGAGAAATTAGCATCAGTAAGAGTGCTATCAAAGACAGACTTACGGACGGACAATTCCAAATAGGTTTAGTTTTTTCAATATTGAACAATTTATTAAAATCAATTTATTAAAATATATAATAAAAAAAGTACTTTTTTTTGTAAAATCTCTAACTTCCATTTATAGATGTTCCTAATCAAATGTCCAACTCAGTATACCTTCCCATATTATGTGGGGAGTGTATAAAAACAAAAACAAAACAAAAAAAAATAATAATAAAATCATGACAAATAAACGGAAGCATGTGCCGACAATAGTTTTTGCCTCCTACTCTCTATCTCTCATTTTCAATAGCGATAAAAATCTCAATTTTGTTTGATATGCGTGAAAGCGATTTATTTACGTGTGCATGTGTGTATGTGCATGTGATTGGCGAACGCTTTATAATAATTCACCAAGCAGCTTGTTGGTATCATTTAGTTATGCTTGCTTATGCACGAACTCATACGGGGAGCTTGGCAAAATTATGGTATCATTTAGAATGGTTAACACACACACACACACACACAATGAACTCAAAGCCAAAAAACCTGCTATTCACAAGATTACATGGAAAGGGTATAAAAAACAACCCTTATATATACATAAGGTTGGCTTTGTTTACAACCGAATGTCACTATTACAACGGACTCTACTCTACTCTACTCTACCACACACTACTTCCTTACTTTTCATTGTTTCCGACGTTGTATCATTGTAAAGATAGGGGTCACACATTAAAGCCTGCACAGCTCTCATGTAATAATCAAATTGTTGACGTTTCCATAATACGCACACACACTCTCTCGTTTGAGTGTGCACACATTCATTCAGTAATCATTGACGAGGGTAGATCATTATCACTATTAACAAAAGCGCGCTCTTTCCAATCATGATATCGCACAAACTAAATAAATGTCACATTCACTTAATATCACACACAATCGAAAAAACAAAAACAAAAACAAAAACATATTAGATTCTGTAGCAAGCATGAATGTTGGACTTTTTATGAAAATAATTTATTAAGTGTTTACTTAATAGAAAATAAAAACATTTTCACTCAAACAAAGATGTTTTATATATTCCAAAATCGCCAAATAAACAAAATTATTGGATTATTATACTCTACACATAAGAAGGAAGGTATAGTGGGTTTGTCATTGCATTTGCAACAACCAGAATGAGACGTCAGACATTCCACGAATAACGTATTTTCATTTTTAAGATTTCATTGTGTTAAATACTGTTAATTAATATCTTATAATTATTGTTTTTCAATTTTTTTCCGTTTTGTATTTTTTTTTTTAATAAAATATTTAATTACAGGGGATGAACAAAATGAAATAAAGAATATAATAAAATAACTAGTAAAAAATAAATAAATAAAAAAAAAAAAATGGATTAGGAAGGTATTGAAGGTTTTCCTTAAGCCAAATTTATTTACATTTTTTACTACTTGCATTTTTATTTTTAAAGAAATTCAATAAATTTCTTTGCCTTCCCTATAACGGTTACTGGCAATGCTCTGCCAATATTCCTTTAGCAAAACCATACAGTTAAAATGAATATAACAATTATATATGTACACTTAGCAAAGCAAAGCAAAGCAAATATAGGAAAAGTCTAAAGTGAGGAGGTTGACTCCATTTTATGTCTTCTTCCTTTCACGCTGTAATCATTCATTATACGGTATGTAATTTTATGTCTTCTTTTTTGTAGCGTTTTTTCTTACATTTTATTATGGTTGTTGTGTTTTTTTATAGTCTATATAATTGTACATATGTGCAATTTTCTGTCTATTTAACTTTTGTCCCATTATGCTATTTCACCATTGAAAATTATCGTTGTTGTTGTTGATTGTGTAGAGGTAGGTGCAGAGTACTCTCATCTTGTTTTGAATGAATAAGTTTACATAATACAAAAGTAAGCAAATGCTACAATAACAAAAAACAAAAATAAAAAAAAATAAAAACATGAAAATAAAGCATTACTTGCAAATACAAGTGTGTTGGTTTTTTCCATGTGTAACATATTACAGACAGATAAATTATATATAAATATTAACATAAGCAGACATGCTTAAAGGTATTGTACAAAGAAACATAAAATGTAATGGTTGTGCAAACAGAATGCCTTGGAATATATGTAGAAATGGATGTGTACACCTTTATAAATGTTGTAAGGATATATTATATATGGAAATCAAGGTTTGGGTCGATGTGCTAAACAGTAAGACATAGAATATGAAATGTGTGCATCTCTTACAACAAAAATATAGTAGAAAAGCTTGATATGGCTTTAATCTAATATTGAATGCTCAACACGCAACAACTAAGGGCGTGTCAGGTATACAATCGATTTCATTTCATCGATTATCAATTAAGAAATTAAAGTTTCTGCAACATTTCAACCGAATAATAAAATTCTGTACATTAGGGGCGCATCATACTATTTTTAACACTTCAATCAGTTAGTAATAAATGTGGTTATAAAATTTTTGTGGTTTCATATATTGTTTACCAGCGTCGAAAACTGACTCCATCTGGACATTTATGTCCGTGTGTCCGTCTGTTGTAGGCATTCTCACTAACGTAAATTTTAAGATATTGAGCAACAATTGTGTACAGACAGATTCTTAATATATGTGAATATTTGTACACATTGTAAACTATTTGTGATTGTCCGTTTTGTGTAGCAAGCCAGCAACCTCTACAGCATCCACATGTAATGTGTACGAAAAATGTTTACCATTTATAAAAAAAAAAATCAAATTCTTTCAAAAAAATGTATTCACGTGAAAAAGCTTTAATGCTTTATATTGAAATTTCATCATACAGTTTTATAAGAAACAAATACAATGTATTTTAAAGATATATAGGTTGTTTTTTTAGGAGGTTTGTATTTTCAATAAAGGTTACAGATATTTTGATAGTTTAAAGAAACGTTTCTACTCAGTATTGTTTGGCAAATCATAACGAAGAGGCTCAAATCATGGAAATTTATTTTTAAAATAAGTGTTTAATGAAAGTTTTGTATAAAAGTTGTCTCTTGTTCAAACTTTTTGTGAAAGCTTGTAAATTTATTCACCTTTTAGACGAAGTATATTATTTGGGCAGATCAATTTTAAGTCCATTTTTCAAATTTAATGATTTAGCTCTTATAATAGTCACATTCCTTCAAAAATATACATATGTCCGTCTGTCTGTACATAAAATTTGGCACCGTGTACTGGTTTTAATCGATAAAGTTCATTGGTCCTGTTTTATATTCAATTCAATATACAATTTCAAGTTTCATCTCGTATATTTTATAACTGTAAGTAAAGAGTGTTTTACCAGCATCACAGAATAACAGCATTTAAGGGTTTTCAAAGTCTTCGTCTTCTCCATCGTGTATATTCAGTATACTTCAGTAGACAGTGAAATGTCATAAAAAGTAATGTAAGCAACAACAACAACAATAATATAAATATACATATTAAGGTGACACAGCAACCCTACCGATACTGGCCATAAATCATGAAGAATCAGAACATAGAGAAACGAACCATAAATACACATTGTACGGATGTATGTAGGTGCAGGCATGCATATGTTGTTTCAATACAAAATATATATTTGCATACATACAATACAACCTATGTGTGTGTATATGTATGCGTGTGTGGGTGTATACAAAGCTTACAAAGCACACCATTCTTATCACTGTTTAATATAAAATACAAATCGGCACCCAGCACCACTACCATCCGGCAATAAAGTCCAGAGAAACCATTTTGGAGGAGTTTTGCTAAAGTTGGTAAAAAAGATGGAAAAGAAAACACACCCAACGCAAAACATATAACGATAAAAAGACAAGATTGCCACTGTTGGTATAAATGGTAAAAATGAAAAAAAACAAAACAAGTAAGAATAATAACAATAACACTAACAACAACAACAAAAACAAAAACAATAACATTTAAAATGAAAAAGGGTTGTGTATGGAATACAAGCACATCAGTTAAGCGTATAGAGATGCAGACGAACCGACAGACAGACATATATACTATGGTTTAGTATTTTTAAGCGGATTTTAAAGTTGGTATTGGTATGTTGCAGTGCGTTTCATTGATGGTATGATACCGGTGGCAAGCATCGTACATCGAACTTCGGACTCCCCCCCTCATCACCACATTGTTGATGGTATGCATTGAATGTCGCTTCTGTTACTACTGACTTTTACTTATATTGTAGTTATATAAGCATTTACACACAGTTTTAAGGTCGTTTTGTCTTTTTTGCTATGTTTTTTTCCTTTCTGCCAAAGTTTTTTTTGTAACAAATTCTCTTCTTATAACCTTCATCTTAGTGAGCAAAGAAGGGGACCTTGGAGTCTTCTTAGAATATATATATTATTGTAAATATATTCTTGATCAGCATTAAAATCTATATAACTATAATAATGTCCGTCCATGTGTTTATGGGTCTAATGTTGAACTCGTTATGACAAAAATTGCAAAAAAAGGCATTTTCATTTTCGGTAGTTATTAAACTTTTCTAATTAAATTAGGCGGTATTAGTACCATGCCCACCATTTAAAAACAAACTCTTGAATAAAAATTTCTTAAATTTCTTAAAAATTAAGGTTTTTATAGAATTGACATAGCATAGAAAATTAATACAATATAAATCATATAACAGAGCCGCCCTCAACTTATAAAATATTTCATTTAATAAAGAATTCAACCTTTGAGATGATAATGCAAGCTTAACTTCAATTATGGCACGGCCACGCCCACTCGATTCTTCAATTATAGGTGTGACTGTTAAACAAATTTTGTATATTGCAAAGAGAAATGTGAGGGTGATTAAGAATATGTGCGTGTGTGATGCTAAAATATTTTGTTTAAGTTCCCGAAAACTTCTTTTAATAGTTTCCGAACAATGCGACAAACTTAGCACACTTTCAACTATAAAGTGGAGGATACAAAAAAAAAAAAAAAACACGGGGACCAAAAAAGAAATATTAAAAAGACAGACAAACTGATAGACAGACACATCAACAACAACAACAATATTATTATCATATATTCAGTAAAAATACAACACATCACCACAACAGCCATCAGCATTCAACCACTACAACCACAAACATTTCTCTCTAACTCAAACACAGTATATATATAGTATATATATATGTAATATATGTAAAAAGTTCTAAGCTGCTGGTGTATGCCTCTGTGTGTGTGTGTGTTTTATTGTTTGTTTTTACCTAACTTAACACTAGGTTACATATTTATGCGTATATGTATGTGTATGCCATGTCCAACCATATACAGTTTTGCAGTGAAGCGGCGTGGTTATATGATTATTACAAACACTGCTCCAGTGTGGGTGTGTGCTGTAGTATGTTGTTGCACACATATCAAACACGCAAGATATTTTGCCTTTACACTCATACTAAAAGTTTTTATTCAATATGTAGCTTTGTAGAATGTTGGAATGGGCAACATCTATATGCATACCTTCAGATAGATGACTGACTCAAGCATACGATTGAATGGTTGGTTGGGTCTTTGATAAAATGTGTTAAATATATATGTATAGAGGTACATTTTTAGTCCCTGGCGTAACATTTCACTAAGGCATTGACTTCACTAAATGTTTACCTTGTTGTTAAAATATGCCAGACACTCAGACGTATGAGTAGTATTTTCATATTACGTATATAATTACATACGAGTACATACAGAATTCGACTGAACTAACATTGTTTGATTTATAATTTTCCATCGACAAATCCAATTTTGGTCAAACTATTGCAAATATTTTCTGTAGTTTTTCGGCGTGGCCCATTTGCTTAGACAACGACTTTTTAAAACAATTTTTTGTTTATTAAATGAATGGGAGGTGCCAGGCCCATAAAATATGCTTCATTTGAAAGTTGAATAAATTTACAAGTTGTCACAGAAGTTTAAACAAAATCCGTGCAATATTGTGCGCTTAGCGGGTTTCTTTTATTATTATATAAAAATTTAACTACCTTAGCTCCAACCCCTATAAATTCTTTAAGATTACATTTGCACCTTGTAATATCTTTGATGCTGAGGCACATATCTCTTGTGAATATGGAAGCAAAACAATTCTATGTTTCGGAATATGTTGTGATGACCGCAGTGCTGATAATCATGCGGACTTTGTTGGCTTTCGCGGTCAAAAAGTATTTATGCGCACATTAATACATACTCATAATCAGGAAGCAGACATAGAACAAAA
Organism: Ornithomya fringillina; assembly: GCA_963978525.1. Classification (NCBI taxonomy): domain Eukaryota; kingdom Metazoa; phylum Arthropoda; class Insecta; order Diptera; family Hippoboscidae; genus Ornithomya; species Ornithomya fringillina. Next base: position 10,290,766 of record OZ021694.1, read on the forward strand.
ACTTATTCCGAGAATTGTGGCATTTGTATAACAACAACAAAAATAGCTTTTTTTTTGCCTCTAATCGCCAACTGACAATATTGTTTGTCATGAATTGTTCGTTAAAGTAAGTCGACAGAAGACTAAATAAAACACCAACAACAACAATCAAACAATCAAACAACATATGATAAATATTCCATATAAACTCCCTACGTTGTCTACTATACTGCTACTATTAACAGCAGTAGCTACCGAGTGAAAAAGGCAACAGTTTAAACTTTCCAAAAAAGAGAAGAATTCCTAAAGTAAAATCAAACAATCGCACATATATTAACATTCACATCCACACATATAATCTATACAAGAAATAACAAATATATATGTATGTATATAAAAAAACAACAAAAATAATTGCAATTCAATTCAATTCAATTCATTGAGTTGCTGCTACAGACAAAGCCTTATAGAACATTCACGTGTCTGTGTATATAAAGTAGAGACTTTAGGAGAACTTCAACATAACTGCAACACTTACACTGTTCTTGGATATGCTCATCTATATAGCTAGAACGAACAGAAAGGAATATTTGTTGGTTGTGCACTTATACATACATACTTAGTTGTTGTATTGTTTAGTTTTAGTTATTGTTTATTCATATTGTCATTGTTATATTGTTATATTGTTATTGTTGTTATTATTATTGTTGTTGCTTTCACTGCTATATCAGATACAATCAAAACGTCTTAAATACATTTGACAAGCGTTCTTCCATATTTATTTTTTTATTTTATTTGAAGTTGGAGATGAAGGCAGCATTAAAGATCCCATATTAAATATGTAAAAATTATTGATTAGCATGAATTTTTAAACTGATTTGTCTGTCTGTCCGTCTATGGTATAAATATTTGTTATTGTCATGCTCAAGTTGGTGGTACAAACTGAGCAAAATCAGACGAAGGCCACAACCCGAATCAAATCAAAACTGAAAATATCTTAAATTTTAAAAAGTGTTTATAACATTTTTAAGCAGCCTAAAATGGTTTATCTAGATGCCTAAGGTAACATTAGTTAGAGAAGCTACCTTTGTTCTATCGAATAAGTTTTGTTCAATATCATTTTTTTGATTCTTAATTTTTTATTTGTATTATTATCTTTTATAATCCTCAATTGGGAGCAAAACGAACAAATATATAAAAATAACGGTGTATGCCATTCATTCAACTTCAATCGCCTTCAATCAACCATGGCATGTACTCATCTTATGTGTCTGTATACATGTAAAAACATTTCTTTGGTATTAACCGAGGCTATGAGGCTGTCTCGTGCAATGTTACAAATTCGATACTTAAACTTTTTAACCACTGATATGCACACATACGTTTACTGTTATATACATAAGAAAAACACAAACATTCATACCATACATGTATTTATATATAAAAACGGCGTGTGTGTGAGTGTTGGGTATGCCGATATAAGCCTACAACGATACATCAAACAAATAACGTACTTGCTGGTTGGTTAGGTATTATTTTTGTTGTGTATTGTATATCCCACTGCTGCTGTTGCCTTTACATTGTTATTGTTATTGCTGTTGTTTCTGTTGTTGTTATTCTACATGTTCTACGTACTTGACTTGACTTGGTGGTTATGTTGAGAAGGAGTACATGCCCTCATCCTCTCATCTATTCTCGTTATACTTGTTTGTTATTGTTGTTGATGGCTGTACAAGTGAGTGTACAATATGTTACTGCGTCAGTGCTCTTATATGGCTGTTGGTTGTATTTTTTTTTCCAAATTTCGTAACTATAACTTGTTCGTTTCGTTCGGTTTGTGTTTGTGTGTTTTATATATATTTTCTTTTTCACAATCTGAACATTTTATACCCTGATTTGGAGATTTCTTTATATTTGTCGAAGTTGCCCAAAAAATAAAATGCTTCTGACTTTTCAGTGGCACATTAAATATACAACAACAAACATACAGAGCACAACATATATTGCAGCACAATGTGTGATTTTACTTAAAAATATAAAAAAAATTGTTTAAAAAAGTTGCAATAAATGTTATGTAAAACTGTCACATCATATAATTTATATAAATGACCTGATTTGGCAGTTAAGAGAAATTAAACCATTAAAGGCGATTGAATAGAGGACCTATCCAAAAAAACCAGGGCCGTTTGCCCAGAACTAAATCTGAATTTTTCAAGCGTGTTCAACTTATATTGTCAACGTTCATCTTTAGATTAGAACTTCAAGCTCTTTAGTCTTCTTTTTTTCTTCCCTTCTATCATTCACTGTATGTATCCGTATTGATTAAATTTTTATTTACTTCTACATTTGTGTGCCTGTGTTGCTTTAATGTATGTTGGTGTCTTTCTAACTCCTACTTATATTGTTGTTGCTGTTGTTATTGTTCTTCTTTAACAAAGTAGCAAATAAAAAATGAACGACGCCATACTATTGGGATAACAGTCCAAAAACGAAGCAAAGCATTAACAAATAAAGAATACAAGTAAAAAATCTCTCTAGATGGCTTAAGCCAAATTTTAGATACCCATCATCTTAACATAATAATCCTGTAATGATCGGATTATTTACTATCAATTATTCTTATTAAGTTGAAATGGATTGCATTTTCCACTTATTGAAGACTAAGTTAAAAGCAGCACAGCAAGCTTAGTTAGCTACAACTTATAATAGAAAATCATTTATTTTCCCCATATTTAGGTATTGTAGTGGGCGTAGTTGATCCTTACATACTTTGGTATGGTATGTATATATGTTGCAAATGGAATAACAAACTTAATAACAAACTCTTTACGCACCGACTTGATGTAGGGAAAATATTTATATATACATATATAAGCAATGATGATGTTGCGTTGTCATCTTCGGTTACCTGGAAAAGTTTTGAAAACTGCATAAAATCACCATCCAGCCACCTAACCAACCAACCAAACAAACACACAACCAAACAAAGAAATGACACACCAACCGAACGACCAAAACGATTGAACAGCCAGTTAGCCATCAACCAGTACCAGCATCACAGACAGAAGGATAAAAACTTTGAGTGCAATAATAATAATAACAATAATAAGTACAACAAAACTTAAACGAAACTCTGGCATTCAGCACTTTTACTATCAAAGAATGAAAAACACAACAAAAAAAAGACTAACAACAACGACAACATGCTTTGCATTATATATGTATAAAAAAAAAAAAAAAACGGCGGCTGCATCTGAAACAGAGGCAGGCACACTAAAAACAGTAACAACTGACGGTCCCGGCTACCGATAAATGTTGACAGCTGCTGCCGCATTCTGCACACACTTGTACTGGTATATATATTTATATATGTTTTTATACACAGATTTATAAACACTTTTATAGAATATAGACGGAGGAGCTTTTTTCAACCATTTCATGATAAACCAGCAGAATAACAACAACAATAATAACAAAGAGATGAGTATAGAAGGTAAACAGCATTCACAGAGAGAGATTTAAATACACAAAAAAGAAAAAAAGAAAAAACTAACCCGCCACACAGATGTCAAAGAAGAGATTGTGCGTTGAGTGTATACAAAGTAAAAAAGGGAAAAAAAAATTTAAAAAAATTGCACACAACAATAAGCTAGCCATCAAGAATACACAAAAACTCACAACTGAAGACTTAACTCTCCCACTAAACATTCATACCAACACACAATCATACATGCAGCTTAACATTACAAGTGCCGTAAACAGCCAGCAATGTAGAAACGGAGCCACAACAACACTACAACAGAGCACAACATATAACGTTAACATCACAATAACAACAATACTTCATAACGAAAGCAGAAAAACAACACACACACACACTCGCATGTAGGTTTTTCAGCCATTCAACCCTACTGGGTGAACCAGCAAAATTTTCAATATACAACCCGCATATATTGCCTTCAAATATATGTGAGATAATATTATTATATGTAGATACAAAAAAAAGAAGCAGACCACGCCCTCAGATATGAAACATCATCATATAGCTTCAAACTAAACACAACTACTGAACGCACTCTTACTCGGTTGATAAAACAAAAACAAAAATTCAGCAGCAATGGTCGCTGTATGTATATTTATCAAATACAATGTAAGCTTAAGAGAGTACACCACAGTTAAAATAATCTATAGCTCTCCGTTGCACTTTCCTTATAAAGCTGATCTCATCTTGCGTGCTGTCTCTGAATGAAAAAGAAAGAAACAGCTATTCAATCAGAAAAGCATTTTATATGCTATAGTGGTTCTTGTTTAGCAAACCTTTCAATCTACACCCCACACATTCATACCAACTAACAGTGTGTTTATACTGTTTGATACTTCCAACACGGTTCAGACACAGCGACAATAAGCATTCACCATCAAACTTGCCTAAAGGTGAGATCGTTCCGTATGTAGTACGCGCTCGTGTAGTATTTCGATTAAACAAACAATCAAACAAACAAATAAATAAAACGGTTTTTCGATATATAACGCGAGAAATTTTTATTGTATTGTATTATGATTCCAACCAAACAACAACAAAAGTAACATTTGAATACTTTGCTCAATGGTTGGTTGTTGTTAGTGTGTTTTAATGTCGTGAAGGTGATGAGAAAAAAATTATTCAATCAAAAAATGTAAAGCGTTGATTATTACACTAACAAACAATAAAAATATTATTAAAAAATTTCTGAAAAACTACAATAAAGTTTTAAGATTTATGGATTTATTTAAGGCCTGAATCCAAGTGTTACACAATAATGATATAAAGAAAAAGAAAAGGAAACCTAACCCACCAGCGGCTGAAGATTAAAATTTAACGAAAAAACAAGTGAAAACATTAGAAGCAATAAATTATAAATAGCGCCCTAGACAGCTTTATAACCATACCTAAAAATGTGTTGCGTAATTAAAAGTAAAAATCATTCAGTGAAAAGTATTTGTTGATACAGAAGTTCACAAAATTATCCATTGCGGCCTCTAAATAAAACAGGATGAAAAAATTATATTTTTAGCCACTTTTTATTTAAAAAAAAAGTTAAAAAAAGAAACAAAATCATATGAGCAATGAATACAAAATTAGTTCGGGATTAACATCAAACAATTACGCCCGACTCCTTAAGAATTGTAAACTGTTTTCATAAAAAGTTTCCTTTTAACATTTTATGCGGGAAAGATAAGAAAATTAGTTCGTTTAAGTGCATTTTTAAAAGTGAGCATCTTTGGATCCCAACGTTTACTTTCATCCATTTCCAAAATTTCATCTTCAATAATTTAAAGACTAAGACCCGTAGGTCATAACATAACTTTACATATGAAGGAGACAGAGACAGACGCGGACATGGTTGATTTCGATTACGAAAGTAATTCATCATGTTTCTGTTTCTTACTGTGGATGGAAATTAAATTGATAAGGACAAGCAGACGGACATAATCAAATCCATACTAAAATTGGTTCTAAGTCATTATATATAATAAGAATAACAAACCTCGTCATACATCTTATATACGCCCCTGATTTTTATACGTATATAAAGAGCATTTAAAATCTAACTTAAACCACATCTAATTTGCTTCCTTTATTCTATTTAACATACTTCACAAATCTCAGGGGTTCTCCTAAATGTAACAAACCTCTTAGAGTCACGGGTACACACTAGTAATAAATTTTCTATTTAGGGTACATACCTACAATCACCCTTCTTTTTCGCCGTAGGACTTAACCGCCGTAAAACATTTATCATATAAATAAATTTAAAAATTTATTGAAAATGACATTTTTTCCAAAAAAGAATGAAATTCTCACTCTTATACATGTATCAAAAACGTTTCGATTATACATATGTTAACCGGAAAAAATGTTTATTACAAAACTAATTTCAAATGAGGGAAATGTACAAAAATGTAAAGGGGAGTGTGTATTACAAGGATGCCAAGAAGAAGAAAAAGAAACACTTTTCAGCTTTTTTTGTTTCTTTTTTTTTTTTCTTTATTATTTGTCTTTCTAATGCTTACACACATAACATCTTTTTGTGTAAAAACATAAATTATTTTGACATCTGTATCTAAGGTGTTTAGAGAGGCTAACATATAGGGACGACTGGATGGACAAGCATATTTGTGCGTGCATGTGTGTATGTGTTTAACCCTCGTCATAAACTCATGTAACTAAACATTTTAAATCATTATTATCAAAGGGAATGATCATTAAATGGATGGATGTGATCAGTAGCTGGGCTATCTCTGAACTAAAACTCTACACGGTGAGGCGGTCGAGTTTAAAGGTTTAGAGTGTTGCTTGTCTTTGTTGTTTGTTGTTGGTTGTTGGTATGGAATAGAAATTGACTATTGACTTTCAAATTGCTATTAAAATCAACCACTGAAATAATAGCAGCAACAACAGTAACAAAAATAGTAGAAATAATACCACTGACAGATCTCTTATCATCCATTCAGCTTTATCTGTATCTTATCTGTTACACACACAATAAGTAAGAGTCAGCTTAAGGTTTGATTTTCTTTTGTTTTTCTTTTTCTACACATTTTGGTTTAACTGCGCTTGAGCAACTTCTTAGTATGACTAATCGTAATAAAGTTAAATCGTTAAAGTGTTGGAATAGCCATGTGACCATACGTATAAGTGTGAGTGTGTGTTCTGATACTAAATGAATGTCATAAATTAAGTTAAAATTGTCAACAGATGAAAAAAAAAAAAAATAAAGACACATTTACAACCAGCTAACCCACCTAACTGAGAACTGGAGAGTAGCGCTCTGCGACAACTACATTAGAGTTGAACAGAAATATTTCAAATTATATGCATGTTGTTAACTAAACGCTGGCGTTGTTGTTATGAATGTTGTTGATGTTGTTATAGCCACAGAGACAAATGCCAACATCTTGGCCAAAAAAAAAAAAAAAATTTATTCATCTAATATACAACACATATGCACGTACGTGTGATACTATATACTCACACTACCTAAACTGGAAATATTTAAACAAAACAACAATAAAAGAAACTACACATTTATTGTTGTTTATGAATAATAATAACAACAACAATAACAACAACAAGTAAAAATGCTCAGTTTAGCTTAGACCAAATTTTGAATACCCTCCATGTAAATATATCTTATACGTAAACTGCGGGTGTGTGCAATTGCTCTCCCTTTCAACTATCACTACATTAAACGCCATATCTTACTTCAATGGTCAAATTTTGAAACAAATAATTGGTTTTTTGTCTAGTATTTCACCACGCCCATTCGACATACAAAACAAAACATATGGACATACGGACAACATTATATTAAACTCACATTTTGATGCTGAATTTCTGTAATCTAAAAAGTCTTTTTCTGGTAGTTGTATGCGGTATAATAAACTTAGTATAATACCCATTTTTTATACAGAAAGGCCAACAAAATAAGAGAAGATCGCTTGATCGTAAGTTAAGTGCCTGTTCGTTGGTTGGTGGGTTACTTGGTTGTTTCGTCGTCTTTTCGGTCATTCGGGTCATTTTTTTATCGTTAATTTATTGATATATAAATATAGCGGCGCTGAAACTTACTCTCCCCCTAGTTGTTGTTGGTTTTCTTGTATGCAAAGTGATATTTGTGACTTTCGAAGCTCGAGAAATTGTTTTGGGAAATTTACCTTCAAAAGAACAAAAATGAAATAAAATAAAATAAAACAAAACTTAATGCTACAGAAAAACATATCCCACAAAAATACATATTTTTATGTGTTATTATGTATACGTATGTATAAGTGGTTGAAACAAAAAAAGTCATAAAAAAACCTGTTAGTTAAAGTTGGTGTATTTTTATTTTAATAAAATATGATAAAGAAAAAAAAAATAAAAATAAAATGACAGCGTTATTAACTAATAAAATATATATAAGTGATACGACATACACGTATATAGTTTATAAGCGAAACAAATCAAAAAAGCTAAATTTGGTTTAAAGTAAAAATTATGTATAAAAACATGCGCTCGGTTAACTCATTACATCTTTTAAAACACTTTCTTTTTGTGATAAAATCATAGAAATAAGTTTTCCAATCATTGAGTTTTAGTATGTGCTCCATGAAAACTTTGATCGCTTATATCTCGGGAACGGTAGCTTGTGTCAATCTATAAATATTTGCGCCCCTTTTTCTAAATTCGATGAAGACTCCATTAATCGTAGTATGAAGGTGGTAGGATGACATATTTTTAAAAAAAAGAATACTTTGTAAAATGGGTTATTATAATGAAATAGGCAGTGTCAGGCCCATAAAATATGCTCCATTTGAAAGTTTAATAAATTTATACATTTTCATAAAAAGTTTGAATAAAATCCTTTGAGTCTCTTCCAAGTTATAAGACTTTAAAAAGTATGTTTAACAAAAACGTAAAATTTGTTAAAATTGCTCCAAAAAAGTGACAAAGTAGTAAAAATCGTCTAATTGCACTCAAACTTGTCACCATTGAACCTTATATTAAATGGAAATATTGTGCCAAGCTTCAGCAATTCAATTTGAAGAGTTGTTGATTTTTGCCACCCAACAATCTTTGCTCTTACCCCGACATGAATTAAATTTCTCTAATAAAATCTCAAAGGGCGCTTTTCTCTTATTTAAGCCCAGCCTAGTCATACTATTTCATTTTAAATTTAAAACAACAGCAATGATTTGTTATACGATAAAATAATTAAAAAATTATTTATTGTGGTCAAGGTCACATTTAATAACTCATAGAATGCTTTCAGCACCGTTTTAAGAGTTTTACTGATAATTATAAATAAAAATAATGTACCGACTTTAATTAGTGTCTAACCTGCTATGAGTATGTGCATATGTATAGGTTAAAAAATTAATCGAAAAAAAAAATCTTTTTAAGTAAACCTTAGACTTTTATACAAAAAAAAAAAAAATGAATTTTCCTTTCACTACAATTATCAATGTTATTAAAATATTTGATATTCTTACATAATGTAGCTGCGTTGATCCAAATTTAATTTGAAATGGTGTAAAATATCTAAATAATTACAACAACAACTCATTTTGAAATAAAAAAAAAAAGAAACAAGAAACACTTTACTAATCAAACAAAAAAAGTGTCGAGAAGAATAATAAAATTAAGACAAAAAAAAAATTGATCTATCGTTCGAGTTTAAGGCAATCATTTGAACATCCTCTATATATGTCACTAAATTTCAAGTGAGGGGGCGTTACAAAAGAAAACAAGCATCCTGCCGCCACACTGTCGATTAAGCATCGTTGGAAGCAGACCTCGTGATATCCCAAAAGACGCACATGGGCGTCTGCACCGAAGAGCGCCCTGTGATGCATTGGGTAAGTATTGAAAGCAAAAAGCTGTTTCCTTCTTCTTCTTCCTTTTCCTGTTACGGTTGCCTATCATGTAATTCATCCAATTAAGAAATATTGTAAAGTTTTTAGTATGTTTAGATTCTGCTTACAATCAACATATTGTTATAATTTATTCATTACGTTTGGAATTCATAGTAAAGGAAAATATTTGTTGAAAATTCTGCCCCAAACATATTTCATTAGCACATTACCTAACAAGCGTCTGTCTTCTACTACAATATATGTTAAGTGTACAGCATGGAATATATGTACATGTGTGTTTAAAAATGATAGTTTGACAGATTTGTTGTTGTTGTTGGATTTTTTTTTTTCTTTCTAAATGTCTTTTGAAGATATGATAACAGAAATGTTCTTTTGCCAATTAAAACAATCTTTCCAGTCTGCAATCAAAAAATTTGAAGACAGATAGAGCAGCAGCAACAACAACAACAACAATTTGAACAATTTTTATTTTAATGATAATTACCAAGAAAGTAAAATTCAAAAGGACAACTAAGGCAGCAATGTGATGCAAACATACATTTTGTATAAACACATATATCCGCATACATATGTACGTAAAGCGTCAAAAGTCTGTGGACACTTAAATTACTTTTTCTTTTTCTAATTTTTATCTGAAAGCAAATAATAACAAGACAGAATTGTTGTATTGTTATTGCAATGGTGACAAGATTCATTCAATTTCATATGTCTGTATGTCCGTCCATATCTTATAGATAGTTGCAAGTGTGTCATCTTAACCTGGTATCGAACCTGGGACAGATACGCCCACTATTTACAAATAAAGTAATCAAGCTTATAGTGGAAATCTATTATTATTCAAAGAAGACGTCTTGTCACCGCATGTCACGCCTTTTAGTTTTGGATGAAGAGCATCATATATGCAGCTTTTTTTACTTATTCACTAAGATTTGATTTATTTTTAAGCAAAACTAAATTTTATATCAAGTGCTATCTGCCTGATTGTCTATCCGTCCTTCTGTCTGTCTGTCTATCCATCATTTACAAGTTGTCAACTAATTTTTGTCTAATTAAAATTACATGTATATACATAATACATACATATACATACTGTTTTGAAGTAAAATGCCTAAAAAAGAATATGTATCACCTTCAAACTTTTCATTCTGCCATACATTTTGCATTGCATGGACAAAACGCAAATGCAATGCTTGTGCATATACGAGTATGTGCACGAAGCTTAAGAAAATACATCTACTGAATATACAAATCAGATACAAAATGGAAATATATCACTTTTATAATAAAACTTTATAATGCATTAAACAACAAATCGTTATAAATTGTTGCATTTGTTACATATTCATGCTGCACTACGAGTATGTGTGTAACTGTTGTTTATCAAGCATGTTATCGCTCAGCAGGCAGTCTCCCCAAGCAAGTCTGTAGCTATGACGCAAAGCAAAAATAAAAACAACACCAACTACAACTGATTACATTATCAATTCATGGATTAGCGGAGTTCATAGTGTGTGAAGATAATTTATGATTATGAGTAAAAATATTTTGGTACCTAATCGTATTCAGAAGTTGTGTTGTTGTGTGCTTTAAATATAAATTTCTAAACAAATGCGTTTGGAATGGAGGCGCCTAACTCAGATAGCGCAAACACCTGTCTCAACTTTATAGTAAATGAAGTAAAGAAAAATTCTTGAAGAGAAAAAAAATATTTTAAATGAAAGGAAAATATCTTCATCAGCATCTATATTTCAATCATTTGCATCTGTCCATACCTCTGTCTTTGAATCATAGGAAATGCTGGTATGAGCATTCGCCACTGGTCAACAGCCACAAAAAACCACGAAAATAGTTAAAATTACTTGCATTTATTTTGCCTTTATCCAGCAATTTTCAATGGGTTTTTCAAAGTGTGCGGACATGCTCATGATTCATATAAAATCTTGTAATTAAAAAGTGGGTGATCTTTTAGATATGTCACGCCCCCATAGTATTCAAAAATCTTGAAAGTATACCAGAATGTAATTTTTCTTAATTTATTTTGTATAAAAATTTTTGAATAATCTGAAAAAATACAAGAGCTACGCCCATCAAGTGGGGCGGGTTATTTAGAATTTTATTTTTTTATACTTAGTCTTTAATTTGTTTATTTTTAATATCAAGCTTCTTATGACAATATCCACTTATTTTTTTTATAACTACAAGAGTTTATGACATCATTTGCTTATACAATACATGTGTGCATGTACTTCAATTACTGCCCAGTTTATCATAATGCTTCTTGTTTTTCAATAATCTCAATTTTTTGTCTCTTTCTTTTCTGCTTACAACTCTTAACAACAACAACAACAACAACTATAATAATAATAATAATAATAATAACAAAACAATATAAAAAAACGGACACATTAATGTAGCAGCAGAGCGCAAGATTTCTAGGGCCAGGTGCAAGGGAAAAAAGTGCAACACCACCTGTAGCACATCAAGGGAGCACGCATTGCGGCAGTGCTGCAGGTGTGAATAGTAATCAATTCATATTCCGAGCTTGCTCCACATGTCCCGATCTATGCGAACACAGTACAAAATCGTATACGGCAGCGGCAGCCGCTTACAGTGTAGCATTCAGAAGGTGACCCCCGCTTAAAATATCATTAAAAAATTATTTTAATGTTTTTTTTTTTTTTAATTTATACTACAAAGCTATGAGACCGCTGAACAGGCCACCTATGATGAGTCTTCCATTAAGTATGCAATCAGTCGAACACGTACCGATTGTTCAGATTTAAATGAAGAGACAAATTCGGGTGTGTCTTTTAAAACGGAACCGTACGGTCCACCCAGCAGTCCGGAATCGGCCAATGATGCTAAAACGATCACCAATTGTAGTGCCGATGATTGTGCCGGTTGTGGTCGTGTAATACAGGTAAATATAACCATCAATTAAAGTCATTCAGTTGACATCACTTATTGTATTTTGCTTAATTTTAATATCTCTTCGAACATATAGGATCGCTTCTACCTCTCCGCTGTGGATAAACGTTGGCATGTTAATTGTCTGCAGTGTTATGCGTGTCGACAACCTTTGGATCGTGAATCGTCATGTTATTCGCGCGATGGCAACATTTACTGCAAAAGTGATTATTATAGGTGAGCGCATCCTTCCCCCTTTTCATACTTGTTTTCTAATACTCTACACGCACCTCCACTTGACTTTGTTATACCGTAAAAACACCCTCAACTTGGTGCTCTCCTAACTGGAAGTGCTTTCTTTGCATTAATTATGGTATTGCAAAAAAAAAAATCCTCGAAAAACAAGTGAAAATGTTAGTGTCGGTGGATTTCACTCATTTAACATCCTACTCTATTTGATTCCAAGTGGATAACTGTCCAATTAACAGAATTTTTGCTATAATTTTAAGGCTCTACATCTGAATCGATCAATCTTTAATAGCTTTACACTTTAGATTAAAAATATGTCCTTGAACACAAGCCAAGGAAGAAGTAAATGTAGACACATGGACGGACGAACATGGCTAAATCGTTTCAGAAAGTCAAATTACCGTTCGCCCAAGGGTAGAGTCAATACAATAAATCTTAGCATTGCGGGTCGCGGATTCCATACTTACAATTCCATCGAACCCTCGTAGGGGATAATGGGGTGTTTTTAAAATGTTCACGTTCGCTTGCAGCACACATTTATGTAATAGAAAGCAATAAATTTGAGAATTAAAAGGTTGATCTTAAAAGTGGTAGGAACTCTACCAAGGAACCCAATGCAAAGCGTAAATAGTTGAAAAATGGAAAAATATATCTACGCTGTACCTCTTGTTATTCTTAGTGAGCATAACGCGTATAACGCAAAGTCAATGTAATAAAATGCAGTGAACGGAATGTAACCCAAACTATTTTATTGGACCTCTCTCTCTCCACTCTTTATAAGTTGGTTGGTTTTTTTTTTGCTTACTTTTTTATATGTATAATAAACGAGGCTGTATGTGTGTGTGTATTAACTTCCAAAAGATGAATCGTCGCTGATAAACCTTAAGGCTACATGCTAAGACAGCAACTATAAAATGATTTCTAAACACGCAATAAAATATTTTATTTTACTGCAAGTCGATTTTTTTATATACCTACCTACACACATATACACACAGTGTTTGTCTTTTTTTTTTTTTTTTGGCGGTAAAAATAGTAGACTGTAACGAAGACGCTTGCTCGCTTGCTTGCTTGCACCTTGTCTGTCTATCTATCTGTCTGTCTGTCTGTCTGTCTGTTGTTGTGCTGATAACTTGCTAACTACCTAAATGTATGTATATACCCAAGTGGCAGACTAACTGAATGACTGACTACTACTACTTACTTGTGTTCGACTAACTAACTAGCTAGCTAGCTGGCTGGCTGACTGGCTCATTGATTCTACTTGGAAACTATTAAAAAAAAAAATTTTTTTAAAAACTTATATGGTCGCTAGCTAGGTGGTGGCGGCTGTTAAGGCCGCTCATAAAACTGTGACTTTAGTCAGCTGAACAAGCAACAAAGCAGCATCAGGTACGCAGCCGCACCGTACAACCGAAAACCAAACAAGTTCAGCAAAGCTGTTGTCGGCTTTAGTCAATTATTACTTTACCTACACCAACTCATTGCCATCAATATTGTCAATTTTGCTTCAAATTTCATTCTGTGCAATTTGATATATCAATCTCACCCGCACACTACCTTTTTCTAAAATTATAAATTGACAAAATTCTTCGTTTACATAAGTTCATGGCAGCAGTTTGTTGAGGTTGAGTATAGATCGAATTGTTGATTAACATAACTTTGCCCAAATTTTAAGCGTAGCGTACTTAATTGATTTAATAAGCTTCCCACCGTGTACTTATAGCTGGCTTGGTGTGTTGATTTGCTTGCCGTTTACATTTCGTTTGTTCGCTGGGGCGTTTCACACCAACGCAATGCACCACCGCCACAATCACTCGCCACCACAAATACCACTACTATCCACTACGATGAATTGCGCACTCGTGCTACGTCGCGATTACTCGTTTCGTATACGTCTAGAACTACTAGACTAGAAATATTAGTTGACATTAACAGTTCTAGCTGGCTTCTGCATTACAGTGGCAATGCACTTGCCTGCCTGCCTACCTGCCTGTCTGACTGTAGGTACCATACGGTGCATTCGGTATGTGCGTGAAGCGCAAAAATATAACATTCAATGTTGCCGCTGGCCTGATTGCTGATTGCTTGCAACTTTACTGTACTTCTTTTTCTGCATTAATGTACTGTTGCTCCAGATTTTCTGCAGTCTGCAGTATCCGTACACGAAATTGAAAATCTCATGCGTTAATTTAATTTAGAGCATTTACGTGTATTTAGAAATGTTACATGGACACGTTCGTTTCTATTCACTAGCCTTTCTCTATTGCCTTTCATTACAGAGGAACGGAAAGAGAGAGTGTGGATGTAAATTAGTAAAAAATAAAATTACATGACATGCTAACTGACCAAAGACGTCCTCCTTCAACAACCATTTAAGTATGTGTTCTATATTGAAGGACGGACATAACTAGATGATAATTTTCTTTGTATTAACCAAAGGAGTGATACACTCGGTATGCCACTAAAAGGTAGAGATAACAAAAAGTCATAATATATACGTTTTAAATGGTTGATGAAATGTTGGTGTCTTCTCTTAGTACGTGTTGCTTCATCTTTAGCGCCCTCTAAAAATAATAGTAAAAGCCATGCCTACAAACTCTTAATACTACCTAGAAAACAAGTCATGTGTTTGTTTGGAACGAAGAAAAACTAAAATTTAAAAAAATTTATTCTCGCATGCACAGCGATTAGAATAAAATAAACCCAGTGAAGAGTCGTATTTTTATGACCCAAATTTCGAATTTACTTCAACACCCCTTGACCAGCCACTATTCTGTTTTATTACACCACAAACATGTGCATGCTTGTATGTTATATAATATTTTTTTACAATTCTATGTTTTCCTCGGTTAGTTGGTAAGTTGTTCGTTGCAATATATCGTGGACGCGATCATCATTTCTCCATAATATGCTCATGTGTGCATATGTGTACAAACATTTAACAATAAATTATGCATGTATATATATCACAACCTGTCTTAAAATTTATGATTAATATAATGAAATTTTTAAGAGTGTGTTTTCTGTTTTTCCTCTTGTGGCTGGAGATTGTGTTGGGTGTTGTTTGCTTATGTATGAAGAATGACAAAAATGTTGTACACCAGCAACAGTAACATGGATGAGGGAGAGTAATAAATTAAATTAAAAATTATTGTATTTTTGTATTCCGTTTCAAAAGTCATAAATTCGGCAGGTCATGCTTTCGTACGTCACTCGTTTGTATGCACTTCCTCTCCAAATGACTCTTGTGACATTTATTGCCGGCTCTTGCACTCAATGAATGACTGTCGTTACTGGCTACATACACAACATTCGCTACATACAAGATGATCGTTTGCTTTTACTGGCTGTTTCCCAAACCACAATCTGGACCCCACCACCAACAAAAGAAAACAAAACAAAAAACAAACAAAAAGTACTAAAATTTTACATTCATATGCATTTAAATATATGCATATGCATGTTGTTGTTGTTGTTGTTGTTGTGGTTTTGTCTTCGGTTTCTTGGCTGCTTCATTATACCCTCCACATAACATTGCACGTATATTAAAATTGTCATTCCAAGTGAAACCAGCAGAACGACGCTTCAGCTAACAAATTCTAAATCGATGGGTAGCTGTGTCCGTCTGTTGTCTGTCATATCTGCGTATCTGCATATGAGTTGAGGGTTGAAATGCTCCCTCTTGCTTAAGATGAAGTTTTGTTACGAATATTTTTAATTCATTTTAATTGTTTAAAATGAGCTAAATCAATTAACCGCCACGCCCACAATCTCTTAAAAGTACAAAAGTAGTTCTTACAATATTAATAACTATTTTGTCAATCTATTGATAAGTTAAAAATCTGTGATACATATTTGATAACAGACACGCCCACAATTTCACAAAATAAGAGGATATATCAATATTGTCTTAAGCCATGTATAACTTTTTTACTTGTTTTCATTTAGTTTGTATTGTAGCTGTCGTATGTGTCGGTGTGTAGGTGTGTGTTTGAATATGTTGTGCCCCCTTTTTTCATATGACACCAATTGTCATAATTCTTTTCTCCCCTTATTCTTCTTCTTTATGTTCACATCTCTTTCTCTAAATGCATGTAAATAACGCCTACCGATCGAATGGCGCATTATGTTATCAATCAAAAGAAGACAAAAATTATTTCTGCTGTTGTTATTTATTTCATTTATATTTTTTTTTTTTTGTTATTGTGGCTTGCTTGGTGAAAAATATGTCTATTAACGCGCTCTGTTGATATTTAACTGTCTGTCCTTATTCCATATAAACACACGCACATACAAATGTTGGCTGATGATTTATGTTTCATACAACAGATATGACAACAACAGATATCGTTATGGGCGATTACAATAACAATAACAACTCACATTACATTGAACAACAACCAGCCAATGTTATCAATATCATAACGGCAACGTTCATAGATTGAGTTTCCCAAAAATCAAATCATTTTGTATGGCGGCGGTGATCACTCGTTCAAGCGAAAGCAAGTGTAGGGAATTTGTAATGGGAACGAATGGTAACTGTGTTGGTTGCTACATTCTCTCAATCTTTCTTGTTGTTTGTTGTTTTTTTTTTTTTGTTTTGTTTTTTTTTTTTTTATTATTATTTTAGTCTAGCGTAACGTAACGCAATGTAACGCATTGATAACGCTGATTTTTTTTTCTTGTTTTTCTCTATTTGATTTTTTCTTCTTTATATTCCGACTATAATGTGTGTTCAAACCTAAAGACGCCAGACTTTTATTAATAATAAAAAAAATTAAAAAACAAGGAAAAAGAAAGTCTATCTTTACTGCACTACAATCTGACTGACTGAGTGTATATAGAGCGCAAAAGGTTTTTTTGTTTAAAGATTTTAAAAATAGGATTCTCTTCCATTTTATTAAAGCAAATTGATAAGTTTTGGTGTCAATTTCAAATTACGACCGCAGGAATCAAGTACAACTTGTTTGGCTTATAACTAGAAAACCACTGCTACGATTTGGACAAATTTTTAGCAAACATTCGAAAATTTCCAGAGCTTTTTGGAGAGACTCAATTAATGGGCGTAATTGATAAGTGGGGTAAAGGATACATTTATTATCAAACGAAGTGACTGACTTTATATGATTTCTCAATAAAATGAGTCGATAGGAGCCGCCCTTCTCTAATACGTTTTCTTGGTAGGCTAACATTAGTCAAGACAAAAGTCACAGTAGCCTGATCGAGCTGAAACTTATATCCTTGAATTCGTTTGATCAATTGCTACTGAATGACATCAAAAATTTTGTGAATTTATTTTAATTTCGACGAGGAATTATTTGTCCAAGTTTCATTGGAAAGTAACAAGAATTGTGGATTTTCTCCATATAATAATCTTTGGTTGGTTTTCCAAGTGATCTTTTTCACCGCAATTTTTCAAATTCTATTGAATCAAACAAAACTAAGGCGTTTACAGCTATAGTTAAAAACTACACATTTAAACTATTCTAAAGTTAAGTTTTTTGTTTCAAAATATTTAGTAAAAATGTCGATTATGATGTAATCGGATTATGGTTTCTTTTACAACTTTAAAGTTATCCTTCAGAAAAGCTCGCTATTGAAATTTACAGCAATAAAAAAAAAAATAAAATAAAAACTCACAGAGTATTCTCTGTCCAAAAAGTCAACTCCTCTACACTTAACGGCAGTATTATTATTCAATTTTATTACTTATACTTCGTGGCCAATATTTAATGTTAATGTTAGTTTTAAAAGCTATTAAATGAAATTCAAAAAATATACATCATAGCACATATTTTCTCTAATATACAAAAATTGAAGTTTTAATGCAACAATATGGGAACATAACGTGCCCCGCTACAGGTTATTCTTCGCAACCTATATTTATACGTACAATAAATATTTTATGGCCATGCGAATACGTACAATGAAGTTGTTAAATCAATTCAAACACACATTTCACGAATCCTTTCATCTTTGCTTCAACCACTGACAGTGCTAATAAGCCCAAAGGCTAGCTAGCCAAAGCATACATCTTGGCTTCTGTATATAGAATAAGTGCTTATAAAATCCGTTAAAAATGAAGATAATTGTAACGATTTTCTTACTCAGAGTATAATGATTATAAGTTCTAAAGCAATAGATTGCAATGATTAAGAGAATCTCAGATGATAAAATAAAATATTAAATATTAAATCAAAATGTAAATGAAAGAAAATTAATCGACTGTAGCGGCTAAAGCGTATACCATAAGAGTTACAGGTGAAAGAAAAAGTATTAAAACCTTAAAAGACTGGTATGTAGGTAGTAGGGAAGTAGATGGAACGGGTTGTTTGGTTAGAGCGCTTATAAGAAACTAAACTTATAACCATGTTACTAAAGTTTTATTACTCCACAAGAAGTCTAAAATTAAGATACGTGCCGATAACTATGCCAAGCACTGCAACACTTTTATGATGGCTTTAAAATACTTGAATAAGATGGAAATGACAATACACGCACACTTCCTTAGTAAAACAACACTACAACAAAACACTAAAAGGAAAACATAAAAACAAAACAAAAACAAAAATAATAACAAAAAAATTAAATTAAATAAAATAATAAAAGAGAAACAAGCTCAGGTGTTTAAGTTGGTGAGAGAGGCAATTGGTCAGTTGGCAGATAAGTTAGTTGGCTGGTTGGTTGGTTGGTTGGTTGGTTGGTTGGTTGACTGGTGCTATATGTATGTATGAATGGTTGTAATATGAAATCTTCTTCAAGTTTTATGTTGTTATAAAACGCTACTAAAAATCGTTTCAGAGTATTTACTTAAATGGTAAGGTACGTCAATCACACACATACAGCTTATGGTACGAATTTTAAAGGCATTCTCTGCTTCCAAGCTGCAAACTAAATTTGTGAAATTTTGAGGTCCTTAGGGATACACTTATATACGTAAAAGTTAAAAGCAAACTTTAAATAGCTTACACAGTAACTCAGTATCGATTTAGTCTATTCTGTCTGTCTGTCTGCCCATCTAATGCTTTTTAATTCAATTTCAAAATTTTTAAAAGTATGTTTACTTGTTGTTCTTCTCTCAAGTTCCTGAATCTATTATTTATGCCCACCAACAGATAATAGAATGCAACATCCATTCAACCTTAATCTACAGAGCCCTACATGAATATAAATTGTGTTTTCTTTTCCAACTTTTATTACCACGCTTGGTAATCACTGCCTCTGAATCACCGCCTTTCACACAAAAATCAAGACCGAGATGATGAGAAACGTTTATGCATAAAACCGGACATCACTGACGAGTTGTTGTTTCTTTTTTTTCATTTTTTATTCGCATTTCTCACTGACATTCAAATAAACTTTGGGAACTGTTTATGCTGCCACCACTTGCTCTCTACCAAGAAATTCAGTTAATTTTTTTTTCACATTTATTTATGTTTCTTCTGAATATGTTATAAAATGCAATAATTTTTATGGGATTTGTTTTTTTTTTTTTTCTTTCCTTTCGTCTATATGTGTGAAAGAGAGTAAAGAGCCTTAATATTGAGAGTATGAGATAGGGAGGTATAGTGTCGTATTATTCAGCTAAATAATATTATTCGGAAAGTATTCCTGCTGCAGTGTATAACATCATAATAATAATAATAATAATAAAAATTCTTGCTAGAAACATACCAGACAACATTATCATTATAACATAACAGGGCAATGTCATTCGTATATGTATGTATTGCTAGAGTGACTGGACTGCCTCTGTATCACCCAAGAATTTATGCTGTGTGTGTGTGTGTGTGTGTGTGTGTGTGTCCGTGTGTGTATTAAACCAGAAAAGAAGACGCTAAACTCTAAATAAACAAACTACTGACTTAACTGACTGACTGGCTTTCTTTCTCTTTTCCTCCTTTGTCGTATACCTTTCTTCTTCTTCCTTTTTTGGGTTACATGGTAGATGTTATCGGATAATAAAAAATCACTTGTGCAACTGATATGACAGTGGAAAAGCTTGATAAAATGTGCAAAATACATATAACAACTACAACATTGCAACAACACTCGAAAGCGACCACATTAGTTCAGTTGGTGGCTGGTGGTGTATATTTACATATTCAGCTATATGCATAGTAGTGAAGTAGATATATTTCATAATGTTTAACATTAACAAAAACAATGTAGCTGCTGCTTCTTGTTATTCTTCTTCTTCTTCTTCATTTTCATCTTTTTTTTATACTATAGTCAATGACAGATTTGCTCAGCACTAAATTATTTTTAATTAAATTTATAGTTTTTGTTTGCACAGATTGTGTTTATGCTTTAATTTTTCTCTTTTTATTATGTTCACACACATTCACACATGCCGAGCAAAATTGCGTACAATAAAAACATGAATTTATTCTTAAAATAGAGAAAAAAAGAATAAATTTTGGCTTAGACCAAATCTTAAATACCCTCTACATCTATAAACAATGTGCAGCCGTGACAGGTAGTTGATATTGTCGACTACTAGAGTATGTCCAATAGATCGACATGACTGTGATTATACCAATAATATAAAAGGACGTACGGACATGCCTAGATTTGCATACCTCATTCTGTTAGTTGCAAAAAGTATAACAAACATGCTACACCGCTGAAACCATAATGTATAGAATTTCGTAGAAAAAAAACATAAACAACCGCACCAGTCAACGAACCATTGAGATGAAAACAGGTGTCCAAACTAAAGAAAAGAATAAAACTACTTATGACGTAAAGAAAGATGAAATGTGAGATAGAGAGATAGGCGGAATATTTTGAGTAGAAGGCGAACTTCTCTCTTGAATGGTTCTAAAACTTGAAATTTCCTCGCAGTTATAAGCAGTCCATAGAATATAGAACACATCATTTATGTTGGGTAGTTCGGGCGTCAACGCCAACATATCGTTCGAATCTTTAAATTCTTGTTTTGACAACTCTGCTAAGTCCTGAGAAATATTCTTATATGATAATAGAAAATTCAAAACATACTCTTTCGCGTACATAACATTCAAATAATTTTAAAAAGTACAAAACAGATATCGCAACAACAAAAGACATTATAGGAGAAAATGAGAACAAGGACACGTTTATAATATATTCTGAGGCTCTCCATAAATTCGTCATAAGAAAAACTTGGAAAATTCATTTCTCATATATGTAAATATTAAAATATAAACCCTTCGCAACACCTACAAACAAATACACTTTTTACACATTTATGCTTACATACATACATACACACATCAGCATGATTTTGAAGGAGTATATATAATAAAAAAAAAGAACGTGCTCAAGTGCATCTTGAAAAGTTAATGACTTTATATACATACTTACACACACACATAAATACGTTTCTGCCCAAGCAGTTGTACGCAATCGTACAATAATAAAAAAAAAAAAAACAACATCGTGACGACACAGGAGCAGTTTACTTTTACATATATAACAACAACAACAGGAAGAATAACATAACTGAACATTTTACAGAGCATAACAATTTTTAAGGGCGTTGTTTAGCTATATTTCTGTTATTGTGGTTGTGGATGTTGTTGTTGTTGTTGTTGTTGTTGTTGTTGTTGATTCTTTTATTTTATATTACCAAACGCGCGTTTCATGTCTTCTATTTCAATTTCGGTTATTTCTCTTTTTTCATATTTTATTTGTTTTTTTTTGTTTTTGTTTTTTTTTTTGTCCAAATTTGCGTGTGTTTGTATGGATGATGTGATGTGTGGTAAGGTGAGCCGCAAAACTTAATAACCGGTAGGCTGTTGGTATGTGTAAAGGATATATACAAATGGCATCCCGCTGATCAAGCGTCTGTAACATATTGTCAGCATTTTGCTAGTTGTCAGCGTGTACAAGTTAGTGTGAGAATTGTTGTTTTTTCTCGCGCGCACACGCATACACAATAAAACGCTTACTACCTAAATACAGAGTTCAGTGTTTGCGCTGTATAGAAACCTCCACTACTAGCCCTATGACATATGTTGCAACAACAATAACAACAACAACAACAAAGAACACGTAAAACAGTTAAATTTAGTTTAGGACAAATTTGGAATACCTTCACTTTTAATGTTGAGAAAAAAGTAGGCGTGGTATAAATACAAATACGCCCACTTTTTTTAAAAACTAATAATGTGTTGAAGTGGTCTTGTAAAGTTCTATAATGAATTATGCGTTTTTTTTTAATGCTAAAGGCGTCTATGAATCCGGCCCATTTTCAAAACATCAAATAAATCATTAAATTAAAATTAGAAGAGATGTTTTTGTCAATTGAGGGCGTGTCACATCATACACTACAAGGTAGGTAAAATTTAAAACTGTACGATAGTGACACATTTTTTTCCAATTAATGGCTTTTTGTGCTAGTGGCAAATGTTATGACCAACTTAGTATATCTACCCAATATGAAAGCTACACAAAAAATCAATTTACATTTTATGTTACATTTGTTGAAATGTTGGTTAATTCTACATCTCAAGCATGTGCATGTTTTTTTTTTGTTTTTGTTTTTGTTTTTGGTTAGTTTGGTTTCACATTTGAACAAGCAAATCATTTGTTTAATATTGTAACCGAACTCTTATTGCAAATGTTACTGATTTTTAGGATCTGTCTACGTTTTGTATATGTTTCTGTTCTGTTCTGTTCTGTTCTGTTTTTTTCTAACCCCTGTGGCGTTAAATGCTTCCCGAATATAAAGACATAGAGTACAAAACTTTATTCATATGGTTACAAAAATCCACAATCAATGTATTTAAGAATAATTTAAAAAACATTAATAGTTTTCAACCCCTCCCTCCTACATTTTTAGAGACGATAAAACAATATTTCGAATTTTGTTATTATAAAGCAAAGTTGAAATCTAAGAATGTCTTCTTCTAAATCTAATAAAAAGAAAAGGGCTTCCTTTGTAATGACACATTATATGGATTAGATTTCTCTTTAGCTGTTTGAGACTTTTAAAAGATCATTACTAACTTTATAAGCCGCAACTTATGTAGAGTATACACTTTGCATGAAACTGGGATATTTAAAAAAATTCGCACAATAAAAACCGAAATAAAATTATACATAAAACTTGGTTGTAAACCGCCATTAATCTACATCAAAAACAAACACAAAATAAGTAAAAAAAAACGAAATTTGGCTTAAACGAAATGTTAAATACCCTCCATATTTACATACACAAGGTAGGCCTGTTATTCGACCACGCTTGTTTTTGGAACATCGATAGATAGGCTAATTATAAATAATAATATAAATAAATATCCAATTTCAACTTCAAAGCTTAAACTTTGTGGCACATGAAAAGATTTTTGTCGCTTGTGGGCGGGGTTCTTGATCAATTTTGCTTAATTTAAATAGAGATCTCTAAAACTACCTAGAAGTAACTATATAAAATTTCAACTTTATATCTCAAAATTTACTACCGCGGGAATACCAATAACACATGGACACACAGACATCTAGACAAACATTCGAACTTTAAGATTGATGAAAAATCTTTGACGTTTCCTTTTGGGTTTTGCAAATGGACTGACAAACTTTGTATACACCCGCACTAATTATGTCGAGGGTATAAAAACAGTAAAAAAGACCCAACCAAAGCAAAAACAATTGAATTTATAAGAGATGAACGGAGTACAGCTCTTAATATGATAAACTGGTGAACAAAAACGAACCACAACAACAATGGCAGAAGCAAAAACTTTCATCGAGTAACTTTTATTACTCAAACACAAACAATAACTCAACTCGAATTAATTGTGTTGAAAACTCTCTAGTTCACTCCAAAGTGTAGCATTATAAAAACCTACATCAAAAAATGGAAAACAGAAGATGAAATGAAAAAAACTATGCAAACTACTCATAAGGTTAAGGAAACTATAATATAAATAAATAATATACGGACACCCAGACATTGCTAAATCAACTTGGGCCTTGAAGCTAATCCAAATAAATATGTTATATGACTGCTTTATAATGTCAATGGTATAATAAATGTTTAATAATATTTCTTGTGCTGAAATAAAATCAAACTAAAGATTAGTTAGAGTTTCTTTTCTTTCCAGCCTGTCGGCCAATCTCAAAACATTGATTTTTAAGATTAAAATACAAAAAAATTCCAGTCCTTCTTAAACTGTCTACTACAAAAAGTTTTCTTTCCTTTCTTCAGTTAATTAGAAAAACAGTTTGCCGTCTTGAATCATTTGGGTAAAGTTTTTACACATTTTTGTTTAATTTTCCGCCATTTGCAAAACTTTTATTGAAGTGAAGGATGTTGTAACAATTGATTTGTGTAGTAATCATAATTGCCAGCAACATTAATCTTTCAATTGCAATTTTTTTTTGCACAAATACTACAAAATTATTATCAATCAATCAATTTACTGATGGAATGGTTAAAAGAAAAAAATCCAAAATAAAAGAAGTTTTATAGAAATTTAAAAAATTTCGAAAATCCAAAAATTTATATTTAAAAAAAACATTATCGAGTGCATCAATGTTTGCACTCACACATTAATTGTAAATTGTAAATTTTTATAAATAAAAATGTCTCAAGTCGTTTCTTGTACAATTCATAATAAAGATTAAGATTATTATGTTATCGCTGTTATTGTGACCTTACATGGAACAACATTTTGCATTAAATAAATCATCACGCTGTAGAGTATTAAAGTTCTATGTGAAGGATTTCTGTTTTTCTTTTTCTTTTTCTTTTTTTCTTCTTTTCATACATATTTTAAATGTAAATGAATTTATGATACACCATTATATGTACATGAGAGCAGCAGGCAAATAGATACATGTGTACGTACGCCCTAAACGAAAAAAAACTAAAGAAGCAATTCCATTTAAATTTATCAAGTCTAGCGATGTATGGTAATGGCAGTCAGCAGTTTATCATTTCATTTCTAAAATTTCTACGTATGCGTGAGCAATTGCTTGAATGTAATGGAGGGAGCCGTGCAAATTATTTGGGCTGTGACATGACGCTTTTTACGTGTTCATAAGTAAATAGTAGCTGTTACATATTCTTTCACATAAAATGGCAAAAAAGAAAGGCAGCGCATTTGAAGGGGAACCAGTAGAGAATGTTGTGGTAGCTGCAGATTGCATTTGTCATGGATGAATTTTTTGGTGTTGTAAAGATATTTACCATACAGTTAAGAGTATGATACAACAACAACAACAATAATAATAATAAAATCAACACAGATCAACACAATTGATCTCTTCTTACATTCAATCACTGCATATAAAGAAACACACAGTGTGGGTGTATAAGTGTGGAAAACATGGGACCAACTGTGTGGCTATATTATACATATACTCGTATATAACATTTTGTAAATATTTACTGTAGTTTGCCAGTTTTTATGACAGAACATCAACTTTTTCCAAACATGATGAATGGGTGCCTGATCCGAGAAATTGAAGAGTTTGTCAATGGGTTTATAAATAAAACTATCTACAGTATATAAATAGACTAATTCGTCACAAAACCTTTATATCTATATGTACGAGGAGATAGCTTTCTGACTGAATTCGTTGCAAAATTTTTTTAATTACTCCGAAGTTGGTACAGACTCCTGCCTGAAAAGAATTATTTGAAATGAAATTAACCCAAAATTGTCACAGATGCCCGCTTGACCAATCGGAATTTTAGTTTCGAAAGTATTGCAAATTTCGATGTTTTTACAAAATTGGACTTAAGTCAAAATTAGTCTTCCTTTAATCGTAATCTTCCCTCCCTACTTTCCAGAGTAAATTTTGCACTGTACAAAGTAAGTGGTGTAGGGTATTAAATAGACTAATTAGACCGACTACAACACATTTATTTCTTAATTTTTTTCTTAACGAAATCCCAACATCATAAATCACCTGAAACGCGGCCGGATGAATGCATGAGTAAAGATGCATAGAAGCACATACCAATCCATACTAGTATGTTCTTAATATGTACGACAAGATTTATATGGATATTTATAACCGTTAGTTTTTCACCTTCAAACATACATATAAATATATTGTAAATATTGAGCAATGAGCAATATGTTGTTAATACGAAGAGATTCCACAAATCACTCTCTCTCCTTCTCTTATCTCATCATGACTTCTGACTCGATATCTTTGCTGTCTATAATATATTTAAAAAAAAGCAAAACTTCTACTTAAAATTCTTCCATACAAAATATATTTACAAACAACAGCCAATATAAACATCAACAGAGTGTAAAAAACAAAGCAACAAACAAACGGTGAAGCATAAAAAAAGTGGAAAAGATGAATTATGATTATTGCCATGCAAAGGAGCAGGCGAAATGTCAAAGTGACATCCCTAATATATGACTTGGATTCTTGCAGGCAAGCGAACAGTTAACTCTCGAAATCTGATATGTACAATGGGTTGGTTGGTTGTTTGGGTTGTTTGGGTTGTTTCTGGTCATATTGTTGGTTAGTGTAGTGCGTTGCCGTGACTTATCACACTGTTTAACTTAATCATCGCAAGGGATATCATTATAATCAAGTGTAGCTCTGTGCTTGCTCTAGACAGATTCTCACTACAAGGATGCAGATGAAGCATTTTTCTGGCAGTTTATGTTGTCACCATTGAGTTGATGATAATGATGTTGACAATTTTAATTTCTGGCTTACTTTACGCTCTCTGCTGTTAGGTTTTTTTGTACACATATGAGCCAAATTAAGTTTTTTTTTTACTTGTTTTTGTTCTCTTATTATGCATACGTGCATAAAGTTGCAATGATTATGACTTGAACACAACACATAAACAACACTCGTATACAGGTAGACGATGGCCTGATAATATTGATTTTTATCAATTCATATAACGTGCTGGACTACTCAAGCAGGTTATAATGTTGTCAAGTGCTTCTGCTTGCTCTTATACACCCTGTGACTGCTTACAAGAATGACAATATCTCGTTTTTTTTTTTTTTGTTTTTTTTTTATTTTTACACAACACAATGCTGTTACAAGCAATGATACATGTTTGTCACAGGTAGATACCATATATACTATAATTAGCATCAACATCATAATGAACATTGGCATGGATACTGGCTTTAGTAGAATTCTAAATAAATAAAATGTTAATGAAACGCTATCATATAAATCTCAATAAAATAGAGAAACACTAGAGAAATTTGGGCATAACACTTATCTAACAGGGAAACGTTGGGACTGCAAGAAATCTTGATATTTTAATTTAAAGAAGCAGCAAACTGTATTAACTGAAAATGCATAAAAAACAACGATAAAGTTCAATACATTCCCTTGCACAATAAAGGACATACACATGAACACGGTTATGCTAAGATGCATTTGAAAGCCAAAAAAAGCTTATATATTCTATACCAACACTTTTTATGCATTCTTTTAAAAAAGCCAGTAAAACTTTCTAGCTTAACGCTTTTTTTAAATGTACATCCAATTTGTTTTTTCCTTTTTTGAACCTACATACGTTACCAACGGTTATATAACTGACTGAGCAGAATCTTTTTAAATCGTTATCTTTGTTGTTATTCTCCTCCCGTCTTATCAATTATTTCGCATGAATGTTACAAAAAAATCAAAATGTAATTATCACGGTAGCAAGCAGTTAACAATTAGGTAGCCACCATAAACACATACACCTATACACTCATACACCAGACATATCAGAGCACGGTAGAGTAAAGTAAGCTGAGTAAGAGAAGATCAAATCAACAATCAGTTTGATTCCGGGCTAAAATGATTTCTTCGCGTGTGTGTGTGTGTGTGTGTGTGTTCATTCATTGAAGACGTTGACCATAATGATGATAAGTTTGGTCTTGTTTGGTAGCGCCAATATTTTAAATACAGATGTTACGTTTGATGCTGATTGTCTCTCTATCTACTTCTCTCCCCCTCTCTATCTTTGCGTCTTTTGTGTGTTGATTGCGCGGCAGTAGTACATCACAGTAAATTATAGTTACCGCGAAATTTAATAACAACTTTAGTCAAGCCATATTTACCATCCTACATGCACACACGCACACACGCACACACACATTTTGTTATATAAAGGGTAACCACTACCATTAAACATGGTGTTGTCTCTTAGCTACTGGGTGTCAATTATGTGTGCATTCCAGACTACAATAAATTGTATAGAAGGGAGCGATCACGTACAGTTTTAATTTATGATAGGAAATGATTAAGTAATACTTATCAAACAGCAATAACAACAACAATAATATTGTTGATGCTAAAGAGATACCGTACGTCTATACATATATATTTGTGTAGATGAATGCATTTTACCAACAACAATAACAATTGAAATAAAAACGATAACAACAACAATCGATCGATCAACATATCGCTACAGAAAACAGTTTCAATCTCCAACTCTTTGAATTGTTTTCATTCTATAATGTATGTTTGATAATATCGTTGTGTGTAATCAGGATTTCAACATAAACATTCACACATACAACATATATATGTACTATATAAATCTATATGTATCAATATATACAAGTTTATACATTTTCATCATTTTTCTGGTTTTTGGTAAAACAACTAAATGTGTTGTGTTGTTGTTTTTGTTGCAAATATACAATTTATGTCACCTTCCAAAAGTGCGTGTGAGTGTCTCCACATGTGCATTTATGCCATAATTTGAACACTAACTGTGAACATTCGTGCACATATTGCCCACACAAAGGTATGTGTGTGTGTGTCGAACAGTTGTTGAAATCTATGCTAAACAGTTGTCCATTGAACACAAAACAAAACAAAAAAACTATATACGCCTGGGCGTAAGTAAATTCTCCCACTGCACAGTTAAGATTTTCTTAGCAGTAATGTCTTCATAGATAAATGAATTTCAGTTTTCAAAGAAAATGCATTTCGGAAGTCACAGACATTTTGTTTTTTATTTGCAGTTTTTTTGGTACCAGACGCTGTTCACGCTGCCTCGCATCTATAGGTTCTGCCGAACTCGTGATGAGAGCGCGAAATTTAGTGTTTCATGTGACCTGTTTTTGTTGTGTGGTATGCCAGGCACCACTAACAAAAGGTGATCAATTTGGTATAATCGATGCACTCATCTACTGCAGGTACGTCCACAGTAATTAAAAGCGAGACATTGTCCGAAATTTATAGTAAATCCTTTCTAATATAGAACTCATTATACTATGGCGCGTGAAGGCGATGCAGCCTCAACTAGTTTGGGTTCGGCAGTGATACCGGGTGTTGGTGGCGCTGGCTCCTATCCGTATTCCAGTCAATTTGGTTCGCCTCCGAATGATTCATCCAGTCCACATTCGGATCCGACCCGTATGGTTCCTAGCAGCATATTTGCAACTGCCTCCCATGTCCTATCGGGCCTACCGCAACCGCCGCGACAAAAGGGCAGGCCGCGCAAACGCAAACCCAAAGAAATAGAAGCCCTCACTGCCAACATAGGTAGGCAATGCAAGTACTCTCCCTCTTATTAATTACGCCCAAAAAATTTGTACATTAACAATAAAAAAAAAACCTAAACAAAAATTTATAGATTTGAATACTGAGTACTTAGATTTTGGCCGCGGCTCTCATATGAGCGCCTCCTCTCGAACAAAACGTATGCGAACATCATTCAAACATCATCAGTTGCGCACCATGAAATCATACTTTGCCATCAATCATAATCCCGATGCTAAAGATCTAAAGCAATTGTCACAAAAGACAGGTCTACCAAAGAGGGTATTACAGGTGAGACCGATATTTCGAATTCTATCTTCTATATAGACGATGATGACTCATCATTTTATGTGTTTTTTAGGTTTGGTTTCAAAATGCTCGAGCCAAGTGGCGACGCATGATGATGAAACAGGATGGTTCGGGTATGTTGGATAAGGGTGATGGCACTCTGGATTTGGACAGTATATCGGCTCACAGTCCCACCTCATTTATGCTGGGTGGCGGCAATTCCACCCCACCCCATAACATGGATTAGTAGTTAGAACAATTTAGATACCTGACCCGGTGCAGCATAACTAATTTAGAATTATAAGCATTTCTCCATATATTACGTACATCTAACGCCCTTGTAATAACCCTGCACGCCTGCCTACAAAGCCCCGAACTTATTATGGATTAGACCTGTGAGATACTCATACCTAGATAAACTATACATTTTTCAACGGCAGGGACAATTACAACAATTCCTTACAAGCATACATAAAATAATATTTCAATTTTCCACCTTCATTAATTCTCAATACTCTACAGAAAAAAACTTTTCAATGAATTGATTATAACCCATTCTTTATAATCAATGCTCTTTTTATAAGTGTGTTCAAGGAATTTTTTTTTTTTAACTAACTAAAATCATTAAAAGAGACAACTTTATAAAGTAATTTAACCGAGTATGTCTATACGTCCATATAAATATGTCAATTTAGTACAAGAACGTATTTTAGGCAAAACATGATGGCGTGTAAAAATGAGCCTAATAGACCTCTGTTTAAAAGCTTTCCTTATCTTATAACTTCCTGTTCCGAAAAAGTCTTCATATAAAGAATATTCACAATAGTTTTATCCAAGTTTGGTATATATTTATATGGTGGAAATACCTGGTGTAGGGTTCTAAATAGTCGACCTTGCCCGGTTAATTTTTTTCTCTTTTTTCGGTTCTGTTTTGTTTAGATAAATTGATTTGTATTAAGTAATCTAGTCAAAATTGTTTGATTAATTTCTCTCTATGCGTACATACGTTAAATAATACGAGAACGACAGCTCTCTTATAAACACTTCAAAAATTCCATCCCAACAAATCTATTAGTAGAATAAATCGCCAAAAAATTATATGCTCTTGCTCCATAACTGTTCCTTTCTCTTCTCGTCCAACTCACTTACAATCCTACTCAACTATATAACTACAATGCATATGTATGTAACTAACATCTCATACACTCCACCCTTACTATCTCATCTATCTAACTGTGCTGTTTACTGCACTGTTAAAAAATTGTTATTGCTATTATGAGTATAGGAAGGAAAGATGATAAATTATATATAAAAAAATGGCTTTTTCATACATATATGTAAATATACATGCATACACATATATATATAGAGAGAGAGAGAGAGAAACTCAATATGTAGAAATTAGTTATTATATGTAATTATAAATATATTTAAAATCAATAAAGTAATGTTATGAAAATTATAAAAAAAAATTAAAAACAAACTGAAACCGAAAATTAGGCACACACACACATAGATACATAAAAAAAGAACTAAAGTATAAACTAAAGACTACGGAGATGATTGCAAAATGAAAGTTATAGTAAGATGGGTAACTGGCACTCTGGATAATGGATTTTAGATAATTGCATCTTCTTTAGAAAGTTACACAAATGCACACATCCATACATAGACATATATAGTTACATCTGACTATAGTAAAAGAAGTCTTTATAAAAATAATTTATAAATAAATTATTATCATTAGTAGAATATACAGGACTATGTAGCTATAATTAAGGGAAGAATTTTTATACCCTCCACATAAGATTAAGTTTTTCATTCCGTTTGCAACAATCAGTTGCATTGATCAGTGTCTAAAACTGAGTCGATCTAGACGTTTAGTCTGTTTGTCCGTCTCACAGTCGGAATTTTTGAGATATTGAGCTGGATAATTTCTTCAAGCAGATCTCTATTTCCATTGGGCAAAATGGGCCAAGAGCCAAGCTCACAACGGACAAAATTTTCCTTATCTGCCACAACAATTAAGCTAAAAAATTGAAATTTGGTATTTGTGTATGAAGATGTGGAGGGTATTTAATATTTGGTCTAAGCCAAGTTTAGTTTTTGTATCTTTTTTCTTAATTTTTTCATTTAATTGCCTTTTACTCGTTTATAATAATTAAATGAATAATACGAGTAGAGTATATATAAAAAAAAAATTATTGACAACATAAATAACAAGACATTTGTACTTAAGCACTAAAAAAGGAAATAAAATTAATTAAGTAAATTAAATTATTTCTTTACATTTATAAGATTTTATTATTGTATGATTATTAAAAACGAAATGAATTGCAAAACAAAAGAATTTATAATAATAATTGTAAAAAAACATAATAAACTTGGAAAAGAAAAATATGAAAAAAATTAAGAAAACAGCATTTCATTTATTTCTTCACAAATTTTCAAAAGGAAAAGTTGACTTGGGCCACTTTTATAAATAAGGACACAAGGGACAAAACTAAGCTGCTCTGTCATAATGCAGCGCCATCTGGCCATAAAATATGTACATGTTGTCTATGGAATGTGTTGATAATGTAGTTAAATGAGAGACCTGGCAATACTTTAACCGGAAACAAACAATTTGATCAGATATTCAAAATTCTAAATTCAAAATCCATAACATTTGAAAGAATATTAAAAAAATTAAAGATCGATTATATAGAAATTTATGGGATTTCTTATAAACACAACCACTTCAACTTTGGCACTCCCATGTCTGGTACACACCTCAACAATACATCCCTATTTAAGTGGATGAAATTCGGTATTTTATTAATGAAATCGTTTAATCGTCATAATTTTATTAAGATGAAAAATATTTTTTCGATTTTTTGATCATTTTTTTTGTGTATTTTTTAAATGGTTATTTTGATTTATAATTTTTATACCCTCCACATAAGCTGGAGGGTTTACTAAGTTTGTCATTCCGTTAACGGAAAGGCGTTTTATGTGTATGCATTCCGCGGTTATAAAATAAATAAAAGAAAACTCTGGTAATTTTTTAGTTAAGTAACTTTTTTTTTTTTTTTTTTTTTTTATTAAATCAACATATAAATAAATAAAATATTTCAAATTATATATGTAAGGGGTGGAGGGGAAAATTTTTAAATGTAAATGCACTGCCAAAGGAAAGTTAAGGTTTTTCATTTTTAATAAATGTTTTTTATCTTTGTTCACAATTTTCGTAATATAAAAAAATTTAAATTTAAATCAATCAAAAATATATATTTTTCAAAAAATTATTATGTAGTCACTAAGATTATAAATATAAATATACAAAATATGTCTTTTGCTGCTGATTTTTTTAATCTATAATAACAATTTATGCGTTAAATTTCAATTAATTTTTAGTTTTTTCCTTAATGTTTTTTTTAAGTGAAATACAATTTTATGTTGTTTTGTGTGTGTGTGTGTGTTTTTTTTTTTATTTTTTTTATTTATAGAGATCTAAAGGGATGTGCTGCAAATCAGAACTGATGA
The DNA here is from genome assembly GCA_963978525.1 of Ornithomya fringillina. Classification (NCBI taxonomy): domain Eukaryota; kingdom Metazoa; phylum Arthropoda; class Insecta; order Diptera; family Hippoboscidae; genus Ornithomya; species Ornithomya fringillina. The sequence goes on from OZ021694.1 coordinate 10,324,585, forward strand.
CAATAGCGGGAGAATTATTAAAAATGATTTTTTAAATAACGTTTGCTGATGTGTTAAAAATACTTTTGAATTTTTTTTTATACTCAATACATTTATGTAAAAAGGCCTGGCACTGTTCGTTTTCCAATTTTTACGCTTTCACTTCAAGATCTTAATTTTTTTATACGGTTTCGAACCCACATTTACCTCTGCTTTTTTTCAATAGTCACTTATATAATTTTCTTTTTTTTTTTTAACGTAATTTTCCATACACTGATGCATTAAGACTAGTTTAATTTTTTTTTATGTTTTAAGTTTGGTTAGTGTAGTGGTAGCAGTTTATTATAACAGTAGTAATAATAGCGGTAGAGAGAGATATAATATAGTTGAAGTAAATTTGAGTTTCATAGCATTAGAGTAACTGTTGTAGCATTAGTATTAATATATATCCCTTACATGTTAAAGAGTATTTCCCGTTAGCAATTTGTTACTGTAAGTTATGGGTGTATTCATTTTGTCTTTTCACACACATTTCACTACGTTCATATTTAACTGGTAAATGCTGCAGTGGCTTGTGCATTACTGTTGGTCAATTTTTTGGGCGATTCCACCACCTCTACGCTAAGAGTCGTTCCATTATTATCGCCGATAGTAGATGCCATAGCCTCACGATTACGTCTTTTAAGCTCTTGTAATTTTTTACGGTGTAATTCACGTTTTATAGCAGCAGCTGTGGGTGTAGTTGTTGTTGCTTCTATTGTCGCAGTTGACATGGCGGAACTGTTACCATTTGTTAAATTTGCATTAAAACGTTTATTCGATAAACGTGTTTTCCTTATACGTGGACTTTTAATGGTTGCAGTTGCATTATTATCGTTAATATCGCTTTCTAAGTCGTTTGATTTCTTGAAAAATATAAAAACAATACCCTTTTAAGTTCGTGAGGAAGTTTATAACTCCTAATAGGCTTAAAAAGCCCTTTTTTATTATGCCGATCGAGTCAGAACCAAAATCTGAATAAATTTAACCATGTCCGTCTGCCGTCTGTTTGTTATATCTTCCTGTAAATATCTGAAATATGGAACAAGAGCGTTGACCAAAAGATACGATAATATGTGACTGAACTACATTTGAAACCAATCGGACTAAGTTTAGGACCCCTTCCCAAAAAGCACCCTTTTCTTTAAATAAGTCTTTATATGGCAAAAAATTTGCCATTCATAAAATTTTTTAACAAAATTTGGTGAAGAATAGTTAACAAGTCTAATAATTAGTTGTAACAAATTTAAACAAATTCAGTCCTGCATATTTATATATAAGATAAGTGCGTGAATTTTTTATGCAAAAATCGTATAATAATTATAATTATTAAAGTTATATTACCGTCCATTCATTGTCCTTTAGTTGTTCTATTTCTTCGAATATTGAATCGACATGATCAACTTGTAAATGCACCATATCCCAGAAGCCTTGCAAATCATCAAGAGTGGTGGGAAATTTATCATCAGCTTTTCTATTTAAATTATTGTGACACAGGCCTATAATTATGTATAAAATTTCAAAAAAAATAAAATAAAACTTCAGAAACAAAGAAGAAGAAGAAGTTAATAAATATAATTACCTTCAAATTGTTTCATTTTCTGTGAGACCAACAAGCGTGCCTTCCCCGAGGCTGAACGTAACAAACCAAAAACATCTTCACTGATATTAGGATTGTTCTACAAATTAAAACTCAATCAACGTTTATTTGCGAAATACAATTATGGTAACATACCGTTAACATTGTTATATAAGATTCCCCTTTATCGGCCAACTGCAATAAACGTTGTTGCTCAACTTTTAATTGTTCCAAAAAATAATGAGCATCCTTGACTTTACTTAATGTAGCATCAGCACCATCATAACCATTAGACGTTGAGTTATTTAAATCTTTTGCAAGGTGTTTGGGTGAAATCACCTCCAACGATGTCTTAAGCTCGTGATCTGTTAATGATAATGTAACGACGTTGTGGTGATCGACTTCATCGATATTTGCCTTGTATGGCCCATCACCATTAGCTTTGGGAGATATATTTAATATTTGTTGCTGTTGTTGTTGCTCTTTGGGTAAAGTTCGTGGTGGCTCTTGAATAGGCGAAGTGCGTAAGAAATGCCTTTTTGGTGAAATGCTGGGCAATTGAGCCCTAAATTCTTGACTTAAATGCCTTAAGCATGGCAAGTCTACATCTTTGTTGTCATTCTCGTTTATTTGTTGTTGTCGTAAAGATTTTAAATCATTTGTTTGTATTGCAGTCGTTGGCGTTATGCCGTTGGGTGATTTTTCCTGGGCATTGAGTTTCTTGCGGAATTGATTGTAATCTTTGCTCGGTGACAATTCTTGAAATTTACGTAACAGTTCTGTGGTAGGAGGAGCAGCAGCTGAATCGCCATTTTGTTGATGTTTTATATCTTTAGATTTTCTAGGACTGTAAAAACCTTGAGCCAAGGCACCCGGCCCATACAAACGCTCCACTCGCTGCTGTATGAAACTCAATTTGTGACATTCTTTTGGTAAATCATGAACGGAGCTGTCCACGTGCTTAGCACCATCATTTTCTACCTGCTTGCTAACATTCTTGCTGCCAATATAACTGCTAACAGATGAATCGCCATTACTATTAGTTGTGGTCAACGTAGTGAAATGTTTATTAGCATCGGCTGTAGGTGAAGTTGCACTTATATTGGGCATGGTCAATAGTACAGGCGGTGCCAGTGAATTGCTCTTTCTACAATATTGCAAAGCTGACGACGATGGACGTATGGGTGACACCTCGCGTGATTTATTAATATCCTGACGTATCTTAGAATCGTATGTGGTTATATTGGAGTAACCATTCACACAACAAGCTAAATTTAAATAACTCGGCTTCTTCTCAAAGCAAAGCTCGGGCGTTTGCGGTGACAAAATAACGGGTAAATTATTCTTAGTGGTATTAATTACTGATGTTGGTTGTGCTGTTGAGGCGGGTTGTGCCAAGGCTATACATACTTGTCCTGTAGAAGGGTTTACAAAGGCTGTTGTATTCTTAACCGTTTGCACTGAGCAACGTTCACGTATATTGTTGGTGAATTCTCGCGTTATATCTTTAATCGATATTGGTGTTGGAAAATTTAAACTGCCGCTGGTATCTAATTGGAAGAAGAAGAAGATATACTTATATATTATACAATATTAATTATACGAGGACAAGATAGAATTAAGAAAAAAACAAAAAATATTGGATTACCCACCACCTTCTCATTACTAATATGGGGGTAACCTGCAGTGCCAGTAAAAATTAAATTAAATCAAATTGGTGAACATTTCAACTTCACAGCTGGCTTCTTAAAGCTTATAATAAATTTTTGTAGTTTTTGTGGGCGTGTCAAGTTTGGTAAAAAAGTAGAAATCCAACATTCAAACAACATACACCTCAGCCACAATTGAGGTCTCCCTCAACAGTGCCGAGGGCTTAAAAATCATCCATTCTCTATTAATGAAGAGATAAAGCTTTCCCTGGTTGCAATAACTAAAAACAATTACCTTCATTCACACACTATATAAACGTATCGCCTCAAGAAAGCTGCCAGCATTGAACAGTTACCTCCTGCTGATACCTTATCAATCTTAAATAGACGGACAAAGAGACTTTCTATTTCTAGCCTTCCCCAAAATGTCAGGATTAGTTGGACAATATATAGTATAAACAATACAATAACAAAAACAACGAAAAATCAAATAATTGCAAGTTCCACTACCACGGGTTGGGTGTATGGGGTGGGATGGGGTTAGAAGGGCATTTTAATTGTAAAAATATTGGTTTGCTTGTATTGTTGTTTCATGAGAGACCAATACCTGAAATATCCGTCGATTCGGCGTCTACATCTAAAGAACAGCTCCCAATAGAGTCCATGCTGCGATCCATAATTTTGCGTAAACTTTTTTTCTGATCGATTCTTTTGATAATAACAACAATAATTTTTTAAACTGAATCTGCTCTTGTTTCTTTCAGCGTTAGAGAGAAAGTGTTTTCTTTTTTTTTTTTAATAATTACTTATATTATTAGAGGGAAAGTTTATATCAAGAAATAATAAAAACAGAGAAAAGGAAATGAGGGTACAAACAAATTAAAAGAGATACATGAGCAGAAGGAGATGAAACGATAAATGACATAAAAGAGTGCAATAGTAGTATATTAGTAGTAAATCAATCATGCACACATATAACTGTACATAAATAGGTATTCATATAAAAACCGTAAATTTGTTAGAATCGGTGATGAACTTGTGGCAGAATCTAAAGACGCAAATTTAACACACACACCCACACACACATAATTACACTAACACTCCATTCTCTTTTATATAGAATCTTACTGTATGTATGTTTTAAAGAAATTTACATTTGACTGGTAATCTGCAGAAAGAAAACAAATTAGAAAAAAAATATATATTTTGTGAACTGAAATTTCTTTACACATATATATATGTAATAATATTATTCATACACATATGTTTATGTATAATTCATATGTACGTAAAAGTCAATGTACGATTTCTTGGTTTTATTTTCTATCATATTTGTCTGGCTTTTTGTAACTAGATTGCGTAGAAGAAGGCTGTATAGACCTTACAAAGTACACTTCACTTATAAGTGTTAAATCTTTAATATCTCAAAGCAGGAAAAAACGTTACATAGTTTTTATAAATATTTATAATTAGGCGTAAGCCGTGTGCCAGGTACCACGCCTGCAAGTTCTTAAAGCTACGTAAGTAAACTTATAAAGTTTTGTTGAAATTTTTATATATAACCATTCGTCAAGCTGGTAAAACAGACACGCCCACAATATACAAAAAACCATACTCAGCCTCTCAACTTTCCTTGTAAACTGATACGTAATACAAACGTTATTAGAAGATGGCATCATATACCTGCCACGCCCATTCTTTATATGTCGATGTGGAGGGTGCTAAAGATTTAGCCGAAGCCAAATTTAGTTTTCTTAATAATAATAAAATGTTTCTTCCACAACATGAAATATTTCATGCACATAATTCTATTTATATAGATGCACATATAATCCCTTAATTATGAAAGTAGTACAAGTCAAATACTAATTCTTTATAATCCTAATGTTTTAAGATCAATTATATGTCTCGAAACAAAAGCAATATTAGACTTGGACCACTTTTGTAATTATGTACGGATAAACGGAATACGTATATGTGCATCATATAGGGCACTCCCCCCTTTTATCGCATTCACTTATTTAAAATAGAACACACACATCACAACAAACATTATAAATTATGTTTTTTTTTTCAAAAATAGAATTACTCATGCAGCCTTAAAAAGTAAAAAATAAAAGACAAACCCTAATCAATAGAGTGAAATGAATTAAGTAGAAAAAAGGAGGAAATCATTAACACAGAGTGAAGTTCTATTCTAGGTTGCGTTGAGATTAGAAATATTTCTCTTTTTTAAACTCTTTTACACTCGCAATTAATTTAATAGTGATTGATTTAAGTTATAAATTATAATTTATACACATAATAAATATTATTTGCAACCAATTGCTGTTAAATATTAGAAAGAGATTACAAACAAACAAACAAGTACAAATGCAAAATGCAAATATGGAACAATATACAATCAAATCAGAATTAAAGCAACAGAATAATAATAATTTTATCGTTAATTGAGGTTACACACAGCACCAAATATTAATAAAAATTATTATTGCACTTATATACTATATGAAGCGAATAGAGAAGAGAAATAAGCAGAGGGGGTGAAGGTGAAGGGAAGAAAATCAAGTGAAAAGGATGTAACAATGAATTTACCGTTTATATAAATGAAAGCACTGATACGCGTACACGCATTGCGATGTCTATAAGAAACGCCTATACGGATTATCAGCCAGTGAATAATTGGATGTAACAATTAAAGTAATAAACAGTACGTACTGTTATTACTATTATTATTATTAATTTGGTTGCGTTTTAAATTCTTACCTACTTTTAAATTAACACAATCACTGACGAACTGACCGACCGACCGACTGACTGACTTGCCTGTCTGTTTAATTGTCACAAACTGAATACATTTAATATAACACACAACCAGCCACAATGATAAACGCCAACTAACAGAGCTATTTATATGCAATTTAGCCGACTGTGACGGTCCACATTAAAGAATTATTTGTTACTGAACAACTGAGTGGCGACAGGTAATATCCGTACGGTGAGATTAAGTTGGTGTCTTTAATAGTATTAACTGTAATGGAGAAAGAAAATTGGAATTGAAGCAATCGAAAACATATATGTATTGGATATATACTTATTTATAGCCAATGTGACAACTTCAAGTCCACACCGTATCAAATGTTATGTATTTCAATAATAATATTAATAACTACAACAACAACAATAAAGACAACTGAGTAAGAAGTGGTGCCCACGTTTGGTCTTTGTTTGCTTCACTTTACACTTTATAAAGTATATATATTGTGTGTTGGCCGAATATGACTTCAATCGCAGCCAGAAATGTTTATTTGCAAAAAATCTATACGACATATATGTAAATTGCCATAACAATGTCTTATTACCTAATATTTAAAGAAGTTATTAAGTTTTTGCGACCGGACCCTTGTTTAACTTTAGAAAAAACTTTACGAATAAGTTAAGCTTCAATACATATGATTCATGGAATCTTACTAGGTTTTTATTAATAAACTACACATATTTTAGAATATATTCGATTATTATATTTGTATAAATCATTGTTTATAACATTTTACTTACCTTTACTTTTTTTTAATATGAAACGTTGTTAAAAAAGAAAGAAACTCAAAAAAAACTATTTTGCACTTGTTTTATTTTTTTATTTTCGTTTTAAGTTTTTACCACCTGTATAAACACTTTTATTAGTTACTCAGTGTTTATTTATTGAAAATTTGTTAATTTATCCTAATATTTTGCACATTTTCAGGGAAATATTTTAATTTTAAAAAATATGCTTCTCCTATTATAACATGATGACAATTAAATATATGTAGTGTTTTTTTTTTTAAGAATATAGAGGTGATGTCTCAACTTAGCATAGCAAAAATAGCGTAGCATTATAAAAAGTTAAACTAATTTGATAGATGAGGTGAAGGATAGGTTTTAATTGAAATAATTTAGTTCTTTTTAGCAATTTATTGATCAATGAGATAAAATGAACAAAAGAATACATTGTTGCCAATAATTTAGATCTTATTTAGGAATAAATATGCTTGCTTATTTAGCTTTTTAATAAAAATACCTGCTGTATTAAAATTGAATTTAACAATGTGGCAACACGTATTTTTATGAAATAAAAGAAAAAATTGAACTAACGCCATCTTGCGAGGGAGAAAACTTGAAACGAAGAAGATGAATAAGTAAAATGGAAAATGACATCTGCAACAGTTTTGCCGAGTAATTTACGAAGGTTGTGATTTTAATTCTATAAATTTAATTTGCAAATAAATACATAAAAATAATGAATAAAAAAATAATAATAAACCAGACAATAAAAAATTCTATTCTGTAAAGTGTAAATAAATTTGGAAAGCAGAAAAGAGCATGACAAACAATTTTAAGATTTAAAGTGATAAGCAGGTGTCGGTAATTTTGTTTGCTATTGTTATTGTTGTCTTGAATTGTACGATTTTGACGCATTCTTACCTTCAATCAAAAATGTCCCAAAATAATAATGACAAAGTATTGGAAATTCTTAAATCCACGGAAGAAGTGGCTGATCGAGTGCTGGTTAATAAACAAGAATTGATTGCTTTAGATCAACGACGTCAGCAGAATCGTGAAGCCTTAAGAGAGTTGGGAAAATCTTTAGAGCAAAAAGTATGGATAACAATAGGCAGTATGTTGATAAAATTAAAACGTGAAAAGGCTTTGGAATTATTAAGGAAAGGTATTACATTTTCAATATATATGAATAAACCTGGTAATATTATTTTGTTAATTTTTCCAGATCAATTACAAATAGAACGTGAAATTAATATATTGCAATCTGACCAAAAAATATTAGTGAATAAGCATCGTGATTTGGAACACTTTTCACCATATTCCGGTACCAATATAAAACCATTAGAACGTAAAGAATTCAATGCTCTGAAGGCCAATTTACCTATATTGTAAATAAACGAAACAAAAATGCTGAAAGAAGAAGAGAAGTACTTTTATTTTATGTAAGTGGAAGTATAGATAGAGTTGTATTACTGAAAGGAATATAGATTATGATTTTAACTAATGATGCCCTCTGACCATGCCCTTAATATATAAGCATCTATATCAGTCATTTAGGTTTGCTATAATAGTGTAATGTGATGGGAATGCAATGTGTTTTTGTTACTCATTATAAATATAAAATATTTGTTTATTTTTCTCATGCAAACGGTATAGCGAACAGAGTATACCTTCTTGTTTTCATTGTACTTTGATTCTCATAAAAATTTACACTCTGTAATATTTACCATACATAACAATAACTATACCAATAATAATAACAACGACTACAACAACAACTACCATCTCTTATACGTGTCTCCCGTTTTCTTAAGTTCAGAACAGAACAACAAAACCATAAAGACAATAACAACAATTAATATAGTTGCTTAGATGTGTGCATGTATGCATGTGTGTGTGTGCGACAATTGCTGACTGCACCACCACCACCATACCAGCGCCACCTCATTAATTGGTATGGTGTGGTGTAAATTAAGAAAACATCGTGAATTCAGTCGTCTGTTAAACTTTGCGAAAGCTAAGCTGGGGGTATATGTGTACGCGCTGTGTAATGAAATTCGTTTAAATTTTTAAGCAAATCATATATTATATGTGTATGTATATATTATCAGTGGTTTAACAAAAGAACATATACAAAAATTATAAAATAATTAAGAATTGAATGTGAATAGAAGAAGAAGAAAAAGAAAAAAAGCAGCTAAAGGGATAGATCGTGAAAGAAGAAAAAACAAGTGCTGGTGGCATGTTTGCGCGAGTTTTTTTTTTTTTTTTTGCTTTGTGAGTTGTGTGTGTGTATAGATTGTAGAGGAATGCCATAATACGATCTATGGCGACTTTAATACGCCATTTATTCGATTTACTGCTTATTATTATTACGTTAAACAATTGTATTCTGCATATTAATTAAGGAGGCAAATATTTTCTTTATATCTTCCTTTTAAAAAGTAAATAATAAAATGAAAAAAATACCTCTATATATACTTATATGCCAGTGAGAACCAATGATGTGCGAGTAAATTGCATGCATGAACTTGCAAACCTACCAGGGTGGTAGAAAACCCGTACTTAAGTGGCTAATTTTTTCTTAACAAATCGAATTTCAATTGAATTTATTGAATGAATTATATTTAAATAAAAGAGTGTTTTTCCAAGAAATTGCATTGTAGGCGAATTCTCTTTTTATACGCTTTTGGTGCTTAATAAACATTTCTGCACACTCCCCACCCTTGGAATGCATTGCAATTGCAACACAGCAAATAAAAGAATAAGAAAAATTAAAAATCTTTCATATCACCAATTCACCACTGCAGTAAACTCTCCATGTAAAGAGTCAAAATAAGAAATAATAATAAAAAAAGCTTAAATGTGGTGAAAGAATACACATCGATATAAAATCCATGTGAGAGCAAGAGCATTACTTGTTGTTTTCTCTCTTTCTGCATTTTTATTAAATAAAATATTAACCGGGTTGTATGAGTGGTGTTTATAGAAGAAGAGTAAACAGTGAAAAATCGTGCAAGTGTGGGTATGTGTGCGTGTTTAAGTAGAAATGCGAAAGTAAGAAAGTTAAAAAATCAATTCATTTTCCTGTTAATTGGCTAATATTGCATTTTGATCCAACCATTTATTTACTCGTGCAGTTTTCTTGGGTAAGTTTACTTCATTTCCTTCCTCTTTTACTTTTACATAAATGCTTGCTTGTGTGTATGTGTAATGTTAATGTTAAGTTATAATATTGTTTTTGACGCATTTCCCGTCCTTGTCTCTATTGTGTGTTTGTATTGTGGTGGAGTTACGACTGGTGGCAGTGTACGTACTAATGAAATGACCTTGAAATTGAAATAATTCCTCAAGTGCGGTCACTATCATTATGAGAAGAACTATTTTCCCCCTTTTCTTTTTGTTTTTATTTTGTTGTTATTGTTGTTGCCGTATTGTAAAGTTGAGGAGTTTCTCTCTTTTGTACTTACAAGTAATTGGCTAATAAAGGTAATTTTAATAAATAAACAAAAAAGTTTAAAGAACAGATAAAACACTTATTGATTACCCTAAACGTAAAGGAATATTAAGTTAGTTAAGATTGTTTGTAACTTCTAAAAAGCTGAAAAGGAAAATGTCTCTATTGTCGAGTGAGATGTAATTGTTGGTGTTATTTTTGTGTTTTGTTTATAATTAACTATTCGAGAGAGAGAGAGAGAGAGAAACAAAGAGACATTTTTATATTATTAAACTAAATGTTTAATAAAATTGTTGAACCAATTTAACCATATATGTCCGTGGAAAAATTTATGTTCAACTTACATAATCCTTAGGGCCTGTTAGGGTTGTTTAAAAAGTGTAAAGACCAAGGGATTGGAAGATCAGGTCCGAATTATGAAGCTAATGAGCTATTCTTCAGCAAATGTTGTCAAAAAAGGTTAAAAATTGTAATTTTTAATTTACTTTACTTATATTTTGCTTTTTAGTTGCGCGCCTTCATAACTATGCGTGACGGGTTTTTCTACGCAAAGAATAAACTGCGTTTATAAGCGTTAAATTGTTGAAAATTAAAACCAAAGACTGCATCAATTAAATTCACATTAATTTAAAGGGCACATAATCGCCTATTCTTCTTCTTCGTCTTTAATTAACCAGAGCATCTTAGACATGTTGTTACATCTATACACTCACCCTAACTCTTGACTTAACTTTTAAATGTTGATCACGAAAGTAACAAAACCACGTTTACCCTTCCATATAATTTTTGTGTACCCTACAAAAGGAAATAAGTAGATAATGGAAAAGGAGAAAGAGTGCGTTTAAATTTAACCAAAAACTTCTCCACAATAATTGAATGCAGGAATTAAATATTATGATAACAAGACTTTAGCATCCAACTGATAAAAGCAGGACAAATAGCAAAGCGATAAGGAGGAATTAAAGATAATAAACAAACAAACAAACACTTGTTGCCGTATGCCTTACACTACATACGAGCAATACGTATTATAAAGTGCTACACACAACCAAAGCGTATGATTTGCTTAATGCAGAGACTTAATGCGTATGCTCTGCATAAATATTTACTCTGCAGACAAATTCACCATTTTTAACTAAAAACTTGTACAGAGAGAACGTTACTTTTATTTTTTTTTATTTTTTTGTTATTGTGTTTTCTGTAACAACCAGTTATCTGTTCGTTTGCATTGAATATAGTTTGTGTGTGTGTGTGTGTGTGTGGACATTTACAACACTGTCCAGCTTACCCACTTCCTTGCAGTTTTGCTGCTTTTCATACGTATTTATCTACAAGATGGTTTTTTTTTTCATCAATTATTTCTTGTTTGGACTCTAGTTAGTCTTCTTTTTCTTCTTTTTCTTCTTCTTCTTCTTCTTTGTTGTCATTGTAATGTTTTTATTGTGTTTTCTTTTGTTGCGTGTGCCCACAAATTGTATACTATGGACGTGTCGTGTCGTGTCGTTTTGGCTGCTTTATCAAGGTCGTTTTCTGCGTGTATGTGTATATATAGGTATATATGTAAATAGTGTTTTTCCACGATAATGATGGTTCTGGTTAAAATTTCATTGTTTGGTTTTCCCCTTCGTCATTTGATTCCTTACTCAGGTGAGGAGAACTGCACTTTAAACGTGTTATTAACTTTTTATTCATTCTTGTTTTCTGTTGTTGTATTGAAGTGCTTTTCAAATCATTTGCAATAATTGTCATATCAAATTAAATTTTTCCATTTTGTCAATATATATGTCAGCTTTTGTTTAATTATGGGCGTGTCACTCGTCCCATTCTCTCCAATTTTAATCCCAACCTACGTACATTTTAGAATTAACAATATTTCTGTAGGGTTTGGAGTCCTTTTCTTAATTGGGAGAATATTTATTACATGTACATACTTAGACGGAGAGACAGCCATAACCATTCCTTCATATAACCTTCCGATAGTTATGCTTATTAAGCACTAACATACATATGTAGAATAGCTCTCTTTGGGTGTTAAAGACGTTTTTTAATGAAGTGAGTCAATACTCAATACCCGACCTTAAGGTGATGAAGGTATAAAAAGGAAAAATATTAAATCTTTGAATTATTGTATATTGTACACTTAACATGCACAGAAATATGTATAAAACTACTGCATTACAACAACATCAACAACAACAAGTAGAATGGATTACAAATGACAGAGAGAAGGAGATAGAGAGAGCCAAAGAGCGGTTGGGTTAAAACAATGAAAAGCTTTCACTAGACGAATGCAAGTTCAAGGTTTTGACGTCATACTAAAAACAAAACTAACAAAAAAAAAAACAACAAAAAAACGATAACCATTAAAACTTAAATCTACAATAATAACTACAACAACAAGAAAAAATCAATACGTAAAGGTAGAACGAGATAATAACAAAGAAGAGACAAAAACAGTATTTTATCCGATACACTAGTGAAAGAACATGTGAAGCAACGAGTAAGTTAAAAGCGGATTTTCCATTGCGGTAATTTTCTTACTGCAACTATCACGCAAGCAAATCTAATTGTTTTAAATGTGGGTGTGGCAATCACCAAAAAGGAAGATATTAATGAAAAATATAAATACAACAACAATTATAAAAAAAATCTTTTTAAGCAGACCATGTGTTGAGGTTGCTTGGTGGTCTTGCCACTATAAAGGCACGCACAAACTGCATGGATTTTTCATAAATACATAACTCAAGTCATACTGGGGTGTGTGTTGGTGAGTGTGTGAATGTTTCTGAAGTGACCATCCTTTTTATTGTACATATTGCGATATTTGTTGTTGGTGCGGTGCGTGAGCTCTAAAAATAGCCGCGTCTCATTAGAAATGGTGCTAAAAATAGCAGACAACATACAATAGGTATGAAAATGATCGAACTGCAAATGCATAAACAAGTTGTTGCTTGGCCAAGCATGCCAGCCAGCCAGCCAACAACCAACACATTCAACAACTTCATCAAGCATCAACCAACCATCTTGTTCTTATTCTCAGTGATTCTGCATATAAATTGGAGAAAACGATTCTTATAAGAAAGCTTACTTTGTAAATAGCTGATAAACAAACAACTAAATAGGAAATGCTACAAACATATACAGCGAGAGTGAGAGAGAGAGAGAGTTATTATTGTTGTAGGCACAATTGTGATAGGAGCATTGATCTGTTTGTTGTGTGGCATGAAATTGATTGTGGCCGACTTGTGTGTGGTATGCAATAAATATATAAATGAGTATAAAATTGAATGTACACAGTTTGGGTATTGGGTTGTTTGAAAAGTAATTTCATTATACCCTCCACATAAGATACCTTGCAACACCCACAAAATCTACATATCTGCCACTAAAATTCACCTATGAATATAAAATTTGATCGGATAACATATACATATGCACGTCCACATTTTAAAAAACCTTAAACGTCTTATTGATGCCTCCAGTTGATAATTACAAACAGATTGAAAAACTTAATATTCTCCTCATTATGATTCAGAGTGTGTTTAAAAGCATGAATTAAACATTAAATATAAATATTGAGGTTGTGTATATGAATACCTTCATACATACTTCTTGAAACTCCCCCTTTACCCGACTCTATATATTTCTTTAAAAAAAATTTATGCAATTATTGCAAAAAGTCCACTGTAATCATTTTTAGTTGATGTACTTCCAACTAAAATGCTTTAGTCAGTCAGTCAGTCTGTCTAGAATTTCATATTATCAGCATTTTGAATGCTTTCTTCTACTGGTTATTATGAAAAAGTTGCACAATTGCTTTTTTCAGCATTAATCGATTGTATTGGCTTTTACAATAACAGCAACAAATTAAAATTGTGATATCTTTAAGGTTTCTTTTTTATTTTTTTATTGTTTTTTTTTTTTTCGCCCCCTTTATCATTGAACTTGACATTTCGTCTCAAACATTCACGGATTACATTTGTAATGCCTTCACTTTCAGTCAACACATAGAAGTTGTTGTTGCTGCTGTCGATTTAAGCTGATTTAAGGTCTTTTGCAGGGTTTAAGTACGAGAAGAAAAGTAAAACACAAAGTGTTGCATGCCAATTTATTACCGCACACAAGCGTCAATAGTTCTATATATATCCACACAAACGCCTATAAAGAGGACAATATTATGAAATTCAATTAGAAAGTGTTTGGCAAAGGAAATAAAGGTAATAGACAAACCAAAAATTACAACAACAAAGCATAATTGTATTGTAAAATTGAAGATTGCTTATTCCACTCAATTTAAATAAAACACGTTGTCTGGACGTATAGCCGCCAGTTATTAAAATGATTAATACTCGTCTCAGTTACGTGCGATAATGAAGAAATGTATTTCTTTAAGTATAAATGTTTTTGCTTTTGTGAAATGTTGTCCATTCGCTATCATTCCAAACCACCAAGAAGTCAACATAACAATTCAATGATAATAACTTGATAACAAACTAGGAAGAAGCGTTAGCATCTTAAGTTGAAATTTTGTATAGAATTGACTATGAATGCCACGCCCTCAATTAAAAAACAATCTCACAGGTAGAAAAGGACAAAATTGAGATCAAAATTAATAATTATCACATCCGTCATATGGTTGCGGGTCCACAACAGTGAAACTCGTGTATTTGGGAATTTTTTAAAAACGTTTCATAATTGTGAAGAAATGCTAATAATTTACAAAAAAAACATTATTCTAACTGGCATATAATTCGACTTGTAAGGTGATTCTTAAGCATCTTTCATTATTTACCATCTCTGTTACTCACAGTTATTACGTATACAAAGTGACTAGGTGCTAAGCATGACATCATCGTTTAGCAAAACTATTACAATGACAACAACAACAACAACAACAACAATAATAATAATAATAAATGAATAAAAACACAATTTAAGTAAAGCTTAAGTTTATCGCCGTATAACTCTTCTAATCATATGCATGAATGTATGAGTGCGCGTGTGTGTGTATAACAACGAGTTTTTGTTTACAGTTTCAGTTTCGTTTTCAGTTTTCATGATATGTGTGTTTTTTTTGTTTTTTGTTGTTTTTTTTTCATATTCAAATGAGCAAACACGATAACGATTCATTAGAAAAGAAAAGAGCTGAAGATGTACTTTTGTGTTAGGCTTTGTTTCTGATCGTTTGAAGGATCGTTTAATTTATTGTTTTAAATAACAATACCGTCTAGATTTTTTATATATTTAAAGGTGAATACTTTGCATTTGAGAGACGTTTTCAGAGTCAGTGCTCTTTTGCGCGTGCCTCTAGATTAATATGTTTATTGCTGTAACATAGATGAAGAAGAATGAAAAGGAAAATACTTGTATATAATATATATTTCTGTAATTTTCCTTCCTTTTGATTTAGGAATGATGGACACTTGCTGGAAAGTTCATGAAATGCATACATAATGAAGCATTTTAGTCTGTCTCTCTTTCTCTCCATTTCCTAACAAAATCTCTTTGTTCAACAATGTATGTACAGTAAGTGCTTAGTGGAAGCAGAATGACATTTCGCTCGTACGTATTACATAAATGAAAGTGAAAGGGCATAACATTTGAAATGAAGACGAAACTATTTTGTTTTCTTGTTAATTTTATTGATTTTTTAAATGTTTAATAATTTTGGATTTCCCAAAATTAGCGGCTTTACCGTTTATTTATTTATTTCTTTACACATTATACTTTTTCCTTTACCATATTAGGAAAAATCCATCTCCCAGGCAGCTAGCTGTCTTATTATGCAAAGTACATATATTTCCGCTTTTTAAATGGACAAAATGTACACATTCACAGTGTAAGGTAGGTGCAAAATGTTGCCCTTGGTGTAATGAATAAAATGCAAATTTTCTAGTAACTCCAATATGTACAGCCGTACGCGTATACACACACTTGTGAAATTTTCCAAAAGGTACACGACGATGCCATACAACGTCAGTTGTCACAACTTTAACTGAAATCGTGACTGTAGTTAATTTGTTTCGTTTGCTGATGTGTTGTTGCTACTATTGTTGTATTTTTTTTTTCTTTCATTCAATATTTAATGTGAACAACCAGTAAGGAATGTTTACTTGGACACGAACATAAATTTATACTTAAATGCATTTACGTAGGTATTGTTGACATAGGGCAAGTTATTGTTATTGTTGTTATTATTATTATTGTTATTACTTTATTATATCTGTGGTATCGTTTAAGAAAAGGAGGCACATTATAACCACCACAACGTGTTCATACATTGTTGTAAAGACAAGTGCGAGTTTAAGTTTCATGTTATAAGGGCATGGGGTCAAAACAAATCGGAACCGTTTTAAGACGGTATACTATTTATATACTTAAGAACTATATTTAAAAAAAAAAAACTTCTCCAGGCATAATTTATATGTTGTTGTATAAAATTTAAGGTCACATTTACGACAAGTATACTTCAGGCATGTTTTGATTGTCAGCAGGCATTTAAAACGGATGCCCTTGAAAATTGCGTTGCAACAGTAATAGATGCATACGACTAAATGCCGCATAGTTAACAAAACTCCGCATATACGAGCATGATAAAAAATTACAAGCAAAAATATTTTAGTCGATTTAATACCCTACACTAATTGGTTCCACAAAAATTATGCTACAATGTGTCTGTTTTAAGCTACATGATAAGCTTGACAAAAAATGTCAAGAATTGAAATTTTTCATCATATAGACTTTTTTATGATGAGACATTATATGAGGAGGGGTCCTAAAAATGCTGTAATTTGGTACATTTTCAATAGAGTTTCTCTTTGGGTCAATGCATGTCCTTGTACCAAATTTCATCGAAATATCTCAAAAGAATGGATTGCTTGAGTACAAAATTTACATAGACAGACAGACGGACAGATAGAATTGTTCGCTACATTGGAAGGTTGGGCGTTACATTTTGCTTTTTAGGAATTGCAAACATTTACCACAAGTACTGCAGGGTACAAAAATAGCAACAGTAACAACAAAATTGAACTTTTCTTTGAATATAAATTTTATTAAATTCTTGTTGGTGAAAATATGTAAGAAGTGTTGGGTTGTATTTATATTTTTCTTCATTGTCGTTTATTACCTCAATTTTACACCTGTTTGGACTTTCTTTGGAAAGCCTTTTTCCACGTATAATGAAGCATTTAATTTTATGTTCATTTCATTTCAAACAACAACTCCTGACCAGCTTATCTCTCCTTATTGTTATGTTTTTGTAAATAACAGCGATAGAATAGTACAGGGCGGAACGTATGTAACATCGAAACAGGTAACACGTAATTTCTCTGAAATAAAATAAATAAACTACGAAAAAAAAAAGAAGAAGAAAACAGAGAAACTTTTAAACGATATCAGGTCATAGTTTCATATATAGGAATCATAAGTCAAGCCATCATATCGATATAACATAATTCAATAATAGACGGCAAACACTCGCAAAAAATGTTCAGCTAGAAAGCATTTCATCAACTTGTGGTATTGCTTACAAAGTCGATGTCAGAATATACGATTTTTTCATATTTGAGTTAAAGTAATCGAGTGCTTGGTTCAGCTGGAGGAGAATTTTTTACTTTTTCAGTGCACTCGTTTCTACAAGTTATAAATTCTATGCCTTTCGCTTTATAGAAGTTGTTACTGTAGTTAGCTTTGGTTTTGTTTGGTTGTGTTTGATTTGAACAATTTTTGCTTAAATTATTAAATAAATAAACACAACCGTTTCACACATGTTTACAAGTCTATATACGTATATATTTTATTGAGCAAGTTTTATATTCTTTTTTGTATTTATAACCAAACAAGAAAACTACGGTACTAGCCACGAATTTACTCATTCTAACCTATTTTCCTGCTTTTGGTTTGTTTTTTTTTTACTCTCTAGTACTTTATTTATTATGATTGATGATTGATAATATATTTTTTCCAATTATTTCAGCTTAAAATTGTAACATTTAGTTTGAATGGAATCGATTTTCATTGATATGATTTATTGGAAGTTTAAGAGAAACGTAAGTAATGAATTTTTAATAAATTCCTCGTGATTTTTCTAATCTAATAATTTACAAATTTTTGTCATACAAAAGTTTGTTATACTTTCCACAAATAAAGAGGGGTATACTAAGTGTGTCATTCCGTTTGCAAAATACTCAAAGTAAAACTAGACTTGCATGCTAATGCGTAACTATTAGAGGACGTAAAATACACGGTTGAGGATGTGGACGGTATTTAAAATTTGTCTTTAGCCAAATTTAGTCTTCTTACTTGTTTTCAATATAAAACTTTTTGTAGGCAAAAATTGTAAAAGAAAATATGTTTAGTGTGCGAAAGTATTCAATGAATATTACGTTGACATTTAAAACACGGTGTGTGTGTGTGTATTTGTGTGTGCAATTAAGCAAAGAAAACCATTTAATAAAACACTAAAGCCAACAGCACACATCATCATACCGCCTCCACTTACATCACGTTAATAGATTTTTCTTGGCGTAAATGAATTAGTGAAGTGTGTAAGCACACGAGGAGGAGTGCATCCTTTGTGTTGTAACCTGTATATGTAATTTACTTATTATGCATGTAAATAAGAATCAATCAATATCCATAGTAACCATCTACTGTGTTCATAAACTGTAAAGTGGAAAATTTACATAAATTTCATTTTGACCAAAGTGATTAAAATGCAAAAATTCATCATCATGTTAAAGGGTTTGTAGTATATTTTCAAAAGCTAAATTCTACTTTGCTTCTGTAAAAGGTTTTTTGTTTTGTAAATTGTGGGCATGACTACCCGCCCTAATCAGGAACATGTATATAATTTAAAGGCGCTTTGACATCTTTTTCTACTACCCATCTAAGGCAAAGTTTTTAAAAAACTTGTCCAACAGCTCTAGTTACACTGAATAGCTTCAATGCTGATCAAAAGTTCTTATATATACATATATGTGTACAGGTGCTAAAAGACTTTTTTCTCATCTTTTCATGTACATACGCACATTTTTTAAACACTTTAAGTATGAGTGTTATGTTATTTAAAAGAAAGAAAAAACACTCATACGTTCCATTGAACCCCAAAGAAATTTTATTACAACCCTTCTGAGTCATGCTTATAATTAAAAAATAGAAAAACATTTGGAAAATAAGTAAATTTGACTTAAGCCAAATCTAAAAGACCCTGCATACCAAAATGCAAACTGTGGGCGTGTCATGTACACAATTGCGCTTTCTTTCAACAACTAATTAATTAAAAAATTAAAAGTCTAATTAAGCTAAAGTCAAATCTTAAATAAAAAGTTTGTAGGCGTGATCGGTAACAAAAAAAAAAAAAAAAAAATTACACCTCTTTTTATTGATCATTTAAGTATATGTTTTCTTCTATCATATAGTTCGAGCTCTGCATCGAATAATGTTTTCGTAAATTTGGGGGGCGTGTACATTATATGAACTTGTCCATTTTCATCATGTAGATGCTTGGAGTAAATAAAAGTATATGCAAACAACGGAGAGAGGCAGCTTTGCGTGGCTACAAATCAATATCGTCCATTTTTTAAATACAAAATTTATATAAAATATATGTATATAGCTCCACAAGATATTTACCGCTAATAATATCACACTTTTCATCTTAAAGATATATTTCGAAAAAGTGAAAACGGCCAGCGATACAATAACATTAAATGGGGTACAATCAATCCCATATTTCCACATGTTTCACAGAAGAGTGCCATGCATTGGTATTTATAGATCATAAGTGCCAGACATGTTCTGCGAAATGTTACTGAAGTTATTTTAACAAAGAAATTATTTTCATTTTGCAGAAATGTGTTGCTGTTGTTATTATTGTTGTTGTTTTACAGACAATCTTTTAATTCTGTAGTGCGTAAATAGAATATTACACAGATGGTGTGTTTAATAATTATTTCATGCTTAAAATAGTATAAAAATAACAGAAGAGCAAAAAAAACTCAATAAATATGTATATACCTACAAAATAATGAATGATATTTGTTATAACGTAGTGCATCCCAAACTTTTTCTCATTTGCGAAATAGGACGATGTAAATATTGTAGGTGCCTGTTCGATATTTCTCCTGAGTGATGATCTTTGAAAAAAAGTACAATTGTTTTTTGCTTATATATTTGTGAAGGGCATGGTTTTAATACAATTTTTAAAGGAAATATTGAACTATACTTTTTCTTCTTCTTTTTAACAAAAACATAAAATCATTTAAAAGCGAATATACTTATAAGACATTTTAGGGTAGGCGTGGCCGATCCTACTAATTTGTGATGAGACGTAGTTTCTTAAAAAATTAAAAAAAAAAAATATTAAATAAATTTTGGTAGGCATGGTCGAACCTACTTACCCCAATCATCTAGTTTCAACTATACATTCCATTTAACATTTCAAGAATCAAATTCTGTTCAGCTTATGTTGTTGCCTTTGTTGTTATGCGGCTGTGAGATAAAAATATACATTAAATGAAAAGATGAATAAACAGAGAGCAGCAGAGATCATCGTTTTTATTTAACAAAACAAAAATATAACGTTATTTGGTTGGTGGGTATTTATATGAGGTTACCTCTCAATAACTAAAATTAAATTTCAGAAAAAGAAAATTTTTTCTTTAATATTGCCTGTATAGCATGCCATGTAAATATATGTACTCACGCATACGGAACGTACTTGTACAATACTTTACTGCACTCTCTGTATTCGGGGTGATAAGTATGAATTCATAGTGAAAGGAGCACTGATTGCCATACAACAATTCAGAAGGCACACAAAATAACTAAATATAAAGGCGCGCGCGAAAAAACTTCAGTGAATTTCTTTTCAAATCTTTAAAAAGAAAATTTCTCAAAAAAAATTAATTACAATTAATAAAAAAAATTAAATATTAAAAAAAAAAGAATTATGCAATACTTTTAAGCTTAAAAGCATAAAAATGTGATTTATTTTTATTTATTTATAAATATTTTATTGAAGAGAAAATTAATCGATTAAAAAAAATTAAAAATAAATCTGAAGGACACAAAGTGAGAGCTACGTAATTATATGTATAATTAGAATTCGGCAAAAAAAAAAAATAGTTGTTGTTGTTGTTGTTCAGCTTTTGGTTCATACGATAATTAAAGTTAAAATTTAAAATAAATTTTACAATCAAAATTAATATTAAAAAAAAATTCAATAAAATATTAATAGATTACAGTGCGTGTGTATGCGTGTGTGTTCATGCTCTTTCTATGAACGCTCATTCTTTTTTTTTTTTTTTTGTTCTTTCATGTAAACAAAAATAAAATTTCCCCTTTTTCTGAATAATTCAAATGTTTACCACATGCCACCTCCTTAATAGTGAGAAACATATGTTATTTTTGTGCATCACTTGAGTTTCTTTAAAATAAAATTTCCCTTAAGCAAACAAAACAAAAAAATAACTTTATGATAATGAAGACGACCTCTACAGCTGATCACATATTAAACGTCATGATGTATTCAAAGTTTTTAGTCAAGTTTCAAACCAAAGTGACAAAGCATGATCGTAATACAAACGATCATGGTATCACTGGAGGGCGCTTTAGAGAAAAGTAAGTGAAAGCTATATATGGCTTAAGTATAACTTTAAATAATCTTTTTACATAAAATATGTGCAATAGGTGCACAGGGGAACTAAATTTTAACCTAATATTTGTATATATATTAAGAAGGTATACCGTGCTTGTCCATACTTTTGACGTATTTTTCAAAATATTTCAAATTTGCATAAATTTTGTCCCAAAAGCAAATAGTATTGAAAATAAAAGCATTTTTAGAACCCTTGCTTCGATGGACGAAGCTTTGCTAACAATTATTTATTTGTTAAAGATCGTGATAATTAGAGGCAAATATAATCAATTTTTTTGCACCCTTTTCAATATAAAGCTTTCAATATATGGAAATTGTCTATATAAGGCGAAATTTTGTAGTTTTTAACCTTTTTTAACGAACTTTAAAAAAAACTATTTGTTTGTTCTCAATTTGGATTTGATCAGATCATATGTGGAATATACCATATACCTGCCGTACCCACCATTGCAGTTATGGAGGGTGTTTAAGATGTGGCCTAAACCTAATATAGTTTTCTTACTAAATTTGGACTGAATGGGACCATTTTTCTTAAAAGCATTTTTCTTTTCATCTAAAGGGAACGAATTCGCCTTTTCAACAACTACTCGTGACGAATTTTTTCTTTTTTCTTTTATTTTTCTTCTAAATTCATTAATATTATGTACAAAAACATACGTATGCATATATATTGTATGTAAATACTGTTATTATTGCAATTGAAGTAGAAATTTTTAAAAGCAACAAGCGTCAGACATACAAAGACATACATATCGAGATGTTTTTGTTGTTTTTAAAATGTGTATCATTTAAAAATATGGCTTTCAGCCAAAATTTGTTCAAATTATTTTAATGGGTCTGCGGCGACATAAGATACCTCTATGTAAATTGAAAAAAAAAAAATCCAATTTCAAGAATTTTTTTTCCATAAATATGAGTAGCAAAAAACATATACGAAGTGGATTATTAACAAAATGCAGACAAAGAGAACGCACCCTAAGGTGTTTGGCCTATTATAGAAGAAGTCGAAAGAACGCGACTACCTTTTAAGTTAAGATACCATTTCTAGAGAATGAACTACTCTCAGAGTTTCAGTTTTAATACTCTGCATTATTTGTGGCAAAGAAGATATTAAGTTTATGCACATGTTTGTATTTACGAAATGGCTAAAGAAATATTAGAATTTTATTATACGAAATCAAAATCTGAATAGATAACCATGTCTGTCTATCTGTTGGGGGTCCATGTAAATGTGTGGCCACAGTTTTTAAGATATTTCAATGAAATTTGCTACAAGGGCGTGCCTTGAGCCAAACTTGGGCAAAAAATCACAATTCTTTATAATTTTTGAAAAAATTTGATGAAGAATAGCAATCGAATAGTTTAATAATTAGCTGCGCCAAATATGGATCTAATCGGACTATTTTTAGGAGCCTTTTACATATAGTGATATTTCGCGAAGTGACTTTTATGTCAATTCCTCGAGTTTACTGATATAACAAAATTGCTAATTGTAGCATTATTTGTGAAATTAAGTGGGTGCGGAGGTATCCTTAGCGCTTCGCTACATTGATATGGTAAAGTTCCTAAGGCTTAAGCCACTGTGACGGCACTTTTAATACATAAATATATACTTAGTTTTGTACTGTTTTTTTTTTTTGTTTCTTTACAGATTATCTAATTTGCAATACTTTTTAGTATTAATAAGACAACTGCAACAATATTTTCAAATAACCTGATGGTAGAAATTTTGCACCTTAATGCTGTGGAATAAAAATGTGATAAAACGTTCACTAGTTGAATGTAATTGTAATACGAGGCCATAAATATATGCAACAAACATATATTGTAACGTCTACAAACATATATTGAAACGCAGTAAGTCATTTTCTTCTTCCTATATATCGAAATATGATTTACTTTTTAGATTCATCTAATTTTAATATATTTGGACAATCGTCTCTTTTTGCTGTTAGTGTTCTTACTTCCTTTAAATGCAATAACTTTTTTTTTTTTTTGTTTTTTTTTTCTTATTAATGCTCAAATGGCAAGTGTTGCAATTAAGCATAAATATTGAAATGGCGACAGTTAAGTGACAGGTGCTGCCAAACTGTGTTACGCATTGAAAAAGAGTGCATGTGTGTGTTCATTTTACATGTCCGGGACAAACTTACACTTAAACATATATCCACTTACATGCATATATAAAATGTCGCATGCACTTATGTTATGTGTTTGCTTGCTTGCTTTTTTCTTTTCACTCAATACATTTCTTTAACATGTGCCATTCATTATATACAAATATATATAATGTTTGTTTTTTTTTTGTTTTGGGGAGGGGGACCTCAGCAACAACTGCAGCAAAGACTTAATAGTGATTTTTTTCTGGATACATAATGTACATATTTTACATTTACGTAGTGCTGCATAGTGCAAGCATTTGGCGTTTTATATATTTCTTTGTTGTCGTTGACCTGTATTGACAATAGCGTAGAGCGTCAAATTAAAACATTTAACAAAAGTTTAAAGCTACTTTGAACCCTTCTAAATATTATTACCTACAATGATCAATTGTAGGCGTATCTGTTATATGACCATTTGCAATGGTGTGCGTGGCAAGCATTGAATGCGTCTTCTAATAGTGTATGTATCACGTAGTGAGTTTGGTTTTTTGTAAATTTTGGCGCGTTCGACCAAGCCCATTTTTGGCACATCGATGGAAGGGATAACTATAGATATGCATACTGAATTTCAAGTTCATTGGTCAATTTTTGTGACAGATATGTAGGTTTTTGTCGGTTGTGGGCATAACTGTTATCCTACCACGTCCATTTTTGGCATAACAATGGATGGAATAACTAAATAATAACAAATTTTAATATCACTTATTTTATGACAGCTTCAGCTTTTTTCTTTTTGTAATTACGTAGGAGGTACAAGTTTAAGTACTCTGAAGTCGTGAAAGTCGCCGTTCTTCTTAAAAATTTAATTTTATATTAAATGGGGGGAAACATGTAACAACCAAACACGTACCATGTATGAATCAATGAATGATTCAAATAAGCCGAAGAAGGAAAAACGAAAACAAGAAAAAAAAAGAAAAAGAAAAAGAACAAAACTACATCAACAATGCAAAATGGCTGCCGCTATAATGCCATAAATACTTAACATCATAGCAGGGGATCAATCGTACACTGTGTGGTAGTAAACACTTGAGCACCTTTTCCGTTCTCGCGCACACACATAAATATAAAACGTACAAATGTAAAATGTTTTGATTGCTCAATTTTTCATAGCGCTTGCGTTTAAAATGATCCTCACCTATACATACACACATACAGAGAAACACAGTTGGCACTTTATATTGTTTCCGTGTGTGTGAAAACAATACTCAATACTAAATATAGAATTTTTTAGTTTCATCAGGCATGCATTCGCTCCCCACATATACCAATACTCTTACCGTTCAGCCAACGAACAACAACACACCTTAGCATAACGTAAAATAAAACTTTTTCCAACTGTACACATTTGTTCATGTTCTCTCTTGGCAGTCAAACGTTGCAAGCAAACAAGCAGGCAAGCATTGCATCAATGTATTGTATTTGAGCCCATTTTGTTTTGTTTTTCTAGAAAACTCTATCTAGCATCTCTCCCTCGTTTTGTTTTTCTTTTGCAGTTGTTGGTGATTAAATTACATACATTTTTTTTCCCTTTCTCTTGTTTTTTTGAATTTTTTCCTTTTGTTTACATAGACAAAAATCTTTGCTAACTCATCTTCGTCGGTTGCTCCCCTTTTTATTTCATTTAATTTGTTGTTCTTATACTTTTACTTAATTTTTTTTTTTTTTGTGATTTCAGTCTGTACCACCATTTTGTTTTGCATGTTTTTTATATATTGTAGTGTAGCCTTCGTTAACACCGTAATTATAATTTATTTTGCTTAGAGTGTACGACTATATTTTGTTGTTGGTGTTGTTTTTTTTTTTCCAATAAGAAAAGTGATTTTGGTTATGAACAAAAATCGTTCATTAACCTGTCTCGCTACATTGCAAATAATAAAATAATTATAGGCGATGTTTCTCAAAATGTAGGCGTGTCAGGTACCTTATTGCACGTTAATACTAAATAATGGTGCAATACGTGACAACTGTGTTAACTTTTCTTCACAAGAAAATTTTGTAAAAAAAAAGGCGTGGCTATTAGATGATCCCGCATCTTTTTTGGTCTATTTGGAAAGCCTGAATATAAGTGTTTACACCGAAATTAAACTTCGTAGCACGATTGTGGGCGCGACTCTCAATTGATTTTTCCCAATTTAATTAAGAACCTACAAAACAGATACTAAAAATATTTGTATATTAGTTGAATGTCTCCAAAAGTTACCACCGTCCCACACCAAGGGCATTAGAGTTATAAACAAGATGGCTCACACTTTATCAAAAATATTGAATTTTTGAAATTGTTGTTAAAAGCGCTTTAAAATGATTTCTCTTGAAGTCTAATAAGGTTTAGAGATTTTTTTATTTTATTGCTGCTAATTGTTTTCCTTTTTTATTGAAAAAAAAAAAAAAAATATGTATACGTTTGAAGTGTCTAGGAGACTTGCTCTGCTAAACGGTGGTGCTTGATTTTTCAATCAACAACAGTTTTTTTATACATATTTCAACATCCGCATCTTCATTTATTTGTTTTTCCTGTTTTTTTATTTTTTTTTAATTTTCTTTTTATAATTTCCAGTAATTTTTATTTAAAGAAAAATCAAACACTTGCTAGTATTACTATCAACACCACCACCATCAACATCATCATTATTATTATTAGTCATGTAGATGATGATTTGGTTCGTTAATCATTTGTTCATAATTATTGTTGTTGCTGCACTTTTAAAAATTCTGTTTGTACCAGTGTACATGTTCTTTCATAAATGTCTTTCTTTTTTTTTCATTTTTTTTTTTTTTTAATTTTATTTTAGTTTTGCTTCGAAAAAAGAAATTTATTTTTACAAAATGTTTTTCTGCCAGCACGTGAGTTATTTTTACCAGAAAATAAAATCGAATAAAACTAAAATTAAAACAACTACAACTACAACAACAACAAGCAAACGAACAAACAAATCATTGAATAAATTGTTTCATGTTGTGTTGTAGTGTTGTTAAAACAGGAATCCTTTTGAAAGTTGCTGTTGTTGTCTTTCAATATTTTAAATATGAAAATAGGTCAAGTTTACATGGACAACAGTGGAGTATAAATAAAAACATATTTATATATATAGTTTAGATGTATGGAGAAAAGATTCTTCTTCTTCTTCTTTTTCTTCTTTTGCATTTTCAGGAAGAATGAAACTGTAATAATTATGTATATGTAAATTAAATTATATAAATAGTAAAAAAAGACTGTCTTCAGATGAAACTTTAATTGTTGCTTAAGAAACGTGGTATAAATAAAGGTACATGTCAACATTTATTGTCATTTAGTTGTTGTTAAAACACAGGAAATATAATTACTGACAAAATATTATTGATTCTTTCTCGTGAAAGTGGTTTAAATTTGAGCATTTTTGGGACCCCTCTTCATATATATAGCCTCTATTTTAAATCAGTCATTATATGGCCAAAATTTGCAATTCTTAATATTTTTTTCAAATTGAAACAGTTATAGTTATAAATTATGTAATTGTTGTTGTTTAATAATATATTTGTTGATGTTTAACTATACAATTAGAATTAAATAAACGGGTCTAACAGACTTTTTTTGTTTTTTTTTTCTTCAAAAAATGTCGTCTGCATAAGTTGGAATTACGATCACAAAACTTAACAACAAAATATAACATATGTAAATGTCACGTCCGTTTACACAATTCATACATGCTGCGCTTTTTCATGCTATTATATAAAATGTAAAAAAATCCCATATACAATACTTATGTACATGATGCAAAACAAATGTTGTACATAATATATTGTATTGAGGTATATTAGGTATATCTACCATGCCGTCGTGTACAGTTTTAATGATGTCTTCGTCTCTTCGATTGTTTAGATGGCGTGGCTTATGTTATAATGAGTAAAAGTTGAAGATAGAAAACAAAGGGAGGATTCTTCATTACACACGTGTGCATTTATTTGTATTGTTCATTTGCACACTCTGTTATATAGATAAATGCATGCATGTATGTACATGTATGCATTATATTGTTTATAGTTGGGTTTAAGTAAATGAGTAATGAGTGTGAAGGTATAGGAAGATGCTGTTGCTTCGACACTTGAAATTCTCTTTATTGTTGTTGTTGTTGTTGTTCATGTTGTAATAAATTTTGTTTCATATATACCGGAAACAATTAGTACAATACATACATTTTCATTAAATAATTTTCATATCAATGTACACGAGTTGAGGTGATTTTATAATTATGGCTTAAGCTGCTGCTTAATCTTCACGAAGTTTTAAGATTTATTAACAAAAAAAAAAAAAAAAAACAAAACAAAAGGATTATATTTCCCCCCCCAATAAGTTTGTACATATGGTATATATAATGTTCCTGACCTCCTGCAATGTCATTACCAATTTGTACATATGTATGTGTTTGAATATTGAGCGGCATGTGTTAACATTTATAAGAAGAAATAAATAAACCTCACTTGCAGATGTCTTTTTAACCCTGACATTGTGTACAGTATGGATTCGACTTTAGAAATGTTATAGAATGCTTAGTGACACAATACTATCATATAATCAATGTTTCTTCTTATGCTTAAATGAAAGACTGGAAATTATTTGACTCTTCCATACCAAGTACAAGTAAAGACAGCAAATCTGTAAGAGACAACGAAAGCGCCAAATGTATTAGTTAACAATAACTACAACAGAGGGGAAAACGAATTTTTTTTAATCTAACTATTACATATTTCATTTTCTTTTAAATCAACTGCAACTATCTATGTCCGTCCTTCCGCTCAAGAGACTTACTATTGTCGCAACACTTACAGAACGCACACGTTTCCAGCTTAATCAGGTACATGCCACACCTTCCATTTCTTTATATACATATATAAAGAGTATTTCAAATTTGGTCTAAGCTAAATTTATTTATGTTGTACTTGCTTTGTCTTTGCATGTGTCCGTTCTTGGCATTGGTACAAAGAGAGCAAACACTTCTATAGTGTAGAGTCTAGAGTTGTTATTATTGTTGTATGGAAATGGTACAATACTAAAAACACAAACCGAAAAAAAAGTCACACATAAAGTTCAAGTTGAAAGGACAATATCATTTATTATAGTTTGAAAGCATTAACAAGAAATCAGTCGCGTACCCCCAAAATAACCAGACATAGATATAGATATAACATTTGTTGTTGTTGTTTTAATTTAATCGTATTATTTCCTATGACAAATATTACAAAAGTGTCCTAATTGCTTAAACTTTGAACCATTTTCTAATTTTCTGCTTTTCTAATTCTCTTTAGAACCAGTACCTGTGAAACAAACACTTTTTCTATTAAAGCACCCATTATGCACTTGAAATATCATTCCATTTTTACTGTTGGAAGTAATTGATTCAGAATTATATACGTGGCGGGAATCGTTCCTTGTTGGTTTCTTTAATTGAAAGAAGTAGGTAAGTAAATTAATTTTCTATATAAATATATACATATATAGGTACATAATAATATTTGGACGTATTCCCTTCCCTATTTATGATGTTATCGTTTCACAATTGCAGGAAATCGTAGATTTTATACTGCGGGACTTGAAGCCCCGATCTCTAAAGCAATTCCTTCGCATTGTACTTTTTGTTGGCGATACAGTCGGGTACACCTTTTTATTATTCTCAATGCGGTATAAATTAATGTCCACACATTGATGTTGGTCAACATTCAATTTATTACCACAAAATAATCATTTTTTTCTCCAGAAATACCGTTCATTCTAACTACACCACATTTGGTCTACAAAGTTTGTTATTCCATAGAAGGAGACATTCTTTCACATCAAAAACTGAATCGATCTAACTAAATTCGTACATAATCACAGCTGAAAATTTCCTCTACTTTCTATCTGTTGAATAAAAATCATTTAAGTGCCACGAACACAATTTAAAAATAATTTGCATTCACTAAAATAGAAGCATAAAATTGAAATTTTATTTCTATTTAATTATCTGCTAATGTTAGTGGACGAAAAAGGATAAGTATACGCCCTCAATTTACAAAAATTTGTAATTTTATTTGGCCTTGTCTATTTTATATAAGATGGTAAAAAACATAATCATAAATCAGCCACGCTATCGAAGTGAAGGGTGTTTTATATTTAGTCCAAGTCAAAATTTAAATTTCTTTTATTCATTTCATTCCAATCATGTTGATTTCAAATGAGTTTCTAATCAGAAAACCTCAGACAACTACTTGAACAAACACGCTGCGTACATATAATGGAATGTTTATCCAGTAGCAGCACACTTCACTTCATCGGTTTTTATGATTCAAATAGGATTTTTTCCTTCTTTACTACATTAATTGAAAACCACAATATATGTGTATAATTATAAAAAAATACAAAAACAAAGCCATGACATATAAAAATAAATTAATAAATGAAATTACTAATCAATGGTATGATCCGTGATCAAATAAACCTTTTTCAAATATCTGAATTATATACTATTCAACACTTTCTGAAGTAGTAGTAGTTTGAAGACGCCACATATCATTTCTATAATTTCGTCGTTTAATTTTATGTAGACACGTTAAAGTTGCGTGATTTTCGTTTGAAACGTCTTTTATGCTCAACAGTTGCTGCAACAACCCCTTGTACACGCACAATATATTATTTACACAATAAGTAAATTTGTAGTGAATTTCAAAAAAGTCACATCCTTAAACCGTTATATTTATGTAAAATGTATCCCTGTCCATAATGCCTGCCCGAGCAATGTTTGTTTAACAGTCGTCATGCATTTTGATTGTTATTACTGTCGTCTTGTTATTGTTGCACATGCATTTCAATTTTTTTCTTTTTTTTTTTTTTTTTTTTTGTAACCGACATGTGGGCACAACATGCGTTCAACATAAAATTACTGTCTTGCCTTGCCTTGCCTATGCACATATGAAACGGCCCGACACCATTAACTGTGACATCCATTACATGCTCTTGTATGAAAAGTACGGGGTCTCCAAAATTATTGCCTCAGCAAGGCAACAACAACAACAACCGAAGGCAGCAGATATTTTAAAGCATAAAACAAAGCAACAACAAATTGCTTTGGCTTAGACCGAATCTAAAATACTCTGCATATGTGTATGTAAAAAAGAGGGCGTGACATATATGTACGTGATTACACCGCCTTATGGAGTTTATATTACCAACATTTATATATATATTCTGCTTAAATTTTTTTTTTTTTTACTAACTTTAAAAGATTTTTTATTGTGGGTGTTTTTATGAATAGTGGGTGTGGCTGTTAAACTATAAAAAGTCGTATACTTCAACTTTCCGCATTTAATTTAATCTAAATTAGTCAATTTTTGAAAGAGCGAACAAAGGTTTCAGTTCACAAGGGTGCCATGTAAAGACTCCTTCTAGCTGTTGTAAAAATCATAACAAATTTAGTATATTTTTCACACACCAATGTGAAGGGTATAAAAAAAAACATTTACATGGTTAGAGCTGCTATCCCATATATGACAAACTGTTCATTATAATTAAGGCATGGTAACACTCAAGTGAACCGTAGAAGGGTACATATGCTATATGTGTAAGTTTTTATGAGTTTTCTTCGTACCAAAGGCTTAACATTTATATATATGAAGTAGAATCTTACTAACCCTTAATGACATATACATAGTTTGCAACAAATGAAGAAAGCTTTAAAACTGCTGTAGAACAAAACAAAAAAAAAATACTTCAAATAAACTGTTGCTTCTGTAAGTAGCTTTATGCCGTATAAGTAGTTTGTAGGTATTTAAGCTTTTACCTTCTCTTTCATGGAACATCTCCACCCACACAAAAGCAACAACACCTGGGATCCGGTAGAATAGTAATGGAATAGGAACTAGAATAGGAAGTTTGTGGAAGAGATTAGTTTTATATGAAATTATAATTTATGTCTATATACACAAACGTACAACTCTGAGGAGTTTGAGTCAAGTTACAGTATATATATATATACTATTATTATTGTCCATTCCAAGAACAACATAATGGGGCTTTTTCCCTTTTCTCGTTTTTGTAATATTCCTAAACTTTTACTTTCTATTTAGTTACGGAAAGAGAGACGCAGAGAGAAAAATAAGTTAATACGAACAGAGCGTGCGTTCTCAAAATGTTGTTTTAGTTAATTTTCCATTTTACCAATTATTCTCACATATGATGAGCAGATATTTAATACTTATCAGAGGAAAACATTTTTTGTATTTTATCGTTTGCCCACATTTTATATCATAAACGTCACTTGTGTTACAGAGTATATTAAGTTTTTACCGATATTTGGCTCACTGTTATATATATATTATACCAATCGATTTAGAATGACTTTCCGAAGCAATGTCCGTCTCTTTGTCTGTCTTTTATTTGTGTTTAGATTTGGAGCAATTTGTTTTTTAGTTTACTTTCCCGGGACGGTTGTTGTGTACATTATATATTATTTTGTCGTTTTTCATTTCTTTTTATTATTTTATTTGTTTCTATCGTGCTCTCTTTTGCTTTTTTTGAAAAAGAACATAATCCTTTTTTTTTTTTTTTTATTTATTTTCTTGTTGTTGTTGTTGTTGTAAATGTGTTCATTTTTC
Source organism: Ornithomya fringillina (assembly GCA_963978525.1). Lineage (NCBI taxonomy): Eukaryota > Metazoa > Arthropoda > Insecta > Diptera > Hippoboscidae > Ornithomya > Ornithomya fringillina. The sequence goes on from OZ021694.1 coordinate 10,357,259, forward strand.
TGCGCATGAGAGTATAACTTTTTCAGAATTTCGATTTTTTTCTACATACAACGCGTATATGTAGGTGTTGGTTGAGATGATGAGAAAAACGCGAACAATATAAAAATTTGTAATTGTAGTAATTGTTGTTGTTATCATACATATACACATTGCCTTCGTTTCGGTTTCTTTCGTTAGCTCGTATGCGTAATTGCTTCGTTTGCTCTGCCTTTTCAAGCACCTCTAGAGGGGACATCTTTCTATTGTTGCTGCTGCTGCTACTGCTACACAATATTACCTTCTACCATATTATTATTTTCATTATTTTGTTTTGTTTTGAAAAATTGCATATCCATATACCGCACACACGCATACAACTGAACTGAATCTTGCAGTCTACACCTATATATAACAAACATATGTGTACTACGTAAATTTAATGCCCACACACGCACACGCTTATAATCCATATGTGTACGTACGATGATTGAGATGATTTAAAAATTTTCGTAACACAACAAAACGATTTCATTCGTGAACAGAACTCTTTTCGAGACGCGACACCCAACCGGTCACACACAATTCTAACTGAATAAATATTGAAAGCTACGGTCTCAAGTAAAATAGTGTTTTAGCGGGTAATGCGCGCCTTTTAATTATAACTACAATACGAAACCAAAAAACTAAAATAAAAAAAGTGTTGTCGTGGTGCAGAATCAGGAAAATCTCCTACACCAGCCACCAGCACCACCATCACCACCATTTCAATTAAATTCCAAAAATAATTTTATTAGAATTGTATTTTTAACTTTGAACATAGACATATTTAATTTGTTGTGTTGGGTGTAATTAAAAAGAAAAGTGAAATTGAAAAAAATAAATAAAAAACAAAAATAAAAATTTTAGATCAAAAATTAAATTAAAGTCGTTTGAAACTATCGATAAAATATTTTTTTAAATTCTTAATTAAGGAAAATACGAAATAAAAACAAATAAAAATAATTTATTCAAATTAAATTTATGAAACAATAAAATAACAATATATTTATTGTCCCGCAGATTAAAGTGAATCTCTAAAAAACATAAACGTACGTACAATTGAAATTTAACTTAAACAATTACACAAAAAAATTATCAATTTTCATATATTTTCATAAATAAAGGTATTTTTAAAAATAATTATTATGTAGATATATAAGTTATTTATAAAATAAACAATAACATAAATACAATATATTATAAAATATAAAAAAATATAAAATAAAATAATAATAATTTATAGTAATCGTTTTGTTTCTCAATTATTTTATGATGTATTTAATTATTTATTTATTATAGTTAAATTTAATTATCATAAAGTTATACAAAATATTTTATATACTAATTCATTATTTAATAAATAAAAAATTACAAAATGTTATAAAAATAAATAAATAACAACAAATTATAAAATAAAATAAATTAAAAAGATATTTAAAAATTTAAAACATTTGAAAACAAAATGCTATTATATTACAACTATAAATTTTTTGTTTAATTCAATTTACAGAAAAACTCGAAAGTTTTCGAAGAAATACTTCCTTAGCGAGTACATACTGTCCGTGTGTCCGCGAATAATTTTTGAATTTTAATTCGCTTCTAATTTATTATCATCCTACATTTCACTTTAACCACCAACTTGTTGTTTTCCGGCTTCTTACGTTGACCATCTCTACTCCTCTTTATTCCTCTTTCTCCATCACTCCCATTTTTTTTTTCATTAATGTATAGGTTTCGTTTAACTGATAACGCTACCACCCCACACGTACATTTAAGTAAATTGTTTATAATGTTGTTGCTACTTTTTTTACCATTTGTTATCGTTGTTGTTGTTATTATTGTCTGTTGAATTCAACGTTTTTATTTATTTATTTTTTTTTTTTTATAAAACAAACGCTTATGAAGTTCACACTTATCACATCTTGCGCATTTTGTGTGATGGAGGGATTCTTGCAGTGCACTGCTTTATACATATATTGTATGTATGTATGTGTTATAATTTAAAAATAATAATAATAATAAAATAATTTTTTTTTTGATAACCCACCAATACAAATACCCAAACTCGCCTACACACATACATACATATAATCCCATTGGGTTGCTCTTTTCTTTTTTACCGTGCTGGTGCGTATATGTTTGTGTGCGTAAATGAAAGTATTACATATATATATATACAAGAAGTAGTAGATTTAGCAGCAGCACACTCACAGGCAACTGATATTTGCCAGTCTAAGGTTTCTTATCGGCATGTGTTGATTATGAAAGCACTTAAATGTTCTTATGGCTGCTTGCTTCTTTTTCCTTTTTTATTTCTTTTATTGTTTACCATTACTGTAATAATATGTACCATGCATAAAAACAAAGTTAAATCATCCAAGCAACAATGTGTGTAAGTAAAAAGAGATTAAATAGTAAAAAAAAAAAAAAAGGAAAAAGAAGCAGAAACGCGCCCTATTAAAAATGTTTAACCGAAATAAATGTAAATATGCAAAAAATATGTATTCCATGCTGCAAAAAATTGATCTATAAAGATGAAATTCATGTATTTGCTACTCTCATAGTTTTTAAATAGATAAGACGACACGCCCACTGAGAAAAACTATTTGATGCATATTAAAGCCCAATGCATACTGTATTAGAAGGAATATTTATATACGTGACACGCCCATAGCTGAGTATAGACGTGTAGGGTATTTTAAATTCAATCAACTCAACAGTTCTTAAAGCATTCTCTCAACCGTGTATGAGTATATCGAAAAATAATCCATTTTTTATTAAAGCCACGACTTTGGTAAGATAAGGTAAAGAAACAAGTAAGAAAACTAAATTTGGCTAACGACTAATCTTAAATACTCTACACCACATCTACAATGGTGGGCGTGGCAGGTATGTATATGATTACACTCTTTAATAGGATATGTATTACGCGTATCAGCTGACAAGTCGAGTTTTAGGTGGAGTATGGTTTTTTGTAAATTGTTGACGTGTTTGTTGTGACAAATAAATAGGTTTTTGTCGATTGTGGGCGTGGCTTTTAACCGAAGTGTAAAAGTGTTGTACAAAATTTCAGCTCAGTATCTTAAAATTTACGCACGTGAAAATCAACAACAACAACAGACAGACGCTCGGACACACGACATACATGTCTAGATCGACTTTTGATGCTGATCAAGAATATATGATACATACTTTGTAGGGTCTTTGGCATCTCCCTTATGTGAAGGGTATAAAAATGCTTCAAAAGGTTTCAATACCAAACAAAGCCAATACGTTTGATTGAGTAATAACATCTTCTTCTATTGGTGATGCAACCAAACACGGTCGCTTGTTAAGTAAGTGTTATGCGAATGAAAGGGAGAGTTTATTTAAATTTTGCTTATAATTTAAATATTTGCCATATTTTTAAATCATAACAGATGTTGGGCAAAGCCGGTCCTTATTCAACACAATTCTCGTTTTGTATTAATAATTTACGAGACATTTTATACGATTTATCTTTTTTCTCCAATTTTGTTTCCTTATGCGTTGTTATGTACATATAAAGGGTTCTGATTGCGTAAAAGTAATTTGAATTGCACTCAAAATTCCGGTTACTTTATACGTACTTGGAATTATAACACACTTGCCAATACTTTTACTGCGTAGACACTTTTACTTTAATTGATGTATTATGGAAATGTGTTGAATTAATAAAAGCATATGTTTATCTCCCAAAAGGCATCAATTTACAATTGTGTTGTAAATGAAATTGTGTTGAATTTGAATCCAGTTTGTTTTTTTTTTTCTTTTTTTTTTTCTTTTCAACAATACGGAATGTATTCTTCTGTGCATATATTGATTTAATTTGGTTTTTTTTTGTTTTTGTTTTTTTGTTTAATGAAAGTAATATTCTCGCGCACTGTCTTAAAAAAAAAAGTTCATTCATCTTTGAAGAAACATGAAAAAGAACAAGAAAAACAAAAAACAAAAAATAAAAAACCAGCGATATTAAGGCAAGTGAGCAAGTGAAAACAAGCAAATAAGCGAGTTAACTTGCTGCCATACGTATAATTCGGTTTCATATTGATTTTGTTTTCTGTTTCCAAAGTAATTAACAAAAAAAAAAAACATTAATACTAAAAAGTTTCCTTACACGTTTTGATGTGCTATAAAATAATAAATTCAATGCTTTACACATGCATTATACGTATTATAAATCATACAATATGTACATATATATAAGATTAAATCAATTCTGATAAATATTGTTTGAAAAACGTTATATTAATCTACAAATGTTACTTTGTGTCATTACAGATTTTTTGTAGAAGATACTAGTTGCGGCATAATTGGAAAAAGGAGCCACGGAGGTACGTTTAAAGTTTAAGTGAAAAAAAGACTAATCCACCATATTGAAGATTCTGTCTCATTAATTTTAAAATGGCTACATTTTTATATCTATACGTCAAGTTCGTTTATTTGATATGCATGTCAAAACGGTGCTAATGATGAATAATTTGTATCATCCACTACATTAGAGTTAAAATAGCGGTACTTGGCTTGCGGCATTCTACTCCTCAAACACTTTTATTTGATACCCATATCAATAACATTTTGGTGTCCCTTCCGCCGCAACACTTAGCTTGCCGCATTCTAATCCTTGATCTCTTTTATTTGATATTCATATAAAGTAGATTCTAACAGATTGTAATATCCATCATCTTAATAACTGCAATATTTGGTAATTGTGAACGTTATTATATCCTCACCCTCTATATTCCCATATTATGTGTATGTAAACATAGAGGGTGTGGTCAAGACAGGTTAAAATTCTTTCCCTCACAACCCCTTACTTACTCATTTACGCCTTAAAAGTGCATTTTACATAGAAAGTCTTTATATGGCAGCTCAGAATAAAAGCTTGACTTGGTTTCATATTTCACAATTTATTTATAAGTGTCCTTCAACACTCACAGAAAAAGGATACGTGTGCAACCAAACAACAATGCATATTGCACTTGTAATTTGTTTGTTTATGCTTTCGTTTTGTATGTTTAAATAATAATAAATGTAGGTGAAAATGTAAAATGGAAGAATGTTTAGAATATTTAGCCACTTGAGCACACCACGGAAGGAAATTGAGTACAGCGGAATTCGAGTTTACATATAATAATAACAACAACAACAAAAGGAATTGCCCAAAGCTTGTTTCACTGTAGCATCATTTATTGTGCTACTACCCGTACGCAAGTAAATAGTTACATACATACAAAGTGTGAACAACATTTGTCATTATTATTATTTTTTACTTTAATTGGTTTGACTTTGTTTTCTACTCTTATTTTTTTTTCTTCTTGTCGCTCAGCTAATAGGTAGTAAAGCTTTAGGTAATAATTACATAGTTACATACAAGTGAGACCATAACAACATTAATTGGGCACGGAGCCAATATTCTATTTCTGTGCCTTGTCTTGTCTTGTGTCTTATTCTTCTTAATAATTATTTATCCATATGAATAAAATGAAATTCTTAAATATTAAATTATAAAGTGTTTGTGTTTGTGTGATTTTTGTTATTCATATATGTATTTCATGCTTGAAAAGAAAATTCGTTTAATAACTAATTTTTTTGATCATGTATTCTATGTGACGTATAACGCCTCACAAAAGCTACTAATATGGATCCATCAAGCTCACACTTGCATCAAATTAATTCGTCTGATCAATAGCTATCGAATGACACACATCATCATTTTTTATTAAACAAAGATTTTCGAAAAAAATTGATCCACTTTCTGAAAAGGCATTTACTTAATAAACTTTCTCCATTTCTTTTCATTCTAGGTTCTTTACATTGAAATATCTATTTTAGGGGAATTTACACGAAAATCTACAAATAATTGTTATGCAACTTAAAAGCCGGACAAAGGAATTTCCAACAACAAACAAAATTGTTATTAATGCTCATTTTTTTTTAAATAGAGGACTGAATCTGTACCCGTCCACTAAAAAAACACAACAACACAACAAAATTCAATAATTTTATTTGTATATAAAAAAATATAAATAACTATCTCTGCTCGTTTTTAAACAAAACGTTGCGTATGCTGTTGACAGTTTCATTTAACCAATAAATGTGTTGTTGTATGCTCAAGTAATTAGAGCAACTCGGACACACAAAAAATATTATAAATAAAAGGTAAAATTGAAAAAGAAGAAGAAAAATACAAAGCTGCTGACAATAGGGTTACAAAGAGTTGGAAAGACCAGTAAAATTATTGCAGTTTCCATCAAAATCTGTAAACAACAACAATATACAACAAAACGGCCATGGGTAGAAAGAAAATACAAATATCCCGGATAACGGATGAACGTAACCGGCAGGTAAGATTGAGAGAAATAGAAAAAGAGAAGAAAGAGACATCAACATATAACATTTATAATTTTCTTTATTCTGTTCTTCTGCTTCTTTTTCTTAAGGTTACATTCAATAAAAGGAAATTCGGGGTAATGAAAAAGGCCTACGAGCTGTCGGTGTTATGTGATTGTGAGATTGCTTTGATTATCTTCTCATCCAGTAATAAATTGTATCAATATGCCAGCACTGACATGGATAAGGTTCTACTCAAATACACCGAATACAATGAACCACACGAATCGCTAACTAATAAAAATATTATCGAGGTAAGGGTTTAAAAAAAATATATTATAACATATATTGTAGATCATTTTTACCAATAAATGTTATATACAATAGATACACTTAAACTCTAATTAACACGGTTAATTGTTTTTTAATCAATTTGTGTTACCCCTATAAAAACGTATAAAAACTTAAATAAAAGAAAGAATTTTAAAAAAATTAAATCGTGTTATTTGAGTTTCGTGTAAATTGAGAGTTAAGTGCTAATGATATTATACCTCTATATATCTAAATATGTATATATGAGACATTCATATTTATATATTTGTGTAAAATTTATAGATTCTCTCTTCACCTTTCCAGAAGGAGAATAAAAATGGTGTTATGTCACCTGATTCACCCGAACCGGAAACCGATTACACCCTTACACCCCGCACTGAAGCCAAATACAATAAAATCGATGAAGAATTTCAACTTATGATGCATCGCACACAAATGGGTGGCAGTGCGAGTGGTGCGGGTGGCGGTGGTGGCAGTGGTTTAAGTGTGGGAACGGTTTCGGGTACGGGTGGTGGTGGTGCCGCTGTAGGGAATACAGCGCGCAACATTTCAAGTACCAATTATACGCTGCCCGTTTCAGTGCCGGTGGCCGGTGCCTATGGTGATAGCATGTTGCAGACCAGTCCACAAATGTCTCATACAAATATCAGCCCACGACCATCGAGTTCGGAAACGGATTCAGGTGGGATGTCATTGATAAGTTAGTGTTAACTCTGATTTCTATATATATATACTCTTGTTTTATGTTGTATTACGGTTTTTTGTTGTTGTTGTTTTTAATGCTTATCGAGTTATTTTGGCTGTTTTGTAGTGTTATTATCGATGTTTTGAAAAAAAAAAAAAAAACATTTTCAAAAAAATTATTAATAATTTTCATATTTTTCATATGAATTTAAATGTTTAATAATTTTTGCATGCCATCTAGAAATATTGTTGCTGTTTTTAGTCCGATTCATCCAAAAATTTAATACAACATCCATCTAGCACCAATTCGCTCTTCTCCAATATTGTTTATTTATTAATAGCTATCAAATAAAACATTGCAGCTTATTGTTAAATGGAAATTCATTAAAACGCAATTTAAATTCAGTTTGTTTGGTTTTCCAAGCCCACCTGGCTCTTGGGCTGTGTTGAGCATTAATTTATTTACTAGCTTCTAATTATATTTATTAGTATAGTGTATAAAAGTATAAATATACTATTTTCATTTTATTATACTCTTTTTCTTTCGAATTACAATTTTCAAAATCATAACTCCACACCTTCACTATATCATTAACCCTCAATCATCAAATCAACAACAACACCAATTAATTCATGTACCAACATTATCATACTCATTTAGTTTATCCATCGGGTTCAATGTTGGAGATGTCAAATGGTTATCCCCATTCACATTCGCCGCTAGTGGGTTCACCGAGTCCGGGTCCTAGTCCCAGCATAGGTGGGCATTATAGCACTTAAGTTTGCAATGTTTAATGCTTTATATCAAATTATTTTATTTTATTTTAATTTATTATTGTATTATTTAAATTTTTCTTTTCGAATGTTTGTGCAAAATAAGTATTTTTTTAATAATTGTGTTAAATGTGTTAAATTGCAGCTCATCAATTGAGTCATCACAAGCAGCAATCACCGGGCAGTCAGAATGGTAGAGCTTCCAATTTACGTGTAGTCATTCCCACACAAACAATTGCTCAAAACATGTCCACCTCCGATGAACTCAACTACAATGAAGTAAGTATTCATTTTCAATAAGTAAAATTATATCATAAAAAAAAAGATTTCTTGCTTACTACAGCGTCATAATCAAACTACTCTAAATACACCAGTGGTTACTTTACAAACGCCCATACCGGGCTTACAGGGTTATCCATTTTCGTTGCCACAAGATTTCTCAATGAGTTCTGCGGATGTTATGAGTCTATCCACCTGGAGTACCCATCAAGGTCTAATACAACAGACAGAGTAAGTAATAAATCCTTAACCATTGTTTGTACATAATTTACAAAATATCGTTTTTTGAACAATTTCTAGTTTATCACATTTAACGGTGAACAATAGTACGCCACCACCTGCCACCTCACCAATTAATATTAAAGTGAAATCTGAACCGCAATCCCCTCCGCGTGATCTATCTAGTAATCATCAGCAAAATCACAACAACAATAACCATACTGCGAACAATAGTAGTGTAGCCAATAACAATGTACCCTTGTCGGCCATATCAAATGGTTCTAATAATCTATTAGGTAATAATTTAAGCAATTCGCTGGCTTTTACCACAAATTTGAGTGCAAGTGCGAGTAGTGGTAATACTGGGGTTATAACGGGTTCATCAATAAATACAACAACTGCTACGTCTAATAGTAATGGTCCGGGGGGTGCAGCTAGTGGTAATAGTTCCAATAATTCCAATAACTCATCAAACATTTCTAACGATCAAGCCACCAATTTAAGTGTTTTAAATCATTCACACACACAACAGCAACAGCACTTGGTTTTGGCACAATCCAGACCATCTTCAACCGGCCACTTAACGCCTACACCAGGTAAGCAGCACAATTTCCTAATTTTGTTCAATTTTGACAATGATTTTTCTATTGTTGAATAAAAAAACTAACGAATTAATTAACAAATGAATTATTTTTAAATGTTGTGTGCAATTTGACGAAATTTTAATGCTTATAGCTTTGAATATTGTTTTAAATCAATAGATAATAATTCCACATTTAAGTGAAACACTCTCTTGCTTTTTTTAAATACGATTTAAGTAAATTTACAATAGATGAATTGACGAACGCTTTGTCTTAGTAAATTCTGCACGCTGTGGGACATGGGTTCAAATCCAGCTAAGGAAAATAGTGAAAGGGTTTTTTCAAATGGAATCTGAACTCGTCTGTCGCGTTGGATTACCATGAAAGTCAAGATTGATTCGACATTCATTTAGTGAATCAGCTTTTTAAGTCATTTGTTTTTTTTTTTATGTTTTAAGTATATTTACAATAATTTTTTTCTTTTTTTTCTCTTCCCAATTCAAAATTTGTCCAAATTCAAAATTTCACTTTCGAAACAAATCATTTCGAATTTCAATTGTAAACTATTTTTATAAAAAAAATAAAAAATAAAAAAAAATTATAATTTAGCCATAGATAAATATGATGGATATTCGTCGTATCGGTCACAACTGGCACAGAATTCTAGATTATGGAATTTTGGTAATTAAAAAAGTCATCTACTTCTTCATAATGATACATACCATACATACATACATTAAAAAGTAAAAAACAATGACAAAAACTATAAACATACTCTTTGCATATTGAACATGAAACACAATGGAATTCAAAATATGAAATAAAATATAAAATTATGAATACAATACAAGTATATTTTACCTAAGAATGCTATTAAATTTTAATTATATATGTTGTTTTTGTTGTAATTTTGCATATTAAAAAAACTCTATTGTTCTACTAATTTTATTAACTCTACACCATTTTCAAAATTAAGTGAAAAAAGTCCAAATAAAAGTTTTTTAAATTATTCTTTGAATTTTTTTCCATTTAAAATAAAACATGGTGTAGTTGTTATTACGTTTATATACACTATATAACAACTAATAATTTTGGTTTTAATCATTTTAATACACCTATTAATAAATAATCTAATTGGCTGAAATGTAACACTAAGCTGCAATCAAAAAAATGTTCAATATAAACAAAGATTATGTATTGCAACCCGATTAATGGTATAATAGATTTTATTATATTCAATACAGGTACCATAACGCCAACAAATGTGCCATCGCCGGATATGCGACAACAACAACAGCAGCAGCAGCATCACCAACAGTCCCAACATTTGACAGCTGACTACGAGACACCGAAAAGGCCACGAATTTCTGGAGGTTGGACAACATAGCCACAAACATCAAATAGAAAATGTCGTGAAGAAATTGTAAATATGGAAAATTTTCACAGCAACACAAACATAACACAATCGCAAGCATACACCAACCATATAAGAATTGTCAATAGTCAACATAACAATAATAATAATCATAATATTACTATGAGCAGTGAATCCGGTGCGTTTCAACATTCTAATGAACATATTATTGGCAACTATGGCAATAATATATATGTTTTAGATGGTGGCAAAACAACCGTTATACAAAGTACTCAGAATAGTGGTTGCAGTAGGAATAATATACAAAGCGAACATCGAGAGCAGAAGCAACTAAGAATGCTAAAATCTCCTCCTCCTACTGCATCAGCAACATACAACGACTGTACACAAATCAGCACAAGTGCTGCAGCTGTTGCTGGTGATTTTCTACATCATTCAATTTATCAGTAACAACCATCGCAACAGCAACAGCAGTAATTTTAGTTATTTTTTAAAACAAATCTTAATAAACCATACAGTGTAAATATCGCAGAAGAGGCAGCCTATAAAGATAAAGATTGTATCATCCAATTGATTACATATTATGTTTGTACATATTTGAACCTCTTCAGAGAACCTCGAATTAGATTTTCTTAAATGTTTATTAAATGTACAAATGTACAGGTACAATATGAACAATTTTTCTTTTCATTGACTAAATAGCTATAAATAAAAGTTCGTTTTCTTGTGTTTATTTCTTCATCTTAATGTTTATATTTGAGGTTTTAAACCAATCTCCACTTTTCCTAGACCCCAACATTGGAACAACATATTTATCGCCTGAAGAGAGGTTTGAGTGTTCTTTCAAGTATTTTTCATAAAAATTCTGGTTAATTTTATGTATACAGTTGGGATAATAAAAATATTTTTTAGCCATTTTTTTGATAGTCTGTTGCTCTCAACTGGTAACCCACCGACATTTAGAGAAATTACCACAAAAGCTTAAAAAGAAACATACGTACTTCAATGGACCAAGAAACCTTGAAGGTAATATGCTATGTATACTATTCTTCATCTACACCCTCTACATACATGAATGATATAAAAAAAAACTCTAAAAGCGATTAACTCGCTTAAAAGAATCATTCAGTGATATTTAAAAAGGAAACAAATGGTTCACATATGATTAGATTTGTTGTTTAAACATTTTTAAACAAATATTAATTAATGTTGGATAAAAAAAATTGTAAACATCTCATACAATCACGCTCAACAAATGAATCATAAAGGAAACATTTATATATGTGTCATATTATTAAAATTCTAACTATTACTACAAAAACAAAAAAGTGATGCAAACATTTTAAAAATATTCACATTATACGTAAAATATACAATTGTTAATTATCAATATTTATAACACAAGCCAGTCATTTAGTAGATATAAAAAAATATATTTTAATTATTAAATTTAAAAATGGAAAAATAATGATAATACACTACAATTCAAACTGTAATAAAAAATAAAAAAATATTAAAAAAAAAATAAAAAATACATAAGTTTTAAATTTCTGTTCAATTAACTATAAGTAAAAAAATTAATGCAATTGTAATTATTAAAAAAAAATTCAATTCATTGCAAAAGTTTATTTAAATTATAAATTTTACTTTATAATAATGTTTGCAATTAAGTAAATCAAAATTTTAAATCCAATGTGCAATGTCAAGGGCAATAAATTATTAAAAATAATTCATGAATGTATAAATAAGTTTATTTCTAGGTTTAAATGTTGCGCCCTCTATTCTCATTTATATAATAATTAATATGTACTTCATTTTAAGTTTTTTTCTTCGCACTTTCAAGTCATAATTTTAATTCAACAATTATTTTTAGTAAACCTTCGCCTGTAATATATATACGAGTACATATTAAGATGTACGTTAATGCTGTAATAAGAATATATGAAAATAGTGTTTTTTACGATCATGATTTATTTTATTTTTTATTTTTTTACATTTAATCATAGTTTATATATTCTTTATAAAGTTTATTTTTTTATGAATAAAAATTTTAATTTCAAAAAAAAATCAAGAGTATTTTATATATATATTTTATTAAAACTTAATTTTATAGTTTTTGTATTAAACATCACCTTTTTGTACTTTAGGGAAGGGTGATTATTTTTTTTACCCTTCGGGTAAGTGGGCGGTATTTTCTATATATTATTTTTATACCTTCCATTTGGAAAAAGGCGTCCCAAATATCAAAATATATATATTCTTGATTAGCATCAAAAACGATCTAGTCGATGTAGACATGTATGTCCACGTGTCTGCCTGTTGTTGGCATTCTCACGGGTGTAAATAAATTTGAGATAAAACTGAAATTTTGCTGACATTTTGTACAAACACTTTTAGTTTGTACTAAACAAATAGGCATGGTTGGATAACATATATGCCTACAATTTAAAAAAAAAAACACGTAAAACTACTTGCAAGCTGATACTTAGTACACTAGAGGATGTAATCATATACCAGGCATACCCACCATTGTAGAGGGTATTTAAGGTTGGGCTCAAGCCAAATTTACCTTTCTTACTTGTTTTTATTTAATTTTTTTATTTTTTGTATTTGTATCAATAAGTTCAACGTTGCCTACATTATTCTAAGAATATTTTCCACATATTTATGTCTCTATATGTACATATAATGTCTTTTATATATATAAGGAATTTACCTTAAATAATTGCCTTAAAAATAGTGCCTCTTTTTTAAACTCATAGATAACACAATTGAACATTTTATAATATGTAACGGAAAAACTTATTCCATTGAGCTTTTCTGAACTAGAAACTGTATTATGAATCGCCATCAACTACATTCACATATACGAGTATGTGTATGTTTATGTTGAATATAACAAGCTTTAATTATAAATTTCTTAGAAGAAAAGAAAAGAACGGAGGCAACAACGGTCGCTGTGGGACCATATATTATTGTACGAGAAGGAGAGAATTAGGTTTCAAGAGAGGTTATTAAAAAAAATTTAAAACAAAAAAAAAAACCGAAACCATCCACATTGCATAACGTGTTTAACATAATTTAAGAGTGTAGGATACATGCATACATCCTCTTACACACACACAACTACAAGACATTTTGCACAAATTTGAATAATCCAACAAACTAGGTAGAAAAATCTACAATTCACATACATAACATACATACTAACAATGTCTCGATATGGTTTTTAATTATATTACGTATGTATTGTGTGTAGTTGTATAATTTGTGTTAAATATTATGAAGTTGCCATAATTGTAAATAGCTTGTATCGTTTAATGTTTTAATGTTTTCTCAATGCTGTTAATAATTGTCAATGAAATTGTTATTATCTTCTTACATATATGAATCAACAAGTGTCATATGTAAATAAACTAAATCAGATGTAAAATATCCTGAAGCAACAACATTGATTGACAATTTGATTAATTTATAAATATATGTGTTTTTTTGGAGTTTATACTTTGTGTGTGGGACACAAGTCAACCACAATCTCTGAGTTATAAACACTTAATTATGTTATAAGTACCTATGTATTATATTATAATTAAGCACCAATATAAATTGATGGCATTTCTACTACACGTGGTTATAATAAAAAGCAAACGATTACCAACATATTGTCTTTTCATATTAACAACTTTGATAAAGAAGCTTAGTTGGTCATACCATTCCATACTCTCACTAATATGATTTCTTTTTTCAATTTTTTTTTATTAATCTTTACTATATTACAATAAAATTATATATAATAAAACAAAATACGTATAGTTTATTACATTCGAAATATTATTTTTCGTTACAGGCAATATTTTAATCATTATATCAAGAAAAGAAAATGCAACAACATAAAAATCTCATAGATTGTATAAAAAGAAAACAAAAGTTATTTACATGCCATTGTATGCTGGACCGCCACCACCTTCCGGCACCACCCAATTAATGTTCTGTAGGGGATCTTTTATATCACAGGTTTTACAGTGAATGCAATTTTGTGCATTTATCTGTAATTTCATATTGCCGCCTTCATCATTCGGTACATATTCATAAACACCAGCCGGACAGAAACGTTGTTCGGGACCTTCATAGATAGACAAATTATGATCCACTGGAATATGATCGTCTTGTAAAGTAAGATGTGCTGGTTGATCAGCTTCATGATCAGTACCGGTTAAAGCGACAGAAGATAATAAATCGAATGAAATCTTTCCATCTGGTTTAGGGTAGACTATCTGTTGACATTGACTGGCAGGTTTTAATGATTCATTATCAGGACCGCTATGTTTTAGAGTCCAAGGTTCACGGCCGCCCATGAATATTGAGAAACCACTTAACATTAAACCACCATAAAGGCCCAAAGGATTGTGGAAGGAAGGACGTACATTGCGCACTTTGTGTAAATCTTTCCAAATGAAAGAATTCTTTATTCTATATGACAATATAAAAGAAAAGAAAAATTATTTAATATTTAATATAAAGAGAGAGTATCTTATGATGGCACTATTGTTTCTTTTTAAATTTAAGAAATGCTGCTAAGAAGCTTTTACAAAAAATTCATCTCTTTGCTTTGCCTAATTCTCCACTTTCATTTTGCCACTGTGCCTTCATATGCTACTATTCATTATTATTCTTTATCACTTACTTATCAGCATAGGTTTTTGGTTCATAGCCGACTGTTTGTTGGGTTTCACCTGTAAGGGATTCAAGGGCACTCTCGGCAGCCAGCATACCTTAAAATTAATAATAATTATAAAATATTTGTATTTTTCATTTATACGAAAAATTTATTAATTTACCACTTTTCATAGCATAATGAGAACCTTTAATTTTTGGCACATTTAGAAAGCCAGCACTGCAACCCACCAAACAACCACCTGGAAAAGTTAACTTGGTGGGTAAACTTTGCAAACCCCCCTCATTAATAGCTCTGGCTCCATAAGCTATTCGTGTACCACCTTCAAAAGTATCTCGAATCTTGGGATGAGTTTTGAAGCGTTGAAATTCTTGAAATGGACTAATCCAGGGATTCTGATAGTCCAAACCAACCACAAAACCAACGGCAATCGTAGGCGTGGGCTCATTCAAATGATACAGAAATGAGCCACCATAAGTAAATTTATCAAGAGGCCAACCTATGGTATGTTCCACTAAACCAGAACTGTAAATATTATTGAAAAAAATTGAAAAATACAATTTTACAGCAAGAGAAAATGCAACTTACTGATGCTTTTCTGGCTGAATTTCCCATAACTCCTTCAAACCAATACCATACGTTTGCGGTTGACTACCTTCGTGAAGCTTAAAGTGACGCATTATTTGTTTTGTGAGGTGACCGCGACATCCTTCAGCAAAAATCGTTATTTTAGCATGCAATTCCATGCCACGAGCAAACGTTTCTTTAGGTGAACCATCCTTGGCTATACCCACATCATTAGTGGCTATGCCTTTGACACTGCCATCGGAATGGTATAACACTTCGGAGGCGGCACAACCGGGATAAATTTCCACACCCAATGATTCAGCTTGTTCACCCAACCATTTCACCAAATGACCCAAACGTACCACATAATTGCCATGATTATCCATAGGCCAACCTTTAAAAATGGGTAACGCTATGCGGCCGGTATTTGTGAGATATGAAAAAGAATCTTTGGTTACGGGCGTATTTAAGGGAGCACCCTTTTCTTTCCAGTCGGGCAAGAGTTCATTTAGTGATATGGGATCCACTACAGCACCAGACAATATATGACCACCCACTTCAGCTGCTTTCTCCACTACACAAACACGAATTTCATTACCTTTCTCAGCAGCCAATTGTTTAGCACGTATTGCCGCTGACATACCAGCTGGACCACCTCCAATTATCACTATATCCACCTCATCTACAAACCGTTCCATATCCACTCCTTCAAAAAACAATTATATACTACATAATATATTAAAGCGTGTGTGTCATAGAGTTCTTTTTACCTTTCCATCGTTCATCTTTTTCACGAGGATGGATCGTATAATGTGTGGTTATTTTGGGATATTTATTTGTTACTTCAGAAATGGTACGTACACCAATACCTGATGTAAATATTTTGCCAACTGCAAGTGAAAGATAAAACAGAAAACAAGTAAGTTATGAAATTAAATGAATTAACTAGAATTTAACAGATTCTTAATAAACCCGATTAAACCGAAAATCCACTAAATCAATAGCGTCTAAATTAGCAAATATTTTATTTACAAACTAACAAAACTTGTATTATATAATAAGACCCAAACTAAATAATAACAATATAATACAACCTGTTACCTTTTGCAATTTTTATTAGAGCCGACATGTTCACAATTGTTCAATTGTAAATACCCAAAACTATTATTCCCATAGATTTAAATTAATTAGTTTATACACAATGTTTCGTTTCTATTATTTTATAATTAAACACTCTTCACACAAGACCATCCATACTAACGTGAACTTTAGACTTTTCTACTGTGTCCTAAATCGTATCCGAAACGTTTTGGTTTTGTTTAATTTTCTAACTAATTAAAATGGAAATTATTTATTAATTTTTTAATAACTTTTTAAAAAAAAAGATTGAAATAAAAGAAAATCAAAAACTTGGTGCTCTCTTCTATCGTCTGACACTTTATTTTACCGACACGTTTACTAATTATCCACTAGTTGCAGTTTTAAAGGCTTCTTCTTGTTAAGAAAAAAAGCAAAAGCTGAATGGCTGAATAGCTGAATAGAGGCTTACTCTCTTGAATTGCCCTCTCTTACTTAAAATGAATGGTATAGTAAATGTTTAATATCATTTCTACACAGAATTATATTTTAATTAGTACTTGTCGTTTGTTTAATAACAATTCAAAGACAATTTTGTTCATTCATTCATTTAATATTTATTGTAATCAAGCGCATATTATGTGTGCTAAGAACGATATTTTTATGTATATATCATAAACTTTAGTACACATAATTTTTATATAATTTACATGATCCATTTAAGGGGAGAGATTTACTTCCCCTAAATTTTCTGTGGTTCTTTTAACAACATATAGTTATTTTTCCCATAAGATAAGATATAGTCAGAGAGTATAAATTCGTAGGGTTCTGTAGAAAATATTAAGCTGCAGGTGAGTAACGTCCAAATCTTAAAAAATCTCGCGCTGATAATTTATCGAATTTTGTCGAATCAGTTTCAGAAGTACGTCCCAAACGCATAAAATCATTTGTTTTTGATCTGCCCAAACGCATAAAGTTATCTCCTCTAGCATCACGTACTGCCCCAGAATCATTATTGTTAAGATTTTTTTTATTCTTTAAAAGGATTTCTTTAGATTTCTTTTCAAAATTACTTTCCTCTCGTTCCTTGTTCATAGTATTGAAAAATTCCTCACATTTTTTACCAAATTTCAATAAGACTGCATCAATACCGGGTTTGGAGAATTGTTGAGGAAATTTGTATTGAATTTCTTCAGCGAAAGGTACTCTCCCAATAATCTGATCAATTATATCATTATTTAATAAATCTTCGGCGACAAATTTTAAATAATTGTTGGTATTACTTTGTTGAGATTCTGCTGGATTCATTACAGCGTTAATTAGCGTTTTCGTAGAAAAGTATTGCAGCATCCATAGGAAGAGTAGTGAAATGAACATTTCAACTAAAATTGAAACAATATATATTATTAATTTTTAAATATTTTATTTACTTTTATTTATTAACAACATTTTGGCTAAATAAATTGATTCTAGAATGTATAATAATTTATAAAAATTACCCAAATAAATGTTGCAAAATAAGAAATGCAAGTGTTGAAATATCTTTCAGGAGAACCGACTACACTTGTGACTTTTGTTAAGATAACTAAACTTCTTCTGCAAAGTATTTAGCATATCCTTAAGCCTTTTATATCCTGTTAAGAATTCTGCAAAAACTAAATATATTTTATTATCTTCTTTATGTATGATGTTGCTAATAATAAGCTTTATAGCTTACCATCTTGGTAAGTGGCTGTTGGACAGTGGAGTGAGTGTTGTGCTAATTGTTTGCACATCATTATTATTAAAATATTAAATGGCGTTAATAAATAAAACTAACTAGTGACCAACATCTTTGTTAAATAATTATAAAGTATCATATGTTTGAAATTGGTAACTTTGCACATTACACAGATGTGTTACATTGCACACCGTATATGTACAAGTGTGTTTGAATATATTCATGCTGCTAATTATTTTTAGCCTTTTCCGGTAAGTTGTCTCCGTTATGTGCAATTCCGCATGCTTGAAGAAGGTCATCGGGTAAATTACATCATATACTAAAACCATTACATTACTATAAATGGGAATGTACACGACAATGTTGCAAATATTAGTTAATTGACTTAAGTTTGTCCATTGTTGAATTTCTAATCACTTTTTGAACGCATTTAACCACCTTCTTATTGTGCAAGATTAAACAAATACGTTCACAATTTAGAGCCGAATTTCTCCTTTGAAAGAAAATATAACATAAGGCCTTAAAGAAGGAAGTAAGGTCCACCTTGTATAGTCCATATCCACAATATCCAAGGTTTGGTCTAATCTCTACCTATTATACTTCAAGTAAAATTTCCCCAAATTTCATTTAGTTCTTCGTGATGATAAATTAATCTTTGAATCTGTCACCGCTACAGTAGTGAAGAAAGCAAAAGTAATTAGGCATGCTGATACAATGTAATGTTTGATGATATTAAAACGAGTAAAAAAGCTAAATTTGGGTTTAATTCAAATCTTGAATACCCACCATCGATGCAGCAAAAAGCCTGTAAAGAGAATATATGTAAGTATGTACCAAATGTTCAACTTTCTATACTTCGTATGGAATACACAAAGAAACTTTTAAAAATAACTTCTGCTTTAGATTCCAACACACTGAAACGTTTTTATATTTTCTCAATTTTTACGACCAGCAGAATAACATCATCAAATGAACAGACGGACGTGATTAAATCGCTTTAGTTTGATTATAAACGAAAATATAAATAATTTTGGGGTTTTCTAAAGCCTCTTTCTGAGTTCTGCTTACATCCCCTAAAATAGAGGTGATGGGTATAATAATCCTTTATGGTCAGTAAAAAAAAATCACTATATTTAAACCTTGATTTTGTATAAAACACTTATTTTCTCTCAATTGTTTTTTTTTTATTCGTGTTTATAAAACCTGTATATATGTTAAGCTGGATATAAGTACGTAATAATATAAACGCAAAATGTTTAACTATAATACGTACAAACGTTGACATGTATGTGCCTACAATTTTTTATTTGGTTAAATAAGAGACAAACTAAACTAACACTAAATCTCATGATACAAGTACGTTAGTTAACAAATATCAGTACTTGTTTGCTATTCAATCGAAGCGGTGTTTATAACGGCAAATAAATTATAGAAAAATTGAATTCAGTTGAAATAGGATCTCTACAGATTCTTAAATTGTTGACAATAATTGACATATGTAGGTTTCGATTGAGTTTTTTTTTTTTTTTATAAACTTTTTTATGTTTTATCATAATGTAACGTAAAAGAGGAAAAAGGAATAATAAAATATCCTGCTAAGTAAAAAGTTACCGTTGTAAAGTACAGCTTGCGGTTATTCTATACTTGATTAGAAAAAACATAAAACTGCAAATATGCATATTTTTATTTGTAGATTTGTATAAATAACAATGCAACTGCATTTTTTGATCAGGTTTGCTTTCGCAACAATGTAAAAAAAATGTTCATTTTGATATCGAATCTTAACAAGTGGCTTTGTGACGCAGTAATGTTGTTTTTTATATTGTGTATTAATCTCGAGGGGAAGAACTTTGTTTATATAACTTAAAAAAGCGAAAAAACAACTAAATATGCTTTAAATTAAATATTTCAAACAACCATCACCACCGAGACGGATAGACAGACATTTATAAGATCAACTCCGATGCCTTTTTCTTCTTTTTTCATTACATCTTAATGAAATCACTTACAAAATCACTAATAAAATTTATAAATTTCCCTTTCCCTTATTTCACACATTTAATAACATAGTTATACGGTGTGGACTGCAAAATTCAATAATAATAAGAAATTAACCTTTAACACTAAAACCATTTCGATCACAGTAACAATAAATAATTGTTTAATTTTACCGCTAATGGGTTAAAAGTCGTGTGTGTGTGTGTGTATGCAATATATATATATAATCGAGATTTATTAAATTTCCAATTTCTTTTGAAACAATTACTGTTATTATGTAAAAGCTAAGCAGTTGACTTGTAATAATTATCAGATAGGAAAACTTTCTGATTCATTTTAAACATACACGTCCGTCAGTACGTATAACTTTGTGTTTACAAGTCTGAATATATTTTTAACAAACTTTTGTCTGAAATCATTGATTGAATAATATAAAATAATTGGATTTTTACAATTTAATAATAATAAACAATAAAAAAATCCAAGGTTTGAACTTCGCTTAATAGTTAACCTATATAATAAAAAATACTTTAAACATTTAAACTTGATCTCCACTAATTATGTTGGATTGATTTCCTTTCTATCTTTTTACGTTCATTAATATTTACCATAACTACACAACACGCTTTTTTGTTATTTGTCTGTCTTACCATTTACTATTATTTAATTCACAATTATCATTCACTTTCATGGAACTAGGTTAAAATGAGTTAATGCAATAATGTAAAATAAAAAAATAACGAAAATGGTAACAAAAAGATTACATGGAAAAAGTAAAAAAAAAAACCACTAAATTCAGTTTAAGCCATATCTTAAATACCCCACATATGTAATTACGAAAAATGGGCGTGGCAGGTATGTAATTACTCCCTCCATAGTTTATGTTTTACGTGTCAAGAAAAGGTTTTTTGAAAAATATGGGCATCTCCAGCCTATTTTTATTACTTCGATGTATTTGACAATAGTGGGCGTGATATGATTTCATAACTAGAACTAGTTCGAAAAAATTTCATTTCAATCGCTCACAATTTATGACCCTATATACACATACACTTTTTCCATCTTTCCAAATGTTGCAAACGTAACAACAAACCTAGTATACCCATTCTTTTATATGATTGGTATAAAAATTATAATCGTAAAGTTTTACAATCGTAGTGTGTTGTAAGCATAATATCAACTCAACCATTTTATTTTATATTTGTGGGTTGAATGTTGGTTTGTTGAAATAACACAGTAATGGACTTAACAGGTGACACTGCACGGACATTACCAATAATAATGGAAAGAATTAGATGAAATCAACTGTTTTCTATTGTATGATAGTGGTGGTCATTCCTCATTGAATTAAATGTTGTAATTGTTTTATGACGAAAGTTTCATTGGTGGTCAGTTAATTGTTATTGTTGTTTCCTTCAACATTGCAAAATCATTGTGTTAATCATGTTGTATACGCAATGATTTTAAAATGAGTAAACATTTCCATATAGTTTAAAATGATAATCGTTGGCCCTCAATGTAGTAATTGTTACAATAACTTTTCACTTAAATAATTAATCGTATTTAATTACATACGTTACGTATAATATGACGTTCATAGTACATGTATTATTTCCATTTACATATTTTCAAAAAAGACATATGCTTAATAATAAACAAATGAAACTATTATGGCTTAGATACCCATTAATATTATGTTTTGTTCAATTAGTCTTTTGAGATTTGAGATTTAATCCCTTTTTACCTCGACTTATTAGATTAATACTGTAAAAAGGTCTCCCTTCAAAAATCCATAACATCTGAAGCACTGTTTATCACAATAACACGAATATGACCTCAACACTGTCATCACCAACGCACAATTTGAGTTATGAAATGCCTCTGGATACTACAACAACAGTTGACGATGAAGATCGTATTGCTGACTGCTTTAAAGGTCGCTCTCTATTTATAACCGGAGGCACCGGATTTATGGGCAAAGTTTTGGTGGAGAAGTTATTAAGGTAAAAACTGTTGTATATTTCCTTTCTACGTTTAAACTTTGTTTAAATTTTAGATCCTGTGGTGATCTTAAGAAGATTTATTTGCTAATACGTCCCAAAAAGGGTAAAGAACCTAATGAACGCATCAAAGAGATGTTTAATAATGTGGTCAGTAATACGTTAACAATAGCTCACAAAAAAGTTAAGTTTACCAATTTTTTTCTTCAAAATTTCAGTTATTCGACATGGTTAAGGAACAGAAAGGAGAGCAAGGGATTCTAAGTAAAGTTCAGGCAATCGCAGGGGATGTTATGGAAGAGAATTTAGGTATTGCGCCACATGATTTGGCGATCTTACAACAAGAGGTTTCTATAGTTTATCATTGTGCAGCTACCATCAGGTAAAGTAATGCACTTATTAAACAATTCAATTCATCGCCATTCCGGATTTTACTTTCAGATTTGATGAGCCTTTGAGAAAGGCGGTTTTTTTGAATACTCGTGGCACCAAATATACTTTAGATGTAGTGACTACCTTCAAAAAACTTAGTTTCTTTGCTTACATATCAACAGCTTATTGTCATTTGCATGTCAAGACACTTTACGAACAGCCCTACGATCCTCCGGCTAACCCTCATAAAGTGATTAGTGCTTGCGAATGGCTAACAGATGAACAGGTGGCGGCTATAGAGAAGCAAATTTTAAAAGACATACCAAATACTTATGCGTATACTAAATCATTGGCTGAAGCTTTGGTGGTGGAGAAACTCAATCAATTACCAGCTATGATTTTGCGCCCATCCATAGTTATACCGATTTGGCGCGAGCCCATACCTGGATGGACGGATAATATAAATGGTCCCACCGGTTTACTAATAGCCGCTGGCAAAGGTGTCCTACGAACCATGTACTGTAATTCGACCTGTTATGGTGACTTTTTGCCAGTTGATGTAGCAGTTAATGGTATGCTGGTAGTTAGTTGGAACTTTATGTCCAAGGGTCACACTTATGAAAATCGTGTTGCTCATATGACAAGTTCGAATGAGATAAAACTGTCATGGGCCGAGATTATAGAGTTGGGTCGTTGGGTGATAGAATACAAATTACCTTTAAATGGAGTGGTTTGGTATCCGGGTGGTTCAATGAAATCTAACTATTACCTTCACTATATATGCGTGATTTTATTTCACTGGGTTCCTGCCTATTTAATCGATTTCTTACTTAAACTGTTGGGTTATCCACCGGTGTAAGTAATTACCTTTACTTGTCAAAGCATGATCCATCTGAATTACAAAAAAAAATTTAATTTTAGGTTATGTCGTGTACAAACTCGCATTTCAAATGGTTTTGAAGTGTTTGAATATTATGCCAACAATGTATGGAATTTTGATAATACCCAAGCTGTAAACATTAGAAAATGTATGAATGACCGAGAACGACGCACCTACGTCATTGAAAAAATAGATCTAGATTTAGTGGATTATTTCACCAATTGCATATGGTGTGCCCGCCGTTTAATTCTAAAGGAAACCGACGACACTATACCAGCTGCTAGGAGACATATGAAAATGTACAGTATTTTTATAATTATATATAGGATTCAGCATTATCCTTATTAATTTTTTGGAACATTTCAGCATGTGGTTTGTGGACAAATTATGCAAGGGCTTGATATTATTTGGCGTCATGTATTTCTTATTCTTCAAAGTTTTTGACATTCCCAGTATCTTCAGCAGTTCTGGACATGACTTATAATAAAGAATATTATAATTATTTTTAATTTTTTTTATAAATAGTTTTACCACTTACAGGGTAATTTCTAAACCAAAATAATGGATTATCTAGTTTTAGAAATGAATAATTTATATTTTACAAAATTGTTTTTTAAAGTATTTTTTACAAAAAAGTATATGGTTTGGTATTAAATTATATTATATATTCAATATATATAATTTGATTTTTAAATAAATTCCTTACTCACCGTTTCTTCTTTCAACACATATTGATACTTATGTACGAATTGTAGCTCAGAAACTCTTGGTACAGAGCATAGTTAAAATAAGCCAAATATGAATACAGTCACTGGAAAGATTTTTCATGACTACTTCTTCCCTAGGCGAGAAAAAGAATAAAACTTCCATATTTAAAATCTCTCATCAACTACTGCCTGCGATTGAGTTGTCATGTTCAGTTAATAAACTCAATCTCTTGCCCATATTTTATATTATTTCGTTTTAAGTTGTTAATCTTAATTTTTGTGTTGTTAACTTCATTAAATTTAGTGAAAAGTATGCAGTAATACTTTTATTGAATTCCAGGGAAATGCAAAATTTTCTTCTCTTAAATTTTAAAATAATAAAACAACTAAATAAATGAGTGTTTCGAACAAATTTAAAACATTTAAAAAGATGTAAATATGAAAAATTGCATATATCAACGAAAAAATAAAACAATTGTGGCGACACAAAAAATCTTTTAAGGAACAAGCAAATGAATTATAACACAAAGCAGTGTATTTTATAAAAAACAAAAGCTTTTATCTCTATTTATTTTACGCAATACGGTAATTTTTAATTATGAAAGATTAGAACATAAATATAAATGATGATTGATGTGTCCAGAAATTTAGAAGAGAAAAAATTAATTGCGTCATTAGCCACCATTTTCAGCATATAAATCACATATCTACTGTGTATCAAAGCTGATAAAGTTGTTGTTTGTACTTTTTACAAGCTATAATTATAATAAAATATTACACATAACGATGGCTAGTGGTGTTACCGGTGCTGGTACTTTGGAAGGTACTTTAAGTAAATGGACAAATGTTATGAAAGGCTGGCAGTATCGCTTCTTCGTTCTAGATGAAAATGCTGGACTTTTGTCTTATTATACAGTAAGTGTCTTGCTTTATGAAATTAAAATATATATGTATCAATTTAATAATGCTCTTTACGAAAACGTATGTACTATGCGATTCGTATCATTCGTCTTGTGCTAAAAAACATATATCACACAAAATAATATTTTTCACAAACTTTATGAAAATCTCTATCTGAGTTCTTAAAGTGCTGCTTGCCTTACACATAAAACTAAACACAATGTAGAATAATTTATAATTATATTAGGGAATGAAATTGAACTGTAACACAGTCATACCTTTATAATATATAATAGTTTCTGATCGCGAAGCCCAGAAGAGAGAACTTTCATAAGTGTATGTATGAACCGTGCTATTTAGAAGACCGCTTGAACATACTTACTGTAACAGCCAGACTGCTTTAAAATCACTAAATAATACAAGTGTCTCTACGTAACAAATTTGCATTAGTTTGCTTACAAGCGAATAGGTTGTAAAATTTGTGAACAGGTTGTAAAGCCAACATTTGAATGAATACCTACAGCTACTAATTACAATATTCATCGAAGAAATGTCCAAGCAACTTTACGAGGTGAATATAATTACCAGTAAATTTACGCAAAAAATTAACGAATAAATTACTCCTAACTTTATAGATTATTGCCAAGTAACAAATTTATTTTCATTGAAAAAAACACTAAAGTAAAAACTTTTATTTATAACATTTTCCATAATTTTATCTAACTAGATGATACCTTAACTTTTATCTGACCTTTTTAACGCTAGCTTTCTGATTATCGATGCTATGGTATGTCTTCTTATAAAAGTCCCAAAAGCCGTAAAAAATAATACCAACTACTCCAACAAATATTACTAGTATATACAATGGAGTGCCACATGTCGCCCCATGAAGACTTGCATGAAGTATTATAAAAACAAATTGTATCATTTGTAGGGTGGTAATGGATTTCTTTATAAACCCAAGACGCTTCATAAACTCGGAACTACAAATGCCGGCCAAAAAATAATACGTATACATAATAATATGTATAATAGAATTAAGGAATGTGGGGAACAGTAAAACTTGGGCTAATAAAGAAGAAATGAAAAATAGGAAAATTGATTGATTGAGAACAACATAACAGTCACTTACCTGGGTAATTATTGCAAATATACGCAGTAATAGTTACTACTGAAGCGTGATGAAACACATGCAGTGCGGATACTTGATTTTGTTTTTTTCTTAACACAAATAGAACCGTGTCCACTAGTTCCAAGTGTTTTACGATAAAAGTCCATTCACAAATGTCTTTAAAAGTGTGAGTATCCTCTGAATTTTCAACAAATAAACGGCAAACTGTAAAATCTAAAGTCGACCAGCTGGTGAAATTCCAAATCTGTAATATATAGATAAGGTTTAAAAAAAAGTAGCACCACATCACATAAACTTAAACTTCAACTTACTCGCTTGATTAAATAAGCGCACAAAATTACTTGTGAAATATTATAAACGGTTATAACAAATTTCAACTGAAAAGGTGGGCGCTTTTTCATTAAACTAATTGAGGATAAAATAAATTTAATTTTTAAAACATCCATTTAAAGCTAAATAAAAACGATTTTATCCGTTTCCACTTTGTTTTCATACCTGGGACCAATTTTTAACACCAGTGCCAAATACGCGCTCAGTAAAAAACTTAGATACCACCAAGAGGATATCATATATGCTATTAAAGAACTTGCTAAATGTTCAAAAATAAACAAATTAATTGTAAGAGTGTTTAAACAAGTAAAAAATTATAAATTTGGTTAAAGCCAAAATTTTGAAAACCCACCACTAAAGCATCAAACTTCTATGTACATGTACAGTTAACTTTTTTTTTTGTTACCTTAAGAGTAATATGGAAATAATCAATTTTTGTCCTATTGTGGACTTTTCAATTAGCGGATCCTCATCAATTTTAAAATTAAACGAAAATGGAAAAACTTCTCTTGATAACTAAATATTGCCTAGGAGCAGACTAATTTTCACATATATACAAACGAAGAAATAGACATGGCCAGATCAATCTAGAGTTCGATGCTGATTAAATATAAACTTTATTGGGCATTTTGCTTCGTTTTAGCGAAGAGATAAGTACCCATGGATTAAAAAAATATATATATCAATTTCATATTCTGTACTCACATTGATTTAAGGAAGACGACGCATGGCTATTTTCGAGTAACTTTGTCATGTTGAGCAGGCGGGATGGTGAAATATCAAACGCTTTGTACTGAACGGTCTGGATAGTTAATTAAAACTGAAGACCGAAATTGAAATTAAGACTTCTTTATATAACAAAGGTTTTCTTGAACGACAACAAGTTATATTAAGTTTCTTACAAATATTTACAAGCAAAAAATATCATTACATGTTAAAAATAATTCCTTTTCACTATTAAGCAAAGTAAAAGAAACAATCTTTTAAAGGACGTACGGACGGACGGATGGCAGAAGCATTATTAGTTATCTATAGGAAATATATTTTTACAAAACATAACATGAATAACATTCTAAAAGGGTGTCATTCCATTCGACATAATTCTTTTTATATTGTTATAAAATTTTTGCAAATACTTAACAAATGCTTTCAGTTGCTTGCATATGTATTTTGATATTTGTTATATATATATAAATTACATATGTACAAAATTCATTGTGCGACTTGGCAAATATTACCCTAATGGACTCTATTCCATAGAGAGGGGGTAATACGTACGCACGTCACCGTTTCCTTCTCCTACCAAAAAAATTACATAACATGTATTTTTTGATCAATGAATATCAAAAGTTGAACTCTTTTAAACTTACTTATTGTCTTGTCTTTTCATTTTCAGTCCAAAGAGAAAATGATGAAAGGTGTACGACGGGGTTGTGTTCGTTTAAAAGATGCTGTTATTGGTATAGACGATCAGGAAGATAACACCTTTACTATAACGGTGGATCATAAAACATTTCATTTTCAGGTAATTGCCTTCAATTTCATCCGCGAAAGAGTGCATCTTAACAATCATTTATAGGCTCAACATGGTGAAGAACGCGAAAAATGGGTGGGGCGTTTAGAGGATACCATACGACGTCATGCCAATCGTTCGCGCATGTGGGACAATCATAGTACGTTCTATTTGGGGGGCTACCACAAAGAATTGGGCAATAAGCGTGCTAATTATTTAGAAATATTGGGACGTCGCATATTAGAGGCCGATGCTTATTTACAATTAATGATCGAGCAGACAAACGTATATAAAATTGTTGAAATCAATAAATGCAGATAAATTTCTATACTCCTTTCCGTTTTAGATAATTGACAAGCGTATAAATTCCATAACTGATTCTAATGAAAAATCCAAATGCAAGGCATTGCAGGATAATGCGAGTGTAAGTATAAAAGAATTTGAATCGGACCAACCCGAATGAGAGAAATGAGAAATTCGAAAAAAGTGTTTAAGGGTTAAAGGCTTTTATTTGCGGTTTACTATATGTAACAAATAACTTGAATTCACCAACGTCACAAATTCAATTGTGCTTCCTTTACACTCTTTTATAACCCTAAAAAGTTTGACGGTACTTATGAATACATTATCCAATTATAGAAGCGACTTTAAATCGTAGTCACAAAAAATTTCGCACAGCAAGAGTTGTATATATTGTGTACATCCTGTTTTGCTTTGTTTTTCTTCTAGGCCATGTTAGATCATATTAAACATTCAATAGTTAGTTTGCAAATAGCAAAAAATATGGCCAATCCTATTAATGGCATTTATAATGGACCAGTGGCCGAAACATCAGCAACGAAATCATCTTTGCCAACAACGCATGTTCTCGCTTCTCCAGATATGTCAGCAACATTAAGTGAAATAGTTGGAGCCAATGAAGCAATAAATCTAATTGATAATCCTAATTTAATCACAGATAGTAGTAAGTTCTTATTATAGTCTTTTCTGATATGAAGTTTTATTAAAATATTACAAAGGCGATAGTAGCACCGCACAGTAATGCATGGTTATAATTTATTGCATTCGAATAAGAATCAATTTTGGATAAGCGACATTAATCTGCAATATTTTCAATATTTCCAGTAACTGCAGCCTCATTGGTCATGGATGTACCCGAGATCTCGTATTCAAGCAGTGAAGGTGAAGATGATTTCTATGATGCTAATGATGATATGTATGCCAGTTTGGGAAGCTCACCATTAACCTGGTAAGAGTATATAAAAGTAATTATTTACATAAAAAAAAAAATATCAAAATATGATGGAAGAAGGATTGAAAAACTAAAGTTAATTGAAAACATTACCAAATGCCAATCTCTGCCATATATAGATATATGAGGATTATATAATTATTAGAAGGGGTTTAAAAAAGATCTTTGAGCCAGGGCACGTCAAAATGACAAATTTCATAAAAATCTGATAAAACGAACTGTGACATGTACACACAATGAGGCAAATGTAAGTGAAAGGATTCAATCTTTTAACCTACATAAATATTTATAAATCAAATAGAGAGTAAAGGACGACCTGCGCTTTACGCACTCGTATATTCTTATAAAGGTACTACCTCCAAAATGTTGATATATTCACTTCGCTATAACCTGGTGTAACAATCACAGAGACCATAAAATAAATGTGTGTACATCCGTTTGTTGTATGAAGTTGTAAGGTATGAAATGGTAGAGGCATCCCTATGGAATGACAGTATAACCATTCCTCACGCTTACTGATACAACTAAACTAATTGCAGCAAGTGGTGTAGGGTATTAAATGGTCGGGCTTTAACCAACTATAACAATTTCATTCGTTTTACTTTCCATCACATGCATAAAAGACAAAAGATGGAATGACAATTACCATAGAGTCTGCTACGTATTTCGAAAAGCTATCTGACGCATCTATTGTAAGGTGCTTTAGGTGCTTTACTTGTTTTAATGTTAATACAATGAAAGAGTGTTTTTAATTGAAAATCATGTTATAAACTCTCTTATACAAAAAAAGAATCAACCCCTACGGTGCTATACAAAACCTTAAATAAATAAGTTGATGCGTTTCTTCAATTCAGTCCATTTGTATAGTGTTTAATAATGTTTATTTTGAAAAAAAAAAATGCAAATCAAGAAAAAAATAGCAATAATACAAAAGCATTTAATTATAAATGTCAGAAATACGTTGCTATTCACTAAGAAATATTATATTTTATACACTTTTAAAGCTGAAATGTGCAAAATTTCTGGCCATCATCACGTTGGTGAAAATTCAATATTATACATAATGCGGCGATTTCCGTTTAACTAACAATTTATTTAAAACAAAACAACAAAAAACACAATTGTGAAAATTAACGTTCTATTAATTGATGAAGTTCTTTCAAGTCGAATTGTAAAAGGCGATGTTAAAAAAGTGGGTTAGACGGGTCAGCATTAGAAGGTAAAAAAGCAGTCAGAAAAATCTGGTCCTTAGGTCCATTCAATCAATCAATCCATTGATGGACGTGGGGACAAAAAATAAAAGAAGAGTTAGAAATATGGATGCGATTGTTCTGAAATGTTTCCTATTGTCAAAGGGCACCTATTGTTTAACAATTTACATAATCCTTATAAACATACGTGACCTGTTCTTAGTCAGACAACAATCTCTTCTACATGAGAGAGCTTTAAGATTCCAATAGAAACCAAAATTGAAATCAATTGTATTATAATCGTTATCCATTATTTTTACTAATTGTTGTAATTGTTATTTATATTATAAACCTCTTTACTTTTATAGCTGTAAATTACTATCAAACGTGTGTTTCTCTTTGTTTTGCTTACAGTGCTACACGAGCCTTCTCTTTGGACACTTCCGCTAATTGTGATAAAAGAGCAGCAGGCTCCCATGAGGTCAACGCTATAGATGGTGAACTGATTCCTAACAATTTAACAGAAAAGCAAACAACGACACCTGTGCATGTTACCTCAACAACGATAACAACCTCTACCGCAACAACGCCCACAACCGGTCCCGAGCTCGATGAATATCATACCGCCTCTAGTGCTCTCAGTGAAAGCGACAGAAGATTCAGCACTGAACACAATTCAATCGATTATGATGCTTTATATGAGGAAGAGGAGGACACTACGCTTAGTATGGAAGCACACGGTTCCATGTTATCGCATCTCTTATCACAAGTCAAAATCGGCATGGACTTAACAAAAGTGGTTTTGCCCACTTTCATTTTAGAGCGACGCTCTCTATTAGAAATGTATGCTGATTATTTCGCTCATCCTGATTTATTTCTAAAGTTAGTACTTTTTATTAATCATGAAATCAAATACAGATTACAACAGATTACAATTGGAACTATTTCACTGTTTGATTAGAATTGCTGATTTGGATAATCCTAAAGATCGCATTGTTCAGGTGTGTCGCTGGTATTTAAGTGCTTATCATGCGGGTAGAAAAAGTGCAGTAGCAAAGAAACCGTACAATCCTATATTGGGGGAAATATTTCAATGTCATTGGGATATACCAGGTAATGATGAGCAATGTAATGCAAGTACAGTTAGAGAAAAATCATTTTAGTTTGTTTTAGTTCAGAGAACTAAAGTATTTTTAGATTAAAATAATTAAGAAAAATAAATTTGACTTAGGGGCCGAATCTTACAATAAATACCCTCCACATCTACATAAAAACAATGGGCGTGGCAGGTATATTATTACGCCCTCTAATAGTGTTATTTTTAATCATATCAGTTAGTTTTTTAAATTTGTTGAAATGTTTTTTCTTTTTAAACTGTAAATGGTTAAATGCAGTTAGTTATCTTCGCGCTTTGTTCTAAACCGAAATACAGCTTTTCTTTACTTGTTCAGCAACTTATTTTGATTTTTAAGGTGAAATCCCCGACGAGAATACGGTACAAGATGGCCCAGTACCGTGGTGTAGCCGCAATCAGTTAACATTTTTGGCCGAACAAGTTTCTCACCATCCTCCCAGTAATTTATTAAAATCTCCACAAAAAAAAAATGTATTAATTTGTTTTTTTCCTCACACAGTATCTGCTTTCTACGCTGAGCATTATAATAAAAAAATAACATTTTCGGCTCATGTGTGGACAAAATCGAAATTTTTGGGTTTATCGGTGGGTGTTCACAATATAGGTGAAGGTGTAGTTACTTTAGTAAATCATGGTGAGGAATACATTGTAACATTTCCGAATGGCTACGGCAGGTATTTACATAAGCAAACTTCTAAATGTATATTGATGAACGGGTAGATCAGGTTATTAAGCAAAATATTGATTTTAGATCGATTTTAACTGTACCCTGGATTGAATTGGGCGGTTCAGTTCATATTAAATGTCCCCAAACCGGTTATTATGCTCAAGTAGAGTTTCTTACGAAACCATTTTATGGCGGTAAACGTAATAAAGTAACCGCAGAGGTATGTATAAATTCTTAATGCTTTTTTAAGTTTTAATAAACGAAACAATAAATTTTTTTCTGCGTAGATATATTCACCCAATGAAAAGAAGCCATTTGTGTCGATTGCTGGGGAATGGAGTGGCTTAATGGAAGCGAAATGGCACGATAAAAATGTAATGTATAAAAAATATTTTTATTTATTAAATAATTGAAATAGTTTTATTAATCATACCAACTTTTTATTATGTTTTCATGCATAAATAATACGAACATGCGTATACTAAAACTTTAGTTTGGAATAGTAAAATGTCATTAATTTTCTGTGAAAATACTTAAATGAAAGCAATACATGAATACATAAAATTCGAAATGGGCGTGTCTTTAGTGCAATCAAAATAAAAATAAATTAGGCTGCTAGCCTCCTCTATCAATGGATCCGCATACGAATAAAAAATACTGTGTCATACAATTCACGACAATGTGTAAATAAAAAAAATAATAAAAGTTAGCACTTATGCTAAAATAACTTCATTTTTCATATTTCATTTTATGCAACTGCGACTGTATTACATTATATATATTTATACAATTAACACACACTAATATATTTTCTATTCTATTTTGTCCTCTTTTTTGTCTAATTTCTCCTAAAAACAAAAACCTTTCTTTAAAGCCCAAAAGTTTAATACTAACACAAATATTTCTCTACTCCACCAAATGATCCTCTCGATTATTTGTACTTCTCTCTTAAATATCTTGGATTCTTTTTCTAAACGTACATGTGGTTTATCTAGAAAATGTTCTAATTTCCATTAAATTTATTTTATAACAAAACGCAAAGCAATAGAACAAATTGTTTAGAAGTCTAAAACTTTGTCAGTGGTATTATTTGTTTTTTATGTTTTACATTGTTCTATGTAATTTTCTAGAAAACTGAAGTATTCGTTGATGTAAATTGTATACCAATATTTAAGAAACAAGTGCGACCAATCGTCGAACAAGAAGAATATGAATCGCGACGTGTTTGGAAGGAAGTAACAGCCGGACTCAAGTAATAAATAATATTTTAAAATACATTTTTCATTAATAATAACAATAATGATTTTTATTTTAACTTAAAAATAATGTTTTTTTTTTTTTTTTCAATAATTATTGATTTTGTTTAGATTTAATGACATTGAAAAGGCAACCAATGCCAAATGTCATGTAGAACAATTACAAAGAGAAGAAGCCAAAGCTCGAAAAGAAAGTGAATCATTGTGGGAGCATAAGGTAATAAAGTCCCCATGTACATATTATGTATATGAATTATAAATAATGATTGAAATATATTTTAGTATTTCAAACCAGTTGGAGATAGTTGGATATATGCTCGACCCCTCAGTCAACGGGTCTATCTTCAGGAAAAGGAAAACAAAAGATAATAATGCAAGCAGTAGAAACTTTGATGTAGTAAAGGCATCGCGCACAGCTTCCTTACCAATGATAATAAAAACAATCTAAAAATTTTATAACTCTCGGCTTATATACTATGTTCTCTAGTATTTTTCATATCAAATAATTATAAAAATATGTAAAATTTATAATAATAGTAAAAATTAGACAAGAAACTTGTAAAAAATTAATGAATAAATTACACTTAAAAATCGTATAAAAGAAGGTGTAATTTTAAATCAATAAACATTGCAATATGAAACAATCTATAAATACTGTTAAGCTGTTAAATAAAAATCTAAATAAAATGTAAAATTATGCATATAACCAAAAAAATTCACAAGAAACTTAATTTTCTTTGTATTTTATTTCAATTAGAGAGTTTTTATCACACTGTCAGAATGTCATTTGACCGTTAGTGCATATTTTTAATATAAACATACGTTTGTTTATCAAGTGTTGATTATTAGTGGCTTCGTTCCGTTCCGTTTCGTTCCACTTTGATATTGAAGGTATAAATTTATTAATGAGATTTAATTGTAACTTAATTAATGTATAAATGGAAACTTTGAACTCGGTTTTAAGGTCATCAGAAAAAGTGTGTGAAAGTGAAAGATCCATTAATTGTAATATACAAAAAAAAACTAAATGGATCAAATACAAAACACCGACCAAAATTATTCTCACAACAAAGTTATTATAAAACCCAAAATTTATAAATATGCTTTACTTAAAAATTTATTAAAACTTATAAGAGCACCAAACACCTCTCCAGTAGAATATTTAACACATGGTAACTTTCAGTATTTCCACTATGGTTGTGATTTTGTCAACGACCACGGCTGGGGTTGTGCTTATCGTACTTTACAATCTATGTGTTCTTGGATTTTGCATTTACACCAAAAAGAGTCTGTTGATCATGTCCCCTCCATTAAAGAGATACAACAAATTTTAGTACATTTAGGAGATAAGCCCTCCACTTTTATAGATTCCCATGATTGGATTGGTGCCTTGGAAGTTTGCTACGTGATAGATTATTTATATCAAGTGTCGTGTAAAATTATTCATATAACACGTGAGGAAGATGTAGGACATTATATTGAGAATTTGAAAAATTATTTTCAAGAATATGGGGGCTTTATTATGATGGGTGGTGATATGGATGCAAGCTCGAAGGGTATCGCAGGTGTATATACCCATGAAGACCAAAGTTACTTATTGGTGGTGGTAAGTTTAGAAAGTTTCTTTAACGCACCCAGGACTCAAACCAAGTATTATTTTAGGATCCTCACTATAGTGGAGGAATGAATACATCTATAGAAGAGCTTATGAGCAAAGGCTATATTCGATGGCAAAATGTTAAAGAATTTTTCAATACTTCCTATTATAACTTGTGTTTACCATGTGCAAAATAACGTCTAACATTTTTATTACACCATTAGTAACTGTTACATTACAGCATATGAATAATTTTTACTTTACAGATTAAACAGCAAACAAAATGAACTATTAAGTGATTTGAGACAATAATATTTGTACAAAACACAATCTTAAAAGAGAAAACTCCTCTCTAAAGAATATATGTTAAATACTAACAATGAGCTTCCTGAAGAATTTATTTTATACTTTCCTTGGTACGGCCAGCATTTTCTACTTGGTTGTAAAAGTGTCCTTGGATTATTGGAAAAGTCGCGGTATTTTGCATAAAAAGCCTTATAAACCATGGGGTCATTTAAAGGGCGCAGGTTCCAAATATCACCTAGCTGATATTTTGCGACAGCATTACGACACCTACAAAGATCAAGCACCCTTTGTTGGTTTCTACATATGGCTGAAGCCAACGATTCTAATTTTAAATATGGACATTGTGAATGATGTGTTGGAAAGGGATGCTCAACACTTTACAAAAAGAAGATTCTTCAATAATGCTTCATCAGAAAGGAATGATACCGAATTGCATCCGGATTTAAGTAATGTATTACCTGTGCTGAATCAAATATTCAAAACTTTAGAGTTATCTTTAAAAGAAAAAACCAAACAGGAGATGACCCTCAATATAAATGAAGTAATAAATGGTTTAAATACCGATGTGATGTCAAATTTAGCATTTGGTTTCACTGGTGATACTCTGCGATATGGTGAAACACAATTCAAGACCATGACGAAGCGTTTTGTAAATAATGTTAATAACTTGTACAAAAATTGTTTAACTTTTAATTATCCGGCTGTGGCCAACTTTTTGCAAACACTGGATATTATAAAACCACGGCACAAGTTGATTCTTAATAAATTTAATGAACGTAATTATTCATTGAAAGAAACACAAAACGATTTTATACAAATTTGGTCCAACGCCAGAATAATAGAACAACAACAACAACAACAACAACAACATGATACAGAAATCTACAATGAGGCACTTTGTTTTATAATGTCATCATTGGAGGTCTTTAATACCACATTCATATGCTGTTTGTACGAATTGGCCAAGCAGCAAAATGTACAAGATAAAGCACGTCATGAAATTAAGAATGTATTAAAGCACAATAACTATCAGCTAACAATGGAAGCTTTGGAGGATTTAGTATATCTCAAACAAATATTGTGTGGTAAGAAATAAATGTAGTGTAAAAAGTATTCTAAGAAAAAAACTAAGTAAACTTTCTTTACAGAAACTCTCCGTAAACATACACCTTATCCTTTTCTTTTAAGGACCACTGAAATTGATTATGAAATATCTAAAACGGTTTTTATGTTCAAAAGGGGTAATCATTTGGTTATACCAGCGACAGCTATACATCATGACCCAAAATATTACGCAAATCCTAACAAATTTGATCCGGATCATTTCCATACTTCTCAAAAAGATATGAGGCCCAAAAATGCATTCTTACCCTTTGGCTTGGGCTGTGACTCTTGTATTTTACGTAAATTCGCCTCATTATATATGTTAATAGGTTTAGTTAATCTCTTGAATGGATTTCAATATAAACCAGGCAAGGAAACTCCCGAAACCATAGAATATGACAATAGTTTATTAATATTAAAGGTGAAAAATGATTTACAACTTTTGGTTAAGCAAGTTTAAAGTGAGTAACATTTTAAAGGTGTAGGAATAAAAACAATCTAATAAGGTTATCGATATTGTACGATTAAAATAAGCATATAATTTTATTGTTATTGTATAAAGCAACTCTTTTTCTCTAAATGTTTAAAAATAATACAAAATGAATACCAGTGCTTTGAGGAAACATTTTCTTTAATGTAACTTTAGGTTAGCGTTTCTCCAGTGGTAACACAAGCCTCCAAATAGTCAATACGTCTTTCTAAAGTGGTTAGTTTCTCATTAAGAACGGCCAAACGGGAACGACAAGACATATCGAATGAATTAAGGAAGTCCGTAATGCGTTTAATACTAGCCGTGATCACTTCTATGTACTCTCGATTAGCCCAGTCTTGATGTATTTGTTTTTGTACAGCCTCACGGTGAACACCACTCATGATGTTTGATTTTTATATAAGTTTGTAAAATATATATAAAAAACACAACTTTTACTTGAAAATTGCAATAATAGTCACTTTTTCATTTTTTTTTTTCATAAAGAAGGAGCTACCAGATTATAATATTCTAACATAACGGCAAGGTTTCGATGTCACCTTTTTTTAAACATGGCAGTATTATCACAATTTAAACTTGCCATGTAAAAAAATCAACTTCCTTTTATACTGCTAGAGAGATGCGTGAAGTTAAAAAGTTTTAAAAAGTTTTTATTCTCTGAGAGAAAAAAGAAGGAGAGAGAGAAAAAAAAAGAGCATCCGAGACTCCCTCTATACTAAAGATGGTGCAACCAGGCCACGCTTCTAACTTTTTAACTTCACGCTTTACGTATTTACTACCTTTATAAAGTTAAAATTACTCTCTCTAAAAAAAAGTAAACAAACCAAAAATATTATAAACAAAGAACTGAAAATTTTTGACCATTTTTGTTTTAAAATTTTACATATTAAATCATAATGTTGTGAAAAAAAAATTTTTTTAATTTAAAGTATGAAACATGTAGAACCTTTTTTCATAAAGTAAATAAAAATTAGGATATATTAACATAACCAAATAGAGGATGGTTTGTACCCTTATTTTTACTAATAATATAAATAAATTTATATGAATCACTAACTTTTTTTTTTTAACCAGCAGATTGTCGGGCATCTGGACTAATTATTATTGGACTAGGTACAATGCTGAAGGATTCCTAGTATAAGGTATATCCCCAATTTTTTTTGGATCAGAGTTATTGGCACTTGTCTGTGACGGTATGTGTGAAAATTGAATTTTTATCAGGTAAATAACTAACTTTTTTTTTAACCAGCAGATTGTCGGGCATCTGGACTAATTATTATTGGACTAGGTACAATGCTGAAGGATTCCTAGTATAAGGTATGTCCCCAATTTTTTTTGGATCAGAGTTATTGGCACTTGTCTGTGACGGTATGTGTGAAAATTGAATTTTTATCAGGTAAATAACTAACTTTTTTTTTAACCAGCAGATTGTCGGGCATCTGGACTAATTATTATTGGACTAGGTACAATGCTGAAGGATTCCTAGTATAAGGTATATCCCCAATTTTTTTTGGATCAGAGTTATTGGCACTTGTCTGTGACGGTATGTGTGAAAATTGAATTTTTAACAGGTAAATAACTAACTTTTTTTTTAACCAGCAGATTGTCGGGCATCTGGACTAATTATTATTGGACTAGGTACAATGCTGAAGGATTCCTAGTATAAGGTATGTCCCCAATTTTTTTTGGATCAGAGTTATTGGCACTTGTCTATGACGGTATGTGTGAAAATTGAATTTTTATCAGGTAAATCACTAACTTTTTTTTTAACCAGCAGATTGTCGGGCATCTGGACTAATTATTATTGGACTAGGTACAATGCTGAAGGATTCCTAGTATAAGGTATATCCCCAATTTTTTTTGGATCAGAGTTATTGGCACTTGTCTATGACGGTATATGTGAAAATTGAATTTTTATCAGGTAAATCACTAACTTTTTTTTTAACCAGCAGATTGTCGGGCATCTGGACTAATTATTATTGGACTAGGTACAATGCTGAAGGATTCCTAGTATAAGGTATATCCCCAATTTTTTTTGGATCAGAGTTATTGGCACTTGTCTATGACGGTATATGTGAAAATTGAATTTTTATCAGGTAAATCACTA
Source organism: Ornithomya fringillina (assembly GCA_963978525.1). NCBI lineage: Eukaryota > Metazoa > Arthropoda > Insecta > Diptera > Hippoboscidae > Ornithomya > Ornithomya fringillina. The sequence continues at coordinate 10,396,848 of OZ021694.1, forward strand.
ACTTTTTTTTTAACCAGCAGATTGTCGGGCATCTGGACTAATTATTATTGGACTAGGTACAATGCTGAAGGATTCCTAGTATAAGGTATATCCCCAATTTTTTTTGGATCAGAGTTATTGGCACTTGTCTATGACGGTATGTGTGAAAATTGAATTTTTATCAGGTAAATCACTAACTTTTTTTTTAACCAGCAGATTGTCGGGCATCTGGACTAATTATTATTGGACTAGGTACAATGCTGAAGGATTCCTAGTATAAGGTATATCCCCAATTTTTTTTGGATCAGAGTTATTGGCACTTGTCTATGACGATATATGTGAAAATTGAATTTTTATCAGGTAAATCACTAACTTTTTTTTTAACCAGCAGATTGTCGGGCATCTGGACTAATTATTATTGGACTAGGTACAATGCTGAAGGATTCCTAGTATAAGGTATATCCCCAATTTTTTTTGGATCAGAGTTATTGGCACTTGTCTATGACGATATATGTGAAAATTGAATTTTTATCAGGTAAATCACTAACTTTTTTTTTAACCAGCAGATTGTCGGGCATCTGGACTAATTATTATTGGACTAGGTACAATGCTGAAGGATTCCTAGTATAAGGCATGTCCCCAATTTTTTTTGGATCAGAGTTATTGGCACTTGTCTATGACGATATATGTGAAAATTGAATTTTTATCAGGTAAATAACTAACTTTTTTTTTAACCAGCAGATTGTCGGGCATCTGGACTAATTATTATTGGACTAGGTACAATGCTGAAGGATTCCTAGTATAAGGTATATCCCCAATTTTTTTTGGATCAGAGTTATTGGCACTTGTCTATGACGGTATGTGTGAAAATTGAATTTTTATCAGGTAAATAACTAACTTTTTTTTTAACCAGCAGATTGTCGGGCATCTGGACTAATTATTATTGGACTAGGTACAATGCTGAAGGATTCCTAGTATAAGGCATGTCCCCAATTTTTTTTGGATCAGAGTTATTGGCACTTGTCTATGACGGTGTGTGTGAAAATTGAATTTTTATCAGGTAAATAACTAACTTTTTTTTTAACCAGCAGATTGTCGGGCATCTGGACTAATTATTATTGGACTAGGTACAATGCTGAAGGATTCCTAGTATAAGGTATATCCCCAATTTTTTTTGGATCAGAGTTATTGGCACTTGTCTGTGACGGTATGTGTGAAAATTGAATTTTTATCAGGTAAATAACTAACTTTTTTTTTAACCAGCAGATTGTCGGGCATCTGGACTAATTATTATTGGACTAGGTACAATGCTGAAGGATTCCTAGTATAAGGTATGTCCCCAATTTTTTTTGGATCAGAGTTATTGGCACTTGTCTGTGACGGTATGTGTGAAAATTGAATTTTTATCAGGTAAATAACTAACTTTTTTTTTAACCAGCAGATTGTCGGGCATCTGGACTAATTATTATTGGACTAGGTACAATGCTGAAGGATTCCTAGTATAAGGTATATCCCCAATTTTTTTTGGATCAGAGTTATTGGCACTTGTCTGTGACGGTATGTGTGAAAATTGAATTTTTAACAGGTAAATAACTAACTTTTTTTTTAACCAGCAGATTGTCGGGCATCTGGACTAATTATTATTGGACTAGGTACAATGCTGAAGGATTCCTAGTATAAGGTATGTCCCCAATTTTTTTTGGATCAGAGTTATTGGCACTTGTCTATGACGGTATGTGTGAAAATTGAATTTTTATCAGGTAAATAACTAACTTTTTTTTTAACCAGCAGATTGTCGGGCATCTGGACTAATTATTATTGGACTAGGTACAATGCTGAAGGATTCCTAGTATAAGGTATATCCCCAATTTTTTTTGGATCAGAGTTATTGGCACTTGTCTGTGACGGTATGTGTGAAAATTGAATTTTTATCAGGTAAATAACTAACTTTTTTTTTAACCAGCAGATTGTCGGGCATCTGGACTAATTATTATTGGACTAGGTACAATGCTGAAGGATTCCTAGTATAAGGTATATCCCCAATTTTTTTTGGATCAGAGTTATTGGCACTTGTCTGTGACGGTATGTGTGAAAATTGAATTTTTATCAGGTAAATAACTAACTTTTTTTTTAACCAGCAGATTGTCGGGCATCTGGACTAATTATTATTGGACTAGGTACAATGCTGAAGGATTCCTAGTATAAGGTATATCCCCAATTTTTTTTGGATCAGAGTTATTGGCACTTGTCTATGACGATATATAAAATAATTTAAAAAAAATAATTTAAATAAAAAAAATTTTTATTAATATTAAAATAATGCAATTGTTTTTAAAATCGTACTTAAAAAGAATTAAATAAAAAGTAATCCATATTCATATTCATTAATGTATTATAATAAATTAATTTTCATTATATTCATTGCAATAAAAAAATTAATTCATTAACAAACCAAGAGTACTTAAAAGAAATAAATAGAAAATCCGTGGACTACATACTTTTAATATTATTGTTGTTGCATTAAAGTGATTTGTTGTTGTTCGTTTGTTGTTATTTGTTGCCGTTTGTTTCCTTTTTGTTGTTGCTCATTTGTTGTTATTTGTCGGTGTTGTTGTTCGGTTGTTATTATTTGTTGCCGTTCGTTTCCTATTACATTTTGTTGTTGCTCATTTGTTGTTATTTGTCGGTGTTGTTGTTCGTTTGTTGTTATTTGTTGCCGTTTGTTTCCTTTTTGTTGTTGCTCATTTGTTGTTATTTGTCGGTGTTGTTGTTCGGTTGTTATTATTTGTTGCCGTTCGTTTCCTATTACATTTTGTTGTTGCTCATTTGTTGTTATTTGTCGGTGTTGTTGTTCGGTTGTTATTATTTGTTGCCGTTCGTTTCCTATTACATTTTGTTGTTGCTCATTTGTTGTTATTTGTCGGTGTTGTTGTTCGGTTGTTATTATTTGTTGCCGTTCGTTTCCTATTACATTTTGTTGTTGCTCATTTGTTGTTATTTGTCGGTGTTGTTGTTCGGTTGTTATTATTTGTTGCCGTTCGTTTCCTATTACATTTTGTTGTTGCTCATTTGTTGTTATTTGTCGGTGTTGTTGTTCGGTTGTTATTATTTGTTGCCGTTCGTTTCCTATTACATTTTGTTGTTGCTCATTTGTTGTTATTTGTCGGTGTTGTTGTTCGGTTGTTATTATTTGTTGCCGTTCGTTTCCTATTACATTTTGTTGTTGCTCATTTGTTGTTATTTGTCGGTGTTGTTGTTCGGTTGTTATTATTTGTTGCCGTTCGTTTCCTATTACATTTTGTTGTTGCTCATTTGTTGTTATTTGTCGGTGTTGTTGTTCGGTTGTTATTATTTGTTGCCGTTCGTTTCCTATTACATTTTGTTGTTGCTCATTTGTTGTTATTTGTCGGTGTTGTTGTTCGGTTGTTATTATTTGTTGCCGTTCGTTTCCTATTACATTTTGTTGTTGCTCATTTGTTGTTATTTGTCGGTGTTGTTGTTCGGTTGTTATTATTTGTTGCCGTTCGTTTCCTATTACATTTTGTTGTTGCTCATTTGTTGTTATTTGTCGGTGTTGTTGTTCGGTTGTTATTATTTGTTGCCGTTCGTTTCCTATTACATTTTGTTGTTGCTCATTTGTTGTTATTTGTCGGTGTTGTTGTTCGGTTGTTATTATTTGTTGCCGTTCGTTTCCTATTACATTTTGTTGTTGCTCATTTGTTGTTATTTGTCGGTGTTGTTGTTCGGTTGTTATTATTTGTTGCCGTTCGTTTCCTATTACATTTTGTTGTTGCTCATTTGTTGTTATATGTCGGTGTTGATCCTAAAAATATAAACTTGAGACTAAATAGTAGTTAATAAATATTTTTTATACTTACGTTTCCATTACCACGTCCACTATAATTAGCACGTCCACGATAATTAGCACGTCCACGAAAATGGCCTCGTCGACGAAAATGTCTGTTTCTTCGTGTAGGTCTCTGTAAATATGAATATATTTATATATCTTTCTAATAATACTATATATACTTACAAAATAGTTCCCTCTTCCATTTTGCATCCCTTCTTGAGTGAGCCCAATAATGGATGCGATAATATTGTATATTTGATCTCCCTAAAATAGAAATAATTAAATTATTTTTAAACTTTTATGTATTTTTTAATTTAAATATATACAGTAATGTTCATAATAATAGCCATGCCGTCTTTTATTGTTGATTTTTTTAAAATATAGAGGTAGTACGCTCAACTTGGGAGAACATACCGGTCAGGAGATTCAGAAGATTAGTAGACTCAATGAAACGTAGATGTGCCGCTGTTATACAGAATAAGGGCTACACAACCAAATTTTTTCTTTGAATTAACTATTTTTCTTTGAAATATTTAATAAAAGGCTTTAAAATTATATTCAAATTATTTTGTATACATTACTTACATTCATTTTATTATATATTTTATGCGTGTATATTTTTTATTTTATTTTATTTTACTATTTGCTTTTTGAATAAAAAATGCTCTACTAAGAAGTAATTTAATAACCGCATTTTAGTTTTCGATATATAAATCTTATTAAGGTCAAAGCACAACTTAAAAAAGATATTGAAATTTATAAAGCTAAAGTGAATGTGATTAACTCACGCAATGATTTGCTATTAATAGTGCATTTATGACAGTATTATTATTAACCATTTTAACTGGAAAATATATTACGCAACCTGCCAAAAAAATTTATATGAAAGACTGAAAATAACGATTGTAATTAAAAAAATATTAAAGCAATAAAATTTATCAAAATATCAATTTCTTTCTTAGTTAAATTTGACATTTTACTTATTTATTTGATAGATGTTTTAATAAAGATAATATGTATCCCAAATTTAGTAACGAAATCACTTCTTTTTATTCAAATTTGATGGAAAATTAATTATTTTTTCAACTTTAATTGTTATATATTGAATATAACAATTCTTTTTGTAAAAAATAATTTGTGAAAGTAAATTAACGTATATATGTGCTTAGACCCTATTGTTAATTTCTGCAATATCTGTTCTGTTATTTCTGCTACCTATGGCAACCACTTATTATAATATTATTGAATTCCGTTATTTCTCCGAAAATTTATTTGTAGTGCTTAAAAAAGTCATACATATAATAGTAATAATACTATACTATATTTATTTTAAATTGTGATTAAATAAATGTAATTAAATAATTATATTATATTGTGGTGTATTGTGTTATATAATTATTTGATATAAACTTAAGAAATTTTTAAGCTAATTTTAATTACCGGACGAGTGTCTAAGTGTTAAAGCTGGAGTGTCTATGGCAAAACCCATTTTATTGAGTTTTAACATTTATATCAATGTTGAACAATTAATCAAATTATTTTATTTACAAAAGTTTTCTTTTTTCTGTAGCAACAACATTTTTTTATAAACTATGAAATACACAAAGAATTATGTTAAAAGTCTTGATAATTTTCTAGAAATGGAAATCGGAGATGAATTCGATTTCACATTTCCGTATTATTATCAAGACAGAAATAATTTTTTCAAAAATTTATTTATTAAATTTCAAAAAAATTATGATATTCGCATACCGAATACATTAAAAAACAGAAGGCACACTAAATATAGAGTAAGTAAATGCAATAAAATTTAATTCTTTTATTAATCTTTGGGGTGTTTTGTATTTTAGATAACGCGTCTTCTGTTTAGGAAAAGGAATAAACATAGATCACAAAATGCTGTAAGTAATAACAAACATGTAACAAAAGAACCAAATATATAATTAGGTTGAAAAGTTTGGCTTATTTTTGCCATAGTGATGGATTGTGGTACACTTAAATGTATATCAAATTTCATCTTAATCTACATAGTTTGTGAGATAATTTTTTAAAAATACAATTTTTTGACATATGTTAACATATTCGTTAATTGTGTCTCTACAACGATTTTGCTCAATTTCTATATAGAATAGCGGAAATAATGAAATAAAAATAAGAAATAAGATTACGTATCCAAAGTTTCACTTTAATATGTCAAAATTTGCGCCTGTGAGAATGGCAACAACAGGCAAACACACGGACGAACATGTGTCAAATGATTTCTCTTTTTAAGAATAAGACTAAGAATATGTGTGGTTTGTGGGGTCTCCGATATAAATATTTAAAGATTATCTTAATATCTTAATATAAAACATATAAAATTAGGAAATGAATACATTACTGTGTAATTGCGTAAGATCATTGATTACGTTGTAAAAGTCTCAGAAATGCAGCGACTACATAATCTATACACTATTTGTTCATGCAATTGGTATTTAATATATTCGTAATATATTTCGTAGATAAGTATGTTTGTTTCATATTAAGATAATCATAAAATTTGGCAATCATAATAAATTCAATACGATGTTTTCTGGAAAATCAAAATTCGAGACTCCATTCGACTTGAGATTAATACAGATTTGTTAAATTTTTAATGAGCTTTCATTTAATGTATATATCGTTTAAATTCGTTTAGTTGAAAAAGAAATTTATACAGTGGAATTTCAATTTTTGATGTTTGGTGTGTCTCAAGGGAACGCGGATGACGAGCGTCAAAAAAATATATTAATATACTTCAGAATTTATTTCGAATCGAATGAAGTCTTTAATTTTGGTTTTTCAGAAAACACCGTATTGAATTTATTAGTCAAAACAACTTTTAAACAAATATTATACTAAACTATATCAAAGTATGTAAATATATAAGCTATTAATATAAGTTATTATTTAATTACAGAATCATCCAATGCTACAACAAGACTCTCCTAAATTATCCCAACAATATCAGCCGTACATAAGTAATGTTGAAAGGAGGATAGAAGATTTCAATCACACAAACTCCCCAAACAAAGACACAAACTCAATTAATATTGGTAAGCCAACAATAACTGATAATATTTTAAAAGAAGATAGTGATGATTATAATGTAATTGATTCTTGTAATCCCTTTTTAATTAATGAAGATATTTATAGTTTGTTGAGTAGTTTCGAAATTGATATTGTAGAGGATATAGTAAAGCTAATTGGACAGAACATTTCTGATACGCCTTGCACATTACAACCATTGGACCTATCTAAAGCGTCAACCACATTAGTACCACCAGACATTTCTAATGTGCCAACAACAATAACACAATTAGACATTTTTAATGACAGAAGCTCATTAGAACCCCAAAACATTACTAATGTGCCAAGCACATTAGAACCATTAGGCATTTCTAATGTGCCAAACACATTAGAAATGTCAGCAGTACAGGGTTTATTAAACCTTAGCGAGCAGGTTGATAGGTTGAGCAAACCTTACTTACAATATTCTGCAAATATACATATAATTAAATGTCCTCAAGATTTAAATAGTCTTTATAAAACCTTTCACTTATCTAAATTACCTAACTATAATTTTAATACAAAAGAAAATAATCCTACACCTAAAAAAAATACACATATTGTTCAATGTCCGCAGGATTTGGATAATCTATATAAAAAGGTTTTCATCCCTACATTTTCAAACCAAAATAGCAATTTTAAAAAAGATAAATATATGTCTCAAGAGGGTTTAGAAACCTTTTTCGAAGTACTATTGAAAACAATTAATGACTTACCAACTGCATTTAAAGCAGTATTTAAAGAAGTAATTGCTGAAAATGATATTCGGTGTAGTAATTCTTTAAAACTGGTACTCGACCCTTTCATATTGGAATTTCAAAAATTAGTTAAACATAGAGAGTCCCGAGAATTAAACGTTGAGGGCCAGAATAATAATAACTTTATTCCTGAGTTAGAAAAAATTGGGCTCTCGCAAAATTTCGACAGTAATGAGAATCTCGAAAGTAATCAAGATTTAAAAAAAACATTAGGCCCCTTTGAACATACGAATACTAGCTTAAATTATTCTAAATTTGATGGGCTCAAAAAATGTATAAGTAAAATAAATAAATCCATAAAAATGACAGACGAATCACCTACAAAAATAAAAAATAAAAATAGATTTAGGCGGAATATTCTAGATTGCAGGTTTTCCGTTGATTTAAAAGATTTAAATTTAAAAATTCTATTAAAAACAAACAAGTCAATATTAAAAAAAAATAAAGCAAATAACAAAACAAAAGACAATAAGGTATTAGCATATATACTTAAGCAAAAATATCTTGAGTACAATAATGTATGCATTTTAAACTTTTATAGTTTTACCTGTTGTACTGATAAAATTTTAGCTTATGCATATTGTAAATTTTCCCATTGCACCACATTTTGTTTTGAAGTAAGGACTAACGTAGGGAAAGTAACAGTTTATCGAACAAATGAACTGATACATTCAAATAAAGAGAAACTTGTTAGTCAAATACGTGGAGTTCAACGTATTTTAATTAAAAGAGAGATTAAGAACACAAATGCTTATTTATATAGAAATAAGCAAATACTGGATGCTGTAGATGAAATTGCCGAGAAGGGCAATTTGCAAAATATCCAAAATTTGGCTACTTTTCGGAAATGCAAATCCGAAAGAAATTTTGACAGTTACTATGATGCTAATCCCATGACAGACGTGCTAATCATGCAGCAAGGTCGTTACAAAAATTATATTCAATATGTTGCATCTCCGCTCACTGTTTACTTATGGGAAAATAAAACTTTTGAAACCTTAACACAAAATAATAAAATATTAGAGGATGCGAACTTTACTTTTCATTTAGACGCTTCTGGTGAAAGTGTCAAAAAAATTTACTGTGCTGAAAAGCGCGTTCTTGTATATAATTTGGTTATAAGGATACCTAAATTATCAAAAATATTAGTAATTGCTCAAGCAATTTTGTCAAGACACACAACAACAGATATATATAATTTCTTATATAAATTAAAAATGTTTTGCAAAGGTAATAAATACAATTGGCCTTCTTGTAAACGTGTAGTTACAGACGTAAGCTTTGCTTTGATTGGAAGCGTCCTGAAATGTTATAATAACGATATGTCAGTTGTACAATATTTAGAGGCATGCGCCTCATACCTCAATAACTCTGAAAAAAAATCATTGAAACTTGTGGTATTGCAATTCTGTAAGAGCCATTACATAAAAATAATGTGCCAAGATTTGGATTCCAAATTAGGTAGCAAGCATAAAGCGCGCAATATATTAAAATCTGCACTTTTAAAGGCGTATTATATTACAAACGTAAAGGACTGTCAAATATGGTTCCGTCATATTTTTAATGTTTTGCTTTTACCATATAAAACAAGTAGATTTTATGAAAATTTTAATGCTTTAAAAGCAAATGTGCAAGAATTACACGACACTTCCGGGAAGGTTTATTGCTTTTATAATGAAGAGGATCCAAAGAACTATTTAGATACTATCACTTCTAAAAGTCCATTTACGCATATGTTTATGCAAATTTATAATGATATTGCAGAGTATGTAAAGAATATCACAAGTGGTAGAGCTGATGTTAATGAATATAGGCATGATGAATTTTGCTTGTTCATAATAAAAAAATATTGTTCTTTGTTACCTCTTTGGACGAATATAATGGGAATTTATGTGGATCCTTCAGGTAGTACTGTAAGTAACGGTGCAGTAGAAGCCAGTTTTTTACTTCAAAAACATATCGTTCTTAATAATAAGTGTAATTTAAGGCCAGGGACCTTTATCAAATTAACAAGATTAGATAACTTAAGCTCTTTAAAAGAAATCAGATATAAATACAATATGTTTGATAACATAAACAATGAAATTGAAAACACTATTATTTTAGACGAAAATGAATATGACACATCCAGAATAATAAAAGAACATAGTTATACAAAAGTTAGTGACGATAGCGAACCAGAAGAAACATGGTGCAAGAAAAACACTCGAAAGCAGAAACTTATTAAACCAACATCTATGCATACGGCTAAACTGGAAAAGAATATTAACAAAGCAAAGGAAGATTTAAAACAGCACAGCAGTTCATTTAATGAAAAAACGAATGATATTAAAAATATTCTTTTTAAATACACGGACTTATCAAAATGTATAAATCAAATTGAAAACCCAATGATGTTAGGTTTTGATTGTTGTTTAGATAATTTGGATTGGTCTTCTTTAAACCAATCAAATTGGTTAACAAACTTTGTCATTGACGCTTTAATATTATGCGTAATAAAAGAAAGTGACATATTAAATTGTTTTAGTCTTCCTGTCCAATTTAATAATATATGTGTTAAAAAATTGGAAATATTAATTAAAAAAAATCCAAATTTTATAATAATACCTTTACTTAGGGCAAATCACTTCACACTTTGTATATTAGATTTCGTAAATAGAGAATTTATATATGTTGATTCTTTAAAAGATGATAGTGGTAATACTTATTTTGATCACATTAAAGGCATTCTAAACATTAAGACATGGAAATATAGACAAATAGAGGATCGACAAAAGCAACAAGACTCTTCTAACTGTGGAGTATTTGTAGTAATGTATACAGAAAAATTTTTAAAAAAAGAATGCCTTATTAACTTAGGTGATATGTTTCAAAATAGATTATACCTTAAAGATATGCTTATACGAAATCTCTGTGACTACAAATATTTTTGCCGACATTGTTCCACAGATATATCACTAAATAATTCAAAAGAATGTGGTAAATGCTCAAGTTTTATTTGTTTAAGTTGCATATCCTATTGTTATGGTAATAGTTTTTACTTATGTCATTCATGTCAAAATAACGTTCAGTACTTCTAATGTTAATAATATATATATATATATATATATTTACATCATTTAATAATACAAGTGTTAGTCAATATTATTAGTCAATAAAGTATTCTTAAAGTTAATAAGGTATTACAAGTATGAGAATCTGTATGTGAAGATAACGCATACATTTAAGGAATACCGCTTTATTATAGCAATATTATGTTAAATACAACTTAGTCCTCGCGTAAACTTAAAGGCATGTATGCAAAGAAAAATCAAGAATTCTCGTTTGAGGATCTGTATGTAAGAGGACACATACATTGATATTGTGTTAAACACAACTTAGTCCTCGCATAAATTTAAATGCATGTATGCAAGGAAAAATCAAGAATTCTCGTTTGAGGATCTGTATGTAAGAGGACACATACATTGATATTGTGTTAAACACAACTTAGTCCTCGCTTAAATTTAAAGGCATCTATGCAAAGAAAAACCAAGAATTCTCATTTGAGGATCTGTATGTAAGAGGACACATACATTTGAAATATGTGTATTACGCACATATATGTATATATATTATACATATGTATATATATGTAAAAGATAACCTTGTACTCAATTATAAATAACGATAAATAATAAAATTTACTAAAAAAACACAAGATGGTTCGTAGGCCTATTGGGGATGCCAGCCATCAAAAACAATTGGCAACGCGTTATGTGCAATACCTCATAGGTAACGTGGAAATTTGCATAAAACATTTGTTAAACTTCATTGTACTCTCCACCTTAGCATAGAGGGTTGTTCCGTTTGGAACTCGAACAAAATTATGCCTATTAAGTTTAAATATATATAGGCAGTATATATATACCAAATTTAATCGCTGTGCAAAAAATGGACAAGATTGAATAACGAACATGCCCATATATATAACTTCATAAAGGTGACAAATAATAACAACCGAACAACAACACCGACAAATAACAACAAATGAGCAACAACAAAATGTAATAGGAAACGAACGGCAACAAATAATAACAACCGAACAACAACACCGACAAATAACAACAAATGAGCAACAACAAAATGTAATAGGAAACGAACGGCAACAAATAATAACAACCGAACAACAACACCGACAAATAACAACAAATGAGCAACAACAAAATGTAATAGGAAACGAACGGCAACAAATAATAACAACCGAACAACAACACCGACAAATAACAACAAATGAGCAACAACAAAAAGGAAACAAACGGCAACAAATAACAACAAACGAACAACAACAAATCACTTTAATGCAACAACAATAATATTAAAAGTATGTAGTCCACGGATTTTCTATTTATTTCTTTTAAGTACTCTTGGTTTGTTAATGAATTAATTTTTTTATTGCAATGAATATAATGAAAATTAATTTATTATAATACATTAATGAATATGAATATGGATTACTTTTTATTTAATTCTTTTTAAGTACGATTTTAAAAACAATTGCATTATTTTAATATTAATAAAAATTTTTTTTATTTAAATTATTTTTTTTAAATTATTTTATATATCGTCATAGACAAGTGCCAATAACTCTGATCCAAAAAAAATTGGGGATATACCTTATACTAGGAATCCTTCAGCATTGTACCTAGTCCAATAATAATTAGTCCAGATGCCCGACAATCTGCTGGTTAAAAAAAAAGTTAGTTATTTACCTGATAAAAATTCAATTTTCACACATACCGTCACAGACAAGTGCCAATAACTCTGATCCAAAAAAAATTGGGGATATACCTTATACTAGGAATCCTTCAGCATTGTACCTAGTCCAATAATAATTAGTCCAGATGCCCGACAATCTGCTAGTTAAAAAAAAAGTTAGTTATTTACCTGATAAAAATTCAATTTTCACACATACCGTCATAGACAAGTGCCAATAACTCTGATCCAAAAAAAATTGGGGACATACCTTATACTAGGAATCCTTCAGCATTGTACCTAGTCCAATAATAATTAGTCCAGATGCCCGACAATCTGCTGGTTAAAAAAAAAGTTAGTTATTTACCTGATAAAAATTCAATTTTCACACATACCGTCAGAGACAAGTGCCAATAACTCTGATCCAAAAAAAATTGGGGATATACCTTATACTAGGAATCCTTCAGCATTGTACCTAGTCCAATAATAATTAGTCCAGATGCCCGACAATCTGCTGGTTAAAAAAAAAGTTAGTTATTTACCTGATAAAAATTCAATTTTCACACATACCGTCATAGACAAGTGCCAATAACTCTGATCCAAAAAAAATTGGGGATATACCTTATACTAGGAATCCTTCAGCATTGTACCTAGTCCAATAATAATTAGTCCAGATGCCCGACAATCTGCTGGTTAAAAAAAAAGTTAGTGATTTACCTGATAAAAATTCAATTTTCACACATACCGTCATAGACAAGTGCCAATAACTCTGATCCAAAAAAAATTGGGGACATACCTTATACTAGGAATCCTTCAGCATTGTACCTAGTCCAATAATAATTAGTCCAGATGCCCGACAATCTGCTGGTTAAAAAAAAAGTTAGTTATTTACCTGATAAAAATTCAATTTTCACACATACCGTCACAGACAAGTGCCAATAACTCTGATCCAAAAAAAATTGGGGATATACCTTATACTAGGAATCCTTCAGCATTGTACCTAGTCCAATAATAATTAGTCCAGATGCCCGACAATCTGCTGGTTAAAAAAAAAGTTAGTTATTTACCTGATAAAAATTCAATTTTCACACATACCGTCACAGACAAGTGCCAATAACTCTGATCCAAAAAAAATTGGGGACATACCTTATACTAGGAATCCTTCAGCATTGTACCTAGTCCAATAATAATTAGTCCAGATGCCCGACAATCTGCTGGTTAAAAAAAAAGTTAGTTATTTACCTGATAAAAATTCAATTTTCACACACACCGTCATAGACAAGTGCCAATAACTCTGATCCAAAAAAAATTGGGGATATACCTTATACTAGGAATCCTTCAGCATTGTACCTAGTCCAATAATAATTAGTCCAGATGCCCGACAATCTGCTGGTTAAAAAAAAAGTTAGTTATTTACCTGATAAAAATTCAATTTTCACACATACCGTCACAGACAAGTGCCAATAACTCTGATCCAAAAAAAATTGGGGATATACCTTATACTAGGAATCCTTCAGCATTGCACCTAGTCCAATAATAATTAGTCCAGATGCCCGACAATCTGCTGGTTAAAAAAAAAGTTAGTTATTTACCTGATAAAAATTCAATTTTCACACATACCGTCATAGACAAGTGCCAATAACTCTGATCCAAAAAAAATTGGGGACATACCTTATACTAGGAATCCTTCAGCATTGTACCTAGTCCAATAATAATTAGTCCAGATGCCCGACAATCTGCTGGTTAAAAAAAAAGTTAGTTATTTACCTGATAAAAATTCAATTTTCACACATACCGTCAGAGACAAGTGCCAATAACTCTGATCCAAAAAAAATTGGGGATATACCTTATACTAGGAATCCTTCAGCATTGTACCTAGTCCAATAATAATTAGTCCAGATGCCCGACAATCTGCTGGTTAAAAAAAAAGTTAGTTATTTACCTGATAAAAATTCAATTTTCACACATACCGTCACAGACAAGTGCCAATAACTCTGATCCAAAAAAAATTGGGGACATACCTTATACTAGGAATCCTTCAGCATTGTACCTAGTCCAATAATAATTAGTCCAGATGCCCGACAATCTGCTGGTTAAAAAAAAAGTTAGTTATTTACCTGATAAAAATTCAATTTTCACACATACCGTCACAGACAAGTGCCAATAACTCTGATCCAAAAAAAATTGGGGATATACCTTATACTAGGAATCCTTCAGCATTGTACCTAGTCCAATAATAATTAGTCCAGATGCCCGACAATCTGCTGGTTAAAAAAAAAGTTAGTTATTTACCTGATAAAAATTCAATTTTCACACATACCGTCACAGACAAGTGCCAATAACTCTGATCCAAAAAAAATTGGGGATATACCTTATACTAGGAATCCTTCAGCATTGTACCTAGTCCAATAATAATTAGTCCAGATGCCCGACAATCTGCTGGTTAAAAAAAAAGTTAGTTATTTACCTGATAAAAATTCAATTTTCACACATACCGTCATAGACAAGTGCCAATAACTCTGATCCAAAAAAAATTGGGGACATACCTTATACTAGGAATCCTTCAGCATTGTACCTAGTCCAATAATAATTAGTCCAGATGCCCGACAATCTGCTGGTTAAAAAAAAAGTTAGTTATTTACCTGATAAAAATTCAATTTTCACACATACCGTCAGAGACAAGTGCCAATAACTCTGATCCAAAAAAAATTGGGGATATACCTTATACTAGGAATCCTTCAGCATTGTACCTAGTCCAATAATAATTAGTCCAGATGCCCGACAATCTGCTGGTTAAAAAAAAAGTTAGTTATTTACCTGATAAAAATTCAATTTTCACACATACCGTCACAGACAAGTGCCAATAACTCTGATCCAAAAAAAATTGGGGACATACCTTATACTAGGAATCCTTCAGCATTGTACCTAGTCCAATAATAATTAGTCCAGATGCCCGACAATCTGCTGGTTAAAAAAAAAGTTAGTTATTTACCTGATAAAAATTCAATTTTCACACATACCGTCATAGACAAGTGCCAATAACTCTGATCCAAAAAAAATTGGGGACATACCTTATACTAGGAATCCTTCAGCATTGTACCTAGTCCAATAATAATTAGTCCAGATGCCCGACAATCTGCTGGTTAAAAAAAAAGTTAGTTATTTACCTGATAAAAATTCAATTTTCACACATACCGTCATAGACAAGTGCCAATAACTCTGATCCAAAAAAAATTGGGGATATACCTTATACTAGGAATCCTTCAGCATTGTACCTAGTCCAATAATAATTAGTCCAGATGCCCGACAATCTGCTGGTTAAAAAAAAAGTTAGTGATTTACCTGATAAAAATTCAATTTTCACACATACCGTCATAGACAAGTGCCAATAACTCTGATCCAAAAAAAATTGGGGACATACCTTATACTAGGAATCCTTCAGCATTGTACCTAGTCCAATAATAATTAGTCCAGATGCCCGACAATCTGCTGGTTAAAAAAAAAGTTAGTTATTTACCTGATAAAAATTCAATTTTCACACATACCGTCACAGACAAGTGCCAATAACTCTGATCCAAAAAAAATTGGGGATATACCTTATACTAGGAATCCTTCAGCATTGTACCTAGTCCAATAATAATTAGTCCAGATGCCCGACAATCTGCTGGTTAAAAAAAAAGTTAGTTATTTACCTGATAAAAATTCAATTTTCACACATACCGTCACAGACAAGTGCCAATAACTCTGATCCAAAAAAAATTGGGGACATACCTTATACTAGGAATCCTTCAGCATTGTACCTAGTCCAATAATAATTAGTCCAGATGCCCGACAATCTGCTGGTTAAAAAAAAAGTTAGTTATTTACCTGATAAAAATTCAATTTTCACACACACCGTCATAGACAAGTGCCAATAACTCTGATCCAAAAAAAATTGGGGATATACCTTATACTAGGAATCCTTCAGCATTGTACCTAGTCCAATAATAATTAGTCCAGATGCCCGACAATCTGCTGGTTAAAAAAAAAGTTAGTTATTTACCTGATAAAAATTCAATTTTCACACATACCGTCACAGACAAGTGCCAATAACTCTGATCCAAAAAAAATTGGGGATATACCTTATACTAGGAATCCTTCAGCATTGTACCTAGTCCAATAATAATTAGTCCAGATGCCCGACAATCTGCTGGTTAAAAAAAAAGTTAGTTATTTACCTGATAAAAATTCAATTTTCACACATACCGTCATAGACAAGTGCCAATAACTCTGATCCAAAAAAAATTGGGGACATACCTTATACTAGGAATCCTTCAGCATTGTACCTAGTCCAATAATAATTAGTCCAGATGCCCGACAATCTGCTGGTTAAAAAAAAAGTTAGTTATTTACCTGATAAAAATTCAATTTTCACACATACCGTCAGAGACAAGTGCCAATAACTCTGATCCAAAAAAAATTGGGGATATACCTTATACTAGGAATCCTTCAGCATTGTACCTAGTCCAATAATAATTAGTCCAGATGCCCGACAATCTGCTGGTTAAAAAAAAAGTTAGTTATTTACCTGATAAAAATTCAATTTTCACACATACCGTCACAGACAAGTGCCAATAACTCTGATCCAAAAAAAATTGGGGACATACCTTATACTAGGAATCCTTCAGCATTGTACCTAGTCCAATAATAATTAGTCCAGATGCCCGACAATCTGCTGGTTAAAAAAAAAGTTAGTTATTTACCTGATAAAAATTCAATTTTCACACATACCGTCACAGACAAGTGCCAATAACTCTGATCCAAAAAAAATTGGGGATATACCTTATACTAGGAATCCTTCAGCATTGTACCTAGTCCAATAATAATTAGTCCAGATGCCCGACAATCTGCTGGTTAAAAAAAAAAAGTTAGTGATTCATATAAATTTATTTATATTATTAGTAAAAATAAGGGTACAAACCATCCTCTATTTGATTATGTTAATATATCCTAATTTTTAATTAGTTTATAAAAAAAGGTTCTACATGTGTTATACTTTAAATTAAAAAAAGTTTTTTTTCACAACATTATGATTTAATATGTAAAATTTTAAAACAAAAATGGTCAAAAATTTTCAGTTCTTTGTTTATAATATTTTTGGTTTGTTTACTTTTTTTTAGAGAGAGTAATTTTAACTTTATAAAGGTAGTAAATACGTAAAGCGTGAAGTTAAAAAGTTAGAAGCGTGGCCTGGTTGCACCATCTTTAGTATAGAGGGAGTCTCGGATTCTCTTTTTTTTCTCTCTCTCCTTCTTCTCTCTCTCAGAGAATAATAACTTTTTAAAACTTTTTAAAACTTTTTAACTTCACATACGTCTGCTAGAGGGCGTTTCATTTTCATTCCCTTCATATAACATCTCCGGTCTTACATCACGTTCTCATCGCGTCTTGTGTAATATTTATTATTGTATTTTCCGAAATAATTTTTCAAGTCAAAATAAAAATATAATAAAAAAAACATAAAATGGTACAAAAAGGGAGCAATACAATGAATTTCTTCAAAAGCATATATTACAGTGAATTCCAATGGTAAGCGTAATCTTCATAAACCAACGTAAGCTCAACCCAATACAAAAATCTTTAAAATGTTGTTACAGGGCTATCATAAAAAGTTTTGGTCTATTTCTGATGGGTGTGCGTGTAGCAAAGGAGTTCGCCGGTGTGGAAATAATGTCAGCGTTGCCACCACCGCGTCCTTAAAATTCAATGATGGACCATTTCAGTGAATAAATATTATTAGGAGTTTAGTATTAGCGTTCGACAAACGTGAACACACGTTAAGAAAAGATGAAACAAGGCAATGTGAACACAATTTCAACTTTAATAAATTAATGTAATAAACTGAAATTAGTAAATTTACAGATATCCCTTAATCAAGAAAATGTTTAAGTTTATTATTGTTTAAATCAATTTCGTGAATTAAATTGTCTGCCAAATCTTTAGCGGAGAGATCACGTTTTAAGAAATTACTAACCAATTGGCGAGAGGGCACGCCACCACCATGAGCCAAAACTTCACGTCTATATTTTTCGCCAGCTTCTCGATTGAAGGGATTTTTCTCAAAGTAAGTTTGCCAAATCCAGGAAGCTATAGCCTTGGACATCAAGTAAGCATAGTATTTGGCACCATAGCCCACCAAATGGGAGAAACGTAATTGCCAGGCCTTTAAATAATCTCTGAGTAGGAATTTTATTATATACAAATTTACAAAAACTTACAGTATTTTCTACATAGGGTAAACTGTAGTATTGCTCCTGGACCATTTTTAAAGTATCTGTAGTATTGTTGCCATGCTTCTGAGGATCCCCATGATACACTTGGTCCAACGCAGAATAGAATGCCTGTAATTGGGTTTCACTGGCCGAAAAAAGATTTTTTGAGGTACATAGCCTTTGAAGCATTTCCTCTGACATTGGTTGGTGTGTTTGGAAATGGCGTGCAAAAGTTTTCAGCACCCTTGGATCACTGGCAAAGTATTCCATTAAAACAGAGGGTACCTCTGCAAAGTCCGTACTGCAACGTGTGCCAGTAATGTGCTGGTAATCCGTGCGGGCCAACATAGAATGCATAGCATGACCCATTTCATGAAATAAATTATCTACTTTGGAGGGTGACAATAAAGCGGGTCCCGTCCATCGGGGTTGTGATAAATTTAACATAACTACCACGATGGGTAATTGATAACTTCCGTCCGGCATTAATTTTCCTCCCTGGATAGTAAAATGGCAATCCTGATTTGGTTTGCTATCTCGTTCAAAAAAATCACAATATATATATCCAAGCAATCCTTCTTGTTCGTGTACAACGGAAAGTTTATAAATATTGTGGTGCCACGATTCACCCGGTTCCATTGGTGTATTCTGTAGCGAAATGCCATATAACGACCGCATTAGGTGATTCAGACCTTCCATGCAACCGCCTAAACTAAAGTAGGGCAAAAATTCATTTGCACTGGCATTCAAAGCTTTCCGTTTAATAAGTGATGTAAAGTGAGGTGTGTCCCAAGCGGCTAAAACGGCATTCTTGTCACCACTTTCTTGACGTTTCATTTCTTGCATAACATGGAAATCTTTATCAGCACGAGGTTTTAAATCATGAGTCAGGGCATCAATGAAATCTTTTACCGTTTGTGGTCTCTCCGCAGTACTAGCATTCAGAGCCCGATGAGCATATGTCTCAAAACCACACGTACGGGCTAAAACGTGTCGACATTTCAACAGAGTTACTAACAATTCTTCTTGCTTTTCGGAAGGATACAAAAACACGCGATAAGCGGCTTCTCGCACTTGAGCGTTCGACATATTTGTAAATAAACCAGAAACCAATATATTATCACCCTCACTTGGGAAGAAGTTACGAATACATTCTGGTATTTGATCTCTGGGGAAGACAGTTGTTTCGGCCGCACCATGCATAAATTTTTGGCCCGTTTGCAATATGTAATCATTCAATCGAACCACTTTTTGTCGCTCCTTTTCTTGCAGGTGAATCCCGGATTGCTCAAAATCGAAAAGAAATAATTTAGCTACATGATGATCTAATTCAGTGGTTGGGACACAATCTCCCATCTCCACTACACGACTTAGCGCCGTGTATAGTTCTTTGTGAGTGTTCAAGTGTTCTACCATTCCACTGATACTGATGCAAGCGTCCTCAGCAGCTTGGGCAAATTTATTCTGTGGATGAGCAATACGTATAAACTCTGCCAGATCAGCTACTTTACACAACGAATTTGATAGTTCGTCAAAAACTTGTACAATTTTACGCTTGCGGTCGCTTGAAATGGCCTCCTTTATCAGATCTTCCGTATGGTTAATTACGTTTTCTTTTAACAAGAAGAATCCCTCCGGTTCACGCAACTCGCTCATGTTGAAAAGGCCCTAGATATACAAATATATAATCATGCAGCAGTCATTCACAATGTTGGGAATTTTCTCTATTTACCACTTCATTTCGAGTAAAATTGATTTTTTTATAAGGCGGTGAATTAAAATCTGTAGCCAAGGGGGTCCAAGTGGTGGTAACTAATTTTCGATGTTGAACATAATTTTTATAATATTTAGGCAGATAATATTTTAAAACCTGCATTTTTATTTATTTATTTATTTATGATTTAACTTTTTTTTTCAAACATTTCTGAACAGCTGTAGATCGCTTATATGATTTTTATAGTAAGAAGCTTTTATATGAACTTGTTTTTATCTATTCTCCAAAAAAAATATTCTCCTTGTTTACAGAAATGTCTCCACCAAACAACTGTTATTCTGCTTAGTTCGTATTAGTGAAAAGGCCGAAAAATTGTGAAAATTACAATTGAAAAAATTAAAAATGGCCACATATTCAAATCCTCATTGGCTTCTGTCCCATATACGCAACTCTTTCATATCCACCGATGATACGGGCATGTGCGAAACAGTAATGGCAAGTGATGATCTACCCAAATATTATTTAAATCGCTTTCAAGGAAATGGTACAACACGTAACATGCAACAACAACAACGCCGTTCTTTAGGATCTAATCAAGTATCAAGAAATTTAGATCCGCCCCTACAAGAAATCGATTTTGTTTGTTATCCCGGCTTGGATGAAAGTGATGATGAAGACATTGATTTGACTACGCAATCATTTGATATACAGATGTATCCGGAGGTGGGAGCACATCGTTTTCGTTCGAATACTGCTCAGAAATTGGAAAAAATGGATATAGCACGGCGTAAAGCAGCTCGTACCAAATGTGTTAGTTTTTTAGATGAAGTAGTGCCACCCGTCAACAGTAATTTCTTCCAACGTAAACCAGTCTTACAACAAAAGCAAAGTGCTGGTAGCAGTTGTGATAAGGAAGTGGTGAAGAGTAAATTATCCATACAATTGGCCAATAGTACCCAACAGCCACAAAGTAAATTTCAAGAATATGCTAAATTTGATGGCACCTCCCAAACGGGGATGCACATACAACGCATTAATGTGTTTTTAAATATGCTGCCGGAAAATGAAAGAAATTATCCAATTAAAATCTGTGTAATGGGTAGTGCCACAATTGAAGAGGTACGTACCTCTACGCTTCAGACGAAAACATCTTTAAGTTTATTTTTTATGTTTTTATTTTAGGTTATTGGCTTTATTTGCTATAAGGCTAGCATACAGTTTCCAAATTTACCTTTGAAATCCGTACGCCACTATGGTTTGTACATGACGGAAGATAATGAAGATTTAGTAGATTTTCCTCCACTAGATAATCGGGAGCCGTGTTCAAAGTTTGGTTTTTCTCATCTGACTTTGGCCGAACTGAAGACGTTACCGCCTCCTACTACTGCACGCATAGAAACTGATCAAAGTAATGGTCCTCCCAGCAAATCAATGGCTTTGGAGGAGGAAAAAACACGTTTGGCTGCAGCCAAGGCAGTAAACTCCCTTTCATTTACTGAATTTCCACCACTCGATGAAGTCGACGACGTGGATTCAAGTCGTGTTACTAACGCTGAGGCTGAATGTCATGTGGATGATTTTGAACAGCATATATTAACTCAGGACGACATGTTGGAGGCACCTGCATATCGCACCTTTAATCTGCATATAATTGATAAACGTTTTTTTCGAAGTGAAGTGACTTTGGGCATTTCTGGAGAACGTATGGAAATCGACCAACATAAACATAACAAATTTTGGACCAAACAACGAGCTGTGACGTATCCCTTGGAGGCAGTAGCACACTGTGAAATAGTGGAGAGGCGCACAATGAAAGCAATCCTGCGTATATGGCTTAGAACTGCTTCCTCCCTCACTACATCAACACATGACCCCAAAAATTCAAACACTTATACGCCATCCTCACCCACCAGTCCCGGTCATTATCATCCTAGCTTATCATCACCATTCAGTTTTCTGAGTACATCCCAAACAAATAGTTACGGGTTCCATCACCATCAGCACCAACCTCAAATACGTTTTAAACATTATGACTTTGAGACGACCTTACCAATGGCCGAACAGATTAATAAGAAACTAAATTGTGTATTGGAAATGCACTCATCCCAAGTGAGAAGAGAATTCCTACAAAACAGAGCCCGAAAACTGGATAAAAGTCTATCAAAGAAACAATTTAAATTGTAGTGTTGAGGTATTCTCTGGTAAATTGCTAATTATGACCAAATATATAAATTTCGTATTTTATAAATTAATATCATTAATATTATCAAATAATGTTGTATGGAAAGGGATCATTTTTTTAGAATTTTTTCAAACCTAAGCTTTGATAATAATAAAGCCAATATGGGGAATGGACAATACCATGCAATACATATAAAGAGAAAAGCTTTCATGTTTCCTTTACATTTCTTGAACGATCCACGTGAAATTTTGTCCATAATAGCAAAGTTTTTTGCTGGTTTCTGCGTCTGCGTATATAAAGTGAAAATATTACCTTAACAATTACTATGCCACGACAATTCAACAAGTGGTCCTTTAGTAGTTGAATTGTTGTCGGTATGAAAGGTTGAATATAAAATTTAGCAAAAAGTAAAAATATTTTTGAAAACAAACAACAAATTAATTAAAAATTATGTTTGACTTAAGCCCAATCATGGCTGTCTGCAATCTTCGTGCTTTAAAATAATATTTAAAATCTATTAAGGAAAATTAAAATATTTTAAATGCATTAAAATTAAAACTTAACTTTCCAAAAAAAATCGTCGATTTATTAATTTAAAAAAGATTGATTAAAATTAGTTATGTAGCAATTTTAGTGTTTTTAAGTCATGATTAATATGAAAATATAACGTAACTTAAGCCAAACGGCTCTTTAAGGAGCTTTTGTAAAAAATATTAACTAGTTTCTATAATTAAAAAATGGAAAAATCTTCAAAAAATATTCTATTCAGTTTTCAAAGTAAAGTAATTTTCCTACAAATAATTATATTTAAATGCAATAAGATAATGATGTCCTTATTAACATGTACAATATTTCAGGTGCCAGTATTTTTAAATTCACAGAAACACAGTTACAGTTATTATGAGTGATTAATATATAAAAAAAAAATGTATGCTAAACAATATTACAAGGATGTGTTTATGTAATTGGTTGATTTAAAACATGATAGACGATGTGTCAGTTGACCCATTAGTATTCACAACAATAACAACACAATAAAACAAATAAATACATCACGCCCAGGTCAGAGTAAAAAGCGGCACGTAGGAGCGTACAAATACAAAGGTCACCTGTATTGCGTCTAATTGCAATTCCATAGTGGACACACACACACACACATACATACACACACAATATATATACACTTACGCAACAGGCCGTTTATTTATGATAAACGAATTGATAACATGTCCGTTCATTCAATTAGCTCAGAGGATATGTCTGGCACAGCAGAAAAGTGTTGCAGTGAGGAGGCTCGAAATCCAGCCATAAAAACTGGGCGACGCATACAGCTAATGCAGGTACGTACGCACAAAAAAAACAAAAAATTGAAATTTTTTAATAAGCACGGTGCAAATGTAGGTGTGCTTGTGTGTAGCTAATAATAAACCTATTGTAGACGTGGCAGATAACAAAGCCAGCATTGATAGAAAGTAACAACAAAAGACAGACATACGGACGTACCTAAATATATAGATTAAATTTATATTTATATAACTTTCTTGAGTGTATATTTGCTTAACATAGATAAATTATAATCTCTGGCGCCTTTTTCTATGTTTGGCAAACAAAATGACATAGTATGCGTTTCATCTTATATGGAGGGAATCTAAGCATATGTAGTTGTGTTAACACTGCTGTAGCGGAAGCCAGGACATTGGGATGGAATCCCAAGTGAATAAATTCAATGTTTAGTTAATTAGCTACCTCTTAAAAAGAACCATGGTCCATGTAGTGAACGCGTATATACTCATAATTATGAAAGTGGTCTAAGTCAAAATTTAAAAAAATATAAAATTATTAGTTACTGCAAATCACAACACTTGAGAAACTATATATCTCGTAGCAAAACATTTATGACTTGGACCACTTTCATAAATAAAGTCACATTACATGTGTTGAGTTGAATTTTCTGTGTAAAGCGCGCGTGCACGTAAAAACATCACATCACATAATTTCATACACAAATGCTTCATTGATTAGCACAAAAGTAAATTTAAAACTTTTTAAAAATGTCCCCAATTTGAACTTTGAGATGGTGTCCATTTTTTATAGACTCCACGAAGTTTGAGTCAGAGTCCCTACAAAGTATATATTCTTGTTCAGCAAAAAAAAAAACTTAGACACGAATGTCCGTCTGTTGTTGTTATTTTGAGATATTGAATTGAAATTTAATTTAATAATTTAATATAAATATTATTTTAAATAAGAAAATTTGATTTTCATAAGAGTTTAAGAATAGTGTCCATCCATCCGTCTTTTTCTTTTTTGTTTTCTTTCCTTGATCAATAAAAATTATACGAAACAAATTGAAATTATATCCAACATATTGTAGATGATAGTATTGCCGTTTATACCCATTTTGGCATTGATTGTCCAAACATCGCTAATTCTTCAGGAAATACTTGAGTACAAAGCTGAGGTGGCTGATATTGAAACGCAGGTTGGTGCATTTAAAATTTAATATATATTACAACACATAGCTGAACTATGTAAGATGCGAAGTGAATGCAAACGTACCTACACATACACTTAAAACATTGTTGTCAGTTAACGGAAATCATATACAGTTGTATAATTTCAATATGGTGTGTGTGTGTGTGTGTGTGTGTGTGTAAGTAGTTTTCCCCACAAGTACATATAAGCGCCATTTGTTTGTTTTGTCTACAATGGAAAAAAGTTTATGAGTATATTTTCTTTAATTATCCATCTGTAATGGATTTATTATTATGTGTGTGTACGTGGAAGGACAATTTGTATTTGTCCTTTTTTTAATCTGTTTATTTTTTTAGACAAATGCTAGATTTCATTATGCTCATGTAATATATTTAGGTAACTATTGCTACAGATCTAGGCAAAGTGGTAACGCGATTACAATTGGAACGATCCGAAGTAGCTTTCTATATATTCACCAATGGCAGTAAAGAGCGGTACGTTAAAATTGAAATTTTCTAAATTGTTCAAGTCCACAGTTACACACAAACGATGAGCGTGACAGGTACATTATTACGTCCTCTAACCAACGTTTAGGCCGAATTGTTTTTTGTAAATTGTGGGCGTGTCGGCCTGTTATCCGATTACGTCTATTTCCAGCTCTTCGATGTTTGGGATGGATGCCAAATTACAACTTTATAACTCAATTTTTGTGGCAGATAGAAATATTTTTTCAATTGTGGGAGTGGCTCTTTACCGATTTTGCCCACTTTAAATAACAATTTGAGTGCAGATACTTTGCACAAAACTTCAACTCAATATTTCAAAATTTACGACCGTGAGAATGCTAACAACAAACGGACATTCATGTCTAGGTCGCCTCAGTATTTGATGCTGATGAACTCCTTCTGCTGTTGCAAACGGAATGCAAATTCTTATGTGAAGACAACCAAATTCTTATCCAAAGAAATGTCCTACAAAAAAAAAAAAACAACCAAAAATTCAGAATAATTTCTATAAATAATTCCACATAGATCAAATTTGACGCAACGCTTTGCCGTAACTGATCAGGTATTAAATAATATGAGCACCTGGAGTGAGGTAAGCGTACCGACATCCCCAGATGATGATGAAGAGGAAGTTTTACTTAATCGCACAGAATTTCAGAATCGTTTAAATGAGTTTAGGTGAGTTAATCTAAGGCTAGAAGATCAGGTGTGAATTAAACATAAAAACTTAAAACTTGAAAGGGATCGTACTCTCTCTGAACCTGAGGACAATTCTATTACTGACGTTATGAACTGGTATACGGCGATAAATAAGGCCTTGTTATATCACTTGTCGGAGCAAATCAAAGAGGCTGATAATAGTGGAGTGTGGAGGTAAATAGATTTTGAAAAAAAAACTTAAAAGCTTTGCGAAATTTTCTAATCACCGTTTAAGATATTTAGTGGGCTTCAAAAATCTGCTTAAAAGCATTGAATGTCAAAACATTGCCTCCTCCTTTGGTATCAAATATTATGGACGCGGCTACTTGAGATCGGACGCATTTGTGTCATTTATACGCTATGAGTTTTTGGCACGCGAACTAATTAATTCCACACTGAACTATGTGCCCTCCTTAAAGGATATGTTCTTCAATATCACGAAAACAGCAAAATACAAAAAGATGAAAACAATGTAAGGTTTACAACAAAAGTGATTTTTTGCAGCATTTTTTATTTGAATAAACATTTTTCAAATCCCTTAGGAACGCTATTGTGTTAAAAAACAAGCCCAACCTGTCGGAAAAACTCAAAGCTATCGAGTATTACGATTCAATGCACAATTATACGGACGATTTGAGGATATTGCAAAAGGCACTACGTCGTAAAATCAAGTATTTGTCTTTCTTTTCGTACAAAAAAACAAGTGAAAATGTTTTGGGCGGTCAATTCCGACCATTTAATACTCTACACCACTCGGCTCCACAAATTATGCTACAATTAGTTTAATTAATTGTGTCAGTATAAGAGGGGTATAGCCGTATAAGTCTCTTTGTGAATAACATTACATGGAAAGGGGTTCCAAAAGTAGTCCGATTGAATTGCGATTTTTTGCCATAAAAACACTTCCATTATCTTAAATGTACCTTTGCCACAGGTGATGCAGGGTATTAAAAAAAACAACAACAAAAACACAATTTGTTTAATTAAGATTTCGAATGAAATAGGGAATATATAGATCGCACTCTGTTTGAAGCGGCTAATAAAGAAGCGGTCGGAATAGCCATCTTAGTGGTGGTACTCTGTGTTTCGCCGATAATTATCATATTAGTGAAGAATGCTGCAGCTACCATACAAGTAAGTAAAATAAGAATGGAAGCGACTGGACATTGACATTTACATGTTCTCTTCAATTTAGTTGTATGCCACCAATCTTGCCCAAAAAGCCAAAGAACTGAAACGCGAGAAACGTAAAAGCGATTCTTTATTATTTCAAATGCTTCCTGCCACAGTAGCCACGCAACTAAAGCATACCCAACAAGTAAAGTACAATAATTTTACAGAATCGATTATTAACCGGATATGGTCTCAGGCTTTTTTTTTTTCTTAATTTCGAAACATATTCGAATCATTTCAAAACATATTCGAATCATTTAGCGTTTAAGTAAATAATAATTCGTAATCTGTGGTAACAAAACAAGTCATCTGTGATGTTCTTTGGATGTAAAAGTAATCTAGGGGACTGACTATTAAAGTATATGTTGAACTTCTGCTTGAAAATTGACATCTTCTGAGTGTCATGATCAATGATAAGAGTGACCTGGGATATATATAGTTTTTGAGGGGCCAAAACCGTTATAATTTTGCTTCTGTAAATATATGCTTATTATTATGTTTGGCATTAAAATGTTCCTTTAGGTGCCAGCAGAACTGTACGAGTCTGCAACAGTGTTTTTTAGCGATATTGTGGGTTTTACGGAAATCGCAGCAAGGTGTACACCATTGGAAGTAAGTTGTAGTCAATAATAAAAGCCACTTAAATTAGTTCTGTTTCTTTAATCCAAGGTGGTTACTTTTCTCAATTCTATTTATCGCGTTTTCGATGAACGAATCGAGATATATGACGTCTATAAAGTAGAAACCATTGGAGACTCTTACATGGTAGCTTCGGGTCTGCCTGTTAAAAATGGTGAGGTTGCCTTGAAACGAATTAATCAAGTATTTGAAAATATTTTAATTGAGAAACTGCCTTGAATATGTAAAAAAAGTTCTCAAAACATATGAATTCTCCTCTCTGCTATTAGGCGATAAACACGTGTGTGAAATAGCTACAATGGCACTTGATTTGTTGGGCGCTTCAACTCTATTCAAAATACCCCGCTCCTCAGAGACTCTGCGGATTCGGTGTGGCGCCCACACAGGGCCTGTAGTTGCCGGTATTGTGGGTACCAAAATGCCACGCTACTGTTTATTCGGTGATACTGTAAATACAGCATCGCGTATGGAATCCACAGGAGAAGCACAAAGAATCCATATTACCACTGACATGAACGAGGCTTTAATAAATCTAGGAGGCTTTATAACAAAACATCGGGGTCTTATTGATGTTAAGGTAAACAAGAATATATAAGAAATGTTAAACGCTACAAATAGCCTAAAAATTTCATATTGTTTTTAGGGTAAAGGACTTATGAGCACTTATTGGTTAACTGGTAAAGATGGTCCTATTAAAAATCGTGAAGAGATTTCATGGATTGCCGACATGCAACCGGTTTTCTTAGAAAATCTTAAACATCAACGCCAACATCATGCCAAAAGTGTGAAATTAAAGAAATGAAAAATGAACAAATATTTAGCATACAAAAGTATCTCACGTATTTCGATGTTTTTTAAAAACGTGGACTTGTGTCACTTTCAAAATAAACCATTCATATTATACATCATATAAAATTTTTCCATTGAAAGCACTATTTTAAAAAGGTCGTAATAAAGAAGACATCAAAAGTTGTATTTTTATTATTACATAAGTAAAACCAAGTAAAAATCTCAGGAACTCCTCATTAAAATAGGACCCTGGAAGTCCCAAGCGAAAGCATTGTAACTAGGGTATTATATGGTAGAAGCTTTTATAAGTTAATGTCACGCCTTCACATTATCACCGGATTTATAGAAAATATAAATTTTATATAATAGGCGTAACCTGAGGGAGCACAAAGGTACACCAGACAAAACTAGAAGTTACGCCCTTTCATATGACACTATTTTGAAGCAAATCGCTTCAGTCGTTCTCGAGTTATAGCGTTTTTAAAAAATCGTCTTCATAAATCTTGCTTTTTTACAATGCTGGGCGCCTGGTAGTTTGTCTGATTTTTTACGTTAAGTAAAATTTTTAGATTGTAAAATAGCAAACAGCTTTAATATAGGAATTTGTTTTCAGGTTGTTATACTCATGAGAAAGTTCACTGCTATTAAACGTTTGTAAAAATTTAACAAATGTGAAAAACCGAAAAATGAGCCAAAATACCAGGCGCCCAGCATTGTGAGAAAGCAAATTTTGTGAAGACATTTTTTTCAAAACGCTATAACTCATAAACGACTGAAGCGATTTACCTCAAAATGGTGTCATATGAAAGGGCGTAACTTCTAGTTTTGTTTAGTGCGCCCCTTAGGTTACGCCTACTATGTAAAATTTATATATATTAGATGATATAGTTTGTAGTCCCAGTTCAACAATATATTTATAGCTACATCTACTTCCTTGTAACCCCTTCGAATAAAAAAGTGAACCTCGTAATAAATTATAAATATTTTATATATAATCAATACATCTGCTAAATTAAATATTTAAAGCGACATCTAATGATCTAAGTGTTTAAAATGTTTTAAATTTATTTGGTTCACCCTGTTGAATTAAATAGTCGTAGCTGCATCTAGTGCACTATAAAATAGTTAGCTGATATATATATTTGGAACATCCTGTTCAATTAAATATTTATGGCGACATCTAGTGCGCTGTAATAGGGATGTACGTTTAATATTCTTTGTAAGCCCTGTTATTGGCGCTATTTGTTAAAATAAAATGGCTAAGTAAAATTATAGTTAAATTCATTAGCTAATTTTTCAGGTACTCCTCATCAGAATAGAAACCCAGAGGTCTCAAACGAAAGCATTGCAACTAGAACTTTATATGATGTAAACTTTTACAAGATAATGTCACATCTACTTACATATTTTCATCTAATTTATATAAATATATAAATATTACATAGTAGGCGCTATCTCAGGAGACACAAAGGTACATCAGACAAAACTAGAAGTTACGCCGTTTCATATGACACCATTTTGAGGTTAATCGCTTCAGTCGTTTATGAGTTATAGCGTTTTGAAAAAAATCGTCTTCATAAAATTTGTTTTCTTTTTCGGTTTTTCACATTTGTTAAATTTTTACAAACGTTTAATAGCAGTGAACTTTCTCATGAGTATAACAACCTGAAAACAAATTCCTATATTAAAGCTGGTTGCTATTTTACAATCTAAAAATTTTACTCAACGTAAAAAATCAGACAAACTCCCTCAGATTACGCCTACTAAGTAATAATGATTTAGTTAATATTGGTGTCATATGAAAGAGTTAAAAACATAATTTTGAAAATTTGCTATATAATGCCACGCCCACAAAGCGTATTTTGCAGCATTTTTAGAGAAAATTGGCTCTTTTCCACTCAATATGAATTATATACTGTACCTCTACGGTTATTAAAGTTGCTCGCCATTTAAAGTACGTTCATAACGTTTTCTATATTTGAAAGGTATGAAATTTAAACAGGTAACAACTAAAACAAATTTCTTATATGTTTTATACTTATATATAAATGTTCATAATATATGCAAATTTTACATATCATAGGTTAAATTTTGTTCTTACAGGCTACAAAAATATGTATAATATTTAACTATGTTTTTTTTTTCCATTTTATATATATACAACTATTGCAATAAAAACGAGTAAAAAGAAACTATATTTGGCTTTGTCCCAAAGTGTTTCGTATGGATTGTGAGCGCAGCATTGGTAGATATATGATTAAGTGTGTTTTTAAGGATTCTTGAAATTGTAATGTAGTTCAAATCCAAAATAAAATGCTACGCTATGTGGTTTTTTGAACAGTTTGAACCCATTTTCAGCATTAGTAATTCGGATAATTAAAGCTGAGTAGGAGTAAACTTCTATAAGAGCCGAACTTGCCCCCTAGCATAATCGTAAGCCAAATCAGTTTATTATCCTCTTATCCTAACACGTAACATGTCCGTGCTATATCCTTATACATACTCCCATACATTTTATATATATAGAGACTTAGCATAGGGAATTGCATACAATTAAATTAATTCATCCATTTTCTACAATTTGGTGCTCCGCACATACATGGTATTTTACTATTATCCTCTTCCAAATCAAATTTGTAATCATAAGATAGCTTCATAAACAAACACAACATTGTTATTTGTGGAGGAGTTGCAAAAGTTTTTGATAAATACCTCTTCTCCTCGATTAATTCTCCGTTTCGCAAATATAATGATGCGCAATTCACGGTCGACATCTACAATTTCTGTTACACAATTTGGATTACATGAATGATTTATGTAACGAGCCAATCCCCCACACAAGGTTGCATCAACTACACGATCTTCATCCAAACGAAACATGTAAATACCTCGATTCTATAGCAAAAAATAAAAGTTGGAATGCTACCATAAATGTATACTATATGTGACCTCTCCAACATACTTTTGCTTCATATTTTTTTTCTCGACTTTCGGACACTTCAGTACGTATTATGGAGCCAATATATTCAATGATCATAGTATGCTTTTCCATATCCCGGGCAGCATAAAGGCCTAAGCCTTGTATTTTTGACCTAATCACACATAAAAAAGATTAGAAATACAGAAATATCCTTTTTTTTTCAATGTACTCGTATAATATGTTCACAATGCAATTACCTAGCTAAAAAGACGTTGTGACGCCATTCTTGTTTCATTTTCTTGTACTGCGAACTTTTTGAATGAACAAATTGTTTACTGTATGGACACGTTGGCTCCCCCATCACAGCTACAAACGGAATAGACTGATGACCAATGAAACTGGTTGTGCTGGAAGTGCGCTGCGTGTAGGACTTTTTCCAGCCTACATGATGCTTTTGTTTTGGCTCACTACGTGCTGCCCCCGTGGGATTCAAGGCCAAGGGTAAATCGAGCAAAGGGTTTTTTCCGTATTTAAATTTATAATTTGATAAATTCTCGACACCCGGTAAACTTTCAATAATGCGCACAATAGATGGTTCTGTCAAGCCAAACAAATCTTCTCCAATGATATATTCCGGATGCAACTTAATCATATTGTTGGCTTTACGCATTTCAGCTATTGAATTTAGAACTTGCATCCAAACGGCTTTCGGTGATACGTCGCGCAACTCCTGATCCGGCTGTAAAGATTCTTGAACAACAATGCGAAATTCCGGACGTCCTGACATTTCTGTAATTGAGCACATATAACGACACCGTTTGTTTGGACGCCGCATCGACCAATAGAATCTAATCTATAGACCCCAAATATAAGCATTTAGAAAAGTT
Organism: Ornithomya fringillina; assembly: GCA_963978525.1. Taxonomy (NCBI): domain Eukaryota; kingdom Metazoa; phylum Arthropoda; class Insecta; order Diptera; family Hippoboscidae; genus Ornithomya; species Ornithomya fringillina. The sequence goes on from OZ021694.1 coordinate 10,429,488, forward strand.
TATGAAATGATTTTAGGTGAAAATATGTAAAATTCTTACAATCTTATAACCGATGGGGTATATGTAGTCTTGGGTGTGGAAAGCTTCCAATTGGTGGGGTAACAACTGGCCAACGTTTAGGAATATTAAGCTTCCTACACGCAACAAATTCATTAATTCCGAATGATGCAATATTGCCGCTACTTGGCGGTTTTCATCACGTTCCACATACACCCGCCGTTGCACGGTTAGTGAGTTAAGCTCTTTGTCTTTATCGTTGCGTGACACATGGATTTGACAATGAACGGTTTTGTTTTGATAGAAAACACACTGATCTCGTATCGCACAGGGTAAGTGGTAAACGGCACCGCAACGTGATTTATAGCATTTGATGGTGGCGCCCAGCTGATGGCAGGCATTGCACATTTGATTGAGGCCGATTTGCAAGGATATTTGGAAATTCATCAGGCCGCCGTTAATCGTTTCGTACACTTCGGTGGACCACAGAGCACAATTCAAATGCACCCATTTGTCTACCTCGAAATTGAGGAGGCGAGATGGCCCGTCCGGTACACCGTCACCAAATTGAGAGCACAAAACACATTGTCGGCGATCTTCGATGATGGCATTCCCACCCCCACCCACCTCATTTATACTGGTTTGCGTTGTATTTACCGACACGGTAATATCCATTTTGAACAGTAAATCGCGCAATTCTTTCTCAGACATTCTCTTGAAAATGGTCGACGGTTGGAAACATTTCGGTTTGAAGTAACGAAAACAAACCTTTTTCGGTACAGCTGCACCCGACTTGTTTGTCGCCACATTCGGTTTCATTTCTTCCAAACAAGTCCGTCCAAATAATTTGTCATCATTGTTTACATTTAGAGAGTGCCTCTTACTGAACCCATCACTATGGTGTAACATAATATTATTATTATTATTGTTGCTGCTGTTGGGAGTTGAAGACGACGACGACGGCGATTTCTTTTCGCTACACCAACGAAATTGCGCGTAACATACTTTACTGCAAAAGTACTTTTGTTGGGTTTGCTGCATAAAGTGTGACATCGCAGTGCCATCGCTGTTATTGTCGTTGCAACTCTTGAAGTAATGATCCTTTAATGATTTGCCACAATTGCGGCATATCTTAGCTCTGCCATTCAAAATGGCTTGAATGGCCAGATATTTGTTTAGATGTTTTGTTTTATTTGCTAATAAGCACGCCTGGTCCAACTCTGATCCCGTATAATTATCTAAAACTTTATAGCTGATGGGCGTGGACATTTGTAAAATATTCGCCAAGTTATTCAGCATATCCATTATTTGATCGGCCGATGATTTTGGCAATGATAATATAACGGTACGAGTGCTACAGTCATCCTTAACCCTTCAATGTACAAAAAGTTATGAATAAAATCAATTAAATGCGACTCTTTTATACCCTACCACCACCTACAACTTGGTTTTACAAACTATTCTTCGTTTAATAAACGCGAGTGCTTATCATTATCACTAAAAGGGTCCGATCGGGTCCGAATTTGGCATAGCAAATTATGAAGCTATTAAACTATTCTCCGCGAAATTTTGTCAAAAAATATTAAGAATAAAGACTTTCACTATAATGGAACCTCAATTCTGAATCGATTGCATAAACTTAATATTCCTTGCCAACGTGTGGGGTGCAGGGTATAAAAATAATTACTTTACCTGTGTTTAATGTCAGCATCTTCTTCTTTTGCGTTCAGATGATTAAATTTATCATTTTCTAACGATTTCAGAGGAATTTTTTTACGCTTTGTCAGTAATGTCATGGAATTAACCAGAGGTATTATGGGCGACATACGACCTAAACGTTGATGTACGTTGCTCATCAGTATTAAACCAGGATACGATTCTTGTTGCAACATATTCAAACGCATCGCCTTCATTGGATCTATTTGAGATAGCTTTCGGTTGCATATAATTTCTGGCGATTCAATTGATCGATCCTTGTATATTTTCGCCCATGATGATAATTTTTCTGATTCCGTTTTATACGAGAAAGATGAAAACTCCTGATCGTAAAAGTTATTCTGAATGGCGGAGTTGCTAGACTCATTGTAATCTTTTGGCAAAATGAAACTTTTCGAATCATAAAAGGGTTTTTTTTTGGGCAGATAAACAGCACCAAAGTCTCCCATCAATTCAAGCTGCATGTTATTGAGTTTTTCACTTTGTCGACAATCTTTCGTTGCAGTACTGTTATCCATAAACTTGACGCCATTTTGCCAACCATAGATTTTGCAACTGTCAAAACTTGTGTTAAGATCTGGTTCCAATATTTGTAATGGTTGCATTTGCCTCAAATGTAACAGTAAATTTTCTATAAAGCTATCATAGTCTTCATCCAATTTGAAAGATTTACGCGATCGTTTTTTCACATTTGAGACGGCTGGACTGGGAGCAAAAGCATTTGCTGAATTGCTGCCAGACTCTTTAACGTGATTGAGTATTTGACGTCGTTGCTTTTGTTGGTCTCGCTTACGCTTTTTACGCAATTCAACATCTTTGGTAACCGGAACCGTTTGGTTATTAAATAATTGTTCAGACTTTACCATCAAAGAACTATCGGGAGCAGCTGTTGGAATTATAGGCGGCTTTAAATTAGTGGTTGTTGCATTATTTAATTGAAATGAAAACGTTGCAGATTTTGATTGTTGTTGTTGTTGTTGTTGCTGCTGCTGCGAAGGAGCTGTTCCTTCTGCATTTTTTATAATCAATGTAGAATTGTCCGGTTCCATTTTGATTTTTGTGTATCCAGACTGTGTCCGATTGTCGTCTAATGCATTCATGCACTTTGGGCCTCCGATCCTATCAACTGTCTCCTCAACTGATTTAACAGGTCCCGTTAACTGGACGTTTGAGTTTGTGTTTACATTTACTGAAGCCGTTTGATTTAACGCGGTATGAATTTGTGCATCATTCAGTTTTCTGAAAAGTAAACACACACACTTACTCATCTTCTTATCAATATTACCATAAATTATTTGCATTTCTTCTAAACCTCGTTTTGGACTTATTTTGCAATATATTCTTGATCAGCACGAAACCTGAACTTTGTAGAGACATTTCAGTTCGTAAATTGCCCGAAATCGAAAAACATAAGGAGACAATTTATAAAAAAATAATTTGGCAGTCTACCATGAGGATTTTCTTATAAACGGACAGACAGAATTATCAGTAGTCGATGTTGATTCAGAATATATGAACTTTTTCATTCAATTTTGCAACTTACTTATCTTGAGATGATTCATGAACGTTTGCCACATTAACGTCCCGCAAATTATTATATGTGCGCGTTATAATCATTTGCTGTTGAACTTGGGTGGAATTTGATTGTGGTAATCGATATTGTTGTTCGGGAGACTTCTTAATTTCTTGCACAACTTTTGATATTTTCGATGACACCGCATTATACGATATGTTCCTTATAATTTGTGACGAACTGGTTGGATTTTCTAAAATGGTTGGGGGGTTCATATCGGCCGGTTTCGATAGAGAGAATATCTCAATATTTTGCTCCGAATGATCTGGATTATTGTCCAGTTTGATGGGGGGTTTAGATACAAAGGATGTTTCCTTTGATATAAGTTGAGTGGACAGTGTTTGTTTGGACTTGTCTTCAATGTTGGTTGGCGGGAAAGATTTCGAAGTGCTCGTGGCTGTAAACGATACCTGACCTACTGTGGAGAACGTGGTAGAGATAGATGACGTGATGGGAGATGGCTTATGAAGAGAACTTTTATTATTATTGTCATGATTAACATTAACATGGATTGGCTGTGGCGTGGATGTTGTCATTGTTGAAGAATTTGCTTCGCTAGTGGAAACTGGAGGTATAACGGGGCGGGCTAATTGAGCCTCTAAAGAACTTACTAAACCCAAACTGGGTGCCCGCACATTTATGACTTTCCTAGTTGGCAACCCCGATGTACTGGACGTTACATTCGTGTTGGTTGTAGAAGAACGTGACATATTGTTGGAACTAATTGCTAAAGTGCTTTGACTGTTCCCTGGCGTATTATTTGAATTTTGCAGCAATTGCTTAAGCAACACATTGTTACTCTCTTCGGGTTTGGAGTTGGTGTGATTTTCAACATTCGTTGTATTATTTATGTTTGTGAAATTATCTCCGTGGAACATCGTCTCAATGCTGGATTTATTGGAAGAATGTTGATCTTGTAATAAACTTCCAGTTGTTGTTGTTTGTGTTATGTTGTGCTGCTGCTGCTGCTGCTGTTCCCTTTGAGGATGTGTGGTCTGGATTTGAGTTTTATGTAATATTTGCTGACGTTGTTGTTGTTGTTGTTGTTGTTGTTGTTGTTGTTGAATAAAATTTTGCCGTGGTGTATTTTGATTTTGTTGTTGCGTTTGTATTTGCTGCTGAATATGTTGGTTTTGTATTTGCTGTAACACTTGCTGCTGCTGCTGCTGCTGCTGTTGTTGCTGTTGCTGTTGCTGTTGAACTTGCGACTGTTGAATTTGTAAGTTAATTAACTGTTGTGAGTGTTGCCCTGCATGAACTTGTGCGCTATTCTGAACGTGCAGCTGTTGTTGGTGCTGATTGCTGGCTTGCTGCTGCGCTTCATGATGATATTGCTGCTGCTGCTGCTGCTGTTGATGATGTGACATTTGTAAATTTCGTTGTAATTGCTCAATGGAACTTCCACCATCCGATGATCTCCTTTTGTCATCATCGAGCGCCTCTATTTTAGTTTTTGTAATTTGCACTAAATTACTACCATTACCGCCACCATATATACAACCGCCGGGTACAACTTGTATAACTTTTCTATTGCCTTGGCCAGAACTTAAAGAATCCGTTAATGATAGTTTGGCTCCTCCTAACTTTTGCGACAATTCCGACTGTGATGCATTAGCAACAGAATTGTTGTTATCAACATTTGCTGTATTTGTGTTTAGACTTAAACGGGTTGATGTACCTTTATTTGTTGTTGTAGTCACGCATAAAGTGTTTTTTGCCAGTGTGTTGACCATTTGTTGACTGGTAGAACTCTTCGCCAGCATCAAAGATATATGACGAGGAAAACTATTTGTCATTGAATTTAGATTGGCTATTGAAGTGGATGTTATATTCGTGTTGCTGCCATATTGGGATTTTGTCAGGATCACTCTCGGCTGAGTGCTGACTGTATCAGATGCATTTAAAGAAACTGTGGCTGGCATGTTACTGGATGTGGTAATTAATTGAGGTGAATTTTGCCGTACTATACTAATAGTGGGACCAATATTAATGCGTTGTTGAATTTGCTGTTGCTTGGCGATATTTTGATCGATTTGCTCAATATTTGTTAAATTCGGTCTCAAATTATTGGATGCATTCAAATGGGTTGTTACTGCGGTATGCATTACTTTGACGTTTGAGTGGAGAAATTCATTGGAACAAGACCCATCGTCGCTACTGCCGCTTGGTGCACTTCTGGACATATGCGACTTTTCCGTTGTCTTAAGCGTAGAATCACTTGTTTGAAGAGTTGCTTGACTTGATGAAAGACTGCCACTCTTCTCTTCGCTAACTAATTCTGGATTGGCATTAACAGGAGGGGATATATCCTCTGAAGGTTTTATAATTGTACCCGAAGGTATTTCTTTAACAAAACTGATATGTTGTTGTTGCTGTTGTTGTTTTTGTTTTTGTGGCGATGGTAATATTTGTGCTAAGGATTGTTGGTGTTGTTGTTGGACACTGTGGTCTGATTTGGACGAAGTAATTGCAACTACTCCAGCCGTTTGCTGCATCAGAGAAGTTTTTGTTGTTTGCACTGTTTGTATATGCAGCGGTATTTTCTTACTGACAACTTTGGCCTGAACAATTTTAGCCGTAGAGACAGGTTTTATTTGCAACTGAGACAGGGAAACGAAGGTTGGTTGGGATACCTTCTGGCCTCGTTTAATATTAAGTATTTTACTTAATTGTGTTTGTGATGACTGCACCCCACCTGCTTGTAATGTGTGTAGAATATTTTTTGAAGTTTCCGTTGAGCCGCTTGTGGTTGTAGAACTGGCGTGAATGATTTGCGTTGAATTTAAGGGTTTTAGTAAAGGCACCGATATTGTTGTATTACCAATGGAAACTTTAGCTGTTGTTTGCGTAACTTCGGGTATAATTTTCTTCGACGTTACCATTACGGGTTGGTTCTTTACCGTCTTAAAATTGACTGTATCAACAGGATTTTCAAGCGTTATATTACTGACTGAGCAGACGCGACTGTAGGTAAAGGTGCTTTGAGGATTTATAACTGAACTAGTACCTGAGAGAATGGCTTGTTCTGTTTTCTTATTATCGCTTATATTTATAAATTTCCCTTTTTCCTCTAACGATTTCTTTGCTTCAGCTAATATTTGTATACGCTTCACTGGACTACGCGAATTTAAGGCACTTAATAGTGTGGTGTTCTTTAATGTGGAATCTTGATCTAAATTGTTTACACGCTCATCATTGTACACTTCGTTTTTAGTTGTTACAACACAAGTACCATCATCGACGACATTTTGCTTCCTAATTAGTATCATTTCATCATTATTGCAAATGCTGGCAAAGTTTTTGTTACACATCTGTTCGCCGCTATCGTCGGTAATGTTTGTATCATCAAGAATCAAATGGTAACTATTCGATGTTGAGCTAGAATCATTCAGTTTTCTTGATTTTATTTTTCTGTTTCCAGAAAAAACACTTAAATTTCCAATTTGTGGAGAAGTTGCTGTTGAAGTTATACTACCACCTTGGTCCAGTTTAATTTTTTTTATCCCATCATCCTGTATATCAGTTGAAATTCTCTTTACAGAATTTCCATTTGTTTTGAAACTTCCAATTTTTTCTGAATCTGACATAATTTTCAACTTAAAACACAAACTTTGGTAAACAAATCAACGCTCATTGCAAAATTATTAGTTTAACACAATACCATTTGCTTCAATATTATATACATCAAGTGTTCTAAATTATGGAGATGCATCACATTCGATAAACGACATACCTTCTCTATATATGTTATTATACAACGTACACTTTAGTACCAAGTGTAGTTCATTTGGTAAGTTGAAAACAGAAAATATCATGCATTTGGCTGCCCTAAGCATGCATGTTTTTTATCCGTTTTCATGTTAAGTGTCCGTAATAATTGGATTGCAGTCGTATTGTATTGAAAAATTTTCTGTAAATTTATTAAATTTCGAACTTAGTTAATATACACATATATATAATAAAATAAATTACTTGTGTGGAAAATGATTTAAATTATATAAGTATATTATGTATTATGGAGTTTAATCTCCTTTAAGGCGTTTTATAAATTCCACTTGTTGCATTTCTTTCCACTCTTTTTTCGGCTTCATTCGTTTTAATTGTCCATCCCAAACCAAGTCCACAAGGCCACCTTGCTTGGCAATCACACTTTTCACGCGTTTGGCGAAATCAATTGCCGACTCGTCTTGCTGACGATACATTGGTGGCAAGTACCAAACATCACAAACTATTGCCCACGATGTCATCATCATATACAAATATTGAAGCATAGAATATCGTGAACTATTCCAAAAAGCATCACCAAAACGAGGATCATACCTACAGAGAGAGAGAAAGAGAGAGAGAGTACCGTATTTTTTAGTAACAATTTAAAAGTAGAATCGAATATATCACATTACTTGATGGCAACGGGGTATATAATGCCCCCTACCTCGAAACTGCCTTTTTTGAATTGCATCACTGATGTATTGTTAATGCAAGTACCTTCGGGAAATATAAGTATGGGTGGGTTCTCAGGGTTTGAAACATGCTGTTTTAAACGTTCTGCCACAGCGTGCCTATCTTTGGCTTCACCGCGTTCGAACCAGATGTGAGGAGAGGCTCTCGCCAACGCTCTTTGTAAAATGCCTAGAAATCCACTGTGACGCTGGCCTATCTAGTAAAATTACGTAATATTTAAGTTATTTTTTTTTTTTAACTGAACAATTATTTGCTTAGTTTAGTTTATGTTATATGTGATAACTGAAGACGTTGTGGATCACATAGACTTACCAAAGAATATGTGGTATCACACATTAAAACCAATACATCAATAGGACTAGTGTGATTGGCTACGCAAATTCCGGTATTGGGTCGGTTTTCTTCATTGTGATAATTAATCACAGCAGAAATTGCACTGGACAACACTGAGAAGCAATGCCTAAGAATTTTATTTACTAAATGCCGCTTTTTTTCACCTTCCGGCATATAGCCCACCACTGCAGTACAAATGGTTAACCATATTACCTGAAATAAGCAAAAAAGTATTGAAACGCAATGAAAAACCTTTGAATGCTTAATGAGGAACTCTAAGGGTAGCCAGAATATACTTACACCTATAAAGCAAACTAATACCCGAAGCGGCATTAATATCATGTAACGTACAACAAAACCAGTCATCCATATTAGCGTTATTTTCCAATTAATAAACTCATACCGCCGATTTGTACGTGTCAACAAGTTCCAACTTTTCAATTGTTCAGCTTCAAAGCGTGATGTTACCTCATCTTCAATAATAGCTTCTACACCAGCCTTAATATAATCCAGACATTCTTCAAAATTAAAACTAATTTCCTCCTATAAAGAAGAGAGAAAATTTAAGAGTCCTCTTAAATTCTAATAAATTTCATACTAATCTAAAACTTAAGCACTTTATAACAATGTCCAATTGAAATCAACACAAAAACTTCGTATTAAATTTATCAACACCTGTTGAATTGAACAGGCCTTAGTAGATAGATAGATATTCATATTGGTTTACTGCAGTTTCATTCGACTTTGCCCTCTTGCTCGCAACATACGGTATTAATGATTTTATATGTAATATTGAATATTGCCACGGTAATAAAGTCATAAAAAGAACTTACATTCTTAATGGTCGCTGTTATGCTTTCCTTAGCTATACTGGGTTCGTTTAGTGTGGGTAAAAGAACATTATCCCGGTCAATCAATGTATTACCGTTAGCTATTATTCCTTTTTCTGCTTTGTTCCTGTCGGACTTATTTTCCTCCTGGTGGCAGTAATTTTTATTTTCAACTTTCCCAGCATCATTTTCACTGGCAGATTCTATGCTTGCTCTACCATACTGTTGAAAAGATGAACATGATTGAAGGATAAAATTGTTGTAAAATTGACACAAACTTGGCACAAACCTCAAAGATTTTAAGCAAAAGTTTTACATATTCTCTACGCACGACAATGGATTTATTAACAGTGGAAAGTAATATTAAAAACACAATGAACAAACTGAAGATAAGCAACACCGTATCAATTATCGATAGAAAAAGCATTTTTATTTTATAACCAAAACAAGCAACAGATTACTTGTTTGTTTGGAATCCGTGAATTATTTTACTTATTGAACGTACTTTAAAAGTGTGAAGCATGCAATTCCAATAGCAATGCCTTCTGACAAACAATTCAGCTGCAAAAGTATATGTTAAAGTTTGGAGAAGAGCAGAACACTATTGATAAAGCAAAGATAAAATTTGGGTACTAGATAATTATCGATTATTATTTTAGCTTAGATTTATTGTTGTGACTCAATTGTTCAGACCAGGTTCGTTGGTATACCATTATAATTGTACAAGTCCCCCCCCAAATGTAAATGCAACTCTATTTACACAAGCATGTGCTTGATATAGTGCTTGCTGCTTATTCATGTTTAAGCGGATATATTTTTTTGCTACAGTCTTTTTGTTTCACCTCTTTTTTGGTTACGACAACCTTAAAATCACATGTGAGTATATGCGAAATTATATTCTGTAGAAAATTGTGTGACTCCGAGCATCCGTAAAATTGCACATCTACCAAGAAATACGGTTTGTATATAGTTTTTTGTGGTGCATAACAATTATGAGATTCAACAAATCAATAAATTAATATACCGAAATAGAATTGAAGAAAAATCGTTGCTACATATTTGCGCTGCTGATTGACTTTGATGCTAAAAAATATAATGCATAAACTGTCGCACCGAAGTTTTTTTCTTTTTCATTTCTTTAAATAGAGCTTTTTTGTAATGTTTTCTTAGTGTAAATGTGTGAAAATGGTCATTTATGAGTTGTGTTAAAAAGAAGCTGTCCAGATTTTAGAAATAAATAAATGTGGAAATGGGCGTGGTAGCGATTGTTCACCACTAAGACTAAATAATGTATAGCAATACGAGAAAGTCACCAATAATCAATGTTTTTTCTTTGCAGTCTTATTCTTTACACCAGAAAGAGGGTCTACACTACATCTGTTGAAAATGGCTGAAATGGATGATCATCACTTTGAAACAGGAGACTCTGGTGCTTCTCAAACTTATCCAATGCAATGTTCTGCACTGCGCAAAAATGGATTTGTTATGCTTAAAAGTAGACCCTGTAAAATTGTCGAGATGTCTACTTCTAAAACTGGAAAGCATGGCCATGCTAAAGTGCATTTGGTTGGCATCGATATTTTTTCAAATAAAAAGTGAGTGCCACAAGAAAAATTATTGATTTAGAACGCGTAAAATTGATATAATGAAAAAAATATTTTGCAGATATGAGGATATATGTCCATCTACTCACAATATGGATGTACCTCATGTTAAGAGGGAGGATTACCAGTTAACTGATATCAGTGATGATGGCTTTTTGACTTTAATGTCTGATAATGGCGAAATCAGAGAGGACCTAAAATTACCAGAAGGTGAATTGGGTAATTCTCTGAGGACTGATTTTGATAATGGCAAAGATCTTTTGGTAAATATATTTTTAACAAAAAAAGTCATCATCAAAAATCATCTTATAATAAATTCATTTATAAACAGTGTACAGTTCTCAAATCTTGTGGCGAAGAATGCGTAATTGCTACCAAAACAAACACTGCTCTGGACAAGTAGAGTTTGCATAATTAAAACAACTATACAAAAAACAATTAACCATAAAACATCAACAAGGACTTGGGTTTAGTTGCTGCATATTTCGTTTGCATTTAGGCGTTGAAGTATATTTTTGCAACAGTCTATATTATAACTTTAAATGTCTCAGAGTTTTACTTTCCAATACTACTTATTATTATTATTATAATAAGGTCTTTGTTCACTTATTTTTATCAAAAAAAAATATACTTCAAAAACTAAATAAATGCAGAACTTTGGACATCTAGGAGAAATAATTATAAACAATATGAAAAACTTTAAAATAGATTTTGCCAATATTAAAGTACTTTTATACACTAATAAAGTAAAGATTTAAAAGAAGTACGGAAGACATTCATCCTTATTTAATGTGTGCACAACATCTATTTTTTGTTTTTGTTTTCTGCTGACATATTCCCCCCAACATGTTCTAACTTTAATAATCAACGTGTATTTGAACGGAATTTTTAATTTAATAAATAATGTAATTTACATATGTGGAAAAATGTTGTAAATGGGTAATGGAAGCTCAATAACTTCTGCGTGCATAAGTTATTGATAGCACTAATTCATATCTGAATTGGGTTTCAATTATGACAACGATTCAATGGTAATATTAATGGGTGTTTATTCCGATTTTAGCGTAAAACAAATTGAAAAGAGGAACCGACAGACAGCTTCCCCTTTTGAAAGATTATTTCGCCAAACGAATCAAGTATATAAACAAGTATACAAATTGGCAATTTACCTTCGGCCACCACCCCATTGGATAAGAGTAATATATAATTTATGACGAACAATTACGCTCATCCCGGACCGATACTTTTATTACCTACCAATCAAAATATTTTATTTCTGCCAAGTTTGAAATCGATATAAGTATGTATATATATATACTTTGTGGGACCTTTGTCATTTCTTTCTGGGTGTCATAAAAACTTTGGTAAACTGATTATTATACTTTTGGGAGATATAAAGAATACAATTTAATCAAATCTTCGTAAATGTTGTATAACTTCACTTAATAGAAGTTATTTAATAATTATTTATGTTGCAAATCTTTTTAAACAGAGTTGTCATAGCCGCATTTTCAATTTGAAATCATTTGCACAAAACATTTGCGTTCTCATATAAGACTTTATTCCTTTGTGTTTACAGGGAATTGATATTTCTCGTATTCGCATGTGAAAATGAATTGTCATCAAATTCGCTTTAATAAATGTAATTGATTGCAAGTTTCGGTAAAAGAAAAATATTTAAGAGAAATGCGGGGTATACATAAAAAATTGAATACACCACATGTTCCTTAAAATAAACATGGAAGAAGTACACATTGAATTAAAAGATTTTCCCTGGGAATGTAAAGAATCTGATTTTTTAAACGAAAATGAAGGGTATGAAGGCACTGCTAAAAGAGCACGTATTGTTAAGTGTCAGAATAGTGATAATGCAGTTAATGCAGTTTGGAGTAAGTCACCACCCCCGCATTCATCAATTGTAGAAGAATTTAATTGTTGTCCTGCCTTTGGAAAGGGACCAGCGAATAACGTATCTAATCCCTTAGAGGCCTGGAATCTTTTATTTGATTTACCCATGCTGGAACAGTTGGTTAAGCGAATGAATCAAAATATCAAATCGGTTCAAAATGAGGAAGCCCAAGACAATCGTTTAACGGATATAACTGAAATTCGGTCGTGGTTGGGCTTGAACTATTTGGCTGGTGTTTTACATAATTCCAAAAATGGCGGCTGTTTAGATGAATTATGGACTTTGGAATTGGGCAATTCAGTATTTCGAGCCACAATGTCATTTAAGCGTTTCACTTTTCTAAGCAAGTGCTTATGCTTCCCGGAGGAGTTTACCGAGAGTGAACCCCAAGACGATGACATTGAAACGGTATGGGAGAAATTCTTCATAAATTCTCGCTCCTATTATTCACCTAGTGTTTTTTGCGTGGTTGACGATTTTCCAATGGATTTTGAGGTTCGAAAAACGGTGGATGATAAATTGCGCTTAATTACGTTGTGCGACGCAAAGACGTTATACATCTACAATGCGTCATTTATTAAAGGAACCAAATATATTGTAGAGGATATTTTAAATATTTTAAATGAAATGAAGGTTTCTCAAAGGTGTTTATGCATTAACGAACACTACACAAATTTTAATACATTTGTCCAATTGTCGACGAAGACTAAATTAAAAGTTATTGGTCCATTGACGAGTACAACTAAGGAATTGCCCGCCCATATCATTAAATCAACCACTCCTCAAATTTGGTATTCACCGAATAATTTAACAATAATTTCCAATTGCGATAAAAAGATTTCTTCCACCGGCTTACTTTTAACTAATGGACTCCCTTCGAACGTAGATGGCTTCAAATTGTACAAAACGGTAACACTAAGTAATAAAAGAGCATTTGATAAAATGAAAATTTATAGCGCATCCCATGCCAATGTAATTACGGGCCAAAAAAATTATAATAAATTTTTACAATTTTTAATGGACATTGCCGCTCTGAATGCCTGGGTTTTAATGCGTCTATCAATCAACGGTGACCCAACTATTGAACAACGCAACTTCCAACGGCAATTAGGTTTATACTTAACACAACAACAGCTAAAAAAACGTTTACGGTATAATAAGCTAACACTCCCGCTGAAGCTTCAATTGGCTGAAATATTAGGAGAAGATGTTAATAGGTATACGAATGAAACAACCTGTAGCAATGACAGTGTAAAATATTCAATTACGGACGTTCCCGATGGTGTGATCTTGCAATCAAAAACCAATGAATCACGTCGACGTTGTAAAGCGTGTAAAAAAAAGAACGGTACCAAAATAAAAACTCGATGCCAACAGTGCCTGCTGGCTTTTTGTACACGACATTTAATATTCCGATGTGAAAATTGCACAGGTGCTCAATAGATGTGCAATAATGATTTAGAGCGGTGAAAACTTAAAAATAAAATATAGGCGAAGCTGGATTTTAAAATTTATACTGGACTTTATTATAATTGTTGCGTTTTTTGGAAATAACTTTAGACAAGGACAGTGTGCCTCCCCCTTTGTTGAGTAGCAATTGAAGATATTGTTCTGCTTGCATTCCATTTAGGGTGATATTTAAATTATTACATGATTTAACTATTTCTGTACACGCCCGCACATTTCCGCGAAGGTCTATATAGATAAAAAGTAAAATACATTTAAAATGTTCAAACAAAATATATGTTTGCATATATTTACATTGATAAGTGAACAATGCACTTAAGCAATTCGAGTACGCTTCAGGTTCTTCATAGTGTATAAAGATTTCGATTAAACGATGCACCGCATTCACATTACTTTCATCCAGGAGAGATGTGCATATAGATTTAGATCTTTAATGAAAACAATCATTTCATTTCAAAAATGATCACATATTTCGTTTCATTTTAATGAATACAACCTTTGTGCCACCAATTTACGTAGGTCTGTACAGGTTTCAAAGATGTCTCCAGCCAATTGTTGATCACAAAACCATTCACTTGAAAAGCATTCTTTCCAAATAGAAGCAATGACAAATATGTCATTATGTCTTTCAAGTAGGCGGTAACCTATTTCGATAATACAATGGAGGAGAGCATCGCCTTTCTGCCTTAAGCAATCTTCAATAATTGTGCGAAAAGCGGAACGAACCATACGTTTTCCATCGTTGGAATTCACATTTTTCACATATCCATCATATAAGTTCGTCAATGCTATGCTGCATCCCCCACTATGCCACAGAGACATTGCCTTGAAGGGTTCCAGGTCCACATAAATTTGTAGTAAAGGATGTTTTTGCTTTTCACAAATCACCGTCAGGGATTTAATTATTTGCACTTTTGATAGGATGCTGAGATATTTTAAACAAGCGGTAAGAACTTCAGAGGACGGTAAACGCTCCCATTGAATGCATTGTTTAATGATGTAAAGGAAATCGACTTTATTTTTGACTTTTATAGTTGATTCCAGTAAACTGTCGAGCTGAGCTTCGGGTAAAGTGTTAACATTTAGGTTTAACTTATAATGTTGTATAGCAGATAAATCACTGTCTAGTGATTTTGATAGCAGGCGTACAGAACGAACAAAGTTTGAATACGTTTGCATCTTGGCTTGCTTTTTCATTACATCATCTTCAACTTTTTTCCACTTATCCTGATTATTTTCTATTATTGTACTTATGAATCTTTCCATCGCATTCTCTTCTATTGGGTTTTTACATATTTGAAGTTTACTATATGTAGATACCATCATGATACTTTGGATTGGGCAAGTAATATTTAAAGCCCGTATCCGTATCATTTTATACATTATTTTAGTTTTGAAAACTTATTTTATGCCATATTATTCTTGATACATTTAGAATGCTTCAATGCGATATTACGTAAACACAAATTATGTTATTAAACTTATAATATTGTTTTATTATTTAATTATTTCTTGGCAAATTTTTTACAATGTCTGTAAACATTGGACAAAACTAAACGAACTAAATATAACAGTCCAATATGTCAATTTTTTGAGAACATGAAAGAGCCAAGTTCAGGCTTTTATGCTATTCAAGAATATATATGCACATTGCTAAAATAAAAATTGCTATTTAAAAATGTATTTCTTTAATACGTATATTAGTTTTTTTTGTGGCAGTTTATGTTCTAATTTTTGTCACCTATTTCCCATTTCGTTCCGATTTAAATAATATATAATGATGTTACTTTAATTTTCGTTCTCTCTCTGATTTAAACAAATTTATACAATTACTGATAACTTCACGTATCCCAAATATCGAACGTTATCGTTGAATGAGCGATCGTCATTTTTTTATCATTTTCCTTTTGTACATGGAAATATTTTATTAATATTTTAATAACTTAATAACAATAAAATATCCGATCGTAAATTTTTCCCTACCAAACGTTAAGGCAAGTAAATGACGAGACGTGTTCAAAGTCAGATGACAAAATTTCAATCAAAGTTCATTTGTGAAAGTAATATGAGGGCATAAAGGGATATTTTGCTTTACAAAAATCAATTTAGTTTTCATATATATATGCATTTGTGCAAATAATTAAATGTGTATATTTATCTCCAGATTACGAGCTAAGCGATAATTCCAATTTCTATAAAACAATGGATAGTGATATACCTGTAACATCCGGTTCAAGTGTCGAAAATGCCGAGTAAGTATATTTAGTCTTACTCATTAAAGAACAATTACGTCATTACATTAGAAAATGTGTGAGGAGTTTTTAAAAACTTTAATCTTCATAACAGAAATAATAATCAACAGAGTATTGCGCAAATGCGGTTACAGCAAACTCAAGCCAAAGTGGATGAAGTTGTTGGTATTATGCGTGTTAATGTAGAAAAAGTCTTAGAACGTGATCATAAACTATCTGAATTGGGAGAGCGAGCTGATGCTTTGGAACAAGGAGCTTCACAATTCGAACAACAAGCTGGTAAACTTAAGCGGAAACAATGGTGGGCCAATATGAAAATGATGATTATTATGGGCGTAATTGGTATAGTTTTATTAATAATAATTGTGGGTAAGTAGATGTAAGAAAAAACCATTGAAGCCTATATTAATAGAAGCTTTATTGTACCGAATTCATAAAATAAAGCTTCTATGGAAACGAACTTCAATGTTTAAGTTTTAATATGTAATGTTTTTCATTTTATATATATATACTAAACTTTTTTATTTTTTCGTTTTTAACGTAGTTTCCTTTATGCCTTCTGGAAACGGTAGCAGCAGTGATAAGGTTGGAGCTCCTTCTGAAAATAGCAATTAAATTAAAATGTATTATAATTTTAATTCATCAGTTCTTGGATATATCTTATGCACTAACAAGGTATAATAATATGTATGCGGAAAATGATAACAATTAAGTACAGTTTTGTTTATTTACATTTAGTATAAAGTCCATCTAAATTGGACTGGAATTTGAGAACCTATAATTATAATTTTATATAAACATAATTTAAAATGCAATTCGAAGCTCTCTCTCTCTCTCTCTCTCTAATTAATTACTTTAGAACAGTATTCTCTCATGACATAAAATATGTATTTTATTTTTCAGGCACATTGCAACATCTATTACAGTTACAAGTAATTTGCAACAACTATACCAATTTTTTTGCTTTTAAACATTTAATTTTTTTTTTTTATTGAAAATCGCACTATTTTCTGTTATGATTTGTAAATTTTTATTAAACCGATAATTTTCGATATACGATAATTTTTAATAAAAAGAAAAATTCAAAAATCACGTAAATGTATTACTTACTGTATATATAATTTGAAAACTCCGTTATGTGAATTTTGTGTATTTCAAATGTTTTTTTTTTGTGTGTTTTTTATTTTAAACAATGCCTGACCTAAACGATGAAGATGTGCGGGCCTCTACAACTCGGAAATTCCGTAAACGGTTTATAATCAAATCGTATTTAGTGTTTGGCCTGAGTGTTCTTATTACCATAGTACAATGGATCTTGATAATGATGAGGTTGGTTTAACGCCTTAAAACAAGCACAAAATTCATTTAATCTAAAGTTGTACTAATGGATTGGGAAATTTTTAGCGAGTACTTTAGTATATTTCTGATTACTCATGTGGAATTGTGTGTCGTAAGTTTTTTTGTGGCATTGATACTTATGACGGTATTTGTGTTTGTTGAAACTGTAAGAATTGCCCTGCCTCTAAATTGGTTTTTGGCCTTTTTTATTGTGAGTATAAATAAATAATATCAGAATAAATTGGAGTATTCACATAATTATTCTTTATACAGCTACAATCTATTATATTGGGCCTGTCTCGAATATTGGTAGTGTCGTGCTTTGAAGTGTTAGGCCTCTGCTTAGCTCTCGTCATTGTACCGCTCATTATTTTTATCCTAATCGGTTCCTTTGTTAGAGTACGTATAATGTGTATGTATGTAGTATGTATGTGTTATTAACGTGCGTCTCTTTTTAGCACGACTTCACTTTGGATGTCATCATACTGTTTGTTTTGTCATTTATATTTTTTGTGGGAGCCGTGTATTTTGTAACACTATATGTAGTTGGTGGAGCATTTTTTTCATATATGATTTTTACAGTAATGGTCTACGTGATAGTTTGCGTTGTAAGTGAAATAAAATTATTAACTTAAGTTTAAGGGACTTTACGGAACTCTCTCAAATTATTCTGCTCCTCCCCTTTGCCAGAGGGCTCTCCTGGGAGCTTTGATCCTCTCTGTCAGAGAAGTAATCGGAGAATGGTTTGTAAAGTCCAATTGATCTTGATTTTATTTGGTTTTATCCATTTGTCACTCTGATCCTTAATTAATGTTTCATTTTAAATTGTAGTTTGCTATGTATCATGCGCAAACTATAAATGGTGGTCGCTATGCTGAAATGCGCCTTACGGATTATTTGCTGGCAGCTTTAATCCTTTATGTAGACTTTATCATTTTATATATGGTCACCACCTATGCCATGAATTTGGCTTGGAGTGAATGGCAACAGAAAGAATGCAACAAATATCAAAATCATGTTAATGCGACTAATTATGCGAGGATGCCTTCATGGACTACACCAAAAACAACACCAAAACCAAAATCAAAAATATCACCAGCACCAAATAGAAATAATACCTCCACCCCATCAACAAACAGTAGTGCCATGGTTTTCTACTAAAAATTGCCGCCGCAGTATAATGCGCATCGTAAGGAATGCCAAAGTTTATCATATATATAATATATATGTATTAGCGTAGGGTTAATTGTTTGGTGTCAAAATTAGCCTAGGTGCAACACACGACCATGTGATTAGTTGCACACTTTCCTTAATTTGTCGAATTCATCCTAATAGCCAAAAAATTAAAACAATTCAATTTACAGCAATAGTAAGATAATTGCATATAGATTTAAAATCATTTGTTATATTTATAAGAATATATTTTGTATCAACGAAATTATTATAAAATACACGTGACGGCACATGTACAACATTAACGCAGAGTCAGAATAATAAAAAAACTGCTCGTTTTGTATTTCTTTATTGAATTTATTCACAATTATGCACTTAACAAACATTTTTTTAAAATAAAGTCCCACAAGATAAGCAATTAGCACAGGAGACCCTTTTTAGGTGGCATTTTAGCATCGAAAAAGTAAAGCTTAACAACAGGTAGTATACTCCTTTTTAAAATTAATATTGATTAAGTTATCGTGGAATTATTTCGGTTTTATACTTTCCACATCTTCCTCATCTTCGGTTATAGAATCCTTCTTTGGAGAGCGGCGGTCTGTAACATACTTTGCCATGGTTTGATTCAAAGAAGTGGATTTTTGCAAAACCACATCTAGGTGAGAATCCAAAGAAAGTTGTTTACCAGACATTAATATGCCCCGTACTCTTCTGCGCATTGAAGGCGAATCCAATTGCTTAAAAATTAATACTTATTATACAGTATATCTCATCCCTTTCGTGATAGTTTAAAGTCAGAACAATGAACATTTTTGTGATGTCCTTTATTACTGGTAAAGAGCTACCTATTATATACAAATATTTCAAATACTCACATTAACTCTCACTCCAGCAAATGTTTTTGTTAAGAATTCTTCTGTATCAAAAATTGCTGCAAACGAACCATTTATTACCTTCGGGGCAAAAGGTGAATTGCACAGCAACAAACTGGAACTAAATAAATCTGATTTTTCTTTGATATCTGAAAATATTCATAAGTTAATATTAAACAATAATTTATAAATCTTACTGGTACTTACCCTTTAACAGAAGATGCTTTGAAATATTTTGATTTACCTTCTGCAGCAGTACTGTGGCGGTATTTTGAATTTCACACCAATCTCGCATAATATCTTCTGCAGTGGTGTGTGTAGATGTTACGGTAAATCGTATAACATATTTTCCTTTTAACGAGGCCGGTATACAGTGAAGTTTTCCTTCAAAATTCAATTGTTTTAATAAAATTTCAGTAACATTATTGTCCCCTTTCAACCGGAATACTACAAGACCTAATTGAAATAAGAAAAATTGAAATTTCCAATAAATTTAGTATCTATCATATAAACCTAAATGGCGTTGGGCGGGAATTTCAAAACGACTATCAGCCAGCACCAAAGTCTCAAATCGTTGTGCCAATCTTACCCCTTTACGTATATGTTGTTGTAGGCCTTTTATGCCGTACGACCGCAAAACAAACCATATCTTTAGAGCACGAAAGCGTCGACTGAGTGGTATTTGCCAATGCATAAAATCTACAGCTACACCCGAATTTTCATGCTTCAAATACAACGGCTCTACATTGAACGTACGGTGAACGGTAATGCTGTCACGAACCCTGCAAGTAGTTTTTTTTTTGTTTAGTTATTTCAATTTTGATTTTATTAAATTTTTACCATAATCCTGTAGCATCGAAGTGTATCATCAACCATTTGGATGGATTGAAAGCTATTGAGTCAGCATATTTGATGCCTTTAAGCCATTTACGAAATTCTGGGCAAACAAAGGCGCTTCCAGCATAAGCGGCATCCACATGCAGCCACACGTCGAATTCACGACAAATCGGGCCGATTTCTTCCAAGTTATCAAAAGAACAGGCCCCCGTTGTGCCCAAGGTAGCACACACCTAAAACAATTGGAATAAAATGTTGGAGTACAACCTTTAAGGAGGAATTTGCAACGTTAAGGCGTTTGCTATGGGCCCGTTAAAGTCTCTCAAGCCGCACAAATAAAACTATATAGGAAGGAGTTCAATAAGTGTAGGGTGTATTAGGTTTGACTAAAACCTATTTTTGAACTTTTGTCATTTCTTGTCACCACTGCCTTTATGGTATATTGTACGCATAAATGATGCAATACTATTAAGCACGTCCATGATGTTTTGGAACTCTGACGCCGTTAAGACATTTTTGCGTATAAGCCAATTATAATTGTATTATGTTTAATAAAGTTAATCGGCTTTGGCTGTCTTCTCTCTGCATTTACTTGCAATTTTACTTATACATAATACCCGTATATGATTTTCTCAATATCACATCTACTGCAATTGATTTAGTGTGGGTGGGTGAAACTTCTTTATTTTGATATTAATTAGACAAATCTTCCTTACTAAAGGAGAGATTTTTTGTTGTTAAACTTTTTTCATAATCAATCATTTACCCAAAACGGAATTAATCCTTGGCGTATATCATCTTGAATAGCTTCTCTCAAGGTGGGACCTCGCATAGACAGTTCTTCGTCCGACTCAATAAATCGTAATCGCACCAGTCCTAGGTCAAAATAGAAATAG
The DNA here is from genome assembly GCA_963978525.1 of Ornithomya fringillina. Classification (NCBI taxonomy): domain Eukaryota; kingdom Metazoa; phylum Arthropoda; class Insecta; order Diptera; family Hippoboscidae; genus Ornithomya; species Ornithomya fringillina. The sequence goes on from OZ021694.1 coordinate 10,450,746, forward strand.
AAATTTCGGTAAAATACGTTTTAGAACTGCAACGAATTATAAGAAGATCAGGGTTATCCAAACTTTCCAAATTGTTGATCAACATTTTTCGTAAGCTAATTAAAAATAAATACCTATAATAGCTGCTTTCTCCACACTCGAATGAGCCTGATCCGAACAATAAGCTACCAGACGAGCATTAACTACAGCATCTTCGTAAGATTTGCTTTTTTTGTGAAAATTAAGTATAGCCTTTGTCCTTCCAACTAGTAGTGAAACCAAGGTAGCTTCACTGGCGGTAGTTTGTACTACACCACCTCCTTTACTGGCGTTACCCAAGTGAAGGAAATCATCCGGCAAACCAATCATTTTACCAAGCCAATTCATAACGATAATTTCCAATTCAGTACAAGCTGGAGAACTGGCCCATGTGAAACCCAAGCAATTGATAGCATCGGATAACATATCACCCAATAGTGAAGGAAATGAATTCAAAGCTGGAAAATAAGCATGCATATATGGACTTTGCCAGTGCGTTATCCCGGGCATTATTACTCGTTCCACATCAGCTAAAATATCATCCCAGCATTCACCTTCTGTGGGCGCTGACTCGGGTAACAGATTTCTCATATAACCTGGTTTCACATTTGGGAAAACTTTCCGCTTTCTAATATTTTCCAGATAGTCAGCTATGTAGTCCACCATTTCTTTTCCTATGGGAAATTTATTAAAAAGAAACTCGTCCAGATTTTAACTTTCACGTAAGTTGCTACGTAGGAGGTTTAAGTATTCTATAAATACGTATTTATATAAGCACTTAGCACAGAAAAGGTTGAGGTGCACTGATTTATATTAATCTTACATATACTTTTCAAGGTCGCTGAAGACTCCTCTTAAATGTTGCAAACTGAGACGAAAACTTAGTATAACTTTCATTATATTGTAATGTGGAGGATATAAGGATATGTTTAGCATTAGTACAAATAAGCTTAAGTACAGAAGGCATCAGCTTCTCATTGCATTAAAGCCCCTTAGTGAACATTTATTATGTTAAATTATTATGAACGTAAGCTTTTATCCCCCAATAAATTCTACATCGGATATATTTCACATTCCAGTAAAGAAGACTATAAAATTAATTCAGACATATCAAATGAAAAATTAAATTAAAAATTGTTTGAAACAGCATGCGTTTGGAAATAATAATAATAAAAAAAAGGATATTAGAAGGGGTGATATTGTTATTTTTTGACTTACCCCTTCGACGATATTCAGCAAAATCCATTAGTTTAGAGGTTTTGCAATGGTTGGGATTTAGCTTTGACAATATTTTTTTTCTATCACTTCACGCTTTGCATTAACATCGGATATTAATTATTTGTAAAAAAATTCTTTTCAATATTGTTTCTAATTATATCGTACACATCTTTTTATAACACTATATAAATTTAAGTTAAATTTTGTGACCGAATTTACTTTTTTAAAGATAACGTTTTTATTTACATATTTTATCTAAAGTATGATTAATATGTTAAGTTTGCCGCTTTCGCATTGATACTGAAGATTTTATGCGAATTCTGCAAGTATTTATATTCTTCTGTTTTTATTGGGCAAATAAATACAAGAACTAAATAGGGATGAACAAGTTCATTAAACATACACAGTCAGTTAAACGTATAAGGATGATTGTCAACCAATGAAAATGAAGGTTTCTAGGTTCGTGTGTAGGTATTAATACAAAAATAATAATAAGTCTCATGGAAAATAAGTTAAAGGTTAGACAGGCCATTAAATGCTTTATTCTAAAGTAAGTTTGCAACGTTTATAATAGAGGGCGATCTGTGTTCATAAAAACTTTTTCATCAAAATTAAGATCAACCTTTAGTCTCATTATAATGTATATTCGGAGATCCTTTGACTACATCTATCTATACTCTAGGACTAAGTCCTTTCTTAAATCACTCATATGGGTTCAAGGCGATATTTTCGAAATGAAATGAAATTATATGTTAAAAGCAAGTGAAAATGGTATAGTCGGTGAAGGCCGGCTATTTTTTAATATCCTATACTAGTTAGCTCCACAAATTATGCTACAATTAATTAGTTTAGTTGTTTCAGTAAACACGTGGTATTGTCGCATAAGTCTCTTCGTGACATATCAAAGAGTTTTTTTTAAAACGGTCCAATCGGATCCAATTGGCAAAGCCACTTATTAAGCGATTTTAAGAATATTAAGAATAATGATTTTTTGCGATTTTTGAAAATATTTTTCTTTAGCAAGATCATCTCAACTACTTTCAAAATTATTCCGAATAAATTTAAATTCATAACAGCTTGTACACTAGTGATTTTACTCCTGATAGATTTCGAATTCGCCCCGCACATCGCATCATTTTCATCATTCATATAATAAGAGAAACTATGCTCTGCTTGCGTCCAAGTCTATCACAACATTTCTTCAATACTTTTTTTATCAACAGTGTACAAACATTTTCTACAAATACTTTGTCTCACTAAATGTTATGAATGCTCTCTTTATATATTATAAAGGCTTAACCCGTTGAGCAGCGGTAGAATTTATTGTATATATAGCAATGACTGAGAGAAAATATTCTTTCTTTGGAACTACTTTGTTAATAAATTGTATGCTCTCTGTGCCTTATGTTCCACGTATTAAATGGAACAAATAAATGAAGAGCGGTAAACCTAATTCGGAATATTCAGTTTAAGTTTTTTTCCTATGTGAAGTTTTTATAGCCGTCACTTTGCATTGTAGCAACTTAAATTAACTTTCTGACTCCGTCTGCAATTACCAGAAGGGAGGCTCTTCAGAGATGTTCAAATGTTATGATATGTCCAACTCTTAAAAAGTTCCTGATTGCATAAAATGTGAAATTCGGTTTGAATTTGACTTTTGAGGTAAATACTACTTCAATATGTAGTTAAACGGAGCACTTATATACCCTACACGCTCCGTTCTTTACCTATATAAATTGTATGCGAAGGGTATCTTAGTTTGAGTTTAAGCCAAATATAGATTTTTTATTTACTTGCTGTTGTTATTGTTGTTGTATTATTTATAATGTATATTTCTCTCTTCATTCATTCGTGTTTTGATTCCCGTATGCTCAAGCTCAAGCTTATGGAAGAACGTTCGATGACCCCTAACATGTATTACGTTGATCGTATAACTGTGCTAAAAAAGTGTGAACAACTATGTCTGTATGTATGCTTGTGTATTGTGTACATTCGAACTGTGTCTGTAATATGCCTTCATATGTATGTTACGTACATATTTTGCTTTATTAGTCGATTAGCGGTATTTCTTAACCCGTTTTCTTGACTTGTATACAATTTTTTTTATCGCTTAACACCGACGCTAATGTACATACCAAGTATATACTTAATTGTGCTATGCTATTTTTAAGATGAAAATTGGTAGTTAAAAAAAAAGTCTGCCAGTAGTAACAGCGAACAAACAAACAAGCACAGAAGTGAATATCCGTATGAATGAATTTACATATATATAGGTTTTCTATATATTGTACAATAGATATCATATATGTACATGCAAATGTGTTTGGAGACACTGCTATTACGTAAGAAATCATATATATGGTACGTTACAAAAATGTCCTCAAACGCATTTAAACGGATGATTATCCAACGGACGGATAGGACGACCCATCGACCCACAATAGTGCTGATCAAAAACATATTGGACATATGCACGAAAAAAACCATGGCTTATATAAAAGAATGCCTGTGTGCCATATATACATATTTTCTCGTAGAATTTCTTAAAAAATTAACTAAAGGTTGGATATTTTACGGAATTCTGCCAAAAAAAAAAGGCGTTTCATTTATACATACATAGACAAAATATTTCTGTAAATAATAAATGTGAACAAACTTAGATAACGAACGGAAGATACACACAATTATCAGTTAAAAATATTTGGAAAACTTTTTTAGATATGTGGTACATACTTACTTACTTGATCCAGACATTAAATATATACAATTAGCGTGTATACCATTTATAGTATTTTTTAAAAACTGACTTAATGACTGACAATGATGATTTTAGATTGTAATCTTATTCGGTCCTATTTCAATAGGGTTTTTCTTTACATCAATATATGCGTTCGTCCCAAATTTCGTCTAAATATCTGAAAAAATGCGAACAGTAGCTTGAGTACAAATTTATATAGACAGACAGACAGACGGACATGGTTAAATCGTTTTTGATTTTGTTTCGCGATCAATCGCTATAATTGAAGGTGAGTGTGGCATTTGCTGTTCAGGAGTTACAATCATCCACATCCGCACAAACTGAATATAATTTAATTAATCCTCTGTTCACGGTATATATATAAATAATACCTACATAGTGAGCGGACGAAAAGTTGTATGCTCCCCGCAACAGGATGAAATGGAAACTTGCACCGCTACTGATTTTAAGGGATGAAATGTCTGTTTACATTTAGAAGCGTAGGGTAGTTCCAATCTGTGCACTTGGCATTATGCCTATTAACCTCATTTTCCAATAACGAGGCCTAGTTTAGAGCGTTTTCCCTTTTGTCGTGTACACCAATTTGACCAACTTTTCAAATGTAACATTTCTCATTTCATATAATTCCTATAAAGAATATCCTTTTGTGTTTTATTCAAACTAAAAACTAAGCTTTCTCTTGCTGTCGCATTGTTAAAAAACAAAACGGGGAGAAATAAAATAATATGAAATTTGTGTGTACGTATCAAGTAATTAAGGGTTATATGGAAAGTGAAAAGTTTAATTTTAACAATATTAACAAAAACTTTTGAAACTTTCTGAGCAGAAAACTTTCACGTCCTTGCTAAATTGTTTAACGCTAAATCAATAAATAGAACTTTACTTTAAATATGTTGCTTTGTTAAAGTTAATTTTTTAATATTTAAAGGTAATAAAAAATGCAGTTGCATAGGTAGAGTTGCACGAATGCATTACTCTCCGCTCTACAACTTTTGCGCACTCGCCGCTATCCACTTAAGGAATGTATGAATTCTCCTTAAATTGTTGCGAGCTTTATATGCTGCCAAGGTGTAGTACACAGTTATCCAGTTAGCCAGTCAGTGAGTTTACAATACAGAGAAAAATGTGAATAAAAAAAATCAAGTACGATAAAAGGACGAATTGTATTACTTTCCAAGGCAAATGTACAAGAAAATATCAAGTTAACTAAATAAAAATTGTTAAACAATTTAAAAATTTAACTATTTCTGTGCATACACGTGTAGTTTTATTTAAAATTCCGATTTGATATAAATTTTTTTAAAATATATTTAGGTATCATGTGTAGCTATTTATTGTGTATACACCACACATTAAAAATGGTGCAATTTGCCTTGAATTAATAATAAGAAGAGATTTACAAAAAAGGAAAAAAAATAATTCGTTTTTTTTTTTCTTTTGTTAAAATAATATTTTTTGATGTCTGCAGAAGCAATCGAAAGGCTGATTTTTACTATTCTAATAAAACAATTAACAATTCTATTAAAATATGTGTTTTTATATATGTTTGTGTGTGTAACACATATATTTTCACTAATTGGAATAAGTGCTGATATGTGCAATTCCTCTAATGGGTTAAATAAATGCTATGAACGCGAAGAACACTACTTGCCTTAACGTACTATAACAACAACATGTAAGCAGTGGTAAAAAAATACCACTTACCACTAAAATAATTAAAAGTTGAGCAATAAGTACTAGCAAACGCACAAACTCCTCTGGGGATACGAAAAATTATTTTTTTTTTTTTTCAAAAAAATTGTCAAAGTGGAGTCCTCCACTAAAAAGGAACCTTATCAGTCATCAACATTATCTTCATCACCTCAACTATTCATCGATAATGTTGATAATGCTTCCAAATCGAAATCATCCTCAAATAAAAAACATGTAAATACAGCTAAGAATCTTTTGCTTTCATCACGTTTGAGAAGCCAAGCAACAAAGTCAAAAGCTTCTTCGGAAACGGATTACTTTGCCAACAAAAACAACACCACCACCATCAAAAGCATCACCACGGAGAACAACAAGACAAGAAACTTATTATTAATACATCCGGGGGAGCCATATAAACTGGCTTCGAACTGTGATGATAGTAATGTAACAACAACAAAACTTCTGCCAATATCATCAAGTTCAGCGCTTAATTTGGCAAACGCTAAAGGGCCCTCGATTTCCATCATACCATTTTCGAGTACATCGACAGTTCGCAGTCACACTGCGTCACCGTTAACCATTATAGCAAATACGAGGGATGATGCGAAAAAATGTTCACTTATTAATTCCATACCCGGCTTGATTTTTCAACATCTTCCGCTTCAAAGGGATGGTGGAAAATCGAACGATGATTGTACCATATTAAAATTTGATGTAGTACGTAAATCTTATAAAGATTCATTAGCAACAATTTCATCCACATCAACATTAACCACAACGGGATCATCTCTTAAACGGGGTAGTACTAATGCTTTGGCTATACCGAATACATCTGTACAAGTGGAAGCTACCGATGTGGAACAAATCGATGAGAGACGACAACAAAAACAACAACAACAACAAATAATATCAAATCAACCAATTATTGTTAAAATTGAACCAACGCAAGCATTTCATATAGTTAGTGAAGATGATACCAGAGTCTTAAGTTTACCATTATCAGAAAATGATAAAGTCGGCGCTAGCTGGATTGATTTGAAGGATCTTAGCGGTTTTCAGACATCGTCGGGTGCAACATTGCTGGATGTTTGCTTTGAACCAATTACAAATATCGTTACGGAGGGAGAAAAATCAATGACAGTTAACAATCCTACAGAAATTATTGTTAAGCGGCAACGTATATTAAGACCAAATCATTTAGATGCGCAAACAGCAATAACCGCAACAACAACGGCAGTTCGCGTAAACGCGTCCGAAACAATATCATCACCAACAGTAACTGCAACCGCCAATAAATCTACCACAACTGAGAGTTGTTCAGTTTCTATTAATAAAGAACAACAACAACAACAACAACAAGCTGGTGGAGCAATGACAGGTTAGTGTATATAAAATATAAATTTGATCTTTATATGTAAATTGTAGCAATTCTTGGGTGCTTTGGAAAGAAGCCAAAAGGTTAAGGGCGATTGTTAGATCGGTACTAATTTTATAAGTTTTAGAAAGATATAATTCAATTTTTTACATGGGCTTTGGTGAACTTGATCACTTCAGTGATCGTACATGTGCAACTCGTTGAGTTTAAGTCGAAATTGACTAATTTTCACAATTCCTAATAGTTTGTTACTTTTTGTATTTGTTTGTTTGTTTGTTTGTGTATAACGATTGGGTTAATCGTTTGACCCTGAACGTGGTCGTTGGACTTGGTAATTTTGGCATAGCCTTACACAACTTTAAAATTATTAAAAACCAGATTTAGTTTTTTTTCTTGTGTGTTTCTTTGTATTTTATTTGACGTTTGTATCTTTACCAATATTATCATATTTATTATATCTTTTGTTCACATTACATATACTACGTTTCGTTAATATGATTATCCACAGGTTTTCAATGAATTATTTACATACGTATTGCATGAGTATGCCGATATATTTATCATTAATAGGTATTATGTGTTTCACAACATAAAATATGCAAACTTAATGCAGAGTGTTTGCAAATTTTCAAATTTTTGGCTTAATAAAAAAATTAATAAAAAAAAAAAACCTTTGGCTAAAGTGAAATCTTAAGATACTCTTCCCTTGACTTGACAAATTCGCCCATGGCTACATACTCGTATATGAGCATAATACATTTCAACTTTATAGCTATCAAAGTATTTTTTTGGTTCAAAGGCGTGGCTATTAAACGTTTTTCTTTAAATAATAAAGGTTCCAAAAGTAGATCAATTGGTTTCAAATTTTATATGATGCGTAATAGTCTCTGCTGTAGCCGAGCTGGCTAAGGCTTTATCTTAGAAAACTTTGCGTGTTTACGCGGGTTCAAATCCAGCTGTGGTGAAAAGGAAAAAAGGCTTTTTTAGCTGAAATTTGAAATTGCCCGTCGCGCTAGGCTGTGATAATCCACCGACAGTTTGGACTATACCATATGTATGTACAAATATCATAAAATGTTATTATTGAATATTTGGAAAGCTATGATGATGAATATTTCATACAGCAATTAAAAAATGTCGCTCTTTATTTAGTTAGCTGTTAAGAGAAATATAATCTGCTAAACTACTCAGATAACAGCTGTTTTTGTTACATCAATCAATAGAGAGAATAGAGTAAGAGAGAGAGCTTAGCTTAGTGAGAAAAAGTTTAGCAGTGAATGAACTACAATAGCCTTAGCCGAGTGATGGTAAATAAATAAGTCCATTAATATATCAGCAGCACAATTTACGAACGAATAGATATTAAAAGGAAAATAGAAGAAAAACTCGACACAGAGACACACATACCCACTCAGCGCTGACGAGAAGCAATGTAACCGAAAATGAACAATAACAGCAATAAAAAAAAAAAAAAAGCGATGTTATGAGCATACACGAATATAACACAACTAATACATAAACATTAACATGATGAATTCTCGCTAATATTTTATTATGCATACATATACATGGGCACTTACATAATTACAATAAATAAATGTATGCATGTTTAGCTGTTGGTGTTCAAATATTGTGTATGTATGTTACTCTGTGAACAGTAATTGAACGGAACTGGTTGTTGCTGAACAAGCTAAACACAGATCGGTTAACCAAAAACTTACTTATAAGAATTTATAATAAAACACCTCAATACACATATACAACAATACTATACAATAACATTTGGCTGCTGATGTATTTATGTTTGCATGGATGTTTGTATATGTATGAATGTAGGTAGCAATGTTCTTAATGTAAGTTTACGAATTTTTTTGGACAAACACGTTACTACACACACACCAGTAAAACACTCTTATTAGTGAGTATTTTTTGGCCTCACTAGTAGTAATGATTGTGGTGGTGGTGGTGGTGGTGGTAGTAGTTGTTGTAGTAAAATTTAATGATGGTTAACTGTTTGATGTTCTTATTAGTATTCGAATCGTAATTTGTTGCTTTAGTGGTGCCAGTGCCAGTGCCAGTGCCAGTTTATGTTAAAAACGTAATAATGTGTTTATTAAACATATTTCTGTGCACACTACAAACCACACAATTACCGGATAAACTGCTGTCTATGCTCCCCCGGCAATACCCATATGCTAGGGCGCTCTCTTTCTTTACATGATGTTCTCTTCTCTGTTTTATTATTATTTATTCTTTAATGTCTCTCATTCATCGCTACACAGAGCAATATTTGGAGCAAAATGGTTACATTGGGGAGAGCTTCATATTGACAAAGTGTTGTTTGTTTGCCAGTTAGCCATTCCGTCAGGCACTTAACCAAGCGAACTAACACGCAAAAACACAGAAAAAAATTGTCGAGGATGGTTAGATGTATGGAATACAGCAAACCCGATATTTTGAGGCAGTCTTTGGCTACACTTCGTATTGAGCGTATCGCGGGTTATGGTTAACGTGTGTACAGTGCTGCCGCGATTTTTGTTTGTTGGGCCACCACCACTGCCGCACCATCGTCATCATCATCATTATCGTTTTTCAAAGAATGGAATAACACAAATATATATAGCAAATAAGTAACGGTGCATCTTTATCTTTTTTTAAATATATTTCATTGTGTTTACTCATTTAATATGAATGCTAAACGTACTCCATTAAGCGGTGTTCTAAAATGAAGCAAAAAAATAAAATAAAAACAAACACAACTCGGTTATTTTGTAAATTGAAACGAAGGCATCTGGATGGATTGTTACATCCATGTGTGTAGCTAGCAATCATGACGTAATATTTTTATGCCATTTGCTTGAAAAGGAATTTGACCTATAAAGGCGGCCTGCACATAATAGTGCATAATGTGTAATGAAAGAAGTGGAATTTGCCAGTATTGAGGATATCTAGGCATTGATTTCAATTATTCAAATATTTTCAAATTACAAAACAAACAATCAAGACTTACTTATAATTTGGTAAATAAAACAAAACTGTGAACTAAACTATAAAAAAAAAATATATATATATATGTGACCGTGCAAAATAATATTGATATAAAAAAAAAAATATGAAAGAAAATTTCACAATTCTGTTCTCAATACATAAGAATTTTAGCAGCGCGCTTAATTTTTATCATTTTGCAAATAATCAAGTGGTAGCTTTAGTTTATTAATGCATAGTTCTCCATCTTTTACTGACGTTTAATATTAATATTGTTTTTGTTTTTTTTTTTTGTTTTTTTGTGTAAATCGCCGAAAACAACTTCGCTTGTTGTAATCTTTACCGTTCACAGTCTGCTGCTATGTTGTAGAAAGAAAAAAATACCTAAGTTTCTCAGGGGTCATTGGTCTTTTGTTGGCGTCAACGAACCACTATCGGTTCGATTCCGTACACAACCAGCGAGAATATTACGTAGGCGCTTAATTATTGACGGTTTTTATTTTTTACATAAGTACTCACTTTCATTAAGTTGGCGCACGCGCAAGCTTTTGTGGAGAGCACAACATTGTTGTTCTTTCATAATTTTATCAAAATAATTCTTACATCACGAGGAATGATTAATGTTCAAACTAATATGATATTCATAAAAAAGATAAGGAAAAATCCTTTAGAGACCCAATAACCAGCATTCAGAACTGAATCGGTTCTGAATTCTATCCAGAGGCGGGTGGTAAATGCACTTATAGACGTTTTCTTCTAACTAGCAATCCACCCATGTCTGTTGTAAATATTCTTTCTTTCTTTAAACTTGATAGAACTATTAGTAGTCTTATTGAAAGAGAAGCAAAAAGCTTTGGAAGCAATAAAGAAAATTTTCCAAATATTCCGAAAGATGGGAATGATCCGCGACGGTCATACAATAAACGTGCCAGTAAAGATTTTGCTAGTTAAAAAAATTTCAACTTTATTTTTTATTAATTTTTAATTCAATTTACTAAAATGGTAGATATTCATAATTGTCCGTCACTCTGTCTGCCATTACTATAATGATCCTATAAATACGATGTCCGTATGTCTGTATGCCGCCCCCGGCTCAGTCAAGTTTTAATGGTAGAAGAAATTTGCTTTGCTACAGACATTTTTGGACCTTATCGCTAAGCTAATCAACAGCCACGCTTACAATGAGATAAATTTCGAACAGGGCGAAGTTAATTGAAAACATTCCAAGAGCACATGTCAAGTGAAATGTGAAGAGGTCTACAAAGTATCCATAAATTGTTTTTCTTTTAATTTTTGCCCCAAATAATTCTCCATTCGAAAGCGAATGAGTTACGGTGGTGGTTAGAAAGGTTTATAGTAGGACCAGCATTCATTTAATATTAGACTTAAATCTGAGATTATTGGGACTGGTGGGAAAGGCTTCGGGTGGTAGCGATGAATACCACGTTTGAAAAATGAACCTTTTTCGTTAGTGTGTTAAGCGGTAAAAGCTGAGAAACCTTGATAGTTTTGTTAAGGGGTTTAATGTAGGTAGGTGTAGGTGGTCTACCACCACCCCAGATTAGGTTTATGTCAGTCGCTTTTTTTCTCAAAACCTTTATATATAAGGAAATATATTTTCCTGTGAGCACACTCACCCCATAAAGATTAAATAACTTTAAAATAAACATAAAAAAATAAATATGATAAGAAAACTTTTTTCATATATAGAAGAGATGGCTTTATCTTTTTTTTTAATATATACATATGTGTATAAAGGAAAGTAAATAAATGCTTGTACAAAAGTTTTTTTTGAAAACACTACAAATTCCATCAATGTCTTCCGGAATAAATTCTCGTGAAATTTTCATGTTTTCGGATATAGTAATTTGGAAACGAATTAAAGGGAAAAAAACTTCACAAAACAATGATAACGAAAAGAAATCATCAAAATGTCTACAGCGGTAGCTATAAAATGAAGCAACATGATGCGAATTGTAAAAAAAATAAATAAAAACAGTGAAAGTGAACGAATATAAAATATATATAAAAGCTATTAAGCAAAATACCATAATAATGTTACGTCGTCAACTGTTACAACAAAACATAATAAAACAACAAAAAATCAATATAAAGTGATTTCAAATGAAACAAGCAATAGACAGCAACAATTTTTCTGTAAGCGATCACAACCAGCAATAAGTGTTGTTGTTGTTATTTTTGTTGGTTGTACAGTAATCATTAAGCCAAGAAGAACAAGATATATAGAGAATTTCTTTTCCTTTGGACCAAGAAAAAAGAAATAAATTAAATCATAACAGTTATGAAGCTTTAAGAGTTTGCCATGAGTTACCAATAAACTGAAAGCAGCAGCGGCAGCGATGTTGCTAAGATTAGTTAAGTGCCTAAATGATGATAAAAAAAGAAAGAAGATATAGCCAAGTTAACGGTCCAGCTATATATATATCTATATATATATATATATATATATAAAATTGTACATATATTGACTGACTTATTCAATAAACAATACGACCTCAACACATTATACAATTTCTAAGAAAACACAATAAAAAAAAAGAAAAAGAATGAAAAAAAAGGCTTTAACGATTGTCAAATAAGTGAAGATAGATATTTAATCGAAGTATGCATATGTGTATGAATATGAAAACATCAGAATGTGTCTTAAATAAAATTTATTATAATAGTAACAAACAAAAAAAACGTAGCAAGTAGTTCAAAAATCTCTTCACTCAAAATCTAACCTTCTTTTTTCCCCAAACCTAACCTAACCAAAATCGTACCTATTACGCGTGTAAAGGAATAACAAATATTTATAAAACACAATTAGATATATTATCTGAATAATAAGAAAAAAAAACTGCTGTGATATCAGTATTTCACATAAATACGAAAAAAATAATTAAATCCTAGAACAAAAAAAAAAAACCCTTAAATTACAATTGCTTTCCGATGTTGGAGTCGGACTAAAATTGGTTAGCTTCTCCCTTAAGTGCAATAAAAGCCAACAAATGGCAAAAAAAAATAAAAAAATTAATTAAATAACATTAAAAATATAAAATAAGAGAAACTTTCAGATATACATGCATAACATATATATATATTTATAATTGATAAAAAACAAAATCACTTCGTAAACAAATCCCCAATTTAATTGATCATATACTCTAAAATATATATACATGGAGACTTAACATAATAAAGTATAGTTAAACATATATATTATAAACACCTTGTAGTGTTCGCAAACCAGAAAATGTTGTCTAGTTTTATTAATAAAGAGAAAAACAAACAATTTTTTTATACATTGTTGCAATAATTAAACATTTTCTATGTTGTTGTTAAAATTCGATCAAACAAGTTAAATGGTGGGCTTACGTTGGACTATTCTTTGAAAAAAGACACTTGTTTTATATATATATATATATATATATATATATATATATACTAGAATGTATACGCAACGTATGTTTGAGATGTGGAATAGCGTCACATCCAAACTGGAAGTTCACGCAAACGCATTGGGACAAAGTAATGTGCAATCGCCAGGGCAAAATAATTCAAGTGGATCTATAAAAGGTAAACAAAACAAAAACAAGTAAGAAACCTAAATTTGGCTTAGGTCAAATCTTAAATGAACAAATGTGGGCGTGGCAGGTTTTTAGATTATGCCTTCTAATAGTGTATGTATTACAATACGTATCAGCTTGCAAGTTTTACGTGACATGTTTCTGAGTTGTAGACGTGTCTGTTATCCGACCACGTCTATTTTTGGCACATCGATGGAAGGCTTAACTATAGATAAGCATACCAAATTTAAAGTTCATAGGTCAATTTTTGTGGCAAATATATAAATTTTTTCGTCCAAAAAATCTCTTTTCTCTGATTGAGTCTATCATTTAATAATTTTTGTTTAAGGGACAATTTCAAAATACTTATTCAAACTAAGTATACATTGTGGCAGCAGAAAATCTTAAGAGTTAGAACCAAAGGATTAACCGTGGCGGCTAAAGTTCCGCAGAGCGTAAAAGTTTTCTAGCCTAAAAATTTTGAATTTTGTAATTTTGTCCGTATATCCGCCAATTGAAAAATAAGGCTGGTTTCAAAATATAGAAACGATCGTTTCAAAAGGCATGTATTAGCCAAACTTTGTCTTGAATATAAAAGCAAAAAACTATTTGTTTCATTTCTGGTTTTAGACAGCAGCTCTGCCCTGAAAATTTTTATATACTCCAATGCCTACTGTATTATCTGAAGACAAAATATTAGAGTCTCTAAGTGAAATTGGGTGTTTTAAAGTAAAATGAAAACATGCCTTAATTGTCCAATAAGTTTCTTTGTTATAGTATCAATGACTTTTGTGACAAATTTCTTTATTAAGAAATGTTCTTCTGATAGTTGCAAACGAAGTATAACGAACAAGGTATAATTTATGACAAAGTATAAAAAATTCGTAAAAATGTGGGTACGTACCATTCAAGTCATTTTTTAGTCTGTGTTAAATGTAAAGCATAGGTGTACGCGTGTAATTCACAGCAATAGAACGTATTATAGAAGTCGGAGGACAAACAAATTTGAAACAAAAGAGGCGAAGAAACACAATGCTTAACAGATACGTGTACGCTTCGCTTTATTTTTATTATATTCAACACTATTCTAATATAATGTACTCATCAGTAGTATTCCGAAACATTTTTCTTTCGGCGGTCATTAACCTTTATGAATGTATCATGTGATAGCTCGTCTTAACAGTATGCGGACTCTATCTATAGAATATTTTACAAGTGAAAAAAAGAAGAATTATTAACATGTAAGAAAAGTTATATGTGGCTTAGACTTAGCTTGGTCACCTATACCAAATTTAGTTGTAATTAAATTTTTTAACTGAAAAGAATGCTTATAAGTTATAAGCAGGGTCTTAATACAATCAACAAAAAATGGGAATTTTTCAATATGAACGCGGGGGAAAAAAGTAATTTTCATCTCATTTCATACAGTTAAAAAACTTACACCACATCTCACTATTTATGAAGAAGTGAAGGGTATGCCAGATTTAACTTAAGCCAAGTTGAGTTTTTTTTCTTTTTAATCTGCTTAATATAACATTATCTTCTCTCTCAAATATCTTTAGAGGAATATACCAATATTTTTGTCGTCGAAATGTGTAATTAAATCTATGTACTGAGCGTACACTAAAAGTTTTAAATGCATAATCTCAACTATAATCTTAAAATCGTAAAATAACATAACTGACACAAGATTATCAGAATGCAAGGGTTCAACTTTGTTCTTGAATCCAGTACATATGTACGTATACGTAAAGTTATGTGTAAATGGCAATATTTTATTGGTAAGGTGATTATAATTCATAGTAGAGGGACTGTTAAGGTGTCTTGACCAATGGCTGAATATTCTTACATACATACAAATGGATGTAACGTACGCGTATGCAATTTTTATTTTAGCATTTCAGTTTTTTTCCAAGTGTATGTACATAATTTTTCTTCACTACATATACATATATGTATGTTGTGTATTCGCTTATTACCGATATATATGTGTATGCATGTATTGATATATCTGTGTGTTGTGTTATAATAGAATATGTATGTGTGTGTGCACGTGTATGAATGTGTTTGTATGCGTCGTTAAATATACTGAGTTGTAATTTTTATTATTGTTGCTTTTGCCAGAGCCAACTAATACACAAAGTGGGACAAAGTTGAACAGACGAGCCAAGGACGGATATTAGTTGGAAGAAAAACTAAACAAATGAAAACAAACACTGCACTCTGTTGCCACAATTGCTTTGCAACGCGTTTTTCATACAGTACAGCAGATATATACAATGCAACACAACACATACACATATATATAAATTGTGTATGCATTTGATATAAAAACAATTTTGAGCATTAAAGTTTTAGGCTGTTTACAATATTTAAATTTCCTATGCACACACGGTGTATATATGTGTGTGTGAGTAAAATTATGTAAATACAAAATACTCCTTATGTATGTATGTAACAGATGGTGATTTAAAAAAGAACAAAACAAGTGCACTTCTATGATCATCATCATGATATAAAACATTGTAAAATTTGTTGTGTCCACAAATAAATTAATTCTAAATACAAATAAATTTACATTGATTACATGAATTGTAAACGGTGTGGGCTTGTATGAGGGGAATTCACAAGCTCTGCATTAGGAATGTTCAAACTACATATTATTGAATGATTCATTACTCCCTCTCCTTGATGTTGACCGAGCAAGGGATCTACTATCTAGACCGAAATGTTTATAATTTTTGCACCAGATCTAAGGATACCAGAATTTTTGGCTACTTTGTTATAAAAATTTGATTCAAGTGCAATCACGATTCTTTCTCTTGCAATTTTAGAGTGCAACAAAATATGAGCATATTTTTGTGGGTAGGCGTGGCATATATATTATGCTATTAATTGTTATTAGAATTAAAATCTGAATCGATTTAACCATGTCCGTCTGTCTATCCATTTAAATTAGTGTGCAAGGTACTGGTTGAATTTTTTGACATATTTTGATGAAATTTGGTGTAAGGGCATGAATTGGCCCATACCGACCGCAGAATCCTATTGAAAGTGAACCGAATCGAACCATTTTTAGAACTCCTCCCCATATATCTTATTATAATTTTTAGAACCCATTCTACGAATTAACTTATGCAGCAGTGTCTCGTGTATACTGTACAAAACTGGAAAAATAAAAATCTTATTATTTTTATTAAAAAGAGCCTAAAAGAAAATCTCAGCACATTTCAAATGTAAGAAAAATCCAAAAATTTGTATATCATTATGCATTTCGGTTTTGCATTTACATACAAACATGTAGCCAATGATTAGAGGTAGATACGCATTTTCTATTATTATGTGTAGATATCGATATTTTGAGAATGCATAAAAAAAGTTTGTTGTTTGAAATCCATTTACATGCAAGAGAATTTGCACTTGCTGAGAGAAAGCAGCAAAGCCACGCTAAAGTATAGATAAGAGTGATAAGTTTAGTAAGAGAGCTATCTGACGTAATATGCACATACATCTGTATAAACACACACGAACACAAATGCATGCATTGTTCATGTTATGCTATAAACAGATGAGAACTCGAAAATACTGCATTAAAGACGTGCCAAGCCAGGCAAGCAGTCAGCCAGCCAACCAGCCAGTCCAAGTACTCGTACTCATACTCGTATTGTTTGCTTTGCTTGCATGCTCACTTTATATGGTGCATTGAACCCACAACGCGTTGACCTACTTACGAAGTTTCTCTGCTACTAAAACCGAAGTTGTTTTATGGACTCGTGTGTAGCTTTTGTAACAATAAACAAAAACGATAGAGAAATACAATAACAACAACATCAAAAACCATACCATATATGTATATACAGTTGTGTTTGTACAAATACAATTGGACGTAATAGCAAGTTTTTTTGTGCTTGTGCATATATGTTTAATCATTGTGTACAGGCATAGACACGTTCATACATAGATTATTATTATTATGCATTTTTATTATTAACTTGAGTGCAGCTTTTTATAGTGGAGAGAAAGAGAGAGAAAGAGAGAGCAATACCAAATTTTTAGAGCCATTCTGTATAACATCTTGTCTTTATGTGCTGTAAAGGGTTATCAGATAACTACTACACATCGTTTTTACTTTATTTTCATTTCAAACAATGACAGCAAACGACAATATGTAAATTTATTACTTGTTATCTTTTATAGTTTATAAATAAAATGAAGTGTTGAAGTGTTCTTTGACCTATTTTGTCAATATTTGCAATGCGAACCCAACTACAATGAATGGGCAATGGTGTTGTTCACCCCTCCCGTGTGTAAAATCGATCTCTCAGACTAATGCCTATCACTATAGATAGACTGGCTAGATGGGCTCAAGATATAAACGAAAGTTTAATCGCATACGTATGTACTTTGTTGCATCTGTAAAGCTTAGGAGATTTCTTAGGAGATTTTTTTTTATAAACTCCACATAAGGGGGGGGGGGGTGGTATTCTAAGTCATACACAGCCCACAAAGCCACAAGGCTAGATTTGGCTCTTACATACATACGCACTAAAACACACACATCCCTTGGTGTCTATCATCCCCTCGTGGCATGCAATCTTCTCTAGGTCCCTAGTCTCCTTGACTCTTCGCTCCTTCTTAGCTCCGTTAGAATATAAACTGCCACAGCGTATATCTTCTGCCAGTTTTTTCCTTATGTATCACAATTCATCTCATTTGCTTAACATCCGTTAAGGTGAAATCGTCAATTATGAATCGCGGACAATGGTAAAAGACATGTTCTACATTTTCCACTTCTCTTTCACAAGTTATAGGAGATCATGGGAAGTCATCGTGTCCGAACTTGTATAAGTATTCGACCAAATTTGTTAAACGCCATGCCCATAATGGGCAAAAAATTTATGTATCAGTCGCAAAGATTGAAATTTGTTAATATTATAATAATATATAACATAATTTTCCAAAAGCGGGCGGGATCGATTTGATAGTTGATGCGCCTTATAATAACTTCAAAAGGCTAAGGTTTCACATTTTTTTAAAAATAAATATGAGGAGCGTTTTCTAGAGAATTTTGCATAAATCAAATTTTCACTCGTTATACTTTAATCAACTTGAGATCCATATCTGTCCGCGTAACTTCCTGAGTCTTTCTGCGGAAATGTTGGTTATTATACTAATTTTCGTTATAGTTAGAGTGGAAGAGAAACAATATGGAAGAATCCGCCAATTTGGACTATGATCTGGACAGTTTTTACTCGTTTAAATACTCTTAATTTGTAAGAAGAAGAATTAATAACTGATCAGACTATATTCTTAAATTGGCGCAATAACACGATTATGAGAATGCCGAAGCTATTTCAATTTTTTTTCTTTATTATAACACCAAAGTTCTGAAATTCATTCAAAGAGTTGATACAAAGTCTGTAAGTGTGTGTATGTATGTGAATATGTGTGTGGTAAATTATAAATGTAAGAAAAACTGTACAACGTCAAACGGTACTTTAGAAATTCACATTTGTATGTTGTGTGTTACAAATACAAATATACGCGTGTAGCGCATATATAAACATACGAACGGAATAACTTGTAGCTAAAGAACTCGTTACTTTGTATTTTAATTGTATACAATACATATTATATTGTGTCTATAAATGTGTGTGAGATGCACGAGTTGGCATGCTTACACACATCACCATATACACACATAAATACATCGCTTTCTTTTCCTTTACTCCACACGTTTGTTTATATCGTGAGCATGAATGTGTGTATGTGCTTATGTAGGAATGTATTGTATTTATGTTAGAGACCGTTAGAAGGAAAGTGGGTCAGAACTGTACGTATAAATATCTCTCTATTCGCAAGTACGTATGTATATGCATAAACGTACACATAAACATCCAAAGAACATTAGTTATCAAACGTAGCGGTATTATTAATGTTAACGGCTAAATGTAGTTAATTTTTTTTCTTCATTTCTACCATGCTCATATATATGTATATATATTAGTACGTTGCTAAATTATATACATTTTTAGAGAGCATTCAATCTCTTCCCATTTCTTTTTAATATGAAAGAGAAGTAGTTAGTATTCTATATAAATACTCTCTTCTTTTCAGCAAATTTGGGAGAGAAAGTATCTACAATCACAGAAAACATATATATTATATGGAGTAGTCGTTGTTATTGTTGTTATCGTTGTTGATTTCTTCTCTTTTTGAAACCAAACCAACCAACCAACCAAAAGAAAAAGAAAAACATTTCTTCTTATGATGATAAAAGAATAAATTAATAAAAGTTCATTGACACTAGCGCGCATTCACCAACTTTTCATATTTTTATTTTCACATTTTTTTTTATTGTTTCATACATATGTAGAAATCTTTTAGAATACATATATGTACGTATGTTTGTGTGTATATTTATATTTTACAAAAACAAATCATTTGTATTTGGCTGTAAATTATCATTCGGTATAAATACATACATATACACACATACACTAATATGAATACGTGCAAATTTGTATTTACTTATAACGATATATCCGTTGAGAACTTGTAAATACATACATATTGTGTAAGCCACCACCACATTGGACAACGCATATATGTCCGCATCTGTGTGCGCGCGTTGTTTATTTATGTAGTAATAAAGACAGTTGCACTCGATTGAAATCGACCACAAAATATGAAAAATAAATAAAAATATATTTTTGAACTTGAAATTTCAAAATTTTTTATAAAAGATTACTTTTTATTAAAAATAATATTAATGATAATAATTAATTTTCAATAAAAAATATTTAAATACTATAAATTAAAATTTTCGATTAAATATTTTTTATAAAATGTTGTTTTTTATTAAAAATATCTAAATTTTATGAACTAGAAGCAGAATTTGTGACAAATTATTACGAAATGAATTTCAAAAGATTTTTTAATTTTTTTTAGCTCAAATCGAGATAATACCGTGTAAGGTGTGTGGCGATAAATCATCAGGAGTCCATTACGGTGTTATAACGTGCGAAGGATGCAAAGGATTTTTTCGTCGTTCACAGAGTTCGGTAGTTAATTATCAGTGTCCTCGCAATAAGCAATGCGTAGTTGATCGCGTTAATCGGAATAGATGTCAATACTGCAGACTGCAAAAGTGCCTCAAATTGGGAATGAGTCGTGATGGTAAAAACAAGACATTGCAGATATTGTTTTAACTTTTTTATTGTAAATATGTAATTGTGTGTTTGTTCTGTGTTTTGAAGCTGTAAAATTCGGTAGAATGTCGAAAAAGCAAAGAGAAAAAGTGGAAGATGAAGTGAGATTTCATCGAGCTCAAATGAGAGCACAAAGTGATGCAGCACCGGACAGTTCTGTATTCGATATACAAACACCATCCAGCAGTGACCAATTACATCATAGCTATAATAGGTAATTACCTATAACATGTTGTTGTTATATTGTATGTGTTTTAACATTCCATTTATCTATTAAACTCTTAGTTATGGATATTCGAATAATGAAGTCAGTTACGGTAGTCCTTATGGATACTCAGCCTCGGTGACGCCGCAGCAAACAATGGCTTATGATGGATCAGCTGATTATGTTGATAGTACCACATACGAACCACGAGGTCCAATTATGGATCATGAATTCATTGGTCACGGTAGTGTTGCATTTTTCGTATTTTTCATTTTTATCCATTGGGCAGATGAACCTTAAATTTGTAGCATTAAACTCTTTTAATTTTTTGTCCATTTTGTTAAAAAATTTTTTGCAAATTTTATGCAAAAGCTATAGGCCTTAAAAATGGCAAAAAAGGAAAAATCACAAGATTGAGTTTTTTGTTAGAAAATACGAAAAATTGTCGATTTTTTCATACAATGTTCTTACCGTAATAAGTTAAACGTGGTTTTGCTTTGCGATAAAAGTTTGAATTGCTAAAACTCTGCATAAATTAAGATAGAATTGAAAGTCTTGCGTCGTTCAAAAGCTAATATTTTGAAAAATTTCCGAAAACTATTATTTTTTAATACCTTTTGTCTACTATTACACAGGAGAGGGTGATATCAATGATGTATTAATTAAAACATTGGCGGAAGCTCACGCCAATACAAATACCAAATTAGAGGTGGTGCACGAAATGTTTAGGAAAGCCCAGGTACGATTAAGAAGTTTAGCTTATAACAAACAAATCACAACGTTTCGGTGATTTTCTATTTTTTCGTTAAGGATATCTCAAGAATACTTTATTATAAAAATATGGGACAGCAGGAGCTATGGCTGGACTGTGCAGAAAAACTTACCCAAATGATACAAAACATAATCGAATTTGCCAAATTAATACCGGGTTTTATGCGGCTAAGTCAGGATGATCAGGTTTATACAGAAACTTTTCATTGTTCATGGAATTAAAAGGTTTTCTTCTCTCCTTCATTTATTTCATGCGGTATAGATTCTTTTGCTAAAAACTGGTTCTTTTGAGCTGGCAATAGTAAGAATGTCACGTTTACTCGATCTCTCACAGAATGCAGTTCTTTATGGTGATGTCATGTTGCCACAGGAAGCCTTTTATACCTCTGAATCGGAGGAGATGCGATTAGTGTCACGCATTTTTCAAACAGCTAAATCAATAGCTGAACTGAAATTAACTGAAACGGAGTTGGCTTTATATCAAAGTTTAGTTCTGCTATGGCCGGGTGAGTTCCTATTGGTTCCATTGGTTACATTCTGTTAATTTAATTCAACCATTTTAGAAAGAAATGGGGTACGTGGCAATACGGAAATTCAGAGGCTATTTAACTTAAGCATGAATGCTATAAGACAGGAACTTGAAGCTAATCATGCACCACTGAAGGGCGATGTAACCGTGTTGGACACGTTACTCAACAATATTCCTAACTTTCGGTGAAATTTCAAGCTTTGAAAGTATTCTAAAAAAGGTGTTCTTATAAGAATCTTAATTTTTTCCAGTGATATTTCCGTATTGCACATGGAAGCCCTAAGTAAATTCAAGCAACAGCATCCCAATGTGGTTTTTCCTGCATTATACAAGGAGCTCTTCTCTATAGATTCACCGCAAGATCTTACATAACATCAACAGACTTTCGAGGATGTTACCACAGACATAACGGTTGTTGTGACATCACCAGCCGAACCATCTACAGGCACCGTATTACCATCTGCTAGAGTTATAGAGGTACCGCATTCATCCTCTTTGAGTCGTACAGCGCAACACACTGATTAGCCACATATACGCCTTTATCTGTTTATAAGCAGAAGTTAAATAATAATGCTGATGATGATGTTTAAATGGAGAACAACATGTTATATTGAATATTTTTTTTATATTCAACATTCGGATATATAAAGACACTTTTATTATATACACCCATACACCCACACACACACATCCATCATTATATTTATTTAACAGTCATTGAGCCGTCGAATTTATTTCAAATTCAAAACTTTCTTTTTTATATGAAACAATATTTTATAAGTAAAGAAAAGAACATTAGGGTTGGGAGAAACGATTATACGAAAATAGCTTTACATGGGAATGCAAATGATACAAGTCTCAATAGAAAAATCATTTTGTAGTCGGTTAAATTTTTTGCTAAAAAACGAACTTGGAGTTTTCAAACATGCATGTACCACTTATATATATACCATCATACAACAATATGTTATTGCTTTTTTTTGCCTTTGAGCAAAACGTTAGTGATATTAATGTTTGTATAGGCTGAGAAAACAATCCATTCAAAATCGTTTTCGTAATATAACGAAGATTTCAGATTTTCAATTTTATGTTTGATATGTAAAACCGATGTCGTTGAAAAGGGGCACGCCCAGTGGAGGCTTTATTACAGGTTTTTTCGAATTCAATTTTAATATTGACCTAAATGAAAATCCTCCATCTTTTTTTCGAATTGTACACTGCTCTAAACATACGTACATACCCATACATATATATATATATATATATGTAAAGTCTATTTATCAAAATTATAGATAAATATTTATATATATATATACATACAACATACGAGTATATTCAAGAATGCAAATGCAATAGCAATATAAAGAAGAGTTCAAGTATAAACACAAAACAAAAGGGGAAACAAATAATATTAAAAGGAAGGAAAGGAAAACAAAAAATAAAATAAAAAACAAAACAAAAAATATATGAATATACACATACATATATACGTACATACAAGTAATTTTCGGTTTTACTCTTTGGCCTTAACTACATAAGTTTAAATCGAATTCGTACATCCACAAACACACACACTCACACACATACTCTCAAATACAACAATTTATATTTATGCATGCATAATGAAAGCAACATCATGTTATGATAATTATTGAATAAATTCTTATTAGACACTTTTACTCATACATGCATATGTACATACATATATCTATATATACAGCATATAGAAAATGGCATGTACAAAGAATCGTTGACATATTGGTTTATTAAGTAGAACAAATACAAA
The DNA here is from genome assembly GCA_963978525.1 of Ornithomya fringillina. NCBI lineage: Eukaryota > Metazoa > Arthropoda > Insecta > Diptera > Hippoboscidae > Ornithomya > Ornithomya fringillina. The sequence goes on from OZ021694.1 coordinate 10,474,863, forward strand.
CAAAACAAAACAAAACAAAACAAAAATCACATCATTGTTACAACTATAAAAAGAAATCCCTATTTATATAAATCTAAATAATCTATTTTTTGTTTTTTGTTTTGTTTAATAATTCGTAAATTCGTAATTTAGCATTATTTTCATTTTAATTACAACTAACTCAACCCGAGGGTGGTAACTGCAAAGTCGACATGAATAGTTCACATGAAGAATCTGGTTAACATCAAAGCTTAAACATATTGTAAGATAAGAATGAACGTTAAAGATTTTTAATTACAATATAAATTAAAAATAAAACAAAAAAAAAAAAACGAACTGGCTGTACCAAAATGGACCCACAGCTCATACTCACGCTTAGCAGAAAGAAACAGTGATAGAGAGAGAGAGAGAGAGAGAGGGAAAAAGAGAGAGATTTTTTAGTGTTGGCTTTAACAAAAAAAAAAAAAAAAAGACAAATTGACACAAGTGAAAATGCTATAGTCGGTCCAACCCGACCATTTACTACCCTACACCATCAGCTACCATAATAATGATTGAAAAAGCTCCATTCAGCGCGTGGCGTTATCTCTTGAAACAAAACAAAGATCTAAATAGCTTGTCATCGGCCAGTAATGATGTTTTTGTGACACTTTTTGTAAAATCGTTATAGAGGAAAAAGCTTCTAAAAATCGTACAATTTGTGGGCTAAGGAAAAAACGGTACCAACCGTATTTTCATTAAAAAATCTAAAGCTTTAACTGAACGCTAAAGGCTATAATAGTGGGTGATTACGCCTTCTAAAAATGTATGTATTTCGTATCAGTTTAAAAGTCCACTTTTACGTGAAGAACATTTTTTTGTTTATTGTAAGCCTGTATGTTATCCGCCCATCGATGGATGCAATATTTTAGATATGTTTACCAAATTTCAAGCAAGATTCTGTGCTAAATAATGATTACTTTGAGTTGTAGGCGTGTCTGTTAAATTGATGGATACATGTGGGTTCGTGGCTGCCTTATTTTATGTGAAGGGTGTTAGAAGGACACCTTTCTTTTTTAGCCGTTTAGAAAATCCTTTAGAGGTGTAGGGTTCAGAAATAGTGAAACTTACGAATCAACAACAGCGTACACGACCATGCATTTACCAATTTTTTTAAAAAAAATCTCACATTATAAATAGAGAGAAAGAGCACACACATACACATGAACAATATAATTAAATTTCTGTTTTTTTTTTTTTTCAATTTCCTTCTTCAATTTCGGACATATAATAAAAATTACAATCTTGTTATTCCATACGTTTGTAATTGACGCGGTTTTAAATATTACAAAAATTTTGGAAAATATCAAAAAAAAACAACGTATTTATACATTATATATATATATATATATTACAATATGAAGAAGGTCTGGTTATACGCCAATATGTATATGATTTAAATAATTTAAAATATTGTAATATTATAATAATTAACAATTATATATATATACACATACATAACGAATTAAGTGTTTTCTTTCCCTGTTATTTTATAGACGAATTCTTGGTTTTATATTTGTAAAACTGTTTTTTAGGTAAATCAATTTATATTACGAAATATATAAAAAAAAAAACATATTTAATATTTAACAAGTAAATAAAAATTCAATTCACACACTTTTAACGATCATTACATTCTTATATTTATTCATTTGCGGCTGCTTAGAGAGAGAGAATATCTTGTAGATTGTCCATTAACTTACAATGTTTGGTTGATCTTATGAAGAGGTAACATGAAGTTAACAATGACTTGATAGATATTACGTAAAACTCGTATGTGCCAAAATAATGCAAAACACGTTTGGTTTCGTTTATTTGAATACATGCTGGAATGGTGAATATTACGCAAACATGTATGATGTGTGTAGTGAGTGACATTTTAAAGGGTGATCTATTTTACAGTGTCTTTTTACAAATATTATTGCTAATGTAAATTATAAATTAAAGTAAGTTGTAGCTATGTTGCCGCGAGCTAAACAGAAAATTTAAATTTATAGTCAGTTACAGGTCAGTACATATCATCATTCGAGATAACCTTGAAACTGCAGTTGTTTTTAAAAATGTGTTAAATATAGCTCAAATTGGACCACCTTGTATTAGCTCTAATCAACACATTGTGCATTCGTATGTAATATTTTGTTATGTAATAATTCAGGTGGGAAACTTTGAAATGAGTTTTAAACGAATTACGAATGCTGTATTTTAAAGCTAACCACAGTTTAACTCTAGTTTAACTAACTACAGTTTAACTCTAGTTTAACCAATGGTTAAAGTTTTTTTTTTAACGCAGGAATCTAATCTAATCAAATCTTTTTTCAAATCACAAGTTAAGAACTACGTTAATACAATTAAAATTAAATTTTAAATAAAAGTTTCAAATATTATATAAAACTTAAAACAAAATAACAAAATTAATAAAAATACAAATTAAAAATAGTCACAATAAGCAAAAAAAAAAAAAAAACCAACAACAAATCTAAAATAATAATAATAATAATAATAAAATTACAAATAAATATATTACTTGCTGACTGTGAGAAAGAGGAATTATTCACTGTGCCTCCGTAAAGTTACGGATCTGTTACAGATAAATGCCGCTACACATTTAATTGCCGGTTTAATTAATGTAGACTTTCCACTTCAAATATTGTATTTTTCACTATCAGATTAAATAGGCATCCATTTGCGATTTATGGAAAAAAGTGTAGCAATTATTTGATTCTGCGAAAGCTTATAACTTGAGAGTACATCTACCAAATGTTTCATTTGATTTTTATACACAAAAGTCTTAAGAAACGAACAGGTTTTTCTCCACTTTACATTTATTGCATTACATTGTTTGGAAAATGCATGATTTCCGGATATTATTAAGTCAATGTCAGTTGGAACTATTTTCCTCTAATACAGCCAGTCTTAACGAATTAGCAAAACCCTGACTTAACAAATTTCGCTGTAAAGTTGTAGATTAGTTTTGCATTATAACTGCCTTTTAAAGGGAGAATAATATAAGAAACGTATCGTGTACAAAATTTATAAAAGATTATAATGAAGACGTAAAGAATGCAAGGCACATGGATAGCTGCTTTAGTTAAAGGCACAACACTGGCGTTTCTAAAACAGAGAGTCATACGGATCCTGTAGAACATAAAACTGTGAGTTTTCTGGCTGTGTTGTTACAAGGGAAGAAGTCAAATTAATATACCGCCTTCATGAAAATGGAAAAGATAACCAAATTGTCTATTGTCAGGTTCACTGGAACGATTTTATGTTGTTCCATATTTAAACGTTTGCAAGTGTGCGATTTGTTTAGTAGTAAACTCTTAACACAGTTGTGCAATGGTAACGGTAGTCCCGAATCGCAAATATACAATTATATGAAAATGGAAATGTATTTACCGAAAGGAGTAAGTGAGGAAACGTTGATATTTTAAAATACTGTCAACACTAATTGTGCTTTAAAAATAGATCATAAGATTTAAAAAAAAGTGTGTGGATGATGTGAAAGATTCCAAATAAAATTTTTTTTTAAATAATGTTCATTGTTAAAAATAGCAATGTATAAATAATTTTTTTTCATAATCTTTCGGGAACAGCTTTTGACGGTTGCTTTCTTATTATGGACAGTTTTGGATGTGGCAGAAGCTTTACCATCAAAGGAGAAGTTAAAGTAAGTTACGTATTAGGATTTAAAGTAAAGTAAAGTAAATCTAGAATGTGAAGGGTTTGAAAACAATAATTTAAATACATTTTTCAGGATTCGAATTCATATACCATTGAAACATCACACACATATACATACAAAGACGCTGGTAAGAAAAATCCCTTTACCAGTTCCAATACCCGTTAAAGATCATTCCGAGGAACATCATTATGCGCACAAAAAACATCATCATGTTTTGGAAGCTGATGATGATTTTGAGGGTTATGAATATTCCAAGAAGAAGCGAAGAACCAATCATCCGTTTCTTTAAACGGATCATTATTGTACAAAACCGAATGAGGTGCACAAAATAATATATTATATAAATATTCCAATCTATGTTTATGTTTTACATTTAAAATAAAATAAATTTTAATAAACCACATGATTGAATCAATTTCAAGGATTCTCTTGCAGTTTAGACTGTTGTGATTCTTTCAATAATTAGCGTTAAAGGAAAACTTTTCCATTGTTTGAAATCTGATATTCTTAAAATTCCTGTAAGCATAGATTTTATAAGTGGGAATCATAGTTTGAAATTGAAACAGAAGCTGTCTTAGTGGTCTGATCAAGCTCAAATTTGCGCTGTTGCATAAAATTTTTTATGAATTTATATTAAAAATTTTCCCATCGGCTAATAAAGCTTTGTTAAGAAAATCGCAGTGCGCGCTTGACTTCTGAACTCGACGGACCTATGACTGTGGACTGCGCGCACTCATTCTATATAAAATAACGGGACAGAGAATTTTATTGCTTAACTGTAGATTTTCTTCAAATTATTGCTTTTGCTGCTGGACATATAAGCTTTAGTCTTAGTCCATACCAACATTAATACTTAAAAAAAAAATCGCAAAAAAAGAAAAAGTTAAAACTTCTCGATTACTCTCAAAGTTGACAAAGATTGAGTCTTATACCACAAGGGAATTATTTTAGCAAGTTTCACTGGAAAATATCAAGAATTGTGGATTTTTTCCATATAACGATCTTTCAGTGGAGCGCAGTTCTAAATAGTTCTAAATTTGCGAAATATATTAAGTGTCACTTAAGCCAAATGTGAAATGCCCTGTAGGCGTGGCAGATATATGTTTTATATTACAGCACCTGTTTGACGGTTTTAGAGCTAAATTTGTTTATTTTTTTTTGTAATTGCGACTAAACAGCAATGCATGATACACATGCAAGCATTGTGTTTGAGCCTTTAAGCGAATTATCTTTTGCTTAGATACATTGTTCGAGGTAACAGAGACTTTGCTGCATTGATGGAAAATGCAAAGTGATCTGAAGGCAATTCTTTTTTTCATCATTAACATAAGTGACCTAATATACTTAATTTGTATGAATCCATTATATTCATCAGGATAAATTATTTGTATTGAAATTTTTTTTTTGTAAAGTTTTGTTGCGTACGTAGGGTGTTAAACGACCGCTTTTCATGAGCTCCGTCGTATTCAGTTGTGTTCATTGTTATTTACATGCTTCTCAACATTATGACGGACATGTCGTCATACCGAAAAAAGCTTTTGCAAACAAAAATAAAATTGACAGCTCCACACTCAACCAAAAAGAAAGCTTACAACAAAGAAGTACAAATCTTCAAAGTGAATAGAGTAGAGTGACTAGTACTTAATTGATATAAGAAAAAAAAAGGGAATGCAGTAGAAAATCCAACAGCATCGCATATCCAAATAAATTATACTCTAAGCTAAGTTAATGTCGCACATTTGCCTAAAAATATTCGATTGGTTTGATTAAAGCAGCCGGTTTTGTGTTGTAGAAGAAAACGACGTCACGTTTTTCTTTTCTGTTTTTTTTTTTTTTTGTTTTTTTTTTTGTGTTCAACAAATATACACAATGCACCAAAAGTTCAAAAATTGGTGTAAGCGTGGGGGGAGATGTGAACAAAAAAACAAAAAACCAAAATAAAAATAATATTTAAAAAAGAACAAAAAAAAAAAACGATGAATAATAAAAATAAAATAACAACAATAACGTGAGAGAAGAGTAAAGTAGCGAAAAAATTCAAGGTACCTAGATGGGACCAAATATCACTAGGAAAGAAAACAACAACAAAACAAAAAAAAACAAAAAAAAAAAAAACAACGCACAACGCACCAATACTTAAAAAGAACGAAATATATACGTTTAAGAAAATGTAGGCACGTCTACAAAAAGCATACAATTACACAATTAAATACGAGACCAAGTACACTCAACATTGACAAATCAAAGTTTATTTATTTTATTTTTAAACAAATTCCTACAACAGGAGAACAACAAAACAAATCATTTGTGTGATAAAGGTGCTTCACTACAACCTGCAAATTACATATAATTTTTATATATTGTATATGATCAGCTTTAAAAATCGAAAGTTCTAATTTAAAAAAAGCCACATATATATAATATATATATACATATAAGCCAGAAAACAAATGAATGTAAGTGGTATATAAATATTTACAAGTATAAGTGTATACAATACAATTATTTTTAACGAAGGGTACGTACATATATGTAGTATGATGCATACATATATATGTACGTACGTGTGTGTCATTTTGTTTGGCATCAAACAAAACACATTCACATACCATACACTCATATCATATATGAGTGCATGCTCTAGGCATTTTTACGCAAATTGGCCAAAAAGCAATGCTATACGTTAACTACGTTTGCGGTTCGGCTAAAAAACACACACACACACACACGTACACACAAATTAATTCAATAACTGGATATGCAGACGATTAAAATGGAAATTAGTTGAAATGCCATTCTACACAATATTTTTGACTCCACTTCAACTTTAATATGTGTGGGTATGCGAAACGAATGCTTCCACTCGCTACTTCAAGTCTCTACCTAAACCTCTGCTCCTATGTGTTTGTGGTTCTACGTGCAGAAAAATTATTGTCAATTATTGTTTTTTGAGCTCAAATCTAAAAAAAAAGTCTTTTTACATTTTGACAAATTTGGCGGACCCTATAGGTTGGGAAACTGACTGTTTCAACTGATGTGTTTGATATATGAGTTCGTTAATTTTGATAAATGTTAACAATTAGGCGAATTGGTGGTGTAGGGTATTAACCGGGGCTTGACCAACTATAATTTACTTGCTTACATATTTGTGACTGAAGTTAGTGGGTAAGCAAGTTTGCGTTACTAGCAACTTTTTTTTATTATATATGTGCAGAAGGGTGGTGGTGGTGGGCATATACAATTTGGCTTATGCCAGCGGTAAACAATCTGCGGTTGCGGAGTTACAAGCGGTTCTTATTTATTTAACTGCGATTTATTAGTTGTTACACCTGACACACGACGTCCAAGATTTGTACAAATAAATGTGGAGAGTATTTAAGATTTGACCCAAGCTAAATTTTGATGTTTATTGTTTTTGGAAAGCACATTGTCGGCAACTGGCCTTTGCCAAAAATAAAATTTTCACTTGTTGTGTGATGCATTTGTATGCCTTTAGCAAACAATATTTTTTTTATATAATCTAATATATCTAAGATATCTAAGCTATATATATTACATACACACACACATGCATACGTTTATTGCATTACTGTTCTACTTGTGTTAACACAAACATGCTATAATCGAGAATAAGCTAAAAAAAATTTCGAATAATATTTTAAAATATTTATCCGATGTACGTGTTACAAAAAACTAACCCTCGATTTCAAGGTTGTTATTATTAGCAATTTTTATTTTCAAATACTTGCATTTTTATACACATATCTAAATGATCATGCCCATCAACTGAAGAGGCGCACATATAAAAAAAAAAAATGAATTTTAAATGTATAGAGAACTCAAAATGTGCATACAGTAGGCTGTGCATTTGCACGAAATTTGGATATTAATAAAAAAATAAAAAAACTCTTAAATAATACAATAAACTGGTTTTTTAAATCTTTTACAAAATATTAACATATGCATCTATAAACATGCATATAATGTAATTAATCAGCAAGGTAGTGGAAAAAGGCCTTAACATGAAAACAAAGAAAACCATACTATCGCTCCTGACTTATTCAATGCTCTCAATTTTGTTACACTTGCATTTTCCTTACTCGGAGAATGAAATAGTCAATGCGCAGTTAACATCATTTACACGGTGAAGCAAAATAGTGTCTGTGTGGACAATACAATCACCTAATCCACTAAATTGAACCAGACAACCAGTGAACTAGCTGCAATATACTCGTACTGAGCGCGCGCTTCACCTTAATAACGGCAAAATTATTATTATTTTTTTTTTTTTTTGAAATCCAAACATATACACTACAGTAGTATACAAAACAAAAAGATACTACTTACCACGTATCTTTTTTTGTCTATAAAGTTGGAAAAAAATAAGTGCGCAAATAAGTTTTGCAATCAAAAGAAGAACTAATCAAAGCAAAACATTTTTAAAAAATTGCTATTTTGTTAAAAATTGTACTTGAAAGGAAAATAAATACTAAAATCTACACATGTACGCAATTACATAAAATTAATTGCATCACCAAACAAAACAACATCTACGGTGTGAACAGAAGTGAAGGCAAACAAACGATTCCCCATCATCAAACTAACAAGAAATCGAAACACTTGTAATAATACAATTTAAAAATTGTGACCCATACACTAGTTTCCTTGACCTACCTTCTCCGCTACAAACATGCATAATTAATTGGTGGAGCGATCCCAACATAAAACTTGGCGAAAAACATTTAAAGGACACAAAATTCGAAGGTATAAAGCTGATAATAGATTGATGGGCTTTCCAAGGAAAACTAAGCTGAAACTAATAAAGACATTCCGTAATGGAATAAAAATATCATCACTAATAAAGAAATCAAATAACATTTAAATCTCATCATAATGCCTTCTCTGTTAGAAGCATTAGAACGAAAGTATTTCTCTGATTGTGATTGTGAAGGTCAATTGGAAAATGGTGTCACAACTCTGGGTGGTGTAGAATCAAGAGAACGTTTAATATCAATTTTCGTGCCCCGTATTCCACCGCTTCTCTGTGTACCGCAACTTTTGGTACTCAACGACTGCGACATTGATTGTGCTGGCAATTTCGAAAGCATACGTGATAAATGCAGAAGCGTCAGAGAACTGGATCTCGCACAGAATAAATTACACGATTGGCATGAAATTTTTCAAATCACCCAACATATGCCACAAATTGAATTTTTAAATCTAAGTAGAAACCATTTAAGCGGTACTCTTTCGAAGACCATTATACCACCCATAACCAATTTACGGGGTATTGTATTAAATGGAACATTTTTGAACTGGGACAGCATTGAAGTACTTTTACGAAATCTGCCGGTGCTAATAGAACTTCATCTTAGTTTAAATAATTATAATGAAATACCCGTGGACACAATCGAATACAAAGAGCCTTGTGAAAAAGTCCATACTACCGAAGAAACGTTATATAAAAAGTGCAGAAATGTCCCACCGCACCAAGCTTTAAAAACGCTACATTTTACCAGCAATCCTATAGAAAAATGGTCCGAAATTTCCCGTTTGGGCAGAATTTTTCCCAATTTGGAAAAGCTGGTCGTAGCAAAATGTCCAATTAAATCCCTAGAACCTACCGATAACATTAGCATGGGACAGCACGATGAAGCAGCCGCAGTACCTTTCAAAAATCTACGTTTCCTTAATTTAAATTGTACAAATATCGATAAATGGGAAAATATAGATTGTCTCACAAAATTTCCAAATTTAAGTAATCTATGGGTTAAAAATTGGCCATTATGGGAACAATTAGAATGTACAGAACATGAACGTCGTCAACTATTGATAGCGCGTTTACCTAACGTCGACATTTTAAATGGTGGCGGAGTTATAACGGCAGATGAACGTGAAGATGCGGAAAGAAGTTTTATACGGTACTATATGGAAAAACCAGAAAATGAAATACCTCAACGTTACAATGAACTAGTGGCGAAACATGGCAAATTAGAACCTCTAGTGAATATTAATTTAAAACCTGACAAGCGAATACGAATATTTCTTACGTATCACGACAAAACGGAGCCACGAATGGTCAATATATATCGTACCGTAGGTGATTTAAAAATAAGACTTGAGAAACTTGTTGGTTCAACGGCAAATAAAATGCGACTCTTCTATGTGGATCAAGACTATAAAGAATTTGGGCCAGAGGAAATGCGTTTTCCCAATAAATTTCTTTACAGTTATAATATACAGCCAGGAGATGAAATAATTGTGGATATAAAAAAGAAAATCACTACCGGATCTATACAAAATTAAGATGATGCTAAACCAAATACAAATCGAGAAATGTCCTGAAATTAATCCGCTCTTCAACTAATATGTGTCATCATACCCTATATCATCCTCAACCTACAGCTTCATCAATATAATAACAGAAACATGTGGAGATTGTTAAAGCGATACAGAAAATAATTATTTATTTATTAATAAATTGGCTTTGCCCTGTACTTGAAGTGGTGTAGGGTATTGCGAATTACCCCTTGAAGGGCTAGTGTGCGAAAATGAAGCAGCAAATAATAAACTTAAAAGCAATTGTACCTAACTACGTATGTATATATGCATAATTAAGTAGTCTACGATAGTTTATGATATATATGTAAATAAATAAAAAATATATTTTCTAAGTAAATTGTTTGTTTGAATGTAATAAGTATTGTAGGGGGGACAATGTTGTTTTTAATGAAATGGCAAGTATTATAAAAATAACGTTAGTTGTCAGCAGGGGGAAGGTTCAACACATTTACGCTCATTTATAATCACAGGTGTACTAGTGCGCAGTAAGCGCTCTGAAAAGACGCAGCTGCGACATTATTTAAAACCGCAACATGACAATATAATTAATTACGCGATTTATCGTTTGCAGTACTTGCGCATCATATGCAATTTACGCTGGCATAATAACGATCAGAAGTGCGAATGCCTCTGTTGGCGAAATCAATCAATTATAATCGTGGCTCACGACGTGACGCCCGTTATAGAAGGCTTCAAAGTCGTGTTTACAACTTTTTAGAAAGACCGCGAGGCCTAATAGCAATTTCCTATCACGTTGTAGTGTAAGTTGTATCAATTTTGATAGACAATGGCCCATAAAAAGTAAAACTCTGTCATTTCCACAGTTTCCTTATAGTCTTTACCTGCCTAGCTTTAAGTGTATTCTCAACGATTGAGGAATACGAGAAGGACGCTTTGTTTATATTATTTAGAATGGAGTTGTTAGTAGTTGTGTGGTTTACTCTGGAATTTTTTTTAAGGTGAGCAAATAGATTTATTTTAAAAAACGTAACAAATTTAAATTTTTCATCTCATTTCAGATTATGGTCATCGGGTTGTCGTTCGCGATATCAAGGATGCTTAGGACGTTTAAAGTTTTTAAAACGACCATTTTGTATAATAGGTAAATGGAACAACACAATTTTATTGCACTCATCACTACAATCCTGATCGGTTTAAAATTAACACAAAAACCGAATTCCTTCTTCCACATCTGAATATAATTTTCGCACTTTAATTTTTGTTTCAAGACATAGTCACTATAGTAGCTTCGATAGTTGTGATAGGCATGGGAACCTCAGGGCAAGTATTTGCTACCAGCGCCCTCAGAGGTTTACGTTTTTTTCAAATATTGCGCATGGTACGAATGGATCGCCGTGGTGGAACCTGGAAGCTATTAGGCAGTGTCGTGTACGCCCATAGACAAGTAAATCCCAAATCCCTAAATGTACGTCCATTGTAAAGATACAGATTGTTTTCCAGGAACTGTTTACCACCATGTATATTGGATTTTTGGGACTTATATTTGCTTCGTTCTTAGTTTATTTAATGGAAAAGGATGTGAATGTAAAATTCAATAATTTTGCCCAAGCTTTGTGGTGGGGCGTGGTAGGTAATCAAACCAAGTGTTGCATTTATTTTTCTACTTATTGTTTACCCATTGTACAGATAACGCTGTGCACTGTTGGTTATGGTGACATGGTGCCGGAGACTTGGCAGGGAAAATTGATTGCATCGTTTTGTGCACTGTTAGGTATATCGTTTTTTGCTTTACCAGCCGTAAGTTGTACATATTTTCCTTCAAATTAAATATTAATAAATAAATAAATGAATTTTCTTTCTAAGGGTATACTTGGCAGCGGATTTGCACTTAAAGTTCAGCAACAACAACGCCAAAAACATATGATACGGCGCCGTCAGCCAGCTGCTACTTTAATTCAATCATTATGGCGTTGCTATGCAGCGGATGAGAATTCTGTATCGACAGCCACATGGAAAATACATCAAGTGATCTTACCTAGTCCACCAGCCTCGTAAGTATTCCATCATTCTATTGTAATTCCTGTATACGTATACGTACCCTGTTTTGTTGGAGTGGACGCAATTTAGTATTGATATGCTATCTCTCAAAACTGTGTAATTAATTGGCATTGTTAGTCGCCCCCCTCACTTGTAATTAATTTATAACATGTAAAGTAATTTATGAATACTTGCGTGGAAGTGTAAAAGCTATATTTGGCGCTTAGCCAAGTCATTAACACCCACCACCACCACCAAGGCACTTTAAATCTCTGAAACGTGAATTGAAAATGGGCGAATTTTTCAACGTTATACCTTTTACAACTCATGAGTTATACAAATACTAGCTGATTTTGTTATTTTATACTGCACCGAGGGCGTTTCTTTCTATCGTTATTATCTTCAGGTTTTTAAGTTCATAACTTTATAAAAAGCACGGACGAATGGACAAGCTTTTAAAATCGTTTTATCTTTGTTTTTGTTTTTTGTTTTTTTTTTTTTTTCAAAACTCGAGGTGGTGGGTATATTAACGAAAAACTAATTTTTGCTTATTTCTAACATTTTGATTTTTTTTTTCATTTTTCAGTTCTGAATATTGGGATAGATTGTTTAAAAATTTAATTGATTATAGGTAAACAATCAAAATTCATTAACGAAACACATCACCACTTGTCAGTCACTTTGCCACACTAGTGAACATAACACATTTCCACTCACCATGTAATGTACCACCAAAAAAACTTTAACTTGATCGCTGTTGATTTTCAAAAATATTGCTTTTTACTGTAAATACGTGTTACAACCAGGCATGAGCAACAGCAGGCCCGCGTGCAGCTATATTATTAAAATTACATACGCTTGATTTATGCCGTCCGCACAAATGTTTCAATATTTTATTTGGCTAGTCGTAAAAAATATTGGTCATGCCTGCTCTACACGACTTGTTGTTGTTGTAGCGTTTCCAAGTCACAACACTTGTGCTCCGTATTCCATAGATTGTAGCTTCTAAATTGATTTTTTTTTTATATATGCTTATGGTTCTTCTTTGTCCACTTTCTTAATATTTGTTTTCCTAAATATACAGTTTTGGTAAACCGCTTCATTTGAATTCTCTCACTTCCACAGAAGAAGATTAAATATCTATAATGGATGTTGCGAAATTCCCTTAAGGGAGATTTTGGGACATTCTTTAAAGGTTTTTATGAAAAACTCTGAATCAAAATTATACACTTTTTGTTCAAACATTTAAACTCTTTTTTATAATATTAAGACATAAGTAAGCACACTTCAAGATTACAATAGCACGATATTGAAAATTATTTTAACATTTCAATTATGATTTAAAATGGCATTCGCAGAAGGACTTCGTCAAGTTTTAAGCACAATGCATCATTCGTGGCCCGTTTGCCTACCATAAGAAAGCATAAAAGTCAATTTACGCAGCCCCCCAGCATTGGTGGGGGTAGTGGTGGTGATGGAGTTAATGCCAATAGACCTCCAATATCCTCTAGTCGTTCGTCGCGGTATATACGAACACTTCGTGAAATAAATCAGTCTGTGGAGAATCTCGGTAAGTATGAATGTGAAAGTGTCCCGTCCATTTAATTACACCTTTACGTGCATGCATGTGCTCTAGTGTCGAGCTGGCTTAACTTTTCTTCTCTATATTAATGCTTCTTCTTCTTCTTCTCCGCTTAATCAATTAATTTTCTCGTAAAAATCTACTCTAACCGAGCTTACCTTTATTGTTGGCCGAATTATACGCAAAATGTGACAGCGAGAGCGAGCGCTCAGCGAACACGAATCAATATCTGTATAGAAACGCTGTATATGCATACATACATAGATAGTTACTGATAATTGTTGATCTCTATGCATGTTGGGTGTAGTAGACACGTTCCACACACATAACGGCTTTTATCAGAGTATCGAGTAAAACGATATTTTTGTTACTGCTCTAGCAGGATACCTTGCATATCCTTTTTACGTTTACGATAATTAGCAAAACAATCCTTACGCTTCAAACCAGAATCAGAGTTGCATGACCTTCAACTCGGCGTTTTCGTTTTCTTTGTTGTTGCCCAATCTTTTTTATATACCATAACATTACATGTTTGTAAAAAGAACAAAAAAAAAACAAAAAAAGGATAATACATTTATATATACATGGTTTCTATCCACATGTTATTGGAGAGATAACTACTTACATAAATACCTACAGAAAATCATTAACAGTTTAACTTACTAATCCTCATGGAGCAGCGCCTCTGAGGAATGGGGACTTGTTTGGAATGTAAGTTTATCTGTTTTATAGTTGTATATATATACGTTCATATAATTAAGATCATTTGTGTTATGTTACAAAATAATATCCATATGTTGTTGTTTTGTTTATGTTGTTTTTTTATATATAAGTATGTGTTACCTACAATATCACCAATATCACCAGTCATGTTTGTGTCACCGATTTGAATGACGTTACAGTCTCCCTTTTTTTTTTTTATATAAATCAAATTGTAATTATGTATGTGTTGTTATATGAATTTGTTAAAGGATTACAATAACAACAAATAAAAACTTATTTTTATACATTGTAAGAACTATAATACCTTGCAGCCTTTGGCACGACAACAATATACAGACAAGTGAAATTGTTATGGTCTGTCACGCCCGACTATTTCATACCCTACACCACTTAGCTCCTTAAGTTATGCTACAATTAAAGTAGTTGTATCTGTGAGGCACTGCCACATAAGCTATTTCGTGAAATATATCTAATCATATGGATAAGGGTCTAAAATGTACGTGGACAGGCAGACGGATGGTTAAATCGATTCAGATTCGATCAGTACACTTAAAGGTGGGTGTGGCACTTGCCGTTTAGAAGTTACAAATATCCGCATAAACTTAATATATCCTTTTAACACATGTGGTTTAGGGTCTAAATGCATATTTATGTAGGTACCAAAGAGTATTGCAGGGTACGTTCAGTTTTTTTTCTTTTTCATTTAAATAAAATTATTAAACTATATTGATACTCATGAGTATGTATGTGGCATGCGACTTTATTGCAGTCTTTTTTTCACATCTATTGAAGAAAAGAAGCGTACACTTAAAAACACTTTTCGTTAATTTTATTTTTCTTAAAAATAATTCTCAATTTCTTACAAATCGGTTGAGAGACACGCCCAAAATCATTCAAATCTATTAAGCACAAAAAAGTAACTATGATGTTAGAAGGTAGTCAAGAGGCGAAATGGGTAGGGTCGGAGAAAATCTGACTTGATGCAGAATACAAGTTTATAGTACGTACACTATTAGAGGGCGTATTCAATCAACATTCCCGCCCCAAAACGTTTTCTATCAGACTAACTATCAGATATATTTGAAGCAACAGAATTTTTTACGTGAATCTTTCGTTGCAATAGAATTGAATCCCTGAAGATCTATAGTTTTGTTATAGTGAAGGCCTGAAACATTTGTAAAAATCAATGTGTATTAAAATATAATTGTTGAAAATGTTGATGTTTTTCTTTTGGTCGAATATTTATATGTTTATATATGTTTGATGTGCTTTATGTTTCCGTATTAAGTGTGCATATATATTTCAATACGTTTGATTGATAGAACTCATTATGTAATCGATATCGTTTTTATATGTATGTAACAAAAAAAAAAAAAAACCGCAAATTTGTTATTATATGGCGTTTATAAATGCCTCCAATAGTAAGAAGCAAACGAACGTTAAACACAGTTATGGTTTTACCAAAACTTATGCATTTCAGAGGTGGTACCAAATGGAAGATCGTTAAATCCGAGTCTTAGCGAAGACTCTGTCGCGGATACCACTTTTTTGAAAAAGAACTCTGATGGTAAGTTGCACGTTTAAAAAAAAAAAAAAAAGAAAAAAATTCTGGATGTTGTGCACCAATGTCGTAATTATTACCTATTTAACCTGGTGTGGTGTAAGAAGCTAACAGAGCAGGTTAATTGTTAAATGGAACGCATATAAAGAAGGCTAGAAGGCTATGTCAAAATAATGTAGTTTTCATGTGGATTTTCCTTTCATTCCTGCTTACTACTTAATTATTAGGGGGGATAAGGATTGGATAGATAAAATTGGACCGTTTATCGAATCGCCAACTCCTTAGTGTTGCCACCTTGTACAAATTAATATTATTATACTCTTATTTGTATTACCAGCGGCAATGTAATTATAGCGGTGTTATAACGGTACGCTGTCGTAAGTCTAGAGGCATACGTAATATCATCTAAAATTCAGCTATTTTCTATTCAACTCATTATAACGACCAAGTAACACCACCACAAAGTCGACCATTTCAGTGCGTACTTCTTATTAGCATATTATGGTTATGTTTCTTTAGGCCAAAATTCCATAAAATAACACAAAGGGCACTACTCAGAGCGTACGCTAAGCATACATAAGCCATACACAATTTATAGTACTCAATCAATATTGTTGTATGCATTTGTAATATTGTCAGCTTATTTGTTGAATTTTCCTTCACTTGTTTTAAACTAAAATTCAAGTTAAAATTATGTCCACATTAGTGTTATTTATGTGCTTAAAAAAAAACTCACCTTCTTCGCTACACACACAAAAGTATGCTATAAAAAAAGTTTCTTAGTCGAAATACTAGTCCAGAAATACACAATAAATACACCCACCGCCCTATACACCTGGGCTGCGGCATTTCCTTCACCAAACCACACAACAGAGATTTTGCCTAACAAAATATTTTTACTCTCCTTTTTGCAGCATCCTAATCTTTCCCGCATGCTTCTATATGTAACAGATATACATACATATACTCGTATGCAGAGTCTGCAAATACTAACCAGACACAGAATAGAAATATTCATAATTTACGGACGTACGGACAATAATGAAAAATACTGTACATGCTACAGTAATTTTGTCCGTACGTGAGTCAAAATGAAAAATAGAGCTCCAGAAGTTAAGACATGAATCCTAGATATGAAAAATTTTGTACACGAAATCCTCAAACGTTAGAATAAACTTATATAATAACAGAATTTTTTTTTTGTATACGTTTCAAATGAAAATTAACGGACGCATGAACTAAATTTGCATGCTAAAGTAATTAAAGTAATGTTCAGACCCCAAAGAAAAACACAAACTGCAAGTATAAGTACATATGGAGAAAAGTTTGAATCGTATTCCCCCGCACTTTAAATGCCGATTAGACCGCGCAAGAATTTGTTATTTGTGGGTGTGTATACTACAGAAAATTAGACTTTAAGCAGCCTTCCAATACATAATAATAATATTCCTATTATTTACCTGCTTATTTGATTTTTAAAATTTTGTATTTTAACACACACTCGTAGATTTATAAATTATTCTTAATATTGTATAAATAAACGTAGTCCCTGTAACAAGTTGACAACGAGATATAATCTAAGAAACTAAGAAAATTTTTAAAGCTGATTTCTTTTCTTATCGAATTCTTTCGACGATTATTTAGATGAAGACGAAGAACCACATTGTATACAGTTAACTAAACAACACAAGACTGCCATACGTTTCATCAGGAAAGTAAGTAAAATTTTAAAACCGTTTAAGTACGTGCACGCATTAATATATTCTGAAAATTACAGCTGAAATATTTTGTGGCCAGACGTAAGTTTAAGGAAGCTCTTAAGCCCTACGATGTCAAAGACGTAATGGAACAGTATGCCGCTGGACATGTAGATTTATTGGGTCGTGTAAAAAACGTTCACGCTAGGTATGGACTACCATTTAAATACAGTTAAAATTTAAATATTTAATAAGAAAAACGTATTTCAGATTGGACCAAATTTTAGGAAAGCAAGGCTCTAAATGCAAAGATGCCTACGTCTCCAAAATAAGTTTAGCGTCGCGTGTGGTAAAAGTCGAAAGACAGGTAAATCATTTTCATGTAAATATAAAGTTTAAATTTACAAAAAGAAATAAAAATTCTTCAAAAAATTTAGGTAGCAGATATAGAGGAAAAATTAGATATGTTGATAAAAACCTACATGGAAGATCGTCAACAATTTCAAGTGGGTGGTAAAAATTTTCAGGTTCTAAAACATTCCAAAAACAATCGCATACAACCCCTTAAAAAAAATTTAAACAACTCTATAGATCAAGAAAGACAAAACGATGGAGATGGTGGTGTAGTTAAGGGCGAATCTGTTGAATCAACATCAGATACTATGGAAGTTTTTGCCGGTTGCAAAAAGGTAAGCAGTTGTATTTAATTGAACTGCAATTTATATGCTAACATAGGGCGTGGCGTAATCAACAGATTCTGTTTATATAATCGGAATGACAAATTTTGTATAATAAGCGTTAATTCGTTATTTTCAGCTTTCCGATAATATTGGAAATGTTTCATTGATGGATAGGGCCATTAGTTCGCGACCTAGTAATCAATACTTTGCAGAAGATTTTTTAGTTGATGTGGAAGAAAAGGCAAAGAAAACAGTCACACTAAGGTAACTTCTTGATAACATTAACCGCATCTAATAAATTAAGTAAAATTGTACAGTCCAACGCCTCAGCAATGGCAAAAAGGTAATATCTCGATCGCAATGCCTGACACGAGTACGGGGTGTGTAACATCCAATAATGAGCAACAGATATTGGAAAGTTCAAGTAAGAATAAGAATAATTGAAACGCCTTTTAATGTGATAACTGCTATAGAAAGCATTCATATATTTGATGGTAGTAATTGTAATAGAAGAATACGAAGATCCAGATGACAATGATAATAATGGTAAGGAAGAAGTAGACGAATATCCATCGTGGGAAATGGAAAGCGATACTGTGATAGATGCCATTACTGAAGATGATGCGGATTGCTATGAAACAGCAGAAAATACCGCCTTATTAAATCGAACCTCAATTGTTATAACGCCTACCAGTTCTGTATGCTTTTAATGGCCACCCAACATTTCATTAATGTTTTAATATAAGTTAATTGTATATTTTTAGAGTAATTCCGTACAGAGTCTTCAAAATATAGATGATCTAAACGCTTCTACAATAAACAAATCGAATTTGCTCCCGCCCAAAATGGGATAGTATACGAATTGCTGTAGAGAAGGCAGGCTTTCCAAATTATTATACAACCGCAATGCCTAATATTTGTACATTTTAGGTTTTATAAGCCAATTTTAATTATATTGGTTCTTATGCATATATAAAGGGTTCATATTAAATATGGCCTCTTACCTTGCGTGCGCCCAAATCCGGCACATCCAAGCATCCATATCGGTAATCCTTAACGTTGTATTGCATTTTATATGAACAATTGTGATACAGGTTTACTACTTCAAACTCTGAGTGTTCAAATCAAAATAAATTAACTTAAACAATAACAAAACACTACAAATTAAATCAAAAGATAATAAAATATTTTCATTCGAAGAGTAACCATAATTGGATATATCTTTACTTTATATTTTATTTGAATTTTCGGTAAGGACCAATATTATATATATGGAACACTTTAACACCACCACAAATAATTTTGATGAATTTTTCTTTTGAACTGAAGCTTCAAACAATTCTTAGGTTAGGTTTCAAAATGATGTACACTTTGAAAAAATTAGGCACTTGTCATAAAATGCAAAAATGGCGAAATATTTTTCACCTGATATAAATTTGAATACACACAGTTTTATGACCAACTAAATAGTTAGGGAGCTTCAGTTGAACATTTTTTTAGGATAAAAGTGTTTTATTTAATTATTAAAGCATTTGAGTAATTTTAATGTGTTTCTGCGCTTCCAAATTTGTATTTTACAATATAACTGTTTTTTTTTTTCTTGATTGTTTTCTCTTCTTTCATGAGAGTTTCCGTTTAATTTCGGTTTGCTTTTTGCCGAATGTCAGAGTTTTTATGATAGAATATGGTAACCACCTGCACAAAGTAATTATGGCGTTGGCAACTCAGTTTGTATATTTTAAGGCTTAGCAACCCTATTTCCTTGAATTACTTTTGGTATATGAGAAAAAATTTTTGCTTCAATATTTTGTTGGATATTTGTCTTTCGTCTTTGTGCATTAATTCTACAGTAAACATATATTTCACATAAAGGTGAGTTAACAAAATTTATAAAAATTATATTCTAAAAATAAGGATAAGATTAGCAGATTTTGATATTGTGTAGAAGAAAATTATAATTAAGATTACAAATGATGTGTTCATTTTTTGCAAATAAGGTAATTGGAACGAGATGTAAAATTTTCTCTAACCTCGGTTTTATCATACGGAAAAACCTTGAGGAAGAATCAATAATTTTTTTCTCTTAAAATAGTATATAAATCTTTTTGATCATTTAAAAATAAATGCATGCAAAAATATATACATATGTGATTAAAGGTGCCGTGAGTCATTAGTGTGCGTTTAAAAGAAATTGCACACTACATTTAGGTAAAAGAAATAATCAAGATGGCGGAAAAGTGAAAACCGAACAAGACGTATAAATTAAATTACAGAAATGCCCACATTTATTCGAATATAAAGCTTAGAAGTCGTTTGAATAAAGTAAAAGTTCCTCTATTGATTAATAATTTTATTCATTCCGTGCAGTTATTCCAAAGGGGGCGTTTCCGCAAATATACTTATATCCCGGATCAAACTTTGACGTTTATAAATGCATAAAAAATATAACAAATCATAATATTATAATTTAAAAGAAATTTCACCATTTTTTTTTTAACTTTTTACAGGACTTCAAGGCAACTATCAAATACAGAAACAGTTTTAAAAAACATCATCCAACAACAAAAGTTTAAAAAATTATTCTTTTCTGCATAGAACTTGATTGGTGACCATACAAGTTTGTGCGTAATACAGAATTTTATATATACAAATTAAACAAAAATTCGCTGTCTCTTAACCCTTATTAATTTGTGTGTGTGTCTTAATTTTTGTATACCTAAAAATCTTAACGTCCATTGCATTAAACTTGTGCTTGGGCAATCGGTGGTTATTATAAATTTGACTCAACAGTGTGTAACAATTTTATACATATTTCATTTTAAAGGACGAACTATCGTACAAAACTTTACCATTCCTTATTAGCATTATTGCAACATTTGTCTTGAGAAAGACGCATTGTAACAAAAGTTGACTTTACATTGCCGGATTTCTATACAAAATCAACCATCACCATTGAGGGAGTTAGCAATATCGGTAATCCAAACGCTGGTAGTGGCAAGTCGAACTTTTTAATAACGGCTAACGCGAACCATACTGACCGCTTCAACGACAATTACAATAATCGCGGAGGGGGCCAATCCCCGCCGACACCCATTGTCGGTAAAACATTGCTCAATACCAATACAAAGCTTCTGAATATTACTACCGCATCGGATACGTTCAATAATCTGAAAAATATATTAAAAATTGATAAAGGGAGTACAACACTTGAATCGAATAGACTTAGAGGAGGTGGTAACGCCAAAGGATTGTCGAGCTCAGCCGAAAGTCGACTAAGGTCTGGAGCTGAATTAGCTTCGAGTTATTTTCCCAACGGTTATAGTAAAAATTCTGTCAAAATTCGTCAACACGATTCTGAAGTGAGCCCACGGCCTCGACGATCTTTCCAGAGTGATTCGTCGTCGTCGCGTTACTATAACAAAAATAGTGACATTTTGGGAAGTCTATCGGCCGGAGTTGTTAGTAGCAACAGCACCAATAACAACAATCCAAGCAATCACACTGGACGATCAAATCTAATTAATAACGATATACTGAGAGGTAACGAACGCGATCGTATACCGTTCAATTATCAACAACTAAGTGAAGGCAGTAACAGCAGCAACGTCAAGCGTAGAGATTACCACCAACAGGCTCCATCTGCACAAACCACCACTACTAACGACAATGGTTATGGACGTAATATAAATTTGAACTCTGGTGGAGGTGGTAACTACCGCCAACACAACAATGGCAGTGGAAACGGACACTTGCGTCAATTCGGACCATCATCTAATCCAGGCTACAATAACATTGGTCACAATTACAACAACCATAGCAAACCATACGGACCGCGATCAACCATCTCTAGCGATGGTCAAATAAACCACTATAACGGCAACAATAATAATAGCAATAGTAATTACCGTTCTTTACAACGTGGCCCACCGCCAGTAGAGGATTTTTGCAGTAACATAAACGAATACGAACATCCGTTGCGTTCTAATAGTACGCGTTATAACAATAAATCAAACAGTCTAGAAAGGGAACGAAACCATAATCGTTATTCGCAACAGCCTAACCTACGGCAGACAGGTCGTAATAATAATAATAATAATAACAATAATAACAATAACAACAACGGTAACGGTAATCGGGTATACGAGCGAGATCGTACTCGTGAACAATTCTCTGTTGAAAATAATAACAGTAATAATAATAATAATAGTAATCGATTTAATCTTCGCTCACAAGCCGGTTCTGCGGCTCGCGGTGGCGTAGATAAAAATAATGTATCCTTAGGTGGTAACTCAACAACAACAGTTTTGCCACCACCACCATCATCATCATCAATAAATTCCTCTGCATCTTCAAGAGGTATTTCTCCAAACAGTTCCATTGTTCAAGTCTCGTCTACGACAGGAGGAGGAGGAGGAGGAGGTGTAGGTGTAGGCTCCATTAATCAACAAACTACTCCAGTTGCCACTCCACCACCACAATTGACTTCCGGGCGTTGGGTGCCGCCATCCCTTCGTCCCCAACATGCCCTTACGCAAACCGAAAGAAACGATTCCATATTTAGAAGAGTACGAGGCATTTTGAATAAACTAACACCAGAAA
Organism: Ornithomya fringillina; assembly: GCA_963978525.1. Taxonomy (NCBI): domain Eukaryota; kingdom Metazoa; phylum Arthropoda; class Insecta; order Diptera; family Hippoboscidae; genus Ornithomya; species Ornithomya fringillina. Next base: position 10,497,745 of record OZ021694.1, read on the forward strand.
AATTCACAGAGCTCAGTGACGAACTCCTCAAACTCGATTTAAATTCAATTGTCATCTTGAATGGTGTTATTTTGCTAATTTTCGATAAAGCTTTGGATGAGCCGAAATATTCATCTATGTACGCACAGCTGTGCAAGCGTTTGGCAATTGAAGCACCATCGTTTGAAAAGGATCCCACTCCCCCTATATGCACTTTTCTACGACTTCTGATAAATATTTGTCGGGATAAATTTAATACTCGTTTCAAACGCGATACTGCCGAAAGTGATTCTCAATTTAATAAAGTCCATCGTCCGTATCAAGCGGCCTCTGAGAATGATGCGGATGAAGAAGAACGACGCCATTTGGCGAAGCAGCGTATGCTTGGAAATGTCAAATTCATTGGGGAACTTAATAAGTTGGATATGCTGGCGAAAAATGTCCTCCATCAGTGTATTGAGGAGATGTTGGATAAAAAGAAGAAGCGCTCGACCACGAAAGAAGAAATGTGTGAGGACATGGAGTGCTTGGCACAGTTGCTCAAAACTTGCGGCAAAAACTTGGATTCAGAACAGGGCAAAGAGCTGATGAATCAATATTTTGAAAAATTGGAACGTCGGTCGAAATCTACAGACTATCCGCCTAGGATACGCTTTATGCTAAAAGATGTAATCGAACTGCGTGAAAACAATTGGATACCACGCAAGGTGGCAACAATTGAAGGACCCGTACCGATCAAGCAGATACGCAGCGATGACGAACCACTGATACGTACACCGTTTGTCAATCGTAACCGTGATATGCGCAACAATAGAGACGATCGTGAAAATAATAATTGGATGAGCCCATTCCCATTCAATCTTCAGTCGGGTGGATTTAATGAATATTCGCCATGTGTGAGTGCTACGGGAGCATCTACAATTTCGCAGTAAGTACGATTAATATTTTTTTTATGTATATTTTTTATTAATAAGCTGTAATCGAACACCGTATGTGATTACAAATAAAATTATATTAAATTATTTTTATATTTGAATTATTATTTAAAATAAAAATGATTCACATATCAGTCCATAAATATTTCGAAAATGCAAATCTTTCTCCTTTTAAGCTTTTATACGTCATCTATGGGCCATAATCGATCGTATGGTAACAACAATAATCGGGAACGCAACAGCCAAAATAACAATCAAAATAATAGCAATCATCGCTTCAATAAGTTGCACGGCGGCCAGTCGATGAGCGGCAATGGTCGCGATGATCGCATACAGCAACGAGATCAATCAAATTCTCAATATAATAGTAATAATCATATGAACAACAACAGCAATAACAATAGCAACAAAGAGTTGGCACCGCGCTTTAAACGCAATCTTATCACCACACATCAAGATCCCGTTGAAAATCTGCAAATGAGACCAGCTGCTAATTCGTTGCTTTTTAAAGTTAAATCAAATCAACACCAAAAGTTTCCACCAACTTTGCCAATTTTAACTGCGCCAACGGCAACGAATAGCTCTGGCAACAGCTTAAATTCAGCCGGAAATTTCAACCACAACAATAATAATAGTATGCAACTGCCTAATACACAATACCCGTCGCTCAACACCCCCATTACCCATTTGACTTCTCAACCAAACTTGCGCCTTGCCGGTGGTAGATTTAATGACAACAACGAGAATCAAAAAGTGAATCAGAGCAGCAACAGCAGCAGCAGTAGTAGTCACCTTATTGATAAAACAGCTACGAAATTCTTCGGAATGCGTATTTCTCCAATGAACCAAGATCATCAGGAAATAATGGGCAATTTATCGCACAATAAAAAACCGTTAGAGAATGGTGTAAATGAGGATTATGGCAATAATAACAATTCTATGCCGCCGTCATTGATTACAAAACAAGGGTCCATAGAGAGAGCTTCCTGTAGTGGTAGTGGTGGTGGTAAGCAAGCAAAGAAAGAAAAGAGTTTCAACAAAGAGGAAGTGCTGAAGAAAGCGGCAACGTTTGTAAAAGATCACTTTTTCAATGCAGTCGAGGAAAATAGTGCCGACAGTAGTGCTGATGATGACGAAGTTCAATTAAATGACCTTGTCAGCGGCTTTTTAGAATTGAAAGTCCCCGAAAAGTGTATGAAGGATGTTGGTATTAATATGATATTGGATGTCTTGGAGAAGGGTGACGAGTTCTATTTGAATCGATTGATCATCTTCTTGCAAGCTTTACGTAAACAAGCGAATCTGAAGCCGAACATGTTCTTTGAAATCTTCCGACAAGTAGTGAACAAGGTGAATGAACGTGAAGCTTTGAATCCTCGCATTACAGCACATTTGGCCAGTCTATTGAGCAAAGCCACTGTGGGTGAGTTCAGCTTGTTAAAACTGAACGACATTGCCATCTTTACAGACAATGGTCAATATTATCCATTGTTTCTACTGGTATTACAACATCAACACAAAACTATAGGCAAGGCAGAGTTGGAGGCAAAGTTCTATGCTAGCAAAATAGATTTAATGAATTGCCTGCCCGAGGTGGATCGCATCAAAGAACGTCTAGCTGAGATACTCGATGATCGTTCGTTAACATTCTTATATCCATTGCTAAAGGTGCAAGCTGAAATGAGCCGACAAATAGCCAATGATTCCAATCCGGTAACATTCTTGAAATGGATTAAAACCAACGTTGAATCGAAACATTACAGCGAGGAGGGTTTCATAAATGCTCTAATGACGGTAATCGTCAAATATGTAACCGCTATGACTACTCTAGCGGATGGAGTTGATGTAAAAACATGTCCCGACAAGTCTGTCCAAACAAAAGAGGAAAGTCTACTTTGTAAATATTGTAGAATCTTGCAAACATTTTTGGATCACAAAACTGAATTACAATTAATTGCCATTTATGCTCTACAAGTGTTTTGCTACAATGAGGATTTCCCCAGAGGTAAATTATTAAAATCTTTTTTTTTTTTGTTTTTTTTTTCTTCATTATATTTTCTGGATTATATTTCTTCTGCTCAGGTTTATTGCTCCGTTGGTTTAAGTACATGTACGATTTCGAAGTGATTGATGAGGAAGTTTTTATGTTATGGAAGGAGGACATCCCCGAAAAATATCCGGGCAAGTGTACCGCTCTATGTCAAGTTAATAAATGGATTACATGGCTGCAAGAGGCTGAATCGGAAGATGATTAAATACTTTATTAGTGACACTTCAAAATTCTTCAAACTATTGACCTATTTAATATAACGGTATTGTATTTTGATACAATGAGCATCATTGCCGAATCTTACAATTTTACTACTGCATTATAAAAAACTAAACCGAACGGGAAAATTACATGATATTGGAATTATGAAAAAAAAAACATTAAGAAGAACAAAAATATCCATAGTACAGTAGAAACAAACAGCGAACAATTAAAATGAAAAAAAAAAAAGAACAAAAAAAAAAATAACTGAACCGCACCCCATCATGATAAAAAGTATAGCAAAATAAAATACATACATACAAATACACATATATAGCCATCACGTGAATATTTCCAAATTTATTCCTATATCCATATATATGCAACATAAAAATTTCAAATTAAAATTATTGTAAAGATTCCAGATATTTAAATAAAGCGAAATTAACATCTGATCGCACAAAGCAATTGTGAAATATTTATTTATTATTTGTATGACATGCCATGCCCACAGCTAACTTATTAATGTGGGCACAAATGGCTTTTTTACTCGTTATGTATCATTTACTTGGCTACTAATTTATGAATTCAAAAATACAAACCATTTAAATTTTAGAATGGTGCTTTCAAAAATTGGGAAAACTCTTGCATTATCCGGAAGAAGGAATTTCGGTAAGTCATTGTTATATGTTATATATTAGTTAATATCAGTAACCAGTTAAATCAGTGTAACAGTATTAGAAACCAAATGTTTCTATAAAATGAGCTTTTTGCTATAGAAAAGCTTTGCTGTTAAAATTTTTTACCGTACGCATGCGTACGCAATGATATAAAAAGCTGATGTAAAATTTGTATACACTTGGCTCTCAATTTACACAATTTTAAGAAAAAAAATCAATAGTTAGATAGTTTATCATTCCGTTTGCAATATCCAGAAGGATCTGAGTCGATTTAGGGGTTTGCGTTTATTTACTCTTCTTTTAACAAATTTCCTTTTACACGAATTTCACAAACTATTCTATTAATTGAGACTTAAGTGTATATATATATATTAATAATAGTATGTACTAGGCGCGTGTGTATATGTATATGTGCTTACGTGTTAAAGCACTGAGCGTCTTTTTGTTTGTAAAAGAAATGATCTCAGTTGTGTCGCGTAATTCGAAGAGTTAGCTCGATTTCGGTTGCTGTTAAACATATTTAAAATATAAATGAGCTTTCTATTCGGTACGGTCGACTAACTTTATTAACTAATTAAAAAAAAAAAAAAAAATTATTCCCCAATTTTGTAAAACCCAAGAAAAAAATGAAATTAATGAAATATTTGTGAAACATATAAAGTTTTGTGTTAAAATTATTTTGGAACGTATTAAAAATCTTATTAAAAGCTGAGAAATAAATTAATGGTGAGCTTTTATTAAAGTTGAAAAAACTACAATTATGGTTTTTTTCTTTTTTTTTTTTTGTATTAAACCAATGTGATAATCGAAGAAAAGGTCACTTTTAAAAGTGAAATTTATTCAATTTATAATTGAATTGGGGCTTTTTGCTTTAACGCTAATGTAATAATTCATTTGTTGAATGTCTGTATTATTGACAAGTTTGATTGTCCCGTTAATATAATAGAAAGTGAAATTCATTGAATGAATTGAATTTCTACCATGAAATTGAATGCATACTCACTTGACAAAGGCGTCTGCAACACTTGGAAGTAAGCTTCTTGAAACTGTATAGAATATATAGTAAATGTTTCTTTGGTTAGCAATATATTTGTGATCTAATCATGTTCATTTATTGTCGCGTTCAGACTTGTATGTATGATAAAAATACGTGCAAACGTGCGCTTATACAACATGATTGAACACCTTAAACGATCACTGTACAATGTATGAAACTAATAGCCACGCCCCCAATGATTTTTTTATTGTTAAATTTTCTTAACACACATACATGAAGGTTTTTTTTGCTTAATCGTATATATTGTTCAAGGGTGGCCGGGTTGGATATCCAAGATTTGGCTGAAATTTTGCAGATAATGTTAAACTTTACAGTCAAAACATGTAGTGTGTGGTGTAAAAAAAGAAAAAGCAAAAAAAAGTTTAGTTAAGCATTTTATATATAAATTAATTAAAATTTTAGGTACTCTCCACTTACTACTTACTATGTTTAATTGATAAGCATAAGGCACATAAATCATGACTGCCATTGGAATGGCATTCATTCTGAATTTGTTGTTGAAACTTTCTTCTCGATGTTGCAAACGTAAAGACTACCTTAGTGTAATCAAAACACTACTTTATTGTAATCAAAACATTAAAGAATTTCAACAACGCCAACAACAATAAACTCTAATAAAACGGTTAAGCAATTTTTTTTTCTTTTTTTTTTTGTCGCTACTTTGAACTAATCAATAAAATGTGAAGGAATAAATTACAAAGAAGTAATAAAAAGGTGTTATAATAATTAGACTGCACGTATGAATAATATTAAGTTGGAATATCGAAATTAAACAATTAAATACGTTGGAATAATTGATAATTAAATACTCAGCTGGATTATCATAAAAACAGATAGTAAGCAATTAAAAGTTAAAAGTTTGAAAGTTTGTAAAAAGAAATGTCGAATATATATAACAATCCAACAATTTTCGGAACAATAAGTTCTAAAAATTTTCTCATACCTTTCCTATATTAAGTATCAAGTTTGTTGTTTGAGTCTTTTGCTTTTATACTCCATATTATTATGCCATATATACTATACTACCATACTACAAGATTTCGAAGATATAATAAAGTATTTATTGTGTAGAATCATAAAAGTGCCACGCCCACAGTCAATAAATTTTCAAAAAAAAAAAAATTAAGGAACAAAAAGATATACACACATATTTATAGTCAGAATATTTATCAATGGATAATAAATAGGCGGGGTTTGACATCAGGCAGACAGACAATAAGAGTATATATGCAATGACTACCAAGAATAATTTAATTTCTAACAATAACAACAACAAATGTTTTTTTGCTTGAATTCCTTACATTACATTCTGGCACCTCTATTGTCGTTTCAATTACTTGATATTATGAATGAAAGAATTCAATAAATTACTTGCTCACTGTCATATAATAATATAATGATGACATATTAAGTCTTAACAACAACAATAACAACAAAATACTAATTAAAACAAACATTTAATGTAGACGAACGGTCGGTCTTCTGTCTAAAAATAATGAATGAAAATTATAAAATCGAAAAATGACGCAACAATTAAACAATTATGCCTTTAATGAGAATAATTAAGCGGAAAATTTGACATTTATACTATATAGTCTGCGGCAAACTGAAACATACTCTATTATATCTATAAGATATCTGAAGTAAATTTATTCAAATTTTCTTTTATTAGGGAAATCAAACATTTTCTTTTGGGAAAACAAAAATTTATGTTATGTTGTATTGTTTTTTCTTTTTTTTCTTTTTTTTTCAAAACGGGGGGGCTTTAATTATTTATTTCCGTTTTCTCTACAATTCGTTGGTCAATTCATTTCATTGTTGTTGTGGTATAATAGTTATTAGTTACGCTTTTTGTTTTCACGTTCGGCTGCATGAGGTGTCTGTCTGTGCAGTTAGCCTGATATTTATGGAATTTTGTCGTAAACCTTAACCTAAGAACGGACGTACGTACCATTTAATACATGAACACTTACTATATATAAAAACGTACATAAACAAAAATTGTAAAAAAGATGATACGAAAATTTATGGACATTTACCCTTTTAATTAAAATAAATAAAAATTGTCATGTTGGCGTGGTCTTAATTTTGAATCTTTATACCCTTAATTAACTAAATAGGCTTTATTGGTTTTAGATACAATTTTTGGATATTTTTCGAATTAACATATATGGGCGTGACATGCATAGAATAGGGATTTCTTTTAATGAATATTAAAGTAGCTGCTGTATCTTATCTTAACGAACGAATTATATATTTAAGGGAGCTTCTTAGGAATTGTGGGCGTAATGCCCACAATTATAATCTTCAACATGTTTATGGACAAAACAAAATATATATAGACATTGTTTTTATTGCCACTTGAAGGAGTGTCACCGAATCAATTTTGTCTAGTTCAAATTGCTACATATCAATTCTTACTTCAATATATAAAATTTTCGATAGTGAGGGCTGCAAAAAAAAGACAGATAAACGCCTAACTATAATATGTAGTTTCAGATCTTCGAATATATACAGTTTATAGGATGTGTGAAGCCTTCACCTGGGTATTGTAAACGGTATAACAAACTTAGCATACTTTCCCAAACGGAGTTATGTGGAGGACGTAATAATAGGTGAAGGACCATATATTGATATATGAGGCAATTAATTGTGCTGATGTTGTAAAACGTTATGTGTTGCAAGATTTTATGGTATGGGATATTAAACTATTAGGCTGAAGCAACTCACTTCACTTGTTTACTATAATTTATCATTTATCCCATTTCTTCTCCTTATCGTCGTTTTGCTGGCGTTTACATTTACAGAGAGAGGGTGATTGACCGTAAAGTTATTATAATTTGGTTTTTTTTCAATGCGATATAAAATAATTATTCCTATTACAGTTATATTGTAAAATGTAATTAGAAAAGAAAACGAAAGCTTTTTATTTACATACGTATATATGTTTAATACGTGCTTGCATATTTGCATTTAAACGTTCGTTTCCCCTTGAACCGCACCACACAAAAACTCGTTTATTAGCTTTGGCTTTACTTACTAGCAAGCTTTCAATTGTAAGCTTTTCTTGTATTCATTTTGAACTCGTTATAATAACCATAATGCCATAGAGTCGTTTGCGTGCGTGTTTTACTGGTTTCTTCTTAACATCTATTTCCTCTGATTGCATTTTTATAACTGAGTAAGCATACACACATATATACATATATGTAAGTATTTATTACAACAACTATTTAACACACAGCTATAAAATACAGTCAACAAACATCACATGTTACTGAAAATGTTGAAAATTCTTATTCACAAAAATCAACTTAACTGTCGATAACCAATGAACGCTTTAAACCTTTCAGTAAACTTTATGTACAAGCGCTGTTATGTTATATAAAAATAAAAATATGCACAAGTATGTGTGTCATTACTGTTTCAGCATATTAATTGTTTTTGAGTGGATAACGAATCAAATGAAGCGGATTTTTTACCTTTAAAGTTTTGTGCAGTTTTTCTTGGAAATACTTAACATTTGAAATCCAGAGTCCCCCACTAAAAGGAAGTCGTTGACTTTTGAAGATTTTTTTTTTTTATTTTTTTGCTTAAATATATCACTTTGTCAAAATGTATGCAACGCTGAAAAGGAGATTCTTTATTATTCTTGATTAATATTCAATACTGGCTTAAAATTCGTCTGTCCGTCTGTCTATCATTCTCTCATCAGATAGCTATGGTTTCGTCTAAAGATTAAGCAAAATTGGTTATATTATATATATATTTGTATATATTTGAAAAATAAGTAAAATGAAATTTTTATTGTTTTTTTTTTCAGCTTAAAAATATGGTATCACGACGTAAGATACTTTCACGATCTAGGGATGATCTGAATTTGGATCAAACGTTTAGACCACATGAAGAAGAGGAAGATGTTTGGTATCAAAGAGATAAGTTATACAAAGTAAGTACAAAAACCAACTTAGTTAATAATTAGAAAATTTTCCCTTTTCTTACAACATTTCACACACTGTCAAAAATGTGAACAATTTTTATTGGTTTTGCTAAGATCGTTAAGAATAGTAATTTATTTTAATAATACATAAATTGTTTAAAAGGGGGCGAATATCTAAGATTTAGTTTAAATTAAAAACAGTTTTTATACCCTCCACATAAGATGGGGTGGGGGGTACACTTAGTTTCTTATTCCACTTCAAAATATATATATTCTTGATCAGCATGAAAAAATGAGTCGATTTAGGCATTTCTTACTTGTTTTTCACTTGTTCTTCTCTTCTCTACGATGTCTTGAAATCAGTTAAAACCGAACGAAGCTGAATATCAAAAGTATTGCAGATTTAGATATCAACCGGCTTGGCATCAATACTAAAACATTCTCTAACTAAATTGCTTGGCGTAAAAAATATTCTACACAAATTTTTATCATTTTCATAACGAAAAAAATTTAAAAAAAAACAGCAGAATGAACAGAAATATTTGAACTTTTAATAGTCACGATCACAATGGCAGGCAGAGTCGCTAAAGCAGCTCCGTTTTTACACAGAGAGAGAGAGAGAGACAAAAGTGAGACAAACGAATGGAGTGTCTGATGCGTTTCGCATTCAGTTGCACTTATATTTAGTTTATTGAAAAAATAAAAAGGCGCCTTTTAATCGACATTTCATTTAGAGTTGAGCCAGCAGCAAATCTCTCATTTTTTATGTAATGTTGTTGACATTTATTAGTTGTTCTTTTTTTTTGTTTTCTTTTGATTCAGTAACGAGTGCTTTTTGTTTAAAAATTCATCATAACATATAAAAAAATTTTCAACCAGTTTCAAAATGTTCACTCGCGTCCGATAGTTTCCTAATACCAAACCTAAGCGTTCGCCTAAGGAAGGGACTTCCGAAATATACTCACAGAATTCTCAAAATCTCTTTAAAGCCAAGACCACAATTTGCAAAAACTTTATGGTTACAAAAGTGGATTCATATAGTTGAAATCTGTTTGAAAGTGCATTTTGAAAATGGGCGTTATTATATAATAAACACGCCCTAATTTTTCATCTTTCCTTTACTTTTTAACACAAGCTTCATTACTGAGGGGAAATAATTATAAAATATATTTCAGCAGATAAAAAGAAGGCCTGCCACGCCCATAAGTTATCTGTAAATATGGAGGTTATATAAATAAAGTTTTTTTTATTTGATTTTTTTTTCCATCTATCTACTATTCAAACCTCTTTATCTTCCCCACAGACTGTAGTGTTTATCATTCCAATTCTATAGGAGACAACTTGTGCCAAATACTTACTGATTTATATTAACCAGCTGGCCAATATGTAGTGTATGAATGCATGTTATACCTAACAAACGGTTATTACGTATATTGTTAACTGTTTGGTTGTCCATTTTATATGAAGATATACCGTTTACCACAAGAGTACGTGTACAGACCATGAAATTTTAATAGGCAGTGAAATGATGTCAAGAATACAACACAACATAACATACATATACGAACATAATTAAGTCAAGAAGGGCTTTCTAAAGAGTATAAACATAAGAAGATTTTTTTAGCTTACCCGGGTATACTCGTATGTACTCAGTTTAGCACGTTTACCACTTTATTGAAATAATTAAAAGTGATCAAAGCTTTTCCTACATAAACTCGGGCTTATATGAAAACAGAACACAAGCATAAAACAAATATAGAAAGAAATAATAATAATAATATTTGTTGGACAAAAATGAAATGTGTGATACAGTCCCCTATCACATATATTAACACTTCTCAACTCACATAACCAGTTGATCCCCAATAACAAAGGCAACAACAAGAACAACTGCGTTAGACCAGTTTGATATGTTGAGTTTTGAGTTTTTCGTTTTTTAATGCAAACAATTTTTTTTCTAATATATTATATCTGGTGCAATAAAAAAGTGCAGATAAGAGAGACGAAAAAATAAAAACAACTTTCGCTTATTGCAAAACACAACATATGGAATAAAAGCATGAAACAATAAACGAACAAAATATGATGTTTGGATTATGTTTAGAAAGCGACCTAAATGCAATCAATCAAGTAGAATGGAACCGTTTAGAATCATATATAACTTAACTTCCAACTTATATTTTATTCCCTTTGCAACACGCCCAGAAGAAGACCTCAGAGATCTTACAAAGTATATTCTTGAGCACAAATTTTTAACCTAATATATTGCTACTGAATTGGACAAAATAGCCACAAAAATTGACCCATGAAAATGTAATTTATAATTAATAGATTCCTCAATAGGCGTGGTAAGAAAACAGACACGCCCACTATTTAGAAAAACTTTATTTGACTTATAATATGATATGTAAGTTCAGCATTTTTTTGAGATAATTCGATCAAATTTGATTGGTTCTGATTGAAAGTGGACCCCTTTAGAACCCCGTTCCTTATAAAGTTAAATTATAATGAAAATCTTTAAATGATGAAAATTGCAATTTTTAATATTTTTTGAATGGATTAACTTCATAATTGGCTGTGCCCATTTGGACCCGATCGGACTGTTTTTAGAACCTCTTTTCATATAACGATATTTTATGAATAGACTTTTATGGCAATATGTCACATTTACTGGCACAACTATATTAATTGTATAATGTGTGGATCTAAGTGCTGCTAAGTGGGTATTATAGAGTCGGATCGTCTGTAACATTTTCACTTGTTTTTTACATTATCAAAATTAAATTTTTAATTCACTCTCTTAATTTACCAGGAGCATATACAAGAAGTTTTAGACAAATGGACACAAATAGATGATGAAATTTGGGCCAAAGTGATTGTGTTTGAACGGAATCGTCGTGTAGCAAAAGCGTATGCAAGAGCGCCAGTGTTAACTATTAATGGATCCGATGATGGTTTCGATGGCATGAGGTGAGTTTTCTTTCAAATAAATACCATACAATTTTGCGATATTTTGGCAACGACTGGTCGTAATTATGTACCATGTAGATAAAGTTTGTTCATTATTATTATTGTGATGGGAGATCATTAAAGATTAGTATGTCTTGATGGAATCACATTTTTTTTTTATTTTTTATATAATATTTGTACAATTTGTTGTTGTTGTAACGTTTATTTGTCTTTGATAGGAGTATGTTTATGTGTAACAAGACACTTTACTTAAAAGGAATTCGGCAGTTTTTTAAAAAAAAATTGTACACATATCTGTACACCTTATAAAAACCGTTAAGAAATCAGCGTATAATGAATAAAGTAAAATTAATAAAATAAAACCTTTTAAAAAAAGTAACATTCAAGCTAAATCAGTGCATGCATACACACTTCGACACATCCATACATATGAAAAGAAAAAGAAATTAAAGCAAAACCACAAAAATGTTGTTTTGAAATTACTTGTTGTTATTGTTGCTATAAATATATGGTGTATTATTTAAATTTGTTTATATACATACCTATACAACCTGAACATGTATGTGTGTAAACAAGTATAAACATAGGTACTTGTAAGAAACCATATATACATGCACACATATATATATATATATATGTATATATATATATAAACCGGACCCTGTATTATTTCGTGTATATATGTTGATGCAAATAGTAAATCTGTTTAGTTATGTGCTGTATAATGGTGGTGGTACACATTTTCTATAGAGGACGACCTTGCAATCCATGTATATGTATGTACTCATTCATATAATACCAATTACAATATTTTTTACATACCTATGCACACCACTATATACTTAAATGTCTTAAGTTAGTTGATTTTTTTTTAGTCCGTCTATAACTGTACAAAAATATTGTTTTCATTACTTTGTTGCTGGTTAACATTTATACAATGGTGTGGCTTGCAGCAGGTTTTGTTTCATTATTATTGTTATTATTGTTGTTGCTGTTGTTGTTGTTGTTTGCTTCATATTTTGTTTTTGTAGAGCGGCCGAGTTGATTGTATTTTTGCTGTTTTTAATGTTATTGTTGTTGATTATTGTTTTGGAAAAAGCTTTAGCGTTTAAATTCTGTCAACTACTTGAAGTGTTATACATACTTTATGAACGCTATTGTAACATCTAATTTACTCCAACCGCCTTAAAAAAGTTGCGATTTTTTACCCCATAAAGTCTTCCATTACAATAGGACTTTATATGGGGAAGGATTCTTCAAATGATCCTTTTCGGTCCATTTTCAATTGGTTTCCTCTTTAAGTCAATTCATGTTCTTCTACCAAATTTCATCAAAATATCTTAAAAAATTCGACCAGTACCTTGCGTATAAACTTACATGGACAGATGGACGGACATATATTATATATTCTCCTTATTCATATTTAATGTAATTTTTTTTCAGAATCGGTTTATGTGGTTTCGACAATCCAATGCGTGATCAAAAAACTGAAGAGTTCAAAAAACACATTGGTCAGGTACGTAGACATAAAAACATAGAATGAAAACAATAAGTGAAAAAAATAACTTGTTTATAAAATATATCCTGAACTATGTGTTTACACATTTTGTATACATTTGTAGGGTGTCAAAATTAAAATGGATGATGCCGGCAACATATTAGTTAGACGTTATGCAAAAAGTAATGTGTATGTGAAAAGTACGGCCAGCGGTAGCAATGAGGAAACCTCTATTGGTGCAGATATATTAAAATTACCCAATCAAGCATTGGAACCTGAGAAAATATCAAAAGTTTGTATATTTTTACCAAGTTTTAATTATACTACTTAAATACCAGTTAATTGATTTTGTTGTGTTGTTGTACGGTTTTATTTCATTTCAGTTATTTGATATGAAAAAGTTTCAGTCGAATGTGAATCGGGAATTGCGTCGCGCTTATCCAGATCGCCGCCGCTTAGAAACTCAGTGCCTGTCAACGGTGGCCTTTGTTAAATCGGAGAATGATATACTCGAGTGTCCAATTTGGGTGCTCATTGTTAATGTGGTGGCCATGGATATGTTAAAGAGTAAACTGCCGTTAGGTATTGTTTTAATTTTTACGATTTTAATGAATTTAAAATCTGTAATTATTTCATTACAGCACAACGCTCCATAGTGGATATTAAAAATCGCCCTAGAATACCAATCCCAGATGAGGACCCATACAGTGTGGCTGGTAATGGCAGCGGCAATAGTTCGGGTAGCTCTGGCTTTGATGCTAATGGCATAATAATCGGTTCAGCTCAACTACAACAACAAAAATTGCACAATATATCCGCTAATAATACAAATAATGGTGGCGTTGGTCTGCACTTGAACAATGGCAGCAGTATTGTGAGTAGCGAAGATCGTGGAGCGCCTAATCGTGAACAATTGCTCATGCAGGCACAACAATTGACACATAAACGTAGCGACAAACCCCCAAAACTGCCACCTCGAGACAATGGCTACATGCACGACATACCCAAGGTAACCAATTATTATTTGTTTTTATAATTATTGTTATTGTTTTTCTTTTGTATACGTTGTTAATTACAGCCGGACTATGATGATATCATTACGAATAGTCGGATTAAGTTATCACGCGGAAAATCTGATAAAGGGAAAGATAACCAAAAATATGGTACGAATGTGTAAGAAGAACTTTTGGGACTAATGCAAATTAATATATCGACTTGATTGAAATTTCAGATGATCCCTACTACTGTGGCCTGCGTGCTCGAGTACCAAATTTTGTAAAAACTTCCAATAAAACAATCAAGGATCATAATGCCGCAGCACTTGGCAATCAACAATTGATGGTGGGGATGTCATCACCACCACCACAACAACAACAACAACAACAACTGCTGCCGCAGCCACAGCAACATAAAAAGAAGACGTCTATGATGATGGCCATGCAGCCGGGCATGCATATGCCGACACCGCCTCACATGCATCCCCATCACATACAACAGCAACAAATGATGGCCATGGCAGCCGCTCATGCTGTACAACATCCAGTGGCAACAGCGGCAGCAGCAGCTGCTGCAGCAGCTAACCAACCGCATCATCATCATCACCATCATCCGTTGTGGCAAACGCGCAGCCATGAGAGCGGTATAGGTATTTATGGTGACCATATGACCAAACCGACGGAACAAAAACAGTTTAAATCTTTAGCATTAACTAAAATACCATTAAACACACAAATACCAATACCAGTACAAACGCAACAACACCAACAACAACAAGAACAAAATCACTTTTATCCTTATAGATATCATATGGGTTACAATAGCGGTAGCAATAGTAATATAAATAAAAATAATGATAGTAGGGAGCACCATTGCACAACACATTCGCACAAGCACGTGTCATTATCATCACCACCACCATCAACAGCATTAGCTTCACTCTCACATCACATCAGTACAGCTCTAACTGAAAATGAAACAGCCAAAGCTAAGACCAATAGTATATACCAACAACCAGACAACAAAACAACGCACCACTCTAATTACGATAACAGAAGAATGAAATGTCAACCTTATCACCATCACCGTCACCATCACCATCATCCACGTTCACAGTCATTTATATATAAACGTACAACTGAACCATTTCATGTCATACCCGATGGAGACTTTTACCAGAAATCTTTCTCCGATTATGATGATGTACAATTATACGGGGACCTACATAGGTTAAGATATTATAAAGGAAATGCTACCCCGGACAATTGCAATTGTGTTAGCTGTTGTGAATTAGCCCCTTTGTTTGGGGCACCCCCACCTATAAGGCCTATAAGGCCATCGCGAAGTTTAAGTCAACAACAATTGCAACAACATAGCCGCCTTAGCGGCAACAATCTGGATATATATAAATCCACAACTGGCAATTTTATAAAATCATGCAGTGACAGTGACATATCTGTAATAGAACAAACTACTAGTCAGGGGAGACCAATTAACCAAAAAAATCTTAAAAAATTATTCAGCATAACAGACATTTCATGTTTTGATGAATTGGAGAAGGAACATCAAAATGAAAAATTCAATGATTATGTGACACCGAACTACTACCCAACTCCAGTTAACTCGGAAGATTCTTTAGATAAAGGTCATGACAAAAGATTTCTATCAACAACACCAATGCGTTCAGGTTATAATATTCACCAACCGAAGTCTCTATCAATTGAAAGTTTTTTTGAGCAGCCAACCGAAGAGGGTTCCCTGTACATGTATGAGGGACGCCAACGTTTAAATCAAACACCCTCTACCAGAACAATTTTATACGATAGTCCACAACAAAAATTAACCGTTAGCAATACCAAAAAATATTTATCTCAAACGCATTTAAATGATGAAAGCCATAACAACTACCACTATAAGCCTTCGTGGCATTACGAAAATGATGAAAGAATGAATTTTCATCACAATAACAAGCAAAGACTTGTTGGGAATGGCAGCCAAAATGATGTTAATTATAACTATAAAACTCCAGATATCAAATTGGAATATGTGAACAAATTGAAGACAGCTAGCCCGAAAGGTATTGTTAAGAAGGATAGTAAAAATGAAATGTATGGCAAGAATCTGAATAACGATCATATACTAAAACAATTCCCCATACTAATGGAGTCACACCACAAGCAACAAGAACCATCATCAGAACAATTAATTTCGTTGGAAGGACAACATCTAAGCCGCTCCATGAAACCTGCTTCCAGTATAAGTGATCTGGAATCAATTTATGGTTACTTAAAGCCACGCAAGCCGCGTAGTCTCAGCATGAAAAAGATGCATATACTCAATTCCTAAAAGGAATCACAGATTCACAACACGAAGGCACGATTTTATAAAATTTTTAACAAAAAAAAAAAAAAAAAATTCTTCCTTTAATACCAAAAAGAAAAAACTGGCGATGTTTCGTTCATAAGTTAAAAATCTGGTTTGAGGATTAGCCTTAATAATATACTCCTGTTCAGCCTGTAAATACAATAGTTCATCCACCATAACGCTTTAACAGTTAACTATACATTTTTACTAAAATTCATACATACTCGTATACATCCCTATTAATTTACTTAATTGAGTAGTTTTTGAGTTATCGTACAATGGGTGCAGAGAATCACGTCGTGAAGGGAAAGCATTAAAAATCGATACTAACTAAAACCCAAAAATCAATATAATATATTTTAAATATATTTCTTGGACTATTGGACGATACTACATAATATTTTAATTATAATAAGATTCTGCTTTTTAGAAATTTTACAAATAAATTTTAATGATATCCATTGCATTACCTTAGATGCTGATCTTATGGAGTCTCCTTATAATTATATATATGGACGTTTACCTTTGCCAACACGAGGTTATGTACCAACGCCCCGCAGCATGTATATTGGTGAATGGGATTGATGGAAACCCCTCCTAACTAACTAATTAAATACATCATGTCATAATTTAAGCAGCAAAAAAATACGTGTAGTTCAATTCCAAAAAAGAAAAATCATATCTCAAAACGTAAACAGGTAAAAATGGATATAGTCGGACAAGCCCGACGTAGTACCTAGTACCTTATACCACTTAGAAATTGAACTAAAATATTGTATATACATATATATGTGGTGTAGGGTATAATAATTTTTTAAACGCCATTACATCGTTATAAGTTACAATATGTAAAACGCGTAAAAGCAATTGCAAGATTTTCATTTTTATAATACAATTAATATCTGTAGCAGTTGAGATTAAAAAGGAAAAAAACTAAATTTCGCTTAGACCAAATCTTAAATACTTTCAACGTAGGCGGATAGAGTACCGTTTTTGCTAGATTATAGGCATGTCTGTTCCTCAACCACGCCCATTTATATAAATATGTTTACCACAGTTCAACTTCTTAGCCTAATTTTTTATTGTAGATAAATAGATTTTTGTCGATTGCTTGACTTTTTGTACAATAACTAAAAGTGTCCGTCAAAATTTACAATCACAGGAGACAAACCCACACACATACTTATCTAGATCGACTCAGTTTTTGTGGCTAATCAAGAATATATAAATATATCTTCCTTATGTGTGGGTGTTGCACATAGAATAACAAATTTAGTATACCACCAGTCTTATGTGAAGGGTAAAATCTTTTGTAATTTTTTTACGTATGTTCATGTCACAATGCGCAAGAGGGATATTTACATATCTATATATAATTATTTTTTTACAATATTCAAACATTTGCTTATATACGAGTATACATAATAACAATTGTATTAGGATTTTATATAAACATAACTAAATGAATATACCCTCCCACAGTCTTCCCTAGTAACTACCTGATAAAAAAAATTAGAGATTTAACCAAATTATATATTCGTGATCGTTATTGAAGTCTTTGTCGACTTCCTTTGGTCCATCCGTATGTCCATTTGTTGTTGAAATGGTCAAAAAATAATCCATTGAGCTTGTATGCATTACGTTGTAAATTTATTCATAGTTTATGATTTTTATTTACATTCAAAGATATTATTATAAGAGCAGCGCCCACACTTAACACTAGTGTCTTTTGATCACAAAAATATACATATAAATATATATGGGGGTGTCTTATAATGCAATTAACAAAAAACAAGACAAAAAAATACTCTCTGAGAGAAAAATTCTACATTTAAACTATCGAGTAATTTATTCTAAAATAATAGTCGGTGGAAAAGCATAATTATATATCTACCACACCCAGGAATAAACGTGAATATTTGGCTTAATTTGGCTTATGTTACTTGTTTGACTATTACGTTACTTATGCTACGAAACCACACAATAATACTCTCTAAGTACCATTTATTAGTGAAGTAACGCTTTTGGTATCACAAAAATAAAAAACACATTTTACAATAAAACAATACTAAAGATTTTTGTTTTTTTTTGTTTCATATGAAAAGTGACCTGCAGTAGTTTTCCATTTTATTTTCCAATTTATAGTCTGGGCATTTTTTATTTTGTAATATTTTACATAAAGTAATTTCCTCCAAAGCCTGGAGGTGGTAAATGATCTGGATTGGGATTGGGTCGCATGGTACTTTCGGGCGGTGCGAATGGATCGAAGCGGGGTTGTATACCACCACTAGATCCTGGGCCGACACGAAACTCTGGATGTGATGGAAATGGGAATAAATTTCCACCACCACCACGTGCTAAAGGATCCAAATCTCCCCGTCCAACCTCAGGAAATGCGAAAGGTCGCGGCTCCAAGCCGGGCGAAATATACTGTCTGATTAGTATTATGCAAAGAAAAACATTGATATATATATCTAATCAAATCCTGTCTAAATTAATGGCCGTTAATTGGTATAAGAATTATCATACCCTGAAGGAGGACGCATCATTGGGCCAATACGTAATGACTCGGAACGCTCAGCGTTAGAGGCTGTGGTAGTTGTCTGGGTGGTTGTAGATTTATTTGTACCAGTGAACACCTAAAACTTGAAGAATTAAAATCTCGAATTGTCAGTTGTGTGCTATAAGGTTGTACCGGATCTAAAAGCTCTTTTCGGTATCTATCGCTAATTTGCGGAGCCATTGGGATCATTTTTAAAATAGGACCCTGCACTTCTTTAACCAATTCATCAGGTGATAAACATATGTTGGACACTTTACGAGTTTTCACATCCAACAATGTAATGATTAGAGATCCCTCTGTTCTTAAACCCAAAAGAATATAAAGTTGTTTGTTATATGTGTAACGCAAGGCATAATTAGTATCATCTACATTCCAATTATCTGGTAATAATTCTGAGCCGCCAGCTTCTTCATCGTCCGTAAGAGTTTTCTATAAAATACAAATATATCTTTACCTTCAGTATAGTAATAGCTTTTAAGAAAATATACGTCGTCTCCTAAACCAATGCAACGAAATTGCGATTGTTTGGTTAAAACAAAATGCGCCAAAGCGATTAGCAAGTCATCCTTTTTACTGATTTGTTTTTCAATAGTTTTGTACAACAAATCCCATCCATAAAAGTAATCTCCAGCTTGTGTTGTAGACATTGGTTAAGCGGTTTTCAACTTTTTATAAAGAAATTTAAATTATGTTTTTGTCTGAACGTTTTGTAATTTTTGCAAACTATTGTTTTGTTTTTTCTATGAAATAGTTTAGTCTAAAATTTTTACAAGAAATTTTAACTGGTTTTGGTATAATTTTTAATTTAAGAAAGGTTACCAGAGCGGAAATATAAATCTAATATGTCGTTACCGTATCGATTAAAAAAAAATGATAAAAGTTTATTGATTTGTTCTATTATAGCGAAGAATATAATTGTATTACTTTTTTTAAATTAAGTAATAAAAATTACTTTTAATGGTTCCGTTTGTACATTTGTTTTTGTGTTGTAATATTTCGTTACGTTCCGTTTCGCTTTGTTAAGGCGGGCTCCTTTTGTTACATACGCATTTCCTCTCCTTTTTACATTTAAAATCTTGTAAAGTGAAAACATTCAACCGAATTTGAATCAAAATTATTATTAAATTCATTTATGAGATAAGAAGCTCACCTCACCCGCGTCTTAATCTCTTTATCTGCTGGTTCGTAGAAGGTCTGTTTAAATATTTAATTAAATATTAAGTAGCTCTAATCTTTGGTGAAAAATTTAATATTTAGAAAATCTTTTAAACTTCCTCCTATCCTCAAGTTCATTATAACCTGTGTGATAATCGGACAACTAATACAGTTTAAGGAAATTATATAAGCATACAGAATGCATATTTGATCAAAGTTTTGGGGTGGTATTGTATATAGTGACGGGGGCACAGATGGAGCTCTAAGATTTATTTCCATTTTCCATATATACAATATTGTACTGTATATGAACTATCAATAATGTAAAACATAGGGCGGAGTTTAGAAAGGAGAGTAAAGTAACGATACAGGGTAAAAAATTAAATACGCCATAGCTGGTATATTTATAAAATCGGCTGGAATTACTTTTGATATATAATCTCAATACAAAATGGCGTAAATGTTCGACAAGGGACAATGGCATTCACTATCTTCGTATTCTTTCTCAACACAAAGACAAGCCTTGCTCTTCTTTCTTAGGCAAAATTATATACGACTAAAAACGACGAGTCCGCCATATTAAATAGTTAGAGAAAAATATTTTTCACTTCGTGCTATAGACAAACGTATCCAGTACTAAGAAAATATTTATTTTAAAGAAGAAATTTTGTGAATATAATATAAAAAAGAAACACAAATCGCAATAATATGTAAAACTAATGTAAAACATCGAAACAAGCGAATATCTCTTATGAAACATTGTGCGTACGTGCAGCAGATTATAAAAGATGTTCTTGTAAAAAAAACATGATGGAAGATAATCACTCAGATCTTAAATTAAAAATATATTAATTCTATAAGTTTTGTAAGAAAGAAGGTTGCAATAGGAAAACGTGATATTAACTAAAAATATAACAAAAACATCAAAATGAGTGATATCCCAAGTATCTCAACTATCAGTAGCTTGCCTGCTGCTTGTGCTGCCGTAGCATCGTCCCTAAGTGTAGGCGATATGAAAGGTTTGTTTTTACTATTTTAATATGTTTTCTTTAACATTTGGCATAAACAATAAATCGTCCTTAAGTAATAAAGGTGAACAATTTTGTTTTCTACATTTAACCGCAAATTCTCATAAATGCTCTAATCGTTTCTATGATTTTCTGATTAGTTACATGAAGACCACAGAGTTGCAATTGACTTTTAGCTTAATTTTTTGTACGAGACCAATAGCTTTTAAAATGTTTCTAGGGATTTTGTGAAATAATTGATGAAAACTATTATAAATGAATAATTTAAGGGAGTGTAAGTCGTTTTTATTAAAGAAATTACTTAAAAACTAAACGTTTACTTATCAAACTGTCAACGAGCGGTTGACAAGAGTATATATTCATTTTGTTTAAAGAGCTCATTGTCAATCTGTTGAAAAATTTACAACTTTCACTTTTCATATAATGTTAAATAGTCGGTTGAATGTTGCGGAATAATAAAATCAATATGAGTAATTTTAGTTATTCTTCATTGTGCTTTGTTTACTGATCCTCAAAAATAATTAAATATTATTAATCCCCTAGATAACAATCATGACTTTGATCCTTGCCTATCTGAGGATGAACGCCGCTTTTACTTAAAAGCCTATCCCACAGTGGATTTAGTGCGAGATCGTAAAGTCCACTGCACGGTATGCAAATCACATATAGGAACAGCTCCTGTACAGGAAAATTCTATCAAAATGCATCCAATTTTACGGGTTACTCATTGCATGAAATGTCATGATTTTTATAATAGTGGTGAATTTAGTAAAGGAGAAGACGGCTCTGAGTTGTATTGCCGCTGGTGTGGTCAAGGTGGTGAGGTATATTGCTGCTCCAGTTGCCCATATGTATTTTGCAAATCGTGCATTATTAAAAACCTGTCGCGCGGCGTTGTTGTGGATATTGAACAAAACGAGAATTGGAATTGTTTCAGTTGTGCGCCAAAAATTTTATGGCCTTTAAGGGCTCAACACTGGGCCCTGATGCGTTATATTGAGCAACAAAAAAAGTAAGTTATTGGTTAATTAATTAGAAATAAAAATATTAATTTTTATAATATTTTTTTAGTGATCTTTCCTCCCTTAATTTATCAGAAGTTGAACTGAGGCAACAAATGTCAATGGACCGTAGCAAATGCTGCCGCTTGGCTAAAGCTAAATGTGGCAATATGTCAGATTCTTTAGAAAGTCTTGACTCAATAACGTCCAAGCGTAGTTATGGCAGCAATAACTCGATTAAAAAGAAACCCGGTGTTAATGACATGTCACCGCAAGCAAAACGTACTAAAAATAATGATGAGGTAGTATGTACCCCGGACTTACTAAGCATGTTGGAGCCAGACTGTCAGATTACAATGGCAAAGCAAAAAAATTCTCAAAGACCTATGCCGTCACAAAGCGCATCGGCGCCTAAAGTTATGTCATTGAAAACACCTTATGCAGTGAACTCGAACACTCTTACAGCTGCCAGTAATACAACAGGGCTTGCGAAAAGTTCAGTGCCACCTCCATTAGTGTTACGCAATACGGGTATCAAGGTGCGTCCGGGCATGGCGACACCAGTAGTGCGGCGCACAATTATTGGACCTCGTACCCCGACACCTGGTGGTGCCGGCACTCCCGTTTATCATACCATTAATGGTTATCGCATTGATCTAAATTCTGCTGCTCAGCAGGAGACTTTCCGTTTGCCTAATGGAAAATTGATACAGGTAAAGCGCCAAGGCACTTTGCCGCTATCATCCTCCAACACGAATAACAACACATGGCAACAGCAAACGCAGCGTCCTTTAAATCAATCCATGAATCCAATGCGTCAAGTGCATGCAACACAGCATTCCAACTTTTCGTCACCAGCAAATATGCAACAACAACAACAGCAACAACACAATTCACAATTGCCGTTAACGCGATATCATAATAGTGGAGGTGGAGGTGCTTCCACAAACCACAACGGTACTACGTCGCAAACAACTAACGGACAAATGGTCAACAATCAACAATCGGCAACTGGTCAAACAAATGTTACACTGAGGCCCGTTATGGTACGACATGCTTTTCCGGACACACCCATCGGTCAAGCGCGTTCCAAATTACAGGACCAGGTTTTCAGTGCCATGGAAATATGTACGCATCTCAGTAATAAGGTGCAAACTCTGACCAATTCCAATGCATATAAGCAAGCTAAAAATTATCTGGAAGTTAAGGAGCTTTACATACATCTATCCTACCTACTCACTTATTCAATTGGCCGTTTCAAAGGATTGCAGGATAAGTGTTTGGCAGATATGCGTCAGTTGGGCTTTGGCAATGATGCTGATTGTTTGGAAAATGGTCAATTGGCAGCTGGTAAGTAGAAAGAAAATGGCGTCAACAGAATTTTAATGTAGATATGTAAACAAGGAATTTTCAAATTAGTGTATAATTCGACTCGACATTTTTTCAAAATGTTGAATTGATCTTATCAATGATTAACGGTAATAAAAAAGTTTCAGTTTCAATTCAAATCATTGTCTTGAGCCATTTTTCGCCTAAAACATGGACTTGTTATGAACATCGTGTTAGTGTTATTATATGAACAAAAAAAAAAAATAAAAAAAATACAACAAAAATACAAAAATAAATATTGATTAAATCGGAATGTAAGTACCATCCAAAGCAAAGAAAACTATCTTTAATAATTATATGAGTTACATTTCATTGACTCCACTGATGGCAGAAAGCGATTGTTAGCAAAAGAAACCCATTAGCGGCAGCATGGACAGCTTTGTGATAATTTTCCATACACCGTTAATATATTAATACAATATTTTGCTTAAATAAGATGTTGAAAATAATGATTCTGGTCCATGTGAAAAATGTCTGAAGGCAATGAAATTGACTCATGTACTTATTATTCCCATATAAAATTTATATTGAAATTTCTGTGTCTCTCTAGGTGTGGATTATGTATGCTATGGCCAATTGGATGATGTGGATCTCTTTAATACCGGTTCGAACAGCTTTCACAATCAAGTCTACGAATATCGCAAGAGTTTGCATGCCAATCTTAAAGATGAAGATGGCAGCAAATCACCGCTACCACCGATATTTTCTCTGGGCGTAGGACGCGATCCGAAAAACAGTGAAACAAAGAACGGTGATAGAGAGAAAGACGCAGATATGGAAGAGGACAGTTTATTAGAGGATGGCAGCGGTATTTTTAAGGGTCACTGGCTGGAGGGACGAACAGACTCCCCTCTAATAACGGCAGATAACGATGAAAACGATGAACCTGATGATACTCTCATAGATAATGATAATGACGATGAGGATAGTTTTGGTGGTGGGAATATGTACCGTAGTACCGAGGACAGTATGCGGCGCAATGAAGAATCACATTCTTTCGATCGCAAATTGACACGCCTAGTGTCGCAATATCCCTCCATTTGGTGTACACGCCATCCGGACTATGGTAACTTTGAAGTGACACGGAAGCAATGGAACACAATAGCTGCTCATTTCAGGCGCAGCATAAACATTAAGTTGCGTTGGAAGAATATACGGAAACGTTTTGTACGCATAGAAAAGCGTATAGCCGAGGGTAAACGATTCAACGGGCATTTTGATAAGGCCATGGCATTTCTAGCGAATCGTGATTTGCCTGAAGATCAATGGGTGCCGGTAGATTGTGGTGATGATGATGGCGATACTTATGATCGTCGCACCTTGGATGCCATCGAACGCTCACTAACACTGCAAGGTAGAGATGAGTTTTCTCAACAAGCACTCCCACCACCGTTACGTATGGAAAGGGAGAATAATAATAGAGAGAGATACTGTCGACAGTCCGTACGTCCCATAAATATCAAAGACATTGACATGCGTATAATTAATTATGTGAAAGCTAATCCGGTATTGTGGCGTAAATCCATGGATCCCGAGACCGATAAACAAGATGAACTCAACCGCATACATTTGTGGAATCAATTAAGGCGACATTTTCCGCGTATGTGTTGCTCTTTTTTTCTTATATAGAATTATTTTCCATTACTTTTATTTTATATATATAAATAGAGTACTCATGTGAAGACATTAGAGATCGTTGGCAACATTTATATGAAATGTATAAAACGTTTAGATTAAAAGCAATTAAATCCTCAGAGGATAGATCTTTGTTGGAATTGAAATATTCCAAGTATTTGGCTAAATTGTATTTTCTATATAAAATTGATGAAGAAGAAATGCGCAACGAGAATATCGGTTTGTTTGAAGACTGTTTCGAATTGGATGAGGATGACGACGAAGAGCAGGAGAGTGGACAGGAGCAACAGCAAAATGAAACTGAAAAGTGCTCAACCCAAAAACTAGAAACACAAACCAAATTACAAGACATGCCCGATGATAAGCAGTTGTTAGAGCAATTGGTCCGTTTAGTGCAGAAATATCCAGCCATCTGGAATGCAGAACATCCCGACCATATGGATATCATGATACGTGATAATTATTGGCAAGAGATTAATGAAAAATTAAGCGATTTTAAGCGTAAGCCATTATCAGCTCAAAAAAAAAAATTCAAAAACGATTTTTTTTCTTGTTTTTGTAAATTATTATATCATATTTTAGGTGACGTGAAGACGATTAAGCTACGTTGGGCATTGGCTAAATTCAGTTATTATCGTTGGCGGCGGGAAAATGGACAAACTGTGGAGAATTCTAAAATGGACAGTTACTGCAAAAATCTCCCCTTCGAAGATATGGCGTTCTTAATTTAATTTAAATTATATATTACACATATGTTTTGTATTATCTGGCTATCCGTAGATTGGTGTACTATGTTCAATATTTTTCATTATGATAAGCATAAGGCATAAGGAATAAGATAAATAATTGCATGCGTATTATTAAGTACAAATTTCTCTCTTGCATTTTACAACAACTACATAAAAACAATGATTGAAATTCTTATGCGAGAGATTGTTCTTTATTATACCGTTTAATTAAAAAGGCAAAGTCTTCTTCTTTTGATAATATCATTATGAATATTTTTGAGGTATTATTTGTGATTGTATATTTTTCTTAGATAAACAAGCCAGCGACGATGAGGACAATGAAATTGAAATTGTTGAACCCAAAACGGATCTCATAACATTAGATTCAGATGATGAAGAAATTACAACTACTACGAATTCCACCAACAAGTCACCAACAAGTGTGGCTAATACCACTCAAAGCAGTAATCAGGAGAACAATTACAGTAGGAGTAAAACCTCATCAAGCGCCTTTCTTGAAAATGACTTAATGACTGTGGCTCAAAATCTGCTGGCTAGCATGCTTGAAGTGGAAATAAATGATAGCGCTGGTGGCAATGGTTTAAGTCAATTTTCTCCCAACAGTACAGACTGCTCCTTCACCACAAGCGTTAATAGAAAGCAACCCCGTAAAAAAACAACAAATAAACCGAATCCAACATTAATTAAGCAGAAGAAATTAATGGAAATGGAGCGACTGCAGGAGTTGAAACGTAATGATGTTAAATTGAAAATGAATTGTGCAGTAAAACTGAGAAAAGCTGAAGAAGAATATCCATATGCTAAGGAACTTTTGAATGCTAAATTCAACGCCAACATTAATCCTGAAACGTCTAGGAAGCAAGAAAAACCAGCGAAAGATGACAAGGAAATTTTAGATGAAAATCCTACCACGACAATAGTGGTAGAAACTGGTAATGAATCATTACAATTGGAAGTTGTATTGGAAGATGAAGTGAATAATTCCAGTTCGTCCCAAAATCAGAACACTCTGGAATCAGAAATCGATATGTCAAATACATTTTCTTCAGAAGGAAGTGGAAAGTGTGAAGGTGCTGTTGAGATTACTTTAAATGAAAATAATGATGTTATTAATAAAAGCGTGGAAGAAGTGAACGCCCCCGAAGTTGACTCGGAAGACTTGGATGTGGACAAGGAGATTGCAAAAGTTTTACAAAGCAGTAACCTCGATCGTGCCCGGGACGAAACAGGGGGTGAAAATATCACCACAATAACTATTGAGCAACCTCATAATCTTAAAGACACAATGGATCGTACGATAGAAAAATTAATTACTGCTGGCCTTGAGGACACTAACCATCCTTTAAGTCACTTTTCAGCTAAAGTTTTGCATCGAAATGCAGCGTCAGAAACTTAATCCATAGCAAAGCTAAGGATATATGGTTAATTTCATTAGAAAACATAATTGCTTTTATACCTTCTAATCTTTAGTCTTTGCATCAGTCCATTTCCATCTAAGTCATCTCTTCGTCTCTAGCCGAGTTGGCTAATAAAATTTATATGTTGTGGAATGCGGTGCCAAATTTAGCTAAAAAGCAAAGTTTTTTATCTAAAATTTGCCCTCTACTATGAAAGACTGATAACCAACAGTTACAAATATGATCACACAAGTGGATTTTGGTTCGGTAGACGTAAAAACTCTCCATATCTCCATCTTTATGATTTCATTTCAATCAAAGGGAACTATCACTCATTGTTAATGCTAATTGTAATTGTATTTAATTATTTTCTTGAATAAATGAAATGAATATTTTTAGTTTTTTAATATAAGCTTCTAAAAATTCGTTATTTTATTTGTCTTTTTTTTTTTTTTTTCTTCAAATTAAATAAGTTGAAACAATAAATTCTAAAGCATGCATGGCAAAAACGCCTAAACTAAGACTGGGATGTCTAGAATATCCAGCTAGTATGCTTGACGGTAGCAATGTATGCAGTATATGATCTATTGTGTGGCTTGTAATTACCGCTTTTTTCCATTCAAGTTATAAAATGTTTTCGACTTTGTTAAGAGCGGTGGTCTTCTATTTGTGGTGAAAAATTTTTAATTTAGTTTAATTAATAAAGTCCAAAAGTGGTTTCTTAACTAATCAAAGTGCCAAGCTATTTGTTTAAATGAGAATATGTGTATTTTTACTTAATTTAGAATAATGCGGAGCTAAAATATTTCATGTAGGTAAGTGAGCAGCCATTTTTTATTCTATTAGAGTTTGCAAATTATATAAATGAAAAATGAAAGTAGAAATTACGATCGTGAAAGGGGTTCGGTACAATGATCGTATGTGGCCTAAAAGTAAATGTACGAATGAACAAATTATTTCATTAATACAACTTTTGGTGACCTTTCCTTAAATTTAAATGCAATTGGACATGTACACATCTATATAACAATTATCATAAAACTGAATTGTCAGAACATTTTACATTGTACTTGTGGTAAGCCTACCAGAATATTTAATAGCGGAAACGTATGTACGTTCTTGTTGTTGTAGTAAAATAATACCTCTTTTTTTTTTAATGTCTGCCAGTGGAATATATTTTCATTGGTGTATTTATAACGGGAAACAAATAAGCAGACAATCATAGCACTTGCCATGTAGTGGTAGGTGGATTGTAATACAACGTGTAACCCAACGTGGAAATAGGACTTTGAAAACCTCGTTTGTGGACTTTATTACAAAACAGTAGTTAGGATACGGCGCGGGTGTTTGGTTCGTTATAAACGGATAAAAACAAAAGAAGATAGATAATATAGACAAAATATACGGTAAATTCTGTATATAAAAAAAGAAAAATGCTTGCAAAGTGTAATTTTCTTTATTAAAAATTCAAATAAAATCATATAAATAATAAAACAGACAGTAACGCTAACCTGGTGAAAAGTGTTTTTGTGTGCATGTGTATGTATTCGTTATAAAAAAAAGTTTTCAATTTTTTTTTTAAATATTTCTTGTTTCTTTAGTATTGTGTGATTAAGTGATCAGAAGGTGAAATGATTTTAAAGTGAGAGAGAGAGAGAGAGAACTATAAGTGAACTGTGTTTTTTAGTTTTTTTTTTCATTTGTTTAATTTACCACAATTTCTGTTGCTCTCTATCGATTTCGTGCATATTAAATGTAACAAAATTGTTCTTGTTATTTATTCTTTTATTACAATTGTTGGTTAGTTTTTCCGTTTAGAGTACATGATGGTAATTTGGGAGGCATAATACTTGTGGTTGTGTTGTTGTGATGCATAATTTCCCAAGTCAATATAAAACTTATAAATAATAACCATTTATATTCTGAGCAAAATTTAAGGCCATTAATTACTTACTAATGCTTCTTATTTAACATATTTGGATTAATTAACTTAAATAGATTTTTAAAAAAATGAAAAATTTCGTAACAGTAGATAGATAGAAAACGGAATTTATGAATATAGATAAATAGGTAAATAGATAAATTGATAGGTGAAAGGGTTAGAGATAAACTGATAATTTTAAATTGTTAGAAAAATGAACAGATATTGGAGATATAAGATCGATTAGATTTTCATTCTTTGTGGGGGTTTCTGATGCTTTTTGATAAATAATAAAGTTAATCCAAGCTTCTCATCCTTCTGTTCATTTTCTCTTCACTCTTTTCCTTCTTTCTCTTCTCATTAGTGTTCTTTTCTCTTTTTTGCTTTACTTTACTTTTTATTCTTCCCCTTTCTTTCTCTTCTCCCCCCTTTTTCATTACTGTACTTTTCTTTTCTTCTCTAATCTTCTCCTTTCTTTTCTTTCCTTCCCTTTTCTCTGTCCATCCCTTCCCTCTCTGTTCCTTTTCTTCCATTTCCTTCCCTTATCTTTCCATAAGGTTTTTTGATTGAATTTTTTAGCAGGTTTTTATTCATTTATGACCAAAAATTTTAATCAAAACTTTGTCTCTTCCCGTTTTACTTTTGTATGTATAGATTTTTGTATGAAATCTCTTTTACCTTTGTATCCAGAACTATTACTTTTTATATCCTTCTAGCATTTAACAAGTCTTTTTGTTGTTTTTAGTGCTTTGGCTTATAGTAAGAACCTTCGCTACATATGTGAAGATTCACTTATTCTGTTCTTTTTAATGAATATTAAATTGAATGACTGCAATCAACCATAAGAAGAAATTGAAATCATTACGTTCGTTGACTTTGTTTAATTTATTTCTGCCACAAAGAAGTAAATAGATCCAATGAAATTCTCGTTAGTGTATGACGCAAATATTTCAAACAGCAGATGTTTATATATATGTAGGAGACTAATTGAATTTTGTGTAATCAATAAGAGTGAAAGAGAGAGAGAAGGAGGATTAATTTGGTTTGTTTTAAGTTTTTATTGCTTACCCGATATTTTCATTATATAATGATTTCAAAACAACGGACGCCTTGTAAATAGGAAACGGAAGAGATATACATGAATACGTAAAGATGACTTGGACTTCACCACACAATGAAAATGAAGATTTCATAATAACGGTGGACGTAATTTGAATTAAAAAAAATTAAATAGAAAAGAAATAGTCACACATACTGTACATAAACGTGCTCAAGTTTTTGGCAATATTTTATCCAATCTGTGGCAAAATATACGTCGACCACGGCCTCACCAGTCGATCGGCGGTGAGGGGGCCGGAGGTCGTGGTGGTGGTGGTTACATTCTAACAAATACCAATAGCACTTATTATACTCATAACGATTGCAATGTTAAGGCTAAAAATTATTGCAAATTGGTAAAGCCGGAAACCATAATAGAATCTGTTGTCACGGGTACGCGACCGACGGCCATCACCACCAATACAGCACGACGAGCCCATTTGCTTACTACCCCTATACCCATCATAACCACAGCTTGTGTTAGTAGCAGTAGCAGCAGCAGCAGCAGGAGTAGTAGTGTTAATAATAGTGATAATGATGACAGTGATAATGATATTGATGATAATAACGAACAAGAAAGGGTAGTTGTTTGTGAGGATAATAGTCAACAGGATGAAGAGTTTTTCAAAATCACAAACTATAAAAGTGGCAGTGCAACGACACCTATCAAAATTAATAACACAGACATTGGTGTTATGTCTGCCGATATTAAGGGGACATCAGAAATAATAACAGCAACGTCAACAACAACAACAACAACATCAGCCAGAATGATAACACCACGTTATCGTTTTCGTGATTTAATATTGGGCGATTTCTCTTTTACCGATGATGGTGAAAGGTAAGATATTTTCAGGGGTCATAACGTTTTTCAAGTTAAATGTAACACTTTGTTGGCATTTTGATTTTGAATCAAAAAGAGGGCGTAGCATCACAAACTGAGTCGATATCTATGTTTGTGTGTGCATCTCATGATCGTAAATTATGACATATTGTGGTGAAATTTTGTAAAGATATTTCCACTTTCTGTGCACGCAGATCGCAATTTTAAATGATCAAAAACTATCGACTAGCAAAATGATGCGTAATACATACACTGTTAGAGGGCGCAACCGTATTCTTGCCACGCCCACTCTTTGTATGTAGACATGGAGGATATTTAAGATTTGGCTTAAGTCAAATCTAGTTTCCTTACTCGTTTTTGTGTTATCAATTATTTACAATCCAAACAAAATCCAAGTTTTTATACCCTCCACTTTAGGGAAGAGGGTATATTCACTTTGATCGTCCGTTTACAACACATCGAAGGAAGCGTCGGAGACCCCACAAACCATATATATTCTTAATCAGCATGAAAAGAGAAATCGTTTGAGACATGTCCGTCCGTGTGTCCGTCTGTTGTTGGCACTCTCACGGTCGTAATTTTTAAGATATCAAATTGAAACTTTGCATACGTATTCTTAGTTCAATTTCGCTGTTCCGTATTGAAATTGGGCAAAATCGGTTAAGAAACACGCCCACAATAAACGAAAATCTCATCATACCTCGAAAAAATTGTATCTTTAAAATATTATATATCGCACAATACTATGCCTATCAAGTTGAAATTTGGTATAAATATAAAGGGTACCGTTATCCAATACTGTGCCAAAAATGGGCGTGATTGAATAACGCAAACGTCTATAATTTAAAAAAAACACTATTTGCGTAAGTATATGAAATACATAAATATGGCAATAGGAGCTTATTTTTTAGAGAATTACAAAAGGTGGAGGGTATTTAAGCTTCGATCTTAACCGAACTTTTCTATCTTGTTTTCTTTTCTTTTACTATTGTTTCTACCTAATATGACAAATATTTGCCGAAAAAATGTATTCTGATTTATAAGCATTCATAAAAAGGCAGACAGCCAGACAAATTAGTGTAATTTAATGAACTATTCTTTTGTACGATTAAATATTCAAATGAAATCGTATAAATTCGTAATTGTGTGAACAGGGCAAAGTAGAACAAATTACATTTTAACATGACATGGTTACATGCACAGAAGAAAAAGAGAAAGGATGCTTTATTGCTTAAGGACATAATGTATTCAAGTATTCAAAAAAATTTTTCTTATTAATTGTACAAAAAATATTCAAATTTTTTTCTTAAAAAAAAAATGCGCTGAAAATTTACTTATTTATACCTTCCACCTCAGGGAAGAGGGTATGTTCATTTTTGTATATACTTATTCATGGTTGTATGTATGTGTTTACATTTAAAATATGCCTAGGCTTTCATCTGTGAGGGTATAGAAAAGTTTTCCAATTTTAACACAAACCTGTTTAAAATGCACGCCAACACACGAAAACTAACTTACGCTAACTCACACATCTGTACACGAGGCACGCCAGGTAACATACTTTAACTGTGCTCCTATGCGCACACATTTTTAATCTTGGCGGACCGTGCTTACTTAACAAAGGCATCAGTGGTAAACTATAAGTACCCATGTCTGTACATGTCAGTATGTGAATATGTTAGCAAAAGAAGAAGGTGAAGATGATGATGATGATGATGATGCTGATGCTGATATGGTTTATAGCACCAAATGAAAGTGTCGTAATCTGCTAAGAAATGCTTGAAATTTTTCCCTCTCTATACTATGACGCGAGTGTCTCATTCATGAAATATTTCCTTTGTTTATTTTTGCTGTTGCTGGTTATTTTTGTTATATATCATGTCATATAATTGTACAAACAACAATACCCCGCCCTCCCCCAAAATCTACTGAATGATGTTTTTGATGAAACAAAGTGTACAAAGGAATATATTCTTGGATAAAACTTGAAATGTTTACGCAAAAACTAACATTTAAGTGGTAAGTGAGGATTATGCCTCACTAAACTCATATATTTATTCCTACAACGTATTTGTTGTTTGTTTGTTTTTCTTCTTCTTATACCTTGCATGGTGGTTATTTAATTACTCTTACATTGCAAACCCCTACCACTCCACCATACACCATCATTACCATTAAAACCACATATACCCGTTTATACCATAAGTACTTGGTTAAAATAAAAGAAAATGTTTATAAATATGAAAGAAGAAGAAAGTGTGTATAATAAGAATGCTTATAAGTTTAACATAAGTTATGTGCTAAATAAGATAAGAATTATATTCTTTGCATCCTTCTCTTTATAATGCTTCTACAAATAACTGCGTTTGTGTGTCTGTGCGTTAGTATCTGTCTGTGTTGTCTGTCTTTTTAATGTGCTGTTTGCTTAATACTTTTGAATGCTGTGTTATAGGATCAAATTTTTAATATTTCTTTACTTTATAAAATGTAATATTTTATACCCTCCACGAGTAGATGGGTATACTAAGTTTGTCATTCTAATATGAAAATATTCAAATTTTTAAATGAAAACATTCAAAGGGGCGTGACAGAAATCTGGTTACCTCTTCTGTTTTTTATATATACATTTATAGGACGGATTTTGGGTCGTTTTTGTAAATCATAGGCTTGTCTATCATTTGAGCACGTCCATTTTTGATTAATCGATGGATAAACTAATTGTAAATATGAACTTCATAGTTGTGATTGAGCTGTTTGAGGTTTGGAATTGGGTGGGGCGTGACACTTGACAAGTTACGCCCATTTTACATAGAAACCTTTGTACAGATACCAGAAATATTTTCATACAAAAAATATTCAAAAAGTTTTTTCATATAGTAAATATTTTTAGTATATAGAGTATTCCATGGCCATATTTAATCAACTTGTAAAGTACAATTCTTGTATTGATTGGAAAGCAGTTTCGTATCCTTTATAATACGTATATATAGTGTAACACATATTAAAAGTTAGATATTGATTATATTTTTTATAATATGTTTGGGTGCATGAGTATATTCATGACACGTATGTCACATGCCTTAATAGTTTTATGCATCACTATACATATGCTATATCACTTATAACATACATACATGCTTACTTACACATCCATCAAAAATGATGTTCACTCACTTTTGTTATTTTTACATGTTATTGAGAGCACATTTATCATGTATACATACTATACCTATGCATATATGTAGGTGTGTATGGGTACGTGTGAATGTAAAATACAATGTAAATTGAAAATTGTCTTTGTTACATTTGGGCATTGTCTGTGTAGGGCTTAGTACCGATTTGTACCATATAAAAAAAAAAAATTAGGTGAAAATTATATATAAACGAGTTAATATCGATCTTTAATACTCTACACGGTTTACATCCGTAGTTATCTTTTGACAGTTTTGTTGTAAGGAAGGGGTTCTAATAATAGCATAAAGCGGTTCAAATGCAAATCCAAACTTATATACATAGACGGACCGACAGACATTTTTAAATCGTTTTGGAAAATTATTTATTTAATACGTGGTGTAGGGTATTAAATTATACTAAATATTATATATAATATTTTTGTAGATTTATGTATTTGTATCCATACGCTTAATATGTATCAATAAAAAATGCATTTCTTTGTATGCAGTTTGTATGTGTACATAGAGTTTAAGCTGGTGGTAACGGAAAGTCTGATAAAAAGTTTGTCGCAAATAGTTTTTGTTGCTTTACATGTTACATGCTAAACGTATTCACATTTTTGTTGTTGTTGTTGTATGAAGTGCTATGCAAACAATAAATTTTAGGCACATTGTTCTAAGAAAAGGTGGAATATATTTACAGGCTTAGCTCTGTTAATCTTTTTTTACACCCACTTTTGGGTCCATTTTTTAAAACAATATCGAAATTTGTGCAGTTTACCTTAAAAGTCATTTTATTACATGTAACAGTTTTGGCCAAAGAAATATCTTTGGTCTGTATATCCGTCAATACAAAAAGAAGACTAGAAGACAAAATGTCAGACAAAATTGGATTGATTGAAAATTTTTGTTTGGTATAAACCTCTAAGGAGAAAGAATACTTTTATTTTAGGTTAAATCAAAAAATTTTAGTGAATTTTTTTATATCGTTTTACTCAACTTATAAATCTTTTAAATTACTTAATATTGTTTCCTTTACATATTATATCTGTTTCTGGATTGAAATGATTACTAACTTAGCCAGAAGTACATATGATTCATGATAATTTCGATAAAGTTGCTGATAATTGCGTAATTAATTGGTAGTTTACAGCTGGTGGCTACTGCAAAACCAATTGTATCGTGTGTAGTCATTAATTTAATTACAAACTATATTCAAACGTTTAATTTACACATCGATGACATCAATTGATTGAAAGCATAATAATGTTAATGTATTACGATATCACCTATAGATTATGCTTCATTATATTGACGTAACCTTGACAGACGTACAGACGGATGTGGTGGTAGACATGCTTAAATTGTTATCGAAAGTGATTGTTATTTAATTGATTTGAAAAGAAATGAATAAATGGTTGCTTAAGAGTTAAATCATGTTTAATGTACCCTGTATTAGTGGTAGTGAAGTGTACAATCAATTTTTTATCGTTTTCTTTTTTTAAGAGACAATATTGAGTTTAAAGGAAAAAAATTATTTAATTTTATATACAATTAGAATTAAACCAAATTTCGAGTGCCCTTTAAAATAAAAGTATCTACAATGAATATAACTTATAGAGAATCTCGGAAGGTGGCTTTAGAGTGCAATATATTTGGTATACCTTATAGGACTATGTGCTTCGTCATTGTGGGCGCTTTATTAACACAAAACTTATGCTTGGAAATTACATTCGCCTTTCGACAAAAAATTATTAAATGTGAAGCAATCAGAACCGGTTTAGATAGTTTTATTTTTCAATACGGTACGTTAATAAGTGCTTAAGAGGTTTTGTATTATAATTAAAGTTTTCTAATATTTAAGGCAATCTCAAGCTGGCGGTTCTAGGTTTGGCTTTTACTTTACTAAACACTCTTTTCAATGTGATTTTATTAGTTGGCTGTATAAAAGTAAATGATTTAATGCATGAGTTGGTGTGAATGAAAGTGTGGTGCAAGACCCCCTCTTCAAAATTATGAAAATATATGACGTTTGAAAGAATTTAAATTGATGTGCACCACTTTCATTCACAATAGCTCAAATATTTTCATATAAAGAGTATATAATAGTTCTTAATGATCCTTCTTATACATATATAGCGCATGAAAAATCTTCTATTTTGTTGGTTTTTTGGTGGCATTCCCCACTTTTTGTATCTCATCGTTTTTCAAAGTTATTGTTTATATACAAAATCTTGTTTAAAATGTGATGACAATCGCGAAGCTCGTTATCGTTACAACACTGGCTTTGCCATTTGTTTGGCTTTAACATTATGTAAGAGTGAGAGAGGGAGGTACACATATAAAGATATATTTTTAATTAATATGTGATTTTTCTAATATTTTTAGATTGTTACACATCGTTTATATTTAATGTCCAATTATACTACAGCTACTTAAAGTACCTAATACAACAAAAACATAAAAGAATAAGGGATAATATTATTATGACACGTTATTCCCTTCAGCCGTCACAATTGTAATAAAAAAAAAAGAAAACTTTCCATTCTTTTATTCAAATGAATGTTTTAAATATTTTCTATAAGTTAATAAGTACAACGATAATAACAACATGAATATTACATAGAAAATTTATAATATATTCCAAGACTTCCATGACTATTCAAGTTCATTATTCAATGTTCTTTTTACAAATTTATTTCTTATTTGAATTTCAACAAACTTTTAATATTTTTCACTCACAATCATCAAAGTTAGGTATTCTAATTCACACTATAGCATATACAATGAAAATGAAGATTAAAGAATCTCATTATCTAGTTATAGTAGTAAAGTAGCTGAACATTATGATTTAGTAATGGCAGTTGTTAAGATATTCTAATTGCTAACAAGACTGTGTCGCCTCGGTCGACGTTACGTGACAATATTTGTATTTTTAATATTTAAAATTAACTGAACTAATATTTGTGTTTATTTGAACTTTACTATATCATGAAAGGAAATCAATATCTTATAACATTTAAAAACCTTTAATAAAGTTCTAACTTAAGTTTTTATTATTATTACGCGTTTACTTACATTCTTTTTTTCTATCTTTTTCTTACAGGTAAGTGCCTTTTTTTCCTGTCAATTACATGTCAGTAAGTAAATTACATATACGTACATATATATGAAAGATATATACAAATGATTAAATTTTGTACAAAAGAAATTTTTTATCAAATATCAACCAATAGATGTCATTACCGTATGTGGTCATGGATTCAAACTCATACCAATAACCAATCTCTTTACATTGTTTAGCTTACATTACACCATTTTGTTTGAGTATAATTTCGCAATAATTTATTAATGACGTCAATTTGGAAATTGATGACGTCATTTGTATTTTGTCAAGAAAAGCTTTTCCTATACAGCTGTCTGTTTACTTCTCTTATTTGTTATTGTTTATATTCTTCTTCTTCTTCTTCTTTTATGCAGTTTTCGCGCCAAAAAACAAATGTGTTTTTGCCTTTTGTTTACATTTTCTGGGTTAATGGGTTTATTTGCTTGGTATTCTCTGAAATTTTCTCCTGAGCATATGTTTATACAGCATTTGCGCTTTGACGTTTTCGTATAGTAAAGGCATCTTTATTACATAACATGTGAGTCTCTGTTGGTTTGTTTGGTAGTACTGTAAAAATACAAAATGTGGGGACAGTGTTTAATAATATATAAAATTCCGTTCATTCGTTTGGACATTTATCCGCATAATTCGTAACCTTTTTATATATAAATATATTCGCTTCGGGTTATCCATTACTTTTATTAAATAATTTTTCCACACTAATAATAATAATGTACGGCGTTTTACAAGCTTATATTGCTCATTCGCCTGTGGTACCAACCTCGAATTTCGTGATAATATTCTTAACTGTCAGGGGGTTAGGAATTCAAATTCCACCTGAAAAAAACTTAGCCGGGGGGATGAAACTAGAAGATTATCAATTTAAACGAAATTTTTTATCCAATCTGTAGTTTTGCCTCTTTAAAATCATATCCACTCTTATTATGTACATATGTATTTTTATACTGGCAACACTATTACGAAAAGCTAACAACTTACATTTGCCTGTACCAACATTCATTTAATCAACAAAGAATACAAGAGAAAAAACATAGAAAGAGAGTAAAAATAGATGTTTACTGAACTTTGTTGTTGTTGTCCGATGTAAAACTTCCCAAAAAATATTTTAATATAATAAAAGGAAAATAAGAATGAAACTCTCATAGACATAGGATGCTTGATACCTTAAGATAGCGGTGTTTAAAAATAGAAAAAAAAAGAGTATGTTGTTGCTTGAGTTGTTAACCAGCAGTTGAGCAATACACATGAGTTTGTTTGTGTTTTGCTACCAATGTCAAGCATATATTATAATTATAGTACAATAGTGGCAAACCTAACTACTTTACATATCAACTTCCACTCACCAGTACATTAGTGGTTGGCAAACGTGCGAGTTGTTTAAAAAAATTATTATTTAAAGAACAACTCAAAGGATGCAAGAAAAAAATCAAGACAAATTATAAAAAAAAAATATTTATTAGAATAAATATTAAAAAAAAAAATTCGGGAATTTTTAGAAATAAAGTGAAATTTTTGTGAAATGAAATGAAATTATGTGCAATGACCTTGAAACAAGAGTTAAACAAACAGATGGTTTTATAATTGAAAGAAAAAAAAAAGAAAGTGTAAAAAATTATATAAAAGAATTTTGCGTTTATTTAAAATTGAAAAAAAAAAAAAATTGTTTTTGTGAATAAATAATATTGAACAAAAAGAAAATATATCCTCGTTAAATTTTTAGAGAAAACTGCAAAGAAAAAGGCTAAGTAAAGGAAAAATCACACACACACCCATTAATAAAAGTCGATTTTTAAATGAATTTTTAGCCCAATTTTTGTTTGTTTGTTTGTGTTGCAGTTTTCTTCTATTCATTTTATACCAAGATAATTAAATAAACATTTCTTTTACTTGATATTAAATTCTTTTATGACTTCTCTGTTTTTAACAGAATCCTACGGGTTTTCATCTGATTGATATTTCTTTTGACCTCATCTGGTTAAAGAATAAACCTGCTGTCTTTTCTTTCTTGTTAAAGTATTTTCCCTTTTCTCTTTTGTGTATGCGCGAGGCCGCTCGAGTAGATGCTTAATGAAGTGCTTTATTTTATTTTACTTTTATTATTTGATGTTGAAGAACACTCTGTTTGGTTTCATTTTAAAAGTTAACAGATACGGAATAATTTATATATATATGAAGGGTAAAGTAAGTTTGTCATTCCATTTGTCCATTCCATTTCATTTTCCATCTAGAAGGAGATGTGAGAAATCCTACAAAGTATAAAAATTCTTGTCCGTCTATTTTTGGTATTCTTACAGGTGTGTCTCACCATTTACACCATTGAGCTGAAATTTTGTATATACATTTTTAGTTTTACACGCAAATCGCTATTTAAAATGGGCAAAATCGGTCAAGAGCCGCGTCCACAATCGACAAAAATATATATATAAGCTAGAAAAAGTGAGCTTCTAAGTAGAAAATTAGTATACAATTTACAAAAAATCATACTCAACGTAAAACTAGACTTAAAAACTGATACGTAATACATACACTATGAGAGGGCGTAATATATACCTGCCACGCCCACAATTGTAGATGTGGAGGGTATTTAGGATTTGCCCTCAGCCAATTTTAGATTTCTTACTTGCTTTATATATTTCTATGATCTTAATTTTCTAATATAATGTAAATGTATATGTTGAAGATTTTTAGGGCGTATGATTAATAATCAATTATTTATATGTTAAAAAAAATTTATTCACGAATAAAAATATCATAAAAATATTATGCTAATAAATATATAAAATTTTTAGGTGTGGTTTGATTTAATATCCAAACCGATTAACGTGTCTTTGTGGTAATTTAACAGATTATATTATGTGCTAATGGATACCCCAACATATGCAAATATGTTTCCCTCACCTGTATATACATACATCCAAATGTACATGTTTACCCTAAAGCTATAACATAAAATGAGTTTGTAATGAGACCTTGAATTTTTTTGTTTGTTTATATGTTTTTTTCTCGTCATCGTGTCGTTTCATATTTATTTTTATATAATTGTATGATTATTATTATTTTTGTTTTGTTTTGTTTATTTAGCTACATTTCCATTGACACACAAGTTGTCTTTTTTTGTTTTTTGTTTTTTGTTTTTTAATGTTTCCATGAACTTCTATTTATAAAACGTATGATTAGAGTCGAAAAAGATTTCTATTAGGCAAAATGTGTTACATTTTCTTTATATGTATATAGTCGACATTTTGATAAATTGTCTTACGCTAGAGCATAACTTCTAATTTTTTTTATATCAACTGTAGCTTATTTAAAATAAGAACAGGTAGCAGGCTCCAATCTAGCATTATATTTTAGGCAAATGTTAAATGACATTTGCGTACATTTACATAATTTGGAATGCACAGCTTTCATGAAAAATTAACAAAATGTTATGCGCATAATGATTAATGCACTTAAAACACTAAAAATTTAAAAATAAATTAAATAAATTTTCAATACCCTCCACCACCGTATACAAACAGTGGGCGTGGTAAGTGGATAATTACACCCTGCAACAGTGTATATAGTTCGTATTCGTAACGTAAACACTAGTCAGTCCTTTGTGGTACATCCGAATTACTAAATTCCATAATTATAAACGACAAAAAATGACCTTATGAAGCAGAAATTTAGCATATGCATTTATATCGAGTTGTAAAAAAGGCGTGGTCGGATAAAAGACACGCCCACAATTTAACAAAAAACCTTTTTTAATGCAGATTCTAACTTTTTGGTTAATCCGCTATATTATGTTATATGCCACACCTACTGTTTGTGTATGAAGGTGAAGGGTATTTATGATTTAGCTTAAGTCAAATTTAGTTCTTTTTACTAGTTTATGTTTAGAAGTTCGCATTTTCCTTCTACCGTACACAAGAGACACATTTGTTGTATCAAAAAGTTTAACTTTAAATACTTTGCAGTACTTCTATATAACATTTTATAATAAAGTAATAAAAATGTTGGAGTAAATGAATTTCTTTTGTTAAAATACAATAGCACAAAATCGAATGAATGTGCATTCACACGATTTCTAGATGCAGCTTCTTTTCTCCGCAACTCTAATCTTTCCCAAAAATACAAAATGGCTGCTTTAAGCTAAAATAGAGTAAAGTGAAATAAAGGGATGTGGAAAAAACAATGCGATTTTTTTCTTTGGTACTTTAAAGTAAATAATTTGAAACATATTTTCATTACTCAGGTGCAAGTGAAAAGTTTATGGCTATAAATTATTAAAAACAAAAAGAAAAAGTTGAAATAAAATAAAATTTATGTGTACAAATAGTGGAAAAATACTTTTTATATACAAGCGGCTGAATGGCCAACACTTATGTTTGAATATGTGGTATGTGAAAATAATAATAAAGCAAGTATGAAAGCTAAATTTGGCTGAGGGCAAATCTTAAATACCCTCCACATCTACAATGGTGGGCGTGGCAGGTATATAATTACCCTCTCTAATAGTGTATGCATTAGGTATCAGCTTTTAAGTCTAGTTTTACGTTGAATATGTTTTTTTGTAAATTTTGACTGACTCTGTAGTTCGAGTACGCCCATTTTTGGCACATTGATGAATAGGATAATTGTAAATATATGTACCATTTAATTATAAGTTCATTGGTCAACTTTTGTGGCAGATAAATAAATTTATGTTGGTTGTGGGCGTGGCTATTGACTGATTTTGCCTATTTTAAATTGCGATTGCGTGAAAAACTAAAAATATTAAATTTTCAGGCCAATATCTCAAAATGTAGGCCCGTGAGAACAACAACAACAGATTGGCACACATGCACACAAACGTATATGTCTAGATCGACTCAGTTTTTGATCAAGAATTATATACGTTGTAGGTTCTCTATCGCCTCCTTCAAACGAAATGACAAACTTACCATACGCCCAATCTTATGTGGAGGGTATAAAAGTATACGAGTACAAAATATTTATTTGGAACAATTGCATACAAATATTTTAAAG
The DNA here is from genome assembly GCA_963978525.1 of Ornithomya fringillina. Classification (NCBI taxonomy): domain Eukaryota; kingdom Metazoa; phylum Arthropoda; class Insecta; order Diptera; family Hippoboscidae; genus Ornithomya; species Ornithomya fringillina. The sequence goes on from OZ021694.1 coordinate 10,540,505, forward strand.
CGTAACCATATTCATCATCATTTTTATTATCGTTTTTTCTTTCGCAATCCTCATTATTTTTCGTTTTATTAAATTATCATTCTTCTTTTGTAGAATTAAGTTTTCTCACGCTATTTCTCTAAGCTATAAAAACATGATGAGAATTTCATATATAATATACAAAATATACGATATTTAGTTAAAATACTGTTTATACTAAATGCTACATATGACACACTATTCATCAGTGATTAGATATCAAAGATATTTTCATTTGTGGCGTAAATTGAATTAAGAAGAAAAAAACCTTTTTTTTTTTCATTAAATTAAGGATTTTGTATGAAAACTTTCCGCGAAAAATTAAGGTTATTTACATTCAAATTTAAATTTAATGATTTAAAGAGAAACTAAATTAAGTCGGTTTCGCACCAAGTCTTAGATGCCCTGCATCTTAATAAGGTTAAGGGCATGAAAACCTATAATACCGAGGGTTAGAGTTTATTTTATACTAACTGCAACTTTTTATTTTTTTTTTCGTTTAATTTTCAATAATGAGCATGGCTGTTACCTTATTCCATGCATATTTGTCCCATTCATTTTTAAAATAATCTTAAAATTCAACTTCGTAGATATGATTGAATGATTAAAGGATATTTTATTAATTATGGGCGTGGCTAGAATCCTCTTCTAACCATATTTACATCATTCATGAACAGAATAAAAGTATATTTGAATTTTATAGCAATAATTAAGAAAATGAAGAAAGTTTTTGTCAATAAAGGTCGTGGCTGTTAGTAAATTTCTTTAAAAAAGTAAATAAAAATGTTTGTAACAAAATTTTGACAAAAAAGTTTAAATTCTGTTTCAAATTCTCATGGACGTACAGACAAAACTAGATATTTACGCTGAATATATATGTGGGGATGTATTAGCAAATAACACAATAAACTTAACAGATCTTCATATCCATCTTAAAGGCTATAAAAAAAGGGATAGAAAGACAATAAATTTTATTACAATCAGTGCTTCAAAGTACAACCGCGTGAAATGAAGGTTATTAAGAAATACGCTTGTTCCATCAATTGAGTTTCAATTTATAATTGACGGGAAATTGAAACTGTTTAAATGCAATTTTGAGTGACAGCAGGTCAAATACCAATTCATTGACCGCGTCGTTTATTGCAGGCAGTGAAGCGCTTCTTTTCTATCTCTTTCCAACCGCATTGCAATTATTTAGATAAAATAGAAATGTATTCAAATGGAGAGAGATGGGGTGATGTGTTTTTTTTTATATTTTATTCTCACGTATTAACAGGGTACATTTGTAGTACCAGTGCGCCTTTGCAACTTCTCCACAGCTGTGGTGGATATTGTTTTGCCACTATAGAAACAAGTGTGAATAAAAATATGTGAAAATCCAAATTTACTGAATGTTTTTTATACATTTAGTTTGAATTTGCAAAGCAAGAGGAAGGCCGTGATGGAGGAAAGTAAAGTTTCATCACTTGGCATTCTTTTCTGTTTTTTTTTTAAATAAAAATAAAATTTTTTTTTTATTAGAACGCATCATATTTTATTATTATATATGGTACACAAATACATGTAAATATATTTTTCATAAACAAGTGCTTATAGTTGCGCGTACATCACACAGTGTGAATAAGAATCTTCTGAGAAAATTACGTGCAGACGTTAAACTACTATGAAACCGATATCAAGTGTTTTTCTTTTCTGTAAAATATAAGAAATATTTCCTGAAATATATAAAGAAAGCAAATAACCAAAAAAAAAAAAAGTGATCAAACTTTGGGAGATATCAAAAGTAATTTAAAAAGAACATAAATGAAAATGATTTCATTAAATATTTATAAAAAGAAAACGTTCATAACCAGCAAATGGGTGATTGTTCAAAAGTTGTAATTACCAAAAAAAAAAAAAGAAACCAAAAATTTATTTTATGTGTAACACGTAATCTAAAGAAAAACCATAATAACTAAATCATTAATCAGCGAACGTGCTCAGAGTCATGAGCCATAACTTTGAAGTAAGTTACACGGCTTTGGGCATGTCCGATGATAATCCAATCAGCTATTCGTTGCCCTCGGTGGCTTCGTCTAGTCGCGGGGCTCGTAATGTCAACTTTAATGAAGAGCTTAATGATTCAGCAGGTTATCCTACCATACAATACGATCAGCCGCGCCGTACTTCAAAACTATTCTTTCAACGACCACGTTCCATGTCAGCATGGAGTGATATTAGTCGCAGTAGTATGCGTTTAGATGACAGGTATGTGAAAAAATGAGTCATTGGAATAATAAATGTTAAATGTATATATTAAGAGACGTCTAGTTGTAAGGTAGTGCGTAAATATATGATAAGCGAATAATGTTGATAAAATGTTGAATTTTTTTTATCCTCCTTATCAAAAAAGGGAAAGCATAGTAATTTTACTATTACCTTCTGATTGAAGCTAATAGGAAGAAGATTTATTCATATACTCTAAAAAATATATGAATTCTTGATAAATATCCAAATTTAAGACATTTTAGACATGTCCGTCGGTATGTCCGTACAATAACATTTACAATAACATATTAATACAATAAATAACAGACGCACCCACGATTTACCAAAAAAAAAAATTGTTCTGCCCTAAAATTGGATCTGGGAGTTGAAATGTAACATATCCATTAATCGTTTTTTAGAACGAGCGCATTTCTACAAAGGCCCGTTCCTACAAATTAGGTATAAATGTAGATGGTATCCCAATATTGTTGTATGTAATATATAACTTTTTTATTGGATTTATTTTTTTTAACGTAATCAAAACATATACAACAACATACATATATATACAGGTATCAAGAAAATTTATTATCTTTATATTGGAATGTATCAAATATTTCTAAATGCCTTTTTTTTATTGCTGTGCCAGTTTTGTGGCCATTGGGGAAACTGCGATTTGTTTTAATTGTATTTTGTTTGTTAGAAATCATGTTGAAAGTTTTTTGATTTTATTTAGCTTTTTTTTCAATTCGTTATTTCCAGTTGTACTGTAAGTCATAACGTTGAAATGCTATAAAACAAATTGTTGTGCGAGTTTTTTCTTTTTCTCCACATGTAATTTTTTTTTATCATTTTAACAAGGATTCCAACAAAACAAAATAAAAAATGTTTTAGAAACTTGTATAAAAAAACAAATAAGAAAACTAAATTTGGCTTAGACCGAATTCTAAATACCCTATGCGTTTACATACGGACTGTGGGCGCACTCTAATATATGTATTGTACGCTTGTAAGTTGAAATAAGCGTGCCTGTTATATGACCACTCCCATTTTCGGCGAATTCATGGATAAGATAATTCTAAATCTGCATAATTTTTGCGGCAAATATAAAAACTTTCCTCGATTGTGGACGTGTCTCTTATCCGATCACCCCCATTTTCAATTTCATTAGTTATTTGTAAATGAGAATTCCAAATTTCAATTTTTTCGGCAGATAAATGGATTTTTGTCGATTGTGGGCGTGGCTCTTGAAGATTTTGCCCATTTTAAATAGCGATCTGCGTACAATCGTAAAATGAAAAGTGTCCGTATAAAATTTCAACTCAATATCCTAAATTTTACAACCGTGAGAATGCCAACAACAGACGAACACACGGACATACATGTCTAGATCAATACAGCTTTTTGATGCTGATCAAAACTATATATACGCTGTAGGGTCTACTGAGCTCCTTCAAGGTGTTGTAAACGGCATGACAAACTTATTATGTTTTAAGTGGAGGGTATAATAATATATTAAAAAATTATCGCGTATAACATTTTCACTTATTATTTTTATTATTGATTATGTATATATTTTACATTATATTTTACATGTTAGACTTTGTAATTTATCATAACCATTATGTCATGTCACATAATAGCGTACTAAAAATTAAAAAAAATTTACATTCAGTAATAAATGTTTAACCATAAAAATGAACATAAACCAGTTTTTTTTTTTTTTTATTATACCAAAGCGTTTATCATTATAGTGATTAATCTGCGTATACATATAATATATATGTGAAGTTTAAAACGCAGTTAAGTTCAGTATATGAAAACCTTTCATCAAAAAATGATAGGTGGAGATGCTTTGTTTTGTTTCATGACAAGTATTAAGTTTTGTTGAGATGAAAATTTTTTGTAATATATTTCATTTTAACTTAACTGGCAACAACTGCCATCAAAGTAGAGAAGCTGTTCACTTTTGATCTCTAAACGTATTGTAGAATGTTTAACTTTTCATGTCATACGTGCAGCGAATGTTTGTTACTTCTAAATGAGAAAAAAAAAAAAGAATCGATTTTTTATTAAAGAAAACGATTCAGAGTTATTATACCCTCCACCTTAGGGAAGGGGGTATATTCACTTTGATCATCCGTTTACAACACATCGAAGGAAGCGTCGGAGACCCCACAAACCATATATATTCTTAATCAGCATGAAAAGAGAAATCGTTTGAGACATGTCCACGGTCCACTCTCACGGTCGTAATTTTTGAGATATCAAATTGAAACTTTGCATACGTATTCTTAGTTCAATTTCGCTGTTCCGTATTGAAATTGGGCAAAATCGGTTAAGAAACACGCCCACAATAAACGAAAATCTCATCATACCTCGAAAAAATTGTATCTTTAAAATATTATATATCGCACAATACTATGCCTATCAAGTTGAAATTTGGTATAAATATAAAGGGTACCGTTATCCAATACTGTGCCAAAAATGGGCGTGATTGAATAACGCAAACGCCTACTATTAAGAAAAAAAAAAACACTATTTGCGTAAGTACATGAAATACATAAATATGGCAATAGGAGCTTATTTTTTAGAGAATTACATAAGGTGGAGGGTATTTAAGCTTCGGTCTTAACCGAACTTTTCTATCTTGTTTTCTAAATCGATTTAATCATCTCCGAGTGTCCGTCTACATATCTACCCACATAAATTTTGTGCGCAAATCGCATTTTTAGAATATTGTTTATATTATAAATTTAGTACAAAGAAATGTTTTCGCCCAAACACGATTGCTTGAGATCAAAGATTTAAGTATTATTCTCCTCTAACCAAAGATTATCGTTATAAACGAGCATTATAGAATGAAAACATTTACTTATACATGAAACTAAGAACAAAAACAACAACAACATGACATGAGTTTATGTTAAAAGTTAAATGGATGTGTCTATAATATTATAGTATAGTAGTGTAAGTAGTTGATTGAAATACAATCACTAATGTATTCTAAATAATACTTTCCGTTTCACTATAATCAACCATATAACCATGTGTTGACATTATATCGGAAATAAGTGTTTAATCTTTTTTTATGTGTACAAAGGAATGTAAATAATGAGCTTTGAAAATGTGTACTTATTTCTATTTAGTTTACTTATTTTATTCTACTTATTTTCTTTTTTTGTTCTTTGCAGGTGAGTGTGATTAATTAGATTTATTGTAATGATAATCTCAAGCTTTCTAAGATACGAAATAAGGTAAGAAAATGTTTATAATTTTGAAAAAAATATCTCTATTATTAACTATTTTTCATCAAATTTTGTCAAAATTATCAAGAATTGCCATTTTTTTGCTATATATTAAATTAAGAAGTTATAAGGGGAGAAATTCCAAATATGGTTCAATTTTAACCATTTTCAATAGAGCATATCTTTGTGTCAAGTCACGCCCTTGTATCAAATTTCATTGAAATAACTTAAAAACTAAGACCAAATTTACAATTTATAAAAATTCATTTATTATTTAAGCAAAAATTGTCAAAAGCTGACTTGCCTCGTTATTGATTGTTTTTGACACCACAACTATATAATAATTGACCTTAGAACAAGATATAAATGATGTTGGTTGGATGACAAGTAAGATGGGTCCAATTAAAAACTGTATTTATGCTTAAGGTTCTGATTGTTCATTAATTACTCTTCAAAGACTATTCTCACCCCTCATTTGTTCGTTCAGTAATCATATAAAATGAATTTTTCATTTATTCCAATTCCCTCTCCATACACATTCTGTACAATTTTGGCAGAGTTGAAAAGAATAATAAAATTTTCTTTGTGTCTTTGAGAATCTTTGAAGAATCTTTCTTCTTTATTATGCGGTGCTGACAGTTTTCTTCCCAAAATAACAAAGTTTTCATAATTTGTTATTCTATGGTATGCTAAAAGTTAAATGAATCGTCGCATACATATACATTTCTAAATAATCAGTAAAGTAGGAAAATAGATAAGAATTTAAAAAAAAAAGAAGAGTATTGAAAAGACAAAATTTAATAAATCATCACGATTATATAGATGATGTATAAAAAACATCATCTATACAGACACTCTTCCCAAAAAACAACAACAAATAATGCATCAAGGTTATCCACAAATATTTGATTTTAGAATACAATATTCGTTTAATTCTAATAAAAAAAAAAATTCGAAATTGATTAAAAGTTGTTCTTGTATGCTCTGATATGAATCAATAGAAAAGAATTGTATTTACTATTGAAACACGTGGTTATTTATCTTTATATATAGTCTCTTTATTACTGAGAGAGAGAGAGAGAGAGAAAGAGAGTAAAAATGAGAACTATTACTTAGGAAGTTATCAACATAATACAAAAGGAAAAGGATTCTAAATTTGTAAAGTAAATACCGAGCAAAAATATATAAAAAATATATGCGCTGGAACGTTTAAAGAGGAATAAAGTGAAAGTGAAGGAGAGAAAGCTTTTCATAAATATTTTTTTTAAAGTTGCAATTGAAGTTGGGACAGGATAAAGAATAAGCGTTTAAAAAAGGACTTGCCAAAAAGCAACAGATGGCGCTGGATGGATTTCAGTGAGTCTCTGAGAGAGAGAGAGAGAGAGGATGTTATTATAAGCTGTATTTATAAGAAATGGAGAAGTTTTAATAGCGATTCAATTAATATAACACTTTAAAGCAGTTGTGCTCAACTTTTCCGGCCAAAGCATTGTACTAAAATTTCACTCCAAATTCAAAACAAATTTACTCCAAAACTATTTTAAAAATACTCGAATATATGTTCAGAAACTCTTAATAGGTTAACACTTTGTTTTGAAACTGTTAGTTAGCAAATAAATTTCTATGACTGCAATTTTCCAAGTCTATTCAGGTCCTCTTATGTAACTAAAAATTTATTTGAAATTGAATCCGAATTTACTCTGAAATTGATGCATACACATACATAGCTACTTAGGTGGTCACTTGTACCAATGTGAATCTAATTGAGTTGACTTGAATTAAAAAAATGTAGAATTCAATAAACACGAAGCTGTTATGTTAGATCTCTGTGTTGTCATTTTACATTAACCATAAATTTTCAATTCATTTAATTCATATAGATAATGACTTTAAAGAAATTGTGTGCATGTGAAGGTGAGTGAGCACTTAGTTGTCCACTGTATGGTAACGACATATATTCCTCAAGTATTCCATAATAATCATATTCACATAAATATATAGCTTTTTTCTTCAGACACTTGCACGTGTTAAGATAGATATACTAACAAGGAGAAGAGCTATATACGATGCATCTGCTTACGTTAGTTAAGTGTTTTCCTTTTTTAAGTGTGAGTCATATCCAATTTATATTCCTCGGCCTAATAACCGACATTTTCATATATGTACATACAAAACATAATTTTTGTAGCTCAACATATTAATGTCAACGACATGCTATATAAACCATAGAGAATTGAAAATATACTTGATTACCAACCACAGCTCATCGCATCACACCACCATGTTGTTGTGTTTGATAAAAATTCGAAATGTAAATAAAATTTCATCAAAAAAGGATAATAAAAGAAAGAAAAAAAAAGAAAACCGTGCTGTGTTTTGTGACTGTGTCCTGAATGTTTTTGGTGTTTTACAACAACCATTATGCCTTTAACATGAATATTTATGGGTCTTTCGTGTATGAGGGTATAATGAAATGTATAATGTCCATAACGTGCCGGAATTACGATGCAATGGGAAATTGTTGTCGGACGGTTTGTTTATTGTTTGCTTGTTCGCCTGGTCATGCTATATTTTTACTACCATCATAAATCGATTTTCTGGAGTCTCACCATTATGACGTTTTTTTGCATCATTAGCATTTTATTGGTTGTTGCGGAATATTAATTAAAATGAAATTGTCTTACTTACACGATGTATTAATTTTTTTGTAGTCTTTGTTTTTTTTTTTTTTTTCATTGATGCCGTTTAATTGCGTTATTCGTTTCAATTATGTGTATGACAATAATCAAATACCATATCGACCCTAACAAAATAATTTATTTGCTGTAATACAAAAGTCCTTTTGTTTCGTTGGGTAAACAATGGGTGGGTAAGATGCTCACCTCTTTAATATTTATGTTATGCTATTACCACCTGTTGTTCTTTTCTATGGGTGTTCTACAAGTATGCATTTTCATATAGTTTTGCTATCTTCTTTGTATTGTAGGTGCTTTTGTGTGAATTATGTTTATGACTGGAGTGGAGCTCCGCTCATATTGTATAGTAAAGGCATCTACTAATGCAACTACTGGGTTACATATATATTTGCTTCTCCTTTACTGCACCATCAATTTTTGTTTGGACAATAGAAAAAATTATTTTTTCTTCAATATTTTATAATATATATATAAAATGTTTTTGGTTTGAAGCTATTTTTTAAAATTTTATATAAAAATAACTTTTAAATGATTACTCTTTTTATTTTTATTAAAAATAAAAAAAAAAAATTCAAAAATATTTTTTATCGTTTATTTTTAATTAATTTGTTATATATTTTTTAAATACAAAAAATTTACTTCATTTTCGTAAAAATATATTTTATTCTCTGCTCTTCATTATGATTAATTATTTTGCGTAAAAAATTATTTTTATATATAATTCCTTTTTTCTTTTTTGTCTTCTATTATTTTTTGTTATGTGGTTTGGTTTTCGCCAAATATTAATGTAATTATATATATATATAATTTAATTTATTTATTAATAATTTCTTTAATATGATATAATAATTATTTTTATGTTATTTCCATTTATTATTATTTTTTCTCTTTTATGTACTATTGCTTTTTTTATATCATATATGTATGCGTAACTGTTATATTTATATATGTATACATATATGTTTGTGTATTGTCATAGTGTTTGCCCTTTACAACTATAACCAGTCATGCGCAGGCATCCTTAAGTAGTTAAGTTAACTTCAATACTTTTTGTTGTTAACATTTCTATATATCAGTTAACAGAAAGTTTTATTTTATATTTTCTATTATTTTCATTCTTTTGCCATGTCAATGTTAGTTTATTTTTATACGTTGAGTAATAAACACACGCAAAAATTATCTTAAAAAAAATTCTGTAGCACTGTTTGCACGGCTTTCTAACTTTCCGTTTCGGTTTTAGTAAAAAAAATTTTTTTTTAAATAATTTAAATAATAATTAATTGTACATAAATTCTAAAAATCATAAAAAATTGATATTAATTAAATAAAAATGTGAAAAAAAAATAATCAAAAAGAAATGGAAAAATAAATTAATGTATTTTGTAGAAAAAAAATAATTATTAATTTAAAAAAGTTATATGTTATAAAGTGAATATAACTGCATTTTAAACAATATTCGAGAGTCTTATGATTATCAGAAAAACTTAAATCGAAGGGTTATAGAATTTTAATCTTAAGATTAATAAAATATAAAAAATAAATACTTTTTACAAATAAAATAATATATTAAATATTTTTTTTTGTAAATTAATTTTGAAAAAATAGTTTACTTCTAATATGTTAAATCTCAATCTTAGTAGTTAGTATCTTAGTATATCCAGTATTAAAGTATGAGTGCTAATAAATAGTGTCAATTAGCGTTAGTGAATTTGTACTAAATTTTTTAAATGCTACAAAAAACATAATTGATAATAGTCACCTTAATATATTCAATATTTCTACTAAGAAACGTTTTTAAAAGAAGAAAACTAAAAGAAGTCAAAAAGGATTTTTATTTTTTTTTTTTGGACAACATTTGTAACAATAGCAACAATAACAACAACAATAAATGATAAAATTTATACTTTCGTTTGTACTTTTGAAACATTGGCAGCTTTTTATATGGCACTTAAACGAATACTCTGGAAACTGTCACAATATGTATAAAACGATGTGAAACTTACATGTAAAAGTATGACATATATACATACATGGATTTATATATATATATATATATATATATATATATATATATATATATGGACTTAGGTGTACATAGATATTAACACACATGTGTGACCTTACCCTATGAACTAAACTCATTGAGATGACATTTTGTTGCTGTTGTTGTTTTGTCAATTGAATCCTTAAACTCTGGTGCCACACATCTTGTTGTCCCAGTGCTGCCAAACAGCTTATAAATTCATTACGATTTGTTGGTTTTTGCTGAAACGTCTCCTGTTATAATACTTATTCATTGTCTTCTTCTTCTTCTTCTTCATTATTATGATCTTTGCTTTATTGGATACTTAAACAAAATATCAATTTACTGTTGTTTTTGTTGTTGTGGTTGTTAAACTCCAGTTACTTTAAAAGGTTTTTACATTTAATCATTTTTTAGTTTTTTAGTATTTATCCGCTAAAGTTATTTAAAGAAATAATTACTTAAATGAACAGAAACATATGTGTAAATAAATAAAAAAAATTTCACTACTAACTTGCTACCTGTATATATGTTCCACTAAAAACAAAACTGTTTACAAGCGTTCTTCAATATCAAATAAAAAAACAATAACAATAACAAAGTGTTTTACTATAATAAATCTACAATACCCAACCCATCAACATCTTGGGTTTTTTCATTTTTTGTAAAACTACTATGCTTCCGGTTTCTTTTGTATACACTTGGCCCTACTGTCTCTCTCTTTCTCTAATACCATAATATGATGCGCCTCAACTAATCATCGTTAACTTTTTTATGCTGGTTTCTGTATGTACATTTGTGTATAAGTGTTAGTGTGTGTTTTATGCCTTGTTTAAAAAAAAAGAAAAGCTTTCTCGTTAACAAACCAACTGGTAAGTTAATGTCGAATGGACGGACATTGGAAATCTCATTACAATTGTTTTTCCATTACGTTTGGCTCAAGTATTTTATTAGAGGCTTTACTTTAGATTTACTTTTATTAGACGATTAAATTAAGATTATCTTTATAATGATTTCTAGTTTTTGGACTCAATTTGCTAATTAAATTGGGTGAAATCGATCAAGTGCTCCGCCTACATTTTCATTTTTTCTTCATTTGCCATATATTACTATGAGTTTGAATCTATATATTAAAATTGGATCACCTCTTGATGTAACGAAAATGGGCATGTTAAGATAAGGGATACGCTCACGATATACAAAAGCCCTTAATTCCGTGCAGATATCGACTTATAAGTTGATACATAATACACACACTATTCAAAGTTACACACACTATTATAAGCCACGCCTACAGAATGATATAGATGATATGATTTAGATTTAGTCATTTTTTTTTCAATTAGTTTACTTTTCAAAAATAAAAGTAAAAAAAAAAGTGTGCCACAATACCCCAATTATTAATAACTGGCTTATCTTTTATTTGAATAAATTTTAAATTAAGAAATTATTTTATTATAATAATTTTTCTATTTGTGAAATTTTATGTGATTAAGACATTTAAAATGTGTTTACATACATTTCCATAAATCTTCAAAGTATGCTGTACGTACTTATAAATATCACAAGAGAGAAGTTTGTGTTTGGCATTATTATGCTTACCTGCATTAGTTTATTTAATCAAAAAACTGTCAAGCGCGGCACTTAAATACTTTACACATACACATCATAATTGGAATACTTATACATATATTGTAATACGTACGAGTGGGTATGTGGGTTAGTGTCTATAATGAAGTTAACGAGTTGAATCAACTAAATTGCACCAACTGTTATTAATGTTGTTGGTATTGTTAGACGAAAGTATACATAACATGTGGTGGCTGGGTGTGCGCTATATGTGTATATATGTGTATATACAATACAAACCATACGTCCGAAGCTTTTGTTATAACTTACGTATAATCTTCACCAACATACTAGCATAGAAGGTATCATACATTCATACATATTTTATAGTGTGGTTTGATCTGATGCGTCATATATACGAGTATATGCATAAATATATGTACAAAGTTTATCTCATATTCAAAGTTTCCACACACTCGCTTACGTCCGGCTATCCATTATGCGCAAATCCTGTTGATTATATTAATGTCAATATGTCAGCCATACATCACAACTTTTCTTTGTTACTGTTGGCGTAATGAATGGTTGTGTTACATACAAAAATTGTCGGTAAAAAAATATTTCATTTGTGATATAAAGTGCATTCTTATGTTGAATTCTTGGATATTGTACAAATAATATTGTCAAGGTTTTATAGAGGAAACTATCGCAAAATAAAAAAGGATGCATAAGAGGGACATATACTCCTTATAATTATGGGGCCTGAAAAATGCACCGGCACCCAGGCGGCTTTAGAGTATATTTTAAGCCACACTATTAGACTTATTGTCACTTAAGTTATTTCAGTTGTGGTGGAATATTCGAATTGAAAGTTATTTTAATTATCACCATTTTTACTTGTTTTTCCGTTTGAAGTTGCTATAGATTAAAAGAAACCCTTTCTGGTTTTTGTTGTGGGCAAGGCATTTTTCCAATTTTCAACTTGATAGCTCAAATTTTGTGGCAAATAAATAGATTTTGGTTTTATCGCAACGAAAAATGCTACTTAATAAAAATTTGAAGGGGGAGATTTATCCTTACGCATTTCACTCATTATATATTTCATTAAAATGAACCGTTACGTCAAATATCAAATTACTTTTTAATTATGTACATTTTTCTTTTACTTATTTCAACCTATTAGTATAAATATGTTAAAAATATATATCTGACCGCAAAATTATGGAAATTGTTTTTACAATGTCCTTCAGTCCCATTTATATTACATTAAATATTACTTAACTAGGGGCTCCATTCATTTTTTTTCATTTTTCATTATAATATAAGTAGACAAATGTTCACTTCGTTGCGAAAGTTTCATTTATTTTTTTTCTGATCATTATTAATGTGAAAAGTTTATGAAAAAAATTGACATGAAAAATCCTATACCTTTTTTTTTTAATGTGTATGTTTATGAATTGCAAAAAGTAGTAATTTTTTTTTTTTTTTCAAATATTTCAACATCCTTCACTAAAGGATTTTAAGTGTGAAATGTTCACTTGTATATTTTAAAATTTGTTTCGTAAACTTTTAAGGAGAGAGAAAAAAAAAAGGAATAACTGAAATAAGTGCTAGAAAAACTATGAAAGAGTTCTTGGGTACTTAGGTGATAGATAGGAGATGAACTGTGTTGGATATTCCGTTTGAAAGAAGATATTGAATGCTTACTTTTATTTTGTGCAGGCACATTGTTATTTCAATTGAACAAGATCGGTCAATCAGAAATATACGATTTATCTTCCACAAAATTGAGTTTGGTATACACATCTATAACTATACTTCATTCAACCATCGATGTGTTAAAAATGGACGCAATTGAATAACGGGCACGCCCACAACTTACAGAAAAGTTTATCAAACTCGAATTACAAGTTAATCGAGGTACATGCACTATTAGAGGCCGTCATCATGTACCTGCCACGCCTTCTTTTTGTACATATATATATGAGGATGATATTTAAGATTTGGTCTAAACCAAATATGCTTTTTTTACTTCTTAGAAGTTGACTTGCTCATTATAGTATCCAGATCTTCACTTTTTAATTTACTTATATTGACTAAAAATCTTTAGCATTTTCGTTCATATTTTTTAGTACAAATTCTAAAATAGTATTTCTCATAATTTATTTCAATTAATCTTAAAGCTTACCTCGTTATGTTACGAAAACTTTAAATTCATTTTTAGCAGCTAATGGCCGAAAGGGTGTCCGAAGGAAATGTAAGAATAAAATTAATGCATGATAAAAAATAGTTGACTTTTCATCAATTTGTTAAGTAAAATAGTGAGGAAATAAGAAGAAGAGGAAGATGAAAAAGAAGCAAACCAAATGAAAGTTGAAGAGAAAAAGTTGCAAACTTTTTCCAAAGATATTTCAATTTGTCACATGAGACATGAACAGCATTTACACGCTGCCAGTGGTCATATTACACATACACATACACAAACAAGATTTACACAAATAGTTTCATCTCCATACGAGAACTTTTAAATGCACAGACATCCTTATTTATGTGTACATATGTTTATGCAGCATGTAAATGTAGTGGTAGTATATCACGTGTATGTCATGTGCACGACTTTTGACTTGTACAGTTGCAACAATGAACAGAAACTTGAGTCTTGTGCATCAATGTCATCATCATCGTCATCATCGTCATCATGGTACGCAACCATTTACTAGTAACATCTTAACATCTTGATAATGATGATGGCACGGCAAAGGAATGGCATTTATGGAGCGTGGCATAGCATCCCTAAATAAATGCGTAAAGGATTTGTGAAGAAAATTCGCATGTAAAGGAAGTGAATCCAAGAGGACGCTTCATCTTAAAAGAATTTAACCAAGAGGACATGAAGATATTGTCACCTTGGCCCATGTACAAGCATTAAATATGCATGCTAATGAAATGAATTTAAAGATTTTGTATGTATGCGTGTATAATTGCCATTGTAAAGAATTTCTTATGAAACTTTTACAAAATAATTCCTTTATGTGCCTACAAATCATTTACATGTAAGCACTTAATGTGTGTACTGCCAAGACTACATTATTTAAGACTTGGCAATAAAATAAAATATTTCTCCACATATACATATGTTTAAAGGCCGCATATGCAAAATTGTGACAGGGAGAGGGAGATAGAGAGAATTTCATTTAAATACTTTAACATCACAGACAAATTTTATCTTTTTATATTTACCCCATTTCCTCGTCCTACCTCTTCGTTTCTCCTCTTTTTATACAGCCATGCTTACATTTTATGATGAGTTGATATTATGCTTATATAAAAAGTAAAGTGCACCATGTCAGCATTAACACTTAACCGAGATGAAAGTTGAGTGAGAGAAAGTTGTTAAGGATATGATGGCTCTATATAAAATATGATTCATGTCTACTTACATAGACATACCTTTAAAGCCATCTTTATATACATAACTACTATAAAAATGAAGAGTATGCAAATGTAAGAATAAATTGGGTGAAGAGTTTATTTTAATGTTCATAAATAATTTGTTGACATTATGCAGGCAGAGTATGTATAACTTTAAGAGTGTGCTTCACCTAATTATTTATGTATGTGTTACATTAACTCCCACTGTGGACGTGGCTTCTATGCGATTGCATTCTTTTTTAAGTTTGTGTATGCACTACATCTTCTTCTACATTCTATACCATATAAGGTTTTTTGAAATAGTGGGCGAGTACTTTAACCATAGCGACATGTACAATGCTTGTTTTATAAACTTTAGCTTAAAATCTAATTCTTCTTTGTCTGCAAACCATGTCCAGAATCAATAACAGACAGACGCACGAACGGAACTTGATGCATATCTTATACATGTATGTGTACTCTGTAACTTCTACAAAAGTATCTTCTCCTTGGTTTTTTTTTTTTTTTAAATCTATCGATACTCGAAAAAATGTAGCGGTGGTTGTTGTTGTTTGCGTTATTGCTAAAGATTTTACTAATGAGATTTTAAACGTAGTATCAATACAGATAACTTTTTTTTCTTTATCTCTTTACTACACAATGTTTGTTTGTTAAGGAAGATAAATTGATTTCTATCCAATCCAAATTGGTTGCAATCGTGTGTGGCTAACAACTATTTGATTTTTTACACGGTATGCTTTCTAAGTGTAGAGGTTTTACACCTCTACACAAAAACGGCAATTATTCAATCTACATAAAAGGAAGATACATTAAGTTGAGAACGCCAGGAGGAGGTATCAGACGATATTATAAAGCAAAAATATATATCCGTCCTTGTGCCTGTTCTGGCAAAACAATAAATTCCCCTCACACTTATAATAAATGAAATGAATTTTTGAATAAAAACTTTCAAAATTTACACTTTATACGCTTAAATTTTCTTCATAAAGTTAGATAAACTCAACTATTCGCTAACACCAAACCGAAAATGCTTCACTTCGGGCAATAAATTTCCTTAACATAGGATTACAGATTTTAGCTGTAAACAGTTTTACAACTGTAATAGTGTCAAGTTCTGTGTTTTGGTGATGGTTAGTTAAAGTTTTTTACGCGCTCAAGGGAGTTGTTTTGTGGAGTTGTGGCTGTGTTCTTCTATAAGCCACTCCAAATACTAAATCTATACAATGTATGATCGCGTGTGTTTGAGTGTGTATTGTAAGCACTAAATCACGCATATTAATCCTTGCAAATGCAACATAATACGCAACAACAATAATAACAACACAGCAAGTCATTTGTCTCTAAGACAAAAAAATTTTGTTTGTTGTAAAATTTTACCCTCTGGCTATATCATCCATTAACCTTATATACCGAAGGGGTTTACAATGGCAAAGTGAGCGTAAAACTATTTGAATTAAAAGGGGTGTACATACGCAGCAATGCTTTTAATGTTTTTAGATGGATGGATGGATGGGTGTGTGTGTGTGTGTGTGCACGTTAGTGTATATTTAAGTAAAAAGTTGACATAGTTAAGTGACAACTTTGTTAAACGTTAGTAGAGTAGAGTTTGTTATTTTTAATACTTTAATGTTATGACACATTGTGTTCTACACAAACATGTTGTGGCTGATACTGTCCGGAAAAATTTATCCAACTTCCGCTAAAATTTAACACTTTTTTTAAATGTTTAATAAATTGATGCAAAAGCTCCAAACGTTCGATTTATTTTTTTGCCAAGCCTTTAATTATTATAATTATGTTCGGTCTCTGATAATTATGTTTTTATTAAAATTACGTTTCGGCTTATCAACTAAAATGACTTCTGTAATAATTTAATTTTATATACATTACAAACTTCGAAACACTGCTTCATTATAATCAGTAAAAACTTTTTTCCATTAAATCAATCAATTATTTTTAATCCAAAATGCATAAATAATAGAAAAAGAAATGGTGACATTTATATGTATTGTACATATGACTGATTCCATGTGTCGTAATAAGTGTGTACATTGGCATAATGCATTTATCAATAAGTTGAAAGAATGTTTTTTTTTTTTTATTACCACGTATATAATGTAAAAGCATTTTTATCTATGTGGTTCGATATGAATCAAAAAAATGAAAGTATGAACAATATGTGTAAGAAAAACGTTTGCTACATTTTGATTAACAGTTAGTGAATAACTTCATAATAGTTCCGCTTGCACCAAACATTATATCGATTGGGGTTATATTTCGATTTTTCGGACGTGCTGGGGATGGATAAAATAATATGAACACAATATTTATTTATTAATAAGATGTTAAGCCCCCATTTGCTTTTAGAGCAGCTGCAATTCTTCGCGCTGAAATACATTCGTATACTGTCTGAATAGTTCTGTTGTCACTTTTGCCGCGATACTTTTATGTTGCTCGGTTAACCGCTAACAGAACACCAACGATTTACCCTCTTTCAAAACGTGAGAGATCACACATTTCACCGATCACATTATTTACATGGAAACTGTGTTGCCAACATGCAACAAGATGTACTATGTTGTTCTTAATATTTTGTTCATCCTCCGTACCTACAAAATATTGCCTTTTTCCACATACAGTTATAATGATGATGTGTCAATGCATGCCTATTTCTACATACTTAAGTATCTACCTTACGTCTGGTGAAATTTATAATCATAATACAAATTTTGTTTAACAATATTAGCTTTTTCCTTAGAAAAGCTCCTTACAATTTATAACGTTTTTTATTTTATCCCTCTATCTACATAAACAAACTATTTCTGTTAAAGATTTTTCATTGTTATCAAATATTTTGATATATTTTTTTTTTACTTTTTCTTGTTTCCTTTATTCTAATGTTTATGGCAAATTGACTCGAAGTATCAAAAGTTACACGGCTCAACTATATTTCGCTTTTTATCCCTCTGACGTAAACTGTGTAAACTTTTTGCCATTTTTGGTGAAAAAAACTTTTTGCCAACAAAGAATGACAGGATTTTTCTTCAGTTTTTTTTTTTTTTTTTTAGGTTTTTTGTACAATGCATTGCTCTTTACGATTGTGCTCATTATGCAATACTTGAGTATGAAAACTGTTGTCGTCTCTCCTGCTGATTTCTTTCAAGAGTGCTTTGTGCAGAGTAAGACTTAATTTGCATTGCTTATTACCTTGGTAGTATAAAAGAAAATGTTGTAATATAAATTAACTTTATTTGTCACGGTAATGTTGAGTAAATGTTTCTGTTGGTCTTTTGTTAACGTTTCTTTTTCAAAGCAGGGATTATAAGGTTCACGTTTCTGTTGTGAAAATATTATTTTCAACCAAATCATTTAATTCGCAAAACGTGTGAATAGTTGTTAGTATAGAGAATTCCAAATTTATTTAGCTACACACACACACACACACACACACACACACATACTTATGCAAACATTCCCCTTCTTTTGGGAATATGCACGTATTAAATAATATTTAATACAATTGTAGTAAAAGCAGCCCTATAGTAACTTCTTCCTCTATCTCTCTGTCTCTCTCTCTCTCATATATAAAAATAAACATTTACATAAATAAGTGAAATTTTTTATTGGACAAATAATCCTTTTTGTATGCACACATTCCCACCGTTTCCTATAAGGATCTATAAAATACTTTGCCATGAATGCAATGTGTCCCTATTGACTGACACGTGTGAATACTTGTGTACACTTTTGTGTTTATTTATACAAATTGAAAGCGTTACCGTTTGAAGTAATATGATAAAAATAATACACAGTCTTTCTCACTCTTTTCGTTATTCTGTTTGTTACTTTGTTTCTCATGGATTTTACAATTTTTTTTTAAATTCAAACAGTAGATATAGTCCGTCCATAAGTTCCCCTGTATTGTGATTGCGTTGAAGTGGCTGCAAAAACGTTGTGCTGGACTTTGTTTCTCATTTTAAATAAAAGTCCACTGCCACGCCTATAAAAAAGTGGACGGTCTTATATAAAAAACTTGTCTACAATTAAGATAAAACCAAATATGGTGTAGAATTCCACTTGTACACCCAACAAAAAAAACTCACTATAATTATAATAACATATATAATAAAGGTATTTATAATTAGTTCATTGATGTGTGAAAAATAGCTAAAATTGTGTAACAGACATGCCCATTATTTTAGAATTTCGAACTAAACTATTTTTTATTATAAGTTATGATCCCTTAGCGTAGCCACGCCCATAATTTGTATATGAATAAGGAAAGAAGCCTTCTACATGGCTTAACTTAAATTCAAATTTTCTTTACTTGTTGAGTTTAAGTTTCTAACCTTTTATTCTACTTAAAGTTTCAATTTAAAAAAATTCTCAGGTTTTAAGACAGCTCAAGAGGAAATTGTGTTATTAAAGTAAACCTCTCCTTCCTGTAAGATAAATTGAAAAAAAAAAAAAAAACTAGTACATTTCTTTTCAATAAGAGATAAAAAAATGCAATAACGACAAAAACAACTACAAAAACTCTCGGATACGTGCCTTTTTCAAATCGGCCTAAAGACCTAAAAACCTTTACAACTTATCTTTAACGCATGTGTATATACAATTTATATATGTGAAGTGTACACACACACAAATATGAAAATGTGTGTTTTTTTTTACCGATTATCTCTGTTATCGATTTGTGTATGTGGTTGAGTGCTATGAAACATGTACTCATTCATTACTAAATAAAACTCATTTATAATATATTTGCGGTTTTATTGTGTCGGCAGATATCAGGGGTATGCCTCCAATAATTTCCGTTTTCATTAATGAAAAATTCGAAAAATTAATGTAAAATAAATAAAAATGACCAATTAAACATCTATTAAGAAACAAAAGTAAGAGAGAAATTATTTCTAATAATGAAGGGGAATTATTGAATTAGTATTATTGCTACAACGATACATAAAACAAGTAAGAAAACTTCATTTGGCTTACATCAAATATTAAACACCCTCCACATATACAATGGTGGGCGTGGCAGGTATATGATTACGTTCTTTAATATTGTTTCTATTACTTCTCAGCTTGCAAGTCGAGTTTTACACTGAGTACGGTATTTAGTAAATTGTGCTTCCTTGTAAATGTTGCAAACGGAATGATAAACTTAGTATACCTTTTATGTTGAGGGTAAAAAATTGCAACCTAAAAAGGTGGGTTACAGGGAATACATAGACATACAGGTCAGGACAGCTAGAGTGAAAAGGGCCCAAAAACACTTGACACTAACCAGCTTAATATCAAGTAAAATTTTTAATTCTGTTACCCTATATAATAATTTGGTAGGGATTTATTTCCTCTTTATATAAATATTTTTACATACATCAGCATAAATCATTGTAATCAAATTATAATTTCAATCATTCATTTCATTTAACTTTTATTTTGCATAATAAATATTTTTGCACTCAGTTTACTGCATAACGGCGAGAATTATAGCATTAATAGTAATTAAAATCCTCCGCTAGAGTGTATTTGCGTCTGTGTTTGTGTTTAGTTACTTTCGCTTGAATATTTACGTATCGAGGTATGTTGGTGTGTTGTGGGTATACCTGTCTACTAATATAAATGAATTGCTTTACAGAGTCAAGAATTGCTTCCGTTTGTCTCCCTATGTAGAGAGTTTAGTATACATAGTAGAACATAAGCTACAACACAATGTACTTGTAGCACGCTACTTGTGGTTGTCTTGTATTGTTTACACTACATATGTTTTCATATCCTGCAGTTTTAAGGTTCATTTGTTTCGTTTCCGCCTTCAATGGATAAAAACATTTTTTCATTACAAAGAAAATAGTAAATTAGTGCTTAAGTTTTCAAATCGTCTTCCATCAATATCGTTGCGGAAAACAATAAATATAAAAAGATAAAAAAAAAAAGAAGAAAAAGAAAGCTACTTAACAATAAATCTTTGTTTATATTTGAGATTGAAGAGTGACTGCCAGCAACAGGATTTTGCATTTTGTGGGTGTTGGTCGGTATAACTCTTTACAATTCCCATATAAGCCCTCAACAGTGTAAACATTGATTGTATTGTGTAAACAATAATATTTTTTTTTTTTTTAGTTGGCTTTTGGCCAAATTTTTCTGTAAAGGCTTTATGGATGAAGCGGGTGTTGGCAGATAGAGCTATAACATGAAAAAGGAATAGTTTTTATCACTTAATCACACACATACTCTTACAATTAAAGCAACAAGTTTTAATATAATAAAAAATTTGTATATATATTGAATTTTTTTCTAAAAAAAAAAAAGAATAATGAATTTTTTAAAAGAAATTCAATGAAACTTAATAATTTTTTTTTTCATTTTAAGATTTGGCGTTAGTCAAATGTACTTGTTTTTTACTATTCATCTCTACTCAAAAGCAAACTCTCTTTCCTTAACGATCTGCAATAAGATTTATTAAATACTGCTTTATAAAATGTCATGTACAATATTCCATCTAAATACTGCTACGATGATGGTGCTGACAACAAAGTAAATTGTTGCAATAACAGCAACATCGGTAAATGTCAAATATATTTTTCATTATTAACACTCTTCAGTTATATAAGTATACGAGTATACTCACGTATGCTGGTAACGTGTTTGTTTAAATTGCTTGTTTATTATGAAATTTTGTCAAAGAAAAGCTTTTCATATAAAGTGGTGTCCAACTGACATTTTAAAGAAAAAAAAGAAACAAAAATAAACAAATAATCAGTTAGTCACGCTTGACCATATAATACCGTACACAACAGCAAATTGAGAACAAACATGTAATTTTTAAATTTGACACGCCCCTTATGTTATTTAACAAATCTATTTGCTTCCTTTTTTTCTATATATTTCAGCTGTGGGTGTGTCTTTGATTTAATAAAAATATACAAGTTCCCTTTAACTTTAAGATTCTTTTTAGTAAATTTTCTACTTAATGAAGGCTAGCAGTGAAAAACAGTCATTTTTCAGTTGACGAACGTTCATGCAAAACGTACCTATGCATTTTTCTCGCAATTAATTATATTAAATTATGTCTATTATCATTTATCGAGTCACCTACACCTGCTTAAATGTTACCAATATAATATTTTTTGTACCATATGTGCATAAATTATATATATTAACCCCTCCACGGATAATAGCGAACAACAATCTATATTGTCTTCTTCGCTTGCCCATTACTTTACTTTGCCATTTCACATGCATGGTCTCGTTGCGTATCTCTTACACTAATAAAATCCTTGACAATCTTACTTCTACACAGTATATGTGCTGTACGAGTTTGTACATAAATAGTTTAATGAACACACGTACCTTCTGCCATTCCTATGAATATATTAAAACACTCACTATGCGTTCTACATATAAAATCTTACAGTGAATGCACATTTGTACATTTGTGTGATTGTGTGCTTTACTTTCCATTTGAATGACCTTTTTTTTTATTGTTAACCCGATGCTTACTATGTGTGACATTTAATATTATTGTGTTAGTTTAGTTAGTTTTACTCTTGTTGTCATCATCATGCTCACCACGAGTAAGCAGTAGCAGTATTCGTACCAGTAGCAACGGCAGCTGTAATGGTATTGACGGTATTTTACTTGCTGTTAAATCTATTGGTGAGTTTCCCCTTCCCAACGATCATAAAAAAAGGTTACACACACTTTAAGACAACAAAACGACGACTTTTTTATGCATACGTTTGCAAGCACACGTTTTTAACTGTGATTTTGTGCTTGTGACTGTTGTCGCTTTATGTGCGCGGAAGGAAAGTTTTGCGTTTTGTCTGTTTGCGTAGTTATGTGCTTCCATCTCTTGTGTGTCTTCATCTCTTTTTTCTTCTTTTTTTTTATTGACTCCATTAAAAAACAACCATCAACCACTTCAATTGGCTTTGATTGTGCATGCCAATAGTTATCCTTTTTTGCTCTTTTCCACTTTTGTAGTTGAGAAAAAAAATTGCAAAATTGGAAAAACCTTATGGTATGTATTCCTCCATGTTAGTTTGTTTTACAATTTTTTTTGTTAATTTGAAGTTTTTAGAGACATCTAAGCCTGTGTTCAATTTGAATTTGGATTGACTGACGTGTCTCCGCTCTGGTACTTGGTATATTTCATTAAATTTTGAGTTGATGTTTATATTCTGGCGCCTAAATAGTGTTAAAAAGGAGAATATTACCCTTAATGCCACCTTCCCTTGTAAACCCCATCTTGTTTCGGTTTCTGTAGGCACTTGGATACTTATCACGTCTTTACGCGAAATAAATAAATTGAAAGGATGTCCGCTTCCTTTTCATATAATTAGAACTTTCTTTCACTATTTAAGTGTTAATGCATCATTAAAGTCACTAAGGAGAAAGTTCTACTTGCGTTGCGCCAGTTTTATCCATTTTTAAGAAGGCTTCCTTTTTTTAAACTTATAAGCTTTGATTGCCACCAAACTATAATTTCACTCATTATACTTAAGACTTAAGGGATCAAGTTTGATTATTAAATTAATAATTAAAAGTGTTTTAAATAAATCTAAATATGATTTCCGTGATTGTTTTGATTATTTTACAATTGTCATTACAATGTAATTAATATTGTAAATAAATAACTAATAACTTATATTATATAATAAATATTTAATTTTAAATTTTTTATATGTTAAATGTTAAACGGGAAAGTTTAAAATATTGGTTTTTTTCAATTCTCATAAAATGAAATAAATTTCATTAATTTATTAACACGTTAATGACACAAGAGAGAACATTTATTGTAGCTTCATTTTATAGCAGTTAATAAATAAATTATGCAAGGAAAAAGAAGAGGAAGAAGATAAAGCGTAGAATAATAAAATAAAGCGGTTCCCACAAGACTCATATAAAACTCTAATAAGGGAATATTGTGTTGTTGAAAATCGTAAGAGACGACTGATACAAATTAAAGATAATTTGCTAAGGGATGACTTACTATTGGGATGGTATGCTTTTTATTATTTAAAGTTAAAATAAAATTTAGGCTATGTAATAATTTAGTTATTACCAACTTATAGGTTTATCTCAATCCTTCTTCCTTAATTATGGGCTTGTCTAATAATAAATGTCGCCCACTTTTAGTAAATCTCTAGATGATTTAATAATTTCAACTCTGTCGACTCTCTCAATGGTGGCCGTGGCACTTGATCGATTTTTCCCCAATACTACAAATTACTATTGAAATGTTTGTAAAAAAATGTTCGGCACATACAATATTTACCAACCCATCCACCTTTAGTACATCCATGGATAGGTAGCTAATACCATTTTTTGTTTAATCCGTATATATATATTAATAGACAAGGATAAGTATTGCATTTGCTCCTGCACCAAATAAACGTTAAATAAATAGACAGACAGATTGACAGGAAGAATGCTCTCAAGCGTATTATTTACTTTCTACAATATATATATACTAAGTAAATGATAAATAAACAAGTTTCGTACTGTTTTATACCCCTCACTTAAGATGGGGGTACACTATGTTTGTCATCCTGTTTGCAACACCTAGAAGGAGGCGTCAGAGCATCAAAAACTGAATCGATCTAGACATGTATGTCCGAGTGTCTGTCTGTTGTTGGTATTCTCACGGGCATACATTTTGAGATATTGTACTGAAATTATGTACAGACACTTTAAGTTTTTACAGATTGCTTTAAAATGAGAAAAATCGCTCAACATCCACGCCCACAATCCATAAAAAAGTATTTACTTGCCATAAATATTGAGCTATTAAGTTGAAATGTAGTACACACATATATTTAATATTATTTCAGCAAGCTGACACGTAATACTTGCAATATTAGAGGGTGTAATGTATGTATTGCGCATCCTGCCACATGGAGGGTATTTTAATTTTCTTACTTGTTTTCTAACTATTTTGCATATGTATTTATGTGTGAATGCATAAAAAACTTTCTTTGTTTAAAATTTTTCATATTCATGCGGGTGTATACAAATAATGAAATTAACTGAAGACTTTGACTCTTATTCTTTTATTTTTATAATTTATATTTTATTGTGTATTGTAGAACTCTTCCAGAAATACAGTAGATTGCCGCAAAGGTTTTTTTATTTATAAAAGACTTTGGATCAGAAAATGAAATATGGAAAATTGATAAACAAACAAATTGTAAACAAACTTTTAAACTGCAACAGTATCAAAGACATGTTGTAATCGTAGAGTACATCAAGTAAATACAATATGTTTGGAAACTTTAATTTTTTTTTATACCTTGAGGTTGACTGGTGTAAAAGGAGAAAAGGAGAATAAAACTTTATTTTGGTTTTCAACAAATGTGTCGCTTTTGTATATATATATATATATTACACAGTTGCTGTACTAAATGTTTGTTGGTTTTTTATTCACTCTGAATTTCCTGTTTCCTTTTTAATTATTGAAGCTAAAAACTTTGTAAAAAATGTATAAACTCGTAGCAACATTTATTTATTATTTAACTATATGGAAAATTTTTAAATAAATTTTCAATCTTTTTTTTTTTTTCAACTACACAAGGTTTGGTTTGGTTTAATGGTATTTTTTTTTTTTTTTTGTATTTTGTTGTTTTCCATTTCTATTATACATATGATAGACTTTAATTTATTATATGTGCTCTAAGCAACATGCGTTTTGATTTTATCCACATAACAAAACGTAACCTATGGGCGTGGCATGTACATAATTGATTAAGAGTGTCCTTGCCTCCTTTTTATCCCCGCCTGATAGTTGAAAATGAAATAAAAATCTCTTTGACCATAATAAAATAATAGAAAAATTTTTACTTCAAGATGGACTCTATATATAACAAATATTCCATTGCTGTATGACTAAGGGTCTGTGTAAAATATTGCAAAAATAGTATATTTGTAAGATCCAAGAGTGTTGCAAATGGAATGACAAAGTTAGTACCCCCTCCATTTCATGTGGAGGGTGTAATAAGGCTTCATGACTTATGCTTTTTTAAAGTATATGTTGTTAACCTATATTCCTTATAATTACAACTACTATGTCGTTGTCAAAATGTCAATTATATTCTTGTGACTTTTTCTGCTTTAATTGAATTAATTAAGCGTTGAATGCAAAGTTTCTGGGACGTCTGAATAATATAAATATACAACAATAGCAATTAAACACAAATAATAACAATTGAGTTTCCACTTGTAAGTCAAGTTTTATTTAGGATTTTTTCTTTATTACCTAACGAAGTTTTCAAGGTGTGTGCGTTTGTCTATAATGTATATATGAAGAAACTTTTTTTTGTTTCGTTTTTTATGAGGTTACTAGAGAAGTAAAGAAAATTAAAGCAAAGTGATACAAATGTCTAAATCAGTCAATAGGTAGGTAAACCTAACAAACTTAACAACAAAAAATAAAAGAAAATCTAACAATAATTGAAATCCAAAAAAAAAAAAAAAGAAAGAAAAAAAAAACAATTTGAGTAAAATAAGTAAACTTTTAATTTGTATACTTGAGCCAAAAGTTTTTATCATTTTAAGAAAAAACAAGTAAGACAACTAAATTTGGCTTCGGTCAAATCTTAAATACCCTCCACGTCTACAATGGTGAGCGTGTATTACTAATGAGCTTGTAAGTGCAGTTCCACTACCCCCGTCTCATGTGGAGGGTATACAAATAACTAATATTCTTATTTAGATAAAATGTTTGCCTTTATAGGACCAATGCGTAAAAAACAGCTTTAGAAGAACAATTGAATGAAAAAGAAAAATTACAAATACAAATATAGTATAAATAATAATAATAACAATAACAACAACAAACAAATACCTACCTTTCCACAATGGACCAATATGCAACAAACTGTTTTGTTTTTCTGTGTGTTATCAAAACAAAAATTCAAGGACCAACTAACACTTAAAACGAATCCCGAATTCTTACTGTGTGTGTTTTAACTGGTGTATTAAAAAAAAAAACTAAACGAATATGTGTTTATAAATAATGCAATTAATAATGATAAATTCGTAATTATCCCACTTAACTGGATTATTATTCATTATCATACATATTTCATGAGAAAATCAATTTTACCAACTACAATAAATATGAAAATGGAATAAAAAATATATATATATATATATTTTTAAGTGTGTATATTTTGCAAAATGGAATGCATTTGGTAATTGGGCTTTAATTAGTTATGTAAGCACAATTTACAATAGCAACAACAAAATAGCACATTATGTAATAATGATACATTTTCAATAATAATAAAAAATATTTAAGTGCGTATAAAAAATAGCATATAATATAAAATAAAATAACTGAAAACATGAATAATTAAATTTAAAAAAAACAACAGTCAATTATTGTGGTTTTAATAAAAAAAAAAAAAAAAAACTGTGTACAAAAATATAAACCATAAGTCAGGTAATAAATGGATACATTATACTATAGTTAGTTAATTAAATTATAAATATGTTGTTTAGAAATATTTGTTAAAAATCATAATTACAAAAATGTATTAATAATAAAAAATTTAATAAATAATTCAAAGAACTAATGAAAATAATAAAAGTAAAATATTTGATCAGATAAAAACTAAAAACAAATACACTTAAATGGTTAAATTTCGAATGAGTTTAAAGTTTATAAAAAGGTTTACAAAAAAATAAAAAATATAAAATAAATAATGCTAAACAATAATAAATAAAAATTTTAATAATAAAATATAAAAAATATAAAATAAAAAAGTAAAATAAAACAACAATATAAATATATATATGTAGCAAGTATTACAAAAACAAAATATTAACTAAGACTTTTTCTTGTCAAATTAAAAAATATATTAAAAATAAGTAAAACAAGCTACAATTGAGATTTATATGAAAATTGCAAGAAATTATTTAACAACAATAAATAAATAGCAATAAAGTTGTATTGCAAAACAAAATCATTTTAATAAATAATTCTAACAAAGCACAGTAAGCCCTTATCTAAATAACAATTACAACTTTACTTACATCACTAGCAAATGTACTCATGCTTCCTTCCTTTCTTGCTTCCCCGTTTGTTTGTTTGTTTTCTCAAGTTGAATGGCATACTTGTGCTATTCATTTTATTATATAACATGTTAAATAACTGAAAAGGTGTTTGGGTATAAATTATGTTCAATTATTATTTTACCACAGTAGTCGTAGTCGTAGTCGAGCAAATTGTATTTGTGTTGTTTTGTGTAAAGATCAAAGTATTTATTGTAGGTCGTTGTGTTGTAGTAAAGTTTTTAAATCCTTTAGGATTTGAATAGTTATTGTTGTTGTTTCTAATATTATTGTTTTTTTGCTCATGTTTTGCTTTGCTTTGCTTTGCTTTGTACTTTAACAACTTAGTTTACCAACAGCATTAACAACAGAATAAATACCTTTACACACCACCACGACAACCATCTTTATTTGTCAGCTGCTCTATAATATAAAAATGCCGATGGCCAATTTATAATAACATATAGTAATTCTTACAGTTTCAAAGTTCCGCACATGTTATGTACGTATGTAGGTTGGGATGTTTTGTAAGTTTTTCTCTTTATCTTCCTTTTGAGGTTTCTATGTAGATTTCAGAAAAACCTTTATTTATTTATTTTTGTGGTTGTGCTTAAGTAGTTGTTTTAGCTTTATGCGTAACCTTTATATAGAAACGATTTCATAAGGACGTCGAACTAAAAGAAAGAAGAACAATTATAAGATTTTGTAGAAGAATTTTATTAATTATTCTACCCAACACTTCGTGGGGTTACAGTAACGTCTTTAAACTGTTAACAACCTGATAAAGGGTTTTAGGAAAAGTCCAAGCTATATATATGATACAAATCAGCATTAAAATATTAAGCCGATATTCACGGTGTTCAGTTTCATAAAACTGGTTATATTTAGAGATTTAGATACTTTAACAAAAATTCAATCATTACATAAAAATATTTATAATCTGTGTATAAATTATTCATTTATAAATGTAAACGATTAGTCATAAAATGTTTGTTGCAAATTTTTCAAGTTAAGATAAGAAAGAGAGATAAACTGTTTTAGCAATTTCTTTTCAAGCACGTTGTCTTCTTATTTTATTTTCCTATCATTGTAACATTTTTTTTATCTTTTTTCTGGTTGAGATAAAAACGTTTTACGATAATAGTAGAAGAAGAAAAAGAAGTAGAATCTAAAGAAAAAAGAAAAAGTACTTGAAAAATGATTGCTTCTCCGTTCCTTTTATATGTTGTTATAGAAAAAAATACTCGATAACCTCTGATAATACCGCAGCTAGTCTGTACAATATATCAAACGTATTTAGTATTGCTTTGTTGTTATTGTATGCTTTACCATTTTTCCCCAGTTGGTATCGATTTTTGGTTTTTATTATAAGCCTGTAATGAAATGAGCATGAAATCATCATTGCCCTTGTGTAAGCGACTCCACAATTGTTTAGAGACACTCAAAATACATCATTTTTTTCTTTTCCCCATTCTTACATATCTCTTACAATTGTTATTGGGAAACATGATTGAATCAATTCTTACCCACTCTCACATAGATTTTCATTTAGTTGTCCATTCATTCGTTTAGATTATTCTCAAAAGTTGGCAAAATACAATCATTTTCGTTTCCCTCAACACAAACTGATTGAAGATAGCTTTAATATTTTTGTTATATAGAGTGTGTCCGTTATGGATGAAATATCATTAATCATTATTGTTGTTGTTATAAAGGAAAATGAAAAAACAAAAAAACAAAAACAAAAACAACAACAACAACAAAAAAGAAAAGTAGTAAAAAGAAAGTTTGATGAACTCAATTAGTACGAAATTAAGTTTTTGTTAGTGAATGCTGTCAATAGAATTTTCGTCTTAATTTCATTTTGACGTAAAAGAAAATGTGTCGAATAATAATTTTTTTAAATTAAATCAACATAAATAACTAAGAAAACTAAATTTGTCTTATGCTAAATTTTAAATGCCCTCCACATCCAGCTACATGTCAACTTGTAAGTAAAGCCAAATTTAGTTTCCTTACTTATTTATAATTCGTTTGAGATTAAAAAACTTATAAAGATCAATTATAGAGTACAGATCAAATTGAAGACCGACTTCTTTTACCTTTATATTGAAAAACTGTTTGTTGTTTATTTATTAATTTTTACTCTTTTTTCATATACACCTTTTTGTACTTTTCATGCTAAATATAAATAAACATTTTATCATATGTAGTTAAACAAAAGAATGACACATATGCAAAACATTCAATTCATTATAATTTTAAAAATATATATGAAGCAAATACATTCTCAATATTATTATTATTTAATTATTAAATAAATTGAAAATCAAGAATTATGTCTTGATGAGTGTGTCTTGGAAAAGAAAATTTTCCTTTGAATTGAATGAAAATTCTTATAAAAGATGAAAAATTTAATTCAAAATAAATTTCGTGCTTGGTAATGATAACACTGTAGAAACTAAAAACATGCAACTAAAATAAAATATAAATATTAAACAACAACAATAACCAACAAGCATAACCTTGTTCTGGCTAAACTAACAAACAAAAAAAAAAAAAAAACACGAAAAGAAACTTTGTCCAAATCAACAACTGTTGTATAATGCAAATTTACAACAACAATAACAGCAATAGCAACGATAGAAAAATTATAAATTCATGTTAAATCACAGATTTTGCTACACACACAATACGTTCGGCTTCGGCTTCGGTTTTAACAACAGACGCGACAATTCGCTTCTCGCATTCTCGTTGTTTGTTTGTTGTTTGATTTTGTTTACGCTTGTTTGAATAAGCCTGTACGAACGCGTGTAAACTTTAAGGATCCCCCAAATAAAGAAAAAATAAAATTTAAAAACTTGAATCCTGCACAACCATAGATTCATAGATTCGTTGTTCCGTTATACATCTTGGGATATTGCGTTGTAATGTTCTTGTTTGTTGGATTATGCTGCCCGCTATATATCTAAATTTGTTTCTACAACTTTGCGTTCTCACCCTGTCTTTCTTACTCTACCACAGCCCTTCTTGTATGCACTTTGTATGAGTGTGAGTGTATGGGCACACACACACCCACCATTCACTTATACACAAACGCGCCTGTAGAATGTCAATGTTTTTCTTTCGTTTGCATAATCTTCAGCGGGCTGAAGAAAGTAAACGTAAAAAACGTGTTGAACGTCAACGGCAACGATTACGACGTGGTGCCCGGGTGTTTCGTTGTGTTAGTAATTCAACGGGACATCTAACATTGGCACCATCACGCCTCTTCGAGAAAACACCGATGAGTCCATCGGATAGTTTGGATGAGATAGCACTACAGATACCCAGGTAAGTAAAAACAAGTAATTAGATTAAAAAAAGATACGTCCAATATTATCCATCAACCAAAATTGTGATAATTTTGATTTTTATGAGAACTTTTTACTGGTTATTCTAGAAATTTTTTTCAAATGAAAACTTTTAATTTGTCAAAAAATGAAAGCTGAAATTAAATTTTTTAAAATTTTTTTTCTAAATTTATTTAATGATTTGCATATACAATTTTGTTGTTGTGTTTATACAACAATTGTTAAATTTTTTGCAATTTTCTCCATGATAATTTAAGAATTTAGAAAATTGCAAGATTCAGGATGCTTATAGTTGATCTGTAACTTCAACGGCACAACGGCTCCATCGGGTCATTATATATTGTTTAGCGTCTTCGCAAAAAATCCCATACGATGAAGCCCAAAATTACACCAGCAGCAATAGTTACAATCTCACGCATTTTTATAAAAAATTCTAAAAAATATTTTTCTCAAGCGCTCTCGAACAATTCGAAAATTTCTATGAAATGATATGTAGAAAAATTTTATGAAATGACTTTGAATTAATAAGAGTTGCCATAGAAACCATTTGTCTTTCTTTCTAGAACAGAGTATACTGCATTTCTTTTGAATGGAGAGATTTTCTTTTGTAAATTTAACAAATTTTAAATAACGATCTGCGTTCAATAGTGTAATTAAAAGTGTCTGTACAAAACTTCATCTCAATATCTCAAAATTTACAATCGGCAGAATGTCAACAACATACAGACACACAGACATACATGTCTAGATCGACTGAAATTTTAATGCTAATCAAAAATATGTACACTCCGAAGTTTGCAAACGGAATGACAAAATTAGTCTATCCTCCATTTTATGTGAAGATTATAACAAATAAAATGTTTTCCGAATGAGTGCACGACACTAAAAACGGAAAACGAAAATGTAATTTTTACTAAGACCTGGTTGCGACCTTTAATACTACAAGAACCAACAACATATTCCAAAGAAGATATATTGCAATTTTGAATTGAAACTATTCAATATTTGGAGTATCTTCCGACTAACATGAAGGACAGGACTTTTATTCAATGCAACTCTCACTTGGTACTTGCAAAAATGAAAAAATTAAGATTCTAATATAAAGTAAAATAATTTATTTGTGCAATTTTTTATTTACATTGTAATTTTTCGAACTTTGTAAATTTCTTGATTTAAATTTTATTTAAAGAATGTTCTAAACACCAAAATCGCCACACAAATGGTTATGCCCAGAATTAAGGCACGATCTGTGTCCATTTTACTGCGATACCAATTATCCGAAAGACTTCAATACAAATTTTTGTAAAGCGCTCCTCGTCCTTTCCACACTCCAAATAATTTTCCAAAATTAATTTACCTCGTAGTAGATTCTGCTGGAGCTAGTGTTGAAGGATAAGTATCACATAAGTATGCCAGAAATACAATGCTCAGAGAGAGAACAATCGGTATTATCATAACCGCTTGATCTGTATTCATAATTTTTTTTGTTGAAAAGTTTAGTGTCGAAAAACTATCAAAAAAAAAATATTTTTTTTTCATATATATAATTCAATACGTAGTTGATTTTTTATTTACATTACAAGTTGAAAAAATGAAAATTTTGGAACATCATTATGCTGATGGAGGTGGTGGTGGATTAAAATTTATTATGAGCAAACGTATCACAGCTGCCATGCATATAAATATTGCAATAGCACCAATTTCCATTTTTTTGTCTTTTGAATCGCTTCCAACGCTGAAATTATTTATTTTACAAAAAAGAAAATTAAATGATTTTCATGAACAAACTTTAACGTTATTATACCTTGCCGCGGAAATTTTTAAATTTTTTCTATTGTATTAAATTATTTGATGAATTTTTAATTCATCAGCATCTACTTATAAATTTATAAACAACAACAGCTAGCATAAAACCTGCCAAATACTTATAAGCTGTTTCCATTATGGAATTTCAATATTAAAATGGTTTCTCAAAAAGAAAAAATTAAAAAAAGAAAACGAACGTAAGAGAATTAGAGATTGTATCAAATAAAAAATAAGTGAGAAAAGTAAATTTGGCTTAGGCCAAAACTTAAATACCCTTCACACCTATTATAGTTAGGGTGGCGAATTTTACGTTGAGTGTGTTTTTTTTTGTAAATTGTTGGCGTGTCTGTTATTAGACCACGCCTATTTTTAACACATCAATTTGAAGTTATGTTAGTTTTTGTGACAGATACACAGTTTTTTATCGATTGTGGGCGTGTTTATTATTACATTACTTCCATTTTCGGTTCATCGATGGATTATGAATATGTGTACCAAATTTCAATATCATGGTGCAAAAACTAAAAGTGTTTGTAAAAAACTTTAACTGAATTTCTCCAAATTTATGTCCAAATGCCAATAGCAGACGGACACAGATCTATATCGACTCAATTTAAACCCTTATCAAGAATATACATACTTTAAGGTCTCCCAAGTCTCCTTCTGGGTGTTGCAAATGGAATAACAAACTTGGTATTGTGGTCTTATGTGAAAGGTATAAAAAAATTTTTAAAATAAAAAATGAATATTAATAAAGAAGGAGGCAAAAGTATGACAAGATAATACGAATTACTGAAGGTTTAGATAGTCCTAAAGTATCCTATAAGAAACAACAAGTTTTTACAAGTTTTTTTCTCAGAGGCGACCTTTATAATAAAAAAAATTAAGCCAGGACTTATTATTAGGACATCGCGAGATTTAATGCTAAATTTTGAACCTGACAGAAGCTGATGCTTTTTAATTAATTATCTATCTATATTATTAATAATAGTAGTAATTAAAATCAATGCAAGTATTACAGTATACAGTATAAAGATCCTTTAGAAAATGCTCTCCCTTAAGCTGTATATAATAAAAATGGCCTATTTTGCTACCAATGTCGTTTGGTACCAACATTTTTCTATTTTCTTTTATTAAAATAGAAAAACTTCTGGTAACTCTTACGAAGTATCAAAAAGAAAAGTCAAAAAAATTACTAAATAGTAGCAATAATATGAATTTTCAAGAACTATTCGATATCATTATTTGTGCACTTATTGCCAGAGCACTATATAATCTGCTTGCAAAACGTTAAATAAAAATTGTCTTTGAGTTAACTTCCAAGTTGAAGATTCTATTGGAAAAAGTAAAAACCATAATTTACGTACAAAATTCAAAATCAAACGTAATAACAATGAATGCTCATTCTCTACTGGATGTCATTATCTGTACATTAATAGCACGCTGGTTTTATTATTTACTCGCGAAGCAATGAAATATCAACCACTTTATGGAAATACAAACTTGGGTTGAAAATGTCAATACTACCCATTATTATCTGCACCTTAATAGCCAGCTGGCTATATGATTTCATAAGAAATAACTGATTAAACAAATTTTTAAAGTGTGAATACATATATTTTGTATTTATTATCTATTAAAAAAAGTCAAAAACTCTAAAAATTAAAAAGAAAAATAAGGAAGATCAAACAATCCTAGAAAACTTAATCAAATTTGAAATTTTTGTAAAAAATCTTGAAGCGGACGAAGGGAATTATATTTATCATTAAATAATATTGAAAAATCATTGGACATATATCCTGAGCGTAATGGAAACTGATCAAATATTGGTGCTAGTACTGGGCATTCTAACAGGCATTCTATTCTTTCGGAACTTTATAAATTAATCCATTTGGATTTGCAGCAGCTGCCATGTGCTGAACGCCTGGATATAGTATGAATATTTTCGACGCCCATTTTTACATTGTTATGAAAATTTATATGTGAAATAAAGAACAAAAATTTTAGAGTAGAATATAACCTTGTTGATGAGTTTTAATTATTAAAAATTTTTGTAGGTTCTTTGCTAAAATGAAAGTTTTCTTTTTTTTTTTTTTTTTTGGGGATGTAAAATTTACATGGACCGAGCTCGCAGTTCATATGTCCAGATTCTTGACGAAGCATGAACAAATCGATTCAAACAATTCTATTTGACGTGATGATAATATGAATACGTGCAGTCCCGTAATACATCCGTCGAGTCCAAAGTCAAATGCGCGCGTTAAAAGAGTAAAAATAGTTAATTCGATACAAATTGTGTTATTCCATTAGGAATTTCTTCTTATTTTTGGAGCTTTTAATTAAATTTAGATAACTACAGCTATCTTTTAACATCAGTTAGCTTACGTTGTTGTGCTTCGTGGTGAACGGCGATGGGAGTATGAATAATAATCTGGGAGATAATCGTGATACATATTCATTTGGTTCTACTTTTCTTTAAGCTGTCCAGATACAGGGCTATGGGTTATTATCTAACACTACCTTTATTTGTTTGTACTCCAAGAATTAAACAGATTACAATTTTTTTTTATAAAATTAACGATTTATTTATAGGCCTTTACCATTAAATTTTATCCAAACATTTGTGACACTAATTAATTTAGATGATTCTTAGAAAATGGTTATAAAAAATTTTCATAAGCTTCCTTCGAGATTTCATTGCTCATTGAGGTCTTCAGGTAACAGTTGAGCATTTGGTGTCTTGCACGATCAAGAGACCCAGCAATAAACCCAGGCTTATAAGAATCCAACATCTGATATCCATGGCCAAAAAAAGGAATTTTGTAAATTTATTAAGTAAAAATGTCCTTTCGTGTTTTGTTTTTTATAAAAAGTGACATTTTTTCATTTCAAAAAAATAATATATTTAGAAAATTTTAGAATTTATTTATAAAACAAGTAAGAAACCTTTGGCTTAAGCCGAGGGTTTTTTGTCGATTATGGCGCGTTTGAGATCCGATCACGTCTATTTTTGGCACATCGGTGGATGGAATAATTATAAATGTGTGTACCAAATTTCAACATCATAGTTCTATTTTTGTGGTAGGTGTATATGTTTGTGTCAATTGTAGACGTGACTCTTGATCGATTTTGGCCATTTTAAAAAGCGATCTGCAAAGCTTGTGCAAAATTTTAACTGAATTTATCAAAATTTACGTCCGTGAGAATGCTAGTAACAGTCAGACACACAGGCGTATTTGTCTAGATAGACTCAGTTTTTTAATGCCGATCAAGAATACTTTGTATTATTTGTAGGGTTTCTGACGCCATCTTCTTGCCACTTATGTAGAGGGCATAAAAATGGCATTTTTTTTATAAAATCATTAAAATAACAATAGTTTTTTTTTCAAAATCACAATAAATTATTTTCCCATATTTATTTAATATTCTCTCATAAACGCAACAATTAATTTTAATAATTCATTTTAGAACAGAAATTTGTTGTTATGGATAACTGAGATGTTCTTGCCGGTTTTGCATAATCCTTTTATATTTAACATAATCGATCAGTAATCATCATTATACCCACTAGCAGAGTTAGCGTGAATATAAACCAATCTCTTTCATCCATGGTCGAATTGTTTCCTTTGAGAAAATTTCGTTGCAAATTTTTATGTTTTTGTAATTTTTGTAGATTTCGTATCGTTTCGTTTCTTGTTAACCAAAAAAATGACAAAATATTTTTTTTACTGTTTTGATTTTGTTGTCTTTCAGGCTCCTTTGAGTATGTCGAATATCCATAAACCAATCATTATACCCAAAACAAGAGTTATTATATAATCAGAATCCATTTTACTACAATTTGATGAAATCGATTTTATTAAAATAATGTCGTCAAAACTTTTGACGTTAGTTATGTCAATACTTTTATTGTATTTATTCGAGAAAATATATTATAACAAGCCCGTTTTTATTATATTTATTGCTTTTCCTTTAATACAATTTTTACTAAATTGTTATATTTATTTTTCTCGTTTCAGGTGAGAAACTTTTTCCCAATAATATTCCACTTACCACCAACTAATCAGGCAAGTTGAAAATATTCTATAATCGTATTTTGTTATAATTTTTTTGAAAAGTTATTCATTACTAGTTTACTTTACTTGAAAAGTGTTTACGGACATTGGCACTTTATTAAAATTAAAGCATGTCTGGTTTTGTCGAAACAGTGTTACTCAAGTGAGTGTTGAGTACTGCTGTCATTTTTGCTGCGGTAATTTTAGAAGAAAGATCATAGAAAGCATTTTCAATGTATGGAAAGCGGTTCCAAAAATGTTCTGATCTTGTCCAAATTTGTCACACCCAATTATTAAACCAATCAACTATAATTTTTCGATCTACTAACTTTATATTTTCTTTAACTTAACCAATATTTTGGAAATCAATTTAAATATGCGATTTTCTTTATAATATAACTTTTTATGCTTCTACGTGTGAGTTAAGTATATGAGTAAATATATTATAAATTGACGCTCTTTATGTAAATGATGTGGAATATTGTTAAAAAAGGGAATATTTTATGTAGTTAATGAATAAAGTGTTCGTAAAGCGTAGTAAAACACACGCACACACTTTTTGGTAAAAACACAAATATAAGCCTTAAGTGTTTTAACACATATACACAATAGTTGAAGTGCTACTCCCACACTTTTCCACTGATAATTCATTTACTTCATAAAGTAAAATTGTTAACAAAAAATAAAACAAAATAAAAACATTTTCATGAAAAGAACTTTTCATAGAAAGGTTACAAGCAGCGCACTGTTAAAATTGGTGAAAAGTTTTTCTATTCAGTTATGGGGGAAAAATATGTATATACAATATATATATGTATGTTTAAACATTATAATGTATCTGACATTTAGATAATAAAGTTATACTTTTTCATTTTATTCTTTTATCATGTATATAACGTACATAAATATGTAAATATTATTACAACACATAAAATGTTGTAATATATAAATGTATATGCTTGTATAAATGGGAGAACAGTTAACTATTACAAAATTTTGTCACTTTATTGATTTCTAGTTATATGTATAAAATTTTATCGTTTTATACTCTTCAAATAAGATGAAGAGTATATTAAGTTTATTATACCTTATGCAAACATTGCAAAGGAGGCGTCGTAAACATATTTGATGGAAATTAGCAAGTGTCCTGCCCGCACTTGAATAAAATCGGTCATAGCTATAAAAATCTATCCATAAATATGGTGAAAATGGTAGGCGGGGCCAGATAACAGAACAAATTACTAAAAATTCTTATTTAGTGTAGGGTAGTACCTTTAAGGTAATAGGTATTACTACTTTTGTATATATATATACATGCCCCGCCCACAGTTTATCTATAAATATGGATGGTATTTAAAAGGCTTTTTATATCCTCCACATAAGATGGGATTATTAGAGGGCGTAATTATATACCAGCCACGCCTACTATTGTAGCTGTGGAAGGTATTTAAGTTTTGGCCTAAGCCAAATAAAAGGTTTCTTAATTGTTTTTATTTGCTTTACTTGGTCATGCGTTTTTTCATTATCTTATTATTTCATCAGTCAACACTACGTGACGTATAAGTGTTATTTATTTGGTGCCCAACAATTTTATACGTTTAGTAGGAGGATGAGGATTAGTGGTACAGTTATTATTTTTTTTATTTTTATTTTGTGTTATTATTAGTTTTTAGCATATAGCTGTATCTAAGATCTGTGTATTTTCTTAGAAGTGTAATTTATTTTTCTGCTAACATATAAATAAAGCAATTATACTAGTTGGCTTTGAGTAGAAACAATAAACATGTATTTGATACATTTTGGAACATCTATTTTAATATTTCATTTAAAGCTGGTGTAGAAAACAGAAAAATGATTAACAGTTACATTCCTTATACACAGACATTTATCATACGTACTTAGATATGAAAAGCGCAAATTAATTTTTTCATTATTCATGTCCATTTATTAAAATAGATAATTAAAAGGCAGCAACATTGAAAATTTAACATGAAAAGTTTATTCTAAAAATTTAAAAATAAATATGTTTTTTTCGATATGTATTTATCTTTAAAATAAATGATTTATTAGATATCCTGTTAATTTGAATATTTGTGACTTTTTGTTAAAAGTATTTTGAATAATTTATGTTTTTTTTTTTTTTTTTAAATAAATATCAAATTTTCTTATCAATATCATTAACAGAAAAGCTTTTCATTTTCTTGCTACATTATAGAGATTTAAAGCTCTAAAGCTTTTTTATTTTGGCAAAAGCTTTCATAAACATATATAAAAACTTTAGAAACAAATATCCTCCTTTTTCCTCAAAACCGGAAATGTTACTTTAACATAACAGCTGACTACAATGAGTATGATTGTTTGGTTATTTGACACAATTCGTTATAATTGTTATAACAGTACAGAGGATGTTTAGTATAAAGTGTTTTGTAATTAAATAGGCGTGCACACTCTCACATAGATATATATAAACAAAAAATTTGCCGCACATTTAGCTGAAATTTTAGTCGTCAGACAAATGCGGCAGTGTTTGTATCTTAAAAACAATCCGTTTAAAATAGAAGAAAAAAGAAAGTCGGAAATATTTAGTAAACGTTTTACTGAATTTTAGTAGTTGTTTAGGTTTTATTAGAAATTAAAAGTTTAATAAAATCAATATTAAAACTAAATTTAAAAAAATGGAAACTTTTAAACAAAGTTTATAATGTAATCAACATCTCATCAATATGGAGGAAAGAGAAAAAGTTAAATTAAGTTGAAGAATTATTGTTTATTATACCAT
Source organism: Ornithomya fringillina (assembly GCA_963978525.1). Classification (NCBI taxonomy): domain Eukaryota; kingdom Metazoa; phylum Arthropoda; class Insecta; order Diptera; family Hippoboscidae; genus Ornithomya; species Ornithomya fringillina. The sequence continues at coordinate 10,580,787 of OZ021694.1, forward strand.
TGAATATAAGCAATTTACCATGGATGGTTAGGGAGATCTGCTTCAGATATCTAGTGTTTCTACTTCTTAATCTTTAAACCACTACCTAAACATTGATTTACAAGATGCGGTCATAAAGAAAAATTCAACTGAAATTACAAGTGAAAAAATTCTATAAAAATATAAAAATTCTGAATACAAAATGACAAATTCAACTGAAAACAAAAAACACTAATTGAAATTGAAAAAGTCCATTTGAAATTGAGACCTTTCTAGCCCTTTGGCTAGAAAGCTTATTGAAAGTGAAATTTAAATTTAAAATAAAGAATATTTTAAAATTAAAAACTGCGATTGAAAACGAAATAATATATAAATTAACACACATTTGATAAGTTATTAAAATAAGGTTTATGGAGGACGATGTTCACAATTTATGGACGAAGTTTTAATGTAATTTTGGAGTTAAAAACCGCTTAAACAATTCTACCCTCTTTCCACTGTGGACATATCCTTCGGCTACTTTTCGTATATGTACAGCTGACTTAAATAATTAATAATGTAATAATCACTGCTATATATCTTACCAGGGTTGGTTAAATCTTGATTTTCATGTAAAAAATATTATGACTTCTCTTGGTATGCATAATACAATGGTGGGCATAAAAAGGCATTGTCTTGCTAATTTATGTACATATATATGTATCTATACAGTATGCTTACGATATTTGAGGATACTCATATATGGGAATGTAATTTTTTTCTTATCAGATCATCAAATGTGTAAAAATTTCATGAAATTATAAAAAATTTTGCAAAAAATATGAACAAATTAGTTTCAATGTCAATTTGTTCCCAAATACCGTACGAATATAATTAATTTCAATTCTATATAAATTCTATTACGTTAAGGTTTAAAAACTAATTTCATTATTCCGTGAGCTGTGATTCAAAGTGATGTGTAGATGAAACGAAAAATTTTAAACTTAAAATATATGTGTACATATATGTCAAACTAAACAAAAGAGCACTTGTGAAAAAGAGTACAAATTTTTATTAAAATTTTTTTTTTTTTAATGCGAAAATATATCTATCTTGCTAGAAAATAAACAACTGTTATGAAATTAAAAAATAGACATTAAGCTGTGCATCAGCAATCTAACATATAATCCATGGCAGTTTACCATGTTTTGTTTACCAAAAATACTTAAAATTTTAATATAAAAAAATATTTTTTTTTATTTATTTTTTACATAAAATATATTTTGATAGCTTAATATTTTATGATTGAGCTGCTAGTAAAAAAATAATTCATTTATTGTTGCTTTTAGTTGTAGTGAAACTTTCTGTTATGTTATGTCGGAGGTGATTAAGTGAAGTAAAGTTTAACTATTAATATTATTCAGATCAAATTGAAGTGGATTTCTATTCTATTCTATTGAAGTTTGGGCAAATTCTTGTTTGAGTTCTTCGTACACCTGCTTTTTTATTATGACAATTAATCAAAATTTAATAAAAAATGTAGCGTAAAGATATTTCGTAAATTTGTTAGTACTTGTTGTGGTTCAAGATTTGGCTGAATATAAAAATATCGTTAATAAATGTATATTATGTACATACATATACAGAGGGTCGAAAAAATATTGGTTGGGGCACCATTTGCTGCAGTTTTTCGTGGAATAAATTCGTACAGTGTCTGAGTAGTTCTGCTGTCACGTTTGACGCGGTACTTCTATATTGTCTGGCCACAATTCTTTTAATGTTCGTCGATTTCTGTCAGTTAACTTTGGGAAATTGGGAAATTTCTTTTTTGTGTAAATGTTGGTTCCATGATAGTAATTGATCAGACGAATTGTACGTTAGATCAGACCACTTTAATAGCCTTTGGGATCTGTCTTAGTCTATTAGGAACAACTACTAAATTTTCCTTAATGAAAATTTAATAAAAAACAGTTTAGTGGTTGTTAAGATCCAAGCACGAGATTTGTTTCTTTGTTTCTCAATTTCATTATGTGCACGTGTGCGCTTAAAAAATCAATAAATAAATATCTTCCTATAATTCACCACAGCTTCAACTTCAACTTTCGTAGTGTAGAAAAATGCATTTTGTTAGTTGTACCAACAAACTTATATTTGCACTGAGCATGATGTTGATTAAGTCATGAGATGATAAAATACCATGAATTTGCAGGAATTTTATTGTTTTTTTATTATTTGTATCATTTGTATTATCCGTTACATTATCTTTTATGCTTATTCACATAATTCAATGTTTTTGTTTTGTTTTTCAATTATTCATTTAAACCACCTCATTATTGCTTCCATTTTTCGTATCAATAAATAACACATTTTATATGTTATTGTATTTGCAATTTCATTCATATTAATTTCATGTTTAAGTGAAATCTTATTAATTATGGGGAAAATGTCCTCTGTAAATCAGTTTTATATGAAATTGTTTGTTGAAACTACCAATCTTTGCAATTAATTAAATATAATATTTTGTATTTGAAAGTTAAACAATGGAATGAGAAACTAAGTGTAGCCCCCATCTTATGTGGAAGATATAATGAATCTCTTTTAGATATTTGTTTAATAATTTATAATGATAAATGATCTCAAAATATACCTCAGTTGGAACCTCTCCAAATATTATAAACCTTAATGAAACAACAATTAGTACTTTTTTGCTTTCTAATTATACTGAAATGCTTCCGCATCAACATCTTTATATCACGTACGCATATTGATATGACTGATACTCTTATATGAAAATTTTATATGTTTTGTCATTAAATATTAATGTACGTGACTAATGTCAGCAGTTTTCATTCTGCCCCTCAACTCGTCAATGACATAACTTCAACAGCTTTGTGGCTTTTACACACATAATTGTACACTTTTTTTAAATCCATTACAGCATCTGCGAATTGAGTTTTTGTTCACGTATTTCAAGTGGAAAAATAATTAAAAATTATAAAGTTTTCAAATTAATATATTATTTGTAAATTTTATCACCTGTGTTTACGTTTTTAATAATCCAATTTATATATTCATACTTTTGAAATATATCACAATTGTAAATTAAAATATTTCAAATGCTGCCTTTCTCTGGGGATTTCTCACTATTTCAATTTTCTTAATTATACTTTACTATGAATGCTTTTATATAAAAACATTAATGAGAACTATTGTTTTCGTCCATATTGTTGGCAAAGATCTCCAAATTGAATCTAATTCACATTTTCATTGTTTGCATTCATTTAATATTACTACGAGCAAATGAAAATGTTAGGTTCGGTCAGTCTACCAACACACACAGTTTCCGTGTGAATAAATTAAAGACATGCCCATATATAATTATATTAAAATATACTGCCTATATTTTTTATAACTTTTTTTTTAATTACTCAATTTTTGTACCCTCCACAAAAGAAGGCGTCAGAGACCCTACAAAGTATATACATTCGTTATGTGCGTCCATGTGTAAATTTTGAGATACTGAGCTGAAATTTTGCATAAACACTTTAAGTTTTTGCAAGCAGATCGTTATTTAAGATGGTCAAAAACGGTCAACAGTCAAGCTCTCTATTAAAGATGTGGAAAGTATCTAAGATTTGACCCTAGCCAATTTTAGTTTTATTGAACTTATTGAACTTTTATTGAACTTAATGATATAAATATTCTTTGCTTTAAAAAAAAGCACTTTAATTACCATGCCGCTTAATAATTAATTGTTCATAATTCGGAAAAATTCTTCAAAATATAATAAGTATAATCTTATATGTGAGTGTACAATAAATGTGGTGAAAAAGAGAAGCAACTTAATCTTAAACAATGTGTTCATTAACATTTAAATTATGTTTAAAAAAAAAATGCACAAAAACTCATATAAACTTATAATTACTTGGATGCAATTCTCGCAATAAAAAGTAAAATTCCTGGCAATTCCTACCAATAAGCAACAAATGAATCAATTAAAAAATCACAAAAAATTAAAATTATCAGCCTAACGAACCAATGGATAATTTATTATTATGTAATATGGCGGCTAATAGTCGTTACTTATCGTATAATTGTTTAACATCATGGGATTCATATGATAAAATACCCAGGTAAGTGAAAGAGAGCGTATAAGCAAGTAAGGGAAGGAATTACTCAACCATTAAAACATCAACACCAGCGGTCCTTTAATAAATGGAATCTTTACACTGGTCATTTATTTTAACAAAAAATGTGTAAAGGTGTTTATCTACATAATGCATTAAAGTAATTTTTGGTAAATTTCGTAAAATCATACATATGACGTGTAAGCATTCCACCTCACTGCATATGTTGCGACATTTTTATTTCCTTTTACCGTATATATGAGTTCTTACACATGTGTTGTGTACAAAATGTCATTACCATCTATCATAAAATGATGACCTTTTTACTACGAGTTATACTTTGGTTTTCGGTTTATTTTTATCACTTTATTCGTGGAGTAACACGTTGTAATCGAAAGTGATTGCAGGCAATTAAAATTCATTGTCCTTTGTTCCTTATATGTACATAATTATTTCTAGGAGATGGATTTTTTTTATTTTCTTATTTTTGTACTTTCCTTTTCTCAACTAACTATCGTAGTGTCTGTGTTACATTTTTGGCAAGTTAATATTTCCAAAAGTTCGTTCGTACTTTGTTCACTTTTATAAATTTCCCTTAAGAAAATGTATATATGTGTGTAACGTAATTTAAGATTCCTCCTTCTGGGTTCATCTAACATACAAAATCTTTTAATGATCTGACACGGAAAGATGTATAAAAAGCAATAAAATAGAAAACTGCTGCCGGGCATTGAGCACAAAATGCTTTAACTCTTTTCAAATGTTTATATGAACACATGAAACATAAGTCCTATGTGCTGGAAGTACTTTGAAAAAGTATAAACCAACGGGTAATATTCAGATTAAACCGAAACTTGATCACTTATTTAGGAACACTACTTTCGAAAAATACAATTATTATCAATAACTCAATAAAATACAAATTAATAAAAAACTAAAATATGAATAATAAATTTGTTTACCAATAATCGACCTTTCAATCGTGTAATCATTATTTTCGATCTCACCCTATAATCTTTATAGTTTGATTTTCACTATCAAAGATTCGTACATATGTTGTAATAAAACAAACATACAATACTTGATAAAGATTAGAAGAGTGATATCAAGAAATTGGTTAAGAGGAAGGACTTCAAAGTACACTGTAGCATATTTATACAAAAGAATACTTTCACATACATCTGAGATATAAAATGTTTTGCTAAATGAACTTCAAATAAAACTTAAATAAAAAATAAAAAAAAACGAAATTTGCAATAGGAAGGATTAAAGATAATAACGAAAAAATGTTTATATATCACATATGGTATTTGGGAATGGGTTTATTAATCTTTAATAATATGTGTATAACGACTCAACTTTAATCAATATAATAATTTCCGTCTGTTTATTGTACAAGTTCTTCAATAGTTCTTGGGATATTTTGTAATAGTTTGAGACACATGAAGGATGAAGAATGAATCTTTTTACAAGAGGTGCGTATACCGTCATTATGTTGGGCATTAAACAGTTGGTCTTGACCAACATTTTTCACTTGTTTAGTATATAAATATTATATAAACAACACAGGATCATAAACTTTGCTTACGATGCATATGAAAACAATAAAAATAAAACGCACACACTCTTCCTCTATATACATATATATATATATATATATATATATATTCTATCATGTAAGGTTTTATTTTAAAGATAAGAGAGTAGAATACTATAATAAAAAAAAATTAATTGCAATTTGAAGAATTTAAAAAATGATACTTTTCTAAAATAAATTTTTCTAAACGCATTTTTCATTAACTTACTTTAAAATGCAGTTAGTGCTTTATTTTTGTTTTTATTTTCGTTAACAATGTCAGAAGTCTTCTTGTTAGTTAGTTGTTGAAAAACACTGTATTTGCAGTGTCACAGTTAATCTATGCCTCAAGTACCAAAAAAATAAAAAAAATAAAAAAACTTTTTTGTCTGATGAGACAAGGATAATAAAAGTATATATAAATATAAAATATACACATACAACATTGACACTGCCATTAAAGTCAACTAACCAAATCCAGCCATGTTGCCGTTATCGTGAATTCTCTTAAGTATAAAGAAAAATAAATTGACAACACAGCGACAATTAAGTTGAATAAACTACACACCCAAAAGATAAAATACAATTTTTAGGTATTCCTTGTTAAGATTTTAAGTGAATTTCATTTGTACCGAAAACTTTTCGAAAATTTCTATTTTTTGTAAGCATCCATTTTATTGTACGACCGCTTCAGAAGAACATTCTAAATAAAATTTAAATAGCAAAAAGTATTATCTAATTAGATTTTAACTAATATATTGTAATTCTGTTGCATTTCAATTAATAAAGCGCGCTTCGTTTACTTAATTCTATATTTTCTATTTTACATTCATATTTAACTCATTATACAATGTTTGTATATAAATGTTGTGACATTGTTTTCACCAGCAAAATTCCAATATTTATCAAGTTGTTTGCAAATTTCCATTTACATATAATTATATCACAATATTCAATATACTGTTGTTGTCAAAGGCAGAAACCTTATATGTATTTATGCAATTGAATATTAAGTCACGTGCACTGATATAATTATTATGTTCAAGAATTAATTAAAAGCGATTATTATTAAACTTAAGATGATCACTCATACGCCTAGGTGAAATCAGTTATTTATGTGACTTTAAATTAAATTTAGCTTAAGCCAAAACTTAAATACTCTCCACATCGAAAATAATGGGCGTCACATGAATATGCTTACGCCGTCTAATAGTGTATGTAATACGTATGCAAGTCCAGTTTTACGGGGAGTACGATTTTTTGTAAATTGTGGGCATGTTTATCATCTTTCCATGTCCATTTTTGGCACATCAATGAATGGGAGAATTATAAATATATGTATCAAATTTAAACTTAATAATTCAATTTTTGTGGCAGATAAATAGATTTTTGTTTACTGTGGGCGTGGCTGTTGTCCGATTTTTCTTATTTTAAATTGTAGGCCATGTTTTAAACTCAAAATTTTTGCGTTAAAAATTGTTAGTTACGAAAATATGCGTGGATGTCATTTAATACCGCTTAGTTTAGGATTTTACAATATTTATGTTAATAATATTCAACTTAATAATATTCATAGCTAAATCGTTTTGACTCCATATGTATCCTTTCGTGTTAGTCGAAAGATCTAAAACTACTCTCTTTCTCTCTTACTAAACGCATAAACTTAGTAGATTTTATCCCCTGAATAAATTGGTTCTGAAAGGTAACGTACATGAAATGCACAACCTTTTGACCTATTTACTTGAACTACATTCATTTATTTATGTATGTTGTACGTATTCTAAGTAATTATAATTTTTAATACACTTTACATGCACCTTGTCGGTTTATAACATATAATTGTATTTTTAGAATGCTCTTTTTTTCTATTTATTTTCATTATTTAACATTTTTATAAAGTGTACTTTATACTAAAGTTGCTACACAATGACGTCAACGCATTATCTTGCGAATAGTTGAAAATGTAAAAGTAAAACAAAAAATACGGAACAATTCTGAAAAACTTTCAAATTCTTATGCAAACAAAGTAAGAAAATTATAAACATTAGTAAGTTGCATAATTCAAGAAGACTTGTGCAATTGAGTTTCTTCCCATTTCAAATTTACGCTTTATGCATAATTAAGCATTTAATGCATTTAATTTATGCAATTTTTGTATATTTTCAGAGTCCGGGTGGAATACTATGTAAATGAGAATACATTTAAAGAAAGACTGCAACTTTATTTCATTAAAAATCAACGATCAAGTAAGTAAATGAATAAATAACAAAATATTTGTTTTCCTTTTCTGTTACTACTATTCGCAAATTAACCTAAAAAATATTCTTTAAATTTATTTAAATATTTTATTTAGAACATTGCCTCACTTGACTCTACAATTTAATTTATCTTTAGGTTTACGCATCCGTATAGCTGATTTATTTTTTAAATTGTTAGCCTGTGTCTTGTATATATTACGTGTGATAACAGACACAAATCCAACTTATGCCACTTGGTAGGTTATATATGTTATGTATTCATTATTTAGTTTTATTTATTCTCTATTATTTTATATTGTTACTTCTTCGACATCAGCTGTGGTTGCATGGTGAGCAATAAAAGCGAATTTCTAGTTTCTGCTGAGCTAACGGAAGAGGAGTTTCAAGAGAATCCCATAATTAATTGGGAGGCCATATTGTGGGTAAATCGTCCAACTGTTTTATGGGCCGTACAATTAATATTGGCCTTAGTTTCATTAACGGAAGCTTTACTTCTTACATATCTGGGCTATAAGGTAATTATTCATTTATATGCATGTTACATTATTTATTTAAATGATTATAAATTAACACCCTCCACATTAAGTGGCGTTAAACCAAATTTGTCATTCCGCTTCCAACTATCCGAGACCTTACAGTAGGAGAATGGATTTGAGGTTGTCGTAATATACATATTGATATAACAAAATATTATTTTCACTCTTGGACGAATTATAGACTCGCCCACATTTAACAAACAAAAAAAAAGTTTTCTTAGTACAAAATTCCAAAGCAGCTTTAAATGTAGTTTTAGCGTTAAAAAAGCACACATACACAATATAAATAAATTTGTTAGCAAACTGTTAGGATAAATAATTACTTTGAAAACATGAATTGTTTTATAATTTGTTGTTTTGTTGTTGTTATTATTGTTTTTTAACTGTCTTTCTAGGGCAATATATGGCAACAAGTGCTCTCATTTCATTTTATATTAGAATTAATTACAACAATACCATTTGCATTGACGGTGAGTAAAGAAAACAGAAAAAATCTCTGACAGTCTGTCCATTGAAAATGTACATAATCCTTCAATTTCTTCCTCTTACAGATACTATGGCCACCATTAAGAAATTTATTTATACCCATATTTCTAAATTGTTGGTTAGCCAAACGTTCATTAGAAAATATGTTCGTAAGTATTGAATACAAATCTATATAGAAATATATATGTTCATATATATGATATACAGTAGTTATGATATAAATAAAATATTAATTTTCAGAACGATTTACATCGTGCCATGCAAAAATCACAATCAGCTCTGTCACAACAACTAACAATATTATCAGCAACATTGCTATGTCTGGTATTTACCAGGTAAAAAAATAAATAAATAAATAATATTTATCTTGATAACTGCATTTAATACACATAAATATAAAGTTCTTCTTATTTTGCACTCTAATGATGTATTTTTTTTTTTTTTGGTGTTTCTTTTTGTGTATAAAGTGTTTGCGGAATACAACATTTTCAACGTGCCGGTCATCGCCATTTGAATTTATTCCAAAGCACTTATTATGTAGTGGTAACCTTCTCTACAGTGGGTTATGGTGATTTTGTACCAGATATATGGCCCTCACAATTGTACATGGTCATCATGATATGCGTGGCATTGATTGTTTTACCCACCCAGGTAAATTTATAGCATCTCCTTCCTTCTGTCATATTGTGTACAAACTAATATTACCAAAAATATTTGTATGGAAATGATTAGCTTTTAATGCTTTCACATGTTTATAGTCTTGCAAAATTTTGACAAATTGCGATAAGTTTTTAAAAGCATTCACTATTCATATTTAGGTCAAATCATAACATGCAACACAAGGTAGGAGACTCTTTATTGCGGTTTATCTCTTTAAATGGAATTGCTTTTCAAAACATTTCACCCATAAAAGTTTTCCAATGTGAACTTTTTTTAATAATTAAACTTCACATAAATCCCAGTAATACAGATAGAAAAAGAGAAGAATTGTAAAATATACATTATTGCATTACTTGCTTAAAGAAACTCAAACAATGGTACAACTAAAGGAAAGAAAGGAAATAAAAGAAAAGTCATTATTTGATTTAAAATTGAAAAGCGAAATGATTTGTAGTAAAGAATACATGGATTTTACATCGAAGAAGAAAAGGAAAGAATGAAAAGTTTAAAAAAAAAAAACCTGAGCCATTGTTAAAGTCAAATTGATTGTGATTCAAAATAATGTACTATCTTGTAAGTATTTGTTACTGAACTATTTCCAAGAAAACTTCGAATTTCTCTAGTACGCAATTGTTCGTCAGAAATAGTCAAAATAAAATTGATTGATTTAAAATAAAAAACATTTTCAAGCGTATTTCAAACCGAAATAGTCATTTGTGCTTTTGATAATTGCTATAATCAATCAGCTTGTTATGAAGCATATTGCTTTTTTCTCTTTAAATTGTAAATGGTTGAAACCAAATGGTATTTATTTTAAGTTATTATATGATCGGCTTTGATAAACTCTGCAATTTCCTATTTTTCATGTTTTCACTTGTGGATATTTGTGCAATTGATTTTCACTTTGGTTCATTTAATATTCTGATAGCAAATTTTTGTTATTTGTTCTTTTTCTCTCTTATAAATATTAAACAATCCGCTCTACAAAAAGCGTTGTATTTTTTTAAACTTATTTTCAAGTCGGAGGTACGCCACTTGGTCAAAACGTTTATACTAGTTGGACAAAAAGTATATGTATTTTTGATCAGTATTAAAATCTAAGTTGACATATGTCCATTAGTCAGCTGCAAACAGAATCTACAATTAAATCAGAAGTTCACATATGACAAATATGGGACAAACTTATACATCACATTATTTTTGTTATGGTCTCTACAAAATATTTGACTTAATACTTAAAATAGGATAAGTTTTTTAACTTAAAAAGAAAAAAAAGAAAAATATTTGTAGACGGTACGAAAACTAACTTTTTTTAGGGGTCACAACATCATATGATTAACTAACTGGTGCTTATATTTTACTACACATGTACTATATACCCACTTCATAATCGTTTTTTTTTTTAAATATTTAAGTTGGTCTATATTTCTCTGTTTGCATTTTACCATCAATCCAATATTACTGAGCATTTTCTTTTACACATTCATGCAAAACAAAACCAGAAGCTTCACATGTTCACATGTCACAGTTCGGGATCAGAAGTGTAAAAAAAAAATGTCAACGGAATGTGCTTTTTTAAATACCTTTTTCCAATCACTTCATGTATTCTCATCATATTTTCCAGTTTGAACAATTGGCCTTCACATGGATGGAACGTCAAAAATTGGGTGGCAGCTATTCATCACATCGTGCCCAAAGTGAGAAACATGTGGTTGTATGTTCAACAACATTACACGCTGATACTATAATGGATTTTTTAAATGAATTTTACGCTCATCCATTATTGCAAGACTATTATGTGGTGCTATTAAGTCCCATGGAATTGGATACCACAATGCGTATGATATTACAAGTGCCCATTTGGGCTCAGCGAGTCATTTATATACAGGTATAAATGGAAAACAAAACACGTTTCATTTTGATTTAAAAACAAGTTAAAGCTTGATTGCTTCTGTATGTGTTTGTTTATTAGGGCTCCTGTTTAAAAGATGGTGATTTAGCCAGAGCCCGCATGAACGAGGCGGAAGCTTGTTTTATATTGGCCGCCCGCAATTATGCTGACAAAACTGCAGCTGATGAACACACAATATTACGCTCATGGGCGGTTAAAGATTTTGCTCCCATTGTACCACAATATGTTCAAATATTTCGGTAAAAGTTTATTTGTTTTTTTGTCTACGACAATATTTTTCCTTGTAATTACTTATGCAGACAAAATGTTTTCTATCTTCCTTCCTTACATCCTTCCAAAATATATGATATTATGAAAAAGCACAGACCCGAACACAAATTACATGTTAAATTTGCTGAGCATGTGGTGTGCGAGGATGAATTCAAATATGCTTTGTTAGCGAATAATTGTACATGCCCGGGCGCCAGTACATTAGTTACTTTATTACTGCACACATCACGCGGCCAGTAAGTACGAAAAAAAGCAAAAGATTAGTTCATGTAAACCATTTTACTTATGGTATTTCCATAAAAGACCATAAGCTTATGACAAATATATGCTAATTACGCATACTTGTGAGATTTAAAAATGATATTCTCATGTTGACTTCTACAAGCAAACCGTGTAAGTCACAAACTCTTCTGTTTAATTAGATTGCAGTTTAAACAAGAGTTTCTATTATAAATTTTTATATAAATATATCGGTTTGTAGTGTTTGATTTTTCATTTATTCATTGTTGTTGAAGGACTTTAATAACCTATTATTTGGTTACGGTTGATGCCACTTACTGTACTTACTATTATTGCAATTAATTGATTTAATTATTACTATTATTCTTGTTCTTTTTTTTTTTATAGAGAAGGACAACAATCTCCCGAAGAGTGGCATCGCTTATATGGCAAATGTTCGGGTAATGAAATTTATCATATTGTCTTGGGTGATAGTCGTTTCTTTGGAGAATATGAAGGCAAAAGTTTCACTTATGCCAGTTTTCATTCACATCGCAAGTAAGTTGACATCATATACGACATCTATATATTCTTAATATAATCAAAATACTCGTATAAAGCGATTTACAAAAGCTTCGTATCCGTCTTTACTTGCTTGGCTTATAACTAGAAAACAACTGCTCCGATTTTGGTCAAAATTTTTGCAAACGTTTGGAAATTCCCTAGCTTTTCGGGGATAGATAAATTAATGGGCGTGGCACTAGCAATTTTCTTAGAAAATGACTTTTTTATTAACTAAATGGGTGGTGCCACGCCCACATAATGTACTTTGTATTCAGCCAAGGCCAGAGAATAATCAAATACCTGACCGAATCAATACATATAAAGAAGTCAATCCAACTATTGGAAAATTTAGATATTATTTAAGTACATTACCCGAATATATGCTTCCAATGCAAGAGATTGATAGTTCGTCAGTGCGACGTTTCACGGAGCCTTTTTTTTTTTATTTAATTTTTTTTTATTTCACATAAAATTTTTGTAGATATGGTGTGGCTTTGGTGGGCGTACGACCCGCCGAATTGCCTGAATTCTATGAAGATACGATTCTTTTAAATCCCGGTCCCAGACATATAATGAAAAAAGATGACACTTGTTATTACATGAGCATAACGAAAGAGGAAAATTCAGCTTTTGTGGTTAATCAAAATCAACCGAATCCGACAGCAGATAACAGTAGTGGTACGGGTAAAGAAGCGGGTGAGTAAGAAATTATAAAGTAAATGTGTTGCTAAAGCAACTAAGCAATTACTAAAGATGTGAAACTTGTTCAGAAATAATAACTATTTCATTTATAAGTTTTCTTTCTATGTATCATTCACTGTCTTTTATACTGTCTATGGTATACTTCGAAATATTATTGAAATTTTATTTGCTTTACATTATGTATTTATTATTTTGCTTGTACCACAATTTATTATCAAACCATAATAATTTCATACTGATAAAAGGTTTTTATGAGTTTTTTTTACTTCCGGCTACGATAAATACAATACAAACGTGCTTGCTTCGGGAAGCATTCTACAAACCCTTGATATTAGCGTCTGTAATTTACTTAATAATATAATTACACTTAATTGTGATTTATGAAAATACATAAATTCTATAATTGTTATATTAACAATTAATTCCAATTAAATTTAGAACCCAGAAGCACATGAGAGAAGTAGAAATAAAAAAATATATAATAAAAGACTATTGTTAGTTTTAAACTCTTCTGTTCATCCCAAAAATTGATTTCTATTAATTAAATTCTTATTTTATATATGTTCCACCTTTAAAAGTTTATTACTATTTATGCCTTAAGTCATCTATTATATGTAAATTTAATATTTAAGAGTTGCTTGTGACATATTTATTAACGATAGTATCAAATTACGTTTAGATCTTAAAAAAACAACAACAATACCAATTATTACCACAAACACGACAACATCTTCCACGTTTTTGAGTATAAACATAGGTCCCGAATTTGCAGTTACAGCAACAACAACAACAACAAAAACAATTACTACAACAACAACAACAACAACAGTACTTTCCATACCAAGTATTTCTATACGAGTATCCCCTAACTGTAATTATGAAACGACTACTACTAGCAGTACCACTCCAACAACGCCCACAACATCTCTATTAAGACCACACTCTATATGCGATTTTACAAAACTGTTTGTGCGTGAGTTTCTTTGATAAGAAAACAAAAAGAACAATTAACCCGTTTAAGTTTCCACGTAGAATTTCGCTTTAAGAAAGTATTTTTAAACATATTTACAACTGACAAATAAAAATGAATGAAATTTTTTTTTTTAATAATTTCACCCTATGTTGTGGTTGAGTATGATGCTTCTCTTCCTGCTCTCTGGCAATTATTGTATATACAAACACTCTTTTCCAGTCCCTTTCCTTCACTCTTACATTCTACTTAATCACTGTGCCTTAACCTTTACTATTTACCAGCATTTTATATTGAAGGTAGCAAAACAAAATGTTTAAAGACTTTCAAGTACACTGACGTGCAGGTAACATTACTGCATTGCTTACCCTTTAAGTTATTAACTAATTCTTGCTTTTTATTATACACAGATATTTTTCCTTTTTTTATGTTGCCTGCTTTTATAAGACACTTGCATAATGTTCTGCTGAGTGCATCGAAGAGGAAAACAATTTTATAAAATTTTCTCCTCACTCATGTTAAGGGATATATTTTTTTAAATACTAAGGTAGAGTTAAGAGTTAAACCTTATATTTACATAAATATTATTAAATTATAGTTAAAGCATATTTTCTATTGCATTTTACATTACCCTGTGCACACTTGTGGTAAAGTTTTTTAGATCCAGGTACTTGGTTTACTTTTACTTACTCTGGTTTCTTTGCACAACTTATGGCTTATGAAAAATGAAAAAAATAAATATGATACGCACTCATACATACACTCATACATATATAAATATGTGTGAGTTTGTAACAAATTTATATAAATTGTTTGTGGGTTTTTAATTGCTTTTTTATTCAATATTAAACAACTGTTGTATGGTATAAAAATAAATAATTTAACATCATTTTCATTAAAAAAAAAAATAATAATAATAATATCAATCAAATTATTATTATTTTTAAATATTAATCAAATAAGTAAAGTTCACGAGAAAATACAATGCCGGCCTCTGTTTACTTTCATTTGTAGCTACAACAGCAACTGATAATCCAACATCTGTGATAATTTCCGATTCTAAACACAATGCCAAAGATACAACCGTAACACCAAATGCTATGCACACATCGCCGATGGTCATAACTGCTCCTACGACATCAGTAACAACAGCCAGCAATTCACTATTTGCTAATGCAACAACTGGACTACTGCATTCCAGCATGGGTAATACATTAAGTGTAGGATCTGCGGGTGGTGGTGGTGGTGGTGTTGGACTCACATTAGGAGGCTCTTCATTAACTACCAGCAATCATTTGGATGTACCCCAAATGAATAATCCAAATTTATTAAGTCCAGATGTTTTAAATCAAAGAAGAGGTAGAACTTGATCTATAAATTATAATCTCCATATGCTATATAAATTGATTATTGTATATGATATATTCGACAAAATTGTGTTTTGTAACATTTTCCAGGTAGTCGTAGGCCATCAATATTACCTGTACCCGATATGTTCACCTCCTCATCATTTAGTATAACCGGAAACGATGATGGTGATGAGGGTGATGAAAGTGAAGATGAAATTGAGGATGATGTACCGTGGCGTTCACCGTCTGAGAAAATAGCGTAAGTTATTATATAAAAAAAAAAAAAAACCAACAACTCTTATTCCTTCTAAACTTCTTCTAAGTAATCAACTAAAACACTGCAAAGCACAGACTTTGAAAAAAAAAAAGTACTACCTGTTGTAGATTTGATTTTTTAGTCCCCTTAGCCACCTTCTTCTTTCTCTCTCTCTCTCTCTCTCCCTCCTCACTAAGCTTCAATTTAAAAAAAAAGTAAATCCGCTTTTTTTAAACATAATAGGAGCCATTAGTTATATTTTAGCTGGATGTAGAACAAAAAAAAAAAAAACTATAAATTTCTTAACTTAACTGTTAGAGGAGTATTGAGCTGATGAGAAAACACTAATACCGGCCTGAATATTAAACTTTCTCTACTCTTCTACTTAAAACAAATTTTACTTTAAACACTTCTGCTAACTTTACTTCTTCTTCCTATCCTCCTCCCGGGGGTATAGTTGTCTGGGTGGCCATTTTCCTCAATCACGTACTTATTCTTTAATAATGAGTTCATCAGAGGACTCGAATCTGCGTAGTTGCTGTTGTCAGAATGCCCCCATGGAACCCACCCACCGGCCATTGTATGCTCGGCATTTACAAAAAATGAAGAAAAGCTATAGCTGTGACAGTGATTGTGCACGTCAGATTACGACCCAAAATCATCGTCAGAACACCCGGCTCTCTTATCCATATGACAAAATCAAGACCATGTCACCACGTCATCAACATACTAACTCAAGCACTACAGCCTCAACGGTATCATCGACTGGGACAGGGGTACAACATAACGGTTGTCAATTTTTCCGATACGATACCACCTATTGTCCGTCATGTTGCTCCACCACTAGTATGACACCGGCAACCACAGCCAATGCTGATGCTGGTGGTGGTGGTGTGACAACCACATTTACAACTACTTTTGCAACCGCCAATACCCATCAGTGTGCCACAATGGCTCATATTTCGTGTAGTAGTTCGGGTTCAATGCCGGCCGTACGACCTATTTGGGCGGCTGACTATACAGGGTAAGTGTGCTAGGACCAGCTTTTGCCAATGCCATGCTTAAGCTGTGCATAACGTTACGTTACGTTACATTACCGTTGTTGTTGTTGTGTTGTTGCTGTTGCAGCTGAATTTGCTAAATGTAACACTATTATGGATCTACAATACAATGTGCTTGAACTATAACTCGTAATTCGTAAATTCGTTAATGTTCACTCTTTCGACGCTTAACGACGAGTTAACATAATCGAGCGTTATAACAGTATTATTGTGTTGTTAAGATTTTGGCTCTTCTCTCTCTCTCTTTGTGCCTCTCACTCTTTGAAATTTAAAACTCTCTGTTACTCGATGATATTGTTAATTCATTACATTTGGAATTTTATTTTCGTTTTTTTAGAGACCGAATAACGATTATTAAAAAAAAAATTGTTTTTGATATTTTCGGTCTCTGTTTGTTTTTTCTTTTCATTATTATTAATAAAAAGTTTGGTTGTCGTTGGTTGGCTGCTAAACAGTTGTTGTTGGAATAATGTTCGTTAATTCCGTTCTTGTTAATTATTACTTAATTACTTTTTTTAAATATTTTTTTAGACTTTGGCTTCAATTAGAATGTTCAATTAGAATGTTCATTTGTTTTTTTCTGATATTATTAAGTAGTATAGGCAGTGTTTTCATAATATTTTAGTTTAATTGCTTTTTTGAATAAGTTGAAATAATTTAAATAAAATAAATAAAGAAATGCCCAAATTCCATTTACATTCCAAAACACTCCACTTAGTATTCTAAGCCATTAGTCTTAATTTTATTGTAATAAAAAAAAAGCTTTCCATAGTTACGATAAAACACGCCCACATTGTTAATATTAAAGTATCATAAAAAAAAAGAGAATGCTACTCTCATACACATATATACACCACCATAAAAAATTAATTTTGATAAAAAATGCTTTCTCCTTTTTATAGCATTGTTAAAGGCTTTCCACCAGTTTCACCATTCATTGGTGTCAGTCCCACATTGTGTTATTTGCTAAAGGAGAAAAAACCCTTATGTTGTCTTCAACTGGCTCAGGTATTTTATTAATCAATTGTACATTATTTATTGATTTAATTCAGTTTCACTCACTCTCTCTCTTTCTTTATATATATATATATATATATATATATATATCTGTGTGTGTGTCTTGACTAGGTGTGCGAACACTGTAGCTACCGTAATGCCAAAGAGTATCAGTGGCAAAATAAAACGATTATATTAGCCGCAGATTATGCCTCGAATGGCATTTATAATTTCATTATACCACTAAGAGCACACTTTCGCTCAAAGACTTCATTAAATCCGATTATATTATTATTGGAAAGAAGACCAGATGTAGCATTCTTAGATGCTCTCTCGTATTTTCCTTTGGTAATGTCAGAAATTTTATATTATTTAATACATAATATTTATTCCCTATATACGGCTAGGTGTACTGGATGTTGGGTTCTATAGACTGTTTAGATGATTTATTAAGGGCGGGCATAACTTTGGCTGAAAATGTTGTTGTAGTTAATAAAGAATTGAGCAATTCCGCTGAAGAGGACACGCTGGCCGATTGTAATACCATTGTGGCTGTACAAACCATGTTCAAGTGAGATTAATTATTATGCCATTCTTCTTTGTAATCTTAGTTTATTAATTATCTTCATTTATTATTTTTTTTTCTCACTTTACAGATTTTTTCCCAGTATTAAAAGTATTACAGAATTGTCGCAAAGTTCTAATATGCGTTTTATGCAATTTCGTGCCCACGACAAGTATGCCTTACATTTAAGTAAAATGGAAAAGGTATCACTTGTCATTGTAATCATAAAAATTTTTATAATTAAATGACATTTTTTTTATTTTTTTATTTATTCATATGTGTAGAGAGAAAAAGAGCGTGGCTCTCATATATCGTATATGTTTCGTTTACCATTTGCGGCTGGCGCAGTTTTTAGTGCCTCCATGTTAGACACTCTACTCTATCAGGCATTTGTTAAGGATTATGTTATAACTTTTGTACGTTTACTATTAGGCATAGATCAAGCGCCAGGCAGTGGCTTTTTGACTTCGGTAATTGTGCAAAAAGATGTTCTCTTTTAATATTTAAAAATTTTACAAAATATTTTTAATAATCTTAGATGCGTATTACAAAAGATGACATGTGGATACGTACGTATGGTCGTTTATATCAGAAATTATGTTCGACCACTTGTGAGATACCGATTGGAATATATCGTACACAGGATACATCAAATACGGAAACCACACATGTGAGTAATACACCTGAAGAGAAATGGCGTCCATTTTATGCATTCGGGAAGCACTGTGTGCGCTTGCGGCCATCGGTGAGTCCAAGTTAAGCATTTATTAAAAAAATTAAAATGATAATGATAAAAAAACAACTTTATAGCACAAAGACTTTTAAAATGTATAAGAACAAACTATTGTTGTTTTTTTTTTTTTTTTTTTTTTTCAAAAAAGAAGCTAAATAGGTGTTTAGAGAGAAGAGGTTAAAAAAATCTACTTTAATTACATTTTATTAGTTCCGGTTGAGGTTGCGAAGTTACGTACATGTATTATTGAGGCATATAGTAGCTGGCTATTAAAGTTTAGTGGGAGGGGACAATTTTTTAAACAACGAATATACCATTTTGTTACGAGTTCCTACGATACGTTGTATATTTGAAAGTTTGGAATTGCACCCTGTTCCCCTTTAACTACTTGTCTAATCTTATATAGATAGTTTAGTGGTTTTAAAAAAAATCTCAAAAGAACATTATTGCTTCTAATTATCATTTATTATTATTTTTAAAAATTAGTGTTTATTATTATTAATTTATGTTTTATTATGTAGTTTGATTTTGTATATAATTAAATACTTTACATTACTCAATAACAGTATTACGTACAAGAGCTTTTATATTTTTATAAATTTAAATTTTCGTCTATAAAGCTTTTTTTATGCATATATGGAATACAACAAGAATATTAGCTTTTTACCTTTTTCTATTTTCTATATAAAACTATACATTTTTACTTACATATAACTTAATATGTTTTAATGTTTTGCACATAAAAAATACTTTTTGTCCATACGTCCATCTAGAGAACTATTGTACAAATATTCTAAAATATAATTCCAGTCAAATTAAAGTTTGATACGTTCGGTAATAATTACAAAGGGATTCTACTAACTAACGTTTAGTGTGTCAATACATCCAAATGTGCTTAATATATATATATACGTGAAAAATAACTTATGTCCATCCGTCCGTATATTAAGAAATCTATTAGAAATCAAAAAGTTATTCCAAAATTTGGTATATTTGACAAAGCTCCCTTCAAACTATCAGCTCCCAAGTCTTTTTTATTTCGTTGGCAACACTTTCCCGAACAAACGATTTATTATTCCCATCAATGTAACATTTGATACATTCATTTTTATTATTATTAAATATTTATTAAACAAATGTTGCTTCTAAGGCAATCATTTTCTTAACTTACTTTTACTTCTTTATGAGAAAGTATAAATATTTTATCAAATATTTTCACGAACAATTTAGCTAAAATGCTTTTATCTCTATGTATATCCTTTAAGGAGCTATAAATTAATAATGGAATGAGTGTCGGTTGTCATAAAACACACTTTTCTAAATAACACATTATCATTATGACCACTCACCATATGATAGTGTCATAGTCATAGATAGAGATATTTATTTACCACAGAGTGTCCCCTTGAATAGTAAAGTAAACTTTGCTGCTGTGATAGAAAAATGATACAAAAATAATAAAAATAACTACCCATACACATATTAGAATATATACATATATATTTAAAATGAATTAAATTAGAACAGCTTTAATACCAGCAATCATAAAAGCTGAATTGTTAGACGAATGGTAGATGAATAAATAAATACTAAGTAGACACAACAACAACAACTCAGTGATGAGACAGAGTGACAGAGTGATAGCTCAGTTTCAATTGTGATACATATTTAATGCCAAACTTAAAAATACTGAATATTGAAATTTTTTTTTTTTCGACGTGGAAATTTTCTAAACGAAACATACATTATTATATATATATACATATATATATATAGTATATATAATATATAAGTTGGACTTTAACTGAAACTTAAAACGCACACGCACGCAGTGAGTCTTTTCATATACCCTAGCAATTATTGTTGTCTATTTTGTAATGAACTGGTAGCATAGTAGTATGTGTGTTCCTCATCTCATGCCTTGAATCATAAATATTTATAATATATTTTAATATTTACCACACAGCTAACTCTCTCTTTCCCTTGTTGTGCATAAGCGGTTAGATATATGTAGAAGTGTTTTTGCCGTTTTATAAAAATAACGTTCACTGCTCAGGTCTCTATAATTGCTAACTGTTGCTTTTGTTATTTAATAAATTGCACGATAACGTTTATTTAAAAGCCTTGTAATCGTTGATAAACTATATAATTAAAATATTGTATATAACATAATATTAATGATTTTTATGCACTTCTCTAATAACAATGATAATAATAATAATCAACAACAACAACATTTGTATTGATTCCGTTTTATTCTGTGTAATTAAACAATAATACAACGGGTTTGTTGTGTTGTACATGCACAAATAAATGAATAAGTTTTTGTTGACATTGTTGTATTGTTACAATGTACACATTTGGCATTTTTGTTGTTCTTTTGTTAGCATAATTCAAATTTCATTATCATTATCATTGTCATTTTATTTTCATTATTATTGTTTTAGATTTGGCTGCGGGCACCAAAGTTCCTTTTTTGGTTTCGTTCTAATTTAAATGAAAACTATTGAATACATTCCGTTTCATTAACATTTTAATTTTTTTTTTTTTCGATTAGTGTTATTAGAGACAAAAGTACGATTATAAAAATTATGTTTCCTAAATCTTACAACAACGGTCTGACCGGACAACAATAAGCAGAAGAAGATTACGTGTCAGCACACATGTTCTTCAGGAATAGATTGTTTCGATCTGAAAAATAAATCAACCGAAAGTTGATTTTATACAAAGAATCATTTAGTTCATCATGGAAAAGTCGTTATATGGAAAAAGTCAAACAGTTCTTAATAAAATATTTTCCAAACAAACTTGAGACAATCATTCCATTTGGTACAAGGCTCAATTGTGCCAACGATTTCTAATTTTTTTGTCACTTATTTTTAACATTTGACTCTTATATTTAATGCTAAATGGAATAAATTTTTTTTTATGATTTGAACAATATTATTATATTAAGTTTAACAATTGATTTTATTAAGTTCAATTATCCTTATTCCTTTTATATAGTACATAAATGGAGTTGTATTATGCAAAAGACTTTCCATGTAGTGTAGTAATCTAATTAAATAATAGAGCATGCAATGAAGCACACTTTTTATAAAATTAAAAAAAATAATCAATAACTTTTTTATCTGTTTGACTGAAAGAAGTTCTATGTTGAAAATATTTGTACCTTTTTTTTTGTGTTTTTGTGAAATGTTTCTAACTTTATTATATATACAATTATACATTTGTTTTACTACAATAACTAAAAAAAAAAAAACAAAATAAACAAAAATAACTCACAAACAAACAAAAAATCAAATCAAACGTTAAGTATGAGGAAGATTCCACCTTAACACCTGATTCAGCTAAAGGTAGCAATGAAGGGTTGCGCAGCGTAACATATCGTCCAGCGGTGAGTGGTAGTGGTGGTGGTGGTGGTGGTGTTGGTGGTGGTGGTGTTGGTGGCCCACAAACACCGCATCAAAGCGGTGCCGGCCAACCCACACCAACAACAAAATCCATCAACTGTTTGGGTGGCTGTACTATACGTAAAGGATCATCAGTAAGTATATAAGAACCAAAAATTTAATCAATTTTACAAAAATTCTGTCATTCTACAGAGTTTAGATTAGGGCCAAAAAAAGAAAAAAAATCCACTACAATACCGTAGTTAATTAAATAGTTAAGTAAAAATAATTCAAGCGTCAGTTATTCGTTGTAGTCAAGTCCTCGATTGCCGTTATAACGTAATATGTATCTATAGAATCCTTGAGAAATGAATGTATTACCCCTTTTCATCCCAGGTAGGTAATCGAACAAATATAATAAAAATTTCACATCATTAATGCTCTAATCTAACATGATTTACTGAATTGAATATTATGCATTGTGTGATGAATCTATAGACTGTAGTGGTTGGTAGTTCTAAATAACAGCATGAAGAACTGAAATCTTTGTTATAATCTATAATAGACAAAATATGAAAACAAACATACCTTTAACATCTATATTCTAAACACTCCAACAACCAACAACATTGTATATAAATATTTTGTACCTACACTGTTAGTTATGTTTTAAAGCTTCTTAAAAATGCCATGTTAGTAATAGAGCGTGAAAACTGAAAAAAACACAGTACATACAGTAGTGCTCCGTTGAGTAGTTTATTGTAACAAAAAATTAAAAAAAATTAAATTAGAGAGAGACCGCGCGACCAATGAGTGCAAAAAATATAAAACATAGAAAGTTCTTTGTTGTTTATTGTTGTTGTTTATATTAAGCGAAAGCCTAAAGTTTTAAATTTCTAAATTATTTCTCATCAAATACGGTTTTAAAATCCTTTACTTTTTTTCCATATCCTCATGTTGCAGTATTCCATTAATTTGGCAGATGAGGCACGTGACAATCATGCCCAACAAATTGAACGTGCCGAGATAGCAAATCTGGTACGCAGTCGTATGGAATCGTTAAATTTGCCAACCATCGATTATGATGATGTGAGTGAGAAGCGTAACCATTTATCGTATGTGATAATAAATCCAAGCTGTGATCTTAAATTAGAAGAAGGCGATATCATGTAAGTTACATTCACGTTAGTATTTTTTGTAACTTTTCTTCTTTTATTTTCATTTTTTCAGTTACTTGGTACGTCCATCACCCTTCTCGGCTCAAAAAACTTTTGAACGTCACAATTCACGACGCAAATCGAACATATCATTTTGCTCCAACATTAATTTAAGTGCCGTATGTGGAGCGGCCGGCATACCTGTAGCGGTAGCCACTTCAGTGGGTGCTGCTTCAGCGGCAGCGGGTGCGGCTGGTGCTGGTACAGGGTCGAGACGTGGTTCCGGTTTATCGGGTTTAAATCCAATGCAAATGCAAAGCGTTCAGACATTGGCCGGGTATGCTAAACACTAAAAACACTGCACAACGCTATACACAACCTTTATAACAAATTAACTGCAATTGTCTTTCTTTAATCTATAGTCCACCTGGGGTTGGCGCTCAACGTAGTCGCAGCAATTCATTGCGGGTTAGCATAAATTCTAATATTTTTAAAATAATTCTAATAGTTAAGCTTTGGGCTTATTTTAATTACAGATCGAAAACGATATATTATTAAGACGTTCATCTTCTTTACGCCAAGGTATGCCCAGTGTGGGTGTGGCTCAGCATGGCCGGCGTAAATCATCATTAGAGGAAATAGGCATCAGTCATTTCACAACCTTAATGCAGGCCACCAATCACTCCAACCCTATTAAAATCGCTTTAAATGGCAGTATTGGTTTAGAGGTGAGTTTATAATTGAAATTTAAATGCTTTTCTAAGTGAATTCCCTTTTTATCATTAATAATCCTAATTTTGTAATGGAGAGAATGAGAAAAATGAAACGAAACTAAACTAAACAAAAACCAGAATCATATATCTTTGCAGGTGACACCTCCCGAAGAACCCACACCTATTCTCGGATTACCTTGTATGGTGCCTAGTAGTGCCCAAAGTAGTGGTATTAATCCATCTAGTACCGGTTCTTCATTAGCCATCAATTCGAACGATTTCAGTCAAACAAATACAAACACATCGAACAACAATAATAATAATAATAGTAATAATAATAACAACAACAATAGCTGTTCACAATTACAAGTATCAAATAATGATCAAACTCAACTACAAGCGGGTGGTCCAATACAATCGCCTCAACATTTACAGGGTACTATTGTATGATATAACCTAATGTGGGGTCGCAGACTCCGCTCATCGATATCCAAGAAAAACAAATGGATTTAATATACAGTCAAGAATAAGAAAACATAAAAAAGGAGAAGAGGTAATAAAAAACATTAAAAAAACATTTATAGAATAGAAGCACAAAGTGTTATCGCTAAAAGTGCTCTTTAGGTTATACATTAATTTTTATTTTATTTTTTGTGTTACTTTACACCAACTTCAGTTTAAAGTAAAATAGTGAAATTCAACTTTACAATGAGGGAATCCAAACTTAATATAAACCTTCCAAATTTAAAATTTTTCATTTTATAATTAAATGTTTTAATTTTAAACCGAAAAGATAAAACATTATTAGGTTAAATGCAATTTGTATAATATTTCATATATTTTTTTATTTTTCAATAACTTTTTCTTAGGTTTCTTTTGCCTTCTTAATTGCCAAACTTTTCATATGGTCAATTGCTGCACTATCTGCAGTCTTAACCTTTTTAGAGTTTGATACTAACGAAAAGATGTATTCATACTGTACTGTAGTTTACGAGTGTTTTTGGGAACAAACAAATCTAGTTAAAAATGTAATTAACACTAAATTTAAACAGTTACATTAATAGTTACATAAAATAATAACAATTAAGTTTTAAAAATTGTAAAAAAATATTTTTTAAATTAAATAGAAAACCGGTGTGAATATTAGCAAAAAAAAGAACAACCAACAATATTTTGTAAATAAACATTACCAAAAAAAAAAAAAAAAACCTTAATTTTTAAGTACAACACAAAGTTAAAAACATGTTGCAACAACTACACCTTCTAAAGAAAAGTTTCCTAGTACTTAGCCACCCTAACCAAACAAACCCCACATCATTCCATCAATACAAAAACAATTTGAGGCCATCATCATACTCATCATATATTCCTGAGCTGAGGGTAAGTGTTTTTTAAATGCATATTTTCTCACCTGTGTCTCTTGGTTTTCTTATAAAATAACCCGAGTAGTCGAGTTTTAGAAGTTTACTAATTACTAATTATTTTGCTTTAATTTGAAAATATAATTTTTTCCATTATAATTAAAGTTAGTAAAATGAATATTGAAATAGTAAATATCAAAGTCTGTGTACAAAAATTGTGTAACTATTTAAGTAGAGGAAAAAACATACTGCGACCTTTTAGTAAAATAAAAAACAAAATTAAGAACTTACAAAAATATGTATTTATATAACCTTAAGTCTTTAGCGACTGATATGTAGGAAATCTTAAACAAACAAAAAACTGTAAAACATAAAAAACAAACAAAGCTCAATTAAATAATCCAATAAATATATAAAAATTAGTAGACATTTGAGAAAAGTTTATATTATATTAAAAAATTAATTGTTCTTCAAAAGTGTACTGTTGCGAAGGGTTCACAAAAAATCCAAAACAAATTTATTATAACAAATTGTTTAGTCTTCTTACTTAACTTAACCATGTCCATCTGTCCATCTGAAAGCCTGTCTGTGGTCTGCGAATTTAACACAAAACTTTTATGCACAGGCGGATGCTTAAATCGTTTTATAAAATTTTAAAAATTGCTGCATTTCATCTCGTTAAAGTATAAAACAATAAAAAATGTAGAATTTTTTAACTTAAATTTATTACAGTACAAAAAATATTTCATTTTACCTATACATAGTATTATATACGAGTATATGTAAATACATATTCCGTTAAACAAAAAAAAATATTGTTTTTTTTTTTTTTGTGGACAAGAAGGTGGCTACAAGTGTTAGAGAGAAAATTACAAGAACTTTACACACATATATTTCTTTTTTAAACTTTATAATAAATAAAATAGAACATTTTTGGCAAAAGCGCGGCTGTCCTACAAAGGGAAACTAACGGGAGCATTGCACAATTTGGATAAACCCGTACATTTACAACTTTTTCCAGAAGGAGCTTTACGATTCACTAAACATAAACGTGAATCCGCACAACCGCCATTATTTATTAAACAGACACTATCCATTTGTGGACAGTTATCTTCAATGGCAGTCATGGCATACATTTTGTGACTGCCAAAGAACGGTACCTGCACACTCTTCTGACGTTGACCGAAAGCATCAACACTTTCAAGCTTCTTCCTACAAAGAAAATACATATGAAAGTTATTGCTTTGAACAAAATCAACAAAAAGAGTTATTGTTACGTTATCCAATCGGTCCAATAAAATTGATTATGAGTGAATACCAAACCAAATGGATAAGTCAATTCATTGGATATGGAACGTATATGCTTAGTATAGACATCAATGCATTCCACTTTTTTGGAACCCGCATCTGCATAACACAATTCGCCCGTACGTTCTACAATCACCAAAGAATTGGGTAACACTACGCTGTCTTTGTCCAGCAAAACCTCACGACCGGTACCATCTAAATCGGACATTTCAATTTTCGGTGACTCACGATTCCAATCGGACCAATATAATTTTCTAAAAGGCATAATAAAAACAAACAAATTTTGGCGATTTATTTAAGCCTTAATAATAAATATTTACTCCCGATAAGGATCCACTGCTATACCACGAGGATTCACTAAATTTTTATTAATTAAAATTGCGCGCAAAGTGGAATCATCCAAACTGGCCACTTCAACTGTATCCTTAATTGAATCTGTCCAATAAATACGACGTGAGATGGCATCAATGGCTATACCTTCAGGAGATTCAATATCTACAAAGAAAAAATATGAATAAATTCCGTTTATTGTAGTTTAGAAAGGATGCAAGATTCTCTTACCTTCACTAATAAATGTTTTCACTTCGGAGCCATCATATTTCGAGCTGATTATTTTCTTGGTGGATATATCGCCCCAATAGACGCGACCTTCTATGCAATCCTTATCCAATCCAATGGCCATAGAGGCCACCGAAATCGGTTTTACATTTTTACCATTCAAGGGAACTCGAACTATAACTACACCTTGTGATACTATTAGAAAATCGGCATCGTGCTGTTGGCGTTCCAAACACACCGAACCATTACCGTAAAAGCCTTTGTGAAGAATGAAAACAAATTAAATACTGAAACAAGTTCCCAGGCTTATCTGCTATACCTTGAAACCATAGATCATTATGGAATGCGAAAAGGGTTAAGGATTGTTTTGAACGGAATGTTTGTACGATATGGAAGGTACATAAAAAATACTTGTTGACTTTCTTCTTTCAAATTTATTTAAAAATATTTTAGTTAACTTGAAAATTTCGGTCTTTCTTTTCAAATTCTTCATAAAGATAAATAAACAAAAATAGCAAATTCTGAAATTTCATTAAATTAATTTTGTTGCGGTTTTTTCTCAAATTAAAGCAAATTTCGGCAAACATTTTTTTTTTGTAAAGAAAAAAGGAAAAATCAAAAGAAATGATAGCATCAAATTCTCTGCGAAATTGTATTGTGCATACAAATAAACGTTTGTTTTTATCGGTCAACAATTTCCGTTTACCTTTACCACAAATGACCACAACCCCGTTGGCGGCACAAGAAGGCAATAAAGCGTTAAACAGCATAATGAAATCCTCGAAGGAGTTTCTCAATAACAACAACGACAACAACAATACAAATTTCATTAAGGAAATGTATTCGACCAGCAACCAACAACCGCCGCAACCGCCTCAGCCACCACAGTCATCAACAACAACTACTACAACCTTTACTATAAATCAAAAAGCTCCCGGGACACCAACATTAAAAGATTGTACTGCCCCAAACGATGTACCGCCTGGTTTTATTGTTAGCGATGGAAAAACTCAAACGCAGCATGTCATCCATATGAAAGGCCCTTCAACGCCATCAAATACACCACCAAATACTCCTAATAAAGGGGTTAATGTTCAAGTTAATATGGCCAATACACCGCCACCATCATCATCATCATCATCATCATCATCATCATCACCACCACCACCACCATTATCCAAACCAACAGGTTTCAAATTAAATACTCCAGCAAACCCTAACGATATAATTAATCAAGCAATCAATGACAAAAGTTTTACTTCCAGTGGATGCTGTCCTAATGTGAATGCTACTGCTGCGGCAACACCCAAAGGCAATATTACTTTTACCACCGGCGCCAAAGATTCGCCCAAACACTTGACAACTCTAGAAGGTTTCTACGAATTTTTTGAACACCCTTTAACCTGGGACCGGAATAATGGTTTCATCAATTTAATGTTGGCCTTAATTATATTTTCTTATTGTTTCTTAACCACCTCCAATCCCAACGGTCCATATGATGGCGATAAGAAAAAATGAAGTGAACGGAAATTTATATAAGAAAGGACGAGAGGGCGTAATGAAATTGGAAAGGAGCGAATTGTAATATAAATTGAAAGGATAATGGAAACCTTTAAAGTTCTAAAATAAAATTTTTTTTAAATAAATTCAATGGAAATAAATTCTTTACCCTTATTGCAAGCACACACCAAACCATTATTTGTGGACAGACACTGAGCATTCATATCACATAGATGAGGAGTATTTAAGCAATTTTGATCCTCCACACAAACATAACCATCCCCATTATAACCCGCATTACACTGGCATTCATAATAGGCTGGATCCCTACAGTAGAAAGAATTAGAAAATATTCTCCTTAGAATTGCTGTAAATGGGAAGAAAAAAAACCATACTCGGTAGGCTCACAACTGGCATGCACACCACAATTAAACTGCACATTGCAGGGTATAGGTTTACTCTTGCAGCCCAACAAAGCATCTCCTTCATAACCCTCCATGCAATCACAATACTTGACGCCTTGGGTGCGATCATATTTGCACAGAGCATTAGCACCACACAACACCGGCCCGCAACTACCAGCTAAAACACAAATATCATCCATATCGCGTTCATAACCTTCGTTACATTGGCATATATCATTAACACAGTAAGCATTCTGGCCACAATCCATATCCTCAAAGCATTCGGGAGCAGGGGCACAACGATAACCATCACCTTCATAACCGCGCTTACATTGGCATTGTGATCGACCCACTGCCTCATTATAAACACAATCAGCTTGAGAATCACAAATTTCAGGTTTCTAAACAAAAACAAAACAAAATTGAAAAGAAATCAAGTCCAACATAAGTTCAATGGGATATAAAGAGATATCGTTTACCACAGCGCATGATTCTTCTTCAATTAAACTGCAATGATAACCATTACCATAATAACCCGTCTGGCATGAACATATATGACGCATTTCAATTTCTTGCCACTCACACGTAGCATTCGCATGGCAATTGAACATCACATCACAAGGGACTTGAGTGTCAAAAAAGTGATTACATTAATTATTACGGATGCTTATTTTTCATTCAACCTACGCATTTCCTCCATTTTATTGTCATCCAACTGTCCCGCATAACGGCACATTTCACCGTCATCCGTAAATTCATAGCCCATGTCACAAGTACACTGACCCAAAAAATTGCAATGAGGCTGCAAATCAGGTTCAACTTCAGGCAATTTCACACAACGATCTTCCTCCCACATCTCATCAAAAGCACAGTTGCCCCGACATAGATAACCATTACCATTGTAACCATCCCGACAAACACAATGACTCTCCCAGCAATCGGCATAAGGTGAACAGCGCTAATTGATTTATAAGTATTAATAAGTAGAGCTTTAGAAGAAAACGTTCCCAACTTACATAACACTCGTCATGATTTGAAGAGCCCTCCTGTGCATATGGTTGGGTTGAAGAACTAAGTGTGTCTTCTTCATTTAAATCCGATTCTTCGGGTAGCGGAGTTGAAGATTCTATATTATCCATAATGGCTCCATTTACAAAGCATCTATACCCATTGCCGGCGAAGCCCTCCGTACAGACACATGAGTAGCCACCATCACTGTTAATGCAATCAGCTCTGTCATCGCATATATGAGTACCCAAATTACATTCATCAATGTCAACGCATCTCTCTACATTGTCACCCTCCTCTATTTGCATGGCGAACCCATGGCGGCAATCACAACGATACGTATCCTCATAGGGTATGCAAACCATATTTGGGCCACAAATGACCGTACCATCGGTACAAACATTCAAGCTGGCATTAACACCAACCACAGTTAAAATACTGCTACGTAGAGCTTGATCCTTCTCAAAATAGTCCAACATTATTTTGGAAATCTTTTGCAAATACTTGGAACCAACTTTAATATCCATCGCCACATCTAACCAGCATCGATCAAAGTAAATTCTCTGTTCCAATTGGAAATTGATGACACGATTTTCTTCAGGTATTTCCAAAATATGGGCTTGCACCGAATGCAATTCATTGATGGTGACAAATTCATACTCTTCTATGAATTCGGCCATATGTAATTTCAAATGGTGACCAACATGGGGCACTTGACCATGCAAATCCACTCTCACGGACAACTGATCCCAATAGTTGAGACCTTCAAACGTTTGATTGATGTACAACACTTCTCCCGTGGCGAAACTTAGTTTAGCTGTATGTAATAATTCACCGCCTGATAACTGATAACCGTTGGGATGGTTTCGTAAGGGTTTGGCAAAAAGCCAACCTATCGATGAGACCATAGGTAAAGCTAATCGTAAATTAGTTCCCAACTCTGTGTCGATAGGTGTAATTGCTGTATAACTGCGACCATCAGCAGTTACTATGTAAGATTGTAGTTTGGAGTGTTCATTTATCAAAACACCGTTCAATTCACCCACCAAAGAACCGGTAACCCTAACTGGTATATGATTTTTAATGCACACCTCACCATTACCATAATAACCGTCCAGGCATACGCAACAGTAACCATCACTTTTATCCAGACATTGAGCATACTGACTACAGCGCCTGTGCCCTATTTCAGAGCATGATTGAACTTCAGGTGGAAATTCAGTTACTGTACTGTCTGTGGTGGGCGACTCAACATTACTTTCGTAATCTAAGGGCCCGACCCGATAAAGCCAAACTCCCGCTATTCCTATATTGGAATTTTCACTTAAGAAACGTACCTGGAAAAGAGTTGTAATATATTAAATAATATTTTTCCATACGAGAGCACAACAACTATAGGCTACATTGGCTCTATGAATCAAGTTGATTTTATATGACATTTATCTTTTCCTTAGGGGTAACAAATGTATTATTTTGCTATACTTACACCATCTGAACCTGATCCAGGCAAATTAAAATAACGACCATCCTCCGCCACAAAACCAGCCTGAGCTCTTATATCCGGCAAACCCAAGGCACCATTTTCACCTTGTAACCAATTAATGCCTCCCGGGGGATAAATAAATTGTACAAATGTTTGCTCATCATCCACTATTAAAGCGGCCTAAATTTGAAGGAAACCGAAAAAATCGAATTAGATTAGAAAACGTCCATCCTAAATCCTCCTGAACTTAAACCCACTTGAAATGTATTCAATTGATCAGTTTTAGAATCATAGTAGCCAACTTTATCCCATGTCGCCACTATTAAGTCAGTAGCTTCAAAATCATCTCTATCCATGAATGCTGAATGCACCAATTCGCTTGCTTGTCGCAATTGTTCGGGATCTTGTGAGGTGAAGATTGTTATAGCTGTGGTTGAGTTTGGCGTTATTGTTGTATCCACATTGGAATAGAATGGTGCTATGCTGGGATATTCCAATGGAAATGGTTGATTAATGTAATCCGGAAATTCGGCATTAAATGTTAGGAGACCATTTGTATTGATCTGAAAAGGAGAACAGCATAAAATAACGGTTAAGTATCATTTTTAAAGTGGCTATGAATGTAAAAAGTGTGTGTGTGTGTGTGTGTGTGTGTGTGTGTGTGTGTGTGTGTACTTTCATTTCAACACCCTACTTAAGGAATGCACATTTTAACAAATTTTTAGTGATGTGAGAACACTACGATAACATCAACTTTTTATGCTTATTATTGCCGGCAGACAAGTACTTATGAAATATTTGTATGTATGCTGAACGATTAGCGTTATAATGCAATAAATTTAAAATAATGACTTTTAAACACATGCAGCGACATCATCATGTCTTATGCACGCTCCTTCAACGCATCGTGTATATTGGTACTTAAGTGGTTGTTAGAAGAGCTCTACTTAAATGTTGAGTTTTAAGCACACATTTACATACACTTGTGCATAGAAAGTAAGTATGTATGTACAAAATAATAATACACGCTATAATGATGAGGGGGATATACCGATTTACGACAACAGAGCGGTAAAACACAGAAACACACTAATCAACGCATACACACGCACACATTCGCTTAGGCATTTGTGAAAAAGACATAAGCATGCCGCTTAATGAATTTGTTAATTACTTTGCATTCGATCTCATTTCTACAACGTACACATGGCTTTGTGTGGGTCGGTCGGTCGGTCTGTCCATATATGCGTATCATTCTCAACATGTGCATCAAACATGCACAAACTCACACACCCACAATTGGATTACAAAATCATCTATAGTTGGTTAAGGCCAAATTGGATGTACTCTACCTATTTATATTAAAAAAATTTTGGGGCACTTTTCCCCCTCTTTTAAAAACCACTAAAGCACGTGTTGTCACTTCAAAGGTTGTATTCTGTATTAAAAACTTTTTTTTTCAAAATTGTCGGTGTTTATTTTATCCTATGCGCGTTATTGTGGGCGTGGTTTATATAGAGAGACATTAAGAAAATACGTAAAAATATCCTTATATCCCTTAAACGTTTAAATTTTTGTGAATGCAAACATAAGAGACGGACACCCATGAAATGAAGATTGTGATTTTGATCTATATAATATTTTTGTAATTTATTAAGCCTGGAACCTTTTTCTAGATGTTGCAAACTTACCGCCTCCTGAAGGCCTACAGTTTTAGTCAATTATGCTTCCTACTACCCCCGCTGTTTTCATATTTCTGTTTATTTTCACTTACCACTAAAGGAGTGCGTCTCAATTTATAGCTTTGCACTCAATTTCCTATTCTCTAGACAAGTTATTGTTGTTTCGTATTGATGGGAATGAAGTTTTCTTGCTTCTACACATAAATCGATTTATGGACATTTGCAACGCACTTCCACAGACATAGACACATGAAAATATACAATATTTATGAAAATTTGCAGACATTTGGTTTTGTGGAGACTAACAAGGCCAGTACATACATAACTTATGCCTTCTCCCACTTGAAATAATAACAAAATGTGTGGCCAAAGGAAAAACTCTGTAATGTTATGGACTTTTTGATTAATTAAGAAAACTTATACCACATGCACAAACATTACAAGTTCGCCATCCATGATTAAAATTAAAAATTATCTCGGAAAATGAAAGATTCTACGAGAATATATTCATGTGGTAAACAATTGTATATTTATAGAAACATATGCGGATGCATTACAACAACGATAATAGTGTTGTTGCTTACATTATTAAAATTGTGCTAAATTTAAACACAAACAAGTAAAAGAAGCCACACTTTAGATCATTTCTACCTTAATTTCAATAGCTCAGCAGATGGAAAAATTATTCGCTTTCTGAAGGGTGAGAAAATAAACATCAAAATATCTGATCGTCTATGTAAGAAAATGTTATAATCGGTCACGCCCGATCATTTAATACCCTATACCACTTGTATTCTTAAATTATGTCACAGTTTATTTGTATCTGTGTACGCGAGGTATACTGTCATACAAGTCACTTTAGGAAATGTCCTCATGAAGTGAAATATCATATAAAGGGACTAAAAATAATCCGATCGCTTCCAAATGCGGTCATTCAGCCAAACATTAAGCCAATTAACTGCTCTTTACCCATTTTTGTCAAAAAATATTAAGAATTGCGATTTTTAGCCATATAAAAACTTCCGCTGTAATGGGAGGGATTCTAAAAATGGTTCGATACGATCTATGTTTTTTTCCATAGGGTGGCTTTTTGGATCAATACATGTCCTTCAACTAAATTTCGTCGAAATATCTCTAAAAATGCGACCTATACCTTGCGCAGAAATGGACAGACAGACATGGTTAAGCGACTCAGATTTATGACAGATGAATTGATCGGTATAGTTAAAGGTGGGTGTGGCATTTGCCCTTTAAGAATTACAAATATCCACAAAAACTTAATATATTCTCTTATACCATGATTTGAGCAGATTTCAAGATAGGTTGCCAAAGGGGATTGACAAACTTAGTAAACTCTGTTCACTAAGAAGAGGATCAGCATAAAAAGCTATTTTTTTGTACACATTAAGAAGAATTCAATTGATAGCACGGAAAAAAAAACAAAACTAGATTAATGGGATGATTTTGAAAATTAGAGGCGTAACATCATCATCATCAACAACAACAACTGCTGCAGTAATTAATACAGATATTTTTGTAATCATACTTATTTTTGAACTCATCTCATATATCTCAACATGATTTACAAAACATGACGTACTAC
This sequence comes from Ornithomya fringillina, assembly GCA_963978525.1. Taxonomy (NCBI): domain Eukaryota; kingdom Metazoa; phylum Arthropoda; class Insecta; order Diptera; family Hippoboscidae; genus Ornithomya; species Ornithomya fringillina. Next base: position 10,616,154 of record OZ021694.1, read on the forward strand.
TATGGATGGTGGGAATTATGAAAATTTGTAAAAAAAAAACACATATTATGTATAGTTAAACATAAAAAGAACTTTTTGTCCGTATGTCCGTCTTAAGAAAAACCAGAATAGCATCTAAAACATGACACAGACAATATTAAAACACTTTCAGTCCATTTAGAACAAAACCATTAAATTTATTTATTTTTGATTTTTTTTTTTCTGATCATTATCTATATTTCGTGTCTGCCTATATGTAAAATATGTATGGTTGCTGCTGATAAGTTTTCATTTTTGTACCCTCCATTTAAGATAGGAGATGTACTAAGTTTGTCATTGAATTTGCGGTAACCAGTAGGAGGGGACATGTATGTCCGCGTACCCGCATATTGTTGGTACCCTCACACACACTCGCAATCGTAAATTTTGAGATATTGAGCCGAAATTTTGAACGGATGCACGTTCGCTATTTAAATTAGGCAAAATCAGTCAAAAGCCATGCCCCCAATCCACAAAAATCTAGTTTTTTGCATTAAAAGTTGAGTGTATATATATTTATAATTAACCTATCCATCGAACTCAGTTTGAAAGCTGATATGTAAACCTATGGAATCATGTATCCGCCACACCCACAGTGTCTATGTATGTATGTATGTAGATGTGGAGGGTATTTCAGATTTGGCCTAAACCAAATTTAGTTTTTTTTTTTTACTTATTATTTAAATATGATTTTTTATTTATAAATATTGATATAGTCTGAGACAGACGAACGCATACGCAATCACACACCAATCTATAGACAATAAAACAAAGCTTTTACGAAAAATTGCTCAATTTTACTTTCAGCGGAAAGCTAAGTTAAGGGCGCGTTATCGCTCTGTTACTAATTCTGTTTATTTAATTTTTATTTTTTATTTTCCTTAAAATGAGATGAGATGTTATTTTGTAATACTCTTCCCACACACACATGCACATAATTCCACTTAACAAATCGACCTCAAAATGACAAATTTAATTAGCTGCTCTTCAATTTATTGCAGCAATTGGTTTCGGAAATTGGTCAACTGCCAAAAAGAAGAAGAAAATATTCAAAATAAAAGAAGCCAATAAAGATAAAACCTAAAGCCTGTTAAGAAAAGGTAAAAGTTAGTGCAGAGATAGAAATCGAGTAATAATAGAGAACGAGTCTTAATTATTTGATTTGATTTGATTTGATTTTTTTTATTTCTTCTTCACACTTACATATAATTGATCATATTTTTCACTGTAGAAATTGATGGGATTATCCAAGTGCCAAATCAAAAATTCTCTGTCACCATTCGTTAGATTAGTTAAGGGATACTCTTGGCTAACCGGGAAATATAAATGATTACCGTTAACGGTAATCAAACACCACCAGGAAGTCAACAGCCAATAAAGAGTTTTGAAATTTTGTTGTTTGATTACTAAACACATGGTTGCTTCGGTATGCTTAATACCATATACGCCTCGAAACACGCAAACACACAAATTCACATTCACAATTTCTTTATATATTTTTTATTTGAGAGAAAAACCACAACAATATTAATTATTATATTATAATAAATGCTTATGTTCTGGTGTGTATGTATATTGTGTTGTTAAAAATAACTTCACTATGGCGGAATTTGTTTTTGAGCGATTTTTTGTCTATTATACCCATACACACATACTAAGTATACTCGTATACTATATGAAATGTTTGTTGACTTTTCTTTTTAACAGAAATTCGTTTAATGGATTTTATTTTTATTTTTTACTTTGATTTCTTCTTAGTATTGTCCGTTCCTGATATTGAGCGTTGCAAACACTGCAGAGATACTTGAACAACTGAAGACACTGGTTTGTGGCAACATCCTCTTAAATTCTTATTCTTATACAAAAAATTTAAAGCATCTTTTTTCATAAGATATTTTACTTGCAGGAAGTGAGAGCGAGAGTGCTCTCTTAATACTAATATTTAAAAGGCTTTTAAAAGCAACAATGATCCATTTTCTAACGGTAACTTTCAACTACACAGAGAGAGGAGGGATTAAAAAAGAGCAATAACTCACCAAAAAAAAAAAAAAAAAGAATATCACCAAATATATGTAACTGCACTATACGTTACATTCTACACACAGTTCCATTTCATGACATATGTTGCTTTCATTAAAAAAAAAAAGTGATGTCGAGTGATGAAAACAATTTTTCAACGGGCGTGTAATTTATATAAATCTATCATTTTTAAATCTTTTGATTAATTATCGAAGCGGAAAATGATGCAATACACACTCTCCCTCCTTTTTTTGATATTCTTTCGTTTTAATTTTTAATCATTAATTATAATCAATGCAACCATATAAATTCCAACCAATAAAAATTAATTGAACAAATTAAATAAGCATAAATACATAATAAATCCACAATAAACTAACTAAACTAATAAACTAAACTAGATGATCACAGTGAGTACTCAAAAATCTCCAATATTATAATTAAAAAAAAAAAACTTCAATAACATATTTCAAGTGTTTGTTTTTAAAGATGTTGCATCAATTTCGTTTTATTAAGAAAATAATCTAAAAATATGGGTCAAATAATAATTGCAAACATATGTTCTTTAAAAAGAAAACTTTGAGCCTTTACCTACCATGTTACTTCTCAAAAACATCATTAAGCATTAAATCGCACGCTAAACATTTTACTATGTACTGTTAAAGAAGAAAAACAACAAGATAGAAAAGTTCGGTTACGATCGAAACTTAAATACCCTTCACCTTTTGTAATTCTCTAAAAAATAAGCTCCTATTGCCATATTTATGGATTTCATGTACTTACGCAAATAGTGTTTTTTTTTAATTATAGGCCTTTGCGTTATTCAATCACGCCCATTTTTGGCACAGTATTGGATAACGGTACCCTTTATATATATACCAAATTTCAACTTGATAGGCGTAGTATTGTGCGATATATAATTTTTTAAAGATACAATTTTTTCGAGGTATGTTGAGATTTTCACCTATTGTGGGCGTGTCTCTTAACCGATTTTGCCCAATTTCAATACGAAACAGCGAAATTGAATTAAGAATACGTATGCAAAATTTCAATTTGATATCTCAAAAATTACGACCGTGAGAATGCCAACAACAGACGGACACACGGACACACGGACGGACATGTCTCAAACGATTTCTCTTTTCATGCTGATTAAGAATATATATGGTTTGTGGGGTCTCCGACGCTTCCTTCAATGTGTTGTAAACGGATGATCAAAATGAATATACCCTCTTCCCTAAGGTGAAGGGTATAAAAATATTACTTTAGTTATTTAAAAAAAAAAAAAACATTAAGGTATATATAAAAATTTTCAATTTGAATTTCAATTTTTTCATTTTCAATTGGAGTTTTTTTTAATATGAACTGAAAATGTTATATAGTTCCAGCCCTTTCATATGACACCAATTATAGTTAGATCGGTTCAGTATTTCTATAATTTAAACATCTCATATAGAATTTGTAATTATCGTGGTACCAATTAACACATATTAAAAGCTATTAAATCAGTTTAGTATTTCCAAACTTATTCAATTTTAAGTATATAACGGTAATAGACTTAAGCTGAGTGGGCGTAAAGGTACATTACATAAAACTAGAAGTCACGCCCTTTCATATGGCACCATTTTGAGGTAAATCGCTTCAGTCGTTCTCGAGTTATAGCGTTTTTAAAAAAAATCGTCTTTATAAAATTTGTTTTCTTACAATGCTGGGCGCCTGGTAGTTTGTCTGATTTTTTACGTGGAGTAAAATTTTTAGATTGTAAAATAGCAACCAGCTTTAATATAGGAATTTGTTTTCAGTATGTTATACTCACGAAGAAGTTCGCTGCTATTAAACGTTTGTAAAAATTTAACAAATGTGACAAACCAAAAAATCTGCCAAAATACCAGGCGCCCAGCATTGTAAGGAAGAAATTTTTTTTTTTTTCAAAACACTAACGCGTGCACTAGATGCCGCTATAACTCTTTCTATTAACAGGGTATATCAATATATACATTCTTTTAAATTATTTAGAGTGCACTAGATGTCGGAGAAAAATTTGACTTAGTTTACAATACCAACATATATATATTAAAAGCACCAGATAACGCTACATTTATTTAATTGAACAGGATGCATCAAGTACATATAAATTTACAGATAATATTTATTCCCACTAGATGATTCTACTACAGATAAATATCCTATTACGACCCATCAGATGTCACTCCAATAATTCATTGAACAGGATGTGTATCCAAAGTAGTTTTTAATAATATGTATATAACGAAATAATTTATATTGTTGAATTTGATAGTCGTAGTTACAGGGAGAACCAAACATATATAAAAATTTTAAAACGCTTAGATCATTAGATGTCGCTGTAAATTTTTAATTCATTTATTACAAAGCAGTAGGTATTGCTGTTATTATTTAATTCAGCAGATGTATTACATATATATATAAATTAAATATAATTAATTACGCGGTTCACTTTTTTATTCGAAGGGGTTACACGAAAGTAGATGTAACTATAAATATATTGTTGAACTGGGACTACAAACTATATTATCTAATATATATATAAATTTTACATAGTAGGCATAACCTGAGGGGCGCAAAGGCGCACTAAACAAAACTAGAAGTTACGCCCTTTCATTTGACACCATTTTGAGGTAATTCGCTTCAGCCGTTTACGAGTTATAGCGTTTTGAAAAAAATCGTTTTCACAAAATTTTCTTTCTCACAATGCTGAGCGCCTGGTATTTTGGCTCATTTTTCGGTTTTTCACATTTGTTAAATTTTTAGAAACGTTTAATAGCAGTGAACTTTCTCACCTGAAAATAAATTCCTATATTAAAGCTGGTTGCTATTTTACAATCTAAAAATTTTACTCAACGTAAGAAATCAGACAAACTACCAGGCGCCCAGCATTGTAAGAAAGCAAGTTTTAGGATGACGCCTTTTTTAAAAACGCTATAACTCGAGAACGACTGAAGCGATTTGCTTCAAAATGGTGTCATATGAAAGGGCGTAACTTCTAGTTTTATGTAATGTATCTTTTTGTTCGCTCAGGTTACGTCTGCTATGTAAAATTTATATATTTATACAAATTAGATGAAAATATACAAGTGGGCGTGACATCAGCTTGTAAAAGTTTATCTCATATAATGCTCTAGTCACAATGCTTTCGTTTAAGACCTCTGGGACCCCATTTTGATGAGGAGTTCCTGAGAAATAGTCCAATGAATTTAAGTATGATTTTACTGTGATTCTTACATTAGCCTATAGCGGCACCAAGTTTATTCATTACCCACAAGTTTTCAATAACAGGATGTATATCAAGTATATGTAAACTATCAATATTACACAATACTACTATTTAATTTTTCGTTTTTCACAACCCATTTATATAAATATTGAAATCAAAAGTTACTTGGCATTATTTTATTACACCATAAATTTTTTTTACTGATTATTTTAAATTTATTTTTGTGTTAAGAAACAAATACATACATATTACAAACATTAACTGGCCGTTACTTTTTCGTTTTTTTTCTAGAGCTGTAAAAAGCTCTTACGTTTCAGTTTTATATCTTTTAGTGTTAGTTTCAAAATTATATGTACTAAATATGTAAAATACAAGCCATTAAACACTTCAATTTATTATTCATATATTCATTTTTTTCAAAATATATGGAATTATTTCTTTTCTTTAGCTATTTCGATTACGGCGTTTCTCTTGATCTATGTAGCTACTTAAGTCTGGCGTATTTTGAATTTGTTTTTTTTATACTGAGAAATGGATGATGAGGGTTAGAAACTGATGTTTGTGTGGATGTGTGTATTGTGTATAAAGAGCGCATGGATGCATGTATATCTACTAATGGTTCCGTATTTCAGTCCCGTTTCTTTTTGCGACGAGGTTTCTTTTTCTTTTTCCTTTTCTCCTATTTTTTGCTGCTCTTGCTTACCGTTTCCTCCTTGCTTTTGTCGGTCTTCTCTTCACTTTTTTTATCCTTTGTGTCCTTATTCTCCTTATCCTTACTCTCCTTGGACTTATCTGAATCTGATTTGCTACTCTTACCCTCTTCCGCATCACGATTAGTCAACTTGTTGTTGATAAGATTGTGCAGGGCAATTATGGAACGCACCATGGATGCCAGGTATACCACCAGCATTTGATCATTAGTCTTTACGTACATGGTTTCGGTAAATTGATCGTTGGTGATGTCGGGCAAGAGATTAAAGATATCCTGCAGCTGATATACAATTTGATAATTGATTGGCATTTTGCCATCACCAACACGTTGCAGATAATTCTTTATGTCACTCAGCTGTGCATTGAGCCCTTTCAGACCCATTAATTGGTTCGTAATTTTCTGCGACAGGCTACCCACTGTGGTATCTTTGATATCTCGCAGTAAATGTTCAACACCTACTTCTTCTGCTTCTTCAGCACCAATTTCGCTGGGTACATGTTCAAATGTTTTACTAGTGGGTGAACCATCATCGTGCACCTCTTCAACGGCAATGTAGGCTTCCGTAGGCAGACCCAAATCTTTTGGTTTAGCATCAATTATCACCAATACAGAGTTGGGACAATAACGTCGTATTAACTCATTAATGGCAATATCATTTTGATGTAGTTTGGGTCCAGTATGATACCAACCAACCACACGTTCTCTGGCGTTTACCTTTTTAAACATGCCATACATATTTTCTAAATAATCATGATCCAAGAACCACACCGATTTTTCTTTATCGTCCTCATCGAATGGCACTAAAAATATTAAAGGATAAAAAAAGCAAGTCACTGCGTGTACTTTTGTACTAACCTGCAAAACTATTTGATACATCTAAAACACCTTTAGCTCTCCAGCATCCCAATAATACACCAACCACACGTTTTTGGTTACCTATTTTACCCATGCGATTGAAATGATCCACCACGGATAGCAGCACCAAAGGGTGCACTACCACTTTGTTCACCAAAATCTCTGAAGTAGGCATTTCTGCAACAATAATATTTTATTTGGAGATACGTCTTTTTTTGTTTATTTAATATTTAAACCGATTATATTTTATATATTTGCTAATTATTAAAGTGATAATAATTCCTTCCCAATTTTTGCCGCACTTATACGAAAAATACCAGAAATGACGGGCAGAATTTATAGACTGCTTTTGACACTCACTTTAAATGTTGGTAGCACTGCTATGTTATAAACACAGGCATGTTCAATATATAATGCAATTGAACTAGTTAATCACAAAGATTAACATATCTAGCGAGTACAGGAAGTTACTACTACGCAGCTGTATATGACTATTTTAGTAATATCTATAATGGAGGCATCAAATATTCCAAAAGAAATTTTGCTAAGTGGAAAAGAATTTCTTAATAAGTACCAATGCTATTTGGTAAGTAAACGAAAAGTAATTTAGAAAAATAAGCAAAATTTTCTCATATCATATTATTTTTATACAGTCGGAGAAAAATAACGGATTACGTACTTCTAAAACTGAACAAAAAGAAAAAAATGAAAACGATCGTCAATGTATAAGTGTTTTAACATTTCAACAAAGTAATAAACACTATTCATATATAAATATTTTGGCACATCTACAACAACAAATGAATATAACATCAAATGCTGTTGAATGTATTAAAAGTAAAAATAATGCATACTTAAAAAAAGTTCAAGCAATTGGTGATCAAATTAAGATGGAAGTTGAAAATTTGCGAGACAAATTTCACAAAATTCTTAACAATGATGGTATAGACTTGAAGGTAAGGTGGACATACTTTTATGATTAGAAAATTTATTATAAAAAAATTGTCGTAGCCTTACCACGACGTTGAACAGGCAACATCTAATTTAATGGAAGAAAATCACAATTTGACTAAAATGGTGGAATACCGAAAAAATCAATTTAGAAACTTAATAAAGGAATGTGAAAAAGAGATTCATGAAATCAATCAATTGATAAATAATGTCATAATTGTTGAGAGGAGTTCTAAGTGAGTGTAATAAAATATTATTTTTTTTAATTACTTGCTTTACTTGTATGATTTGCTTATTTCTAGGATTGAATTAAGAGGTTTGGAGTGTTGCATTCAAGAATTATTGGAGTTTTTGAATGGTACTTCAATAAAAAAAACTCTGCGGAATTTCTCATATTTACCACAATTAAAATAGTATTTTGAGGATTTAAAAAACAATCAAAATGATGTTTAACACTTTTATTGTATCACTTTTTAGTTTTAACTGACTTTTGATTAACTTGAATTTTTTAATTGAATTTTTAGTATTTTTTCTAATAAAATGAACTCTTTGAATTATACACAGTTTATCAAATGTGTGTATTTTATAAAGGAAGTAGTTCAATAAATTGTTGAGATATTACCTCAATTAACTAGGTAGTTCGAAATGAACAAAAATTTTAGTTCAACAAAACAAGTTGAACTAAAAAATTACTTACACTAACTGAAAAAGTACATCCCTATAGTCTATAGTTAACAAAAGTAATAGCATCTCAGTCTTTATGTAAAACCATATAACATATGTAAACAACAACAATTAGCAGTTTTGCTATTTAAAGTTGTAAAGAAATTTTTTGTTATTAAATAGTGTAAATATTTTTAGTTATTAAATTTAATTATAAGTAGAAATGCTTCTTAAAATATTGAAACAATATTTTTATCAACAAAGAGCAAAATATTACCAGAAATGTTATTTAAACTGTGGCATTACAAATTCAATAAAAATTTGTATAGTAGGAGCTGGTCCAGCTGGATTTTATGCAGCACAATATTTACTAAAGCAATTGCCGAACTGTCAAGTGGATGTTCTGGAGAAATTACCCGTACCTTTTGGTTTAGTAAGGTAACATTGTAATAACTTTTAAATATAATATTAAATATAAGCCTTTTAGATTTGGTGTAGCTCCTGATCATCCTGAAGTTAAAAATGTGATTAATACATTTACTAAAACGGCAGAAAATCCTCGTTTTCATTTCTATGGTAATGTGTGTTTGGGTCAAGATATAAGTTTAAATCAATTAAGAGATAGGTATCATGCTGTATTGTTAACTTATGGAGCGGATACAGATCGTCAATTAAACGTTCCAAATGAAAATCAAGCTAATGTAATGTCGGCACGTAATTTCGTAGCCTGGTATAATGGTCTACCAGGAGCAGAAAGTTTAACGCCGGATCTCTCCGGGAATACAGTAACTATTATTGGACAAGGAAATGTAGCTGTGGACGTAGCTAGAATGTTATTAACACCCATAAGCAAATTAAAAGTAAGTGATTTATAGTTAAGAAGTAAAAACAATGATAAAAAAAAACTTTTTTTATAGCAAACTGACATCACTAGCTATGCTTGGGAAGCTTTAAGTTGTAGTAAGATTCAAAAAGTATATTTGGTGGGCCGTCGAGGACCCTTACAAGTAGCTTTTACTATTAAAGAATTAAGAGAAATGTTAAAACTACCCCAAGTTACAACTCTATGGAGAGCTGAGGATTTTCATCGAGTACTTGAAGTTTTGGAAATTTTGCCCAGGCCACGAAAACGTTTAACAGAATTAATGTTAAAAAGTTTAAAAGAACAAACTCAACAACAACAACCTTCTAAGCAATTTTTACCCATATTTATGCGTTCACCAAAATTTATTTATGACAAACAAATCACATTCACTATTAATGAAATGGAGAAAGACACTGCTTTGCCTACAAATATGGAAGAGACCTTATCCACTGATTTAATATTACGCAGTATAGGTTATAAGGCGTCTTGTGCTGATAATGGCATATGTTTTGATACACACAATGGCCGAGTTTTCAACAATCAAGGACGTATTTTAAAATCTCATGCAAATCCTAATGATTTAGACATAGGTTTATATGTGGCTGGTTGGTTAGCGACAGGTCCTACAGGTGTTATATTAACCACCATGAATAATGCATTTTTTGTTGCCAAACTCATATGTGAAGATATATCAGCTAAACGTATAAATACTGAAGAAGTCAAACAAGGTTTGGAAGACGCGTTAAAAGCGAAAGCTGTCGTAAGTTGGGAAGGATGGCGTAAAATAGATAGAGAGGAAGTGAAAAGAGGACAAGTTTTAGGTAAACCTCGTGAAAAAATTATTAAAATTGATGAAATGCTTCAAGTGGCTGGATTTTAATATTAAGAATAAAAAAAATATATAAAAATAGGTTTTAAAATTAAAAATGTAAAGCTGTAAAGTATAGTTTAATCGAATTATTGTACAGAGGGTCCTTGGCTAAGATTTTATATATATTTTTAAGTCATAAATTAATTGTTTAAGAAACAAGTTGGGTGTAATTAAAAGAATTTTTTTCATAAACTTTTTGAATGTTTAATTTATGAAGGCGGAGGCAGTAAACTAAGCCTTACAACTGAGAAAAGGATCAAAAAATACCATTCAAGTGACAAACAGGTGTATAAGGTCGACTTTTCTGTAGATGTGGATAAGGCTGTCAATACAATTTATCTCTATAAATAATCGAAATTATTTATAGTAATTTTACATAATTTTTATAGAAATCCTTTAATATATATTCGGTTATAAAACCAACAAATTTATTATAACGCAGGATTAAGAAACTTTCTTTCTTCTAAAGCTTAAATAATATCGTAAATGAATAAGTTTATCTAAAATTTTTGTCACAACCTTTTTTTGGTTTGTAGCCTTTTAGGAACTTTTCCAGCAAACAAGTCCGAAGCTTGTGTGCTTTGAATGGTTTAACACATTGATAATAATGAGCAGATGTAGAAATATAATTCTCAAAGCGTTATTGGCTTTGAAAAGTTTTTTTAAAAATTGAAACATATGTTTATCGCAATTTAGGATCGTGTGCTAAACTGAACACGGGTGGAAACTTAATAAATTCAATCATAAAAAAATTCAAAAATTGAACAGATTTTGAAGAAAAGTAACATAACATCTTCAAGGGGCCGCCATATTGAATTTTACAAGGCGTTTCGCATTCTATCCGTGAGGCCCTGATACCCATTTCAGACACATTTAAGAAAATTGATAATCATCGTTTTTGGGACAGTCGCCATGTTGAATGTATCACAATTTTAATGTCTTGTTGCTAGAATCAAGTCTGAATGGAAAATTTTCTTATGTTCTTTTATGCAAAGTGCTCGGAAACATTCTTTACCAAAGACAATCGCTTTGTAGTAAATTGTGGGCGTGTTTAACATATTTTCAAATATTTTCTCTCAGTAGGATTGCCGATGGTAAGTTTAAACGTAATATTTATATTATGGGAGAGGGAGAGAGAGAGAGAGAGAGAGAGTGGGCGTATATAAATTTGAAAAGTATTTCAGACTTGCCCGAAGCTAAATTTAGTTTCTGTTTTTCCACCATTTTATCTTAACTCTAAACATAACTGTAAATTTGTTGTACACTAATAAAAAAAAAAATTACTTCACCGTTATTTATATATAATCTTTAAGTTTCAAGAATAGAGGAGAAAAAAATTAACAAAGTTTTGTTGCCAACATTGAAAATATTTATCAAAGCGGACCAAAATGAAAGAAAAAAAGAAGAAGGAAACACAGCAATGGAAAACTTTTTAAAAACGTTATCAAATGTAACATTATCACATTAACTATGTGATTGTTATTGTTGTTGTTGTTGTTATATTAGATATACAACTATGCATAAGTTATTACTTAATGTGTACATCTACCATGTTTTATAAGCGCTTGTGTGCGTGTGTGCATGTGTTTACATTAAAACATACTTAAACACATGTGTATGTGTAAACAAGCAAGCAAACAAGGAGGGCAGGCAGGCAGGCAAGCAGGCAAGCAGGGATGCATAAATAATTGCATTAAAGTGTAGAAGAAAGTAAAGGAGGCAGACACACGAACAAGAGGGTCAGAGGGGTAGGAAAATGTTTCAACATTTTATGTCTCTAAGAAGATTTTCTATCAAAATTATTTTAAAAAATTATTGAAGTTTATATATCAACTACCACCATGAAGCCTTAAGGCTGAAAACTGTATGTGTGGGCGCAACACTTGTTAATTAAAATGTTAATCTATTAATTACAAAATTAATAGATTAACTGTGTACTGATGCGTGAATGATAGAAGAAGAAATTATTTATAATTTATTTAATTGATGGGTACGCCTCACTGCCGTTCTCTAAAACACATACATCCATACATACATACAAACACAAATAAACAACATTTAAGCAAATATTAAACAGTTACGCAGCCAGTTGCAAGCATGACTGGAAATCTTTAATAAAATTTATTGAACATTGTTTACGCACCTATTACCATGCATACCAATGCACACACACTCATGCACTGACATTTATATAAATACTTTTACATACACTTAATGGCTTAAAGGATAAATTTTATGCATAATTGAATTAATATAACTTGTGGTCGGTCCTGTCAGATTGAATGCATATTTGGCATATGATTTGTTGCTGTAACCTGGTGTTAAATTTTCATTTATGATATATTAACAATTTTATATATATATGCAGATCATTCAACTGTTGATTGAATTTCCTATTCATTATCGTTTAATTGGATAATTCAATGTTTCATATCAGATGCCAGATAATGCACCTGAAAGTGAAATATTGAACATCATCATATGAAAGGTTACAGTCTTGAAATTCGTATGAATGTAGGATTTTGTGTACGTGATTTATATGAAGTTAAAAAAAGAGTAACATTTCTTCAATGCATTAGTTTTGTTGTAGTTTAAATCATCACAGAAAGTATCACAGTGGCCTGATCAAGCTTGAACCTGTACGTCGGAAATTAATCTCTATTTAGATGTAAAGCTCAATTCCTTATACCCTGCCTGTGGTAAAGGGTATATTAAGTTTGTAACTCCCAATCGGCAAATGTCAATTATACAATTTACAACTCTAATTAAGGTACTTACTTGCTTCAAACCCCGCTTATATATATGTTGCTATTTAACTAATGGTGAGTCCTAGTGCAGACTGCATTATCCTGTTCCTAAATGCACATCATGCTTAACACTGACATCGTGCATATGTTCTGCGTGTGTTTGCGATTGGGGGGGGGGGGGGGGTGTCTATAAAAAAATATAAATATTACAAACACAGAAACTACTCTCGCAGCAAAATCTGCAGATTTTGTATAACAGCTGTTTTAACTCTCCAAAGAAAATCTAATAACGTAAAAGGACATTTTCAAATAAGTGTTATGAGAATAAGAGCAACACTTGTACTAAAATTTCTCTTTGCTTTTCTCTCTTAAGACATGCGCTTTGAATCGTTTGTTATATTTTTTCATAATACAACCCACACACAAACACACATATATATAAATCAACCATGATAAATATTACTCTTCCATATGATGGTTACATTTTGGTTACCATAACATAAAAATCGGAGGGAAACGACGCTTTCTGTCTGTTTTGTAATCTGTGTTAGTTAGGGTTAGTTGTTATTTTTAAGCTCATATATAAATACCAGCAATGTATCTTGTTTTCTTATAAACACAAATAAAACGCTTGTAAAAGCGTAATCCTCTAAATGTCCGTATGTCCATGTCATTGGTATTTTTTGTTTGTTTGTTTTTTCTTTTTCCTTGTGGTTTTAATTGAAAATTGTCATACGGATGTGTAGATACTGCAATTATAACAAAATCTTTATATGAAAATATCTTAAGAATTTCATCTATTTCAACTTTCTGTCTTTTCTCATCTTGCCAGTGGCTTTTAGAAAAAGTAATATTATCAAGATGGAAGACATGTAGGATTTAAACTGGTTTAATCAATTATTGATATAGACTTATTATTAAAACTAAGTTAAGTTTCCATTCCATTTGCAACACCCAAAAGGAGGCGTCAGATACCCTACAAAGTTTTTGCACGCAGATCGCTTTTTAAAATGTGCAAAATCGAACAAGAGCCATGCCCACAATCGAAAAATATCCACTAAATGTCACAAAAATTGAAAATTTGAAATTTGGTATGTACGTGTATAATTATCTTATCCATCGATATGCCAAAAATGGGTGTGGTCGGTTAGCGGAATCGCTCGACAAAACTTGTCATGTATACCAAATTGGTGTTAAGCTGAATATTTCTTTTAAATATATATTCAATGATGAAAATATTTCAATTTTCAGAAAGTAATAGAAGAGTCCACTGTGTACTTAAATAAGTTTCGATAATAATTTTAACTATTGGTTTTATTAGCGGCACAAACAATGCAGCAATATAATTTTCGGCAATTTTATTATAATTAAATTATATACAAATTAGTTTTAAATAATTGAAAATAAAAACAAGTGAAACAAAAAGACGGTGCTGTGTGACCACTTAATATCCTACACCAACTAATTGTATCATTAGATCGACTCAAATTTAGGATTTGAAAATTTTGCGGGGGTTTTTGGGAATTCTTGCAAACGGAAACTTAATATACCCCCAACACTAAGATGGGGTAAATGAAAAGGAACAAGCTAGAAAAGTTCGGTTAAGACCGAAGCTTAAATACCCTCCACCTTTAATAGTCCTCTAAAAAATAAGTTCCTATTGCCATATTTATGTATATGACTATATCATGTACTTAGGCAAATAGGGTTTTTTTAAAATTATAGGCGTTTGCGTTATTCAATCACGCCCATTTTTGGCACAGTGTTGAATAACGGTACCACTTATATTTATACTATTTTTCAACTTGATAGGCATAGTATTGTGCGATATATAAATTTTTAAAGATACAATTTTTTCGAGGTATGATGAGATTTTCGTTTATTGTGGGCGTGTCTCTTTACCGATTTTGCCCAATTTCAATACGGAACAGCGAAATTGAACTAAGAATAGGTATGCAAAGTTTCAATTTGATATCTCAAAAATTACGACCGTGAGAGTGCCAACAACAGACGGACACACGGACACACGGACGGACATGTCTCAAACGATTTCTCTTTTCATTCTGATTAAGAATATATATGGTTTGTGGGGTCTCCGACGCTTCCTTCGATGTGTTGTAAACGGAAGATCAAAGTGAATATACCCTCTTCCCTAAGGTGGAGGGTATAAAAAGGAATTAGACTTAGCAGACAGATGTCTATACTAAAAGAATTCAATGGTTTTTAAAGCTTATTGTAGGGGTTTTAAATGGAATGATAAACTGAATATATCTTCTTCATACTAAGCTATAAACATTTACATCTATTATCACTGATTAAATTCTTCTTTTTTTTTTTTGTAAACAAAAAAGCATTATGTTTATGCTATGACGCTATGTTATTATCATTTCTAAATTAAATGTAAATACTATTCACCTAACTGGCAACACAACGTTCAATGCTAGAATGAGATTAAATTTCAATTGAATTATAAAAGTTACACCAAATGATGAAAAATCCTGAATGGAAAAGTGAAATGGGATCAATTGCATTCATGTAAAACCAAATGGAAATGAGAAAATAATAAATATTTATCAGTTATTGAATGCAGCTATCACTGCATTACTATGCGTTATGATTTTATAACGTTTATTAAATTTTAACAAATTTCAGAAACTTTAATGCAGTGCTAATAGTTCATTTAGCATAACACCCTACACACACTACACACACTAACAAATGAAATTATATTGTTAGCATGGGGAGACTCGTGTTCGAGCAAAATTGCATTAAAACGCCTCAATGATGATAACATTTGCGTAGAAAATCAAGCTCGGGGGGCTACATACATACATTACTACAGATATATCAATTTATGTGATAACACGTGCCATTCAAGCATAGGCAGAGTAAATATGCGCGTCTGTGATTTTAACAGTTATCGCGTATGTCGACATTAATAATTGCTTTACATCAGCTATTTAAAACGTATGCTCGGGGAGTACTACTAAATGCTTACGTATGTTTGTGTTTATGTTTATGTGTAAATGTTTATCGTTTTACTATTTTTTTTTTTTTTTTTTTTTTGTTTCATCATATATTTAATACTTAACATATTAGTACATGAATTTAATTAACTTTTTTCAATAATTGCTGTCGCTGTTGTTGTTGCTTAATGGGGACAATTATACAAATGATTATTATCACTGTTATGTGGAGCGAGCGTGTAATGCTTATGAAATGGTGAGGAAACAGATTTACATATCAGCACACAAATGACTTCGATGAATAATTGTAGTAAAACAAAGCTTATCATCAGGCACGTGACAATTGTTTTATTTATTCAACAATTTTAAATATGTCTCATTTGATGTTTATCACACACTGCACATATACGAGTACATATATAAAAACTGAGTTAAAAACATTGCAAAGGAAGTATAAATAAAATAAAATGAAATTTAAGTAATAGGCTGGTAAGCCATTATAATAACATAATAGCACTTACTGCACATACTCCCCCCCTTAAACCACTTGCTAGCTACCTTATACAAATTACATATTAAATTTTAATTTATGCTACTGGTATGTTGAATGCAAGGATTTCTTTTAATAAACTTAATACCTTAAATGCTCTGTATACCATAATTCATGCTGGCTTTACAATAGTATTTGCTATAGAGTAAGTAAGTGCAACAAGTACCAACAAAAGACTTATTTTTTGGTGTAAAGTTTGAAAATATATTTAAGCTTGTAGCCCGCAGAGAAATCCAATTATGTATACTATGTAGTGAAAGCTACTGTGAAGTTGATGTTGTAGCAATTTACGTATATTTGTTTACGACTTCTATCAACTTCCTATAAGGCGGATTCTCTACCAAGTATGTATGTATATCATGTATATCCTAAACCACAAGGTTTGCTTGAAATTATTACCTTTAATTATACAGATCGAAGCAGAATCACAATCTGAATAGATTTAACCATGACCGACTGTCCCTCAATATTTTCTCATAATCTATCTTATTCACTTTACTTATACAGGGTGTCCACCGGGAAGGTATACTACTCTGTTTTGCCGCCATTTTCGTAAACATTAGTCTTGACAGTTCATATTTGGCAGTCGTGAAGTAGGCACGTGGCAAATTTATTATGGAAAAATATTCGATAAACCAACGTGTTTTAATTGTTAAAACATTTTATCAAAATCAATCATCGATTACTATGACAATGAGAAAGTTGAGTGAAATTTTTGGAAGAAACATCGTGCCAACAAAACGGTACTATTTATCGTGTAGTAAATAATTTTGAAGAAAGAGGGTCTGTAGGTGATAGACCCAAGCATGGACCACAACGTACTGCAAGATCGGCTGAAAACATTACTGCTGCTCAAGAAAGTGTTCAAAACAATCCATCAACCTCAATCCGACGCCGTGCTCAGGAGCTTGGTCTTCAAAGAACAACTTTGGCCACAATTTTGCACAAGAATTTGCATTTGTTTCCATATAAGATTCAGTTGACACAAGAGCTTCTTCCACAAGACCATTTACGCCACCGTACATATGCCAATAGGATGTTATAGCTCGCCCATGACAACTCAGATTTTCATGAAAAAATCATAATCAGTGCCGAGACATATTTTCATTTGAATGGATATGTGAATAAACAGAATAGTCGGCTCTGGGGAATGGGAAACCCTTAAATTATTCATCAGTCACCTTTGCATCCATTAAAAGTGACAGTCTGGTGTGCAATTTGGTCAGGAGGAATCATTGGACCTTACTTCTTTAAAAATGAAAACGGCGTAACGGTAACTGCGAATGGGGAGCGACATCGTGATATGATTGAAAACTTTTTAATGCCACAACTGCATGCTTTGGGCTTAATTAATATGTGGTATCAACAAGCAAGTGCCACATCACATACAGCCAGGATTACAATGGGATTACTAAAAGTAGTATTTAAAAATTCCAATAAGTATCTAATTGACTCCACTGTGGGGATGGTAGGGTGAACAACCCATAAAAGTTTCCTAATTATATAAGGTTTCAAATTTATTTTTAATTACATTGAAATAATGCATACGCTCATAATTTCTAAAATGTATCTCATTTAGTGTACAACGAATGAATGGATGCTTCTCCTATATATACCATAGACAACAAGGTATGCTTACATGTGCATACACATATATATCACTATAACACCATGTTTTTCTACCATAATTTCGGTTTTTTTTCTTTCTATTGTTTGGTATAATAAAAACAACAACAACAATAAAAAAAACTAAGTTAAGTTATTCATTTGCATGAATATTTATTCCTGTGCACCAAAAATTATATCCACGTAATATAAACAAATACTAAATGCATAGTTATTTAAATGTTCGTGATAAGGCATCCTCTCTCTCTCTCTCTCTCTCTCTCTCTTTTTCGCATTCATATCGTTTTTATTATCAAATATGTAAATTGCATCCGCATAACATTACGTTAGAAAACAAAAATTAGCCAACAAGTCTTTACAATAATTTATTAAAGTATTATAATATTTTGTATGAACACACATACAAATAAATAAATGACAATTCAGATCATGTGAAGAAAAAACATGAAGAAAATAATTAAAACGTATAGGATTGCAAGTCTTTATATAAAAACTATTACGTGATTGCAGGCAAAAGGCTTTTTGTGCAACTAAATAGATGTAAGAGTACAAGGATTGCTTCAGAATTTCTTGGCCTGACACCTAAACGACAGTTTAAAGATTCAGTAAAGACTATGCATTTTTGTATATCCTTCAGAGAAGGTGTGATGCTATTCTTAGAAGAGAGTGTCAAAGACTATTCGACTCTGTTCTAGATGTTTGTCGCTTGATTCGTAAAATTTTTCTCATTTTTTATGGTGGGGGGTTTAATTTGTAGCCAGACCTCGTATATACAGTTAATATTTTTACAAAAACAGCTATGTAAACATTTATATACTCTTAGTGCCGTGTTTTTTTATTTTAATACCTTTGAGTGTTTTAATTAACTTTTTTCCCCCCAAGTCCTGCAAAACATAAATACTTTTATGTGGCAGGTAATGCCAAAGAGGTGAATAAGGGATATTAAGAGGGGAAATAATATGTTGTTAGTTATAAATATAAATGTATACAATATGTGTAACATTGAAAATAATGTCAAATATAAACACAAACTATACAAACAAGTCCGTCCGTTCATCTATCCATTTAGTTTACTATTATTGTTATTTGCTTAAAAAAGCCATAACACATTTTTTTGCTGCATTGTTATTGTTTTTAAAGCAAAAGAGGGAGAAAAAAAAGAAAACTAACGAACAACGGTTCAGTTTAAATTACACTTGCAACAATAACAACAATCAAGCCAAAAAAAAAAGAAAAAAAAAAGAAAAAGTGGCCAACCATTGCTGTAAAATGTAATCAAATTAATGTGAAGTACGACCGAACACATACATACACAATCACACACAATTATCGATGACCATTTGTATTGCAATTAATTGCATTTATAACTGGCGTATGTGTGTGGTTGTGTTGTTTTTTTATATTTTCGTATGTGCTTCTGTTCAATTACTATGAATGTGAGAAAAGTTTTGCATTGATTTAATTTCATTTTTGTTTTATCTCGCATCTGATTATATTTTCAGTTATTTATGGTTAAGGACGTTACTGTAGAAAATGCTTTATTTTTTTGTTTATTTTATAAATGAGTCATATTGAATTAATGTGTATATGTGTGCGTGCACTATGTGAAATTTATGGGCCTTGCTGTTTTTTCATAAGCACATAAATAAACAATTTATAAATTCTGTTTGTATCATAAATTTTTTTAAACATTTTTTTCTTCCAACATTATTATTTCATCTAACCTGTGGTAGGGACTTATATTGGCTTCAATAATGATAATTTCAATTCAATGGATTGGAAATTAATTTTAATATATTTGTAGTGTGTAAATTATAGGAAAAATTCGATAAGAGAGAGAGAGAGAGAGAGAGAGAGAGAGAGAGAGCAAGGTTGATATGTCAACTATATATGAGTTTATTTCTAGCATATAAAATAGGTAATGAAAGGTATTCCACGGACAGACGTACAGAAAAAGATTTCCTTTTTCAAAGTTAAAGTATTACACAGCACTGTTATCTATTCGCCCATCAATGACTAATATTTGAATTGTAAACATTGATTATATTATGTATATGATTAAAAAATACTCAAGTTTTTGATTTTTGATCAAAAATTATACCGTCGTAAATTGTTAATAAAAATTTATATTATTCTTCGTATATACGAGTATATGTATGTAAAGTATAGATAGATAAAATAGGAACATTAAGCATACATTTTCATTTCCTTGGTAAATATTTTATGAATCATTTAACTTTTAAATCAATATATAAGTTTATGAATCTTTTAAAACACATTAAATATAGATTAGTATATTGCTAAAGAGTGGGATCTTTAAATGACTGTTTTTTTATGATAACATACGTACGTACGCACATATGTTATCTATTAGATTGAAGCATGGAAGAAATGTAGGATGAAATGGATTTGAAAGTGTTTAAGAAAAATGAAGGAACGTTGTGTGTGTGTGTGTGTGTGTGTTATATATTTACTACTCGAGTGCATTTGTTTATAAATCATTTATTGTACTATAGATTTGCATACAAAACTACATATTTAGTATAAACGTACTGATAAACACTCCTCCATATATTTTATATACATATATACATACATTGAAATGATATTTCAATTTAATATTTATTTACCTTTTGTGTGTTTGCGTGTGTGTGCCTTTGAATATTGTTTTGTTCGAGTCTATGATTTGATGCTTTGCTTGAAATAATTTCATAAAGATTGCTTTATAAATAACTTGAAACACTTCATATTCTTCTTTCATTCTTTTTCATTTAGTCTTTCTTCTATGCCCCTTGAGTCTATTTATCTTGCTTTTCATTTCAATTTCACCGTAAGCCATTAAAGTACAATAAAGAAGACGTTTTCTTTAAATAAAGAAAAAATGAAAAATATCTTTTGAATAAAATTAATGTAATTTATCAAATACGTGCTCACATGTACAAAGTACATGTAAGTACAAAAAAAATTGTCCGCTTTAGTTAGTCCATACACATCATAATACATTAAAGATTTATGAAGTAGAGAGAAAACATTTTGACAAGGTTTATATTTTTAATGATTTATATGCTTATATGCAAAAAAAGTGTGCTTTAGAAGTTATATTATACTAAAGTATGTGCAGGATTTGATCCTTAAGCCATTTCTTTCTTTATAATCATACACACAAGAATCCGTTTCTATATGAAAGAGTAATATTTGTGTCCGTACGTCCAACAAAATAAAGAACATGTTTCCTACATATTTAAAAATTTAACATTCCAAATTGAATTATCTTGTCCAAAAACCGCTATTCATACCATGACAATAACTGCTTTGTTGCTTACGCATAAAAATCATTTTTTTTTTTTATAAATCTTTTAAGCTTTTGGTTTAACTAAATTGTTAACATATTAACATACTCATAACATTATAGTGGAAGTTATCCTATGTTTGTTATTCCATTTCAAATAACTACGAGACCCCAAAAATGATCTATACTTGAGTCGATTCGACGTATATCTATTTAGGTGAAAATGTGTAGAAATTACTACTGTTACAACTATTGCAAATAAAACCAATCGTTAAAAGGTTTATATTTACTCTATTCTAAGAATGTATTGACAGCTGCCTCGCCCAAAATTAAAAAAATAAATTATTTGTTACATTAAGGTGACGTGCATCATACAGTTATTAAAACACGGCTCATTTGTATAAATGCCACGCCTACATGCAACCTAAAAATTTAGAGAATATTGCAAACCAAATGTGGTGCTTAATACATTGTTCTAAATATATATTTTTTAAATTTTCTTTGTAAGCCGCTTATGTGGTGCGGGGATTTATAAAATATATATAAAAAATTCTATATGCTACAAAATTACCTTTATAATCTATACACAATGACAAAACACGACAACTGTATCGAATAACAATAACAAAATCTACAACAAGAAAAACAATATTAATAACAATGATATAAAACGAATAAATTGCTATTGTTGTTGTATTTTTTTGTCATATATGATGTGTACATATGTACACAGCAACTTACCTTGCCTGTATTGTTTCAGGTTTGGAGAGCGGAAATAGGAAACCTATAGCTGGCATTGTATAATTGTAACGGATGTAATATAAAATCTAAACGAAATAACACAAATATCTCTAAAAATTATTACCTACAATAACAATATATATTAATGCCTATTTTTTGCTGTTGATGTTGCTGTTGCAGCTTCTGCTCTCCTCTATTGTTATTATTTGATGTTTGTTGTTGTGTGTATTTATGTGGTGAGTGTAATATATTATTATTGTTTTTATGACCGTCACTTTACCGTCGGATGTATATTGACTTTATCTAAACGGTTGTAACACCTAGAAAGAAGGTCTCAAACACCCTACAAAGTACATATTGTGAGTACATATTTTAATGTTCAAACAAACGACACACCCATAAGAGCATCATTTCTACTTAAAAATTTGATTTTATTGTAGTGAGATGGTGGGTAATCAAGATTTGACTTAAACCGTATATAACTACTTTACTTTACAACTACAAAACATTAGAGAGAGAGAGAGAGAGTGAGAGAGTAAGAGAAAGTAAATTTAGGTAACGGTTTATATATAGATTATCAGGCTTAACCAAACTTATGTCTATGTATGTAAAGGTATGTAAATGTTTTCGATTTTTGTTGTCCTTGTCATTGTTGTTGTTATTATTATTTCATTATATCAGGACATTCATGTGCTTTTTTCCCTCATTTAAGTTATTTATGATGAAATTTTTTTGTTTAAATTAGAAATAAAGTGTTCCACTATTATTAACAATCATCTACACACACCACACATAGATATAGAGACAAAAAAAAAAGGGAAAAGCGAATAAATATGTGTAAAGGTAATATTACTTATAATGCTATTGTTTTATATGAAAGGTTGTAGTTGAATGTGTTAATATAAAAGGTGTGTGCATGTGTTCTCTGTACAATGTGAAATCTATGGCAGGCAGCATGAATGTACACGAAATCTCTATTAAACATAAATCACTTTTAAAGCAAAATAAACAATAAATTTTACCTTTCACTATAGTGTTCAACCGACCAATATTATACAAAGCCTTTAAAACCGCAATAAATTCTCATGCAACATAAAGTACTATACTTATATGCAGCATATACGATGTATGCTGTACTATATAATATGGTGAGAATAGCCCGCATTGCACTACACTGCTTTGACCTGGGCTGGTCTGGTCTGGACTGGTCTTGTCCTTTCTATTATAAGTATTCACATCTCTGCCTATTCTACACATTAAATGCTATGCAAGTCGTATCTAGTATATATACGTATGCATAGAAGTATATAAATATGTAATCATATACCTATATGCTTCCATACATATGTACATGTAAAAGATGAGTGTGTATGAGTGTGTGTGTGTGTGTGTGTGTGTGTTCATAACGAAACAGTAAAAACTATAAGTGCCATAATAATAAATTGTATGTGTACTTACTATAATAGGGTTTAATTTTCAACACTTCAACGTTTTCAGAAAACGAGGAACCATATCACCAACGTCATCATCACCATTACCGCAAACCCACCATCCAACCACCCATCCAACCAAGCAAACAGCCAACAACATTACTAAAAGTAAACCGTTTTGGCCTTAAATTGTAAAAAAAATATCAGCAGCTTTAGCATCATCACCATTCACCAACAGTCACAGTAACAGTAACAATGCTAGTGCGCTATCTTTTGCCAGAGCGTCACTGCTGCTCTACATAACCACAAACCATAAATGTTGGAGTATGAGGTTTAACTTTATATATGTTTTCGCAATTAATATAAATTTTTACGCCAAATAAAAATAACAGCAAGAAAAATGACATAAAATAAACACAAGTCAGAAAGTAAAATCGCTTTAATGGAATTATGCAATCAAGTAGCAGGTTAACGCCTTTCCTGGCTGACTGACAAGCGGCTGCTTGTTTTAACTTTAATTTGGCTTGACTTGGTTTGACTTTCTCTAAAACAGACGGTTATTTATATGATAGGAAAGATTGTACTTAACGTGGAAATGCTTCTTCTGCTTTTTATGTATTCTAAAATAAATTTGAATTAATAATATAATAAATTATAATAAGAGTGTTGATGAGAAGTGTATGAACATTGTTTTTTGAGGTCTTTAATTATAACATATTTTAGAAAGAACTTTCTGAACTTTAATATATTTTTCATTCAAAAAGGAAAAGTTTACTTTCCCTTATCAAGGGTATATAGATGTTGAACATCCAGTTTTGATCTTCTCTTAGTACAAAAACATTTTAATGTTTCAAAAGATTTACATAATCCTTTGTTTAGAAAAGTTTAACTGAAAATTTCTCTAATATCTTTCATCAGAATCTTCCACTTTTACTTTAACAATCAAACAACAAAAGCTTACATCACCTTTGCAGCGACCATAGACCCTGAATTTAAAATTCTTCATGTAAACATAACGTTAACTAAAAGGAAGTAAAGATGTAATAATCTCCCTCTTCTATCTATTGTACGTACACAACAATCCAAATCTGAAGGAATTGCACAAGAAATTAACACTTTCCCTTTATGTTATTTTTACACATCTTTCCTCTCAGTGTCTGCAACTCCCACTTCATATGTGTTTTTGAAAGTAACCAAGTTTTTTTATTTGACTTTTCATTTCTACTTTGCACTCTTTGTTGGATGACCTTTTAAAATTATGTGTAAATGATGCATCAAACCATTAGTATACAAACTTTCATCAAACGACACAACATGTGTTTTCTTCCACATATTGTTGCATTATTAAAAACTGGTTTTTATTTCACTAATAGAAAAAACATGAATATTTCTTTATTGCAATTTGTCAGCCAAAGATTGTTATACACAAGAATTTATTTTTTGCTCTATTGAGCGTAGAAGAATAGAAAAATTTTGTGTAAAAGGGTTGTCAAAATTATTACATATATGTAGAGCGTTGTATGTTGTATTGTTGTTCCCTTTACACTGTTATGAATCACAATGGGAAGCACAGCTAGGATAGAACGGAAAGGGGGATGATTAAATTGTAAAAAGCAACAATAAGACAGTAAATGCTTGTTTTTTTGCTTTTTTGCGGTAAATAAATTTTAAACATTTCTCAAGAATGAAAAGAAACAAAAGAGCAACACATACACTCACTCACAAAGTTTGCAAAAGTTGAAACGTGCGTGCCTACGTGTACACGTCTTGACGATGAAGCTGAATAAGAAAAATAAGGACAAAAACAACTACAACAACAACCATAACAAGCCCATGGAGAAAGAGATGAAAGACAAATGACTAGAAAAAAAAAGTTCATTAAAAATTCCCACCAGAAGTTTTTGTTCTGTTTACAAAAAAAAAAAAAAAATTAGATGAAGACATTTTTTTAAATAGTTTCACGCCTTGTTGTCTTTCATTTGCTCAAACGTACGTTAACTTTTGTTGTTATTAAGTTCAGCTGCAACTTTTATATTCAAAACACATAAGACTCCTTTTAAGAAAAAGGAAATAAACGTTAGAGCGACAGTTAGTTAGTTAGATGAATAGAATGATGTGGGATAGGGATAGGCTTGGATAGCTAAACGGAAGCTTGAGAGGAGAAATTGTCATAGTATGTAGTGGTGTGTGTGTGTGTGTGTGTGTGTTTAAATATACACAAATGGTTAGCAAGTTAAGTTAAAGTGATACTTGATGTGTCAAGTGTTGTTGATTTTCTTTCTCTTTTCGTTTCTTTCTTTCTTTGTTTCTTTCATTCCCTAATTTATGTATGTAGCAGTTATAGATTTTAGTGTGACAAAAGTATGGCTACCACTACTTTTTGTCGTTGTTTTATTTTATTTTAGAACAAACGATAGCTTGGTGGAAAGGCTGACACCGTCATGCGCTGCACTACGGTTTCTAAATGCTGATACTTCATGGCGCCAACAATTAAATTCAACTCCTCAAAATGTTCACGACTGCGTTTATCATCGAATAATTTCTTCAAATACTTGTACATGCGTCCATAATGGCCGTGAACGTAGGCATGCCACAACGAATATTGTATAACCTGCAGTGACAATTGAATAAAGATATATATAAAACCAGCTTTATAATAGTACAAGAACAACACAATAGGAAAAAGAAAAACATTAATAATTTTTTAACAACAATAATTATTCCTTTAAGAAATATAAACACGTTGGAAAAGCTGCCGTTGCTCATGTTGCTAGCCAACATCTTAAGGTCGACGTTTGTCAACAACTTTGAACGTAGCGGGTTTCGTAGATTTGCCCTAAGCCAAGTATGGTTCCTTTTTCACTTGCTCTCATTATGTTGTTTGTTTGTTTATTTCTTTTTCAGGTAATGCTTTCATACACTGTTGCTGCTGTACTTTATTGTTCTATTAATGTTGTTTGCTTGTATACCCCCGTGAAAAAAGCAAAAGGCAACTTTTCCTCTTGTTTTATTTTCCATTTAATTTAATTTTAAATGAATGCTAATATTTTCCACTTATTCTATTTATCTCTCTCTCTCTCTCTTGATACTGTTTACTTGCCACTTACCTTTGCATCGTTCGCATCAACGAATTTAATGATCTCCATATAAATATTGTCGAGATCCTCTAAATGTTCCTTTATGTTGTTCTCCAGTGTAGCCAGCTTAGCAATAGCGATTCCCTTCTTACTTAACGCCTCCAGTAGATCGTTCTTTTGTTTATCCATGTTGCTATTGTTATAAGGTGGTGTTGATAATAACATGACATAACCGCAAATATTGAATGAAATAAAAAAACAATAATGAATGAAAATCTGCACTACAGAGAGTTGTTAATCATTGTATTGACTCAAGTGTACAAGAAATCTATCCTTGATGAAGATTATATAAAATTTAAAATAGAATTTCGCCTCTTATTGGGAAAATTAAATAAATAAAAAAATCTTAACTGTTAAGCTGTTAAAAGCTGTTAAGCATGTATTGGGTCTGTTATATGCAAAGAAGTTAATAAGATTTTTTTTTTGTAAAAGGAGACTTAAGTCACTTTCAATTCAATCCATACATTGATTTCTCCCTTATTACTGTCCCATTGTATTGCTTAAAGCAATTTTTTCTCCTTTTCTTATTTATCGACTGATATTCATATTCCAAAGAAAATTTTCTTTTTTTCTTCTTTCTTCAAAACTTTTGTCAAATTCTGAATGTTCCCTTTTTTTATCTTTTTCTAATAATTTTTTTGTTTTCTTATTTTTATACCCTCCACCTTAGGGAAGAGGGTATATTCATTTTGATCATCCGTTTACAACACATCGAAGGAAGCGTCGGAGACCCCACAAACCATATATATTCTTAATCAGCATGAAAAGAGAAATCGTTTGAGACATGTCCGTCCGTGTGTTCGTGTGTCCGTCTGTTGTTGGCACTCTCACGGTCGTAATTTTTGA
The DNA here is from genome assembly GCA_963978525.1 of Ornithomya fringillina. Classification (NCBI taxonomy): domain Eukaryota; kingdom Metazoa; phylum Arthropoda; class Insecta; order Diptera; family Hippoboscidae; genus Ornithomya; species Ornithomya fringillina. The sequence continues at coordinate 10,643,693 of OZ021694.1, forward strand.
GATATCAAATTGAAATTTTGCATACGTATTCTTAGTTCAATTTCGCTGTTCCGTATTGAAATTGGAAAAAATCGGTTAACAGACACGCCCACAATAAACAAAAATCTCAACATACCTCGAAAAAAATGTATCTCTAAAAAATTATATATCGCACAATACTATGCCTATTAAGTTGAAATTTGGTATATATATAAAGGGTACCGTTATCCAACACTGTGCCAAAAATGGGCGTGATTTAATAACGCAAACGCCTATAATTTAAAAAAAACACTATTTGCGTAAGTACATGAAACAGTCATATACATAAATATGGCAATAGGAGCTTATTTTTTAGAGAATTACAAAAGGTGGAGGGTATTTAGGCTTCGGTCTTAACCGAACTTTTCTATCTTGTTTTCTTTTCTTTTTTTCGATAGCAAACCGAGTAACGCAGAGAATAAATTAAAAATGTTTGGCGTTTACTCTTCCAGCTTAGGATAAAAATGCATAAATCGCCTCAAAGCTTAATCACTTCCATTTATAATCCTCTCTGCACTCCCTTTTTATCACAAGGCTCTTCCTTCCTTCCTCAGTTATAACACACAATACACAACAATGCGAAAATGAATTTTTTTGTGGGTGTTTATGTGTGTAGTGTGTAGAAAACATAGAAGAATGTGGGTGAGGCCAATATATGATTCCCTCTAATACTGTAATATAAGCAATATGAAGAACTATGTAGAAGAAGGTTGGGTTAGGGGGGCTTTTGTAAAAATTGTCTGGCATGTTTGTAAAACAACCCCGCCTAAATTCTTTAGATGAGCTCATTATACAGGTTTTTTAACTTTTTTTTTTTATTGTTTTTGGGTAAACTATTTGCGTTGAAAGATTGTTATCGAATGTGGTGCGCCCATTGATTGATTGATTTTAAAAACTAAGACGTCCATACTGCATTTCAATTTCAGCTCTATACGGACAGACGGCAATTATACTTACATACATATATATACTTTATAAGCTTTTTGGCGATTTCTTTTAGCTATAACAAACGGTCTAGCAAACTAAGTATATCGACTTTTTCTTGGATAAAGTCAACAATCGGAAATGAGAGTTTGACTTTTTTCGTTGCTGGCTTATTTGTTGTTTGGTTTTGTTGTTGTAATTGTGTAATAACGCATTTCATAATTTCCAAAACACAAACAGACAAAAACTAATCCACCACACGGCATATAAATGAATGGAGAGAGGAAAATAATAAGAACAACAAACACAAAAACAAAGCATAACTTACGATTTAATTTTAGCAGCATCGGAACGTGTGTCGCATTTGAGACCATAAAAGGCCAACAGTGCATCTTTATCAGTGCCCTTAATGACATGGTCAGCCAAACGTACAATTGTTGTTGTTGTATTGCGCAACTTTTGATTATTATCTTTATCACCATCTTTTTGTTTATTATCCGTTATAGTTGTGGTTGTTGTGTCAGTAGAAGAATTGGTTGAAGTGTTGCTGCCATTACCACTACCACCCCCAGCACCAGCAGTACTAGCTGCATCCTTAGTTAGATTACTGTTGGTTGTGCTATTATTATTTCTTGTTGTTTTGTCTTTTAAGCTTTTGGCAAATGTTAACGGATATTGAACTGTTTTCGATTCAGCTGATGATGTCGATGATGTTAGGGACGCTTCAAGATTTTGTATTAGCAGCAAATGAGCAATCAAGTGTTTGGGATGGGCAGCAATTATTTCATTATAGATTTTCTCAGCTTTTTCATAATCTATGGATATTACAATGAAAAGAAAGAAGAAGAAGAAGATGATGATGAAGAAACTAGCAAAGTTCTTAATTGAAAAATGTTGTACAAATTAGAAAATGTTACCATTGCTTAAGATGGAGATTGGACGATACTACATGGACGAGTTGCAAGTTATTTCATTAATAATTCTGTAGTTTTGGAGAGAAACAAATTCAAATAACAAACACAGAACACCTTTAAGTTCTTTATTGTATCTTGCAAATTGAATTTTAATAACGAAATGCGTTTTAATGGATTTTGTAAACTTGATTATAATATTAATTTATCGCAAAGTTGTGCCACTACTGGCCCGCTTAATGCAGTTGTAAATACTTAGTAGTTTTTTTTCTTTTCTTTTTTTTAACAAAATCCAATCGTATTATAATAATCATAATAATGAAATGGCATCAAGGGAATAACTCAAAGGATTTACGTTTTGGGCAAAGTAAGAAGATAAAAAATATAAACAACAATAACAACAGCTGTGAGATAATGAATGGTGTTGAGTGAATACACGAACGAATGAAAATTTGTAAAACAAAAAACAAAAAAAAAAAAATTAAAATAAAAGTACTTCTCATGGCCACCACAACGATTCAATAAAGCTGCCGCTTGTGCTGAAGCGGCTGTTGTTTGGTGTTGGGCATTTAATAAATGAGTACTGGTGTGTATTGTACACAAGTTGATGAGATTGAGTGAACGAATGAGTCCCCCACAAGCACTGGCAAGTAATTAATTCGTAATTTTAATGAAATGGAAATAATTTTGCTTAAGGGATGCGTTCTTTCATTAAGCCTTTGTTGTAACCACGTCGTATTTTTTTGCAATGTACACATGATAATCCTTATATATATATACACATATAAGTGTACATACATATATAGTATATATACAGTACGTTGATGCATTATCATGACAATGCCAATATCGATTTATGTTAATGAATGAATGAATGATAATTTGCAAATGCCACCACTAGCTATTACTAGCGCCTTTATATAAACGTGTTAAAATGAGAATGACCATAAATTGCACACAAAAAATGCATTGTTTTATAGCTTTCATTTTCGACAGGATATAAATCAGAGAGAATGGGATGGTGTCTGAATTAAAGTCAAAGTGAGGAACTCATTACACAATAATTTACTTTTTTTTCTAACCATGACGATATGTATGATATATTTTATATAAGACTTTGGTTTACACTACAATTTTTATGGATAATTCGTCCATGGTTGCAAAAACTAATTTTCAATTATCCACCGATGGTACACGCCGGCGTGAACGTATTAATCACTTTTCTTTAGACTAAAGTACTAATTGAAGTACTTAAGTACTTGAATAAACTCTTGCCGAATTAATGCATAAAAATAAGTTTCAGTTTTAGCTAAATCGTTTAAAAAACTTACCCAATTTAGTTAACATGGAACACTGGAAATCACGTAAACCTTCGGCGTATTCATCGGTTTCAGCATTTTTATTCACTTCCGATGCAGTGTTAGCAGAAGATGATATAGTGGATGTAGAAGAACCATCACCAGCATTGGAGGCAACAGCTGGAGGGCTTGCTGTGGCAGTGATGTTTGTAGTTGGACCTTTTGCCTTGGAAATACCGGCTGAACCAGTAGTGGCCACATTGGATATGCCGCCACCACTACTACAATTCGCAGTTCCATTTCTCTTTGAAACACCTTCTCCTGGATTCAATATATACATGAATTCTCGTACGTCAGTACGTTTGCCCAAGTGATCTTTGGCCCACGTTATGGAGCCACCCAACCAAGCGCAATTAGCTGGCAGATTAGCTTTAGTTAATTTCTCCTGTGTCAATGGAGCCACATAAAACACTTTGGGAATATCATGTACTACCACAGCATTGGAGGCTTTTTGTCCACCAATAACACATTCATTGTACTCATCGTATATATCTAAATTAAGCGATCCCATCAATTTGTACACAGCCACCATATTAGCTTCATTAATCTTCTCCAATGATTCACGCATCTCGTGACGTATTTGTAAGCGTATCGTATATTCACCTTTGTCCAATTTCGTAAAGAATTTATCCGAATTAGCATCACCACAGGCAATCATGGCTTTATTAGAATCAAAAATCATCCATAATTGCGATTCAAATTCTGATTCGTATAGCACCGGATTGAAAACTGGTGCATAAACGGATATTTCTGCACTCTTAGCGACATTTAAGGTGTACGTTAGTACATTTTGATATATCTGCCTACTATCTGGTATAACATCACGTTTTGCACTCAATGGTGTTATTTTGGCATCGTTCGGTTTTAGTACAACAGCAGCCGTTTTTAAGTGCAATTGTGGTTGCAACTCTTCATGATGCAGCGTTTGAATTTGCATTTTGTGTATACCGCAAGCAGCATGCATGACATCTGTAAAAAAATTGAGAAAAAATATTTTATTAAATTGTAGTAAAAGTGATATTGTTGCAACAACAAAGCGTACACCTATTGTAGAATAAGTAAAAAGTCAAACAAAGTAGAAAAAGTGAGATGTGCACATAAATCAAACTCTCGAGTGTTTGATAAATGTGATTTTTTTTTCTTTTATGGGTTAGCATTTTTATCACAACTTCATCATAGTTTATCCTCAACAACTTTATACCCATGCTGTTCTATGACGCGTATATAGTTTATACCATCACTATATATATACTCTCCATTTATGGTGATTTACCAGCATATTGTTCTGCTCGTGCAATATATAAAATAACAAGGGAAAACATATTTCAATTGAAGTTGAGCCGGCTTCTGTATACCCCACCCATCTATACGCAAACTAAGGGCGTTCCATGTAAAAGTATATAAGGGTATTTACTTAAAATTAGAAGAATTATGCGCTGTATAATTTTTGGGCGTGGCTTTTGATCGATTTCGCTACAACCGGATTCTTGAACCTGGTAATAAAATTGAAAATGTCGACAACAGTCAGATTTTGATATTGAACAGCAAAAGCGTAGTTAGTTTTTTGTAAAGTATTTTGACGCCTCCGCCTGTCTGTTTAAACTGTCATAACAAACTTAGTATATTCCCCTCAACTTATCCTTCATATATCAAAAAACAGTTTCGTTTGATTCAACAATTTTTTGTGGCTTAATTCTCTGTTTCTATTGTTGTTGTTATATTTGCTATCAAATAAAAACAAAACTCAAAAAAAAAAAATTATCTTTTAAAATCATTTGTATGAACTAACTGCATACAAACAAGCGAGATTTATGTGTATATGTATGTATGTACGCTTTTCTGTTTTACAGATCTTCTCTCATGCACACACGTAGTTATTGTTGTACAATAGCCATCGCAGATAGAATCCAGTTGAGAATCCACAAGCAAATACGATATAATTTTTATTTCAAACACCAAACACGTAGCATAGCAGAGAAATAAATAAATTGTATTTGGTAACGGGGACCAATTGTTGTCCCTTTACATTATACTCACAATATATTGTCTTGTCTATGATATGCATGTATACGTGCTTGTGTGTGGGGGGTTCTTTCATAGGTATAAAGGCGCCAAAACAAAATAACCAGGTTAGTTTTTAACTTTTGTTTGCAATGCATGTTTACCATCATCATAACTAAAAGGATACAGACACGCTCTCACACACCACCACCTTCATCAAAAACAGAAAGAATTACATGTGAAGTCATAATGAAAAACTCTCACATACTCTCTCTTACCTAACGTTTTACTGCCACCACCAGTACTAGCTATCAACCTAACCAAATGATTCCCTATACTCCTGTTTGTAGGTAGGTGACGTGTTCACGAACACAACAATGCTTTGGTCATACAAATGTAATAACTAGAGCGCTGTGTTTTGGTAACATTCCACCTACCCCTTTCACCTCCGCCACCATCTATATTTTTTGGTGTGATGTGGTTTGGTTTGGTTTTGATTTGGTTTGGTTTAATATTCTACCAGTGTTTACGATGGGCATGGGCACGGTGTAGTGTAGGTAATGTTTATGTTGATGCCTGTCTGCTAGAGCAAAGCACATGTTAAACACCAGAGAACAGTACAGCTAACTAACTAAATACGCTCTTTTACGCAGCCAACGTTCATTTATAGTTATTGTTGCTGTTGTTGTCATATAATAAAAACAGAATATTTAATGTTTACATGCACTTTATCCACGCACACACATGATCTTAACCCTTGTGTACATTTTTTCCCCAACTGTTATGGACGCGCACACACATACTCATTATGGAAGGAATCTGTACGTTGGCATTTTGTTTAATTAAAATTTTAATCTTTCTACATTAAATACAACACTGCAACTATATTCCATTTTCTGATAATGAGTATCGTAAAAACTGAATGTGTCAAATAACTCAACGAAACATATGGGTATAAACGTTGTAAAATTATTTGTATTTTATACACGTGTATATAAATATTTTATTATCTCATTACATTTGTAGCATATGCGTAGGAAATGTATAGAAATAAATTCCTCAACATTTTTACATCATGAATTTGGGAATTTTGTGTGTGTGTATGAGCTTCAAATTTTTATGGGAAGAATGTTTATCACTAGCAGGTGATTTTATGATACCATAAACGAAAATAAATTTTCTATGGAATGGAATGTTATTAATGTTCATTATACCCTATTTAAAAAAAAACGGCACTCCACGTAAAACTGGACTTGTAAGCTGATACATAATCTACGCACTATTAGAAAACATCATATAAATATCGTAGATGTAAGGGTATTTAAAAGTTGGCCTAAGCCAAATTAAAGCCAAACTAAAGCTTTATAAAAATAAATTAGGTTTCTACGATCGAGCTTTAAAATTAATATTTTACGTAATAAGATGAACTAAGATTCAATCAATCGAATTCGGTATTTTTCACAAAATATTTTGAAAAAATTATTATACAGTTAAACAAACTTAGTGTACCGCTTATTGTGGAGGGAATAAAAAATAAACTAAATAGTTTGTTTACGAATGTTATGAAATTTTTTAATTATGAAAAATGTAAAACTCTTAACTCTTTTATTTGTATTTTTTTTCATACTATTAAAAATCTTTTATATATTGCTTCATTGATTTTGATCTTGCATACTTTATTTATATTCCCATTCATGTTTTTTTTTTTTTTTTAAGTTTTATTAGAAATTTCTAAAATTACATTGTGTAACACATCAAAAATCAAAAGTTTATGTTTTACGACCACAAATAAAATTCAAAATTAGTTTTTGTAAAAATTTATAGATTTTTTATACTTTGTTATATCAATCATCTAGAGTTGGAGAAGAATATTAAATTTTGTATACTGTTTTTCACAGTGTATAAATATTCTTGAAAATCTGAAACGATTTTGTTGCGCTTGCCTGTAGATCTGATGAATTGTCTCATGATGACAGAAATGTATATATAAAGAACTTTTCATCATTTAAATCTTAGATGAAATGGGTCACCCACCCCACCCCACAAATAACAAAAACCTCTTATAAATTGAAAATATCTTGAGAATTTCCTATTATATGTTCAAGTTTTTTATACCTTCTATTGCATAGTAGGGTATAGAACATGAAAAACATTTTCTTTGATGTAGCTTAAATATTATACAATTTTGAGGTTTTTTTTTTGTAATAAATTTCACGTTAATTTAGAATAAAACATCGCTTTGATTGCTTTGTTGGCTGAACAACAAAAGCTTTCATTCATTTTTTATTTTTATATATAGTTAAAAAAATGTATATAAATATATATAAAATGTTCAATAAATTTAATTTTGCAATTGTTGGAAATGATAAAAACGGTCCTTGTTATTGTTGCAGGATGAAAATGTTTTATATTGTAAGTTAACCAGTTGAAGGAAGAGAGGGAGCGAGAGAGAAAGAGAGAGAGAGAGAAGTAATAAGAAAAATTGTTGTTTCCAGACCGTTTAACAGATTTATGGCAAGCAGTGTATTGTAAAAGAATAAACACAAGGAAGAAGAGGGGGGGGGGGGGTGGCAAAGTGTGGCTGTTAGTTATCTACAGCACAGATAATACCTTCATTCATATATTAGAGATTCATTTATTCTTTACTCACACACACACACACACACACCTGCGTTTATGAATATGTAAATTTAATTAATCATCTAAAACATTTTATGTGTGTATTGGGCGCTGCTGTTGTTCTGTTCTGTTCTATTCTTCCACTAGAAAAGTTTATTTTTGCAGTGAACATATTAAACACCAGCACGCAGCCAAGCACCCAACCAGTTGTACAAGGCATGCATGCATCCTGATGAAATTTAATTTTTCATTTTAAACACAAAACAAAGTTTTTCCTTTTTCCTACTCTACTCTACTCTCTCCCTCTCTCTCTAATCTCACCTACTCTCCTCATTGAGACAATTGTGCATAAAAACGACATCTATCCAATTAACACAAAAATATATACCTTTGGTGATAATTGCTACAAAAAAAAAATAATTTTTTTTAAATTAATAAATAAATAAAATTGAGAGAAAGAAAAAATTTAAATTGGAGCACACGACTGTGAAGTTTTCAGTTCAGTCGGCCACGCAACGATTTTACTTTACACAAAAACAAGGTTACACTTAATATACCCCACAGCGGAAAGTAATGAAAAAATTAAAAAAAAAAAAATTCAGTAAAAGCATCACAAACATACATACATACATACATACATACATACATACATACATACATACATACATACATACATACATACTAAGCATACAAGCGCAAAAATTAAACAAAACCAGGAGGAGGATCGCTAAGGGCAAGGAGAGAGGAAAATATAAGCATGTAGATTTTAGTAAGTGCACTCTGTTTATGTATGTACGTGTTTGTGTTTGTGTGTGTGCCTTTGTAGAAAACAGCGTTTACAACACGTTGTCGCACCAAGCATACATGCTGTATGTGCTCTGTAACTCTAAACTAAGTTTTTTTTTTCGTTTTTGCACGGACCAGGATGTGCGTGCTTTAACTTTGGTTCGTTGGCTGCTTGCTAGCGAGCCTTGTTTTTCTTTGTTGTTGTTGTTGTTGTTGTTTTATTTGAATGAAGAGTTAAATGAACACCATACATATACAACTTGAACACAAGCACGTTGGTGTTAAGCCAAAAATTTTAGTTGCACTCATAAACACGCGCACACGCTCAAATATTTTTTTATAAATTTTTGGGTGTATTTTTGTTAGTTTCAAACATTTCCCCCATCGTTTCATAATGAAGTTTGTTGTTGGTAACCGATTTTAAAACGAACAGCGCGGCCAGTCAGCCTGGAGTTAAATATTTTATACATGGTATACATTTTAGGTACTCTACATTATTTGCCATATGCATTAAGTTACTGAGTAAATAAGTTTAATAATTGTGTGAGTGCGATTGTAGCTGCTGCACCGCTAAAGACCAGCCCTTGTTTTATCATACCAATCGATTCAGAATCTATCTGTCCGTCTATTTTTCTGCCTGTTAATTATGCTTAAAATACTTAAAATAACAAACATTTGTACTTTGCGTTTTTTGTGTGTTTTAGAGTATAAAATGGTCGTATTTGATTGACTGATAAATTTTTTTTCACTTTTGTTTTTTAGTTTGAAATAGTCTTCTTCTAGTTCTAGTTCCGAGCTCCTCTTTCCTTTCAACATTATTTGCATTCATTTTCAGAAAGGCATACTTTTTAAAGTTGATTTCCTACCAGCACACATATTATTATATAAATGTATTTATGGGTGTGTGTGCTGGCTTATATTTACAACTGCAACACACATGTGTGAAAATTACAATACGGCTCCAAAAAAGTTATTAGTTTATATTTATATAAATGTATGATGCACGCATATATATATAAATGAGTATGTCGTTCACCATTTATCCTATTTAAACATGTACACTTTCATTCATGCATTAAGCATAATATAGAGGGTGTATGTGTCCATTTGAATTTACATTATTTTCACATTTAACTGTAACACCCAGTAAACCAAAAGGTAAACAAGATCAAATGTTTCTTTTTTTAACCATTTATACAAAAATCTCAGCTTACACGGCTAATGCAAATAAATTTATTGTAATTATACAGCAATTATGATTTCTACATGATAGTTTGAGAGGGTATACTAAGTGTGGTAATCGGTTTACAAACATAAGAAAGAGACGTCGAACATCTGAGTCGATTTAGTGATGTCTGTATGTCTCCATATTCTGTCTTATGTGGAGAGTATATTAAAATGATAAACAATTTCATTACAAATGCAAAATGTTTTAGTTCGCTTATATTTAGATACTAATTTACAAAAGTAATTATGAAAGTAACCATTAAAATATTAAAAATTTCCGTTTGTTGGGTAATTCCACAAACTTTCAGTTCTATCAAGTGTATGAATAAACGGATAAAACGTATGAAATGAAATATTTGTGAGATTGAAAGTTTCACAACATTAATGAAAACTGTCTAAAAACTATAATAAATAAGGATATTAAAAGTGCATTACACATCGCTATCTCCCTCCCTCTCTCTCTTTTTCTATTTTATATGACATATTACATGAAATTTACATTTGCAATACATACGTATTCATAAAATTTATTCATTAATATTGCCAAAAAAAAAAAAAAAATTAAAAAAATTCGGAATAAATAGATTTGATGGACATTTCCGTTTACTAACATTTTTATACCCTCCGCATAAGATGGCGGTATACTAAGTTTGTCATTCCGTTCTCAGAAGGAGGCGTCAGAGGCCCTACAACGTATGTGCAATCTTCATCAGCGTTAAACTAAGTCGATCTAGACTTGTATGTCCGTGTGTCTGTCTGTTGTTGGCATGGTTGTTATTGGCCACACCCATAGTCGACATAGATCTATTTATATGCCACAAAAATTGAGCTATGAAGTTGAATTTTGGTACACTTATTTATCAAAGTGCTGAAAATGGGCGTGGTCAAATAACAAGAAGGCTTAATATATATATATATATATCTGCCACGCCCACTGTTGTAGATGTAAAGGGTTTTAAAGATAATTGCATCATTTTATTTATATTAAGAACCATAAAAGCATCATTTAATATATATATTTTGTTATTGTAAAAAAAAAACACCATCAGGAGTTGGAAAAAATAATCATTTTTTTAAATAACACATATAAGCAAAATTAAAATGTTGATTGATGGGTGTGAATATTTTTATTGTTTTTATTTAACAACATTTTTAGCACAAATAACACAAACAAAAGCAACTTAAGCATAAACAAAAAAAGGAAGACAGACAGACACATTCATGGTATGGAGACATCATTTGAATAATAAATAAACTGTTGAGTGAGTTGAAGATTCAATTTACGCAACATAGAGAGAGAGAGAAAACAAAATAAGAGAGAGTGCACTACACAAATACAGTTGTATTGTTGCCCTAACGATTACATTGCAAATGAAAGAAATAAATGAAAAAAATGTTTCTTTATTGATTTAATAAATTAAAAATCAAGTAAAAGTCAAGTTACAGTTTTTATCTACTTTTTTGACACAAAAATTTATCCATGAAGTTGAAATTTAATACACATATTTATAGTTACACCATTTATTAAACGGCCAAAAATGGCCGTGGTCGAATAACAGACGCGCTCACTATTTACAATAATCGAACTCTACATAAAACTGGACTTGTAAACTGATACGTTATTACGGACACTATTAGAGGCGTAATATATATATATATATATATTTGCCGCGCCCACCATTGTAGACGTGGAGAGTATTTAAGATTTGGCCCAAGCCAAATTTAGTTTTCTTACTTGTTTTTTTCTTGCTTTTCATAAAACTATTTTGCATTTTTAATTTATTATCTTTCATCTTTTAAGGAAACGTCACAGAAGATTTTAATCAAAAATCAAAAAGTCTTTATATGTACGAGTATATAAAATTTCAATAGAAATCTTGTATTTTTAACACATTCGTACATGTATCTACGAATATGCATTTAACAAATATATTATTTACAAAGTAATCAGCATCTTAGTAAAGCAAGTGTCTTAGGCACCCTCCATATTTGTATATAACATATGGGCGTGGCATTTATATATTTATTATATTTAAAGGAAAAAAAATAAAAAATAAGCTAAATTTTGGTATACTAAATTCAAAGGGACTATCACCTCATGATCTATATCAACTGAAAAGGCTTGAAGAGGAGAATGCCATAAGTTAGTTGGCATCATTTCATCCTTTCAAATGTTCCTTTATAATTACTAGTTACATATACAGTTTAAAAGATGGAATGATTGACTATTTATTTGCCTCAAATGTTTTTACTTTCTTTAAGAAAAATCAGGTTCTTTTATTTCTCTTCAGTATAATAAGTTGTTGTTGTTGTTGTTGTTGTTTTTTAAAGCAAAGGAAATGATAACAAATGTTGCAATATGAAAAATGTCACAAGTTGTTATTTTGTATAAAGTGTTATTTATGCAAATGAATGTGTATACACTACGCATACGTGCAAGTAAGTGTATGAATTTATAACAAGTTCGTAATTTAATTCAGAACTTTATAAATTTTTGATTAAATGCACGAGGATTCTTCCTTTTTAAAGAAAAAAAATATCTTCCTCTTATTTTTCATTCATGACTTATAATCATGATGATGATGATGATGATGATGATGATGATGATGGTTGATGGCAATGATGTGAGATGTTATTAGCATAAAATATCCATAATTTAAAACAATCGTATTAAATACAGGCAAACAAAAAATATTCTAAAAACATCAACCTGATGTTTTTTTTTAATACAGACATGCGTGTGTATGCATATTATTAAAAGAACAAAAAAATGAAAACACTAAAACACACGTTTATGCAAATTAGAAAATTTTCCTTTATACATTTTCATTTTACAAATAAACACCACGCATAGCAGGTAGCAGTTGTTGTTCTACATATATGTCTCTTGTGTTTATATGCATGCATGCGTGCGTGCGTGCTTGCTTGCTTGCTTGTGTAACAGTAAACAGATAAATTAATATCCTCTCTAAGTATATGCGTATTTACATGCATATACAAATGCATAATGATTTACGCATTAGTATGTATGAATATGCAAGTACGGCAAAAACATAAACATACACGCACATATATATATATATATACAAAGTTGTTATGTTTAGTTGAAATTCCCACCTCTTTTGTTCAATCTATTCCCCAGTGCTAACATGTGATACTTAAGCATACAACATACATTTAAATTTATATATACATACGTACATCTGTGCACATGATATGAATTTTGGTTCAGCTAACATATATATATTTCGTAGGTACATATATGTATATAATGCATCTAAATAGAATTTAGTCTTGAATAACTTTTTACCATGTATGCCCTAAGAGTGAGAGATGGAGAAGAGGGAAAGAAAAATAACGTCACGTTCTTTAAACATAAATATCCAAGTGCAATATGTGTGCCCTGCACATCACATATCACACACCACATCACATAACAGATCGTATCGTATCGTATTGGATCGCATTCCATACATTCATACGTTCAATATACTGAATAGTTTTTCTATAACATACGAATACGGAAGCAAACTTATGGCAATATTATGCATATTAGATGCCACTCTAAGTAAATTGATACGCTTGTACACATACACACTTAACATACCATACATGAAAACCATAATGTACATATACCTAATCATGTATGTATGTATGCATGTTTATAAATATTGTATGTAGGTATATGTTGCCGCGTAACAATGCGCTGGGTAGCTGAAGTAGAGTTTATGAAATTTTTTTTGGCATTTGTTCACTACTTGTTTTCTCTGCTTCTCTCATAGAAGTAAAAAAAAAAAAAAACATTCCACTTAGCCTGCCTGTATATGTATGTAAGTATAATGTTTAATAAACTTTTAGCAGTAAGCAAATATTACGATTTTTATTATTAGATTACTAATATATATAAAAAAAATTCGGAAAAATCCCAATTTCGAATTTTGAACATATCAGTTAGCTATGTGAGCCTATAGATAAGCTTAACATACCAATACATATATATAAAAATGTATATGCAAACTTGTGCATATAATGTATCATCAAGCATTTTATTCATCACTTCACTAATATTTGTTTACACTCAAATGCACAATATACTAGCGTGCATCTCCAACCAATGCTTCTTGTGTACATGTGTGTGTGTGTGTTTGTGTATACAATACAATACGTGGTTTGTTAACATGATGGAAAGTAAAAGGTGGGGCAAAAAAATTGTAAAGAAAAACTCAACAAAAAAATCAAAAAAACATGATAGAAACTAAACACCAACAACAACAACAACAACATAGTAATCAGCTAGCAGCAATAGCAGAAGCAGCAACCAATACTAATAAAACTGGAACCAAGCATATGGTTGAGATACCAAGCACTCACGCACGTATGCACTCTGGCATGTATATATAAGTACAAGTAATATGGCATAAGTATACGTGTTAGCATGTCTGTTTACTTAGATGAAAATTTAAGCGTGTGCATGCATTTTATGGGGGATGATATAGAATTTCCAGTAACAGCGATATTACTTTTATAAGCGGCTAAAGTTAACACAGTCTTTCTTTCCTTCCCACTCTTACTCACTGTTACTCTCGTTCTCTCTCTCTCTCTCTCTCTCTCTCTCTGTCTAGTGCTAGCCAGAAAGTCTATTTTTCATCGGTTGTATTGTTTTACTCCGTTTTTTATATTTTTTTTTTGCGTAACATGCATTTATCATATTACTTTATAGAGGATGTTAAATCAACTGGGTAGAGAAGGAAAATTGCTTTGCTACACCGTATATCGTTGTATATGAACAAGGCATGTTGTTCATATATTATACATGTACTGACATTTTTTCCTATGCAGCATTCTTTCAGTAAAATTGTTTATGAAATCAATTGAAGTTATATAGTGGCAGCCAACATCAGGCAATAACAATAAGCAACATCAGTGAGAAATGTAATATTCGAAAAAAAAAATCAACTGAAATCAGTTTAAAAGAAAATTTTACCAATCCAAAGAAACTAAACTCCAAGGAGATGTTTAGGTAGTCAATTCAAAGATATTTTATAGAAAATATAATACAGGGCGTATGAGTTATCAATAAAATTTAATATTAAATAAACATGAAAATCTTGTATATTTTTTAAAATGACTGTTACAAACCTAATTAAATCAAATTAATCGATAAGTTTTTCTTTTTTATATATATTTAATATATATACATATATATATCAATTTTTTTAAACAAATAACATTTGAGCCTACATGGCGTATGAGTGTTATTCAATTAGTTTTATAAATTCGCTAAGTTTTTAACATATTAAAATAGATCTCTTATACGTTCCACATAAGATGGGGGTATACTAAGTTTGTGATTTTGTTTGCTAGACTTAGAAGGAGGCGTTAGAGACCCTACAAAGTATATATATTCTTAATCAACATCAAAAACTGAGTCGATCTAAACATGTACATGTACATGTATATGTGTCTGTTGTTGGCATTTTCACGGGCATAAATTTTGAGATATTGAACTGAAATTTTGTACAAACACTTTTAGATTTTATTAGTTATTTAAAATGCATAAATCGATGCGGGTTTTTCAAGCATATTTTATGTTCGATAGAGATTCATGATTGAGTCTTGAATGTCTCCTTTTCTCTATGATTATAAATCATATATTGCCTTTTTTTTTCTATGTAATATAATTTATAAGCAAAGCTTAGCCCCAATTTTGGATAAGTTCTGTGTATAAAGAAAATCCAAATTCAAATTTTCTAGTTTTTTTCAAACCAAAAAATTAAAATAAAATAATAACCGCATAAGAACAAAAAGATTATTTTAAAAAATTTCCATTATGTATAAAAATGAGAGGACAAGACAGATAGATAGATAGATAGAAAGTGAACAAACAGAACGCCAACTGAGAGATATATCTAACCAAATGGTCATTCGAAAAGCTTAAACGGCTTTTCATATATACATATTAATCATCTATACGCCATACATGGTAGGCTATATACATTTACACACGCATATGAATGTACACACACATACATATGTAAAGGAAAAATTCCAATATAAATAGCAACCACTTTAAGTCGACACATTTATGCAAATAAGAGCAAAAAAAAAAAAAAAAAGAAATATACATACATGCACTTCGAAATATCGAATATCGTGTGCGGTCAATGCAGATAATCTCTCACTCTCACACACACACACACACACACACACACACACACACACATCCACCCTACATAGAAAGTTTAGAGTAAACACAAAGGGTTAAAAATAGATGATAGAATGGATAGAAATACAAAAACTAAATGGCAATGGCAATAAAAACCATGTGACAGAAAATTGACCAGAATTAAAAAAACTATGCAGCTACTTACTTATGCTTAAACCTATAAAACTTAAAAAAGGAAAATTGCAAAATCTCAATAATAACAACAACAACAGATAAATAAATTGGATAAAATCAACCCAACAACAACAACAACAACAACAAAAATTAAACTACTAACAACAAGAAAATAATTTAAATCCAAACATTTATACCAAGAACACACCCACACTCGCCGACACACACACATATATATATATATATTAATACCCACATGGTATGCATTATTGTTGTTTTTGTATGTATTTGGTTTGGTTTAAATGCATTTTTAAATTGACAAGAGATTTTCCAACTAGACGACCATGTCATCCGGTACATTCAGCTTTAGGTAGCATAAGTACAAAAACACCAACAATTACAATCACAATAGCATGCACTGACAACAATAATAAGGAAAAAACAAGTCAAACGGCTAAATTTGATTTGGGTCAATTTTTGAATGCCCTCTATATTTATATATAACATGTGGGCGTGGCATTCAAACTTTTTTCAAAGGGATCACAAAGTGATGTTTGTGTTGCATTTAATTTTAACCAACAAAATCTATCTTAAGGTTGTAGAGTTTTTAAGAGCGGGACTGTTATTCGATGCTGCCCCTTTTTGAACAAATCGATGCAAAAAGTAAATTTCATAATAAACAAAAATGTTTGTAGCGGTAAAATATATTTATCAATTTTGGGCGTGGAGTTCAATTGTGTTCCCCGGGTTTTGCAATTTCATTGTCCTTGTATTGAACACATGGACATTCCTTGCCCAATCAACTCAGATTATGATGGTCATCATATTATACTTTGTATAGTCTCTCACGCATTGTTTTGGATGTTGCAAGCGGAACAGTAAACTTAATGAAACCATTATTCTGTGAGAAGATTATCAAGAGGAGAAGAAGAGTTGGTATGCGTATGCTATGAATGACAACAATTGCAAAAACTTATCAGAGCAGAAACAACTCAGAAACCTCTTGTTTTTAAGCATCCCTCTGCTGTGCTCTTTTCAACTCACGTTTCTCATCAGTTTATAGTTAAACAAACAAACAAGCAAACTAACGAACATTAAGAGTGATAAAGACAGACAATAGCAGCAAACGCCAACAATTATACACGCCAACGAAAAAAAACAACACAAAAACAGCATGATGTGGCTTGACAGAATGTTCTGGTCTAGCCCTAGCATGGCATAGCATTGCAATAAGCAATAAGGATACATATACACACTCATGTAGCATTATTATATATATAAAAATAGGACTCCTTTTCTACCCCACCCAGTCGTGGCATTCATAACTGTGTAATGATAACAACAGCATTTCCCGATTGTGCTGAGGCGTATAAAATTATTCCATATGAGCAAAGTAAATATACACACGTGCCCACCTATTATATGCATAAGCATAGAAACATATGAAAGCATTTAGTGTGGCTTTACAGTCATCCACTTATCTCTTATTTTCGTCTCTAACTCTCTCTCTTAGTTAATATACTACAATATATATGAGTACGTGTGTGCAGCAAATAATCAAACATTGTGGAGAAGCATTAACATGAGTATATGCCAATTTTTTTTTCTGTTCTTGTTCTTGTTAACATTGTTGTTATTTGTTTTTGTTTTTTTCAAATATTTTTCCATGCACATATCTGTGCAACTGTTTAGTTGTAATGAGAGAATGCATCGCAGGTTATACGCACGTACACACAACACATACTTAAGCAAATATGAATGCATACGTGAGAGCTGAAATTGTGAACAAAAGCTGAAAATATTACAATACTTATACATACTTACTAGCACTACACCAACAATAATAATAACAACTCCAACAAGCAAAACACAACATAAATTACAATAAATATGCAAGTAAAGAACGTGTTCGTGCTAAATTGCACACGCACTCAGTTAATTTATATATGTACACACCCATACATACGTAATTACATTCCGGATATACAATATTTCTGTAAAAACTTGAACATTGTTTATATGTCAAAAGTGAAATTGCGTTTACTTGTGTGTATGCATATACATATATAAAGTACGTGTTCTCACATGTGTATGTTTATCAGTCTCTTCATATGTATGTGCCAGTATACCTATAATACATTGGTTACAATGATACATTTTCAATTAAGGCCGCTGTCGTTGCTGGGTGTTATTGGTATTGCTGGTACTGGTTTCCTGGTTATCATTGTGTCTGTGGCTAAGGATTACGCGAATGTCAGTTACATTGAAATCCTTTTTTTTTAACTCTCTGGGTTGGAAGTACATTAAATTTTTCATTTCGTATGCAATTATTATTAAATATACCTGATGATCAGTAAAATCTGAATCGATTTAGATATTTAGTTATGCGTCTGTAAGTAGTCTACGTAGTTTTCTATTTTAATTAAACAAAAGCGTTGAAGACACGCTTATAATTAATAAAAATCCGTTATGGCCACAAAAATAAAATAATAAAGTTTAAATTTAACGCACACATATATTTATGTTTACTGTGGCTATGGATATGACACGCCTATAATTTACTGCACAATAAGAATATGTTTAGAGCAAGATACGATTTTTGGGGTAATATGCTTCAATAGTCATTAAGAAGTCGTACATGTGTACTTGTCACGCCTACTAATTATACATATATATAAAACGTGTCCAAGTTTTGGGCTAAACCAAATATTCTTTTTTACGTGTTATATTATTCATTTGCAAACATGCACAGTGTAGCACACCCATGCATCCAAATGAAATTCTACATGTATAAAAACAAGCGAACTGGTTAAGCTGCACCCGACACTACTTACTATCTACGCCATTCAGATTACATTGAATTTAATTTCTTATAAGAACTGATCATTGCTGTGGATACACTATTGTGCCAAATTTCAAATCGAAAGATTAAATAAATTCTTTTTAATAGACACATTTGGCAAACGAATTTACACAGATTTTTCTTGAAGCATTCGATAAATGAATTGATTGGTCCAAAAAAGAATTATGGAATTATATCTATACCAATGCTTGTGGATACTGATCGAGAAAAAAAGAGTGAGGGCGAAATTTCTCTAAAGGCTTCCTCTGGACGCTGCAGGCGGAATAAAAACTTTCTTATGTGAAGTTTATAAAAACATAATTAACGACCATATACTTGTATTGTATTTATTTTGTAAAAAAAAAAGTACTACTTAGTACGTTTATACCAGAAGATATGCGGTGGAGAAAGAGAGGGGGAATGAATGAATAATGCCACAGGCAACAAAATCATTAAACTTGTGATACCAATATTGTTGTACAACAACAATAATATAATGCAAATATTAAGGATAGAAAACCCAAAGATTATAAAAGAGAGAGAGAGAGAGGATAATTGAATGAACTAAAATGGAAATTTTATATGTTATCCTTCTTCAAAAACACTCAACCGCAAATGCATGAATAACAACAACTCATTATCTGAGCAGACTTCAAATGGAATAAAGTCTTTAATAATTTTCATTTAAGATTTTTAAATAATTTTTCCATTGTAGTTCAAAATTATGCAACAAGTACACAGCTGAGTAGGAAAATCATAAAATGGGACATGCTTCAAACTTTACAAATCGTAATTTATTATCATCATCATCATCAATTTTTGCAAATTTGAGTTGGCATATACAAGCAATAGCACTATATGTGCCATTACTTCTAATAATTAATTAAATGAGAGTTAAATTTTACTATACTCTGGCCTTGAGAGTAAAAGAGTTTGTAATGTCTCACGATAAACTAAATGAACATACATTTATAATATTTATAACTGAAATAGCTTCCGGCATTATAATATTGATGGTGTGTAAATGACAAGCATAAGCAATCTAAGTACACCTAAACATCTCTCAGAGATGTGATATCAGATAAAAAAGTTTTTACTATGCTAAAAACTTCTCGCTCGCTCCCTCTCGCTTTCTATCACACCAAAACCCTATGCATTTCAATACTTCTTCTTACTCTTCTTCTACTTGATGTTTTATTTTCAGTAAATATATAGTATATATATATATATATGTATATATATGTACTTGCATAATGTAGTATAGAGCTTATGTGTATGCCACACTACATCCACTGTAATTTTAAACCACAGCAATGAAAGAAATTGTTTATACAGAACGGGTACGACATTGGGGGGTGTAGTAAGTAACTTTTTAATGAACTTAAATTGCTTGAAACCATCAAAATAACTAAAACAAAAAAAAAAAATCATCAATCTGTTTGGTAACTATAAAACACAAGTTTCCACACACTGCATCCAAAATTCAAGAGCTGTGTTAGATAATTAAAGTGAAAAAGGTAGAGAGAGACCAGAGAGGGCGGGAGACATATAACAAATTCTATTACATATATATATTTGATCAAATTAAAACAAAGTTTGCCAAGTTAAATATTTTTAATGATAAAAGAGTGATAATGGTGGTAAGAGAAAGAGAGAAAGAGAGAGAGAGAGAGATAGAGCTGGTAAAAAGCAGGAAATTAAACAATAGACTAAACTATTGCTTGGGCATTGTACTTACCACACTATAGTGTGTGTGTTCTCCTCTCTTCCCCAAAAATTTTTTACCACATAATAATAAAAAGCGGTCTAAAAAAAGGTGTGCCCTTGCACAATTTATGACAAAAGGAACACTCAAGTAATAAGCCATAACTTAACCTATTTCATACCATTAGACAAAGTTGCCAAGCTGAGAGAGATAGAACGAGAGAGAGAGGATAAGACAGAGATAGGTAGAGAGAAAAGTGGTATTGTGTGATATATAGAAGCAATCTCTTTACAAACAGAAACTTTCCATATCCAATTATAGTTAATGCTTTACAATAACAACAACAAGAACTAACTTATGCTACTCTAAAATATAAATTTGCGTATTTTGCAATGCCAGTTCAACTACAAGGAGTAGATAGAAAGGTACCGGTAATTGGAGATCCTTTAACTGAAATAAAAATAAAATACATACAGTCCATAGAGAGAGAGAGGAGAGCTATAAAGAGAGAGCTCGGCCAGGTGAATATCTTAATAAGCATCAAAAATATGAGAAACTGTATTCTAAACTAGACCACAAGGTATTATCAAACTAAAGGCAAGAGATTTAAAATAGTTTATTCTAGCAAGAGGGAGAGAGATGAACAAAAATACTCATAGAAAACATATTGTACAACACAATCCCTTTAGGGATTAAGGATTTTCATTAAGAAATTTACACACTTTGGTCATAGACAATGCATAAATACACCCATACAAACGCACACACATATAAATACGGAAAAGGACAGCAACAATGGAACAGAGGAAACATTTGCTTTTTATTATATCATTTTCAAACTTATATATGCTTAAGTACATAGTGTGACCAGAAAAATACAAAAAAAAAAAAAAAAAAATTATAGGAAACGAGAAGAAGAATAAATGTCTTCTTTATTATTTTGTGTGGAAATTTATAAAAGGAAAATTCTTTTCTTCGTAATAAAATTTACATGCAATCTCATCACTTACAAGAATAGAAAAATCTCGTAAGAGCGATGCATTCAACTAAGAAGCAGCATAAGTTAACTCCATTCATTGCATGCGTTGGTATGCAGTAGCGAAAAGAACGATGAAAAAATAATGCACATAAAGTTTTTTTTTCTTATATTTTTAATGGTGCCCCAAGTATATATAAAGGTCGTTATAGAATTTGCAACTATTTTACAAAATTTTCGGAAATATTACAAATCGTTCATTACACAAATTTGGTAAATATCAAAAGCTGAAAGGGATGGGTTATATGAAATAAAGAAAAGATTGAAATTTCTCATATATTTCTATTTAGAGGACTTGGACTTGCAGCGTCATGATTAATTTATAAATAGAAACAAAGGCAAATTAGGTAATAGCCACGCCCCCAATTAAAAAAGATCTTATATAATAACAAAGAGAGGCCAAGGAATAGATATTTATAATTATAATTTTATGTAATCCTATAACAACCACGCCCACAATACATATTTATTTATAAGTAGAAAAAACAGAGAAGAGATCGAAATGATCATTAGAAATGTTAATGCACAAAAAAGTTTTATATTAAGGAAAAAACGAAAAAAAGACAGACCAACAGACACCTGAAGTTATGGTTGAAAGTGTTACAAAATATTTTATAAAATTCACTTTACTGCTATATAATGTAATACCCACACATATATGTAAGGAAGAAAAACGGAATAAATGAACAGTAGAGAGTGTAATCAAAACAACAACAACGAAAAAAAGATAGGAGAGAGAGAGAGAAAAACGACAATAAGTTAGGAAATGGATTTGCATAAGTTTTTAACGACATTTCAACCGAGCATAAACTTTAACTGCATACTAAATAAAAGAAAAACGTGCAAGCTTAGCACCACAATACAAACTCACACTCCATACATTTATACTGATATATATATAAATGTAACCCAGAATATATAATATAGTAATAAAAGTCATACAAATATATTTATATCAAGAGCTAAATGAAGCCATGAATAAATGTGTAAGTTGAAATGATAGGAATGAATAAAAGGCGCAAATGGAAATGAAGTGTTTTATACAATATATTTAAATACAATAAATACGAGAGAACAAATCTTTTACCTACAATATGTATTCACAACTTGTGTCCTATATTTGTCTCCCATACATCATTACTCTGGTGTAATACAAAAAAAAAAAAAAAATCTATGCACTTAAATGATGCATTTTACGTTATAAAATGTTTTTTTTTTTTTTATTTTTTTTTTATTAATTCTTTATAATAGTCAGAGCGCTCTTGACTTCTGAACATGACGGACGTATGACTGGATTGCGCGCACTCTTTCTGTGAATGTAACGGGAAATAAAACGGGAAATACATTTTATTAGATAACTGGACATATGAGCTACGTCTCAGTCCACGCCAATTTTACAGTCAAAAAAAAAAATTCTTTATAATAAAAACATATACATATATATATGCATATGTATTAAACAATGTGTTTAAGCGTTCAATACACATTGATATAAGTAAATAAATTTTATTACTGTAACTTTAAAAGCCATGAAAATCAAGCTGAGAGTGAACAAACAAGCCAGAAAGTAAGCAAATATGTACGTGATGATGGCCCGGATGATGATGATGACGATACACGATGCACAATGCACGATGGGGGCACATGTGCTGACAGCAATTTTACTCTTAATGACACAATATCAATACATGCGCACATATAGTGCAAACTGGTGCATACATGACATCAACACATACTACACTTATATAAAGTTGATGAAAGTTGTTTTTATTGTTGTTGTTATTACTGTTATTGTTGCAATGTTTATATTAAACATAAACGGAGAATAGTGATGATGTTGACGTTGACATGCATGCTCAATTCAATATTCATATACATGACGTACGAGGATAGGGCTACAATTAGTTAGCCTAACAATAATCTGTCTCACTTATGGCTAAAGATTTATTAAGTTTGTGTAAATATTTGCAACTCCCAAACGGCATATACCACACCCACCTTCACTTATACCCAACGATTCAGAACCAAAATCTGAATCGATTTAACCAAGTCCCTCCCCGTCCATGTAAATTTGTACGCAAGCTACAGGTGGCATTTTTTGAGATAATTCGATGAAATTACTGATATAACTAAACTAGTTTGTGAAACTATGTGGTGCAGAGTATTAAGTGATCGGGCTTAAGCGACTGTAACATTTTCACTTGTTACCACTAATCTATAATCCTACCCTCGTGTAAGATGCATAACAGATATGTTTTTTTGCTTGAAATTTACTTATGAAAATAACATATGTGTATATTACAAATATATTTCGCATACATACATGTTTACCATATAAATGAAAATTGCTCTACCCTTCTCTCTTCCTCTTTCTGCACTTAAAAAAATGGTACTTCAAAAGTAAAATCAACTATTGGCCTTTATGCAATGAATGACAACAATCTGAAAAATGCATTTTTTGCACAGCTTACAATCGGCATTTATACTTTCATGGATTATGGTGAAAGTAAATCCAAATATTAGTATTTTTTTTTTTAAATGCCTCGATTGTAAATATGTATACCATATTTACTCACTACACTACTTAATCATTGTCTGTTTATTGGTGTGTTCTCATCTTAAAGCCATCAATTGTTGTGACAACAACTGTCAATTTGTTTGACCTTAAATCTTTCCATCATCTTATATATATGTATGTGCTACTCTGTGTCTCGGTTGTACTTTATTTGTCCTTCCTTCACATACGTTCTTATTTACAGTTATATTATCATCTTGAGGTTTATTTACTTTTTGTACATACACAAGATTTTCTTTTTTGAGCTTTTAAACCGCTTATGTTTTTTCTTGTTTCTTTTTTTTTGTTTTTTTGAAAAAAAAAATAATGTTTGCTTGAGCCGAATATTATTTACTCTGTACTCTGTGATAAATTATGAATCTTAACAATAGATTAAGGGTGCATCAGATGCATAATAAACTTATTACCATGTGAGTTTCATTTCATTGTCAAAAAGTCATATTTCTAATTTCTCTTAATTTTTTTGTAAATACGCCCACTATTTCCAAAAATTAAAGGCATTTCTTACTTACAAGAATCATAATTCTAAAAATTTGTTTAAAATTGGTGGGCGTGGCCAGTGCTTTTATTTTTTAATATATTTATATAAGAATATAACTAAAAAAAATTACAAAATTAAAAATTTCCGTAAATATGAGCATTTCAAAGAGAGAACAGAAGGACAGACAGATTGAAAATGAAAACGTCAGTAGAAAAATTCATATACACCAAAAAAAGAACTGTCAGTACTTTTGTCTTGGAAACCAATCCATTTACCGAAAATGTATTTCACCTTTTTCCATTTTCTATCAAGTGATGGCCAAGATTATTTTCTTCTTTATGAAAGCTTTTTATATATTTTATAACATTTAAATTGACTAGGTAGGTAACACCTTTATAAACATTGGTTGTTATTGTTATGTGAATTGCTTTATATTCGTATTTATATAATAAATGCTGACTTATCCGCTCTTTTTCAACGAAGATAAGTAAATGGTGGTGTTGTTGATATGTTGACTAATAATGTTGTAGTTGAGAAGGAAAAGTCAAAGTATAATACAAAAAAAAAAAAAACAACAGCTATTGTACGTTCAAGTGTAAATATATATAAAAGACACTTTCCATCCACTACATACAAACACATGAGGAATGATGATCTTTAGGAAATTGCTACAAAACGGCAAAACAATTTCACGCTCTCATAATTAAAAGCAAACGAGGGAAGTGAGAAAGAATGATAGAGACTGATGTCAAGTATATGATTATATGCTGCCTGCTTGCCAGCCACAAGGCATAGTATGAGCACTATGTTTAACTAAGCTGCTGTCTGTTATTTTACAATTGCTTCGTTTTCTTTTTAATTTCAACTACTCTCTGAAGTAAGTATGTCAGTATTTTTTTTCTTTTGCCCCTTGTGTCCCTTTCAACTCTACTTCACGTGTATTTTCTTTTACTGGAATTTTTTTTAATTTTATTTTCTTGTTATTATCCAACTTATTGGTCCTGCTGCTAGTTGGGTGATAATAAGCAGTTGAGCGTAATTATACCCAACTTTTTACCATAATTAACAAGATTTTTTCTTCTTCTTCTTCGTTTTTTTAAACAATTTACACCCAAACCAACAACCATGTTGTAAGAGTGTTACAAACAAACATAATCACATGAACCATCATTAAAATTTCTCTCCAACTAACATGGTAGTAGTAACAGTGTCATAAGTTGAATGTGTATATGTGTTTGTATGTTTCTATGCTGAGCTGGTGTTTGTAAGGCATTAGAGATGGAGAAAACAAGCTGGGAAGGTATTAGTGTTCGCTGTTATTGGGCCACATAATGCAATCATTAGCATCATCTATATAACAACAACAACATTTATAACATTATCTTGATTATTGGATTTTGCTTCCTGCCATTAGCTATATATATGTATATACATACATTCGTGGTCTTGCAATATTTATGAGTTCAATAGTTAAACACAGTCAAGCAAGCGGACATTTAACGCTGAGCTTTGGCAAAAATTTAATTATTTTATTTTAATGCTCTGGCATCGTAGTGTATATAAGTATAATAAGTTTATTATGACATATGCTACTATGTGAAAAGGAAATGTCAGGGTATGAAATACTGTTTTGGTTAAAAAATGTCCGTACGTCCGCACTTTTATTGTTTTTTATTAACAGTTTCGTCTTTGAAGTCCAAACTGTTAATAAAAATCTTCACGACTCTTTAATGTTTTATAAAATTTGACTAAATGATATGTGAAGGATTTTCAAAAGTTTCCCAAAACCGTATATTTTTCAATTTTTGATTTTTACTCGTAAGTATACAGCACATATTTCATACAGACACAAATCCTATTAATTGCACTAGTCTTTCCCCAAACAACCCAACCATTGATTAAGTTATTCAACTAGAATGTCTGGCTTTAATTATACGTATTATGCTTGGTTGCTTAATCATGCTATTTCATTTTGCAATTAGTTAAAGTTCAATACAATTAAATTTGCGGTAACAAGCATTTCCTCTAACAATAACAAAACTAACGGATAACATTTATCCAATTTGAATTTAGTATTGGTATTGGTAAGATGATTAATGATGGTAGGAGAGCCAAAAATATATATTGAAATTAAAATATATTAGGAGAAATATTTTTTATATAGTTTTTACAAAAACACAAGATTATAAACATTAAGGACAAATATATATAGATCGTTTAGTGACAAATTTAGAAAGTTTTGAAATGAATTTAAGGGAAAATTCAAATATAAGTAAAAAGTTTTTATCCTTATTGAAAATTTTTTATAAAAAAAATTAAACAAATAAAAACTGACTTTTAATATCTCCCTAAATGATATTTGCTTGTGTGTGTATGTGCAAAAAGAAAAATATGTTAAATTGACCACGCTGACGTCTACAATGTGCTGTGCTTAGTAATGTACACAAATGTATTAAGATATTGTATGATTAGGTTAGAAGCTGATGCGTATACATAAGTACAGCTATTTAAAACTTTCCTGATTAAATAATCTATTTACTCATATACTTTTCTAAAAAATTAATCCGAGTATTTTAAAAATCTAGATCGACACAGTTTTTGATGCTGATTAAGAAAATATATACTTTGTAGGATCTCTGACGCATCCTTCTGGGTGCTGCGTATGGAACTACAAACTTTGTACACTTTATACCCTATGTAGAGGGTGGTATAATGAATGTTGAATGAATCAAAATTTGTTTTTTGGACTTGTACGCATTGGCACCTCAGCCGCTGTATTTATCCAGTGAAAAGTTTCATCAAATATAAACAATTACACTACATACAAATATATGTTATGCTTCGCCTTTGGAAAATTGGTTCTTTATACTTCTTAGTACTTTGTTTGAGTTGTTTATAAAACAGTTATATTAATAAATTTTCAAATCCAACTCTTAACATAATAAGCTGCTGGCAAGTTATACTTGTTCTTTGCATATAATATTTGCTTAATGTTATTGTTATTGTTGTTGGTAAAAACTTCTACTTTTGTATAAATGCAATCTTTATATATGTATGTTATATGGTAGTATTAATCATTTGAAATATTTACTATAGGCAATGTACAAGAGAGAGAGAGAGAGAGAGAGAGAGACAGACAGACAGACAGACAGAGAGAGAGAGAAATTGCTTTCCATTTATAATTATAAAAATTTTCTATGTTGATAGAAGAAGAAAGGTAAATAAAAATTAACAAGTGCAAGTTCAGCATAACTTTAAAGTTCAACATGAATTATGGAAATTTCATAAAGTACAGATAGAAAGCGAGAGACGGGAAAGAACCTCAACCAAAGTAACTGCATGCAATGTTTCATAAAACAATAGCTCAGAGCGGCCACCAACTGACTATTAAGAATTTTAAACAACATAAAACTAAATAAAAGAGAAATTTAAATGAAGTGAAAAATTATAACTTGAATGACAAGAAGTTGAACTGTAAAAGTAGTTGCCACTTAAAAGAAGTGCACAATGTAACAAATTATTCAGCGATTCAAGGTAGGTTGGTTTAGGCCAAATCTATAATACCTTCCACATTTAAAGGATATAAGGAACCATAAAGCAAACTTGTATATGATGGTAAAGGGTACAAAAAAAAATTTTAAATTTTAAATGAATTAAAAAAAAATATGTTACACTTTATACATTAACAAATAGCAACCAGCTCCGGCCCAGTTTAGTTAGCCAGCCTAAGTGACATCAGCTCTCAATGTTAAGAAAAACACAACATTTTCAACTTGTTATGAAGAAAATGACATAGTGGTGGTAAGAAGGAAAAGAGAGAATGCAAGAGATTTTCATTTAGAAATTTATGGCATAAATTCATTGCAACAGTCTTTTGCCTTCATTTTTAATTCTCTTTCAAAGCCTTTTTTCTACAATTATATGAAAAAAATGGGATATATTACGAACTTTTAGGTAAGAAGATAAATTGCCCAAAACTTGAAAAAAGTAAAGCACGCGGGATATGCAAGTAAAAGCAAACGGATGGAAGTTAGATATTGAAAACTTTAACTGAAATGGACAGATAATATTTATAAAGCTATTAATAAGTTTAAAAGCACATACACTCAGTAATTATACTGCCCTCTATATACTCCCTTAGAGAAGAGACAACTAGTAGTTGAAGTTCGACCGCCTTATGACTGAATAAAAGTATAAAGAACAAAAAAGAAACTCTTGTCTCCCCCCTAAAAGAATTACGCACCCGACAAAGAATATTTATTAAATTCTATAGAGCACAGTTTTTAAACGATTATAAATTTCATTTACATACACAAAGAAATCTTTAAAACGAACTTCTTGACAAACTTTTTAAAACACAATAAACGGAGCAGAAACAAAAGTTCCATGTCACTGTTATAAATTGTTTTAAAAGCAATAAGCCAGAAGTCTGCGAGAGAACTTTTGGTGGTCTCTAGTAGTACTAATAATAGTAATAACTGCGGTATATGATTTATAAGAAGACAAACGGACAATCTAAACGAACTTCACAAATTTAGCGGACACTTTTAATTCCTTCAATAAACTTTGGAAAATTTTCTGCAAACGGACTGACAGACATTCTAAACTTTAAAAAGGACAGGCTAACAGTTATTCTAAGCAAATTAAAACTTATAACTGTTTCTTTGGTACACACAATAACATTATTTTTTAAATTCGATTTTGGGTTAAATCAAGTTATTATAGAACAACGATCCGGAGGGTGGGGAAAGGGGATTAAAAAGAAGTAAAAGAAAAGAATTAAAGTACACTTAGGGTCATAACCAACAACCAAAAAGCAATTTTAAGTAGACCCATACATAACACAGCCAAACACTGGCTCCGGTCTAACTTTGTTAATGGTTACCCCAACAGGACAGTCATTCAAAGCACGCCAGGCCATCACGTGTACTTTCATACGTACCAACAGAATAAACTTAAAACTTTAACGCAATCGACCAAGTTTACTGCTCATAAGAAAGAGGAGAATATTTTACACTTTCAAAGAGAAGTACAAACAAAAAAAAAACAACTTTTATAGGTTTTTGCCATTTTGTAATTTAAATAGAAAGCAAGTGAAAATAAAATAGTAAGTTCGACCATATAATTGTCTACACTATTCACACATATGTTATAATTAATCTAATTGCCAAACCACTATGGCGTTATATGAGAAAAGTTCTAAAATTAGTCCGATCGTCATATAAAGACATACGTCAGATAAGGACCTTATATGAAGAGGGGTCCTAAAAATAGCCAAATTTGAAACATCTTCGAGTCAAGACACACACTTGTACAAACATACAGGTCATGTTTGTTTAACATTTTCCCTCTTTCTTTCACCCATACAAAAATTTTAGAATTATATTAATTTATTATATTATTGTAGTTTTTTTTATTATTATTATTTTTATATTTTTTCTTCTTCCAATTTGGCTGTCATTGATTTATGTGTAACTTTTCTACTCAAGAAAAATTTCTGGTACTACGTACCATCATATAGTGTGATAGTTGAGAGGGCAGTTATCAAAATATATACATATATTATAAAAAGTACTTACATGAATTTGGAGCTGTCGGCTGTATGCCATGAAACTCCAAACTGTACTTGAGATGTACGCTGCCAAAGTTTGACCAATATTTTGCTATGCACAATTCAAGTATGTTGTTCTCCTAGACAAACACACAAAACCGACATCAAGTGGCCAACAACAGTATAAACATCAACATCATCAGCACAGCAAAAGCAGCAGCACCATTAGCAACAACAATAATAATAAAATAAAATAAAACATCAGAGAAAGAAAAGTAGAATAAACATAAGAAAAGCAATATTTAAGAAACAAGTTGTTTCAAGTTGATAATCAAATTGTTGTTATTGTTGTAAAGCAATAATCAAAATGTAATAAGCATAGAAATAGAAAAAAGGGGAGGAATAAACAAGTAAACAACAAACAAACAAACGGTCAACAATGTTTGCAATAATAATGCCATAACAACAACAATAACAATAACAACAATAACAACAACTTATTTCTACTAAAGATATGGTTGAGATAGAAAGTTTTGTAACAACTTAAGCCACTCGTAATGCACACA
This sequence comes from Ornithomya fringillina, assembly GCA_963978525.1. Lineage (NCBI taxonomy): Eukaryota > Metazoa > Arthropoda > Insecta > Diptera > Hippoboscidae > Ornithomya > Ornithomya fringillina. The sequence continues at coordinate 10,674,633 of OZ021694.1, forward strand.
AGCACACACACACAAAACAAATTGTTAATATTTTGCCTTTGGCTCTGTGGTCACCACACAAAAATATTTATAAAAACTCTTACGATTCGAGTGCTAACGATAAAGACATGAAGAATAGGAAGGATGCAGAGATAAAAGGAAGGAAGGAAAGGAAAGGAAAAGTAAAAAATATGGACAAGTACATAAAATCAAATGAAAATTAACTTCATGGATTAATTTTTCATTTCATTACATTTCTAAACGTTTTACTTGTTCTATACTACCTTCTCCATCTCTCTTTCTTCTTCACAGTCGTTTTGTTTATTATTCTTTTATAGTTAAAAGAAATGTTTACCTTTTTTGCGGATTTTACAAAAGTACATACTACAACAACACAAGAACCAAGTACACAAGGGAATCATTCCACCTACCTACACCCACCCACCACTCACTCAAATGGCCAATTGATCTCAATTGCTTACAAAAACTCTGAATATTACAAACAAAGCTTATTGTTTAGAAAACAAAACGCTTTGAAAGTTTATTCAATTAACCTAATTATGAGTTGCAGGGGTTTTTAAGGTAATTGTGAGTTATGAATTTTTAAGGCTTCTCCACTCTACCCAATTATTATGAAAAAACACATTTTTATTCTTCTAAATAACAAAATTGGATTAACGACAATTGCGAAGCAAGTACATAATTATTATATGTGAAATTTAAGTTATAGAATTAATATAAAAAAAAAATATATTACTCGTTATACCCTGCCCACTTGTGACAACGACTTACTCCTAAGTGGTATATGCTACACCCATCTGATCGATTCAGAATCAATTTAACCATATTCGTCTGTCTCTCCATGTGCCTAGCGCACACTAGATGGCAATTTTTCAAATATTTCAATGAACTTTAGTATAAGAGGGTGTCTTGACCGAAATATGTGGCAATGCCTAACGTTTACTAATCCAACTAAATTAATTTTAGCATAATTTAAGGACCTAAGTGGTAACATTATACTTTTCATCTTAATCACCATGAACATAGCTCGACTGAAATTAAAAAAAGAACTAAAGAATATATAACAAGCTATCATTTTATAAAATAAATGCAATAAAAATTGATAGTCACTGCTTAACTATGACAGATTTTATTTAAGCCAAATGCATTTATTTTACTTGTTTGCTTTCTAATATTATGCTGTGACATAAACTGCAATATAACAATAACAGGATTTTGTAATGCCTTAGTAAATACATACATATACATATACTCGTATGTATATGCAAATGAACACAAGTTGTATTTGTATTTGTAATAAATTCGTATAACATTTGTAACGCAATTCAAATCTGCATATTAAAGCAGAGAAAGAGACAAAGACCACAATCATCAATATGAAATGAATTGAAAAGGAATACGTGCACATGCATATGAGAGCACATTTCTAGTATAATAAATGAATGTTTTTGTGTTTGTTTGTATGTGTGTGCATAATATCTATCCATAAAAAAGGAAAACAATCAATCTAACACTGATAAAAATTTAATCATATGTATTTAGGTGTGGATAAGTGCGATGTATTGGCATTGAACAGAGTGTGTGTGTGTGTGTGTGTTTATGGATTGCTTTTGCTATAACTGTGGGTAATGAAGCAAAACAGACAAAATGAAAATGAACATGTTACACTTGACAACTGTATTGCATCGATATTTTATAACCATATACTAAATTCCAATTCAAATGAAAGCAGAACCTCAATGCGTTTTATTTTTGTTTTGTTTATCTATTATCGATGAAATGAAATGCTCAAGTGTTTTTTCATTATGGCAAAGTGGATACAATAAACTGCAAATAAACCATATGTGCATGTGCATGTGTGTGTGTGTGTGTGTGTGTGTGTGTGTGTGTGTGTGTGTGTGTGTGTGTGTGTGTGTGTGTGTGTGTGTGTGTGTGTGTGTGTGTGTGTGTGTGTGTGTGTGTGTGTGTGTGTGTGTGTGTGTGTGTGTGTGTGTGTGTGTGTGTGTGTGTGTGTGATAGAATAACAGTAAGGTGATTTATATAAGAAAGTCATTTGTGCACTTAATCTTTCTCTCTCTCTACCATACTTTTTAATTTTTCTTTATTTATTATCATCACTGTTGTTGTTGTTGTTGTTGTTTTTGTTGTTACTCTTATTGTTGTTCAATTACGAAATGTGTGTCTTACGTTGTTGAAATATATTTCTTTAGAGAATTGTCTTGTGTTTCGCATATAAGCATATACACATACACACTCACACGCACCAATGTATGAACTTTACTTACCTGGCACTTGAATGCCAATGTTGATTCAAGCTCTGAATTGACAATTATCAGTTTCATCATTTCCATTTCAACACAGGAGGACTTGGGTAACAGTTGTACCGTATGTACAAAGAATTTTCCAACATCCTTGTTACTAATTTTATCCGTTGAGCGCATACGTAAAACTATTTTCATTCATTTATGCAATTTTTGTTTTTGTTTTTTTTTCGTTTCCATTGAATAGCGTGAAATGTATATAAAATCATATAAAAAGAAACAAGGAGAAGAAGAAGAAAGTTATTATAAGAATTAAAAAAAAAATATTTTAAATTAATATAAAGAATTATAAATAATAAAAGGTGCTCCTCCTCTTAAGTGAACCCTCTACGATTACATTTTTATATAGAAATCTTTAGAAATGCTTTAAACATTCTTGCGCTGTCTTGGTCTTTGCCTTGTACCTAAAAGTTAAATCTAACATTAATTGCCAGACAGACTGACAGACATGCTCAAGTCAATTAAGATAATAATGTACTGTAGAAATGTGATAGGGTGTTCAATCAGTTACCATTACTCTGTGTAATCAAAGAAAAGATTTACTTGCAGTGTTGCATCATCTTTTGAAAAAAGTACAACTTGAGAGCAGAGCATCTCTTCTACTCTTATTACTTATCCTATTTCATTATAATATAAAACAACAATGACAGTCAAGGTGCTGATTATTACGAAAATACAAAAATGGTGTAAGTGCTTTCTATAAAATGTTTGGTGCTGAATTTCAGTAAAAAAATAAAAAAATATGAAAAAATTTATAAAACTCTCATCAACAGCATCATCAATCCCACAACCAAAGTGACGTCGTCATCAACTTTATACCTATGTTTAAGTGGCTGTGTGTGTGTCTTTCACTATCACTTTAACAACGACCTCAATATAAGACTTAGTCTTTGTGAGTTTGGATCCGTGTATTTCATAGAGCAGCACTCATGTACACCAAACTAAAAGAAATAGCGAAGTACATCATTAATGTTGGCACACTTGATGTACTACCTACCTACCAGACATATATATATTATATATATGTATATACACCCACACCAACATTGATACAAGATATAAAGTGCTTATTGTCGATGTTGTGCTTGTGTTTTGTGTTGTTGTACAATTGAGTTGTTGGTGTCGAGTTGATAAATTGCACCAAGAATTTGAAATAATAACCAATTTGCTTGTGCTATTCTATCCATTGCATGTGAGGTATTCAAGTATGCTTGGTTGATCAAAATGAATACCAATCAATAACGGGTTGTTGATACTTTGGATGGTATACCACTTAAAAAGGAATTGAAAATGAAAATGAAACACACCAGCTTGGGTCATATGTTAAGTATCCTTCCACACAGTATAAAAAAATTAATACAAATGTATTAAAAATTATTGTTGATGATACTGAGGCGGCTACCAGTAAAGTACTAAAATACTTGCACTTATATACCACAGATGGTTCAGGAAGTGATGAAAATTAGTACGACTAAGAACTAGTACTTAACTAGACAACTGTTTTAGTAAATATGAAACTGCGAACTCGACTTCTCAAAGTTACTATTCACATAAAAGTACAATACAACTTAAATGCTACATCTGCCACAAATGACACAACAAACTTGGTATACTGCTCACCAAATAATATGAAAATATTTTTAATCAAGCTGCCCTCCATGTCGAACGCATTTTTACTATTACGTTAAAAATTGTATAGGAGTGCGTGCACAGTGATTGTAATTTGTCTACTTTGTTATACCTTCTATGTAAAATGATGGCGTCAAGCGTCAAGCGTCAGAGCCCCTACGTAAATTTCGTAAATTCATTTATCTACTACAAATTATTATAATAGTGATAATTATCCCATCAATCAATGTGTCAAAAATGGGCATGATCGAATATCAGATGCGCCCACAGTTTACGAAAAACCATACGCTGCGTAAAACTCCACTTGCAAGTTGATTTGTAATACATAACATTCACTGTTAGAGTGTAAGCTACCAGGAAGGGTATTTTAAGATTTGCCCAAAACCAAATTTAGGTTTCTTACTTATTTTGTTTTGTTTTATTTATACTTCTTGGGGAATTGAAATTTTATATTGTTGTGTGTGTGTGCAGCGGGTTTTTAGTCCTTGGGATGGCAGACAACTTTCTTTTAACATATTGCCAATTTATAAGAGTCTTAGCTTATTATGGTTGCACACATAAAAAGTGCTCGCACCATCCCATAATAACAATCACCATCATCGTCATCATCACCATTATTATTAACAACACCCTCATAATATTTATATGTGTAATAATCAGAACTCGACAACAGTTGTACTTTAAATATAATTCAACATCAACACGTAAGTATTAAGCAGTAAGTAAGTGTGTGTGTATTTACGCATTGTTACTTTGGTAGTATTAAGGTTAACAAAAAACTTCGCTCATGTACACACACACAGATTGTGTAAACTGTTTATTGTACGTATACATGCATAAATTTTAGTTTCATGTGTGTGCGTACATGCATTTATTTTATTTTATTGTACTCACCTGCCCAGGTTGCCCGTGATGGTACCAAGATAAAATCCCTTTTTATGGTGCCCGGTTGGAATTCAAAGCCATCATTGGATTGTTGGACTGCATAGGGTTCATAGAGACGCGTTGTGTCGCAATCAATAACATGTGGCTGCACAATTGTAACTGGTATCTCAAATAATGAACCCTTTTGCACACAATCTGTATCAAATGCGCGGATACTGGGTGTGTTTGTATATGTGTGTGTGAGCATGGATGCGGGTAAATAGCAGCAATATTAACATGAAAATAGAAGTAAAAGTTGAACAAAAAGAAACGCAAAAACTGAAATGGAGTATAACACAACAACAACAACAATAACAATAACAACTATTGTTGAACCGATAAAATTTTATCACTATTTTCATATACTCTCACACAGTACATGTACCGACATAGTGTACATATATATGTACATTTTACATAAAGGCTGGCAGAACGTCAAAAATAGCTAAGTCAGCCTGAATATAAAACAACATCAACAACAACAACATTCACAGACTACTACTGTCAATTGTAGGTCACAGCCTCAAACACTTTTGCTACATAATACATACTCTTTCTATATAAGCAATTTATGGAAATTTATATATACATATATACATATACAACACATTAAAAAAACATTTATATACATACTTTTTTATGCACACTTAAATAAACAAATAAATGTTTATAAGTACTTATTGTCATCATTGCATTAAAAAAATTTTTAATAAAGAGTAAAAAACACTATACTAAATATCATATATAAATGAATGAATGAATGAATGATTGAATGAACGGTACTATACAATATAAAATTGTCTACATTCTTAATTAAAAATTAACATTTTTCCATTTTGAAATTATCCTTAATTGGGGACAATTCGTATGCAATTACAAATAAATTCTATACAAATACTTTTCAGACACAACAACAACAGCATGTGATGTAAGGGTTCACATGTCATTGTCTTCTTCTTCTCCTTCTTAAATTTCCTTTCAAGTTTCCCATTCAGCAATTAACCAAATGCAGCACCACCTTCAACTGTTACCATAGCATTGAAGCTCTACAAAGTTACAAAATTTATTGCTTCTTTTTTAAAAAAAAAAAAAAAGAAAAAAACCAAAAAGGAGAGAATATGTACTGAAATTAAAGGAACTCTGAAGGCGAAATATACACGTACGCTCTAATGTATGGCAATGAGTGGTAAACTCTGTCGAAAATAAATCTGAAATCAAGCAAAGTGCCAACAATTCATAGGGAAACGACAATAATGCCATCAAATACGGTATGATCCTCTTTGCTGTATTGCCTCTTCCTTTGACTCAATTTAATTGAATATGCACAAAAAGTAACGTTTAAAATATTGCAATAGTGACGACTATAAATTACTGTTATATTCAGTATGAGACACATTGGGGTGGTGAATGCCACCCTGTTACATATTAACAACAAAATCCATATAAATTTATTGAATAACAAAAACTTTCAATTAAGTGTAATAATATAGAATGTTGTTGATAAATTTCCATAAACTTGTGTAGAAAGTGTTTATAAAATTCGTTTCAAACTTTCTTCATAAAACATTTAGCGGTTTTCTGTTCGACTTTCTACACTCTACATTTTACATTATGTAAACAATAATAAATTTACAGTTTTACGTTCACAACTTTAAAACTTTTTCCTTACAGTGTTGTATATACTGTATATATATATATAGTTGAAATACTTACATTGCGGTATGGACCCCCGGAGGCAAACCAATGGGATCAACTTTAACAGTTACTGAACGTGAACAATAGTTGAGATCGAGAAATGAGCCACATTGTACAAATGGTTGGGATGACACCAAAGTTAAACGTACATTAAAGTTTAATTTATCTTTTGGTGCTGCAAACAATTCCAAAAAACAAGATAAAAGAATAACAATAACTATAATGAACAAAGTTACAAAAGAGCGCATTTTATATATATAGTTTAAAGATAATGTTTAACTGTAATTAAAAGCAATATTGTATTAAAAATAAAAATAAAATTAAATATATACAGACCGTACTCATCATCATGATAATTAAATAGATTTACTGTTAACTTAACTGTTTGTGGTAATGGACTCACGGACGTACAGACGTGCATGGATGGTGAAGCTATTTGTAAATATGAACATTAAAGCTAAATGGTTTTAGGGCTGATAGTATTTTTGGTGGGCGTGGCTTTTAGTTAACTCTGGACAATATAAATAGAAGGAGACCATAAGCATTCCAACAACATGTGACGGACATACGGACAAAAAATGTAAAAATCAAATCTATAGTAAAACCATTACAGCACATATCAACAGCAGAGACAAACGCAAAGCCAGAAACTGCAAAACACTTTGAAAATATTTAAGAAAAACAATCATTGTTTGTTTTTAATTATAATTGAACAACATTAACACACAGACTTAAGCATTCATATAAATTAAATTAATTTTTGAGTAAACGAATTAATTAAAGGCACACATATATAAACTCCTACAACCAATCAAAGTTAATAAGTAAAAATCTCTCTCCCCTCTCTATAATACCCTATTCATGTTTTCTACTTGTTAATACACTTTCACACATCTGTATATTTTCTCCCATTTATACTCGATTGCACACGTTGTTGGTTCTTTTACTCAATTGAATTTACTTGATGGCGTTGGATGTGTCGACGTGTGTGTGCGAAAAAAAAAGATGTGGGTATTAAATTGTAATTAACTGTTATACAAATGATTGAACACATGTAATGTGATGGCGGTGATGAAGAGCAGTCCTACTTTATATAAGCGTTGAGTGCGTGTGAGAGTGTACCTATGTGCATATGAAAATTATTATCAGCGCACACAATAAACTTTAAGAGGAATGTGTGCATAAAGTATACACTTCTTGCACATGTTTGCGTTCAGGTATGTACATAAATATTTTCTACTTTTCATATCAACAACAACAACAACAACAAGTAACTAATTAACAAGTGTTACGCTTTTAATCACATGTAAATATTTGATTTTGATAAAAGCAAAGTACTTGGGCGTTACATTACCTATTCAACCACCACTTACAACTTCCTACTTGAAAATATGTTTTTAAGGTTTCTTGATTAAATTTTTTTAAAGTTTAAGTTTAACAAAAGTTACTTTTTTTTTTTAACTGACTCTATACACAGCTTTACAAAAATATGCTCTCAGTGAATAAACTGTTAACGATTTTTAATAAGCATGAAAATAATTATTTGAAATTTGGGCTAATGCAAAACTATGGTTTTTATATCTATTTTGCCCTAATCTTGAGGTCATAGGGATTGTTTCTTTAGGGGTCACTTGTTTGTATAACAAATTCTTATAAATTTATTGAATAACTTCAACTGCTTAGAATCTATTCCTTTCTCTCTCTCTCCCCATCACCATTACATTTAATTGACTTCACATTTTGTTCTATGCAAGTCTTAAAACATCATGAGATAAATGTACCGCAGAGGGTCATAAAGTTTAACTAAATTTATATTGAATCTTTATCTGTTTTAGTGGTGAGTGAAACAAACTCGTTAACGCGTTGGAAATAGATATATATACATACATACATATATACATGTGTGTATATGTGTAATAACATATTGTTATTTGATTTTAATACACAGTTGAATTGTGTTTTGATTTTCGAATTATTTAATTTGTTTTCAACTGAACTACTATCTTCTGAGTTAATGAATTAATGTTGGAAACATGTGTGATGATTATCTTGTTGTTAATTTAACTTGTGACTATCAGTTGATGAATAATATGGTTTGTAACTTGTTTTGTGTTTGGGTACTAAATGCATAACAACCAACACATATGGTTAATATCTGTTCTATAAAGGCTTAATTTACTGGTAATGCAACGTATTGTGGTTTCACACATTCTCCCATTTGCTTGTTTATATCCACAATAACGTTCCATAAATAGAGAGATGTTTCCCTTTGGCATAAAACATATTGAATTTATTTACAAATGAGGAAGAGGAGTTTATAGCTTAACAAATATTATTATATAATAATTTATTAACATTGCTGAACTCTATGTATAAAGTAATTAATGAGAATGTCTCTTAATTTCCGATTACACCAAAACTGCTATGGTTATGAATTATATATAAAACGTAAAAAATATTTAAGGTCTAGGGTATAAAATGAATTTCACATTCTCTCGGTCCATGTAAGATACACATTTATCAGACGGACCTTATATTAGTTCATTTTAGTTTTAGGTTTCAAAGGCTTGCTGAGAAAGAAAGAAATAACACTATTTAGCTTTTCATCAACAGCTAAGACATGAACCTTTACTATAAAAGCCTCTAGAAATTATATTACAAAAAGCTTCACCACACAGAAAAAATCCTTAAAAGCATTATCCACCACATATAATACCCTATATTAATGTTTTGTACCGTGTAAAAGTTTCTACAAATATTATTTCAAGTGTACTTTCAATACGTACCCGCTTCGGTATGGTTGAAGAAAATTGGCTTTATGTTAACCACATATTCAACTGGCTTTTTTAAAACGCCTTGACGTAATTGTATGCCTTTGGAACTCTTTCCACACTGTACCGAAAATCTAAAATGAATCAAAAACAAATTTATTTTTCAAATTATTAACTAAGGCTGGATCAGAAATTTTTAAATTTCCCACCTTATCATATTATCTAGAGCACCACTATGTTCCACTAAATGTTCGAAGGCTTTTTCTACATTCAATAAACCGCTACCCTGAGCAAACTGATCAACATAATCCAATTTGGTGGCAGTAGCACAAATGGCACGTTTAATGCTAAACGGAGTATACGATATGTCCCGTTGTTTTAAAGCTGATATTAAGAGAGCTAAAAAGATGAAAGGTTAAAAGTAACTATCAAGAGTAATACAATGGTTTCAATGATTACCTATAGCACCAGCCACGTGGGGGGCCGCCATGCTAGTTCCATTCATCAACTGAGATTTAGTCATGGTGAATTGAGGTACAGAGGCAATAGCACCACCCGGCGCGCAAACAGTTATACCATGACCACCATCAATGCAAGGATCTCTGGAAGTCCAGGTGTAAACGTTAGCGGGTAACTTTTCACGCATAGCATATTCGGCTTCCATCATTTGTGGTGATACATAAGCCCCCACACCAATACAACAGTCCACTGGTAGATCGGGTGGTGTGCCTACTGTAAATAAGGCGGGACCATGATTACCTCCCGACACCACCCATACAACGCCGTACTTGCTAACCACTTCGTTTATTAGTTCACTAATGCGACTACAAGTATAAAAATTAAAATATAATAGATACTCAATACTTGCATTTTAAAACACAACAACACATTAATATCAATTTGAAATTTCCTTTCCTTTTTCTTCTATTTAGCACGCTCATAACAATCTTTTTTGTTAAACACTTATATGGCAACATATAAAATAACCAACAGGACAAATATAAAAAAAAACATTAACAAAAAAATTACCTTAGATACTGTCTTTGTTTTTTACGACGTTTTTTATCTACACTTTCAGGATAACTAACAATTATACGCCAGAAAGGAAATTTCAAAGTTGAAAATCGAATTGCTTTCATATTGATTACATCACAAATATATTTACCCGACATCCGACCAATGCGAATGTTCACCATAACTCATATTAATGACGTCAATTTTGCGGCCTTCGCGACACATTTCCATAACCTTCATCATGGCACGTACCAGACCAGTGCCAGTTTCCATCGAACCCAAACGACCATCACCAATGGTCATGGAAACAATTTTGGCATTCGGAGCTACACCATTTAAATCTTTACTCTCATGATTACCGCTAGCTATAGATGCCACATGAGTGCCATGGGGTGCTAAATTTATTCAATTTTATTTTATTATTTATTTTTAAAACGTCAAATTCTCTCTATAATATATATACTTACAACACATGCCCACAATTTCCAAAACATTGCCGTCATCATGTACATTGACCGATATGGATACGTAATCATCAATATTCTTAATTTCCCATGTTTTGCTATACTCTCCTATATGTATGGCATTCTCTAAATCACCCTTTATTGAAAAATGTTATTTTTACTGTTAACTATTAAAATAAATTAAATTTGTTTATTTTCGTACCTTTTCCGTTACATCTACAATGGCTTGCCAACCATTCTCCGTAGAATAGAGAATACAATCATAGGTGGTCTTGATCTCATAGTATGTTTTTTCATAATTATTCAGCAACTCTAGGGTGCCATCTAAATCATCTTTCACAAGTTTTTTATCCCAACTCAAAGACTTTGAATCTATATATTTAGTTAGATGTGTTTTTAAATAGAATGAGTCCCTAATACGTTTTCTAATATATTATATACCGTTATATTTTGACTCGAATTCATTAATTTTGCGTGTTATATCTGCTATAGCGGTTTTATGGGGGCCATCCCATTTTTTAATTTTATTAGCACTCAATTGATGCTCACGCACCTTGGCGGGACATATATCGAAAAATGTTTTTAAGCCTAAACGATATTCACCTTTAGCCGTATTGTTGGCTATCATTTGTGGTGTTAACTATTAAGAAAAATTATCATATATAACGACAAATATTATAAAATAATTAAATTAACTGTAAGTCACAAACTCACTTTTAATTGACGTCCTGAAAGGCCTGTAATGAAGCCCTTGTCATTAGCAATAACTTTTTTAGACATATCCACATCACCGCAACCGGTACAATCGAAACGCTCAATTACTTTTACCGACTTTCCATCACATAAATTCTACAAAAACAGTTATTCAAGCATGAAAAATTATTATTAAACGTCATAAAAACCCAATAAATTACTAAATTTCAAAAAATGTATGAAAATTTAGTATAATATACTCTGCTACACACATACATATATATATATATAATGACTTTGCAAACTAACCTCCAAGCCGGCAGCCCTCGGGTCCACACCAGAATCGAAGATGGCAATTGTAACATCCCGACCATCAAAATCTGGATATTTTTGCAAGAATCTTACAACACCGGTTTCTGCCTTTGGAATCAAGGCATTTAATGGAAAAGTACTATCCACCAAACCTCCATCAGACATTTCCTCTTGCACAGTCATATTCGCACAACTAACGGTATTTTGCTCTATATTAACACGATTTATAAAATGCCAATCACTTCTTTGCACACGATTCACTAAAATTATTTAACAAATGTAGACTAAAAATATGATGAAAATTTCTTGGCTACTATTCTCGTACGGTTTTTTCTTTTTTCTAAGTTATTAACACTTGACTATTTAGACAAAAAAAAAATGATGAAAATTTCTTGGCTACTTTTCTCTTTCAGTTTTTTTTTTTCTGGCGTTAATAAGACTTGACAGCTACTTTGCGAGGGAAAAACTGAAGATGACAAGAAGAAAACCCCTTTATATACGTTTGAGTTGTATAAAATCCATACAAAATATTATCAATCGTGTTGGTGAGATATAACCACATTATTTACTTCTTCTCTTCCATATAAGTAATATTATATTATCTTATGACTTTTTACTTACTATTCCACTTTATTTTCTTACCAACGGAACTTTTTTCTTAGAATGATATATATATACACTAAAGCTACATGTTAAAAAACTACGCGGATTTTGTTTAATAACAGCTGGTATAAAACAGCTGCTGCAATTTTTTTTATCGCAAGCAGAACAGAAATATTAGGTAGCATTCGCGTTGGAAGAAAATTTCTAAAAATTTATTAAAATATGTGGTTCGAAGTCTTACCCTCTGCAGCAATTATTACAGTGGCGATGTCCTTACCCATATACCTTACATATGGATTACACAAACTCTGTCTAGGCAATGTAAGTATGTGCAAAAATTTCTTGTTGGACTTGTAAAGTAAACGAATTTTTATTGAATTATTATATAATGAAGGTTTGAAACAATATGCTTTACTTAACATAATCAAAGAAAAAATTATATGAAAACTTGAAAAAAGTTAAATATTTGAAAATAAAAACTAAGTAATGTTGGTTTTTTATATACGTTTTTTTTTTTTTTTATATGTACTTTGCAGCCGTATCGCCGCTGTATGGATGAACGTTTCGATCGTGTTATGTATTTACGTGATCGTCGATTAACCGATAATCCTTACATACAAAACGTAAGTTGTAATCGTGTAACGTTTAATATTTGAAAAAAAAGTACAGTTAAATTTAAATGGCCTAAAGAGATAGAATTCTCTTAGAAACGTCTGCGAATTCATGTCAATTTGCTTGTTTACTTTTTATATTGTAGGGTCTGGAGAGTATACCCGATGATAATGATGATAATAAAACAGATTGAATTTATGAATTAATTAAGAAAAAATAAATGAAACGGTTAATAAATGTGCTAACTATCTATAGAGATTTTTCAAATAAGTAAACAACTCTGTCTCTTCTTTACTCAAAACAAATTCAGATATTTTAATGAAACGCAAAGCCACCCTTATATTCCCTCAGGATATTAAATAGCAAATCCCCCACCCTCTTTAGAAATAACTGTCACTTTTCATATACAAAAGGCGTCGTCATTCAGTGTAGGGTGATTGTTTGTTAATTGTAGTGGATTTGCGAGGAATTATTTTTATTCAATTTATTGCAATTTTATAACAGATAAACTAGTTTTTAGAGGGTTTTTCTTCTTTAAGTTTTTCATGGCTTAAATGATTGTGTTTAGCTAAGAAAAAGCCGGCAAATATTTTCTATTAAAGTGCTTTAGCTTAATATATGCATTGCAGTAGGTGGGTGTGTAAGCTTAAGTTTTTTAGGGTCATTTACAATTATTAAGAATGGTTTTTGCGGCATCGAGACTTTTCATTTATTTTTGCAATATTTTGCTTGTGTTTGCCATATTTGCGAATTGTATTAAAAGAGTGGAGGCCACAATGGGCCACCACAAACATAGTCACCTTTTGCGTTACCAAAGACAAACTGATACTTGGCAACAGAGGGAGAAGGGCTATTGTGCACCATATAATGGTAAGATATGTGAGAATTACCTGCAAGGCCAAGTGTGGTATAGCCGTGAGGATCCAACAGGAGGCTGGAGAAACGAACAGATCACCACCGCTTTATGGGGCGAAATTATTACCGAGCTGAACGGCTTATGTCGCCAAGCAGCAGAGGTTAGTGCTTCTATTATAACCACAGAGTTTGCCCTTTTATTTCATTGCATCTTTTGCCAATTAGAAAATGTTGTGTACATATGCATTTCCGCGATGCATTTTGGAAAACGGTGTACCTGTTAAACTGCCATTGTGTCATGAAGATTGTACAGCCGTCCATTTGCAGTACTGTTATAATGATTGGGTGTTAATAGAAGAGAAGAAGGAACGGAATATTTTCATAAAAAATCGTGGCCATTTTCGTTTACCCAATTGTTCCATTATGCCAAAATATAATCACAACATCCGCAAACCGACATGCTCTTATATAGGTCTAACTGAACTTAATGAAGATGAAATTAGTTGTAAGTAGGGATACAAAGAAATTGATTTGATTCGACCCCAAATATGCGTGTTTATAATAATTTAGATGATTGTCGCAATGGAAAGGGACGCTATTATTTGGGTACTATGAATATTTCCAAAACGGGTATACCATGTCAACGGTGGGATAGCCAATATCCCCACAAGCATATACAACCGCCTTTAATATTTCCCCAAATAGCTGAAGGAGAGAATTATTGTCGTAATGCGGGCGGAGAAGAACCTCAACCGTGGTGTTATACAATAGATGAATCGGTGCGTTGGCAGCACTGTGATATACCAATATGCCGTAAGTGTTACCAATTCTTCTTCTTGCGATTATAATTATTTTATCTCTCTTTCCCTAGCCGACTATGTTGATACTTCCTTGAGAGATGTTGAACCCATACAGATGGAAGCATATTTTACACCATCATTAATTTTTTTATTGGCTGGCATTGGTTTTATACTTATAGTAACATTTCATCTCTTTATATTATTGCTGTACAAAATATCCAGAGGTAAAGAATTTAGGTCAACAGTACAGTCAACAACTCAGAACATCAATGCTGATTGTCCCCAAAATGGTGGTGGTGGGGATAATGATGATTCAATCATTAATGATATAAGGATTAGCGAGGAGTCTTTAAAATGCAGTACTATAAAAAGCATTGCTACCATACATAATGTTATTCATGCGGAACCACCACCTAAGCCCAAATTAAATGCCAAATTGGAGAAATTGGAATATCCTCGCAATGACATTGTTTATGTGCGTTCCTTGGGTCAGGGAGCATTTGGGAGAGTGTTTCAGGTAAATTAAATATATGATTAGTTAATTGATTAAAACATTGAACTATTTTTTTCAGGCCAAAGCACTTGCTTTAGTAACAGGCCAAGATAATGATTTAATGGTGGCGGTTAAAATGCTAAAAGATGACGCCAGCGATCAAATGCAAATGGATTTTGAACGTGAAGCTTGTCTGTTGGCCGAATTCGATCATCCCAATATCGTCAAGTTGCTGGGCGTGTGTGCTCTCGGTCGACCCATGTGTTTACTATTCGAATTCATGACACCTGGTGATCTTAGTGAATTTTTACGCTCTTGCACCCCATTTGCCTTGCATCAGCATTTACCGCAACGTAAACCCCTTAACGAAGGCCATTTATTGCAAATTGCTGCCCAGGTAGCTAGCGGTATGGTTTATTTGTCAGAACGAAAATTTGTCCATCGCGATTTAGCCACCAGAAATTGTCTGATCAATGAGCAAATGATTGTAAAAATTGCCGATTTCGGTTTATCACATAAAATCTATTTACAAGACTATTATAAAGGCGATGAAAATGATGTTATACCCATCCGTTGGATGCCTCTGGAAAGCATTCTATATAATAAATTTTCTATAGAATCTGATGTATGGGCGTATGGCATTTGCTTATGGGAGATATTCTCATATGCTTTGCAACCCTATTATGGCATGACACACGAGGAAGTTATCAAATTCATTAAGGAGGGTCACGTGTTGAGCTGTCCGGATAATACACCATTATCGGTGTACGCCCTAATGAGACGTTGCTGGAATCGTAAGGCGAATGAACGGCCCAGTTTCAATGAGATCAATCACTGTATACAGCATAGTATAGTGGAGTTAAAGTGTAAAACGGATTTGGCATTAGGAAATTAACATTTCTGCATCGAGTTGACAAAGGGGACAAAACGTCGTTTATGATTATAAACTTTTACGATATAGCACATGTAGTGTAGGGTGCAAACACATCATCATCGAATCATACGAAACATTTACATTTCTAAAGGTTGTTCTCTTGAGTGTTCCTCAACTTTTTCTACAATAAAGATCTCAAGTCTATATATAAAATATATAATAACATGAAAACTAAAGGTATTCCTTATAAAAAGCCCGAACAATTTCACAATTTATTTACAAAACAAAAAAAAGTAGAAATATTTATGTAAAATTGTAGCAAGCACGTTTCTCCCCATATAAAAAAAAATTTAGTGTAACAACAAATATCTCATAGAGAACGTTTTTATAAATGTACATTTATTTTCCAATTAATGTAATAGTATATACAGTTGATAGCTGTATAAACATTTTGCAAAAGTTTTTTTTCTTTTTTTTAAATTAAATCAAGTCCAATATATATATCACAGCTTACGTAGTAAACTAATATTTATTATGTATATGCACATATCAAAAATCATTCGAATAATAATGATATGGATTGTTTTTTAAATAAACTACAAAAATTTTGGACAATTTTTATTGTTACTCAAAACCAAACGATCAGGTTCCAAACTTAATTGTTTTAAGGCATCATAGATTTTGGCACGTATTTCAACAGGAAAATCCCGTTCACGGCCCAATACCCAAATCTGATCCGCATAACCTAAAGAACCTAAACTGCCGCAAGACCACATTATCGCATAATTATCATAATCCGTGTACAGAATTTGATATTTGCCAGAGCCAGGTAATAAACGTGCTATAACTTCCGGTATACGGGTATTGAACTAAGGAGTAATGAAGGTGAGTATAATAAAAAATTCTATTATTTTATAAATCACTTTAAAATCCATTATAGATGATTTATGATTTTCGGGAGTAGCAAAACCACGATTTACCGATAGATTGCTCGTTCTATAAAGGGAATGAAAACAGTTTTGATTTGATTACAAAAACATTTCCTTTACTTACAAGCGATTAATCGTTTTTATTTCCACGTCCAATTTGAAATTATTATATTTGGCAATATCCTCAGAATTTACAGCAGAAAACTCCAAGGTGGTACAGCCTGAAGCAATTTCTGGTAAGTAAAATGAACGCTCCACCTCATACCACTTGCCTAAGACCTAGAAATAGGACATAAAACAGGCCAGCTTATCAAGTGGGAGAGAAGTTCTCTAGCACCTGAATCGGTGACTTTAACTTAATTATATATATTTATTTTTTAATGTAAGGTCAACTAAACAATGTTTAAATCTGTAATTTAAAAAAATAATTCAAAAAAAAAAAAACCGGTCCGTTTACTTTAATCAAAATAAATTCTTGCAGCTTAAAAACATTAAAGGCCACACTTGGCATTCGTAAGACATCAAATAAAAAAACCAATTAAATCATAAAATACAGCATTTGATAAAAAAATAGAACCCACAGCCAGTAAATTACTGGTTTACCCTCATCTCTCCGGGTAGATATGAAAATATTATTACATAATACAAAAGCGTAACGTGATTAATTTGTTTTTTAATCAAATCAATTATTATCTAAGTGCTTAGGATTCTTAAATTTTCAAAATGTTACATTATTTATATTATCTCTCTCTCTCTCTATCTCGCTCTCTCTTTGAATCAAGAGTATAGTAAAGATCAAGTTTATTTATTATTATTATTGCACTCTTTGACCCCTGGCTAATATAAATATTCATTGCTTACATTGTCATTCATACATATAACGTTTTATATATGATTGAAAACATACTTCTTATTATTTACAAGAAACTACAGTTACCATAATCTATTTTATTCTTGTTAGCTCAAATTTCCCATATGTTTCCAACTAATAAAACAGATATAGACGAGAGAAAAAGAGTAACATTTTACCGTGCATAACGTGCATTTCATTTGTTAGTATTAATTTACAGTTTTATTATCATTTTACTTACACGACTCATATTAAATTTCGGCATTGAAGGGTACTTGGGGCAACGACCAAAACCCACACCAATAACGGGGTCCATTAATAGTAGAAATAAATACAAGATAGTATATGATTTAATAAATAAACTGCTCATAACGAAGCGACTGGACAATAGCAGCAACAATAATGCCATTATTGAGGGCAATAATTTAAAGAGTTAAGCACCCACAGATATTTACAAAATTTACACGCTGTTTATTTTTATGTATTTTGTTGCCTATTTTTATATTTTGGTTTTTGTTCCTTTTTTAATAGTTCACGAAAACCATAAAATATTTATCAATGATATTTGAAACGAGTTTTGAATATTCATACAAAAGCAATTATCAGTTGTATTGTATGAAGTGAGGTGACAGTATCTTTTTATTCTTTTATATATTTATAAACTGTACGCTATACAGATTTTATTGTCTCATTTATATTAATTAGTATAGCATAATATTTATAATATAATTTTTTATTTCCTTTTTATATAAACTTTATATAAACACGTGCCGCTGTGAAGGCACATTAAGTACATACGGTAGCAGAAAAATGATGTGAGAATATTAATAGGGGAAGTGTGTATACGTATTAAGGAAAAAATTTCAGTAAATCATGGAAGTAAAGATATTTCTCTATAATCGTTATCATAATATATGTACTTGCATGAGATAAATATTCATTTTACACAACAAATTGGACAAATTTCTTTAATCAAATTTAACCGTTATTCATGAATTATAATAAATTTTTAAGCGTGCTTTTATACCTCTACTATAATTACATACACAATACGAGAAACTTAATTATGACAATTTCTTATAGGGCATTCAATTAAATGTGTACGCATTGTCGCGCATGTGCTCACTTACTACCTCTATTATGTAAACATACACAACATGTGTAAGTAATAAAAACAACAGAAACAAGCTTATACGAAAAAAAATTATCTTGCATATGTAAACACAAATATCAAAAAAGTAAAACAATAACAAAAATATACAGATTATGAAATATTTTTCTTTAAAAGCAAATCGATTTTTAGAGGAATATAAAAATCTCCAGTAACGGACCACTTTTCACAATGTATACTTCAATTAAATACTTAATACGAACAAAGAAAATTTGCCACAATTTAATTGTGTTAATTTTAACAATTTATATTGCAAACGCTTTAATAATGTTACGTTTTTTCAAACATTCGCTTCTTATGTAAAAATTATTCAACTTATTATTACTTAGTGAACTTTCTTCAATTATATATAACAAGTAAAATTTGAAAAATGTAAATAATTTAATTTATTATTATGCAAAAAGGACACCGCAACCATTCATTAAAAAAATATAAATCACATTTAACGTTGTTAACACGATGACGACTATTGGTGAACTATTTTTAAACAGAACTGAGTGATTATAAATAAATCAAAGTTTGAATAAAAGAGAATCTACTCTACCATAAGCCATTGCGTACCTCTCTCATAACTTATTAATTCCAATACATACTTACGGACTATATATATCACAAATAACTGAATTTTTCGTAATTTTTTCACAGCACAAACGCTTTAATATGGAAATATATAAACCGTTACTGTTTTTCATTCATAACAACAGAAAAATAAAAAGTTCGTTTTTTACTTTATTTCAATTAATTGAATAATTATATTTTTGTCTTTTGCTGCATAATATTTGTTTAATAAATAACTTTCTTAATATTTAAAGCTCAGCGTAAAAACACGTTAATATAACTAAAACATTAACCGATGAATATGTGAAAAGTATAATTGAACTAGTTCAAAAAAACTGATGATTCAAATGAACTTTAAGAACATACTTTGAATTTTTCACCTCAGCGCTGGAGCTGTTTTTATTACATACCGGCTTGTTATCTTCTGACACAGTAGTTTTCAAGCAAGTGCGCTTTAGATAGTTTAATGAAATCTAATTATTATAGGAATGATTATTATTAGCGAAAAAACTTCATAAACCTTGAGATTAAAGTATAGAGTGAACAATTAAGTTATTTGCTGGTGTATATGTATAATAAAAAGCAAAGAAAAAAATTTTGCTTATAAGGCACCAAAAATAAGTAAACTTAATACAACACACAAAACCAAAATGTACATTAAAAAAAATCATAAAATCTTCTGTAATTTATGTAATAAAAATTGTGTGTGTAATAATAAGCTCATTAGTTTAAATTTCATATAAAGTTATGAATAAGTGAAAATTTTACGCAACATTGCCGGAAATATGACGCAGCATTGCCGGAGAGAAATATTTTTTATATATAGGATTTTCTTTTACAATGTTACCACTTTTAAATCCATAATCTTACCACTCTGTTTTTGTAAAACTTCTTGCTATTTACACATCTCTAGTTCTGTAGCAAATTGCATGTTTTAAGTGAAGTGATGAAGTTAAAATTTTAAAAAGTGATGAAAATTTAAAAGTTTTATTGGAAAAACCGTAGAATATAAGTGTTAGTATACTTTTATAACTGAGTTTTTAATTTTTTTTTTTTATATATAAAAGCATGAAAAAATTCCTGTTCCTTATGTACAAAAAAGTGCGCCCATCTAATGATTTGCTAAAATATATTTAATATCTAAGTGAAATTACACTAACGTTTTGTGGTGTAATTCTTTAAGCCGTCATTACAGTAATGTGACGCAGTATTGCCAAGTGTTTTTTTTTTTTTTTTAATTTTTGAAAGTGTTACTTATTCACTTAAGGAAGCGGAAATTGTTTGTCTCATTTGTAATTTCCACCGATATTCTTCAGTTATAGAAAATGGTAAGTGAAAATTATTTTTATTTTTGTATAAATAATAAAAAATGCTTTTTCTTTATTCAATACATATGCTTTGTAATATAATATAAAATTTAAGTTTACATAAAAATTGTTCCTTCATTGTTGTTGTTGTTTTTATTTTTATCAATACATTTTGGTTGTTGGTTCTTGTCTCATTATTTTGATAATAATTATTATTATTATATTTTTATAAAAAAAAAGAAATTTAACTACAATTATTTGTGCTTCTTCTTCATAATGTTATTAGGTTATACAAAATATGAGTAAATAATTATTTGCAAAATATTTTTGTGAGGGGCGAGTGGTGCATTACTAATAATTATTATTAAATTCTTTTGCATGCAATCCTTATCTATGCTGTTGCTTTGATATATTTACGTGTTAAATACATACACATTGAGAGTTTTGATTCGTTTTTAAAGGTTTTGTGGAACGTATGTAAAAGTAGTACTAGTTATATATATTTTATTAGATGAGTGTCAATTATTTTTTTATATTAAACCAAAATCGAAATTATTTGATCACCTTGACAAAAGAGGAGAAGCATACTACCTTTTGTTATTTTGTTTTCAAAATCCAGAGGGAGGCATTTTTGCCTTAGAATTGGTCTTACGTTCATATGTAATACATGCCCTACACCTAATAAGTATTTTTTGTTATAATTTTTTTTTTTGAATCACTAAAATTTACATGAACACAGAAGGATATGCTATTCCCAGGAGACTTTGCCATATAATTTTTGTGTCCGTTTATATAGAAAAAATGTTTTCTTTCAAAACCAACAAATTATTCTCAATATGGAAAAATATATTATATGTTTTTTTTTATAACATAGGATAACATGTAACTAATTCATAGACACAGACGTATATGTGTGTATATAGATATATAAGGAATTGGAAAATGTCTTGCATTCTTACGTACATATATTTATATATATTTATAAATATATATGTATATATATATATATATGCATAAGTGCATTCTTTAATGTGGCGTTATTGTTTATATTTGGTATTTATGTTGATTTGATTGAACGGTTTGAAGTCAATGATGTCGATGATGATAATCTTGACGATTAAGTCTAATGCAACTCCAAACGTTCAGTTACGTATACTTTGGCAGTGGCTGGAGCATTTGATCTTCTTACGGCAACTGATATAATAATACCTAGGGCCACAAACACCATGCCCATAGCATTCATTATATAATGTTCAATTTCGGAATTACGTGTACTGGAAGTATTTTTTTTTTTTCATTCTTATTTTGAAGGAATGTTAAGTAGTAAACAGAATCTTTTATATACCTTGAGACAGTCTCTGCAAGAGCTAATTGACGTTCCGTTTCTATAAGGCCGGTTACACAGGTGGCTACAGCCATCATAAAATTGGCTAATCCGAAACTGGCGTGTATGGGTACCATGGCCGAGCGACAGCTATAAGTGCGACTCTCGCAGCACAGCAATATCAAAAAACTAAAAAACAAAACATAATGTTCATAAATGGCACAATTATTACAGTAATAATTACACTCTGCACCACTTAATGCTTTATTTACCTAAAGAAACCCACCACGAACTGCATCACAAACATGCCCATAGTAACCAAGCCTAACCAGGTATGTAAACTGTAAAAATGTGGCTTGGGCGGTTCAGCTAAATTGTGTGAATTGAATACAGCAAGGAATGCCATGGCAATGCAGGGTATAGCAAAAGCTTGGAATAGCATGTGAGTCAATTTCACATACAAATGTTTTAGGCAGCGGCACAAACGATATAATAGGATAGCTACGAAGAAAGAGACAGGCTTTGCTTCATATTCACATATAAATGCTTCTTTCCACTTACAAAATCCCGAAAATGTTATAAAACCCATCACCATTAGCACGGGATGCATGTTGAATTGTAATTCTGGATTTTCATGCCAAGCAAAACCGCCACGATAGAATATCACCCAGAATAGAGTCAAGACCAGTACACCAATCAGCAGTACCGTTGACAGCATTACGATTAAGATATACTCAAACCACGAGCAAAAATTCCAAGCATTCTCGGGATCCTCCTCATAACGTCTGCAATTGAAAATTAACAGAAAAGGAAAAATTATTATATTTTTGGCAAAATTATTCGGCAATCGCCATAAATCGTTTGTGTATATGCCTACGGGCTGGTACGTCTTTTCTGTCCGTGATGCATCACGCTATTCAGCTCTTTTATAAAATCTTGATTCATTTTGCTACTGTTCTCTTGCCGGTCTTGTTTAAGTGATAAGAAACTTTGTACACTTTTCGGGAATGGCCTCCAAAATGACATCTCCCTTTTATTTAATGTTATTCTCTCTTTAATTATTGTCGTAAAAAAGCTGGTACATGACAGCTTTATAATTTAATACTTTTCTTATTGTTGTGTTTTTTGAAAACTTTTTCTTTCATTACAAATCAAAACAAACAGAGTCAGAAAATAAGTTCAAGGTTCAATTATATTAAAATCAATTAAACATTTCAAACAATAATAAAATTCGAAGTGAAATAACCGAGTCTGCAACGACTGCGTATATGAAAAAATTGCAATGAATTCAACCACTTCCTCTAACCTACAAATATTTGAGGGCATAGATTCTCGCATATTCTTGGCAGCCATCCCATTTTTTGTATTTTTCTGTGCTCTTTGTATACCCGCACTGTATAACACGAAGAAAATAAGGCAGATTGGACGCAGAGTGATCAGTAGCACTAATATGTTATTATTATTGTATTGAAATAGAAAATTTGAAAATGAACGTTTTGTGATTTATTGATAAAATTTTGCAAAGAAATCTTCAAAATGGCGCACATCTTAACTTTCATTTCATAACTATTTGTGATGGGTTTCAAATGAAAAGAGTTAACGAGTCTAATACTTTTAGATTAAATCCTAAAGGGCTAAATATTTCTAATTTCACCAAATTTTACAACAAAACAATTATTTTACAGATGAATGCATGGTGAATATCACTGTTAACAAATTACAGGCCCATCGACTATTTGCACATAATCTAAATACACATCCCCTGGCTTAAAATTCATTAGCTTTCTATAAAGCTGGGTATGCATATATCAGCTTCCTAATGGAAAAGACCTCAACCTCTACCACAAAGTAAAAATATAAGAAAAACAACAACACAGCTCAACATAGAACCAGAGAAACTAAACCTGTACAAACTCCAACCAACTCTTCAACAGGCCTTGAAATTAAGAAAAAAAAAAAAAACAGAAAAAAAACAACCGTTATAAAAAAACTTACATTGCATGAATAAAAAAAAAAAACACTTTCTAACTTGCTAAAATACCAACACTACTACAACACACACTAGCTGAAGATGATAAATCTCAAATCTCAAATACAATCGTACAGGTAGTGAAATTTCGTTAAATCTACCTTGAGATGAACATTTTCATAATCACGATGTTAATGCTGATAATGATGATGCTATTGCCGTTGCGTTGCATGCAATCAACACATAATACACATGCAGCCCCAAAAAAAAAAAAAAAGTGAGAGAAAGGTGGTGTTCAATGTTTGTTTGTTAAACAATTCATACGATTATGCTAAACGTGTGTATGTGAAAAGCAATAAGTTGGCTTACTACAGTAGCTAGTTGAGCTTGCCTGCTTGTGCTTGCTTGCCTGCTTGCTTTGCTTATTATTATTATCGTGCCAATGAGTCGATAGACGTTTATTTTGACTATGTAATAAACCACAATGGTCGTGGCTACGGCTATAGTCTTGTCTAGAGGTCTGGTCTGGTCTCTAATGTTTTGCTTTAAGTTTAAATTTATTCGGCATACTAATAACAATAATGTAATTATTGTTGTTGTTGTTGTTTTTGCTGTTGTTTTGAATGAAAACATAATTGATTACAATGCTAAATGCAGTTCAATGACTCAACAACGTTTTTTATATCGGATGGGGTTCAAGCTCAAGCTATGCTTTTGTGTGTGTTTGTGTCTACAAGAAAAGTTTTTTTATCACGACACTTCAACTAAACATATAATCACGTTTTTTCTCTTCTTTTTCTTCTTCTTCTTCTTCTTCTTCTTCTTAACAAACAAGTTGTTAGTTTTTTGATAGAAAATATTGTAAAAAGAAAAATTTTCGATAAATTTTTCCCAAAAAAAAAAAATTTCTTCCGTTTTCCTTAACTTTCCCCAAATTAATAAAAAAAAAGTTATAGCATAAGAGTATACTTTAATAATTTCCTCAATCTGCTCGTGCAAGTATTTATTATTTAATAAGAGACAAGAGCAGTGTACGAGTGTACTGCTGTGTATATGTTATGATGTATATTTATGTTTATAAATAATTGAGACATTAGATATTTGCTATCAACGTTATAATCTTAAAAAGCCTGGTCGGTTAAGCCCATATTATTGTTTATGTACATACGTCGAGTGTCTGCTATAATCGCATGTGTGTGTTATATGATGATTGAATTATTCATTCATTTATATGTGATCATTTTATTAAACTGTTGCCTGTGATATCATCTCTCATATGAAATTCATTTAAATACAAATGACTGTTAATAGCCAAGACATCCAAGTTTAGATTTTGATCAATAATTGATAAAGTAGTAGTAGTAGTTCGATCAGAAATGAATGAAATTCTTCACTCACGACTAAGAAAATGCAATAATTTGGCATAATTTGAAAACAACCAGATTTAAACAAATTAAATATGGAGCAAAATCTCATCTTTTTTAAATAAATTAGAAAATATTCTTTAATCCTCGTTATAAGTATTAGTTTGCCACGCCCGCAATTCAGATTTGACCGAGTTATTGTTTTCTTTTTAACAAATTTAAATAATTTTCTGCATTTTATTTTCACTGTTTTTCTTTGCCAAACTCTACTAATTGCTGTAGATCTCCAGGCGGAATTGTAAACTAATTAAATTTGAACTTTTTCCTTTTGTTGTGACAAATTGTTACCGCTAGCAGTCAGATCTAATTAAATCAAAACATCATGTACATAACAACGACTTTCCTTTTCATATTTTACAGGCCTTGGGCACTGAAAATTATGATGCATTGTTGCTATGCTACTAAAACGTTAATTTAGAATTATGGAAGATATTTATATTAAGTAATGAACTGCAGACAACTACTACAATAACAATAACAATAACAACAACACAAAACCAGGGAAGTCGACGATTTGTTTTTAAATTAAACAAATTTTTATCTTAACACATTTCTCCACCCTTTCGCCAAACCTATCATTAGGAAAGAGGAATAATTGACAACAACAATAACAACAACTGACAACGTAAACTGTCTACATTTTTATAATGTTTTTATGTAAAGTGTATGTTTGTCATTCCGCTTCTAAGAACCACAAGGGAAGAGAGGCCTACAAAACAAATCAAAATCTGAATCTATTCACAATTGTAAATTTTAAGATACTGAGATGTCATTTTAAAAAAAGAGAAATTCTATTTAATTCAGAACCATGCTCATATTCGAAAAAATTCCTTTTGTAGTTACAAAAATTAAGCTATGAATTTGAACCCTTGCGCAAAATCCTACCTTTTAGTTGATAAGTAATGCTTACGCTATAAGATCGTAATCGATGCATATCATGCCCATGCTTTTGAAAGAAAAAAAGTGGAGGATATTTAAGATAAGACCTAAGCCAAATGTAGGATTCTTCCCTTGTTTTTTCTTTAATTTTTATATGAATGTATTCGGTGCGTAAAAGGGATAGAAAGAGAGAACGAGAGAGAGTATGGTACAAGTTGAGTGTCTGCTGCAATAAATGCATTTATGCATATAAAATTTGATTGTATCTTTATAGTTACAATTATTGTTGTTGTTGTTGTTGTTGTTGATTATTCGTTACTATCCGCTTTCATATACAATTTATACATATTAAAAAGAATGAAAAAGAAAACCATTTTATTGTCATTGCACGCAAACACGACTTAAACTGCAATTGCGGCCACTTCTCTACACCAAGATAATAGATATATAGCGAATAAAAATTCTATACACACATACATATAAAGTGAAATTCTACACATGTTAAGCTGTAAATATAATTGAATGCACTCCTTCCTCCCAACGTATTATACTTAAGCGGTAACCTGAACAGTGATGGAAGAGAAATGAAAAAATAGCTATGGAAAGATAGACAGACAGACGAACAGACAGCAATATACACGCACATATGTATAATAATTTAAGCTGTCAGTGCGTGGTTTTAACTAATGACAATAACTACAATGAATTTATTTACATTTGTCTGTTCACATATGTGTGTATGTGGTGTGAATGGTATGCAGGCACATGTTTTAATATAAACATGAAAGTATATAAAATTACGTTCGTTACGATAACTAAAGTCAAATTTCGTCTGCATAGCTACATGAAATAATTTTAGTTTTTTTTTCTTTTTGCATTCTCTCTAATCTAAATTGAGTAATTTACTTGTTTTGCCTCAAAAATGTGATCTGTAGCTTAAACACAATTTTACATGGACATGGACAGACAGTCACGGTTAAATCAAATTCAAACTTTAATTCTGAATTGATCCGAATGATTGAAGGTGGATATGGTTTAGGAGTTACAAACATTCGCACAAATTTAATATAAAAACTAAATTTGCCTTGTGGATAATGTTAATAACAATAATAATTCATTTCAAATGAAAACAATTGTTAGGAGTTTTGTCATAAATACTAAAACAAATTCTTACACGATTCCTATAGCAATTTGTTATGAGTAATAAATATATTATAATACGCTATAAATGAATAATTGAAAATTAACATTTTGACATGAGTTCCACATCTTCTTACGTTGATTACAAATTACTACAGACTTGCTTTATTTATTGTTCTAATTATTGTACCATAGAAAAGAAAAAAGAAAAACTTACGTTGTTGTTGTACCACGCGGCATTTTATTAAGATGACGTTCACGCATTTAACAATTATCAGCAGTAGCACAAACAAAAATATATATATATATATATATATATATGTATACTGTTAAGGTAGAGCAATGTTCTCTAATTGATGCTTTTTATCTCTCAGCACCAGGCACTCACTGCTTATTTATGTTTGTTTGTTTGTAATTATCTGGCACTTGGTTAATTATTTCATAAATTTTTTTATTTATTAGTATTGTGAATAATTTTCTAGGGAATTTTTATAGGGAGAAAATGGGTTTTTGCATTTAATTAAAATGACAACTTTCATATCCTCCCTATAAGATGGGAGGTATACTAATTTGTCATTCTATTTGCAACACCCACAACAACGAGATGTCAGAGACCTTACAATGTAGATATGCTTGTATGTCTGTGTGTCACTCGCATAGTCTAGGTTTCAAAATTAAAGAGGAAGAAGAAGAATAGTGTACAACATATTTTTACTGCATAGAATATATGTACATATATACTCGTATATCATGCATCGTTTTCTAACAATATTGTTCCACTGACATTTCTCTTTGGGTGTTTTCTACGATGTTCAATTAAGTATGTAAATAGTGTACGTAACTGATTAATTTTGTATTCAATTGTTGTTCGGTTGTTTGTTTTTAATTTGTTACACTACAATGCAACAAATTACCTATTGTTGTTGTCTTGATTTTTCTACTTTTTTTATTGTTACCTCAACTTGACTCACTTGAGAAAACTCTAAACTAAATGTATCTCACAAACTATACATGAATACACGAGATCAGAAATGATGAGAAACTAATCATTGGTTAATCAATAATAATTAGGTGAGAATCTAGTGCGAAAAAAAATTCACATACTCTTAAATAATTACGAAAATATCAAGATGTTAAGTTCAAATTACAATTCTCACGAAATAAAATTAAAATTAAAAATATTTCTATTTTTTATATACATATACTTTGTATTAGTGTAATATGAAAAAAAAAAAAACAAATAATTTTCAATTCTAAACAATTATGTTGAAATTTGTAGTGATGAACTGTGATGGTGTGTGTTCAGTTCAGTTGATTTTTCTTTTGTGTTTAGTTTAGATATTAGATGTTATTCCACAAAATCAAAACATATTTTTCCCACTATTTGTTTCTGTTTATTTATTTATTTCTAATTAATTTTTAATAACTCTTTCAAAGCTGTCACTTGATCGTGCTTTTCTACTTTTCTCACTTCTATTATAATTATTCTACTAAACAATTTATTTATTTTTATTTTATATATTAATGATAATAAAGTGAAGAAAAAACCTCTCCGTTATATATATTTCCTATGAACCGTTCGCTATGACTTGTTCTCATCAACTAATCTCTATGATGTTTACTTCTCTGAATACAAAGTGATCGTTACTGTAATGTACTGTTGTGACAAGCTGTTTAAATATTAAATATTTAAATTTAACAGAGACTGTTAGAGAGCTCAGGGCTTTTACTGGCATTTTCTCAAAACTCATAAGTTTTTCTCATCGCATTCAATTAATTTTCTTCTTTTCTCTCTCACACTAAAGCTTTCTCGTTCTCTTTTATTTATTTTCACTGTTTAGAAATTATAAGGGTTCAAAACTTTACTAAACTTTCTTTAGTATGTTCGCGTAAGGTTTATGTATTAAGTAGATGGTGTAAAGTTTGCGGTTACATGTCAATGTGAAGCACCTTCACAAATTGATATCAGATTCCACAAATGTTGTAAAAAAAATGAATTTAGTTTGAGACATATTAAAATATATCTTCTATTTATAATTTTAGAGTCGTGCCCTGTAACTAATTGCGCTCCTTCTAATAATAAGCACAATGTAAATTTCTGTAAATGAATTTTTTTTGTAAATTGTGGGCGTGCTTGTTAACAAATCCCCTCTACTTTTGGCATATTGATGAACTATTATATATGTAAATATATGTAATAAATTAAACTCCATAGAGATTTTTAATAACTGCTAGTATTTGTGATTTAGTCTAAGCCAAATTTAGTTTTCTTTCTTGTTTTTCATATAATTTACATTTTTCTCTTTAGATTATTCAGTTTTAAAGTTTTTTAAAGTTAACTAGTTTTCATTCTCTTTTATAAAATATTCTTTCCTACATTATCCTCACCTCCATCCGTTTTCTAAAGACTATCCTTTATGGCAAAGTTTGTATAGATTTGTATCAATGTGTATGTTTATACATATGTGGGTTCCTGTGTATGTATTGTTTTTTTATATATATACATTGTGTACCGGATTCAACAGTTTATCGCGTGTCATTTATTAACTTATGGCCTCAATCTTAAAAGTTCTTATTACTAAAGTCAGGACATTAAGGGCATGGTATGTGTTGTCTGTTTGTTTGTTGGTTGGTTAGTTTGTTCAAGAGTCAGGGGTATATAATTCAAAGCTATTAAATGTATAAATGAACCGCTAAAATCAATTTTCTTTTGTCTTTTTAACGTTCTAAACCATAACCATAAATTTCTTTAACGTAATTGACTGTTATTGGGGTAATAACCCAGAAAAAGTGAATTCTATTTTTTTTTTTTTTTTTTATATAAATTGTGTTGATTTTATTTTAAAAATTCTATCTACCTAAATATCTATATATTAAGTTGTTATTAATACCGGTACAGGTAGAAGGACAACAGGGCGTATGATAAAGAATTATATTATTTAAAAAAACACTTATACGTCTAACGAATATCTCTTAAAATCAAATATTTAGCGTAGAATCTATATTATTGAAATTTAGACCCCATCGAACAATTTCCCAAAGTTTTTTTAAAACAACGAACTATAAACAAATCTTCTTCTTTTTGTCTCAATTTTATCTTAATTTCTTTTTCTTTATATCAAGATTACCGAACAACCTTTTAAGATAACAATTTGTAAAAAAATAAAAAACGTCATTCTCTATCATTCATTGTTCCTAAATAAACACTTCATCTTGTCTATCATCTTCAACAGTAACAACACCTTATCATTGTACGCTCCATATAAGACGGCAAGGTATATTATGTATGTCATTCCATTTGCAACACTCAGAAGGAGATTTCAATATATATAATAATGATCAGCATCAAAAACTGACTCGATCTAAACATATATATTCCATCTATCCATCTGGCGTTGGCACTCTCAAGGTCGTAAGTGTTGAAATTTTGTACAGGCGGGTAATAGACGCACCCACTATTTAGGAAAAAAAAATATTCAGTGTAAACCAAGGCGTAATCATGTACCTGCCGAGTACACACTTTTTTTTGTAGATATGAAGGGTATTTAAAATTCGACGTCTAAACCAAATGCAGTTACTTTTACTTATTTTAATCTTATCCCCATCACTTGCTGCTAGTTTGATAATGTTTGTCAGAATAAAAAAATTTGACGTGCTTTTATCTCTTTTCCTCTCTGTTGTCATATAGAAATGTTGCAAAACATTTTGTTGTGAATTATTTTTATACATAATAAATAAAAATAAACTTTCCGGCTTACTTTTCATCAGGCGGTGGTGGCATATCGAATACAGTTGGAGTGCCAGGTGGTGTTTTACCATTTTCCATCATGGCCAAGGGGGCATCAGGCGGTGGCAATGGACTTACCGAATTCGTATCCATTTTAAAGGGTGAAATTTTGTATACGAACTATAAAATAAAACGGAAAACTTTATTTGTATACTCGTATATACGTACACATATACCATAACAAAGTTCAAGTGCATAACATAAACTGTACAGCTTCCTTTGAAGTTAAATGAACTTTTTCAATTATGCGGATATATACATAGTATACATGTGCAGTGAAATTTATTTCATTATAATTCATAGTTAGAGTAAAACTGCTAACTCCCTGTTGTGCAGTTTTTTCTGAAAATTTCAATAAAAATAAATAAACTTCAAAACTTCATTGTTAACATACCTAAATGTCACAAGTTATTAAGGAAGTCATAAAGTTTACCCTCATCATCAAGTTTACACTTGATTACGAGTACTTGTCATAATCGGTGACTGTAAAATGTGCAGTTATCTTGATTAATTATTTATAACTTAGCAGAAAACTTCAAATTTTTTAGAATCATTTTAATAATCTTCAACATATTAACAGAATTATCCTGCATATTGACTTTGATCATAAACTTCAGCCATCTGTTCTACTGTACTAGTCCCGTACTTTTAATATTATAAGAACAAGGGCATATGTTTTCTTATTATAGAAAATGTTTTATACAAGGTGTGGTCAATGGTTAGAGATTCGTGCCTCTAGATTGTCTGTGAGTCCGAATGAAATTTTGAAGGTGACAGAAAGAGACCCAACAACGTATCAGAATGTTGATCAGCATTCAAGCAAAATCTGATTCGATTTAAGCATACTGAGTCTATTTACTATTCAAAAATTTGAAATATTGAGTTGAAAGGTCGTGTCTGTAATGGTCAATAGTTTACGCAAACATTTTTAAAGTATTCAAGATTGGATCTAAATCAAATATTGTTTTTTCTTGTTTCCTCTTTCAATAAACTTTGAAATGCTTCTGCACTCTGCAAACTATATGTATATGAAAGGGGCTTTATAGTAGAAGAAGTCGCCCTATCTAGTAGTTTGTCTATTATTGTTTTTGTTGTTGCGTGTGTGTTGCAGACCTGCCTTCTTTTATCATTCTTCGTCTTCTATTTTGTTTTTTATTACATATCATGTGTGCTGCTAATGCTTTTGAAAATATTTGGCTTTGTTTCAAAACAATTTTTTGTGTTTGTATCATAATGCGACTTCATCTTTCATCGCGGAAGCAACAACTGATAGAGTTATTGTTATTGTAAACAATTTCTTAATAATTTTTTTTTTTAACAAACTCAGCGTATTTAGGAATTACTTGGAAGAAATTGTTTATTTTTGGATTTGAACACTCTTCAAGTTTGTTACTTTTTTGAACTAATTTTAAAATTATTTAAACGAGAATTTTATTCAAATAATTTGGGGGAATGAAAGATGGACAATATATTGCAACCCCACTTCGTACACTTCGTTTTTGTTACGGTAAAAAAATGTAAAATGAAAATTTTTTATTTCCTCTGTATTTGGCCAAGTCCCTGGTGGTAAAACTCTACTCATCTCTCATTTCTCTTTAGAAATTTTTTATTGTTGTTTATTATTTTATACGAAATTAAACACATCCTGTCAATAAATTTTCTTTC
The DNA here is from genome assembly GCA_963978525.1 of Ornithomya fringillina. Lineage (NCBI taxonomy): Eukaryota > Metazoa > Arthropoda > Insecta > Diptera > Hippoboscidae > Ornithomya > Ornithomya fringillina. Next base: position 10,707,696 of record OZ021694.1, read on the forward strand.
CGCACAAAAAAAATCATAATGAAAACAACTACAAAAATACTACAAACAAAACAAACAAAAAACATCCTCTCAAAAGGTTTAAAAAAAAAAGGAAAAATCTGCTGATTGTTGTTGAAGCAGTTTTTTTATTTACCTCTCTGGGAGCATATCACATAAAATGTGCACAATTCTATATAATATATATAATAAAATCTGTCTGCCATTGTATAGCCATAGATGTAGAGGGTATATTAAGTTTGTCTGTCCATCTACAACATATAAAAAGAGGCGCTACGAACTTTCCAAAGTAAATACATTCTATAAGGTGATCTGTCTGTCCGCGTGTCCAGGATAGTAATTGTACTAAATTTAAGACTTTGTGTTGAAATTTTGTACAGATAATTACAGTTTGTCATTTATACAAATGCAACAAAAAAAATCACGCCCACAAATGCAAAAATCTATTCACAACGCTTGAAAATTTAGCTAATACGTTTACTTCGTATTGTACGAATAAAAGACACACCCACCAAATTTACAAAAGAAGAAACATGTGTAATGCAGAATTTCAATAACAAGTTGATATATATAAAATATATGCACTATAGGAGGGCGTCATTAGTTAATTGCCGCGCCCTTATTTATATGAATAACAGTAAATGGCATTTCAGATATCACTTGAATCAAATTTATTTATTTATATATTTATTTTTTTTATAAGGAAAGGAGAGAAAGAGTGAGAGAGGGAGAGTGCCTGCGACTATAATCAACAATATTTAGTAGATTCTATTATGATAGAGTATTAACGGTATATGCGTATGTACTTTTAGATATACACATTGTCTATGAAATGCATGTGTCTATACATGACATGTTGCGTAAGGTCATTAAACTGAAATATCAACATTTTTCTAAAAACAAAAAAAAAAAAAAAGATGAAATATTTATTTTTAAAGCAATCGCCAATATTTAATGAAAATTATTAATCAGTCTAAGTACATACATATATGTATTATAAAAGTGAAGAATACATATTTACCCTAACTACACTAACTTCTTTTATAACATAAAAATACATGAGGTAATACTTGAAATATTACATAAGCTGGGCAACTTTTAATTGGGTGATACTTAGATAAGTATAATATGTACTTTGTATTCGCTTTAATTATATTACATATAATATTATGTTGCTGCACCAGTAATACACTTTTTTAAGGTTCGTTTCCTAATTTTTCTATTTTTTGGCTTGTTGCACTAACTTCAATGCCAATACCTGCCAGAGATCTCCACTTTATGTCTACATAACAATGTTTTTCTTTTTTTTGCACGACAATAAGTATTGGTATTGGTATTTAAAAAACGAAATCTATTGTATTATATAGAGTTTTGTAATTGTTATACACATACACGAATACGTACGTTATGTACACCATGAAACCACTTTGCGTGTCAACTGTCAATTTTATAGATAAACATAAGAAGTGTGTGTGTGTGTGTGTGTGGGACCTTAGCCAAGGGTTTGTTTAATATGATAAAAACTTGTTACACACACACACGCGATATATATGGTGTATAATTGTGAAAAAAAAAATATTATTTATTGAGACTATGTAAAAGGTCATAGGAAGCTATAATTAAAATTTCTAATAACTGTCTGTGTTGGAAAATATCAACACAAATCCCTTTATGAACATTTATTACGTACTCTAATGACCAGTGGTGGGTATTAGAGTAGCTAATCCTGTCAAAGGTTAAGGTTTTAATTAAAATGCAGAAAATATAGGAAAATCTTTGTCTAATCAATTTTTTTTTGTATAATGATTATATGTTGATATAAATATTTGTATATGTATTATGTATTAAATTTTTGAAGCTATTCATGTGTGCATGTTCCATTTAGGTATTCAATTACCTTTCGTTAAAACAATGCATTAATAAATGCTGACCATAGAAATATTTTTTTAAATTAATATGATACAACAACGCACACACATTCCTAGACCGATTCAGTTTTTAATACGAATCAAGAATATACATACTTTGAAGGTCTCTGATGCCTCCTTCTAACTTTTTCGTATAATTAGGGATGAACTTGAGAACAAATATATGTAGAAAGCAACAACATATTAAGTAATCATTTGATGCGACGGAGTGTCATAATGACAGTTTTGAGAGTAGTGCATATTACTGAGAAAAGAAAAGGGCGGCAACTTTTCTGCATGTACTTATAAAGAGTTTTAGCGAATTTTACAGGATATTTAAAACGCTTACTAAGTGTTAAGTACTCATCACCCACCATTAAATAACGGGTCCGCTTATTAATTAACGCTTATTGTAGTGTATCTCTATATTTTCAAAGGGAGCTTTCATAAATCCTTTCATTTAAAATTAACCCTTTTGAGTGACTAAGTAAAACCGCCAACAGCTTACTATACATATAAATATTATATATTTTTCATTCATTGTGTATGTGTAAGTGTTTGTAGTATATTTGTTTTGCGGGTTTATAACAGATTTCCGCTTAATTTGCGTTATACACAGATTCTCTTGGCTTTCCTTCAAACCGTACTTGTGGTAGTTAGATGCCACACAAAAATATACTTATCTCTACGCCCTTAATAACCATGAGTGTGTATAAATTAAAACAAAAACAAAAAGAGGGAAAAACATAGTTGTTGTTGTAACAAATCTTTTTTTTTTTTTTTTTTTTAATTTCTTTCTTATACTTGGAAAGCAAACAAACTAAAAACTATGTATTCCATAGAGATGCTGTAAAATGAAGTGCTTTTAAACACACGAGCATATACATATATATATATATATATGTGCTTGTATAAAAACTTAACCTACCCCAATGAAAACTGCAACTATGTATATAACTATATGTGATTGGAAGAGCTGTAATAAATTGTGTTTAAAAATTTAATTTAAACGTTGCTTTAATTGTTGTGTTCTATTCTTTCACTTTTTGTTTATAGAAATGTCTTGTTTTTTGTTGTTGTTGTAGTTGTTGTTAAACTTTGTAGTGAATTTTTGAATTTTTTACCGGTTGCTCTATTTTTTTTTTTAATTTTTTTTTTCAATTCAATTTTTCTCACAAGACGCCTAACTGTAACGCATGTTTTTATCCGCTCTATGAGTTATTAAAGTACATCACCGTTCGTTTGTTAATCTACAACTGAATTCATTGCATTGGACAATCGTTGTCAGTATTTGATTGTTGTTGCAGCGGCTATTATTGCTGTTGTTGTTGTTACTTGTGTTATTTTTGTTATAATTGTTGTTGCTGTTATTGTCTCACCCGTATTTCTCTAAATCATCTACATTTTGTCAATGTGCCTGTGTGTGTGTAAGTGTGAAGTCAGATATTTACGTAGAGATTCGCACTCGTTCCATACGCAAAGTAATTTTAAGTTTTTCCCTCCTATTTTTATTATTATTTTTATATATATATACATATGTTGTATATTGTGGTTGTTGTTGCAAAGCTTTTTTTTAATACCCTACACCTTAAGAGGTAAATAGTTAAAATGTATGCTACTAAACGATTAAAAACGTCCAACCATTTAAAGTACCGAATACTGAGTCAATCTAGCCATGTCTTCCTGTCCGTCTATCTGGGTGTGCATGCCTCTTATGATAATCATTGTCCTGGTAGCTATAACCTCGATGTATAAATTATCAAGCGGCACGCCCTTAATGGAACAAAAACTGAAAAAGAAACAATTGTTTAAGTAAATTTTCCATATAACTTATAAAATACATATATATTCCGGGGGAAGCTTTGGTGGGTATTCAAGATTTTGCCTTAGCCAAATATTGCTTTTTTTTTACTTGTTTTTATAATTCTCTCCCATATATATATTTGTACATATAATACTTTTTTTGTAGGGTATGTATTGTCTATGTGTAGCTTATTATGAAACGGCTGTGATTTCCAGAAATATTTTTCCCACGTTTATAACACATAGAATGAATTGATAACCTCTGGTTTATATTTGAAAAGGGCGCTTGAAAGGTTTCTTGTATTATGAAGAATGCAGGAGCTTTCACTTTAAGGTTTGTGTTTCAGATAAATGTGTTTTTTTTTTTTTGTAAGAAAGTTTAAAAGATTTAAAAAGCTTTCTCCGTAATCAAGTATTTATATATCACATATCGATAGGACGGACTTCTTTGATATATTTTATAAATTACAAAAATTTATATATTCTAGTATTGACTGAGGAAAAGGAAGGTTGATCTACTGGTAATTCTTCTTCGCCTAGTGAGTTCAGCCTCGAAATATTTGCGAGAGATTGGTACCCTTGTGGATGACAAAGTAATTCTGTCGGTCCGTAAATCTATATGTTTAAAAGAAAATTTAGTGATTCAAATTAATAGCGGAGTGTACCATGCATCTGAACCAGATTCAATCAATTTTGTAAGCCCTTCCCTACATCTATACCATGATAATAATTTCTCTTTGCTTCATTTATCAAATTCATCTTTATTTCATTGAATACGTTTTCTATAGAATACATATAATATATTTACTGGATACACTCATATTTTAAAATATTTTTTTAGTTCTAAGTATAAAATATTAAAAACGAAAAATTTTATGTATAAAAAATGAAATAAAAAGAGAAAGCAAAACATTAGAGATTCGGTTTAATGACCAGTGCTGCAACAAAATGGTGAGAAATAAAAAAATATATATAGTACATAAAAGATACTAGTGAGGAGCCCAGAGATCTATCTTCTTTATAAACATATTTTGTTTTATGTTTTTTTTTTTTTTTATTTACGTCAAGCACAGCACTGGTTTTTAAGTATTACATTAAAATAAAAAAATGTTAAAACGTTAAAAAAAAATTAAAGTCCATTTAGAAAAGGCTAAACTTTCAAAAACAAAGGAGATTATTTTTTATATGCTTAAAAAAATAATATATAACTCGCGCTAATATTTATAATCCAGGACGACTTTTATCTAAAACACTATTACTGCTGTGGCTAGACTCTGAGGGTATCGGGCTAGCTGTACTGCTGCGATCGTAATCCCCATATATTTCTTCCGTTACGATTTCCTGCAGCAAAGTAAAGTTAACTTAAAATTGAAAAGTTATAATTTTTTTTTTCTTTTACCTCATCTGCTTCAGTATTTTTTGTTATGGCCTCAGTTGTCACCTCTTCAATGCTATCTGCTTTGTCTGCCCATGCTTTTAAATATTCAACAATTTTGTCATGCCCAAAATTTTGCGCCTCGTTTATTGGATAATTGCCCCAACGATCCTTGGGATTATGCGGTACGTGACATTGTTCAAGTAGAAATTTCACACAGTCTAAATGACCCTCTGAAGCGGCCAAATGTAAAGCAGTACGTCCATCATAATCGGCCAAACGTATATCCATACCGGATAACCGATGGCGCCTTAATGCCGTTACATCACCACTGGCCGCCGAAAATAATAAATTTACAATCGATAAACCTTTGGTTTCGTAGCGATGTTTACGCGGATCTTTCTTATTGGAGGCATGCTTCAAATTGTCATAACGATGAAAATTAAAGATATTTACCAATTCTTCGCAAAATTGTAAGCCACGCCCTGAATTACCCAATTGATCCAATGGGGGAGACCACGTAAATATACCCATAACATTGGGTATAACCAACATCATGCCACCACTTACCCCAGACTTGGCGGGCAAGCCCACTTTAAAGGCAAACTGTCCCGAATAATCATAAGTACCACAAGAGTGCATAATGGACAAGACATCTCTAACCACTTCGGGTTGTAATACTTTTTCTTCGGTGGTGGGACATATGCCACCATTTGCCAGAGTAGCTGCTATAACGGACATAGTCTCACAGGTAGTTTCCATGGAGCAGCACTAGAAAATTGACAACTTTTGTATAAATATTAAAAAGAAAAGTAATTATTATTCACTTGAAAGTAGAAATCCATGACTTCCTTGAGATTAGTGCGATTCGGATAGCATTTATTTTCGCGCATATAAAAACCTAAAGCATAATTACGATCAGCGGCTTCTCGTTCAGATAAGAATACCGCATTATTGAAACCAATGTTTTCACCGCCCGACAAACGTTTAAACCATGACATAGTGTAGTCGAATTTTTCCGCTGCCGTCATTTCGGGTCTAATTAATGAATGTATCAAGGAACAAGTTAAAATGGCACCAGCATTGATCATAGGATTGTGCGGTTTACCTAAATATAATTTATAATTATCTCGATATATGAGGGAGTAAAGATGTTTGACTTACTGTTGTAATCCAAAACTAATTCATTAAAATTACGACCACTAGGCTCTTGACCCACATACGAGTGCACCACATTGGGACCCAATTTCTCCAATGCTATGGCATATGTTAGAGGTTTGCTGGATAAAAAGGACAGAAATTAAGAAAAATTCTTTAACATCCAACTGAATCGAAACGCTTTATTAAAAGAAAATAACTGCGAAGGAATATTTCTTTATACTACTATAAGAAATAAATGATCTTTAGTTCCAATTAATTTATCTTTTGCCAGTGCAGCAAAGCAAAGGATTAAAGAAGAAACTTGATCAAATATACCGAAGGTTACAATTAAAAAATTCAATCTGTGGCGGGTATTATATCATCACTAATATTCATTAAATTTCAAAATTACCTGCAGCTTTGTAAAGTAAACGGAACATCGACATCTCCAATGGAAAAACGTTGACCATCGATAGTGCAAATGCTAACACCCCACGATTCGGAACTATAGCGAGACAATTGCGGTATATAATCGGCCACTTTGCCCGAATTATTCGGCTTGCATTTCCAATAAATATCTTCAATGTCCTTAATGAAACCAGCAAAATCTGGTATTATGAATTGTTGGCGAAAAGCTTTAGCTATTAAAACAATATTAGAAGCTACCACTCTAAACAAATAAATAACAGTTAACAATTAGAATTGGAAATTTTTTCGAAAATTTTCTTTGCAAACTTACGCTTTAAAAGTTTCGCGATTAAGATTTTGTGTTTCTGGCGATGAACCGGTTTCATAATTGGCCAATTTGTGAACCTTTTTCAAATTATCCATCAACTCCCTAATGCGCGGATCATTACGCCGTATACCTGTTGTTTTAAGGGCAGCCAAAAATTTACCCATCGATATAAAACCGGTTTCTTCATTGCGAAACATATCAAATAAAACATCCTCGGCATTGCGTTGCTCCTGTTCCCGCAAACTATAAAAAATACAACGAAAATTTATTAAAATATAAAAATTTTGTTTTAAATAAAGACAACAACAACACACTAACTAATCTAAGTAATGAATTACAATAAATGGCTTTGCAATGCAATGTTTTTTAAGCGTTTTTTTATGTTCATGATGCGTGAGTAGTTGATTTATAATGATATGCAGTTCCTCCAATAAAAATCTGTACACACATACATAAAAGTGAACAATTTTGCCAATTTTCTACAAATGACTACTCACGGTCTTATGGAGTAATGACGCTTCTGCAAGCTAAATTTTTATGTTTTTTTTTATTTTATTTTTTTCGTAAAAAGCAAAAAAAAACAATTTTTTAAACCATATGTCGTATATATATGTAAATAAGTAAGAGAAATACTTTTTCTATTCACTACCTTAAGTATGGATGTGTAATTTCTTTAAACACTTTATTAAAGCGCTACACGATGGAAGACTTTTAAAAGTACAACTTTATATACTTTGTTATCAGCATTAGCATTCTGAAAGCAGATTTTTTAAATAACTATTACTGTACAGCTCTTTTTCAGCTATATGTTCATTTACTTGGACAGACGGATATGCTTAACTATCGATTCAGAAAGTAAATCTGATTGATCGGTATAATAAATGGTTTATAAAACTTAGTTTTCACAAGTAATGCCGGGTACAATTATTTAAAAACGCCTTGTTTGGCCAAAAATTCCCACTTTCAAATTATAACCACCACTTATAAAGATATGAAATCTAGTTCACTAAATTAGTAATATGGATGAATATTCCAAATTTTTGATTAGTCAAGTAATGTGGTTACAATAACTTTTTAATAATCTAATTGATCAATGTTTTCTGATCATTTATTAATTGCTTTTAATTAAACACTTTTCTCTTATAAAGTTCATGTTTTTTGTCACTTGTATTTGCAGCGAAACCCATACATGATGCTGCGTTGATGCTCTTTGCAATGATTTTTACCTGATAATTTCTGATATAGTGCGTATTAAAGTACCGCGACGCCTTGACGGCGATATGCCTTCAATTATTTCGCTAATAATATGAGCAGTTTCTTTTTCTTGATGATTATCCAATAATTCTTTTCTATTCACATCCAATCTACCTTGCTGATGTTGTTGTTGTTTATTATCAGGTTCTTGTTGTTGTAATTTCAATTGATCAATTTCAAAAGTCAGTACCATGTCGTATGAGTTATATGGAATTATTAGAAATTTTTTTCAAATTGTTCTTATCTTTAGGAATTGTTGTAACTGATTAAAGTAAAATATAACTGATCGAATGGCATTTATAATAATTACACCCTGAAAAGTAGTTGTTTTTTCTATTTAATGTTTTTGCAATATGCAGTCAACAAGCGTCATTTTTTTCATTATTGTTGTTGTTTTATTGTCTTTACTAAAATTTCATAGTAAAAGTGATATAATAAAGTGTTAATTTTAAAATCATGTTGTCTGTATGATCTTACATATATATATGAAATATCAATGTTCGTCTACAGATATTCATTTGTCTAGTATGAAACGGTGCTAAGAATGATTTTCTTTTACCTTAACCTTATACTGCCATTCTTATAAATAAACTTGCAATATAGGCAATGACGTTTACGTTTGATTTCTCCTTCTTTATTGTCATATCATCTTATTATTAATATTATTGTATCCAATTAGCAGAGCTGGTGATATTATTATGATAACAATTTACATTAATTATAACTCTTGTTTATCCCTTGTCTTTACATGATTACAACAATATTATTATTATGACTGTTATTGCTCTTGTTATTGACAAAATCCAAAACGAAAATAGTTTTGAATACTAATTTTTTAAATCAATTGTCCAGCAATTGATACAAAATTACAAATAAATCACACATATAAATAAAAAGTTATTTACGCCAAATCAGTAACACTTGTTTATTGAAAAAAAAGTACAGTTAACAAAACTGTAAAAAGAAAGAGTTTATACAGCAATAACAATTTTTGTTAAAGTATCATTTATCAAATTAGTTTAAACATTTGATTTCTTGGCAAACGTCAATTTTTTCCCTTAGATCAAATTTTGTTTTATATTGATTATTTTATTAAGAAATTTCTTATATGATATGGGAATATTATACGAATGTTTATTTATTTTTTTAATGCTTATTTACTACTATTCAGCCAGTATCAGTTTCACTTTTGAATGGAAGAGAGCCTGTTTGGATTTCAAAATTTCAAAATATAAAGTTTAAAAATTTAGAAATCTGGGTAATTCAAGTTCTGTCTTTGCAATATAAAGAAATATAATTAAATATATATTCTGGCTCAATCTACACTTTCTCATATATTTATATCGAAATATATCCTAGCTTAACATTATTTTATACATATATAAAGTAAAACTTACCGATGAATTTCTTCAACTGCTGGTCCATTATGTGTGTCATAAAATGATAGTTTACGATTGGTAAGGACCAAACTTAATAGAGGAGGATTATTCTAAAATTAAATATAAAAACACTCTATGAAAATTTGAATAAAAAAAAAACTCGTTTTCATCAATTTTTATTTAAATATTGCAAAAGCAAGCAAGTAAGCATGCAATCATGTATGTGGTACAAAATTGGAACATTGAAGTGCTATTTATGTATTTTTGATGAATAGTCAAAAAGTTTTGTATTGACTTGCTTTTTTTAAACCCTACGCATAAGATTGGGGGTATACAAAGCTTGTCTTTCCGTTTGCAACACCCAGAAATTGGGTAAAATTAGCCAAAAATCAACAAAAATCTATACATCTGCCATACAAAATTGAGCTATCAAGATGGAATTTAGGAGACATATTTACAATTAACTTATGCATCGATGTGCCAAAAATGGGCGTGGCATAACCCAACGCATGATTGTATTGCATATATATAACATATAACTCGTAGTCAGCAATAAGCATTTGTACGTACTTCTCTTTTATTATCTCTAACTAGTTATCTTTTCCTCACGTTTTTGTTATCTAACTTGGTAATTATCCAGAATCTACAGCTAATTTAAAAGCACCTAGACAAGAGGAGGAAGTGTTAAGAGATTTAAAGTGTTTTAAACTGTTGTGAAAAAAGCACCAAAATTCTGAATCGCTTTAAAATTGTTCCGCAATAAATTTGCCTATCATTTCACTTTCATTCTTTTGTTCTTGTTTTAGACGAAAACGACACTTCATGTATATTTCGAGTACATAACCTTAGTGCGTTTATTCAAATAAATGTGACGTTATTTCTACTGTTCACGATATTTATTCTTCTATTGATAATATTAGCAAAACAAATTACAAATGAACCGTTGAAGGTAGAATTATGAAAATAATAAGTTTCTTTTCCCTCCTTTCTTATTTGAAATTATTTGAAATTATCGTATTATAGCACAAGTTACAAGTGGCCACGTTAATATGTACACACCCACTTTATAACTTTCATGACGTAGTACTGACGTATTTTCGTAGTTTCGCTTATTCATTGCTTTAAATATTTGCACATTCAACAAGGGTATAACTCTTCCGAGTAATTTTTATAATAAGAATAAAAGAAAAAAAGAAAAAACTTTTCAATGAGATAGATAACCATTAAAGCAAATAAAATATATTGTAGCTAGCTTCTCGGTTTTGTTTCAGCTTTTTTTATACAACAATATGAATACTCACCTCAGAAGGGTTTCTAGTTGTTGCTGTTGCAGTTGTTTCTGTTCTATTGTTATTATTATAATGATGATTAAATTTGTTGTTGGGATTTTTTACAAAAATATCATTAATGTGTTGTTGTTGCTGCAAAGTATGAGTATGATGTGGTTTAGCCGGCAAAGTTGTAGTTGCTGCTGTTGGTAAATAAACTAAACCTTCATTATTGTTAGGGGTAGTTGCAGTAGCAGTAGCAGTAGCAGTAGCAGCAGGAGTAACTTCTACTTTTTCATTTAAATTTAAAGCGGTTGCTTTACCACGTTTAACACCAATTCCATGAAATAGTGTTGTTGCATTAAACAAACGTTGCGTTTTACCAAACGTAGTAAACTTTTGTAAGCGGTAGAAACCTTTAAACATATTACTACTCGTAGTTAGCCAAGAAAAAAAATCGTAAAATTCAAATTTATCAAAGTATGCAAACAAAAAACAATTTATACCAAAATCACTTCACTTTATATAAAGGCTGGATATGTCACTATGTCACAATACTTAAAAATGATAAATTGTTTTCTCTTTGACTCTAATTATTATTTAACCAAAATTGCTAAAAATTTATCCAAAAATTTTGTACACTTTTTATATAACATGTGTATGTATATCACTTTCTTATGTTATGTTCTTCTCTTTTTTTGTTGTAATTATATTTTTCACTTGGTATTGTTGTGCGTGCCGTGCAATTCCTGGTCTTACCAACGTTTTCCGTTGCTATCTCACCGTCAACTAAATTTTAAGGTAACTATACGTCTATTAAAACTCACAACCAACTGAGTAAATGGTAATTCTTTTTTATTTTCTTCTTATTATACATGAGTTTTGTTTGGTGTCAGACACTATTGCCAATGTATAGCTACAATACTTTTTTCCCATATCTTTCATTCATACATATATTATATATGTATATAATTTACGTGCACTCTTTGGCTTACTTATTAAGCACAGACACACACACCTTTAATAAAATACATTCTCCCTCTAACGTTGGGTTAGTTCTCACTCTCCAGCTTAATATTCTTAAATTTTATTGTTACTCACCTTATGAAACTTCTTTCTAAAATAAAATTCTTCATACTCCCATTGTAAATAGAATTCTCTATTCTGTCAATAAAGGTACAATATAAACCAATTTTAATTCTCTCTCTCTCTCTCTCTCTCTTTGGAAAATGATTTATAAGGGTAATTATTGGAAATAGTTTATTTATATATAAATGTACGAAAAATCAATGTATAAAAACAAAAGAGTACAAATTTTCTCAGTCATTTTGACAAATAACATGAAATAAATTAGCCATAAGATGTAAATAATCTTCTTCTATGAACTGTATATATGATAAAGGACTGTATTTGGGCTCTTCAGGTGGAAAATGAGTGATTTCTTCCTCTTCTTTATACCCAACTTCCCCTTCGTCCTGTTCTTTCCCGTTAAGGGTTGCTTGTTTAATAGTGTCAATTGTTTCCTGTTCACTTAGCCTTCGTATAGATGGTCGGGCTAAATTGGGTGTAGAAGCTAGAGGTGGTCCAATATGGGATTTCATTGAACCAATAGGGCTAATAACCCGGGACATTTCAAAATTGCTGCCACCTCCTTGCCCATTCATAGAATCCAATGGTGGTCGCTGCTGTTGTTGTTGTAAATGTAATTTCCTTACCACATTAACTCTTAATTCATTGGAGCGTCGTGTAGATGTTGCCGCTCCATTAGAACGTTGTTGTTGTGTATCTGATGGAGCTTCTTTATCATTCACTTCTTCCATTTGCATCATCAACACCTGGCCATGTTTACGTCTATGCCAAATTTCTCGATGTTCCCGATAATCTATTAGAACTTTTTTACGTACAAACTCCTGATAAGATAACAATTCACTGCTAATATCGCGTCGTATAAATTGCTTTTCACGAGTCGTTAGTAGAGGATTTCTTAAGGCTAACATACTTTGTGAGGCTACCAATGATAAAATATGCTCCAATGCCATGAGACATAATTCACCATCCAAATTGGCTAATAATTCGTTGGGTGGGCAATTCACCGAACTGGTCGAAACTACAGACATGGATTTGGAAAATGGTCGTCGTGGTGTTGTATTTATAACTGAATCATTTGTTGCATTAACAGCATTGCTTTGCTCATTGTCCGAGGCAGTTACAATGGGTAAAACATTTAATGGCACTTCGTGAAAACCATAATTTTGCTGCAATAGATAAAGAAGGTAATAAATAAATATATAAAATACATTAAATAAATAAAGAACTCAACAATCTTACCAAATTTAAAACTTTAGTATAAACACCCACTATACTTAGGACGGTACCAAAGGTAACAGTTATAGCATTTTCATTTAACTTAGGTGCCCCAAAATGTATTTCAAATATCGGCTCCCATTTGCTAATCAACAATTCTGGTTCACATATTAAATCCAACAACATGGGTGAAAAGCGTTGCAAACACTTGCAGCATAATATAATGATTTCAGTCAGGCTTAAAATATGAATAAAAAAAAAAATATTGCGATTTCAAGGAAAAAGAACTGTGACTAACTCATTAAAAGCGTTAATAACTTCATCCGCCAATTCCGTATTGTCAGTGTCACGCAATATCTCCAAGTGTGAGCGCGGAGGGGCAATTAATAATTTCAAGTTTTTCGGTTGATGAAACATGCTAATCGAATGACCCATTAGGATTTGTACAGAACGCTTAAAATAAAAATTAAAAATTGTACGAATTACTAAAAAAAATACAAACTTAATGCTTACCATCAAATTAAACAGAGACTGACTGTGCTCCAGACGCCATTGTTTTTCATATTCCACCACTGAGGCTAGCAGTGTAATTGTTGACTTAATCAAATTCATGGCTGCTGGTTCCAGGGATTGCTTACATAATAATAAAGAATCGACCAGATATTCTTCGTGAATGCCCACAAATTGTAAAGTCTCTTTCAAAAAGTGCTGATTATGCTTTTGAAACAGTAAAGTCACCAGTTGAATGCCTCGGGCATAGATTGGCCACCATTTCTCCACCGACCATTCCACTTTTTGTGATTGCATTACAGCTTGAGACGATTGTAACAACTCTCTGGGTGGCAGTAACTTCAACCATAAATAATCACCAACATCAGAATACAGAAATTCTTGAGAACAATCACCCTTAGCAAGCACTATAAGGACATCCAAGAGTTCTACACTCAGCTGTTGCTTACTAAACAATTGTAAAATTGAACTGGTAGAGCTAACCAAACGTTGTACTACTTTGTTGCTTAAAAATGGTGAATCCCAATTACGGGGACCTTCAGTATGAAATACGGTGGCCACTGTTTTCAAAAGATTTAAACATAAAATCAAAAAATTTCTTGAAGCAACCTCTTCACTACTACTTTGATGACAGCTAATTACATTTGCTTGCTGCAATTCCATTTGTGGGACAACTGATAATTCCAAATAGTGCAATTCAGCACAGATTATATTCACTATGGAGTGTAGAAAATTGTGGGAAATGTTTGAATTTCTTAATAATTCTTCAGCCAACAAATCTGTGCATTTAATGGTAACTGCTAAACAGGCTATTTTGGCTCGGGAATGCAAGTCCTCATAACAGCTTGATATATTACTCAACAGGCTATTCAATTGTTCCAACATAATTTTATCCTCTTCTGGATTCTCGGTATAATTATGCTTAAAACTGAGTAGGATCAGCAAATATAATTCAGAAATTAAAATTAACGGCCTTAAATCCTCTACATATTGAGAACGTTCTACCATTAATTGCAGACATTTTTCTGCTAAAAGTTTCAACTGTTTAACTGGCACCTCTACAAATGTTGGCTGTTTTTTCAATAGGATTAAAAGGAAACTCTTAAATGCTTGCACGCGACACAACCATTCCGGCATCGTTTCCTCATTTGTTATTGTGTCAGTGTGATAATCATTACTTATGGGTTCTTTGGGCATATCAAATATGAAATCTAACCATTTCTTAAAATATTCTTCATTAAAAAATTTCAATATTATGCGTTTCAAGGAATCACTGTTGCGCTGGAGTGAACAGAATATCTCTATAGCCAAGATGTTAAGAAGTTGTGTATAGATTCGCGACGAGTATTGGAATTCGCTAAACAGCGGGTTGCATAGATTAACCCAAAATGTTGGTTTTTCGATGAGAGCATCCACCAATAACTGCATATTTTGTTTCCATAATGTGTGAAATAAATTCATTATCTTGCTGGGTAAAATTTGTGCCACTATCATGGGATCTGTACCCACTGCTTCTAAATAATCCTCAATAAATATAACAATACTGTCGGTTAACTGTGGTGATTCCGTTTCCGTTTTGCCCATAATCGATTTCTCTGTTTGATAATTAACTTTGAAAAATGCCTCCGTTACACCAGGCTGCTTTTCAATGCACGCCTCCACCAATTCCAGTACAGCAATCTTTAAAGAATCACTTTCCAATTCGTCGGGCAGTTTTTGCAAGAAAGTCATACGTATTTGATCAGCTTCCATATCTAAACAGGCTAAAAGGGACATGTCAAATTCCAAGGCTATACGTTTCAATAGACGGCAAGACAAAATAGGCAACCATCTGTCAAATATATTGTTCATATAACTGGTTGTAACCGGTATGATGCGTAAGGAGTCCCTCTGTTTGGGTTTTGTATAAATCATAGCTTCCAACGGTGTTAAGCCAGGAGAGGTATCAGAAAGGCAGCTTCTCAATTTCAATACTTGCATTAATATACGCATAGCTAAGCGAACCAATAATATAAGACCATGAGATTGTTGCCACATCCAATTGCTCTCCATTTCCATGGTGTGCTGCAGGTAGGCATTGCCCAGACTGACGAAACGCAGCAAAATCATACCATTCTCCAAGTTCAACATACTATACACACATATATCTCTCAATAACAACTGTTGTGTGGTTTCAAGGGAGCATCCTTTGTCCTTTTCCTTAACTGCAACATCGGTCACCTCATCCAGTATATCACATATAAAACTCATAATTTCAGCATAAATTTTATATTTATCTTGTAGCTGTTGAAAATGCCATGCGTGCAGGTGGGGAAAAATGTCTCTCAATAGAAATACCAAACCTGGTATTTCAATATCGAAATATTTTCCACGCTGTAGTTTAGCATATGATCTCAAGAAGTTCAAGTAGGCGTGTAAAAAGTCGAAACGTGCCAATTTCTTTTCCACATCCACCAAATACATCCCAACCAAACCGGCATCTAAATACATACCTTGAGCATACTTCTTATAATCATCACAAGTATCACTGGTAATAACCGGCAATATGGATAAATTTATTATACGTATAAAGATTTCAGCATCAGCTAATGGTAGCAAAGCTGTACAAACGTTTAAACAACTGGCCATTAATTCAATAGGGGGCTGTTGTACATCTTTAAATTTGTTTAATAAATCAATGCACATTTCTGTGGGATGTACCATTTGTGCAGTTATGCCGGATAATGACTTCGTTTGATCCAATATAACTTTGAGCAATTTTAAACCTTCATTAACTCGCTTGATACGTTCACTACCTTGATAATCACCATGATAATGCATTGTCTCCATCAATAAACAATTGATTTCATTATGCAACACTTCAAAATAATTGACCGGCACTTGAAAGTGAGCACAACATCCTTCTGATCTTTGCACCACATTCACTACTGTACCGGCTGGTATTTGAAAATCAATATTCGAAAAGGGTTGCACAGTTTGAGTGAGAACGAGCTCATCATTGGCGGTAGGTTTCAATGAATATTTACAATCATTATACAAATCAGTTAAAAGAGGTAAAGATTCCAATTGTGATTTGATCTGTTGAAAGAAAAATGTATGAATAACAAGTGAAGAAACCAAATTTGGTCGAAAACTTACATAAGAGCCCATGCCAGCTTTAGTTAAGGCAGTGGCCAGCATAGATAAATGCATAAAATTTATAGGAAATGTTTCCAACAAAGTGTTGTATAACGAACGTACGCCACCGTCTATATTTTCAATAAAAAAAAAAAAAATACATTAATTCCCTTTTATATACTATATAACTATTTTTGTAACAATTACCCTGTTGATCACGAAATTGCTGAGCCAAACTAGGCCAAGATAACAATTCACTTAACAATTCATATATACTAGTATACCGAGCACAGGAACCATCACCATCAAAATAGTCACACATATAACTTAAATTATTATAAATTGTTTGACGCACAATACGAGACACCAACGAATCATCCTAAGTAGGAGAAATTCCATGAAATAACTTTCATTATAAATTATTAACCATTACCTTAAACATTGAACTTGCTACTAAATCCAACATATAAGAAAAACAATTTAAATCAACCGCCCGTTTACCCATATGACGGCAACGCAGCAATTGTTGATCATTATCAATCACATCTGTGCAACGTATACGCATTAACATCCATGCCAGAAGTAAAGGACCATGTTCTGCGTTATGATACAAACGCGATATTTCAGTATCTAAATCGGCCACAATATCCTTGGCTAGCTGAGCACAATCTTGGGGGCTCTTAAAGTCAATACATTTAAGGAAAATGGCCAGCTCAGCATAAGCCAAACGTAAACTCAAATCGGTATGCAAACCATTGTCATTATTAAAATAGTTTTGTTGGCGACCGAATGAATGTTGTTTCACACAATTAAATATACGCTTAATATCGACCAAATGCATGGGTACATGTTCACAAAGAAGCAATAAAATATGACATGTTTCGATTATTTCGCGAGCATTACGTTCCGACCAATTCATCAGTTTACTTTGGTAATTGAAAAATTCACCAGCCATCAGTTTTTTGGGCGGCTTCTCACCAATCAAATATTCCAATTGCTGCAAGTAGGATTCTTTCAACTTTTCGGCACCCAATTTGTTTACAATTTCTTTATATTCACGATGATATGGATGATTAGACACTTTATAGAATATTAAAATATTTTTAATAATTTTCAACACAATCATACGCTCCAATGAATAATAACCCCATATATCATCTAACAATTTAGACATATTATTTTCTGTGGTTATTAAAGTGGTTAAAGAACTGGCGGAACCGCGATATTCGTTGATTAAGTAGTAACAAAGAATATCCCAACATTGTTGTGATTCCAGATTCTACAGATAATACACATATTAATTTAAAATATTTGTTTAATAATGAATATGAACTCCTACCAATAGCTCTTGTAATCTCTCTGTAAAAGGCAATAATTTTTCTTGTTTCTTTTCGGTTAAGAGTTTTTCCAATTTTATTTGAGAAGCATCGATTGTTTTAAATTGCAGTAAACCATCTTGCAGCTCCCGAGAAACATTTAACAGTTCATCCAATACCATATTCTCGGGCGTCTCATAATGTATGCCCGACACCAGTTGCCATAAACGCTTCCAATCCGTTCTAAAAGATTAAAATTTTACAAAACTTTAGAATTTCAATATATTAAAAAAAAAAATTAATATTTACATCACATTTCTCGTATCTGCTGACATTATTTCGTTTTATATTTAAAAATGTTCATAAAAATTGCAAAATTTTTTATAAAAAAACCCGCCTTTTCGTTCGTGTTCTCTGATATTATGCTTTTAACAGCTGTTTGCTATTTGTTCAATGAAAAAAGAGCCAGCTTGAGAGAGGGAGTAAGGTAAAAATATTCTTACTTTCTGTATTAATTAATTAAAAGTATATTCATTTTATAATTTATTTATTATAAAAATGTTTCTATCTATTTAATAAAACAAGTAAATTAAATTAAAATAAAAAAATTAAAATTATATTGGAACCTATTTAAGGGTTACTTTTTTTTTTTTTGTATCCTAATTTAGTTTAGTTCTCTCGTAAGCGCAGATGCTGCAACAACTATTACATTGTGATGCTGCTAATGCTCAGTAATTCCATTCTTAACTATAATTAAATTACCATCTGTGGTATGAAAATACGTAAAGGAAATTGTTATCTTGTATAGGCTATATATCAGAGAGAGCGCAAGGGGCTACTTGCACATTAGACCATCTCACTGTCGGCAATTTATAAAAATCACTTTTGCCCAATACTTGCAAGTATGCATTAGCTAGAAACTAGCACATTACCTACCTGCTTACCTGCTAGCTCAACCCCCTACATACTGTTTACAGACTCCATATAACATACAAGCACAGATCTAAAATACAATAGGAAACGTGTATGTATCTAAATCAGTTCTCAGTTGTCTTTCTCTCTCTCTCTCTCTGACGTACTAAATATTTATAGAAGATGTTACAGAAAAGTAGATAGAAGAAACAGTCAGCCAGCTGGTTAGTTAGTAAGCTGAAGCTAGTCAAGCTGGAAGTTCTAAATTAACAAGATAATTAAAATTAATATTTATATAATAACTAGTAATAAGAAGATAATTAAAGGAAACACAGAACCATTTAGTAATTATAACAACAAACAAAAACAAAAAAAAGCACATGACTGCAAAAATAAGTGAAGAAAGTCAAAGTAAGTTTTACGTTTTTTATTTATTTTTATCTACTCATTTATAGACACGGGTGTCTTTAGTAAATAGGTGATTGTGAAACATTGCTTGTATGTATGTATGTGATTGTGCACTGTTTTTCATGTTAATAAACTTTATTATCAAATCAGGATTTGTAGCATTGTGTCCTTGTAAAAATGAGATGTTTGTGTGAGAAGAATGTAAATGTGTGTTGCAAGTAGAGAAAAATGTTTATATATATGTGTTTTATTTATTAAGCATGTGTGTATACTGTTTAGACCGATGCTAAGATTGAAAGATTTTTAGTACGATTCTACTGAAGCAGTGTTTTGTTGTATTGTAAGTGTACGAGTATGTGGTAGGTGAGAAACAATTTGATTTTTGGTTCTCTTTCTTTCTTCATTGTATGGTGAATTTTTATACAAACTGCTAATGTGGTGAAATGATGAAATATTTGATTTATTTATTAAAACATTTGAAAATGTTTAAAGTGTAAATATTTTAAATTAGTTATTAATTACAATAACAAAGAAAGCGTTATTTATACATTACACACTACTTGCTTAAGTTTGCAACTACCCGGATTGCCGTACTCTCTACCGATCGATTCATTGATTGAGCCTTGACCGATTATAATTTTGTTGACTTGTAATATAATTTTTTATAAAAAATTAATATTTTTAATAGAGTGCTATCAAATCAGTGATGATGACGATGATGATATGGAGTTTGGTGATGAAGATGGCTGCTTATTGGAAGAGCACGATGGACGGCCGGGTAACAGTAATGCAGCAGCCCCTGGTAATGGTCATCCGCGTGGTCCTTATGAACGAGCCTGGAGCACCGAAGCTACCAGAGCCCTCATCCATATTCGGGGACCAATGGAAAGTCATTTTAGCGAAGGCCGGCACAAGCGTACAGCTTTGTGGCTGCAATGTACACGGCAATTACAAAAGATGGGTTACCGTTATAACGCCGCCAAAGTGCAAAAGAAATGGCACAACATACTAATCACCTATAATAAAAATTTGAATAAAAAATATACTGCCGGTCACGTGAATTGGGACTTTTTCGAGGACATGTTCAAATATTTAAAAGGGAAGCGAGCCGATTGTTTTACTGTTTCGAAACAAGTGGAAGAGCGGTATACAATAAGTGAAGTGCCATCACCAACGCCCGTACCACTAGAAGTTGATTCCAAATCAAACGATGAGGATTTCGATGAAGACGACAGTGCTGAATTGCCAGACATAAAAGAAACCAAAATCGAAGTTAAACAAGAACATTTCGATAATGAGCCAGAATCTATAAGTATAGCAGCATCCAGCAGTAATATTGGAATGGAAGGAAATATACCGAAAATCACCTGTATAGAGCCAACGTACAATTCGTATAAATATCAACGAAACGAAGAGGCAACTGCTGGTGATGGCTGGTGGCAGGAATATTTTAGCAATAAATTGCAAATGGAACGTGACAAAATCGAATTGCAGAAGCAAATGCACCACGAGTTGATGCAATTCAATAAAATGTCACTGGTGCAGCAGGAGAAAATTGAACGCATGAAAATTGATGCGATCAATAGTTTAACGAATACCTTACAAAAATTAGTGGAAATTAAATATAAGAAAACTTAAATATTATATATTGAAGCAGGATTATTGTTTATTTACAATTAATTCCAAGCAATCTCCACAATGGTAGTTACACTGGCCAAAGGTTGGGAAATGAATTTGTAACTTATTAGCCACACATCGGTGGTAAATAGCAAACTCTCTCCAGCTTTTAACAGAATATTCAATTCAGGGCATTGACCCTCGCAAGGGGACTTGGGTGTTAAGAGAATATCCACATCACCGAATAATTGCTGGATTATGATTAAACCTTCCACTAGTATAGAGTAATATTCTTCGCTGTCATAATTTTGACTCAGCAGCAACCAGCTGCTGTAGTAGGGTGGTAAATGGATTGGATAAAAGTATGGCTTCTTAATCAAAGCTCTGCAAGATTTCAATGCTTCGAATTGGCAATTTCTCAATTGTAAAAACCATTTTTCCTCAGTATCGAGCAAATCTTGAGCAGTTCGTAAAGCCACTTCGGTATTAAAGAAATTCTTTAATATTAGATTTGTCAACAGATCGCAGGGGGTTGTGTGCAAAAATCTCTCGGCACGGGTAAAGGCATTTGTCAATAGTTGAGAAAAATCCTGCGGTGCATGAGAATCTAGTACGATAACAGGTAAACCCCTTTCCAAGTAGTAATGTTGCATATGAGAGAACGTTACATTATTTTTCAGAGCTATGTTATCTGAAAAGTTTCAATAATGTTTATTGTTTAATATTTTTTTAATTTAATTTAATTTTAATATACCCACCTATAAATTTACATAGCAAACAATTTTCAAATAACGTTTCATAATCGCTTACAAATACTGTTGATGTTGGCTCTTCATTCCCTTCGCGGCTAGCGGTCCATTCTATTAAACATTTCTTGTTATACAGTGAAGTCCAATCCCAATATGGTAACAATTGTATAAGAAACAAACGCCCCAAAGCTGTTAAAAACCATTGACATTCAACACAATATTTTATTATTGCATACAACAACAAAAAAACAACTGCCAGCAAAAGCACTTTCTTCAATTTCTTTTTAAATTGCTGTTTACGATATAGTTTGGTTAACGGTTCGCATATTCCCCTCATTTCCGCAACCGTTATATTTTCTTTTTCCATATTATTCAAAAATAATTCAAATTCTCTTTCTAAGGTCTTCTCTGTAGTTTCCATAATTACGTTGTGTTTGAAAAGCAGTCACAACTTGTAGTGATTGTGGTTCAAGTATGTGAGCATTCATAAGGCTCGAAAAATGTATTTCAATTCAAAGAAAGAGGACATGCGCTCTTTAACGACACCTGCAATTATTTAGGTGCTGATAAAAGGCTCAATTGTGTTTTCTATTAACATTTTAATGAAACATTTTCCATTTGATTAAGTTTTTCATTTATTTCTAATATATTTTACGTGCACAATAAGAATGAATGGGGAAACAGTTTCCATTTATACATAAAATAAAGTTATTTAGGGAGTTTATACTTCTATGTTAAAGAATTTTATGGTAAGGTGAATGATTCCCGATTGTTCATTCTCTTACGTAAATTCGTACATTCTTCTGTTTCCAGCCATAAATCTTCAGGACAGTTTCCAAAAGCCCGCTTAAAAACACATCTCATTAAGTGACCGTTTCTAGGATGGCAATGTTCATGCGATGGTATGGGTGGCGGTGACCGATTAGATTCTTTAGCTCTTTTACTCTGAAACTTTATCTGCTCATAACAGTTAACAAAAGCCTCCCAAAATAAAGGCTTAATATCATCTTTACCCTGTAAAGCTACTCTTAGATGATTCTCTAAATTTTCTTCATAAAATTTTCCATTTTCATCTATTATTTGGGTAACGTTAAGAAAACATGCCATAAAGCACTAAAAAAAGTGAAAATAATATCGGTTCTGTCGGAACAACTTGTGCATAGTTGTGATGTAGGGTATAATTAGAAGAACGTACATGCTTTTGCGAGGGAGGTCTACAGGGAGGAGATTCTGTACTATCACTAGAGTCACAAGAAGGTCCTTTGTTTCTTGCATGATCTTGACATTGCTCTTCTATGTCTGCCGTTATAATTTTTGGTAAAGAACAGCACTTTTTGAAATCCTAAGACAATTAAAATAATCTGTAAAAGTACTTACTCTGAAATATAAATTTTATATAAATACTTACTCTGACGTTCCTATGAGCCCGATAGCTGTAAAACTTTTAAAACAAATTCTTATAATTTATTACCTAAACAATGATGTTGTTTAAAAAAAAGAAATACTAACCGCAGTTAAAAATAAAAGAATTTTTAACAAAAACATATTAATGTGTCTTAGAAATGTTACTTATTTTTAAACTTTTCTTAAAACACTTGAACTTTTAAAAGATTAAAATTAAACTGACGCCTAACGCTCAAAAATTGTGTATTTTAATAATAACTGTATAGTAGGTATAAAATGACTTAAAAGTACTCCATAAAAAAAAACATATATCATATATATACATCCTAATAACTCAAATTAAAATTGCTTTTTCTTTGTATAAATTTTTATTCAAACGATCTATTATTAAATATTATATAATAAAAAATTGTTTAAGAAATTAATAATGTTTACTATGGTCTCAAACGTATTGATTGTGATTTTAAAAGAATGACCAAAAATTTCGGTAGGGGAAAATGCGTGTTTGTTATCAGTAATATCGTTCGTTAAACTCAACATGCAGTTGCATGTTACGATCATATAATTATTGTTTTAAATAAATAATAATGAAACAGAAATAATTATTTCAGGGAATAACTGAATAAAATCACGCAAACAGTTAATAAAATAATGTACAAATATTTTTGCAGTTAGATGAACTATTTATTTCTTATGAAATACAACTCTACATAAATGAAAGCCTGTTTTTTTTAATATTTCCTTAAATAATCCCGTATATATGCTAAAATTTCACTACAGCTGTTTTTTACTTTTTCCGTTTCCTTTTATTTGTGAACGCTGCCAAAATGAAAGCCAAGGGACAGGTAATTTTGCTGAAAATATTATAGAATTGTGTGGAAATGTAAATAAAAAGTGTTTTGTGTTATATATTAAAACTATAACAAATATATAATGAAAAAATATATAAAGTAAAGTGAAAATTTGTGCAAAAATTTCATCAATTTAAGAGTATAAACATGTGCTAACAAATTGTCATATCAACAAAACTTTTAACAATGGCGAATTATTTAATTGTTTCATAATAATAATGAGGATAACAATAGGTTGAAAATAAATGCATGTTCATTCCACATTTAAATAAAATTTTATATCACCGTCCAAGTCCTAATATATTTTCTTTTCTTTTTAGTTGAAAGAATATGAAGTTATCGGTCGCAAGTTGCCCTCTGAAAAAGAGCCGCAAACACCTTTATATAAAATGAGGATTTTCGCCCCAGACAGCATAGTGGCCAAATCGCGCTTTTGGTATTTTTTGCGTCAATTGAAAAAATTCAAAAAGACTAGTGGAGAGATTGTGTCCTTAAAGCAAGTGTACGATACATCGCCCATAAAAATTAAGAATTTTGGTATTTGGCTGCGCTATGATTCTCGTTCCGGAACACACAATATGTACCGTGAATATCGCGATTTAACTGTTGGTGGAGCTGTTACTCAATGCTATCGGGATATGGGCGCTCGTCATCGTGCCCGAGCTCATTCTATACAAATTATTAAGGTGGAACCGATACCTGCCAGCAAAACACGTCGTACGCATGTTAAACAGTTCCACGATTCAAAGATTAAATTCCCCTTAGTACAACGTGTTCATCACAAGGGTAATAGAAAGTTATTCTCATACAGGAAACCAAGAACCTATTTCTTATAAACAAGTTTTTACGATTTTCTTTTTTAATTGTGTGGATTTGTTCGTGAGAAAGTAAATAAAGTTTTGTAAAAGTGATTTTTGTATTATTTTAACTATAGAATATAAACTTGGAGTACCGTCAGTGTAAGTGGTTATTGTGAATAAAACGTGATTCATTGATATTGTTCTCTCCTTTATATTTACTACAGTATTAATTTCATTTCCCCAAACAGCAGTTTAAACTGCTTAATGATGAGTGGAAGGTTATTTGAGATTTTTCTTTGGCTTGATGTCCAAGGTTAGACGCGGCATGTACATTTCGTAACCTATGGATCTATGGTACAATCAATTTTGTTTCATGAATGTGGAATTCTTAATAGAGTACACACTTCTTGTATAAATTGGAATCTCCCCGACCTTTGAGGAATATATGCAGTCGTAAGTAACATATGTTCGTTTTTGATTGCAGAACTATTAAACATTTATCTTTAAAGCCAGGGATGTTATAAAGTTTTCTTCGCTGGGCAACCCTAATTTTACTTTATTGCAACCGGTGTTTCTTACATTTTGTTTATATTTTTAACAAAAACGTGCTTTAGAAGAATACCTAGTTTTTTTAGGTTCTACATTTAAAACAATTTAAATAGATTAAAAGACATGCCCTACATTTGTTTATTGCAAGAGGGTAGTGCCAATGTGCCGCGTCTTATAGAAAAAGCGCAGCAAAACAATTTCGGTGTGATAGCTGTACCTATAAATGCTATGGAAATACCAACAGATTTTAAATGTGAATCAATAAAGAATAATCCACAGCCACAATTTACATATGGCGATCTATTACTTACTGCTGATCAATGGAACAATAAAATAATTGCCATTCTATCAGAGAATATTGATTGTGACTCGAAAGACGCATTAGTGCGAAAGCAATCTGAAGAAATTTTAAAACGTGATAAATCTTGGGCTGAGCACTTACAATGGGGTGGATATACTATGTTAAAATTAAAACAAGCCAACAATTTCAATTTGGCGCGACTGATAACAAATCATATAAAGGGTGTGACATTTTTTTTAACAAAAGCTCGCATATATAAATTGTTAATATTGGTATGTACATATATATTATTCTAGGAAACTTGTTAGTACAAGTGCCTTTGTATAATGCGTTCATTGCTAGCGCTACATGGCGTCGCGATATAAGTGAGGATAAACTTTTGGAAATTGAAAAAGAATGTGATAGTTGGCAATGGTGGAATAAATTTCGTTGGGCTGCCGATTTTAATCCGAAGTTGAAAGTGGTGCTGGAATTCAATGAAGGTGATCGTCCCAATACCTCAGTAGTAAGACGTTGGCTGGGTGAACCATTAGAGGCTGTTATCATTCCCTCCACTATGTTTATACGCAATCGCCAACAATTTCCAGTACTCCCAAAAGATTGGCAAGAAACATTAAGACTATTTTTGCTATGCCGTATTAACATTATCGTAAGCACCGATACTCATGACGAAAGCCTAAACCTTTACACAGATTATTTGAATAATTTCATAGAGATACACAAAGATTCGCACATGTTAGAAGCGTAAGTAAAGGAAGTAGTTTTTTATTACTAATGAGATTGATATAAAAAATTATGACCAGTTTCGAAGATGTATTGGAAACGCCTCTGCAACCTTTATATCAAAATTTGGATTGTTTTACATATGAAATATTCGAAAAGGATCCAGTCAAATATAAATTATATCAGGATGCTATAGCAGCCGCTCTAATAGACCGGGTGCCAGAGTCACAAATCGACAACAAATTAGTAAGTTTTAATTTATTTTAAAATTAAAAATATTTGATTTTCTCTATGCGTTTATAGACTGTAATTATGGTGTTGGGTGCTGGCCGAGGTCCCTTAGTTCGTTCTGCTTTAAATGCTGCCGAGAATACTAAACGTAAGGTTCGGGTTTATATTATAGAAAAGAATCCAAATGCTATTAGAACTCTATCAGCTGTTGTGGCTAAACTATGGTCCACTAAAGGTAAACACACAAAAAACATAAATTCTGTTTTAAGAATATGTTTCTTTTGTAGATGTTCACTTATTTTCCAAAGATATGCGCGAATTTTCACCCCCCGAAAAAGCTGACATATTGGTTTCCGAATTGTTGGGCTCTTTCGGTGATAATGAATTGTCGCCCGAATGTTTGGATTGTGCTCAAAGATTGCTTCAAAAGGATGGCATTAGTATACCATATAAATCGGTTTCATTTATTAATCCAATTATGTCCTCTAAACTGTATAATGCCGTACGTCAAGTAACACGTAACGAAATATTTGGACGCGATAAGCAGGCAACCTATTTAACATATGCTGAAAGTGGATTTGTAGTTCTGCTAAAAAATATTTACAACATTGACTATCCTCAGGCATTATTTGAATTTATACATCCGAATCGTGTTGGTGATGGTATAGCGGATAATAGTCGTTATAAGGCGTTAAAATTTGAAGTTAAATTGGATTGTGTTGTGACGGGAATTGGAGGCTATTTTGAATGCTATCTTTATCGAGATATAGTAATAAGCATTAATCCACTTACCCATACTAAGGGTATGACGTCCTGGTTTCCCATGTACTTCCCGTTTGCGGTATAATATATATTTTGGCTGAAAATGAATTAAATCTCATTCTTTTAAAACGTCCTATAAATTTTTATATTTCAGGAGCCTTTAAATGTAAAGAAGGGCGAAATAATTGAAATACATTTTTGGCGCTGCGTGTCAAAACAAAAAATTTGGTATGAATGGTGCCTGGCCAACCCCGTTACAACGCATATACATAATTTAGACGGTCGCTGCTGCCCTATCTATTGTACGTGAATAATTGTAAAGTATTTTTTTTTTATTTTGCCCAAAGTATATAAGGTATTACCAATATTTGTTCTTTAACTGATCTGTGGCACTTTCCAATTAAATGTACACGAAAAAATATTTAAGTGTATATAAAGTATGTATAAGGAACAAAGAATTTTTTGCATACTTGGGAATGAATTTGTTTGTAATCATTCACAAAATAATTTGATTTAATTTTTTTATATCAATTACGTTTTGGGTTTATTTGTATTTTTTAATTATTTTTAAGAGACATCTTAATAAGATAAATACGTATATCGATGATTTTGAAATTTATTTGCATTTAAATACATTCTTTTTTTTTCATTGTATAACGTTTTGTTTTATTTTATTTTATTCTTTTTTTCATAATTTTTTTTATTTTCTATTTAAAATTAATTTTTCTGTTACATGGTCTTCATATAGAAAATGACCTTTTTTCCTTTCGTTACTTTCAAAGCAATGGTTTCAATAGTTTTAAAAAAATAAAAATATTTTCATCTAAATGGCATTCGTTCATGTGCGCCTGTTACTTTAGTTACTTTTTTACTTTTTCAATTCATGCTAAAAATTTTACAGCGTGTTCTACTAAAGAGCTTTTGCATATATATGAAACCGAAAAAGATCGCTGCTATTAAACGTTTATGAAGATTTAGAAAATTTAGAAGCAATGAAAATTGAACAAAATACCAGGCGCCCAGCTCTGCTAGAAAGTAAATATTGTATGAGGAGATTTTTAAAAATGATATAACTCTGTAAATTCTCAACCGATTTAGTTGAAATTGGTGTCATATAAAGGGAAAGAAAATCTATTTATATACCATATATATATCATACCCTTCTTGGTCATGAGGGTATAAGAAATTTGCTATTCCGTCCAGAAAGAAACAAAGTGTTAGTGTTTTTACTTGTTGTACTAATGGTACGATCTTAAAGTTTATTTTTTTATATGTATTATATACTTATAACTTAATGAATGAAATAAATAAGAAGTAAAAAGGCTTAAGCCAATTAGATATAATGCTCTTCTATATCGTGGTGGGTGCAGCAGCTGTTTGCCTATCGTCCACTTTGCCCTAAAATTACCAGGTGGAGAATATAAAATTAAGCGAAAAAAGCGCAGATGGATATAAAAAGTTCAGTTCCATTAATTGGTATTTGTAATCATATATGTAATTTAATTATAATAAAGAATATAATTTCGAGACTTATTAAAAAATATTAATAAATTAAACTTAATGAATCATGCTGAATAAAATGTAATAAGAAATAAATTAGTTTTATTACACCATTAGGGCATACTCCATGCCATCTACATCTCATACAGTCATATAAGTATTTATAAAAAAAATTAAACACAAAAGTTAAGTTAATAAACAATGCATTAATTAAATTTGTTAAGAGTAATATTTGTAAACCTTTATATATACATAAGAATGTGTGAAAAAACAAGTTTGGATAAAAATTCATTTTGAATATTTTATTAATTTTTTAAATTCTTAATTTCACATTATAAGCTTTCTCTCAATTTAAATCCGTTAAATTTTGTTTAAATAATATATTCTATATATATATGTGTAATTGTATATTGTATATAATTAATAATTTAATTTAAAAAAAATTAATCCAATAAGTCAGCCATTTTTAGCTGCTTAAGTAAAATCATTTGTAATAAAAATAAAAGAAATTATAATGCATTAAAAATATTATAAAATACGGTTAATTGGTTAAAGATGACAGATAATTTTAAATAAAAATATATAATAAAATACATAATTTAATAATGGTAACAATTATGAAATAAAATAAAATAAAGTAATATAATAAAAATGTTTCTTTAAAATCTCTTGTTTGTAGTTCATATTGCAATCTTAGGTAAGCAGCACATCAACTATACAAAAGCCCCACACAGCATATTTTATGTGTATAATTGAATGTATATGAGTGATATTTGTTGTTCTCTCTGTTTGCTTTGTTAAATATTTTTTAATAATTCTCTCGGTATTTTTTTTTTTTTTTTTTGCTTCAACAATCGCTCTAAAAAGTGATAGATTTTATAGATGTGTGTTTTTGGGAACGGGGTGATGAAGGGTTTATAATAATTATTAAAATTGGAAAAATTAATTTAATAATTAAGATTAACGTTTTTACGAACTAACAACACTTGTTTGAGGCAGTGTGGCATTCAGACCACCGCCCCGTATTGAAATGGCGCCTTGACCGGCGCGTATAGGTTTTGCTATTTGTGCCTGTGGACCACGACGGCCCAAATGTTTATTACGTACCGCCTCCTTAATACGATCCACTTCACATTGATAACGTTTACGATCACGCATTGCCCCCTCCTTGGCTTCCTTCAAAGCGGTCTCCAACGCTTTAACACGTTCCATGGTAGTGCGCAGACGTTTCTCCAACTTTGGCAGTTCACAACGCAAATCGGCATTATCACGTACCAGCTGTTTATGGACTTTGGTCAGTTGGTCTAAATTATTTTCAAGGAAAGAGATTTTCTGTTTTTGAGCCAAAGAACCGCCATCCTCATCATTGTCCTCATTAATAACGCTCTTCTTAATACGTGCCTTTGAAATATTTAAAAAAATTTAATTCATTCCAAATTACGCAAATATTACATTAACATTGCCACTCACCTGCAAATCTTGCACAAACAGTTTACGTAGATTGTGTAACGTTTGCAGTTCTTTGGCTACTGTGTCCTCCAGACCCTTCAAATCTTTGCGCGCCTGTTCGCGCCGTTCATTAGTCAGAATGATTTCTTGCAATTTATTCGCTTTGTCTGCTTCTTCTTCTTTAAGTTTATTATAATCAGCGGTCATCTGTTGATGCGTCAAGACCAGTTTTTGATGAACGTCTTTCATTTCATCCATTTCATGTTGTTTGACAATCAATTCATCTCTTAACTGGGACACTTGCTTAGTGTGAGCCTCGCGCAATTCATCCATTTGCATGTCGAACATGGCACGCAATTGTTCCGCTTTTTGTTTTTCTTCGGCATTAACGGCTGATACATGTTCGGCGGCCTTCAATTTGGCGCACTCTTCACGCAACGAATCGATTTGCTCCTCCAAGGCGCGCTTCTTATTTTCCGCTTCACGCATTGATTCTTGCAACGATTTCATGCGCGCCTCATGTTGCGATATTAACAGGCGGCACTCACCCAAATCTTTTTCGTATTCGGACAGCTTCTTATTCGAGTCCACTTGTAGGGCTTCCACGTTCGAGCAACGTTGTGCCATGTTCTTGGCCTCGGTTTTCATTTTGCTAATGTACAAACGGGCCATGGTGAAATCTTCTTCTATCTTGCCACTATCCCCAGCACCGGGTATGCTGTTCATTTTCATGTCAATCACCGTATCGCTATAGGCCAGAGCCTGACCCACCTCGTTTAAGTCAGTTAACAGGTTTGAGAGCATTTCGTTAACACGCTTGCGTTGATGCGTGGACATATCACGTAATTGTTGCAGTTCCGTGGTGGTGGTGTTTAGTAGCGACTGCTTCTGTTGCAGTTCCTCGTTTAGGTTGTCGATATCTTTATTTTTAGTGTCGATTTCCTGAGACTTTTGATCATAGTTAACAGCCAGTTCTTCCAGAGCTTGCAACACTTCTTTAACCTCCTCTTTGGCGGATTCATTCTCCTGTTGAATTCGTGCCATTTCCGATTGTAACGTCTCATACTCGCGGCGAGCATTAGCAATCAATTCCTCCTGTTCGAGCATTTGTTCTTTCAGATTTTCCACGTACTGACTCTGTTGGTTGATTTCCTCATCTTTTTCGTCCAATTGTTGATAGAGACGTTCGCGTTCAGCCTCTAAACGGGCACGTTCATCACTGCTAACGGAGCCCAACATAAGGCCAGCAGCAGGAGTGGCTGGCATAGGACCAGCAACGGTGGTAGGAACAGTCGTCTCAACCTCTAGATTGGGGGTGCTAGCCTCCATAATGTCTTCCACATTAACTTGTTCATCGGCGGTAACCGTTTCACCAGCACGCCAACGCGCCAATTCCAACTCCAGCTTTTCCACCTTCCCCTTTAGGCGTGCATTCTTTTCTTTCTCCTTTTCGAAACGCCGCTTCCATTCCTCGGCCGTCAATTCTTCATTCACACATACAACATTCTTGACGGTCTTGGCGCGCCGCCCGAACTCTAAAGTTGATTTCGTTTCGGCTTCATTGAAGCTGGCCGGAGAACAGCAAATCACAATTGTTGTGCGTGCATTACCACCCAACGACTCTTGTAGGATACGTGTCAATTTTGAGTCACGATAGGGTATGTGCGTCTTGTTGCCATCTGCCAAAGCAGAGATGACATTGCCCAGAGCCGATAAGGATTTGTTAATATTTTTCGCTTCATCGAGTACAGTTCCTTCGGCACCAGTTTTCGAAACCTTTTCGGAACCAGCTAAATCCACCAAATACAATTTGCCAGAGAGTTTTTTTTGATTCTCCAAATTCTCCTGTTTAACATTAATCAAGAATACTGAATGAGATCGTGAGGAGTGTTCGTTCATATCTGAAATAAAAGTAGAAGCAAACATTTTATTAGAAAAAAATGCGTTCAAACCAAAAATTGTTTATAAACTTACTTGTCACAGCAATGTGACGATTGGATTTACCCTCTTCGATCACTTCGAACACATCTTCAGGTGATGAAACGAAGCGTTCTGTAGCCCCCTTCACGTAGGGCACACGATTTTTATCCTCATGCACGCTCAAATTCACTTTAGAGACGTCCAACAAATCTCGTATTTTATCCATATAAATCTCATAATAGGAAACCTTAATATGGAACTCCAAGTTCATTTCCATGGTGTAGATGTGGTTAAAGATATCGTTGACAATGCGCGGTATAATGCCCTGCTTACCGGAATCACCGATTACACCCTCCATGGTGTGAGTTTTACCCGATGAAGTTTGACCATAAGCAAATATGGTGCCATTATAACCTGCCAGTACGTCCGTGACAATTGATTTGGCCGCCTCATTGTACACCTTCTCCTGCGAGGCATTCGGCTTGAAAACTTTATCAAATAAATAAACTTTACCCTGTAAAAGAGAGAATTCTTTCCATTAGCTTATTTTCCATCATCATCATATCATTGTGAGTGAAGAATTGACCTAAATTTTATTCGGGTCATGCATTTACATATCTGTGTATAGTTTCATATTACAATTTGCAATAATTTTTTGTATTAGTTTGATTAGTCAAACGCAATTGTTTTTTCTTTTTATACCCTCCACCTTAGGGAAGAGGGTATATTCATTTTGATCATCCGTTTACAACACATCGAAGGAAGCGTCGGAGACCCCACAAACCATATATATTCTTAATCAGCATGAAAAGAGAAATCGTTTTAGACATGTCCGTCCGTGCGTCCGTTTGTCCGTCTGTTGTTGGCACTCTCACGGTCGTAATTTTTGAGATATCAAATGAAACTTGGCACACTTATTCTTAGTTTAATTTTTCTGCTCCGTATTGAAATTGGGCAAAATCGGTTAAGAGACACGCCCACAATAAACGAAAATCTCATCATACCTCGAAAAAATTGTATCTTTAAAAAATTATATATCGCACAATACTATGCCTATCAAGTTAAAATTTGGTATATATATAAAGAATACTGTTGTCCAACACTGTGCCAAAAATGGGCGTGATTGAATAACGCAAACGCCTTTAACTAAAAAAAAAACACTATTTGCGTAAGTACATGAAATACATAAATATGGCAATAGGAGCTTATTTTTTAGAGAAAACCAAAAGGTGGAGGGTATTTAAGCTTCGGTCTTAACCGAACTTTTCTATCTTGTTTCTCATAAAAAGGCTAATTAGTGATTAAATGAATAACGCATCTGTTCTACTTTTGCTAGGAGTTTCACAAAGAATGTAGCTCGGTCATAAACTTCTCCTTATTTTTTAAATCCAATTTATGTGAATATATTTACAAGTCTCTTTAAAGAGTGTTGTTGTTAGCATAAAATGTCTCATATGGTTCTTAAGTGTACTTGTACAACTATAAGAAATTGTGAAGAAAAGTTAAACTATGGTAACTACACAGAGAATATAATGCTCATGAAACTCTTTCATTGTTACACAAGCTTCCTAACTACCTAACGTTCATGATGTACTGAAAAATCATTCATTTAATACAACAACAATGAGTATTCGTTATATATACATTTGTTACACCAAATAAGTGAAATCTTTTATGAAACGAACAACACAAGCACAAGTTTACACAAGTGTTTCAAGCAATAATAAATTATTTATGTGGGTATGTTATATATGCCAGTAAAAACTGTTTAGGTTAAAATCCATTAATTTTCGTCTTGTATCACGAAACTTGTATTTATTCATTACCCCATACTATATATATATGTGTTTATATAAGTCCACTATAGGATGGGAATTTTCTAAAGCCTTTCTATACTACTTTATCCCAGACAGAAGCCTTTTCTACTTACAAATTTTATATGGTAAAGAAGAAAATTTACGATCTCTCAGTGAAACATAGTATACTCCGGCTATAAATCTAACATACAATCTAATATGGAATATGGAATATAAACGGTTTCCCTTGGTTTTTATATTAAATAAAATAACATGTTTATGCATGCAACAGCATGTAATTAGTACATGCATGAATACATTTCTATACATAAACTGTCTTTCAAACAAGTACTTTAAGAAACAAACTCATGTATGTATGTATGTACGATACAATGGTATGTTTGGAACGGATGAGAGTGCATGTAAAGTATATAATGATTACGCGCCGTCTCATAAACAAAACACAAATCATTATTATACAAATTAGTGAGTCATGAACTTTAAAGCATTGGATGAGTGCTATTATTATATATGCATGCACTATGCAACAAAAAAAGAGGGCTATGTCTGCTCTTTGTACATGCACATAGAAAAACTGTTTTTTTTTTCATATTTTGACATTTGACACAAAATTATGATATCAGTCATATAAATTTCTGGCAAGGTTAGAAAATGTTTCAATTCAATATGAAATACTTGCCGTTAGTACCGTTATTTAATACTAACAATAATTTTTATGCGTATATTTATACATATATTTCTATTAGCAAACATTTATTTGCAATTTAATAAATATTTTGGGTTTTATGTTACAATGTTTACCCGTACTACCCTAAAATAATTTGCACAGGTCATGCTATTTCTTATGTATAACAAAATGATATGTGTAAACAATACCAACAACTAACAAGAGCATATATACCTATTATTATTATTATTGTTGTTGTTGTTAGTATTATTAATATTGGTAATACAACCAAGGCTCAGTAAAATTCAAGATGACGTCATTTTAACACGACAATGTTATTATTTTACAATCCTTTATGCAAAAACATAGACTTACCGCTATGGAAAGGCAATTTTCTTCAGTGCTGTTGGGGAATTTTACAACAAACTTAGAGCCGGCTTTTTCTTCGCTATCATTTAGTGGACGAAAACGGCAAACGACTTTGATACTGTCCTCAGCTGGTATCTCACGTTCAGCAGACATTTTTTTCAACACAATAGTGAATTATTTTTGTAATGAATATAAATATCACACAAACTTGAACTCACACTGAAAAGCACCACCACGTTTTCTAAAAAATATTAAATAGTATGTAATTTCCAGGTTACTCTTTCCAATTTAGTTTAAGTATTAATTTTATAATGTGTATGTTATTTACTATAAATTTTCTTTAATTTCTTTGTCCAACTAAGCAATGCAGTAAAAGAAAAACGAAAACTGACGAATAGCTACTTAAGATAACTTCGTTGACTCCTAGTTAAAAGACTTTTTGTAAAATTATAACTCAATTAGCCATGAGCACCCACAACTTTTTCATTCATTTAATTTTCACTTTCTTTTTTCAATTATCATTCCACCAATTGGTGAAAAAATGTGGAAATTGTTATGAAAATGGCTGAAGAATATTTTTTCATATTCAAAGCTTATACACTTACATTAGCACATGTAGAAAATTATTTTTTCACTAAGATTTATGTACAAAACTATACACTGCTGCGGATATATATTATATAATATAAGGTTTT
Organism: Ornithomya fringillina; assembly: GCA_963978525.1. Lineage (NCBI taxonomy): Eukaryota > Metazoa > Arthropoda > Insecta > Diptera > Hippoboscidae > Ornithomya > Ornithomya fringillina. The sequence goes on from OZ021694.1 coordinate 10,743,526, forward strand.
GTTTTTGAGGCAACGTTTTATTAATAAATATTGTATTTATATTTATTTTTGAGATTTTAATTATAAAAAAATTTTAACTATGACTCGGCCGATGACAACCGAGAATTTTAAATGACTGATACGACCGAAATTAGTAAAACGATTGACATTTTCAGTTAAAATTGTCATCACTATTTAAATTATACTTTGTTTACCTCACAAGATGGCTATAGTTTTTTATTTGAAATATTTTGTACCTGATTTCGTAATCAGTAGATGGCGTTGAGAAATATACCTATTCATGGAGCTAAAAAATCATAACTGCTTAATAAGAGGATAGGATTTCATTTCATTTTATAAACTTTTACATAAAATTTATCTTCGAGTTAAAAATTATAAAAATTTATTAAAAATATGAGTTTTAAATTACCTCCCACCACAACGACTTCTAATACAGGCAGTTTTCCTTTTGGCTTAAGTAATACCAGCAATGTAGCTATAGGAACCCAAGCCACAAAAGCGTCAGGCTTCAGTTTTGGCGCAACTGGCGGCGGTGATGCTGGAATTAAAAACTTATCATTTGGATTAGCAACAACAACTACTGCGACAGCAACGACAACTGCTGTCCCGATATCTGTAAGTAGCACAACAAGTGCTTCCCCATTTGGCTTAGGAACCAAGGGCGCTTTAAATTTAGGTTCAGCTGCAACAACTGCAACAACTGCAAACACCCTGTCTAGTTCAAGTGGATTTGGTTTTGGACAAACAATAACTACTTCAACATCAGCAGCAACAGCGGCCACCACTACAACACATGGTACAGGTTTCAGCTTTGGAGGTTTAGGATCATCTGTACCATCTGCAGTTGCTGCCACCACTACAACTTCATCAACAACCGCTCCAATATTGTCAGCTGCGCTGTCTGCACCGGCAGTACCACCTGCAACCACCGCAGGCAGTTTTGCAAGTTTAAGCACAGCCACCAAAACCACAGATTCTTCGGCCATAAATACAATTTCACAACTCACTTACAACCAATTGGAAGAATACATTAACAAATGGACTTTGGAATTGGAAGAACAAGAAAAAGTTTTCATTGATCAAGCAACCCAAATAAATGCATGGGATAAAATTCTGATTGGCAATAATCAAAAAATACTCGAATTAAACGATGCCGTACAAAAGGTGAAAAATGATCAACAAACTTTGGAACAAGAATTGGAATTTATTGCCACCCAGCATAAAGAATTGGAAGAAAGCATTGTCCCGTTGCAAAAGGAATTCGCGAAAATACCCGCAGTCGACGTGGAAAGGTCACAAACGTATTTGTTGGTGGAAAATCTAGATTCACAGTTGAAGCAAATGTCCGAAGATTTGAAAGAAATCATTGATAATTTAAATGAAAGCGGCAAATGCCAAGATAACACAGATCCCATCATTCAAATTGGCAAAATATTAAATGCACATATGAGCTCATTGCAGTGGATAGAACAGAATACTAACAACATTGCAAACAAATTGGATGAAATTACGAAAATGCACGAGAATTTCAAAAAAGATTCGGAGCGTTCATTCCGTTCAGCTTATTACAATTAAAGCGTCAATTCAAACAAAAAGAAGAAACAAATAGTCTAAATAAAATGTTTTTCTTTAATTAATAAAAATGAAATGTTTATTATACCCTGCACCACTTGTGACAAAGAGTACATAAAATTTGTGCGGATGTTTGTAACTCCTAAACGGCGAATGCCACACCCACCTTCACTTATATCAATCGATTCGATCGTATTTTACGATCCGGCTTGACCGACTGTGACATTTTCACTTTTTTTCAATTAATTGGTTTTATGTTCTTCCGCATAGTTGTATTTTAGGGCAATCAATAGTTCGCGTAATGTTTGAGTCTGAACAAGGGCACTTCTTTGAAGGTGCCCAAGGCTAAATACGCTGATTGTGGTGAAAATGATAGGGTTCGTATTTTACCCAATTTATTGGTAGAGTACACAGGGAAGTTGGCATAAACTGTAGCACTGGGAAAATGAACTAGCTTTACAGCACCTGGGGCCTTCGATGAACAAAAGCCCAATAATTCACTGCTATAATTAAATTTAACATCTGATATGGCAGTTTTTAAATTTAACAGAACTTTCTCTGGTGTCGGTGTGGTGGTTGTCATAACTTTATTAAAATCGTACACATTCACAACACCTTCCATACTGCCAGTGGCTAATAAACGTTGATTGGGTGACAAATCCATGACGTTACCCTTAATACAACCATCATCCGAGAAACGATGCTCTAGGCGGCGTTGACGTAATGAAAATATGCACACATCTGGGGAACGACTACTACAAATTAATCTTGTTGAATCGCCGGTAAAACATAAACTGGCTCCATCTTCATTCTGTTTAAAGGTGTGGATCAATTCAAATGATTTACTCTCCCACAAATGTATATCACCGTCGTAACCTATACTGGCAAAGTATTTGCCACAGGGTGATACTCGAAACTTCCGAAGATTGCCGTGATCTTTACGTATTTTATAACAGCTTTCTTGTGCCGTTAACAAATCGTATATATAACCATAGCGCGTAACGGAACCTAAAATTGCTTTGGTGCCACATGGTAAAATTTTGGCACATTTTATGGGAAATGTGGGTATATAAATATTATGTAATTTATCATTGGTTGTGCCATCAACAGCATAAATTGAGGCTATACATTTTTCACCCACCACCAAAGCAGCTGTACTGGTAGGATGGAAGTCTATACAGTTTATAAAGCCTTCGGCGTAGGTAGCGCGATTTAAATCCTTTAATTTCTTTATCTTTATATTATTTGGTTCTAGTGTGGTTTCGGCTTTTTTATTCAAGAAACCCACTGTGCGCAGCAACTCTTCATCTTCCTCATTATCCGAATCACTTTTCTCGAGGTTTCTCTTAGCAACAGCTAAAGACACCCATTTCGGCGGATTGACAATACGGGTAAACTTTGCATCCAAATATTCCTTATATGGTTGATCTGTTTTTAAGTGATCTAACGGTCCGGTATGTTTAGTAGGTTTTTTTACTTCCCCCAATAGAATGTTTTCATCATCAGGATCCGTCCAAACTGATTTACGTTTGTAGGATTTCTTCTCACTATTTTCATTATCTTGATTGTCTAAGTCACTTACATGTTTTTCCGTTTTTATTGCTTGTTTAAGGTTCCGTATTAATTGCTTTTTATCACCAAAAAGAATTTTTTCAATTGATTTCTCATAGTCAGGATTTTTCTTGTAGTGCTTGTTCGGTTCCTTCTCACTCTCTTTAGTAGAATATTCAGCTAATAATTCATCTAGTTCGCTCTGTTCATTAATTGAATCATTTTCTAGCATTTTGTATTCGGCTTTGATTTTAATTAATTTATAAATATTATTATTATTTATAGCTACGCGTTAAAAAAATTATTTACTTGCACGTGTTCGTTTAAGTTAAAGTTGGCTGCAATTATATTAACAGCTGTGAAATGTTTTGAAAAATTTTATTCCCAAGGTGGGCAAATGCACTCAATTTCATTTCAAGATTTAAACAACACTAATAGTTATCTCGTCATCATAATAATTATCTACAATTTGTTTTTTTATTTACTTTTTTTTCTACAAGTTCTCTCACTTAATATTAAAGAAAATATAGAGAATTTTTATTATAGTATGTCTGTCTCTTTCGAGACAATCACTTATACATACGATCATAAACGTTGTGTGGGGTGCATGAACAAACTGTACAAAGCAGAGGGAGGGTTTACTCTTAGCATTGAGAGAAGAAACTTATTCTTAAGGTGTGTTAATAGATAAACAAAGCCATATAATTACAATTATATACATTAATGAAAAAAGAATGTAACTAATTAAGATGTACAATAAAATGTGTGAAAGAAGAATGATAGAAACGTGTACTTAATATATGTATCATATAAAATATATATAAATTTGAATATATTATATACGTGTATAGTAAATTAAGTAGTATATATTATATTATTGTCACTTGACCGGCCATTGTATTATTTATGTTTTTTTTAAATTTCTTGCTCGTTAATAATGTACTGCAAACACATACATTGTGCTTCAAGTCAAATGTCATGTTATGCAAAAAATACGGGATGCATTGTTCATTAACAATTTATATATGATGGGATATATGTCAACGTGTTAGGTTGTTCGCTTTTTTGTGTGGTATTTCCGTGTGTTAAGAGGTTCGTATCAGCTCAGTATATATTACAACAAAATGAATACAGCAATATGAACAATAAGTTAATACATTTTTACATATAAAAATATAACAAATTAAATTGTAAAATTATATACATACTTTGTAAACATATTTCTTCGCAATTATTATTATTTTTTTTTCTATAATTTGCTACGAAAAAAATTACAAAACGATTCTTTTTATAGATATTATGTAAGCAATTTTTCTGAACCATTTTTACTTTAACTTGGAAGCTTTTTTAATAAAAAAATTTAATTATATATATTTTATCAATAAAAATTATTTATAAATCCGAGTATTTTTGAGAGATGCTGATCGTTTAGGCGTCTATGTTTGTATTAAAATAAACCAGAATAGTTGTAGTGCTTTCAAGTTGTTCATGAAATATTCGCATTCATAGGTTGTGGTCCCCGGGGTCGTATCATCATAACGGCTTTCTTAAGCGTATAATCCCAACCGCGCCAACGGAACCAAACAATGCCTTGTCGTGCTGTTAAATCTTGCGGATCGTGTAGATATAAACCATTTAAGCCACGACCACATGATTTCCACCACCAACCGCCCTGCATATATTACAAATATTGAAGTGAAGTAATTTAAATTAACACAACAATATATCTTACTTTTAGCATGCTGGCACAATTTAATGATGAACGATCATTGTCACGATTATAGGTAGAGAATGGACTGTTATTCGAACCATACCATGGATCATTTAGGGAATCCCCTGCATTACCTTCATAGCCATCGATTTCCAATTTATAATAATCTGCTTCCGAATGTATTTTGAAATGTGAATATTGAGCATAGCTAAACGATTACAAAATATTTTTCTTTAATATCACGTATAAATAAATAAATAATTATCCACTTGCCGTTTGTTGCCCTCAAAATCTTCCAATTCTACTCTTAATACATAATCTTCATTATTGGTTAACATATATATATTTTCATTGCCCAACCAAAACTCCTTTGCCGGATCACCAAAACCATTCTTATAATCTGCCCAATCACGATTAAAATTTTCTCTAGGCTCTCCATAATCATCACGTCGTTGTATGACCTAATAATTTATTATACAATAAATTGAACTTTTTATCATTTTTATCATGATTTTATTTGTTTTTTACCGTCCAACCACCATCAGCGATTTCCTGTTCACAATAGACTTTTAAAAACCAATAAGTGGTGCCACGTATTTGTAAATAAAACACTCCTGATTGTTTCATGCCAGCATTTAACAAATCAACGCAAGAGAAACCCTTAAAAATATATCATTATTAAAAACATATTAATTAAATGAAAAAGTTAAATATTTTTACATTTTTAATAAGTTATCTTTTTGAATTTCTTTAAAACCGGGATGGTATTAAAGTCAGCTGTTAGCTACAACAAAGGAGATTTCGAGATTAAAAAAAATGACATTAAGCTTATCACAATAACAAAAAAAGCGCCCAATTTTTATAATAAGCATTAATAAAATAATGTTAAAATTTTTATTAATTGCTGGAATTATATGGGAACAGCAATATTTAATTGCTAAAGCGGAAATAAGACTAGTGGATGCAGAAAAAAGTTTAATATGGGGTCCCGGTTTAAAACCGGATGAAGTGGTTTTACCTGCTCGTTACTTTTTTATACAAGCGGTGGATAAAAATGGCCTACAGTAAGTATATAAAATCTTTCAGAAAAAAGTAAAGATCGTGAACTTAAACACATTTATTAATAGGTTTACAGAATCTCCATCACAAAGTTTTAAGGTACAAATTAAAGGTAACTCACCGCATGGACGGTGTCGTTCTAATGTAAATGTTATTGATCGCGGTGATGGCACTAGCATAGTGCGTTACACTATTGCCGACTGGTGTGATCAGGTGGAAATAGAAGTACTGTATAATAATTCTCAAGTAGCTGATTCGCCCTATTATGTGCGCAATAAAGTGTACTCGGAAAAATGCTATTGCCCACAAAACTTGCAATTGTTTATGCTTCATAATAACTGTCCAGCAGCGTCGTCTGTTTATCAAATTAATTGGGATTTGCATTCGTTTAAAAAAGTCAATTTCAGTGCCATACGCGATAATCTAGTTAAACGATACAATCAACCAGAGACCACATCATTGTGTCATTATGTAGTGAAACGACAACAAATCTGGCGTCAATGTTATGGCAAATATACAGGGTTTAAAATGTTTATGGACTCGACTCTGTTGGCATTGAGTCGTGTAGTTCAATTGCCTGATATGGAATTCTATTTGAATTTGGGTGATTGGCCTTTAAGTAAGAAGGGTGGTCAGCAGAGAACGTCCGGACCATATCCTATATTTTCTTGGTGCGGTAGTGAAGATTCATATGACATCACACTACCCACCTATGATTTAACTGAATCTAGTGTAGAGAATATGGGTCGCATTACATTAGATATGCTCTCCGTACAGCATAGCGAATATGTGTGGGAGAGTAAAGAAAATAAGGCTTTTTGGCGTGGTCGAGATTCACGTCGTGAACGTTTACAATTGATTGATTTGGCACGCAAATATCCCGATTTGTTAAACGCCTCACTAACGAATTTCTTCTTTTTTCGTGATGAAGAAGACAGATATGGACCCAAAGTACCGCGCATAAGTTTCATGGAATTCTTTAAAGTGAGTAAATAATGAGCACAATGGTTGATTATGTATTAAGTTTTTTAATTTTTTATTTCAGTTTAAATATCAAGTAAACATTGATGGCACTGTGGCGTCATATCGTTTACCTTTTCTTTTAGGTGGTGATGCTTTGGTTTTGAAACAAGAATCACCATATTATGAGCATTTCTATAATCAATTACTGCCCTTTAAACATTATGTACCGTTTAAAAGGGATCTCAGTGATCTTATTGATAAATTACTTTGGGCCAGAGAGAATGAGCAAAAAGTATTGGACATAATTCGCAACGCTCGTGAATTCGTAGATTCTAATCTTTTGCCTCAACATATTTATTGTTATCATTTAGCTTTATTCCAGGTAAGACGTTGTATTTCTAAACGTTAAAATGGATCATTATCATGTGCTTGATTCTTTTTTTGTGTAGGAGTGGAGTCAACGTTTACAGTCACCTGTTATAATCTTACCAAATATGGAAAGAGTTAATCAATCGTACACTTGTTTTTGTAAGGAACCGCATATTAAAGATGAACTTTAATTAAGTGAAAAAGTCGAGTCTTGGAAGACTGAAACTGCGTTGCTTTTATTGATATATGTATCAAGGATTCTCATTTTTTTAATATGTTATAAAAAAGTATTTTTTTTTACTTCTGCAGTCAAATGGTTAGAGGAAGGTTTAAATAAATTCCTCAACCTTTCTGTTCAAGTTGGTATGTCTTATTATATTTAATAAAAGAATATTTTTTATGTAGACTAAAAAAAAAAAGAAAAACTCACCTTGATGTCCTTTAGTGTTATAATATCTGTAGAGAAGGTGGTATTGACAACAGACGGTTTATTCTTTACACTGGGGAATATGATGCCTCCCTTACGTGATAAAGGCTTTGTTGGACTGGGCGAAGGCATTGTTACCGGTACCGATGCTGCAGCCGCTGCTGACGATGACAGGGAGGATGTTGCAACCACCGCAACAGAAGGCGTTAAGGGAGAAGAGGGGGATGATGATGTTGATAATGACGAAGGTGGAGATGATATGCTATTATTGTTGGGGGAAATAGTGCTCGTAGAGGAATTATTTTGATTAATATTATTATCGGCAGCTATATTAAAGTAATTTGTAGTGATGTTGTTGTTGTTGATAGAATTGGAAGCAGAAGATGATGATGAAGAAGAAGAAGAAGAGGTAGAAGATAGTGATGTGGAAGAGGAATAAGAGGTCAGCACAGTTAATGGTGTTGTTGTTTTTGCCATGTTGTTGTTGTTTTTATTATAACTGTTATGTGTCGCCGTAGCAGAGAAAGGTGTAGGTGGTGCGGCTGCTAAGGAAGCAGTCGACGGTGTTGTTATAGTATTGGTTCTTATACCCGTTTCAGTGTAGTCATCAATAACGGAGTATCTAAATTTAGGTGATTGTAAATATAGTATAATATATATATATACACACACACTCACATACACAAATAATATGTGTGTATATATGTGTAAAACGATTTTTTTTGGTTAATTGAGAGACAGAATAATGTTAATTTTAATTTTTATAGATACACTGTGTGTGTATGTATGTATGCGTTTTGTTGTTATTATTATAATATACAAACCTATTGGGATCATATTCGACTAAACGATCTATGGTGGGATCCATCAACAATTCAGCCGGTACTGGTCGTTGAGCCAATAGTTGAACATCATCTTCTTGTTTCTTTAAGCGCTTCTCCACAATATCCAAATTATTGATAATTAAATTTGCTTTCGCTTTTAAATCATGATGTATTTCACCAATGGCACGTTCTTGACGTTGTGTGTGTGTTAATAGTTCATCCGATTTAGGTAACAAATGATCAACCGATGACTTGGTACCCACAACAACATCCCAAACTTCATCCATTTTTTCCGACACCGAGACAATGGGACGAATTTGTTTAACTAAAGCGTCTATTTTGCTAGATTTAATTAATGGTAGCGGTGTGGTGGTAGCATTCAATGCGTTATACTGATCATAATGATGATCGACGACGGCGTCGTGTATATCACCCACCATGCGCAACATGCGACCTACATTCTCCGACACGATATTTATGTGAAATTGCAGTTTCTTGTCAATGTTGCCGGTGGTGTCACGCAATTCGCTCAATTCATTGGAAACGTGCGACATGACTTCAGCATTCATGGCCTTCGTAATTTCAATTACATTCATGGTGATTTGTTTCTTTTCGCTCGCCTCCGCATTGATTTCGTCTGCTTGCAGGAAATTATTGTCAATTTGATTCTTCAGTATTTCCAATTTTGAATCTATATCGCTGACCTTACGATCCAACAAAACCAAGCGGTTATCCAGCTGTATGCTAGACGTGGAGGAGGCTGAGGTGCGCGGCATTCGTCCCACGCCCCCACCCACATTATCCAAAACTGTATCCATGGGATGTGGCGCGTCCACAATATCATTATTAGTTAATTTGTGATCCAGCGAACGTAACTTAGATATGACTGAATCGGTTTTAATTAAATTATCAGATACACGATTATCTAACATTTCCATGCGTCGCATCATATGCTCTACGGATTTGTCTAAATTGTCTATACGCTTCAGTTTCCCTTCCAACGTATTAATTATCACCTCGAATATGTTTAACAGTTGTTGTTCTCTGGAAAAAAAAAGTAAAGGAAAACAATTTATTTTAAAAACAAGATAGAAAAGTTCGGTTAAGACCGAAGCTTAAATACCCTCCACCTTTTGTAATTCTCTAAAAAATAAGCTCCTATTGCCATATTTATGTATTTCATGTACTTACGCAAATAGTGTTTTTTTTAAATTATAGACGTTTGCGTTATTCAATCACGCCCATTTTTGGCACAGTGTTGGATAACGGTACCTCTTATATATGTACCAAATTTCAACTTGATAGGCATAGTATTGTGCGATATATAATTTTTTAAAGATACAATTTTTTCGAGGTATGATGAGATTTTCGTTTATTGTGGGCGTGTCTCTTAGCCGATTTTTCCCAATTTCAATTCAAGCGAAATTGAACTAAGAATACGTATGCAAAGTTTCAATTTGATATCTCAAAAATTACGACCGTGAGAGTGCCAACAACAGACGGACACACGGACACACGGACGGACATGTCTCAAACGATTTCTCTTTTCATGCTGATTAAGCATATATATGGTTTGTGGGGTCTCCGACGCTTCCTTCGATGTGTTGTAAACGGATGATCAAAGTGAATATACCCTCTTCCCTAAGGTGGAGGGTATAATAAGGATATAATTATTAAGAAATTGTATAAAAATAATTGATAATATTTTTATTTTATGGTCTTAAGAATATGTAGTTTAAAGGAATGGTGAGTTTGACGTGCCTAATTAAAGCATATTTTCTTTACAGGTGCAACAGAGTGTTGTTATTATTATTACTATTGCTGGTGTAAAGAACATATTGTTACAAATTGTTGTCTAAGGCAAATAATTTATTTGTATCGATCTAATAAATAATAAACTGTGCAAACAATTGCAAAGCTACAGCTAATGCTGCGTATATGCTTTTCTATTAAATCCTATTAAAAACTTATCAAATAAATTTTTATTAAATTCTTTTTCTATTTTATATTTATTGTGATAAATAAGTAAACAATTTAAAGCACAACCTTGAGCCACAATTTTTATGTCAGTAATGCAGACACTTTGGAATTGCTTGAGGAGTGCATGAACATATACCATATAAATGAGCTTACTATTCTCTATCTCTCTTCGTCTTTGTAAGCCCATCTGAGTATTTTGTGATGGCCTAGTATTCGCATCCTTTTACTTTGTCTAACATATGATGTGTTCAACATTAAATCACTACACAGAGTGTGTATGTGTGTGTGTGCGTGTGCATCTTCATTACGTTAACGCTACCTTTGTTTGGTATTGTAATTGTTAAAAAAGTGAAAAAAAAAATATATGAAAATTTAATACAAAGGCAAACTAAGCTTGTCATTGCATTTGCTGTTCACAGAAAGAAGATGTGCAAAATTATACATTGACCACGCCTTTATTAATCTTATTGCAATCGTTGCTATTGTCAGCTTGCATGATCTAAGACCATATATGAAACTTTTCTTTGTTTTTTTACTGTTCTGTTGAATTTATTTTTTTATTATTTTTTTTTTTACACATATATGTAAAGTATTTATCTATGTGTAGGTTTTCTTGTGTTTCCCTTTCATACTTGATGATGGTAAAAACTTAACAATTTAATGCATGAGATATTTTTCAACGGACTAACATTTTATTGTTGTACATAAAGTATCGCAGTGCAATGCAGATGCAGAATCTATATATTGTTGTTATTGTTGTGATTTATAAAAAAAAACAAAGTTAGACAGTGTAAAACTACAACAAACGATAACAGTAGCGGTAGCAACAAAAACAATAGGTAATAATACGCAAACTAGCAGCAGCAGCAGCAGCAGCAGCAGAAATCTTGAGTTATTGAACTTGAAGTTGAGATAATAAATTGTAGATAACATGGGTAAAATTAACAACAGACTAACAATAGTAGCACAACAATAATACTAAGAATAATTTAAACAATCATTTTATGCTATCATTTTTTTTTTTTTTTGCTTAATTAACAAGCAGCACAAATTAGAAAACGAAAACAGGCTACTAACGGCAGGAATTCATTAAAATGTTTTTTCCCTTCTCTTCATGATTATTAATTTATTGAAAGATAACAACAACGGTATGTACATAATTTTAGAAAAAGACTAGAAACAAAAAAGTTTAGATAAAGATTTTTATTCCCCTTTAGCTGTTTGCATTGAAATTAAAACATAACCTAAAATAAGCAAACAAAGGCCAAGATTGTAAATTAATTTATTAGTTTTTATGTCTATTTTTGTTTATTTTTAATCAATACCAAATAAAAATATATGAAAGCACACAATTGTCACGCCTTAAATAAAATTTGCATGAAAAATTCTTTGCCAGGCTAAACTAAATTACTTAAATCATGAACGGAGCTACAATTTATTATGAATATATTAAATTTACATACATTAAATGTACTCCATAAATTCAAGGCTTTCTAATCATAGATTAAAACTTTATTAGTTTATAGCTATCATTAGAGAGCCTTCAAGCTTTTAATATATCTGTGTCTACTCTAATATATATAAAAATACTGCATATTTATATATGCAGTACAATTTAAATCGTTCCAATACGACCTGATCTGTTTTCAGGTCATATCAAACCAGTCGTAAGGTTATTTTTTTTTTTTTTTACATAGAATATTCTAAAGTTATTGTTTACCTGTAGGGGGGTTTTTAGTATTTGAATTGTGTTTGTTTTTAATTTTTTTTTTATTTTAATTAATTATTGTTTTATTTGATGTTTGTATAGGTATGATTATGATATAAATTTCCATTCCAAATAGTTGCGTGAAGGCCTTACTAAAGCAATAATAAAAAAAAAAAAAAAAAAAAACATGTGTTTAGTTGTTCTGTTCAGCTGCTCTATTTATGTACAAATAAAAATTTATTTTTAAAACAAAATTTGACTTAGGCCAAAATCTTAAATACCTTCCACATCTGCAAGGGAGCACGTGGCAGGTATATGATTACGCCTTCTAATGGTACATGGATGAATTGCGTATCAGCTTGCAAGGCGAGTTTTACGCGGACTATAATTGTGGCAGATAAAGAGATTTTTGATGATTGTGGGCGTGCCTCTTGACCAAATTTGCCCATTTTAAATAGCGAACTAAAATATTTCATTTCGATATCTAAAAATTTGCCAACAACAGGTATGGTTTAATATACTCGTATGTATTTCACGCCATTAATAATATAAAAAAAAATTACAACAATTTGTCAAAACTCAAACTAATGCAGACAAGTATCAACAGAAAAAACATAAATTGAGTTAAATAATAATAAAAAAAAAAAGGACGAAGAAGAAGTTCGCATTGAATGGTTATTTACGCGCTATTGAAAAGTTCAATTAACGAAATGTTGAAAATGTTAACAATCCAATAATAAAAACAAAGCCCAATAAGATACAGCCTAAGAATTGTAAAGCATTATACCGCAACTACATACATATAAGCACACGCACAAAAGCACTAACGCATCGCTTATGTTACAAGAAACCGAAGAAATCACCGTTTGAAACCATAATTACAACAACTTGATAACTTAATTAATAGTTTGAAAACGATACAGATAGAAAGAGAGAGAATGGGTAAAAGAGGAAGAGGGGAACAGAAGACAAAACGATTATATGTGTATGCATGCTTGAACATGATTAATGAACAGTTTATGGATTTTTACGGTTTCGGGCCATGATGAAGACATTAAAAATACTTTTTAAATAGGAAAAAAAAAAATTACCACAAAAACGAAATTTAAAAGAGAGAGAGAGAGAGAGAGAGAGAAATTAATCATCCACAAAGTAACATGAAACGAAAGTGTTGTTTTAAAGCCTTCAACACCAACATTAACACATACAAGTGATTTTTTTTTTCTGGAATAATCAATTAATAATTAAATCATATTGAATATCTGCGCAAGCATGCTTATGTTTATGTCTTTATGTGGTATCTGGAATACTTACAAATTTAGTTCGTACAGCGAAAAAAATTTCTAGCTTTGGCCGTAAGCCAACAATATGTTTGTTTGTGTATCTTCAAAAACGATTACTTTAGCTGTTCATACTTTGAAGTGTTCATTGTTATAATAAATGGTTGTTGTAAACAAATTTTAGAATATATGTGTGTGTACCGTGTAGTAAACTTCTTGTTATAACATATTTACACTAAATGTGTTCAAATGTATTTAATTTTGTTTTTAGAAACAAAAAGTTCAAAACGAAAAGGAAAAAATCGCAATATATTCTGTGAAATATTATAATGTAAAAAACCAATAACAATAACAACAACAATAAGACATAAAAATGAAATCAAGTTTTTTCGGTTTTAAGTTTTTCGGTTATTTACTTGAGCTGTCGTTAAATTGAGTTTATGCGGCTTTAAAAACCTTAAGCCGTTCTAAGCATGGCCCGCTGTTGGCTATGTATTAAAAGGCATTAAAAAAATTATATTAAATTGAACTGTAAGCTAAGCATGCCGCCTCTTGTTTTTCTTTTTTCTTTTCTGGCGGTATAATGATTTAAGTCAAGTAGAAAAATGACTTAAATCGCATTATTTGTGTCTTGGGCCGTGATAACATGTGTCTACAAAAATCCAGATTATTATTACCACCATCACCACCACCACCAACACTCTTCATAAATAAATTCATACCAGTTTCAATTATATATGTATATTGTATTATTAAAAGGAAAAAATATGCGAAAAATTTGGAGTTTTCTTTGTATGAGAGTTGTCTGTTTAAAAAGAATTTTTACATAATTTTTTTATCATTTACTCTACATCGGCTTTTTTTCTAAATAACTTAACTGTGTGTATGTGTGTGTGTGTGTGTGTGTGTGTGTGTGTGTGTGTGTGTGTGTGTGTGTGTGTGTGTGTGTGTGCTAGGTATAAAACATAAGCCAGAGGCCAGTCAAAAAGCACTTTTCCGCTTGAAACAGAAAACATTCACCGTTATTATTATTACTACATACACAACAAAACATAAACAAAGGTGGAAAAAGGCTTGGTTTTTGTGGTAATGTGTGAGAATTTTCCTATTGAGTAAATTGTTATGTTACCATAAAAATAATTTATATAACAGTAGGAGTATATTTATCAGCCTGAGGACTATATATAATCATATATATGATTATAAATTAGAAAATGTAAGACGGTTAACCAACAATTGATTACGGGACTGACTGACATAGCATGTACAAAGTAAGAAATAGAGGTAATAAAAACAGATAAAATTTTTAATAAATAATTGAAGTAATCGTAGGAAAAATGAGTTCCTTTTTATGCTATTCAAACGCATGGACACCTGCTTTATAGTAGCCGCAGTACTATATTGAGGCATAAGACTTTATCGTGACAAGTTTGAGTCCAATAGGACAGTAGTTCAAAATTTGTATTGTAATGAAAAAATACTTTTACTCAGTCAGCTTTACAGCTTGTGCATAAATGTAGAGGGTATTGAAGATTTTACTTAAGCCAAATTTAGTTTGTCACTTATTTTAAATATTTTTCTTTTAGAAAGTAATTCAATAAATCAACGAACAAATATTTGCTAAGTACGTGCGGTAACATCGTTGGACATGTTTGAAAGCATTATAGTAATAATTTATGTAAATTCATGATAGACTTGTTAAATTCCCACAAATTTTTTTTTTTTAACAATAAATCTCTCACTGTAACTAAGCTTATATACCCGTTTATAATGGTGAACAAATATCTGTTTTGAAGTTTAAATACGATTATATTGTTGTTTAAACAGTTACTTCATGATGAGAATTAAAATTTATGATAATTTACTTTATTAATCAATGAATGGCTGTGTTGTCTGTGATGAGAAAGATTCCCAGTTTATTATTTTCTGGCCATACCAGCAACAAGCAACATGACGTTTTATATGCGGGAAGTATTTATTGTTTACAAACAAATACGAAAAGCAGATGAGACTTGGAACTATGGAGTTGGTTAGGCTTTAACAAAAATTTCCAGTCGATTGATTGCATAAGTTTCAAAAGGAAAACTTCAACTTAAATT
Source organism: Ornithomya fringillina (assembly GCA_963978525.1). Classification (NCBI taxonomy): domain Eukaryota; kingdom Metazoa; phylum Arthropoda; class Insecta; order Diptera; family Hippoboscidae; genus Ornithomya; species Ornithomya fringillina. Next base: position 10,759,069 of record OZ021694.1, read on the forward strand.
ATTGTAATGGAAATTTTTTATAAAGAAAGCCATGAATTACTTCCTAAGACGTTATTGTGTAACTTCCGTACTATTATGAAACTCCTGGCCTAAGAGTTTTTCCGGTGTAGCCGGTTAACAGACACGCCCAAATCCTTACATCTGACACAACAATTGACCAATGAACTTGATATGCTTATTTATTTATTTTAAGTCTATATTTATCAAACCTTAACGTACATATGTATAAGAAAAAAAAAAATCATATATTTTAATATATAAAAAAAGTTATTTTTGTGTGCGTGCCCGCTATTAGGTGATGAGATATGGAAAATTTATTACCATAGGCGGAGTTTTTCTTTTTATTTTCTTTTCTTTTCATTTCCAGCATTAAAATTTAAGTATGTTTATAGTTACTGATTGGTTAATTGCCCATTAACACACAACAACGTGCGATGACTTTGTTAAATTTACTCCTAAAATGACAGATACCCAACAACAACAATACTATACGCTAGCTGTGTATTGAAATAGTGAGTGTTTGAAAGAAAATACAAAAAAAATCCAGATGAATGGAGTGGCGGCTGGTTTTACGCATTTCACCGAACGCAACGTGGCCAAGATAGAAATGACAGGTAGGAGGCAGTTTAGAGCACACTCAAACGGACGAACAGACAGATGGCTAACTTTGCTTTCGGTTTTCGGTCTTTGCATGATTATACCACCTTACACTACAAAGGGTAGAATATTAAATAGGTTAGCTGTTTCGTTTGGACCTGAACATGTTAAGAACTTTTCTCTACATGAATAATTTTTATAAATCAATTTTTTGCCACAAGTGTATATATAGTCAACTTTTTATTAGATGATAAAAAAAATTATAATTACATAAAACATTCACTTTTCTATTTCTTACTGCATATGCTTAATTACCATAATTAAAAAAATATTAACAAATATTGTTTTAACTAAAGTATATATTAAAAAAAAATAATTAAATAAAAAAAACTCTATTAAGCTGTTAAACAAATGCATACCAAACAAATTAATGTTAAAATTTAATATAACAAAAAAAAAAAAAAATACTGCAAGAGTTTTTATATAAATCACTTAACACACAACACAAACAAATTCAACACCAGCCTGAGTACCCGTGATACATACATGTATGTAGAGCTTAAGGCTTTACAATCACTTCGTGTACAACAAAAGTACAGTGAGTAGTATGCATTTTATGTATTTAGAAAAACTTGGGTAATATTGTGTATACTTCTGAACATATGTGCACAAATATTTTTGTTAAATATGAGATTTTTTTTAAACATAACCAATGTAAGTAAAAAAATGAAACTAAATTTGACTGAGATCAAATCTTAAATAAGAATGTGTGGGTTTGGCAGTTATCTGAGAAAAAGACAGATTTAGGGACGAACATAGATCAATCGATATATATATATATATGTATATAGCCTGGTAGTTACTTCCCCATATTAAGGTGGAGGGTGAAATAATAGGTTACCATTTGGTTTATGTGCTACACAAGTACTTGGTTTGTACATGCAAAAGTTATTAAATCAAAATTGTTAAATTATATTATATACGTACGCATTTAAATAATATCAATCACATTAATATTTACAGCAACAACAACGTTAACTACAACCACAACTTTTAATACAGACTTTGAATCTATATGCACTTGTTCTCTATTGCATTTTAAATGCCACACCTTTACAAAAACTAAAAAAAATTAAATAAAAACCAATATATTGGCTATCAATTGTCTCAATATTGCAAGTGCTGGAGGGAGGGTTTAAAACCTGTACACAGACGAGAACATTGACCATATTTTTAAATTTTGCTATTAGTGTAAATCAATAGGTTTGTTTTTTTTTTATTAAATCTTTGCCAACATTAAATAAAATGCGAGGTGAGCACATTATCTAATAACAAATCCATTTTTCATTAAATCACATATAATCTGGTTTATCAAGTTAGTGTTCTTTTACTTTTGAACACTAGAACGCTAATGTGTTTGTGTGTATGCATACACTCACTTACAATATATGACATTTTTTTTATATTATAACTTACTTACCATAATAAACGGTAATTTTCGTTAGCATAATAAAAAAAAATCCATAATATAAACTGTTGCAGCAATTATTATTTTTTGTTATTTTTCAGAATAAATTTTGTTATAAAAAAAAGTTTTTTAGTGATATTAATTAATCATGCGAAATATCAAAGCATGCTACGGTACATGGCCATATGTAATTATAGTGATTAGTTTGGTGACAAATCAAAAGACTTAGGAAACAAACTTGTTGAATATTAGGTGGACACGAACTTTATTAAACGGTAACGCTTAGCTGTACTAAGAATTACAATCTCTCGACCATATAATATCAATTTGTCAATTGCGGATTACAACATTCTAAATCAAAATTAAATGATTGCCACCATAATATTATGGTTGTTGTTGTTGTTGTTGTTGTCATTTAATTAGATTTAAAAAAATTGAACTATTAACTACTAAGTTGATATTTGGTATACACATATACAATTAGCCTTTCCTAATAATAATAATGGCATCAACATTTACAGCATATCAGCAGCATATTTTGCATAATGCATTATTATTGTGTACGTATAAGCATTATAAATCAATCATTTTTTGTTTTCCTTGAATACTTTATTTGTTTATTTTGCATACGCTTGTATTCAAGCATCAAACAATTGGTGTTTGTGTTTGGTAGGCTCATAACAACAACCACAACAACAATGATAATTATAAAGTGAGATATTGTACGAACGGTTTCTTCTACTGCATACAATAGAAAAAGAAGCCAAAACGTGTGGCTACGTAGATGCAACGCAGCCTAACAATACAAATCAACTGATTGCCAGTTAACATCATCATGATGTGTGGAAGCTTGTAGCTTGTTTATTTAAGAGTAGCAACAGAAGGTAAATAGTGGGCGTGGCTAATGTGTAAACAATTAATATCTTATGCATATAAATTATATCATTTAATTATTATTATATTTTGCATAAGTGTGTATGCTACTGTATAATTTGTATTAAGTGATGTAAGATATTAACCTTGATCGTATAAAATATTTATTTTTTATTTGTGAAAAAAATTTCAAGGAAAATAATATTCAGACACAAGGATAACAAAGTTATACAAAATATTATTATTGCCACCCCCCTACATAATATTTGGACAAAGTGGTTGTTGTTTTGTTATGATTTCATTTGTCACACTCATACAGGTCACACCTGTACTGCATGCACTATTATTTGCTATTTATTAATAGGCTTTTTAGCGGTGTTTATAGACTTGTTAACATGATTTAAACAGCTGACATTGTCATTTGCATTTTGACAAATAAATGCCTTCCAAAAAATATTCAAAAAAAAAAAAAAACCAAAATACACGCATAACTCTAAATCTAGAATACAGATATCTTGTGGAGATAAAATAAATAATAATTTATTATTTATGAGTGTAATGATAATGGTGGAGGCCGCCCCCAAGCGGGTCTAACCAATAAACACTGGTCACCATGATCAAAATGTGATTAATACAGTTAACAACATGAATAAAGCACTCTATAGAAATGTAAATAGAAAGAACATACAATATACAATAAAAATTATTAGGTTATTAAATTATTATATAGAAAATGAACTATGTGTATTCGAAAGTAATGTTTTTTTATATGAATTCTTAGTGGTATTCTATTTTGAAGTACCGCATAATGTCTCTTAAGGAAGTTATAAATTGTCTTTCAAATGTATGTATATTTATGTATTCCTACCCTGCTGTGGTTATTACAGATTGAGTCAAATGTTGCTACAGTTGATTTATAAATCTTTGAATGTAACAATTTGTCGATAATTTTTAGCCGGTTAAATTTATTGCTTCCAATTCTGTGTGCGCATGTGTAAGGTAAATTTAAAAATACTTTTCATTGCACAAATATTTCACATTCATTTAAGTTTTATGGTATTTGTTTGGTAAACACACTTTAGTATCGAATTTATGGCGTATAGAGAGTATAAAAACATTAACAGAATCACTTTTTAGACTTAGAAAATGTCATTCACAGTATATACGGTTAGAAGGCGTATTCATATACTTACCACGTATTTAAGATTTGGTCCAAGCCAAATTTAGTTATTTTACATGCTTTTTTTCATGTTCGCAATTATATAAAAAATGCGCCTGTTGCTCTCAATATTAAAGTATGCACCCATAATAAAATATTTTTCACATTTATGTACAAATATAAATGTGTTCTATGTTGTGACCATTTTTATTTTATTTTATCTAAATAAACAATTTTGACTTTGAGGGAACCACAATCAAGAGGTCAAGAAGCAATTAAAATTCTTCAATAATATCAAACCCAAAACTAGTTTATTAGAAAGAAGATGGAGGGAGGGACAATTTGTTTATAGCATAAGTTAATATTCTTTCTACAAATATACTACATGACTGTATGACCTAGTTTCAATTGAAAACATAAAGATACGAAAAACAAAACGTCACAAAACGAGATTACAATTGTTAACCAACCAATAAGCTGACTGACCGACTCTAGACCTAACCACCTAGCCTTCTATACTCACTCTCAAGTTAAATAAAGTTAAAGTTAACGTGTCCAATAAAGTAATATTTAACAATGCGAATAGCCGTGTGCAAATAGGCAAAAATATTCACACACAATTAAAGATTATAGTTTTATACTCATGATATAAGTTTGAATATATTTTTATTTTATATTGTAACTTGTAAATATGTATTTTTCCATTAAACATTTTATAATGTTTTTGTTTTTATTTGTTTTTCTTTTCGGTATATGAATGTATGAAATACCCACTCACATTTCATTAGCAATGAATGATATTGCATGCACTGGGCAAAATTGTTACTAATACAGTTTGCAAATATCATAATGTGTAAAACAATAAAAAAAAAAGCGAAAAACTATATTTAAAGCAAGTAAGAAAAGTAAATTTAACTCTTAGGCCAAATCATAAATACCTTCCACATTTAGGATGGTGGGCGCGTCAGGTATATGATTACGCCTTCTAATAGTGTATGTATTACGTATCAACTTGCAAGAGTTGCAGCGTTACGCTGAACATGGCTTTTTGTAAGATTATGAGGGTGTTTGTTATCCGACGACGCCTATTTTTGGTACATCGATGGACGGTCTAAGCTAAATTTCGTTTTCTTAATTGTTTCTAAATGACTCTGAGTTCTAATCTTAGTTAATTGAACTTCATGTTTACATTTTAACGTATATACTAAATATACTGACTTGTACGTATGTATTATAATTATTCCAACTAATTAATTTAAAACAAGTGTTTCTGCTTGAAGGTTGGAAAACGAAACTAAATGAAAAGAAAATAATTGCTACGATATGACCTCCTCCTACACTTTATTTTAGACCAAATCGTTTATTTTAACACTATTAAATAACGCACTGAGATAATTGCACTTTGTGTTCATGTTCATAACAATTACCATTGAAATGGCCTTGAAATCAATTGAAGATTTCAGATAATACCAAGTACTGACTTATAATCGTTATGCTAAGATTTTAATTTGAATGCTTATAAACCCAATTAAATTAAAGAACTTTTATATATTATCACAAAAAAGGCAACAAAATGTGTTAAATATGTATAAATAGAGTAAAAAAAATGAAAAAAGTAAAATTCCACAATTTTAAATATTTCAAAAATGTTGGCAATCTGTTCCTTTTTTTTTTCTTTTCTTAATTCTATTTTATTACATGCCATTCATTTTTTCTACACGAAGTTTCCTTTTCAAAGCTTAGAATTATCTTTGTTTGTTTGCTTCGTTTGTTTGAAGTATTTCTGGCAACAAATTGCAATTTGAGCTATTAATTGTTGTTATTGTTGTTCGTATACACAAATGTTTTAAGAGGTAATTTATTAGGTTACTCAGTCGTTTGATTTAATTGCCAGCACACATTTAACCAACAAGCAATGTTGCCAAATCAAAACTTATTTCTGTTATAGCAGCTACTGTAACTGTTGCTGTTGCTCTAAAGACAAATAATACAATTGCAAACATAAAAGACTTAAACAACAAACCTGTTAACATAGCATAGCACACAAATAACTCTCTGCATAATTACACAATATTAAAAAGGGAAAAAAACACAACAAACAATACAATACAACAACAACAACAATAACAAAATTTAACAATAAACATTGTTAATAGAATGAGGGGGAGGAGTAGAAGCAGAATTACAATTCAAACAGATTGTTTGACTCTTGAGCGGTACAAACAAACAAACAAACAAACCAACAAACCAACAAAGTGCTAATGTTCAGCGTTAAGCGAAGCATACTAATCCGCGTCATTTAGAAAATTACAAACGGATTCAAATAATTATTAATAAAACAACAATAATTTTGACATAGTTTTACTCCAATAACTGTTGCTGCTGACTAACACCAGCAATGTCATTTCCGCAATATCATAAAGCATGAAAATATTGTTTTATGAAATCAATTATTTATGCTATTCATCAAATTATGTTTTTTAATACAACTTTAATACCCTACAGAAGGTATGTGAACGACATGGTGCCGCATGTCTATTATAGATTTTACTATGCAATAAACTACTTTTTTTACTTTTTTTAAAGTCTGATAAAACTAATCCGTAAAAAAATTAAATCGCCAACATTTTGATAATATTTTAATGCCTGCTACCAATGGGTCCCATGGGCCATGTAAAACTAATTTCACAGAGTCTTAAAAACTCTTTTCTGGGTAATGCAAGACTTAGAGTAGAACTAATATGCTGCTAAATATAATGAAAGTGTGTATAATGCATACGCATATTTTTTATATATGTGTACAGCGTAACATGGCAAACATTGTCACCAAATTTTTCGGTCTACCGAAGCATATTAATTTGTGCACATTCTCATATAATCTAACTCGACTGTCAGAGTTTTCAATGTTTTTGCCAAATTAAACTTGTGGCAACTTAATCTCAAGCAATGCGTAGGTTACAGTAAACCAATAGCATATGGACAGACGTATGGACACTTTTCAGTGTCCAGTGCTGTGCTTTTTATTGACCAAAAACCAAACAGGCAATAAATATTAAAAAAAAAAAAAGAGAAAACATTTAGGCAAATAACATAAAACAACAAACCTGTGACAATTTTCGAATGTATGCATAAATTATTAATTAAAATGTTATACAGTAAACTAAACTTGATATACACAAAAATCTGTACATTATGCATCGGTGGTGTACCATATACGTACGTACGTGCGCATGTCGCACCGTGTTGGACATAATTATGAAATGTAATAAATTTTTCAATTAATTTTTTTTAACATCACTTCAGTAAGTTGAACTGGCCCACAAAACAATTCCCCCATGATTAATATTTATATATGATATAATATTTATTCATTGGTTTTATTAAATTATTGTTTTTTGTTTTATTTTTGTTTTTGAACGTTGGGTTGTCGTACCAAAGTTGAAAAGCGGACCGCTTTAAATTTATATAAATTTTGGTGTTTTTTGTTGTGGTGGAAGAAAATTCCACAGCCGCATACATGCCCATTCTGTCCAAATGTTGTTTTATTTTCCGAACATGTTTGACTATATCTGTCATTTTTTTAGTTTTACTGTTAAATTTTACGCGAACTATTGTTTATAATGTTTGTGGCTTTTTTTTTTTTAAACACTATCGAGAGTAAAGTCCCAAAAAGGAATTTGAGCTCAATAAAAAATACGCATAAACATGAACATTTATGTTTAAAGTAAATTCTTAGATATTTTTGTATATTTTTATAAGAGTAAAACACTTTAATAATAACATTTAATAAAAATATGTATTAAAGCTTATGTTAGTGTGGTTGGTGGTAAACGTTTTGTCAATTGTTTGTTTCTTTATATACTTTCCACATAAGATTATACTAAGTTTGTCATTCCGTTTGCAATAGCCAGAAAGATATGCTGCGTGAAAAGTGTAACAATAATAACAACAACATATAACTGTTTTATATGTTCAACATAACAACAGGCTGATGGTGTTGCATTTGACCCAAAGTCGTGTACGTTTTGTTGACGCATAAATTATGGTTAGAGTGTCGTTAGAGCAAGTCTCGTTTTGTCACATGACATATGCATGCTCTGCTTAGATAACACATCTGACGGCAAGGCGCCTTTCTTTCTTTTTCTTTATCTATGTCTCTCTATCTCTTTCTTACAGTCACACGGTCACCTGGCGTAAATTGATGTGTTATGCATTTTTATTTTATAGCGGGGTTAAATGTTCGCATTTAACAGCAACAAAAACAACAATACTAAATTATAATACAAGCAAAAAACGATAGGAGACAACATAGACTCTCCTATGCCCACAAAAATACTCGTATATCAGATTTAAAATGATTGCGCTGTGTCTTTATGCGTTTTGTGGAGTGTGTATATATGTTCGCCAATATATAACAAGCACAGAGGACATCATGGCTATGAAGAAAATGTCATAAAAAGAGAAAAAAAAACATTGGCGGCTTATTACAACATTACACATACAAACATGTAATTCCTGAATAATTTTTTTATCACATAAAAATCCCATTTGATACGTGCTATAGTTATACACACACACAACTGTTTCTACCACTACTTACTATATGTTGGTGCATATTGTGCACAGCACTTATGAAAAATTTATCACTTTCTGCAGTCATTTGATCGCCTTAACGAGATGTGTGTACGCATGTGTGTATATAATGTCAAAGTAGTTAGGTAAACAGCGCCTATTAGTCGCTGATTAGACTAAGAGTTCCTTACATTTTATCATACAGAACTTCACAGTATAGAAATATAAAATAACAATAACAACAACAATATATTAATATTTGTATTAGATACACTTGTTGATTACCTACCCATTTATATAAAAGCTTAGGGGCGTGGCAAAGTATTTAATTAACGATTATTACCAATTTTTTGTTATACAATATATGGAAATAATCATCGGACATTTAAATGGGCGGGGCTGTTATATGTATAATTCAACTCAGACGGACTTTTATATACTTCATAAAGACTCTAAGGCTTTCTTTTGTTAGTTACATACTTTGCGGATGAAAAAATTTTTATACCGTGTTTAAAATAATAAGGAAAGTGTAATGTGGCCTAACGTAGGACTTAAGAAACAAACCTGAGTTTGAATCAAATCGTTTGTATATACTTTGAGAAATGTTGATTTTAATCTGCGATAAAAACATATTCATATACATACGAGTATATTTGATTTGTTAGCACAATTCAGTTCAAGTTAATGTATCGAGTATGCTATCTTGACATGGATAAGCTGGAGATCACAAAGAGCTTATGTAGGAATATGCGTACACATATAAACCAATTAATTAGTTATTTGTTTTTTTGTTTCAATAAATATTTTTCAATAAAAGAAATATTTATCTCAACCCAATATTATGCTCATTGTCTGTATGTCTGTCTATCCATCTTGATCATCATTATACCTATTTATTGCATTTAACGAATCGTTTCAAATCTGTCTTTTCTTCTCTCTCTTTCTCTCGCGCGCACATAGACAAGATAGTTAGTAGTTACATACACAATTCGTTGTCCTGTCATTTATTTGCCATAACATATTACATCCGTTGGCTAAATGCTGTCACTAACTATTTTATGCTTTTTAATGGTTGCAGTTAGTCTCAGTTAGCGTAATTTTTTTCTTGCTACAATTATTTATTAGCTGCTTATAATCTGTGGTGATGATTGGTTAGATATTGCTCTTGTATGTGTCTGAGAGATTTTCAATATAAACGAGAAGAAAAATTATTACTATTTTTTTAAGAGTTTTTATGATCAATGTTGGTTTGTTTTATGGTTGGTTGGTTGGTTGATTGGTTGGTTTGTTCACTTCAGTTATGTCATTTGTCAATTATGTATGTGTGCACATGTGCACATGTGCACATATGTTTAGTGTAAGTGAAATTTATTTCATATGTTTAATATATTTATTATGAAATCTCTTTTAACCATAATCACCAACATCAGTTACAGTTACAGTTAGAGTTACATAACAAAAAGGAAATAGAAAGCAATCAGGTCTAACACATATGAACCATTTATGGGCTACCAAAATGATCAAATCAAATGAGTATTTGCTTCTTTTTTTTTTTTTTTTTGTTAAAGGGAAATTATATGTTAGTATACGTTTATCTCTCGACGTTTGACAATGTTGCTGGTTTTTGTTTTAAGACTTTATTGATTAATTAAAAATATTTTATTAAAACCTAAATATGGCAATTTTTTCCTTTCCTGTCATTTTCTTTTTATAAAAAAACAATGCTTGTTTAAATAATTGATCTTATTTAAGTCGAACTTAAAAAACAAAACAAAAAAAGTGATTTATGGCCCAATTAAAGCTGTTAGCACTTTATATTCAAATAAAACACATACATATATACAGTGTATCTGGTTTTATAGAAAAAAAAAAAAAGGTGTGTTCGTCTGCATAATAAAGATCAGATGAAGATTGAGAGGGAAAAAGAGGCAGAGAGCAGAAAAGGTCATCTACATAGTTAGGTGTGTAGTAGAGGGGTGACATAAAAGACCATAGAAAAAATAAAACAAAAACAACAACAACTATATAAACAAACGACACCAACACCAACACCAACAATAATTCGACAACAATAATAGCAACAAAAACTACAAAAGTAATATTTATCTATGTGGTAGAATAATAAACAGTAGCTGGTAGGCCTTTATATTGGTCAGACATTTGAATATTTGAGAGTGGCACGAACATACACACATACATGTTATTCATATGTTCTATGGGTTGAGGGTTATTTATTCCAAGTATATATTTATCTTTACTTTATTATACACTCTGAAAATGTAACATGTTTTCTACAAATATGTATAGAAAATATTACCTAAGACCATTGCATACATAGAGTATGTATACACGTACTTCATACATGACATATTGTCATGTGATTTCAGGACAGATAGACAGACCAACAGATATATAGGCACAATTCAATGTATATGCATATGAATATGATATAAATGATCAATTGTGTCACAGAATGTAAACAATATATAGAAAAAATTGATTTTTTTAAACTTTAACCATTTCTTGTTTGTTTGTTTGTTTCATGTTGTCAAGATATTTTTATGAATTTTATTATTAATTGGTTAAAGATATATTTCATATGTATGAATAAAATAATAATAATAATAATAACAACAACAATGCAAATTTGTTATGGCATTTTCGTTCTTCGGGTTATAAAAATATATGTATACACTGTTTATAAATTGATATAATTTTTAATTTATTTGAAGAGGTCTTACAGAATGAATTCATTCATCATCAGTTCTGGCCGATTACAACCTATGTCGGTCTTTGGCCTGTTGCAAAGAGAACGACGGACAATGTCAATGTCGTCCTAATTTGGAACACATCGCCAATGCCTGAAGAGCTTTCGGAGAATTTTTATTTCAAACATGCCTAAAAAAGTCTCATCAGCCTCAATATATGAATGAATTCATTATTAAATGATATAAATAAAGGTCTCTTAGAAATGCTTTGATTCGATTAGATTTTTTTTATAATCTCTTTCATTAAAATTGGGACTTATTTACCCCATGATAAGTAATGATAAACACAAAAGTATATTTATAAGAAAAGTTAGATTAGACAAACATATTTCACTCATTGGCACAATTGTTGTTGTCTGCAGTGCACCTTCACCTGATACAATACTACACCATTTTAAGGTTAAATTGAGAACTTCCAAATTATAATTGAGAACTTGCAAGTTGAAATTGGGAAACTGAAGTTTTAAATTGAGAAAACCAAACTCAAATTGAGAAAACTAAATTGAAATTGAGAAAACCAAGTTCAAATTGAGAAAACCAAGTTCAAATTGATAAAACCAAATTGAAATTGGGAACTTACAAATTGAAATTGAGAAAACAAAATTCAAATTGAGAACTTCCAAATTCAAATTGAGAAAACCAAATTGAAATTGAGAACTACCAAATTGAAATTGAAAAAAACAAATTCAAATTGAGAAAACCAAATTGAAATTGGGAACTTACAAATTGAAATTGAGAACTTCCAAGTTCAAATTGAGAAAACCAAATTGAAATTGGGAACTCCCAAATTCAAATTGAGAAAACCAAATTGAAATTGAGAAAACCAAATTGAAATTGGGAACTTCCAAATTGAAATTAGGAACTTCCAAGTTCAAATTGAGAAAACCAAATTGATATTGGGAACTCCCAAATTCAAATTGAGAAAACCAAATTGAAATTGAGAAAACCAAATTGAAATTGGGAACTTCCAAATTGAAATTAGGAACTTCCAAGTTCAAATTGAGAAAACCAAATTGAAATTGGGAACTCCCAAGTTCAAATTGAGAAAACCAAATTGAAATTGAGAAAACCAAGTTCAAATTGGGAACTTCCAAGTTCAAATTGAGAAAACCAAATTGAAATTGAGAAAACCAAGTTCAAATTGGGAACTTCCAAGTTCAAATTGAGAAAACCAAATTGAAATTGAGAAATTTAGGTTTTACCCAAATTGAAATTGGGAAAGTGAAGTTTGAAATTGAGAAAACCAAATTGAAATTGAAAAAATCAAAATTGAAATTGAGAAAACGAAACCAAATTGTAATTGAAAAAAATAAAATTGAAATTGGGAATTCAAAAATTAAAATTTTAAAATTTATCTCAATTGAAATTGGGAAAATAAAAATTGATATTGAGAAAATCAAAATTGAAATTGGGAACTCCCAAATTGAAATTAAGAAAATAAAAATTGAAATTGAGAAAATAAAAATTGAAATTGGTAATTTAACATTTGAAATTGGGAAAATACAAATTGAAATTGAGAGAATGCACTTTAAAATTTAAATTGTAAGTTAAGAAAATTAATATTGAAAATTGGGTTTATTTAAGTTTGAAGCATAAAAATTGGTTTATCTTATTTACTAAAAACCCAATTTTCAATATTAATTTTCTTAACTTACAATTTAAATTTTAAAGTGCATTCTCTCAATTTCAATTTGTATTTTCCCAATTTCAAATGTTAAATTACCAATTTCAATTTTTATTTTCTCAATTTCAATTTGGAAGTTCCCAATTTCAATTTTGATTTTCTCAATATCAATTTTTATTTTCTTAATTTCAATTTGGGAGTTCCCAATTTCAATTTTGATTTTCTCAATATCAATTTTTATTTTCCCAATTTCAATTGAGATAAATTTTAAAATTTTAATTTTTGAATTCCCAATTTCAATTTTATTTTTTTCAATTACAATTTGGTTTCGTTTTCTCAATTTCAATTTTGATTTTTTCAATTTCAATTTGGTTTTCTCAATTTCAAACTTCACTTTCCCAATTTCAATTTGGGTAAAACCTAAATTTCTCAATTTCAATTTAGTTTTCTCAATTTGAACTTGGAAGTTCCCAATTTGAACTTGGTTTTCTCAATTTCAATTTGGTTTTCTCAATTTGAACTTGGGAGTTCCCAATTTCAATTTGGTTTTCTCAATTTGAACTTGAAAGTTCCTAATTTCAATTTGGAAGTTCTCAATTTCAATTTGTAAGTTCCCAATTTCAATTTGGTTTTCTCAATTTGAATTTGTTTTTTTCAATTTCAATTTGGTAGTTCTCAATTTCAATTTGGTTTTCTCAATTTGAATTTGGAAGTTCTCAATTTGAATTTTGTTTTCTCAATTTCAATTTGGTTTTCTCAATTTCAATTTGGTTTTATCAATTTGAACTTGGTTTTCTCAATTTGAACTTGGTTTTCTCAATTTCAATTTAGTTTTCTCAATTTGAGTTTGGTTTTCTCAATTTAAAACTTCAGTTTCCCAATTTCAACTTGCAAGTTCTCAATTATAATTTGGAAGTTCTCAATTTAACCTTAAAATGGTGTATTATTAATTAGTATTGTAGCTACAGAATATATTAATAAGTTACATTTTAAATGATCTATTTCACACCTTGTTTGAATACATGCATAAATTTGTCTACTTCCTTTTACAGGTGTAACCATAACCTAACACAATTTTTGATTTTGATGATTCAAAATAGAGTGTAAATGTAAATTATAATAACATCACACAAGAAATGTATGTTAATAAGACCGGTCAGTTACACCTAAACACCAATTCAATGTATGTTTGTATGCATGTTTGTACGTTTGTACATATTGTACATTTATGGTTATTGGCCTATAATCGTATATTTATATACATGGTAATAATAGACTTTGTGTGCATGGGAGCTGTGTAATCTAGTGAAAACATAAAGATAACAACCAACACCGATAGGTTGGTAGGTAGGTAGGCAGGCATGTTAGTACGCATATAATATGTATATATAATGACCACCAAAGTGGCCGTTATACATATATGTTATCTCTTTCTTTTTTTGTACTAGTCTACCTTAATTTTTTCTTGGTTGTAAGGATAGACGGACAAAATTTAAAATGAAAGCCACTGAAGAAGGCGACAAACTGTCAACAACACACAGCGGTTTATTTATTGATGTCGTATCAATTTGCAGCGGGCATAAATTACACACACGCACACAATATTGTAAATGTAAATATATTTACTTACACATGGATGTGTTTGGTGTATGTTTCAGTTTTAGTAACGATTTTCGTTTTTCATTTCACTTTTATTTATATTACATTTTTTATACCCCTTTTACAATACACAATTGTTTTTTTTTTTGTAACGTTTATGTAGAACACGCCTTTAGGGGCCTTAAAGAGTATACCAATAAATAGATAACAACTAGGTAACAAGTAAGAAAGTGTCTGTGTACAAAATTTCAGCTCAATATATCAAAATTTACGCCCGTAAGAATACCAACAACAGACAGACACACGGACACACATGTCTAGTTTGACTCAGTTTTAATGCTGATCTAGAATATATATACTTCGTAAGGTCTCTGACGCCTCCTCCTGAGTATTGCAAACAGAATGACAAACTTAATATACCCCCATCTTGTGTGGAGGGCATAAATATACAATCGAATAATGTAGATTTCCATCGTCTCATCATATCGGAAACGTTTATGAGTAATAAGCCCGAAGACCGTAACTTGAAAATAAATCAAATAATAAATCATATTGTATAATTGTTAAGAAAAATTATGCAAAAACAATTTTTTTTTATTTCAATAGAGACAATTTTGGTATCACATCATAATTACCCTAATAATCGTCAATTATTATTTACAAGGGCGGCAAGGGTGCTGTTCTCAAAGTACAATGAAGAAAATTTATGAAAAAAATTGAAAAAAATTTCAACAAATATTTCAATAAGCTTATGTTTCTCTTTTCCAAGTCATCCTTGGTTGATGCTTTCATAAAAAAAAAAAAAAAAAAAAATTACATTGAAAAGACAGACGGATAGACATTAACTGCACATAAGTAGTTAAATTAATTTGAAGGTTTCTGTATTTTTCATATATTATGCGAATCTCCTTTTTTTAAAATCATTTTAATATTTATGAGTTGACTTTAATGCACAATTTTCATAATTTATATTACCTTCATATATTTTTTAATTACACGTACACTTGTTGGTGTACGTTTGGTATGAGGGAAAATTTCATGACAATGACTATGATGATGATAATGATGAAGGTTGTATAATATTAAATGAATGAATGACAAGTGGGGAAAATAATTTTTCATTGCAAACATGGATTTAAAAAAAAATATATATAATTAGTCTATTCTTAGATAGCTCATGTAACAGGCACGCCCACATTAAATAAAATAGTTTATTCAGAATAAAATTCCTTTTCTTAACTTGCGCTTAAAACGCACTCTTGTTGGAGGGAAAAAGCGCTTGCCACGCCTACAATTTGCATAAAATTGAAAAAATGTCAAATATGTATAAAGCCTAAGGCAAATTCGGTTTCTTTTTGTACCGTTCGTTACGAAGTATACGAAGTTTGCCATTCCGTTTGCAAAACCCAGAAGGAGGCGAGGAGAAAGGCCTTGTGTCTATCGGTTAAAATTTGCTCTAATCCAAATTTAATTTTCTTACTTGTTTTTTCTAAAATTTCTTCAACAAAATGTACAGAAGTGTAAATATTTCAAATCTCATGTTTTGCTTTCTGTCTACCATTTACCCCTAAGTAGTGCTTGTTATTGTCAGCGGTTCGTTAGTTACTTAGTTAGTTAGTTATCAAGTGTGAGCAAATTTCAAAAATGTTAAACACTAAGCTTTAATGCTACCAGTAAATCTTTGTCATTATTTAAAGCTCACGCATCTACACAAAAAGTCCAATTTCTTTTATTCATGCTATTAATGATATGGATAAAGCGTTTAAATTAATTGTTAATTCATTTAGTGAGTGTGTGTGTGTGTATATATATTATATGTTTTAACACTTTTGTAAGCGGAGAAATTTTCTTCAATTTTGTGGTTGTTTTGTTAAAAGGAAACCAAAAGTTAGACAAATAAATTACGAAAGTGTCCCAGAAATATCATTTGACAAGACATACATACGTTGTCTAATTGGCAAATGTATGGTGTGCAAGTCATTTGTTAATCGCATATTATTGAAAGCGGAATATACTAATGAACATGATACAGAAATACATAAATAAATTCCCTAAAGCGGGCTTTACTTATTTAAGGAGGTTTGTCTTCCGGCTCTGGATTGCACAATATTAGCTTTTTTAAGCAATAATAATATATAACTTGTAACAATTACATGGTATTGATTGCTGGTACAGTTGATAAGCTTTCGTTTGATTAGAGCCACGATTGTATGTGTAAACCAGTGACTGCTGTCATGTCCTGAAGATAGTGTTAAAATAATGAAAATGAGTGTTGAAGCTAGGCTTTCTTAAAACGCCCTCATAATGTAGGTGAAGGTTATAAAACTATAACAATGTAACAACTATAAGCAGCTGTTGAGCAATTACAATTTTTTATATTAATCATAAACAATTCAATGTTATTAGCTATATAATAATGCTAAAGAACTATGTACTGCCAAAGTGGCGAATAACTAAAAACGGTTGTTGGAAAAATTGTTTTGTATTTTATTCACATCACTTAATATAAATCATTTATATTTATATTCATTGTAACTATAATTTATAGCAATTATTTATTTTATTGACATCTTTTTTATTCAAAATAGAGGATTGGATTCGGAACCAATAAAGCAAAAAGAATGAATGAATGAATGTTTTGAAATTCATAATTGAATATTATGAAAAATGCAAGTAAGGAAATTAAATTTGGCTTAGGCCAGATGTACAATAGTGGGAGGAGCACGCGGTACGGTTACGTATCAGTTTGCAAGTTGAGTTTTACGTGGAGTATGTTTTTTTGTAAATTGTGGGCGTGTTTATTATCATAGTGATCAATAGTACATATACTTTGTAGGGTCTCTGATGCCTCCTTCTGGGTGTGTTGCAAATAGAATGACAAACTTAGTATAGCCCTTATTTTATGTGGAGGATGGAAGAAAAAGGTCTCAATTCCAGTGCTTTAACATAAACAATTGCAAAATTAATTTTTGTTGTAGTAATTATTTCTTCTTGTTATAGCATTGTTAACCATTCATCTGATTGTCAATGATTGAAAAACAATTCTTTTTATTGCAAAATCTTATTATGAATTAAAATCATGAATACTGAAGATGCCAATTGGCCTCTCTATACATGTACAAAAGTACGAAGTGTCTTACACTTTTTAAATTTTTTTTTTTTACAAAATTTATTTATTATAAAACAATTAAAAAATTGTAAGATTTTATCATAAATATTTTTATGATACTTTGTTGTTATTACATTTTTTTCTTTTTTCCAATCATTGGCACAATAATTTATGTTGAGTTCAGCTGTATATGTATTTAAATAAATTTCAAGGTTTATGTTTTTATTGTTTGATTTTTTTTGTAACATTTTGTTATTGTTGTTTATTTGCATTTGTTAAATTTATCATAATTTATATTGAAACTTACTTTAAACTAGTTTTTTTGGTCAATGCTCCACTGACCCGAAAATATTACAAAAAAGTAAAAAATAAACGATTAGGGAGGAATATTAAATTGATAAAAAACTGAAATTAATTTCACATTATATTGAAATATTGTATTATTTAAATTATATTTTTATTTCATTAAATTTTATTATATTTTTCATTGACCACTTCTCAGTAATATAATGTTTATGCGGCAGGGTAGCAATTTATCCATAAATAATTATTTTGGTATGTACCATGTACATATTATATATGTTAAAATTAAAAGTGGTATAAGTTCATATTTCAAATACCTTTTATACCCTCCACATAAGGAGGGTTGTATACTAAGATTGTCATTTCATTTGCAAAACCCAAAAGGGAGCTTTGAAATTTAGTATGCTCATCTATAAGTATTCTATGCATTGATGTGTGGTCGGACAGACAGGCTCACAATTTACAAAAAACTATATGTAGCGTTAAAATAAACTAGCAAGCTGATAAGGTATACAATACACTACTAGAAAGCGTAATCATACGACTGTTACGCCCACCCGTTTGTGTGTATACGTGGAGGGTATTTTAAGCGCTGAGCCAAATTTAGTTTTTTTATTTGTTTTTCTTAATTTCTCAAATATTTTTTTTTTTGGGAAAGTACATTTAAGCTATTTTCAAAATAATCTGTTCATGTGTAGACATATAGATTTTTATTTTTTTAAGAAAAACATCTGATGGAAGGAAAAAAGTAAAAGTTGTTTTAAAGTTGTTCTTAAAAAAGCTTTCAAATGAACAAACAAACCAACGTCTAACTCTTAACACATATATAAAGTCATTTATGCAAAAAAAAAACAGAAAAGGAAAAAAAGGTTGACACATGGTGTTTTAGTTTTTAATACAAACATACGTATACGTTGTTTTTATATCCTTAACTCAGACAATAACTAAAACGTTAACTGAAACTGAAAAATTGAAAACAATTTTTCATTGAATAAAACTTACAACGCTTATACAGGGAATCATTTAATAGAACGTATGTAAAAGTATGTGTAAAATGAAAATTCATTTAACTGGGAGACCACTTTAATAAATTGATGGCGGGTGGATATAACTAATCGATAACACCACCACACCATTACTTATTTCTCTATATACATAGATGAACAGTGAATGAATGAATGAATGTATGGTGACGCCAACTTTACGTACTTGGACAACATACATATTTTGCAATTACAACTTGTTACATATATAGTTAACTAGAGAGATTGTTTAACTACCACCACCACCACCACCACCACCACCATCCAACAAATAGACATTTAAATACAAAGTTGGTTTTACCGGTTATGGTTTCAATACAGTGCGTGTGTAAATTTTAGTACATAAAAATATAAGTTTTTTGTTTCTAAAATTTCTTGCATTAGAATAGCAACAGTCAAGTAACACTACATTTGTGTGTTACAATAGTGGTGGCTGCTTATTGTTACAACAAATTTTATGCTTGTTTGGTTTGAGGTCTTTTAAAACATTTTCCTCTGTCATATTAGAGACATACTAATACAAAAGTAGATATTTAAAAAAGACCTGGTTAGAGAAGAAAACTTTTTTTTATTAATATATAACAATATATATAAATACTCATACGCTTACATATAAAACTGGTCAGAATTGTTGAAAGTGGTACCAAACCTATACTTGGATTTTAGGCAAAAACTAAATCGCACTAGACAACACAGCGTGAAGAACAAGATTAGAAGTGTTAATGGTTTATGATATATAATCGCGTTTGGTGCAAATGAATTTTTCTAATTTTTCCCCCAACAACTATTTTTGTTTATACTTTAATTCCGTACATGTTACACAAGTGTATAGATAATAACAATAACAATAACATTAAAAAAATAAAATCCATTCTCGTCTAATAACAATAAACTAAACCAGCGCAATATAGAATTTATTGATTTAACGGAAAATTGCTTCATTTTTAAACAATGATTACAACAACAATATTCAAAAGAAGAACAAGAACAACTTCAACAAATTCGATATTATTACAACATAATCTTGGATTAAAGTGAAGTACAAGAAAAAAATCTAGCATTCCTATAGAGTACGATTAAAAAGCTTTAAAATAAAAAAAAGATAAAAGTGATGTTAAACAAAATGAATATTAAGTAAATGTTCTAAAATGAACTTTAGTTACAACAACAAAAGCTAAAATCCGTTTTTTTTTTTCTTAAGCATGAATGAACACACTCCTTTGTACGATGCCGAAAATTTATGAAGAAAAAAAAAAAATAAAAATAAAAAAAAAAACAAGTAGAAGGAAGGAAAACTACTTTTCTACTATTATCGGCTGAATAGTTTAGTTTTATTAAAAAAAAAAAAAGGTGCGGTTTGACGTTTCTTACAAACGCCTGACAAAAAAAAAAATACCCCCATACCATTAAGATGATTAAATTAAACAAAAAAGGACAGAAAACAATTTCTTAATAGAAATTTTTCACTTTTTATTATATCCCCTAGACCCAACTCATTCAATTCACTTTCATTTAGAGCACAGACTTACGATCACACGATCACATTGAAAACATTTCAAATAATTTTTTACATTAATCATTAATTTTTTCCACTTTAACTAACAAGGTTACAACCGCATCAATATCACCATTTAGTGTCAGAATAGTACGATAATAACCGGGTGAAAGAGACGATGGAAAATTATCACTATTAAATTCACAATCATTGACATCCAGACGTCGGGCCGTTAATGGTGCTTCAAAGATTTCAAATTCTGGCAAATTTGTAATACAATGTTTTATAGTGTCTTCTATATACATTTTATAATACGTATTCATGGCTTTCGACAATGTCGTTTTTGGTACTTGAAATGGTGTACGAATATAACCCTCTTCACTGCCACTTGCACTACGAAATACTTCCACCTGAATGATTTCATGATCAGTTAAATCTACTTTTATATCCACATAACCACTTAAAACGGATTTTTCTCGGGTGATACGTTTCATTTGCAAATTTAATTCCATATTATTCTCTTTCGACTCGTCCATGTTAATTTCTAATATGTCACCATGATAGTTAACCTTTGGAAAAACGTTACTTTTATTATTATTATCGTTTATACAATTTCAAAACGTTGTGGTAATGATAATAACCTTGGCCAAAGCGACATCCAAAATTAAGAAGAATAATTTTAATAAAAGTAAAAACTCCATAGCAGTTGGCACTTGAAAAGTTTTCATCAAAATATTTGTCTTATTTATACCCGACGACGGCGAGATGTTCATGTTTTTAATAAATGTTACATTATTGTTATTTTGTAGAATTTGTAATTGTTACCACAAGATATCGATCGTGAACAACTGTGTCATGTTATGTTTTTTTCAAATGTAAATATTATTACATTTGAAATCACAATTCATGACAATTCAATACAACTGCTATTTACATTCAGTAATTATGGCATGTATACGTATACTCGAAGTGTAGCAGACAATTCATTGATTCTTTTGCATAAAATTCTTACGAAACATTATATATTGGCGCCAAGCGTTGTCATCTACAATTAAGAGTGAATTTTAAATTTGATTTTGACCTTAAAGCCTCAAGCATTGTGATCTAAATAGTTTCAATGTTGTACTGTATTAGTCTTTCCTCAACTCGATTTGAACCCTTGTCCTCCAGCGGGCAGAGTTTACTGTATTGTATAATGATATATAAAAATATTTAACCTCACGTTAAACAGAGGTTAAATTTTGAATTGTAATATAAACAATATTACGAATGATAATTTTAATTTCATTTGTAAGTATAGAACGTGAAAGGCATTAAAATAATTGTTCAAGATGTCAATCATTTAATGGTAACAACTATAAACAAAATTAACATTTAATGAACAATAAACAGGAATTTGAATTGAATTTACTATAAAAGGGACCCATTAACGGCACCAATAATAATATTGAATCAATAAGCGCCATGGATTTGTTGATTTTCCTGAGAATTTTACTAATTTTGGTAGTTTGGCATACCACAACAGGAAAGGTAAGGCATTACATATAGTAATATAATTGAAAAACGATAAATAAAATTTATAAAATTTTACTTCCAAAGGTTAACTATGTAGCTGATATATTAGAAATTAATTTTGATTTGCCCGATGAGCGTGACTTTGATTTGGATATAAGTGTTAAACGTGTTTCCCGTGAAGTAACCGCTTTAAGTGGCTTTATCGAGTTCAAGAAAGATCTAACAGATGAACAATTTATAGAAATGGACATATTTCGTAGTGTTAGTGGTAACGAAGCGTCCTATACGCGTACACCATTTCGTATAGGACGTATTAAATTGAGTGATGGTGCCAACAGGTATTACAAGCCCTACATAGAGAAAGGTGCTAAAACTTGTGCCACAAATTTACCGGAATTTGTAGTTTTAAATTCTCCCATTACTGCAAGACGCATCGAATTTATAAATTGCACAATTAATACGGAAGATTTTCCCTCCGAAATAAAACCAGCTTTTTATCGTGTCGTTCTTAAATTCAGTGGTCAAAATGAAGGGACTGTAACTATGTTGGTTAAAGTAGAAGAACGGGAAAATTAATAATATATATTTAATGAAAGATTTAAAAAAAAATTTTTATCTTCATTTTAATAGGTTTTTTAAATTTTTTTAAGGAGGATAAGGTCTGATGAGTTTTCTATTTTTTTATCTTTTATTAAATTGCTAAATATAAATCACAAAAAAGGTTCCTGAATGTTTCTATAATCGATAGTATTTTATGAATTTTAATTAACTTCAATTCATTGTGATAAAGATGGTGTGCTGGGTAAGAGAGAGTTCTACTTAACAGTACTTTTGGTGAGAGAGAATGTTGAAAAACATTGTACATTGTATTATATGTTAATTAGCGAAAAGTTATACAATGTATAACATTTTGTAGTTAATGAATCTAACATGTTCTGTATCATTACTTGTATGTTAACCTAAAAATATAAATAGAAAAGGGCAATCAATTTCAACATCTAGTTGAGGAAGAGGAACATTTTGAAAAAAATGCTTATTTTGACAAACACATTTCTACTAAGCATTTGCTTAATATCCAAAGTGAAGGCGGAGGTATGGAAAATGAAAATACAAATTCAAGCTTTAATCAAAAAGATTTATCTCTTTATTGTTCAAGGCTAAGTGGGATTTTCAAATCTTATCACTTACTACCGAATCACTTGGTAGGGATGATATCGAGATGAACTTCAATTTAAAACGGATCTCCCGCCAACATATAGTAATTGATGGTTATTGTACTGTGAAAGAGGACCTTAATGATAACGAACAGTTTAATTTACAAATATTTCGGAGTATTAGTGGAAGTGAACATAGCTACGTGCGTACACCGTTTGCTGTACCGACTACCAGATTAAGTGATTTTTTCAACAATTTTTATCGCCAATATTTGATGGATTCTCTGCAGAATTGTACCACAAATTTGCCCGAATTCAATGACAAAGGCATATTTCAGCCACCATTAACAGCCCGTCAAATGGTAATGACTAATTGTACACTGGACACTAATAATTTTCCTCCCGAAATGACGCCTGGCTTTTACCGTGCCATTAATACATTGGAAAATGCTAATGGAAAAGTTATTGTAACACTTTTACTGAAAATTGATAGAAAAAATTGATCAAATTGACAGAATGTCAATCAATGACGTAATAAAAGTTACATAATTTTTATAAAAAGCATCATTCGGTGTACAGCAAATAAGAATATAGTAAGTGGGCTAGCCCGTTTTTAGTTTTAATCTGAGCATATGGATAAGGTTTACAAAGTCACCTTATAAGTCTAAGTAAATGTTTGTTGAGAAATATTAAGAGTTAGGATTAAAAAAAAAAAAAAAACAAGTAAGAAAACTAAAATTCAGGCCAAAACTCAAATACCCTCCTTGTAGGTATGCGTAGAGCATGGATTAAAACTGCTGGACTTTAGGTCGGGATAAGAGCGACACACTATCAAGTCCACAAATTGTAAAAGGCACAACATGAACACAAAAACGATTAAGCGGAGAGAAAATCGCTATATATAAATAAAATATGCATGACAATATAATGCTGAGGATTAAAATAAAATTAAGCAGAATCGAATTTTTATTTTACTTTGTTTTTTAACATCTTCATTTAGTAATTATATACGTAATATAAGTGTAAACAATTCAAGAAAATTATTTAAGAACGTTCCTCAACTTTCATCAAAATTGTTATATTAATTGTACCGACGCCATTCGACATCGAACCAACCACGCGATAATAGCCGAGATTAACTTCTGGCGGATAATTACTGTTATCGAAAATGCATTCTTTAAATTCCATGCGACGTGCTGTAAGAGGTTCTTTAAATTTACCAGAATCAAATTCTGGCAAATTGTTGCCACACTTTTTCAACGAACCTTCCGAAAATGTTTTATAATATTTATTCATTGAATCACTTAGTGTTGTTTTGGGAATATGAAATGGTGTACGTATATAACTATATTTACTACCCGTACTGCTACGAAACACACTCCAGCTAATTAATTCATCATCGTATAGATCCCTTTTCACATCTATAAAACCATCAATAACTATTTCATCCCTGGAAATACGTCTCAAATTGAATTCAACATCCACATCCTCTCTATTTTCTTTATCGATACTTAATTCCAATAAATTATAATCCCACTTTGTCTAGAAAATAAGAAAAACAAAAAACAAAAACAAAGCAGTTCTAGTAAAATTCATAAAAGTTAAAGTTAAGTTAAATTACCTTAGATTGTCCCAGTACCATTATAATGAATAATGAAAAGTTGAAAATTATTTTCATATTTAATCCAACATTCATTTTTGCAAACTATTTATTGAATTATCCATTTTTTGCTATTTATAGATTTTATGGGATAAACATTAACAGCTGAACCCCATTAATTATTTGTCTAATCATTTATAATCTTTTAATATTTACATGACCCAACTTGTAAAATGAATCCGTAGCTAAGTTTAAATTCAATGTAAGCCAGATTGTGTGTAAATCTGTGACTTTTTTTTTACGATTAGAGATGATTATTATTAATTTTTTTTTAGATATACACACACATACACACACATATATATATATAACACGCAAAATAAATTTACGATGTTGGTTAGCCTGATATATTTGTAGCAAGTGGAAGTGTCGATTTTGATAAACTAAACATTATTAGATGAACTCAACATGCGATAATTTAGTTATTCGGGGGAAAAATTATATATGAATCGATATACATGTATAAAAAAAAAAAAACTTTGAATGTCGTCATCAGTAGCAAGCAGTAGCAGCAACAGCTAACAGCACTAAGGTGAAAGCTTCAAAAGTCACTGCACCTGACTAAGCACGCAGCCATCAGTACACTATAACTGAAGATATTGAATAAATATTTATTTATTTTTCCATTATCTCAATGATGTAATTGAAAACGAAACTTATTACACACACCAATCCGACTGACCAACATAATTTTTGCTTCCGTTTTATACATTTCTTTTTCTCTTCTTGATCGTATAGTAAATTTAATTGTACAGTGTCGAATACATTGAGAAAACTTTGATTTCCTATCATTTTTGAATCATTTTTTATTTTTATTTTTATTGTAGTTGAACCTTACATAGCTTTTTATCATATGATGCTACTGGGAAATGTAATAATTGTTCCTGCTTGTTCCTTTTTTTCAAGCTGGGCAAAAAAAAAATAAAACATCACATTTAATATAAATAAAACAACAACTCCGAAATTTCATGCCTTTCCAGTGTGGCCAGATTACATTGTCCTAATATAATTATACTTATATGATTGGCTATATATTGTGTATGCGGGTTATACCAAATTTGTTACATAATTATTATATTTTTGTTGTTGTTGATATATTTTTATATACGTATATACATATATGACAGTAACTGTCGGTGGTTGGGTGCTTATGATGAAGCAAAGTATTTAAACGACGTCATCGTGTTGTTATATTGTGGCCTCCTCTTCAATAAATGGCAAACTGGTTGCCAAACACATCAACAAGTGATTCAAAACACAACCATAAAATATAACAACAACAATAACAAAAATTGGTTATGACAGCACAAGCTACAGCTAGCTAGCTATTCATTGTTTACACATATATTACACATTTACTGGTATGTTGACTTGTCCACTTATACACACATAAACGCATTGAGAAAAATTCAACAAACATTATCAACAACAACAATAACAATGGAAAAAAATCAATAAGAAAAACGCATTACAGTTGATAAACGTGATAAGTTGATGAATTTTCTTTGGTGTGAATAAAAAACAACAACAACAATAATAATAAAAAATATGGGAAAAATTATATGAGGAAACTCAGATACAAACACAATTGTAATGTTTTAGGTGAGCGTGTGTTATATTTATGGAGCTGAAAGCCAAGAAGTAAGAAACTATGATTTATTCAACAATATTGTCTGTCTCGACTTTTCTTGTCAATAAACAAACTTTTTTTATATGCACCCTTCTGTATGCATCTCCTCAGTGTACAGCAATTATCCTAATTACGTAAGAAAGTTAAACAAAAAAAAGCTTACAAAGAAGAAGAAAACGAAAACCAAACAGTAGGAAAAAGAAAGACAATTTGTGTATACGTGTGTGTGTGTATGTTACCTATAATTATGGTTGGATTGTGTAAATGATGTAAATTTTTATTTATTTTACAATCGCAAGACGTTTGTTTTTTTGGTCATTTGAGGTAGAAGTGGTTAAGTAGTGTTATTATTGTTGTTGTTAGAGCCTAATAAATTATTATAACATAACCACACTCCTTACGTAGTGTACAATTTGAAACGGGAATGAAACTGAATGCGTAACCAATGAAATGCTTTACGCAATAATGAAAGAAAGCGAAGAAAAAAAATTGTCATAATTAACAAAATAATGATAATGATAAAATAAGTTTGGTAAAATTATAGAGAAAGTGTGAAAAATTATCTATATAAGTAACAAAACCCTACACTCTGGGTTGCAGTTAATGACATAATATTATATTATTGTCACACCCCCTACATTATTTGTGGTAAAGAGTGTATTAAGTTTGTACGGATGTTTATAACGCATACATCTTTTATTATACCACAATTGAATCAGAATAAAATTTTCTAACAAATAATTTTAACACGTCTGGGTGTCCATATTAGTGTATTATATAATTTTTGTGATTGAAAGGAACAAATCTAGTCTAGAATTTGATCAATTTTTTCAATGATTTTGTTTGTGGTAAATTGTATTATTATATTACTACGATTTTTAATATTTTTATTCATTTTTCTAACCGACCAATGTACAATTGATGGCCAACAATAGTAATTGTCAAATGATAAAGAAAACGACCTTCAGATGTATCATACAATATGAAATATGTGAAATATGCATTGTTTGTGTGTATGCTTATGCTAAATTATGTGTGGACTGTTGAAAAGCTGTTTTCAGTTACTCTAGATTTATTTTTATTTATAATTTTGTTCAATAAGAAACGAAATGTCATTCAATGCCAGCACTTTATAAAGGTATACATAACTACAATAGCAAACTAATTAAACAAGTTCTGAAAATGGTATGCCCCTAAATTTTATACAGTTTGGATTATGTTGATTAGATTTTATGCATTTAAAAGCACCCGAAAATCCTTTCCAAACACTCAGTAATCGATTCCTTTGGTAATAAGTAAAAAAATGTAAATAACTTGAAAAGTTTACATTGAAATTATTTTTGGTCGCCTTATAGGTGAATATATAGTATACATATATAAAATGTTGCCACATTACTATCCTTCCCATTTCATGTTTTTACTTATATTTTAATTTTATTTAATTTGTTTTGCTTTTGTTGCTTATACTAGACCCACGTACAACTTTTTATTTATTCGATCAACTTCTGCAGCAAGTGTTTTAACGCGTTGTTATTATTGTTTTTTTTTTTTTTTGGGTATGATGTAAAGTGTTTTGTGGTAAGCAAAAACAAAACAAAAAAAAATGTTGCGGTTTCAAGGTCGCCAACAACCAACGAGCAACGCCAACTTTATACGGACAAGTGAATAATGTGTTTGGACTATAATGTACAACTATAATATTATATGTGTGTGTATATGCACAGAAAAAACACACGGCATTGCAACACAACAACAATATTTTTTCCTTTCGTGGCATTTATTTATATATTTATGTACATATATGTATGTATGAGAGTGAAGTCAACTGATGTTGCTGTTGGCAAGCAGTAAACATCAGAAACATTTCCTACTTTTGTATAATCAAGTTGAAAAAGAAGAAGACACCCAAGTCAACATAAAAGAAACATTACTTACACTTGCATTTTTATAACCTCCACATTTGATGGAGGTATAATAAGTTTGTTGTTACAGTTGCAATGTCCAGAACGGCCAGTTCGAGTCTTCTTAAAATATGTTTATACATGATTAGTATTCATATCATATCTAAGTCTGTGTATTGTTCTAAAGCCACGCCCACAATTTACAATATTTTACAATCATCATCGATTATTAGCGCATTTATGCATATGTCAGGCTCACGATTTACGTATAAAAGTGGAGAGCATCCACGTTTTGGTTTAGGCCAAATATAGCTTTTTTTCTTATTACACAGAATAACGGGTAACTGAAAGGTTGTCGGTAGAGATTACATCGTGCATAAACATTGAATGTTTGTTACGTCTGAATCTCTGTACGCTGTACGGATGATTTCCAAGTTCTGTTTTTCTTTATTTATACTTTCCAGTTTCCTTTATATATATGTATATGCTTTTATATGCTTTAATGTGTATATGTGTGAGTTTGTGCATTTACAAGGTGGGAGTTAAAATGTTATTGAACTTTCTTGTGTTTTGCATTAAACAGGAAACTTTTCATTTTCTATTTTGGTGACTTTTACAATTTTTTCTTTTTGTAATGTTATTAAAAAACTCAGGTATTTTACGTGTATGCACGTAATAAATGTTATTATTGATGGACATGTACGTTTATAAAAATGTGTATATATGTAAATGATCGTGATCGGTCGTGACCTGTCAATGACTTTGACGTTTTCACTACTTGTTCAATATATTTTGGCATTAGATAAATATTTCGTTAATTTACAAGAAATTCATGTAAAGATATCACAAAAGAGTTCCACAATCACGTTTTCCTTTTATTGAATGTATGTAAGTATGTGTATATGTCAAGTAAAATTTTATGTTAAGATTTTTTTTATATCGAGAAGTTGTAGCTGCTATGGATTAAACTAGCAACCAAGTGAAGGTAGATTTTCTCCAAACCAAATAATTACAAGGCCAATTAGGTGAAAATTTTTAACTAACCAAGAAACAAGTTTACACAAGTTTACAAAAAAAAAAAAGCATACCTACTGATCTACAATAGAAACCATCGTTACGCCCTAATTAATTTTAACTAAAGTGTTAAAATGTGTGTGCGCGTGTGTCCGTTAAATAAAAAGAAAAACTTCAAGAGTCGGTACATGTAACACAACTGAAGTGTATATATATACCTACACATACAAATATTTATTGTAATTATGAAAAAGAAGACGAGAAGACATAAAGGAATAGTAAAAAACAATTAACAACAATTTATCAGAGAGGTGTTATAGTGATTGAAAAACAAAAGTACTGGTGCTTAAATGATTGTAATAAGCGCATCTTAGTTCGTCTCAATGAATATTACTCTACTCTGAGTTTTGCTTTTTATAGAAATTGTTACTTGAAGAGAACAAAATGAGACGTTTTTTATGCTTTTTTATACTTAATAATAATAATACTACACGGACGTACAGATAATTTTGCTTACTCGTACCCATTTGTTTCAAATGCAGTTCCTAAGAAGCTGCCCGTTGATAGTGCATTCCTTACTATGTGAGTGTGAAAATCCGGCTCAATATCTTAGCACTTAGCTTTCCAATGCGGACGTATGTGAGAATATGGTATTAAGTATATCTTCACGTCTAATGTGGGATCAAAAAAGGTCCCTTGTTGTGCAATTGTAATTTTATCTTAATTTCACTAACACAAATGTTGCCAAACATGCCTGCTAAATCCCTACATGGGGTGTGACTTGATTTCGATGTTTGTTAAAGAAAGCAGACTTAGACCGTTTTACATATATTGTAACAAACCTAATTTATACCTTTGCCTTTTCAACTTATTTAACCACTTTAATTATATAATAAATACAAATAGACAAACAAACGTATATACATGCATACATGAATGAAAATCATTTTTAGGTAATATTAACATAAAGAAAGTTTTCTAAGCCATCATACCCATGCATATGTTTATAAATAATTAAAGCAAATGTTACACTAATACACATACATATACATAAGTGATTGAAAAACCTACATAAGAAATATGTATTTGCATAATAAATGTTGTTAAAATTGTATAATTCCCAACATACAATGTTGTTAAAGTTGAGCAGTAGTCATTCGTTTTACTTGTGCTGATGGCAGCATCATATATAACTGTTGTTTAACAATACAATCAAAAATCATTCAATATGAGGAGCTTTTGCTACAATTTTGCTTCAGACAACAACAACAATAATAATAAAGATGTAGGTACACACCTCTATTTATGGTAAGTTGTTGTTATTGTAGTTGTTGAATGGTTTAACTGTTGACAGTTGGTGTTGGTAACGATTATGTGTTATATGACTCCCGGCAGACTCTCCTTTGAATTTTACTTGTTTACGTATATAGGGCTATGTATGAGAATACTATACATAATTAAACTGTATATGTAATAATATACTCCACGGCTTTACTATCACTTTTTAAAGCAGTAAAAGCCAAAAAATAAATTCCTTCATACTCGACATTATTACTTAACAACTGAAGGTGTTTATGTATGTATGTATGTATGCATATGTGTGTGTATATTCAACTGTCTGTTATAAATATTTTTATGATCTTGAAATTAATATTTATTAAGTTTATTACAATAATAATAACAATAACAACAACAACATCCAGCAACCACCATAATCAGAGACACACTATTTGCATTTTCAACAAAATTGCAACATAACAGTGTAGTTAACACACTTTTTTGTTAACAATATGCTGGATAATAAAAATATTTTTGTTTGAAAAATAAAAAAAAAATATATGCAATTTTTCTTTATTAGATTTAGGTGAAATTTTTTTTCTCATTTTTTTTTATTGTTTTTTTTCTGTTTTCTTGATTGTTTAAATTTAAAAAGTATTTAAGTTTCATTCTTTCATAAAACCATAATATGAAATATTGCCTTGACATACTCTCTGTTTTAAAAAGATTAAAAACAAAACAACAATTATTATAAGAAAACTTTTCTAATCTACATCTAATTATATGAGAAGTTTTCTGTCCATTGTAATTCATAATTGTCATAATGAAACGAAGAATAATAAAAAAAAAATATAAAAAACATCTTTAATTAGCAAAGTAAAACAAAAAAAAAAAAAATTACAAAATCCAAAAATTATTTATTAAGTAAAACATGTGAAAAGGAAAATTAATGTATTTAAAACTTTATTTAATATTTATATTATTATAATTTATTTTTCTAAGTCAAAGTCAGTTCAATGTCAGTTCAGTTTCTACTAATGTTTCAAATGTCAAGTCACACTCTGTTTGTTTCTATTATATTTTGTATAAAATATTGAAATGAGTCTTCTTCTTATAAACACATATTAAGATATCTGATATAGTTTTTTTTGAAACCATTTAAAAATCGATCAAAAATACAATACATTAAGACAATAATAAAATTAAAACAATTGACCCATTTTGAACTAATTTTCGCTTATATGTTATTACAATTAGTGGACATTGATCAATATGTTAATAATTCATTAATTATAATATTAAAAATAAGTCAATGACTTTACTAATTTTTCAATATAAAAAGTTTAAAGTAAGTTCATAACACAATAAACACTTTCATTGCGGTTGTCTTGGATAGGGTTAATTTAATAAAACAAAACGACGCAGAAAAAAAAAAAAGAAAAGAAATCAAAGAAAGAAACTCTAGTGAAGAGATGATGCCACACTGTCAACAGTTTTCAAAAATAATAATAACTTTCAACTTACAAAGAGAAGCCTTTAATCAAAATTTACCGACTCCAGAGGATGCACCACTACACACCATAACAACAATGCTTTTGTGTAACGAATGTAATGATTATTATAATTTTAACTTGAGACATTTCTGCTTCTTGGCTTGTTTTTTATTTTTATATCCACCAAATAAGATGGGAGGTAACCTGAGTTTGTCATTCAGAGATAGACCCTACAGAGTATGTATATATTCTTGATCAGCATCAAAAACTGAGTCGATCTAGACATGCAGTTCTGTGTTGGCATTCACACGGTCGCAAGTTTTGAGATAATGAATTGAAATTTTTTACGCGCATTTTTAGTTTTTGCACGCAGATCGTTATTTAAAATGGACAAAGCCACGCCCACAATCAACATGAACTTGAAATTTTGTACGCATATTCAGTTTATTACGTGAAGGCCATATGTCTAGATCGACTGTTTTCGACGTTGGTCAAGTATATATATACTTTGTCTCCTTCGAGGCTTGTAAACGAAAGAACAAACTTAGTACACCCCCCATCTTATGTGAAGAATATATAAAGAAAAGGTGTAGGAGCTGGAATAATAAAGTGGGAAAAAAATGAAAGTTCCATATAAATGGTTTCCATCCTACTTTCATCAGGGTATATTAAAACGTTTCTCATTGCAACTCTCTTTACATGAAATGGTGTATCAGCAGCAGCAGCAGCAACAGCCATTCCATCACAAGCCACCATATAGGATTCTCAAGAGATTGTTGTTAATTATAAGCACTGACACCGATTGATAAGATACCTACATACACACATTGAAACACTGGCTTAATATATTGAGAGAAAAATTTATTTGTCCGTTCAGTAATAGCCTGCACATTTATAAATAGAAAATTGCCGGAGTACATATACTAGCGCCCTCTGTTTTTTAAAGAATATTGTTTGTGGTTGTGGTTGTTACACAAATTTCATTAAAAAGTGCCAAAAAACTGCCCACAATTTTTGAGAATTTTAGATAATTATAAATTCTTATTTAATGCCTTTTAGTGAAAGGTATTCAAGATTCTCTTCAAGCTAAAACTAATTTTTTTTAGCATTGTAAAAAATCGTTAAAAAAAAAATAAAAAAACCGGTGTCGTTGTAGTTCAAAGGAGATGAAATCGCTTGTTCAAAATATTAATCAGTGCTGACGTATGGCAAATAAAAAGAAGCAGCACCAATAACAACAACAACAACCACATTTCTTCTTTGAATATTGTGTTACACTACTGCCAATGCAATATTTTAGTAATTGTAAAAAGAAAACCCAAATGAATTAATCTAGTAAGTCTAGTTTTACGTTGAGTGTGTAATTTTTTTATTTTTTGTGGGCGTGTCTGTTATTTTTTGGCACATCGACGGATGCCGTAATAATAAATGTGTGTACCAAATTTTGGCAGATAAATAGATTTCAGTCGATTGTGGGCATGGCTCCTAACCGATTTTACGCGATCTGCGTTCAAAAACTAAAAGTGTTCTTTCAAAAATTCAGCCTTATCTCAAAATTTACCACTGTAAGAATGTCATTAACGGAAAGACGCACGGACATACATATCTAGATCGACTTGGTTTTTTATTCTGATCAAGAATAAATAATTGGATGTTGCAAACGAAAAACAAACAAACCCATCTTATGTAGGGGGTATAAAAATTTAAAAATATCATATAAAAAAATAATATACATACACATATACAATATAATAAAATAAAACATCTAATAATCCTCACAACCAAGCCATAAAATACAAACTCAATAAATATAATTTTTTTCTTTCAAAATACAAGCTGAACAAAGTTATTTTAATTCAAAAGGAAAACAGAGAAGTATGAAGCATTGTGAAAAAAATAACATAACAACATCAACAGCAACATTAGCAACATAGCGACAAGTTAATCGAAAAATTAAATCAAAATAACAAACAAACAACATACAATACTATGTGTTTCGAGACATTGCAAAAAACTTAGTGGCCAACACAAAATGAGGTCAAAAATAATTCACAAATAAAAATAATAAAATAAAATAATAAAATTAAATAAATTTAAAGCAAATCTAAACATAAACAAAACAATCCAATGCAATACATGCATACTTATATGTATTTATTAAATGGGATTAAAACAAAGTTTTAGCCCGAAGTCAATTTTTATAATATATAATATGGGGGTATACTAAGTTTGTCATTCTGTTTGCAACACTCAGAAGGTGGCGTCAAAAACCCCATAAAATATATAGAAAGTATTTATTCTTGATCAGCATTAAAAACTGATTCGACATCGAACATATTTATCTTCCACGCCCGGCCTAAGCCCAATTTAGTTTTCTTACTTGTTGATTATAAAATTTTGTTGCATTTCAGAGAAATATAATTTAGAGAATTGTTTATGTATGTATTAATCAAGGTAAAAGAAATTTATAGTTTATAGTATGCTCCCATTACTAGTTCCTTACAGGGACATACTTTCAGACATAAAATGTTTTTGAATCGATTAATATTAAGATGGATCCAATATTTCGTTAATCTGCTTGTAAAAACAAAATGAAGTCATGCACGTCACATTTAATTTCTATGTTGTGCTAGAGAGAACGCACAGTGGCAACAAGAAAAATGAAAATGAAGAAGAATGAAAAAAAAAAAAAACGAGCAAATTAATATAAAACAAAAGACCACAACAATAACAACTACAACAACTACCAGTACTTAACAAGTATTGTACTTTTTAAAGCTTAAGACTTTCCATCATATTTATAATTTTATACACATACATATAATAGCATTGAATGTATGTATGTACATGTGTACATGTAAATATCTAGTCCAGTCCAGTTGATTATATATCTTTATAAATTAGTGCTGTGAAGAGTATTATTATGTCTTAGCAGCAAGCGGCGCTTTGTCTTTGACAAGTTTCACTTTCAAGTTTGTTTCCTAAGCTCTTTTTCTTTGTAATATTTTTATACCCAGCACATATCATTTATACCAAGTTTTTCATTCCGTAGTTTGTTTCCCAAACAAAATGGACAAAATCTGGTAACAGCCATGCCCACATTTTGAAAATCTCTTTTAATTGCCATCGGAAAAAAACTCCAAAATCTAAGTTTGTACCTACCGCATCCATTGAGGTATGCTGCCACTTCACAAAGAAGTCTATTTGGGGCAGAGTTCGTTGCCTAAGTTTTTAAAAGAGAGAGTATATGTGTAAATGCCGCGCTCGCAAGTTAGATATAAATTGTGAAGGGAATCCATTTTACAAAATACTCATAAATGTGTATATAATATAATAATGCTGTTGCTGGGTACATTCTTTGTTACAATTTTATGTTGTACAAGAGTTTTTGCTCTAATGATTTTCTATGTCTATGACAACTACCAGATACACGGGCAAACCATCACATTACATGCATACGCATATAACCTAATACATAAGCATACGCACACAATAATTACCTGATGTTTAAACATAACCATTTATGGATAACTATTATTAATTTTAAAGTTTAATAAATGTTTCAACATTTATTTTCATTTTTATTATTGAATATTCCTGGAAAACTCCAAAATATCAAATTCTGTTGAAATTATCTTTCGTTTCTTCCCGCCCAAATTAAAGCTCCGAAAACAGTAGAAGATTTTAAGACATTAATTGTTATCTAAACAAGACTATAAAACGTTTGCTTTTATCGTGCGACAAATTAATTATTAATAAATGAAATGAGTAGATAACAAACACAATTCAAACTATTTAAGATTAATTTATTTAAAAACAACAACAGTAATGCATATACAAGTGTGTAAGTGGATGTGTATATAAATGCATTTGTAGGCACGCATTATAAGCACGCAGCAGCTATGCAACAAGCAATTTGTTGATAATTAAAATTGATTGCTTTTTGGGGCATACAAAAAACAAAAATAAAAACAAACCCAAAACGCCCCCACAATATGTCTGCTGAGAGGCATGGAGTACAAGAAAGAAACAACATGTATATAACCACCAGCATCTACAACATTGTTGTTAGCGGTAAAGCCAAAGACAACACCTTAAATTAAAGCCCTACAAGCTAGTTTTAACATTTTTGTTTGTTTGTTATGTTTCAAGTTTAATTTGTTATAAAAAAGGAAAAATTGAAATAAGAGTGAACTCTGACAAAAAAAAAAAATGCCAGAAAATGTACATTCACGTAAGTTTTTGTTTTTGATTATATGGAAAATGACCAGATAATCGTTAAAACCAATAAAACGTTGTAGAAGGTATGTCAGCTAGCAACGAACAATACAAAGCAAGCCAAAGTTGTTTTGCAGTTATTAGGTTAAATGCTGCAAGGTGTTGCTGGCTTGGTGTGCACAACATACATTCACAAATATGGACACAAACACAAATACAAGACTTTAATCAATATAATAAAATCGTGAACTGGAATCATTAATAACAACATTAACTTGAAATAAAAATAAAATTAAACGATTTATTAAGTGTTCGTATACATTTCCTTTTCTTTTGTCTTTTTTATTTTAGTTTCCTTGAGATAAAAATGCCAAAGACAAATAACGACAACATTTTCGTGTAATTAATGTGGGAATAAGTTTTATTTTTATAAACGAATGAAGTGAAATAAAATTATATGAAAATAATAATAAAAAACATTAAACCAAATTATGAATGTCATAAACCGATAACAATAACAATAATAATAATAAATATAAACAAACCATATAGGGAGCTGGTCAAGTACGACTATGTGCCTTCAACTGAACACAAATATTTATGAGATCTCGCATGACCATTATCATTAGATATCTCATGCTAGGGACAAGTCTTAAGCGTTTTTAAAACTAGTAAGCAAACTAACTTTGGCTTAGACCAAATCTTAAATACCCCTACCCATCTACAACGTTGGGCGTGCCAGATATATGAATACGCTCTCTAATAGTGTATGTATTATGTATCACCTTCTACTAAATAAGTCCAGCTTTACGTGGAGTGCTTGTTATCCGACCACAAGTATTTGTGGCACATCGATGGATGGCGTAATAATATATGTGCGTACAAAATTTCAAGTTTATAGGTCAATTAGGCGTAGCTCTTGATCGATATTGCCCACTTTAAATAGCGATATACGTGTTAAGTAAGTTAAGAACCTACAAACATGGACAGATAGAAAAATTTAAATCCGTTTAAAAGTTTATATGGGTGTATAAGTTTTACTCTCATTGATACTTTTCTGTAGTGTTTAAATGAAAGTGAATTTTTTTTTTGTCAAAGTGAGTCAAGCTTATCTCCCCTCTGGACAAGAATACCAGTCAGATAGTCAGTCAGCTAAATATTTACATGATTTTATATATATTACAATACCTACACATGCACGCTTTGCATATTTTAACAACGTTACGGTTTATTATCAAATTTTGTTTAGTTTTTTCGTTTTAGTTGGTTTTGTTTTAATTCACGACAACAAGAAGTGTACGCAGATGTTTGTTACAAAGTTTGCAGACAAATAAAACGAAATCCGTGGGTGTGTTTCTTTGTAACCACCCCTAGTCACCTCTCTCTTTCACTGGGTGCATGATTATGCACTTAAATGCAGGTTACCAAAGATATCAATCACAACACAAATTCAGTTTATTATTTTTATATCGACTGTGTATGTACCAATACATGTAACTAAGGAAAGGCAAGTTCAGTAATATACCTACTCGTTGTATTTATACATATATATCGGTAAACACATGTATACGTGATTGTTATTATGTCTTATTAAAACAAATGATGTTAATTTTAGCTATAAAGCTTATAACGAGAGAGTCTTAATGCAACTTGATTGCACGTTCAGTGGATATACTACTTTTTCTTTAACTCTAAGTACAAAACATAAAAGTAAACAATTTTTATAACTTTAATTGGATTACTATACATAATTTTGTTGCTATCGAATTATTCTATTATTCAAATAAAGCGTCAATGTTTTGTACTTTTGAATCATATTTACTATTACAAAGTCCTACAAATGATTCAGTTTTAGTACTTAAATAATTAAAAGTACTGAGTTTCGTATCTTGTTACTAATTTTTAGTACTAAAATAAACTGAACATACGATTTATGTACTAATAATATTACGAATTTCCACAAATTTGTGAAAACAATATCAACAACTAGACATTTACAAATATTTGTCTTATCACCGAGAAAAAACTAAACAACAACAACATCTAATGCTCTTATCAAATAACACCATCTAATAAACTATTCAAATATTTGAAGAAGAAGAAGAAATATTCAAACAGAATTATATTTCATCTTAATAAATAAAATATTTAGTTGCTTCATATATTATCATTATCGCCTTCTACTAAACCAGTTTGTTACTTAAGTCTTTTATTTTATACGTTCACCGTACAGCGCGTACGTCAACCACTACAACAATCATTAAATTTGACATTTTCTATACTCATCAAACTATTACCAAGATGTTAGTATATGTATTATTATTAGGAAGAAGAAGAAGAAAAAGAAGCAGACAACGTAGAGAAGGAACAAAAACAACTTATGCGAATATACTACTAGAAAAGGGGCCCTGAAGTATTGCAAAAAAACCACAAATTATTATTATTTTTTTCTTTTTTTTGAATTACCAAAAATTTTCATTCATTATCAAGTGCTTGTAAGACATCTATAAATAATGTTGTGTGCCATGTGAGTGTAAGTGTATGTTTAAATGAGTAATTTACAACATTATTTGTTGCTTTTGTTGTTTTTTTTATTTAATTTATTAACAAAAAAAAGTGGTTGTAAACCCACTAACCAAATGGCAGAGACTCTGAACGAAAACAAACAAAAAAACATTAACACTGACCAACAGTTTCGGCTGCTGCCTCTTCATTGTTGAGTTTCGTTCAAATTCACTTCGTATAAAATAAATATGTGCGCATATATATGTGTATTTTTAAAAGGTATGTTGAAGGTGTTCAGAAAAGAAAAAGAAGAAGAAGAAGAAGAAGAGTGATAGTCATTTACACTCACCTTGTGCGTAAATTGCCAGTACGCGCACTTGTGCTATTCAATGATTTGGCAGCCAGTTTATAGGCGCTGCTGCCACCAGTGCCATTACCGCTATTCAATTGACTGGCACTGGTGCGTGGCAAACGTGCCGATGGATTGCCAGTACCCGGCCGAACAGCACCCGTACTACCACACTCTACCATACCGCCACCATTATTGGCCAAACATGCCAACAACAATACCGCGATAGCAAAACAGCGGGTTACCACTGATGACAACGTATGTCGCCGTTGACGTCGTGGTGACGTTGACGATGGCATCAACAAATGCGCCAATATTGGTGTTGCCAATGATGTTGCTGCCGACAACAACAACGATAATGATGATGATGCTGGTATTGTTGTAGTTGTACTTGTTGATATTGTCGATTTCATTATTATGGTTAATAGCGAATGCACTTGTAATGATGATGATTTCTTTAACAAACTAGATGACGCTGCTGATGATGAGCATGTATTTAAATCACGTTTGTAATAATAGTGGAAGTTTTTGTTGTTACTTTTATTATTGTCATTATTGATATTGCTGTCACTGCAAGCGTCATTCTCGTTGCTGGGGTTTGAGAACCAGTTCTTTTGCATTTTTTTTTTCTGAATAACAGCAGCAATGATAATACACAATGTGGTTTTACTTGGGTTGTGTGATATTATTATTATTATTATTATTATTATTATTATTATTATTATTATTATTATTGTTTGTATAAACTCTTGTTTTTTGTGTTTTGTTTTTATTCTTTGCTTTTATTATTTTTAATTTTTCCAAGTTAACGACTAGTACCCTTACTGTGATATTATTTTGATGACGGTTGCTGCTGCTG
This sequence comes from Ornithomya fringillina, assembly GCA_963978525.1. Lineage (NCBI taxonomy): Eukaryota > Metazoa > Arthropoda > Insecta > Diptera > Hippoboscidae > Ornithomya > Ornithomya fringillina. Next base: position 10,799,255 of record OZ021694.1, read on the forward strand.
ATGATAATGATGCCGCTGTCGGTATTGTTTTTGTTGTTGCTGTTAATAAAGCAACTAGTATTTGTGCTTTTTATTGACACAGACTGATGCTGTGTGGCCTTAAAAGGCCGTTACAACTACAAAGTTGTTGTTGTTGTTGTTGCGGTTGTTGCTGTTATTATTATTATTATTAATTTTTCAACACAAAATATTTGACCTCTAGTTTAAATTTATATCTTGTACGTTTGTATTTGTTCTTGTTGCTGTAATATTTAACGTTTACTTTTTTTTTAAGGAAGTGCGTTTTTTAGGGAGAGAAAATAACTCATTAAGTTTTTAGCTAAAGGCAAATATATGGTAAGAGTATATTTTTTGTTACATATTATAATTATTAACAAACTTGATTTATTTTCTAATAAAGTTCATTTTATTGTACGCCAATCGTTTAAAGTAAGTTGAGCCGGTTTTAGGTGTAATATAAAAATCGCTTGGAAAAATAATTATTACTAATTTGAAAATTAGTAAAAAAAATTTATGTGACTTGGGTTCATATCTTTCTTCTATATATATAGAAAGAGAGAGAGAGACAAATAATGAGGAGTCTATAAATCTCTGATAACGTTAACTATTAATTAAAATATGAACACAACACCTGCATGAAAGATGAAGATTTATTAAGTATATAAAGAAACAATTAACAAGTAATGGTTATAAATATAAAAATTATATTTTGTATCACAATTCTGATTATTTAGAAAACAAGCAAACAATGCTAAAATTTATTTTCTTTTATTATTTTAACAATAATATGAAAAAATGCTAAAAATAAATTATGAAATGATTTTCTATATGCCAAACTAATTTTTATTTAAAAAATAATGTTTATTCAGTTAATATATTATACCAGATAATATTTAATTAAGTTAGTTTTGTTTTTCAGAAGAAATGTCACTTGAAGAACAATGATTTTTTTTTATAATATTAAGGCCAAACAAGTCATTAGCATAAAAATTCTTAAATATACCGGAAAAGCATTAAAAGTCGCGAAATTAGTTTATATGAAAATTAATTTTTTAAATAAGAAAAAAAATTTACAAAAAATATTAAAATACAAAATGTTTTTTCAAAGAAATAATTCCCTTTCCATCATTACCGCACAAACGGCTACCCACCACAAATAGATAGATGTCTGCTTAACTTATTATTAAAGAATCAATTACAGCAAAATTCACGTTTTTTTTAAGTGTTTACTTTGCTGCTGCTACAACTAAAACCGGCACAACTTAAGCTCAAATTAAATAATGTTTAAGTAAAAAAAAAAAAAAAATGAAGATGAGTTTTTAATTTTTTTTTATTTTTGTAATTTTTTACCAAATTCTTAAAAAATGATTAATATTTTTTTGAATTAAAAAAAATGCGCAATTTCCACATTGATTAGAAGTTTTCGTATTTTTATGTGTTATTGTTGTTGTTGGTTTTCTTAATAAATCTGGTTTCAGGTTAATTTTTTTTTTGTTTTTTGTGAGCTAAATCATTATCATTCACAAACACTTACATATATATTTAAACAGATGGAATTGAAAAAAAAACATGAACAGAATATACAGGTTTTACGAATTATTTAAAATATATATGAATGGTTATATATAAAAATAATTTTTTTTCTTAAAAAATTAAATATTCTTCTATATTTTTTTTTCAGAGAAGAAGATACCTTAAGATAAATTTAAGGGTCTAGTTAGTTTAAAGAAGGATTTTAATTTTTATGCCTTATTTTAACTTTTTAATTTTTAAATGTTTTATAATTTTTTTTTAAATTGAAAAATATTAATTTTAATTTTTACAAAAGTACTTTTTTTTTTATATAATTAATTTTAATTTTTATTTTTACTCCCTCATTTACATTTAACTTATCCAACACAGTTTATTTATGAATAAAACTTTTCATTGTATTTATTGTGTGTCTGGAGCTACTACTAAGATGTATGGTCACACAGGCAGCCTTAAAAGATAAAAAAAACTAACTTTTTGTAAACGCGACTTTACAACCGCACGGTTTAATGGTCGAAACAATTCTGTTGGCAGACAGCGCTAGTTCAGCCGTCGTTATGACGGTAACGTATGCGCACACCATACTTATACAATGACAAATACGATAGTTGTGTAGTAGCAGTTATAATAATAGCTTGGTATAAAATATGCTTGTTTGTGTTTGTGTGTGTGCGTGTGTGTAAAGTATGTAGCTGCATATATGTGTAAGTAAGAGATTGTTCTCAAGAGACCCTCACAATATATCACCACACTAACAACAACATTCAATATTTTGGTGGTAGGATATGTTTCGTGCCCTATGCCAACTAACATGAGAAGAAAAACTCACCACTCAACTATTACTATATTATATGTAACCACCACGCATACACACACAAATATATAATATATATATATCGTATCACGCTTTACCATTGATATTGATAAATGTGTTGTTTAGTTAGTATCTGCCTCTCCGTAGTATTTTTGACTATTTGTTGGTATCTCGGCTCTCACCTGTTGGTTTGGTTTAATGTGTTTGTAGTCAAAATATTTACTTTTCATTTTCAACTTTATTTGTTTATAAAAGTTTAGACTATCGCAATAATATGTTTATAATCACTTTTAAATGGTTAATTAACGTTATTGTTTTTCTTTTTTTTTTTTTTAATATTTCAATTACTCCTTTATTGTTATTATGACAGAAAATAGAAATATGAAATTAAGTGAAAGTGTAGACCTATGTAGCGTTTCATAAAGAAAAAGCAAATTCACTTGTTAATGATTGTAGTTTTTGGTGTTCGTTAAAGAAAAGAGAAGAACAAGATTTCATTTAAAATTTGCACTTGAACCGCACCCACAACAAAACTTTCATGCCTGTTGATAGAATTTTTTATTTTAATACCTCAAGCTGATAGATATCGACGATTTCATCCAAGAGCAACATGTAACTTTTTTTTACTTCAATCACTTCAACCTTAAATTCATGCGGTTCCCGAAGAATTTCTCTATATACACAGTAAAAATATCCTTTAAGTATCCTTTAAAATTAAACAGAAATAAACTAATTAGAGAAAAATAAAAGAATTCTCTAATTTACAGTTGCAACGCTTCAACTAGCGGGTGTAGTGGCATCCAAGTTTCCTCTTTAAAATCGCGTTCCGTACTAAACTAAAATTATCACTTGGCCAACAATATTTATAAAGAATCTTGGTAACAATTTATTTTGTCTACTTAATGATACCGTTAAACCTCTATATGTATAAATAAAAAATGAAGTTTATATGACCTAGTAAATCGCCACTTATCGAGTTAAAAGAATATTAATATGATTGATTTATACCTGTGCGTACATATGCGACTATTCTGCATATATAAAACATGTAAATTTCCTTTCGCTCAATTAAAAATGTTGTGGATTTTTTTTTATCAAATTAATTTAAAGTAAACTTTTTAAGGCCGCCACCATCACAAGCACAGCACCACCATCACTATGAGCACCAGCAACTAAATGTGTTAACTGGTCCTTACAATATAATATGGATACTTGTAGTGAGTTTTTTTTAAGGTTTTTTTTTTAATGCAAAAAAATTTGTCAAAAAAAATTCTTTACACAACCACCAGCAATTATGGGGTTTGTCGCCTACATATAAATATTAAAACTTCATAATGATATTGTGTTGGTGTTGTGTGAATGTGAATGGTGTCTGTGAAGGACTTGTAATTATACTGAACTGAACGCTGAGCTAAACTACATACTAAAGCAGTAAAAACGAAATTGAACAGCAACAACCGTTAGTGTTGACTTGAATATAGAATACTTTTAATTGTATGTCTGTACATGTATATGGCTATGAAGGTGCGTGTGTGTGAGTACTTGATTATTTTAACCGAAAACAAAAATTTATTATTTCAGTTTTGTGCGGTGTGTTACGATTAAAAGTATTTTACTTTAAGATATTCAATACTTATATGTTGGTTAGTATAAATAATTATAAATGTATGTATGTATGTATGGTATGGAGACCTGTAGTCCGGTTACAATTCTTGGGGCATAAACGATCAGCAGCCAGCAAGTCAGCCAGTCAGCCACTTACCCGTCAAAGTGTGGAGTGGAATGGAGTAAAGTGGTCCACACTACTGGTACAACATTATAAACAATATTACTATATTAGTCAGTGCTTTGCGTTTGCTATTGGACTCTAACCCAGATTTTTATACCCTGCACCACTTGTGGCCAAGGGCATATTAAGTTGTTCGCATGTTTGTAACTCCTAAACGGCAATTGCCATACCCACCATCAACCATATCCATCGATGCAGAATCAAAATTTGAATCGATTTAACTATGTGCGTCTGTCTGTCCATGTAATTAGTGCGCAAGCTTCAGATCGTATTTTTCGAGATATTTCGATGAAATTTAGTACAAGAGAAATGAATTGAATTGAAAATGAATTGGATCGGACCATTTTTAGGACCTGTCCCCATATAAGGTCCTATTATATATTGGTTTCATAATTAGCCGTGCCAAAGTTGGACCCGATCGGAACTTTTTTAGAACCCCTTCACGCATTTCATACAGACACAACGAAACTAAGTGTAGTATAATGTAAAAAGCTAAGTGGTGTGGGGTATTAAATGGTCGGGCTTGACCGACTATAACATTTTTACTTGTTTTTGTATAAATAAAAATTATATCCAAGATTGTGTTTCTAACCAAGCGTTCAACGTTTTTTGTTTTCATTTCTATTAGAGAGGGAGAGGGAGAGAGAGGTTTTGTTTGGCTAACTTTAAGTATCTAGAGCTAGAGTTGCTGACCAGACAACAGTTTGCTTTATACGTACTCTGTAAGCCGCTTTAACGTTTTTAGTTATAAGTTTTAGTTACAATTGTGACCGTCTAAACGTATTGTATATGATTTATATTTGAAAATTTTGTATTTATTTAAAATGTTTGTTGTTGTTGTTGTTGGTGTTGCTGTTTGCTTTACTTAACACACTATTGGGTAATTGCAATGACAGAGTCAACATGTCAAAGAGTCATGTATTGTTAAACGTTTTAATGGTGTGGCATGTATGCAGGCAGGCAGGCAGGCAGTCAGCCAGGTAGGTAAGCAGAGCTAACAATAATTTAGAGCATGTAAGAAAACAGATAAATTCTTTAATTTTTTAATAAAAAAGTTAAAAAAATTACTCATTAATGTTATTTTTTTTATAAACACTAAATGCATACAAGGCCCTTATACATGAAGGACATAAAAGAGACCGGACAGATAAGGCTAGTACGATGAAAATTTCAAGACTGATGAAAAATGTATATTTTTTATAAAGTTTACAGAATTATTTGGATGCACACTCATGCACATCTACAAGTTCGTTCTATCCATGTCACTTAAAAACTTAGAAACATATATAAGTAGGTAAAATTTTAGATGAAAAAAAAAAAACCAAAAATCTGCGGGCTGATGGATAAGTGAAGGTTTTTGTTTTTTTATGTTGACAAGATCGAAATGCAAAGATATCTGGAACGTAGCAATCAATAGAAACACGAGACACAATAACAAGATTTCATGGTGGAGATATGCATGTATGCAAACGTGTGGTATGGTGGAGAAAAGAGTACCCACGAACAGCAACAAACAGACAACGCACAAGTTTCTTAAAATTGACCAATTGAGCAATCAAAACTAAAGCACATATACCACACATAACATGCACTTATGTGTGAATGTATGCAAAAAACAATATATATATACACCCATTAAGTTGCTTGGGTGTGTTTGTGCAAATTTCTGTTACGGATATCATTAATTTGTTAACTCAACTTAAATGTGCTCGAGCATGCGTATGTGTGTACATTTTAGTGAATGGATTTCATCCACTACATATATACAAGTGTACACATAGAGAATTCCTTTATTCTAGCACAGTCACACATAATCACTTATACGTACAGTGGTAGCATGAGCAAATGCATTCAAAATTGATTTAATTTAAAGTTGTTGTTAAATATAAAACCGATCTTGGTTAACTACCGCATTAATACGGTTAAAGAAACATAAAAAAAAACAAAATAAACTTTATGCCGTGCACACGATTTTTATTGAAGCAATTTTAGGTGTTATTATATAATTATTGTTGTGTATGTATTATATAACAGGGTGGCATACGTCAGCGCTTTTGCGTTGAACAACACTCTGCATTAATTATAAACATATTGTTAAGTATGTACATGTGAGTTTTTTTAGTGACAATTAATACAATTAAATCATAAATTAATCTAAAGGAGTAAACATATTATTTGTCTTTTTAAGTAATAATATGGACATTAACTTAAATAAGAGTGTGAAAAATATAATAAAATAATTGTCTGCAGCATGTTTATAGCAGACACTGAGGCGTAAATTTAATTTTTATAAACCTCCGCAGAAGTTTGTCCAACCAGAAGGAAGCGTCAGAGACTCTACAAGGTATCAGAATTTGATCAGCATCCAAAACCGAGTCGATCTAGACATGTATGCTCGTCTGTTGTTGGCATTCGCACGGGCGTAAATTGTAAGACTGCTATAGTAGTTTAATCAAAATATAAGTGAAGCCTTTACAAATTATTAACTGCAGCAATATTAGCCCAGTTCAATGAGTTGTTTGTCTGTAAGAGGGTAAAAAGTGAAAATATGTCATGTTTTCCACTATGGGTATCAATGCATGGGTGTGTCAGACTCACAGCTATATATACAAATTATTAAAATTGCTGGAAAATTTTATTATAAAAATACCACACATATGGTAAGTGCATGTGTGTTTGTGTGTGTGTGTGTACATGCCTACTATTGTACAATAATTTGATCCTGCTAGAAACTAGAAAACCATTAACCAACTAAATGACTATGTAGAATATATGTAAAATGCAATTGTATATACAGATGTATAAACACACACATACATACATACAAAATACTTTAAACTGGTAATTTGGAATTAGATTAAAATTCACCACAATGTCGTTTAGAAATATTAATAAGAAAAAAAAATAATAATCTAATAAAAAATATGCTAAGGCAAGTGGGTGGATTAGATCTACATGAATAGAGCGGCGCGCTCTGGTACAGTGTAGAGTAGTGTAGTGTAGTGGCTTGCAAAGGCAGTCCACTATAATTTATTTTGTATATATTATATATACAACAGCCGCATAATAACAGTAACCCGCCACAATTTGCATCAAACATTAAAAATCAATAAATAAACATAAAAAATTTATGTTGAACCAAAGTGGGCAAAAAAATTTTGATCTATTATAAAAACAAGTAAGAAAACTAAATTTGGTTTAAGCCAAATCTTAAATACTCTCCACATTCAGAAGGGTGGGCATGTATTGCGCCCTCTAATACGTAGTCACCTTTATGGTTAATATGGTTTTTTGTCGTTTTTGCGCGTATCTGTTATTCCACCATGCCCATTTTTGGCACACCAAATTACAACTCGATAACTCAATTTCTGTGGCAGATAAATAGATTTTTTGCCAATTGCGCGCATGGCTCTTGATCAATTTTAAGTAGCGATCTGCTATGCTATCAGTTATGTCTCATATTTTACCCCGAACAACATGTAAACACCCGGAAACACGGACATACACGTCTAAATCGATTCAGTCTCAGTAGGCATTGCAAACGGAAGAACAAACTTAGTATACCATCATCCCTAAGGTGGAGGGTGGAATGCCATAAGATAATTTGCACCATACAAAAATGAAAATGGCGGCCGTTCAAAGATGTTAAATTTGAAAAACCATTCAATATGGAGGTCAAACTAATGGTCTTGACGAGTAAAATCTCACAAGCCATGTGATATGTGACGAGGATTATATTAGGAGTCAGAAATATAAAATTAAGCTTACATTACTCTAATAGCTACTAAGATTTTGTGTATACATACGTACACATATAAGTACTTTCTAATTATATCACACATATATGTATGTATAATATTCAATTATATTATTAAATAAGTTGTTGTTTTATTTTTTGCGCGCTTAATGGTTTCTATAGCGTGCTTTTATTTTGCTTTGCGCTTAAGATGTAAGATAAACTAAGTTTTTCGAAAACTTTGTAACACTCAGATAACTAGAAGAGGACGCTAGATACCCCCACAATTTTCACATAATTTTGATAAACATGAAAAATTCAAATCGTCCGTGTCCCTTTGAATCATTCAGAGTCGCAAAATTTGATAAATTGAACTGAAATTTTGTACAAAAACTTGAATAATCTCTGAAGGCAGGTTCTTACTTGAATTTGACAACATTGTTACGCCCAGAAATAATTAAAATCAATAAATTTTTTTTGAAAATTAAGCTATAAAGTTAAAATTTAGTGGACAAGAATTAGACCACAGACAAGATTTAGTTTCTTTTTGGTTTTTTTCTTATAATATTTCTTCTTCTTCTTCTCGAAGAAACAAATTTAATCTGAAAGAAGAAACGAAACTTTTCTGCATATTTTAGAAAGTATACCGTTACGTATCAATGAACGTTGAAAATGTGCGATTTTTCATTGATTTCATTGTGGCTCTCTATGTTGCTGTTATTGTTGTTATTGCATTATATGCACCACCTCTCCTTTACCTCCTCCTCCTCCATCTCTTTTGGTGTTAATGTTTATGCATATATTTATACCACACATGCTGTGAACACTTATGCATATATATGCATGTGTATGCATACTACAGTAAACATTGTAAATGCTTTTATCGATGCCGCTCATGAACTCATGAAAACTGGAGCTGTTAATTTTTTCGTTTTAAATTTTTTTTTTTTCTCACTAAAAAGTGTTTGCATTTGTGTGGTCGATTAGTGGTCAGTCACAGTGAATTGGGGGCGTTCTCATGTATTCGAAGCATATCGTTCATATTTTTTCGACATATTGTGTAAGAAATTGTTGTTATAAAAATATTTTGCATTTTTCGTTCACTTTTGTACATATTTTCTGACAAGGAAGTGTTTTTTTTTTTTGTTTGTTTGTTTGCTTTTTTGTTTCTTAGTTGCGTTTTAATTATAATTAATAAAAAAATATTAATGTGTATGTGCGTAAGTGCGTAAGTGCGTAAAGTAGAAAGCGAAAATTACTGGCAGCAATTATTAAGTTAAATAATTACTTAATGATTGGAGCTGATGTGGTCGGTATGCTCCTGTTGTTGTTATTAAAAACGTATCAACTAAGCAACAAAAAACCGTTAGGTGGATTTTTCCTTAACTTAAGCGAAAACTATGCGGTCGCTGCCACCATAATTATGAACCGCAATCAATTGTTAGTTATTTATTTACACATACTAAAACCTAACACACACTCACAGTCACGATTGTATATGCATTGTATTAGGGTAAAATGCGCACAGTCTGGTCTGGGCAATGTTACTATTTTAAGCACATTTCATGGTTTCGGGATTTTAGTTTTTTTTTTCTTTATTTTCCTACCATAACATCTAATGTGTTCCAATTTTGTAATGAAATAGGTTAAGAAATTTAACCCACTTGTTATATGTGTTGGTATGTAGTATGTATTAGCCAATCGTCTAATTGGGAATTATTAAACTTTCGTAGCTATGCAATAATATCTATAAAAGAATACATTATTGAATTAAAACAGTTAATAAAACCAAACAATTATCTGAAATGTCTTTAGTTTAAGACCACAAATGCAAGAATTACGCAGAATAATTATACCCTGCATCACTTGTGGCAAAGGCTAGATATATTTAATTTGTAGGCGGATGTTTGTAACTGCCAAATTACACCCACCTATAATTAGACCGATCGATTCATTCGATGTCCACGTAATTTTGTGCGCAATTTTTTTTTTGTATGTACGCGTTTGTTAATTAAAACATCGCAACTTTACTTTAAAGCTGTTGTTTATGTTATCATTAATGCATCGGACAAAAGGTTAACAAATCAGAAATATTTTTTTATGGAAATTAAATAATTTATATAAATTTCATTACATACATATGATACATGTTGGTTGGTCGAGCCTTCTCTCTTTAAAGACCCCAAAACCAAATATGGTGCGAATCCCCGTAGTTTTGTAGATAATATTTTCTTTGTCGATATTTTATTGCATAAATGTGGACTTAATTGCCATAAATTATAATAACTACACGCACTCGCTCAATAAATGCGTACGATGTCAACAATAACAAATATTTTGTATATACAATATGACATCTCCCCACCTCTCTCTCTCTCTTTCTCTACCACTTTACTAAACGTAAGATAATATTAGATTGTACATGTGTACATATATATACATATGGATAAATAATAGACGTATGGATAGATAGGGGAGCAGGTGATTAAGAGTTACAGGCATATGAAACTCTATAACACAATAACACAAAAACACACTAATGGATCTCTTAATGCAAAAACATACGTACGAAGCGTTGGTTGAATGAATGCATGAATGAATGAGTGAATCAAATGAATGAAGCTATGGAAATGAGAGCAGTCATCGACGCAGCCAGACATTTTGCTTTCTAGTCAGTCGGTCCGTTGATCATAAATGAAAACAAAAGCAGAGCTTTACTGTCTAAGTCTAAGTTTAGCTGTAGTCCAGCCTGTCCCAGCCTAGTTGGCTACTATGCCACAGCATCTATGCTGGTTCGTTTTCTGGGTTTTATTTCAAATTTATGTGTTTTTCCATTTTACACCATTTTCATATTTGCTGTTGCTGTTATTGCTATTGCTATTGCTGGTATTGTTTTTCCCAATGTACAATTTTTTTCTTTTTTTATACCTGTAACAATATATTGTAATGGAGCAATATACTAAATTTGTTGTAACGCTTGTGAATTCTATAAATATTTTATTTACTTCCATTCATCGATACATGTATTAAAAAATGGACCCTACAGCACAAACACAACTTCAATAATCGTGCCACGCCCATATTCCCCAAATACATCAAGCAAGCTACTCAAAATTTCTCCTAAGCCAACAATTGAATCCTTTCTTACTTGTTTTACTTCATCATGGCTTTGTTTACGTAATTATACGTACACATGTGTATGTGAAAAATGCGTTTACCAAGAATGATATGTACTCGTATATAAAATCACACTCCGTATGGATCGTATACTTTTACTTGTACTATCACATAAGTTGTCCAATTTTTTTACTTTTGCTTTACATGTGTGCGTGTTTATAAGAAATGTTTTCTGCGTTGTGCATAATCGATTATCTACGTGCACACTCATCTGTTAAGAAAATATATATAAATAATGATTTTTTGCTCATGTTTGTCTACCATTTAATTTTCGCTTTTTTTCTTTGTAATAAAAAAATCATTTCTTTACTTACTCAACAAAATTTTCAACAAAAAAAAAACATTATGAAAAACTTAAGGTATTGTAATAAACAATAGGTATAAGTGTGTGTGTTAGCACTGTTTTATTTATAAGCAGATGTTGATTTTGTACTGTACAGAAGCACTCATGAATACAATTTTATGTATATGTGTGTGTACACCTATAATTTTAAAAATCAATTTTACTAATTTAAACAATTCAATAAGCTGTTGCGCCACACCCATACCCCTCTCACAATTTAATTCAATTTGATCGAGTTCAGTTGTCTAAACATACTTTTTTTTAATATATGCATCAACAACAACAATAATAACAACATTTTATACGTATTAAGAGAACAGTAATAACAAAGTACCCCACAGCATTGGTGATACACAGTCCATTAAATTTGTGCATGTTTTGAAACCATTTAAACAATTAAAGACAGATACCGAACAATTTAGATAAGTTTCCTTTTGAAAATGGACGAAATCAGTTAACAGGCACTACACCAACAATTGTATAAAAAAGTATATGAACTTAGAATTTTGCTACGCACATTTATATAAATGTGCTCTAAACATCCATACACCTAATACGGAAGGTAAAGTAGACACATTTGCACAATTGAGTCATGAGTAGCTTAAGTCAAATATAGCAAGAATACACCTTGGAACCTCTTAGAGAACATTTCCGACCCTTCTTCTATTCTGTCGTTATAAAACAAATTTAAAAACCAAATAAATAATTTTACTTGTAATCTTATCGATATTTATTTGAAATAATATGGGGTGATAAGTATATAGATATCATACAATATAACATGTACATATATCTATGTGTGACATAAGTATATATATGAAAAAATACCTTATACTTACGTTTTTATATGCGTTACAGATGTGGTATATACACTAGGTTTGCATTCCGCAAGAAAAAGAAGATAACGTCGGAGGTCATACAATTAACAGAAAAGAAACTTTTATGAGACACACAAAATACTACTGAGATGCGGCGGTTGCATTTTAGTAATGGTCAGTAGAGCATAAACGTGGCTATGCCAAGTATAAATGGGGAGGGTATCCATGATATGTCCTAAACCATCGTATTGTTTTTTGTTTACACAAAAACATCTTTTGATTAATCAGCAGTTCAACTTTGTATGTATATGGCGAGCAGTTGAAATTTAAGGATTGCCACATCATCAAGTGATCGTTTTTCCATTATATATATTTTTTTACACTTTAATTTACTCCATTTTTTTTATTATATTGTACTATTTCTTGAAATTGTTTTTTAGAAAATATTTGCATATTATAAACTGAAGTTGGATACTGATGGGTAAAAAGGTGACATGGCAACTCCGTTTTTCTGTTTCACACAAGTTTATATATTCATCTCATGTAAATAAATCGCAGAGTAATACATTCTTTGAAGTGAAAACTTTCGGCAAACGGTATTATTCTTCTATGTGTAGTCGCGGTATCCACACCTCACTCGATACCACAACTTGATATATATAAAAGATTAATTCTATTAATTAGTTTTTGAATAAAACATGAATGTACCAATGGTTGTACCACAAAATGTTGTAACAGCACTAGCAGTGGGTCCCGATTCAATGGAAACTACATGTCCGCAATGCCGCATGCGTATACAAACCAAGGTCCGTCATCGTGCTACTGCCAAAACTCATATTGCTTGCTTATTGCTCAGTTGGACATGGTAAGTTTATGTTTCAAAGATTCATAGGCAAATACTTATCAAGTGTAATTAATTTTCATTTCTTTATAGCTGCCTCTGTTGTGTGCCATATTGTATGAGTTCATGCCAAAATACCAACCATTTTTGTCCCATGTGTGGTGTATATATAGGCACTTATTCTTCTTAGAAGAACATTATAAATATTGTATTTGCCATATAACTAAAGTGCGACATATAATAAATGTGTAAACTATCTTTGGAATAATTTTTTTATGGAACGCATTGAATTTTATTTTTTCCCTTGTACATTTATATATATTCACTTCCCTATGCATTAGAAAAAATATTTAATGTAATCATCACTTAAAAAGTGGACTTCTTTTGTATTATTTAAGTTTTATTTTTTTAGTGTATAGTTTTTTCACTTTTATTTTTAATATTTAATACTTTAAATAGTTTGTACATGCGTTAATTTGCAAAATATTTTAACCGAAAAGCTTTTCGATATATATAGGGCACCACAATAATGACATTATATTGAACAGGAATACTCCGATTAATTTTTTTTATCGTTTAACATTCAACAGAAGAGTATTTATAAATTTTATAAACAAGATACTCTTGATATTTTCATATTTATATAAAAGATATTATTCTTATGCGCATAAAACCGCGATAAGTCATCGTGCTCAATTGGAAGTCGCAGGTAGAATTTTCATTTGTATATTTATATATATATTTTTTTTTTCACTTCTACGTGCATAAGAAAAAATGCTTTAATTTAGTTATCACTTTGAAAATTACACCTTGTTTTTGCTATTTATGTTTTACTCTCTTAGTTTCTCACTTCTATTTGTAATATTTTAAATATTTTCTATTTTGCAATAAATTTTAACCGAAAAGCTTTGCGATATGTAAAAGTCACTAATCTAATGAAATTATATACCACAGGATTACACCAATTAATTTACTTTACAATTTAACATTAAACAGGGTGTTTATGAAAATTATAAATAAGTTTCGTAATACTTTTACGTAGTTCTTTAGCTTGCAGTATTTTGTAAGACTAATTTTACTTTTGCAACAAAACAAGACTCATATTACTTGCTTATTACTAAATTGATATAAAAGAAAATAATTAACAAATAAAATTGAATTTCAATTTTTTATAGATGCCATATTGTGCGGGTGTGATGTTTTCATGACAAGTTTGTGCGCCATCTTGCGAGGGAAATAACAATTAATATATATTGTAGTTGCCGTTTATTAAAATTTATCACCTGCTTGCTTTTATTGAAAATATTCTTTCCCTCCAATTTGAAGAATTGAGCGTTTTATTCTTGTAGTGTTTTTCGTAGACATTTAGTTAATGTATTTTTTTAATGCTGAATTATATGAAAAATTTAATAAGAAAACAATAATTTAATTTTGGAATAGTGAAAATATGTTGAAATAAATAGTGTAAGTGAATTTATAATTTCGGAAAAAATAATGCTACATAGAGAATCAAATCAATTACAACGACAAGGACAACAAAATTTTTTGCATTGGTTACCACAAACAACGTCACGGGACATTCAACAAGCAGCTGCTATTGTTACTACAGGCACAGAGCAGGAAGATGATCAGAGTACAGTAACAACTACAAATACAACAAATATTAGAGCAGCTTCAAGCTCAATAGCGTTCACCACCAATTATGGCAGACTAACAAACAAGTTTGAAACAAATGTGAAAAGAATTGCCGAAAGAAAAGCAGGTATTTTTACATTTAAATGTCTTGTGAATTATACGTATAGTTAATTATAGTTAATTGTTTGTTCTTTTTTGTATAGTTTCCCTGCGCAACACAAATCCTAGGCGGATAAAAACTCACATAGCCAAAATATCCTATAATTCTTGTGTGAACACACAATCACCTGAAGATAGCTGCAGCAATTCTACTATAACTATACCTGTTGCCGGGCAGCATATTGAAGAATTGCAACAAGAATTTCAGAAAAAGAAACATGAACGCCAGCAAGATTTAAAAGAAATACAGCAAATGCTTAACGAAATCTCAATATCGCCTAGATCAGCTGAAAAGGCTACAGCTACTACTAAAAAGACTGCTTTACACGTAATGGAAACCAAGACTGATACAATGGAGAGCGGCAAAAGTAACACATATCGTCGCAGTAAAACCGATTTGGAACAGATTGATTTAAAAAAAACAAAAACCACACGAACATCTAGAAGAGAGTTATCTAACAAATCACAAGTAATGCAAAGATCAAAATCCAGCCACTTGCCAGTGCCAGTAGAAAAAGCGAAGCCATCACTTGATGATATTGAAAGTAAAGGGCGGCGTTTTATGGAGGATCAAAAACGTAAACGTAAGTCTACTTCAGTCTCAGCAGTGGATCAAAATAAATTGCAAAAAGATGAAATTAGAAAACGTTTAGAAGAGTTACGTAAGAATACAAAAAAATTGGTTACGAAAAATCTTCAAAAGAAGCGCATGTTGGCGGAAAAAGCTTCAGATCCCGTTAATAAGGAAATGAAAGGTTTGAAGAGAACACCAGAAATGGAAATTGAAGTTTTGTATACGGGTAAAGGCTTTCATACAGAACGGGCTGTCAAATCTCAGCCACTTATACCCCAAACATCACGTTCCGCTTTAAGTGCTGGCACTTTGGTACAGAAGGCTTTGCCCCAACGATGCGAAACAAAACCCTTGGGAGAAAATCAAAAACACATTGGCCTGCTGCGTAAACCAATCGATTCTGGTAAAGATCACTCCTTTAGTGCTATACGAGATTTTAGTTTTGATAAAGAAAATGTTGCTTTAGAAATGTTGACCCCAAAAATCTCAGGACCATTAGAATTAAAATTAGCAAATATCCAAGACAAAGGGCCACTAAACGAAGAGCAGAAACTAGAACAAAATCATACGAATTTTAAAGATAATCACAGTACAAGTAATATTGAAGGGGTCGTTGCCGCTAAGGATAAGGCATCTGTGGAAGTTGTATTGAATGAAAAGAAGGAAGAAGCAGGTGACCAGTACGATAATAGAAATGGAAAAGAGAAGAGAGCAAAAAGTCATGATATGCCATATTGGCTGAGACCAAGTTCGGCTCAAATCTATCCATACAATTTCATATTGGCTGTACGACGTAAATTGGAAGCCATTACTCAATCAACAAATAATGTCCAATTAATAAATGAATTCTCGAATGATCACATTATGAAAAGGGAACATCGAACGACTTCTACCACAGACTTGAGGAGAATAGGAAACGATGAAATTAAAACGTATAAACAGCAATCGACGTTAAATTCACACAAGGTGTATTTGAGATCACCGGGGGAAGAAAAAGATAAAACATCTAAACGGAGACATCACCAGAGCGTGGAGAGAGTTTTAAAGAAATCTTCACAAGCAGCAGAAAGCTCTACAACAGAAAGTGCAGAAAGTTCTGCCTGGTTGAGAAGACGTAAGATAGAAAGAAAAGAAATGCAACAACAACGAGAAAATCTTGTAAAATCCAATACTATACAAGTGAAAAAAGAAAGATTTCAAGTATTATCAACGTCGACGGGAGATGTGAAACTTTCCAATAGCACCCAACACCCGAAACAACCTAAAGAAAAACATTCGGACAAATCTGATGATAATCTTTATACAAATTATTCGGAAATTAGTACAAATTTAAGTTCCATCTCGTTGCAAGCACCTCTAACGAATACCGCCTCGGAGGTGAGTTCTATGAAAACTGAACCGAAAAGAACATTTCTAAAAAAACCACAAGCGAATGCAGAAGAAGAAAAAGAAGAAGATGGTATTAAAATAATTGAAGTTACAGAACATTCTGATATTGACGTTAAACGCCGTACAGTTAGCCCGTTAAGCTTGGAACGCGTAGAACAATTGAAAATACAAAGGAAAGAGAAAGATCAAAAACAACACCAACAAGATAATTCATTAAACGAACATCTAGAAATGGATTTCTCTCAGCTACTAGAAGATTTCAATCGCAGTCTTACGCAAGTCATACAAGTTAATGAAAAATTAAAAAGCACTTTAGATAAATCTGAACAAATATTAAGTCCACGCCAACAACAACAACATCAATCAGATACCTTAGAATATAGCACAGATTTTGAATTGTCAACGACTTCACAAAATGCAAAGCAGGGCAACTACTGCCACCCTACTACGGATAAGGAGCACTTTAGTCAGCTTAAAGAAAATAAACGTCAATTATTTGAAATGACACCTAAGGTTAAGCCTTTAAAATCTTCTCAGTCTTCCACCTCCACCAAGCAACACAGCGAAATTTTAAGTAGAATGAATAAAATGAATAAAGAAGAAGAAGAAGAAAAACATAAAAATAACATGAGTGCCGCCCCAGAATTAGATTTGTGTGTGGACCTTGAAAATCTTAGCAATTCAAGTGCAAAGTCTACCTGCACCACACAGCAGGCAACCAATGAAGGCAATCAGTCCCCAGACACCCTCTCGGAAATCGATGAATTTCATGAACAACGTTTAGCCCAAATTGAAGAATTAAAGATTAATCTGAAAAAATCGATAAACGATAGTAAAATGATGCGTTTACAATCTTGTAATGCATATGCGTCATCAAGTGAATCTCACAAAACGAAAAACTCTTTACAAAGATTTACTCCCACCGTAAATAAGGCGGCGGAAGAAACATCTTTAAAAAGTTCAAGCTTACAAATGTCAAAAGGTCGACACAAATCAAAGCTTAAATCTGTAAATCCAAAAGATATACAGCAACAATCACACGTCACTACCGATAAATCTCGTGACACTGAGGATAACAGTGAAGATTTGATAGAGATTTTTAAAAAGCGTGAATCTCTTAAATGGCAGCAGCAGCAACAGCAGCAACAAAACAAAGAACAACAAAAACAATTAAAAGCAAACAATAAACAAATAACAACAACGGTACAACAAAAATCAATATTTACTAGCACACAGAAAAGTGCAAAACAACACCACAGCGACAAAAGCAATTCCAGTGAAGACATTAAGGAGATTACCAAAAATTCCTCTGAATGCAATAATCATGAAGACCAAATGATGGCAAAATCTGTCCACAGTGAAGAAGTGAATGATGGGGAAAAAACCAGTAGTGAGAGCATTAGCGAAGATTTAGCTTGTTCGTGTACAGCAGCTGATGGCAATCGTGCCTTGAAATCTTCTACAGATTCGATAAAATGTTACAGTACCTTTATAAATCATAAACGTGGTGATTTTCAGGATAATAATGCTACCCCGAAAAGACGCATTAAAGAAAGAAATTTCCAACAGGCTATTAAAGCGGCTCATTTAAGCTCCACCGAATTCGCCCAAAGTGCTGATGATGAGATAACGAGCAGTACCAATACGCGACAACGACCCAACACCGAGGCTTCTTCTCACAAACACACAAAAGTACAACATCGTAACGGTCACCATATGGCGTCCGCTTCAGCTACCGCTACCGCCACCGCTACCATGACCACCACCAGTATGTCTGCAAATAAAGAAATTGCGAAAATTTTCAATATGTATCAAAATCAAGATGAAACATTAACAAATAATGTTCCCCTAAACGACAGTATGTCCGAATCAAGTCTAAATTATTCGAATATAGGATTGGTAAGTTGGCTGAAATGTTACCAATAATTAGGGGGGAGGGACATAAAAATTTTATTTTATTATTAATCTCTCCACTCTCTTCAACTCTGTAGTATGATAAATTGATACAAAATGAAACCAATAAATCGGAACATTTGATGGCTTTGTTGAAGATGCGCGAAAAAGCGCTATTGGATCGCACCAAAGGTCAGATTGCTTGGCTGGAAGTGCAAAAGGCGCGTTACAAAGCGAAAGGTCTGGTTAATCATATAGCAGCCATTAAGAAGAAACAGCGTGGTATCATATTAAAAATGGAAAAGGAACGTGAAGAGATACAAAGGTAGGTGGGATAGTACCAACACACGATCTTGTATATATATATCGGTTCACATTATTTATTTGAAAAAGCCAAACATAGTCTAGCCTAGTTGACTTTGAGTTTATTTGCCCATTGGCATGTCTGCTCTTGTTCTTTTATGCTCTGCAATTCAAATTTAAATCTTAATAATAATGAAGGCGCCAATTAGACGCGAATGTCTTCCCCATATCATAAAAATACAAACAAATAAATAAACGAATATATGTATGCATGTGTAAAGAGTGTATGACACATGCACCTATTCATAGGGGACAACATGCAACTTGAATAGATTTCAATTCGAAATGGACTACGTACGTTGAGAGGAGGGGATGAGTAAAAAAGCAAAAAGCAATGGGTCGTATTTTTATTCTTATGCATTCGCTAAGTTTTCTTCTTGACGTCCAAGTACACCGCACACAAATTTGTTGTTTAGTTTCATTCAGTTTTGGTTGTTTTTATTGTGTCGTTTATTTTTAGGGAAATTTTACTTTGATTTTTCTCTCACTCATACAATAATTTTAGCTATAAATAAGTAAAAATCAATTAAAACAAGATAGAAAAGTTCGGTTAAGACCGAAGCTTAAATACCTTCCACCTTAATTAAAAAATAAGCTCCTATTGCCATATTTATGTATTTCATGTACTCACGCAAATAGTGTTTTTTTTTAAATTATAGGCGTTTGCGTTATTCAATCACGCCCATTTTTGGCACAGTGTTGGATAACGGTACCCTTTATATATATACCAAATTTCAACTTGATAGGCATAGTATTGTGCGATATATAATTTTTTTAAGATACAATTTTTTCGAGGTATGATGAGATTTTCGTTTATTGTGGGCGTGTGTCTTTACCGATTTTGCCCAATTTCAATACGGAACAGCGAAATTGAACTAAGAATACGTATGCAAAGTTTCAATTTGATATTTCGAAAATTACGACCGTGAGAGTGCCAACAACAGACGCACACACGGACACACGGACGGACATGTCTCAAACGATTTCTCTTTTCATGCTGATTAAGAATATATATGGTTTGTGGGGTCTCCGGGGCTTCCTTCGATGTGTTGTAAACGGATGATCAAAATGAATATACCCTCTTCCCTAAGGTGGAGGGTATAAAAAGCAATATATTTGGTCTCAATCTAATATTAAATACCCTACCTACCCTACGAAACGACAAACATGGCATACCCTCCACTGTGATGTGAAGGGTATAAAATATATAATCTTAATGGCGCCTCTACACAATCGGCGCAACAACAATGCAAATATTGAACATCTTAAAAGCACCCTACATTACTCCAAAGACAATACATCAAAATTACCGCATTTATTAAAGCCTACTAAAGCCTACTCTAATTTCTATACAGTTTCTTATAATAGTCAATCCTAAGAAAAAATATTCCTTCCCTACCACAAATTTGGATTGATGACGAAGGTGCAAATTGAAGTTTTGAATTTGTTTGCTAATTATTTGATTTTCATATCCTTTACGTTCTGGACATTGTTTGTATAGATTGTTGTTGTTATTATTTTTTTAAGTAAAATTTCAAAGGAAACTTTTCAAATCATACATGATGCAACACAGAAAAGAAAAAACCTAATTCTCATTAGTGTCTGTCTGTATGTCCGTCCGTCCGTCTGTCTATCAAATTAGTTGTAATGCTTTTTCACATAACAATTTTTACATCCTAATGGCAATGTATGCGAGGTCTTCGGATTGTGCATTTTCACAGTTTTTGATGTCTCCTCTTGTGACAGTGTTTTGCAACTTGTGCTTGCACTCTGCTTGTCATTATTAATTTTGCGAGACGAGCATGTTGTATTGTGTGTTTTTCTTTAAATTTAATAATGTTTTGTAGATAATTTCAATAGGAAATGTATTTGGCTGAATGTTGTTTTCATGTTTTTTCTCTGTCTACAATTCAGTTATAGGCCAACAAAGTTGTAGTTTTTATTTAGTAATAACAAACATAGTGCTGCCTCATCTCTTATGTGGAGGGTTTGAAAACTGCTAATGGTCACTTGCATGGTCAGACACGCAGACATGCTTAAAGCGATTTATGAAATGCTGATATTCTGAATGAATCGGTACATTATAGTAAATGTCTCTGCAAGTAGTTAGTAGACAGTCGTAAGATACATTCAAAAGTAGTGTAAAGTATAAAAATTCTCATCTCATTTGTATAATAATACACCTTTCTATCCAATTTTTTTTTTATAAATTATAAATATAAACGGCAACTGCTTCCGCTGTTTATATTTATAATTTATAAAAAGAAAATTCTAAAACTAAAACCATGAGTAATAAATAAATCAATTCGTTCAGTTTGGTTATTTTTAAATACAAAATCGTGGGAGCGATCGATCAAGCTTATCCAAACATAGCCAAAATTCCGTTAATTTTTTCGTTTTTGTTTTGTTTTTACTTTGTTTACTCATTACGACGTAATTTGTAAATTTCTTGTTGTTGTAGTTTTTTGCGTAATAATATATTTATAAACTTTTAAATAAAATAATGCGTTCTTTGTATTGTTGTTGTTGTTGGTGTTGTTGTTGGTATTTTAATTGCATGTTAATTTTTCTTTGACCATCTGGCAAACAAGATTTTGTGTAGATGATAAACTCACCACACTTTTGATTTGTTACAATTGTTGTTGTTATCTATATATAAATTTTTCCCTTACTCACTCTCTCTCTCTCTGTCTCTTTCTCTCTGTATATTCTGCATTTGTTAATTTTTTTTTTGATATTGTTTTGTGCTGATTAATTAGACGCCATCTCATGCCAAGCTCTTTTAATATAACAGCAACAATAGCAATTGCATTTATAACAATGTTTTATACTTGTGTAGTTTCATTCATAAAATTTTCTACACATAAACATTATTAAAGCGCCAATGAGAAAAACAAAAAGAAAAATCTTAATATATGAGTGAGAGAGTGTTGGTTTATAGCTTTAGCTCTTATACAGTTTTTCTTCTCAACATTATTACGCACACCAAAGCTGCTTTTTCTTTTTGCTTCATGTGAACGGAGAGGAATAAGAGCACACAGTGTATGATAAATCACCGTCTCAAAAATTGAGCTGAAGTTTCTTCTTAATTTGAGCATAGTCCTTCAAGTGTTATTTCTGGCCACAAAAAACTAAAGTACTAAAAATTTAGCCTACATATGTTTGTTGCATATATTCATATAAAAAAAAAAAAACGTAAAAGAAATATACTCGTATGTCGCAGAAATTGACCTGAACTTTGCTATGTAATACTATTCTATAGAGGGTTTAATTGTGGCCGCCCCAAACTGCATATGAAAATCATATTTAGTGTCTATTTAGTGCCTTTGTACACTCTCTCTCCCTTTATCTCTCTCCATCCGTTTATTATCTGCATTTGTATGAAATCTGTCTAGTTCTCTATTTATGGTTAAATTTTCTATAAGGAGATTACACTTTCTATATATTATATATTTTTATTATATTTGCAGAGAGTTTCAAGAGTACACTCTCCTCAAAAATTGATGTGTTTATGTTTTGTGGTAGTTTACACATGTAAAGTTGTTAATATTGTTGTTATTACTGTTGTGTTAGTTAAGTAAAACAACAACATCACACTCTACTATATAAGCGAAAAAAAAAATGTCGTTGTTGTTGTTATTATTTTTGTTTGTTTGTTAATTTTTTCTATTCTGATTGCTTGATGGGGGCCCATCTCCTAAGCACCACGTAAAATAGCGATCGAGTACGTTGACGAACGCGCATCAAGTGAGAACGGTCGATTATAGAGCGCGCATATTAATATTTATTTTACTCGCCAAACGGGAAAAAAACTGTTGATGGAATTTTTTATTCTTATTCTAAAAGAAAAAACAAAAAAACAAAAAACAAAAATTGCTATACTCTCTGGATTGTTGTGTTTATATTTTTGATACCATACCATACATACAGAGCCATGCATATAATGCATAATTGAGTTGGTGCGTGTGGCTGTGTGTGTGTTTTATATTCTAGTCATTATATTGCTAACATGTCAATATAATTTGTTGTTGTATAAATAATTATGACAATTGATTAATTTTCACATATTCAAACATTGCTGGTTAGATACGCACATACATACATACATACATAATATGCTTAAATAAAATAAAACATATAAACAGAATGGGCAAGTAGTAGCTGTCTTGTTAGAAAAAAAAGTTTTATTTTGTGCCTAAACAGGAATATATTCTTGGCACTTTGTGGGGCTCGTGTGAAACGCCATGTAAGTGTAAACGACGCATATAGTGTATGTGAAAAGAAAAAACAAATCTATGTACTCACGTACATATAATTTATGCATAAATATGTGGTGTTTATACACCGATCTAAAACTCTTTCTACACATCTAGTACATACATACACGTGTGTGTAGGTGATTATTATTTTAGCACCTGTGTTTTTGTAACTATAATGGGTGTAACGAGATCTCCCTTTTGAACTTAGAATTGCTACATATGTAACAAATCGTTCATATTTTTAATTTCATATTTTTCTATACATAGAAAATCTTGCTCGTAAATAATATTTTTAATTTATATAAAAAAGGATGTTCGACTGTATAAACTCCCTACATGAGAGGTGCATATAGGTATGTGTGTCTGTCTGTTGTTGTTCCAATGTGTATACGGTAAATAATAAACAAAGCTTCCAGATGCAAAATAGATCGTCCATTGAATGGTTAAAAATAGGCGTGATCGAATAACAGATGCAATGTACAAAAACCTTATTTGGTGCAGTAAGCAACTTATAAGTGGACATTGGATAAATGCATTTTTTTAAAGAGTGTAATCCTCCTTATTTGGACGTTTTTATAATTTAGCCTAAGCCAAGTCTCTTGGGTTAAATTTCCGAAGATCTAAATATGTTTTAGTATATACCCTTAACCTTGTGATAGATGGATATAAAAATACTTTTCTCAAAATATTCAACTATTAACGCTATGAAATTTATCAAGCATCGCAATATATTTTCTATTACAATAGTGATTTTGTGTTAATAATAGCATTGCCGCAGTTGTTATTATTAGTGTTGTTGTATTAAAGAAAACAAAACAAAACAAAAAACCAAGCGTGCATTAATGTAAAATATTTTTTTATATAAATAAATGTAATAACTAAAGCGTGATGAAAAACAAGTGTTAAATGAATACCGTATACCGTGTATGGTAACATATGAATACATATAGTGTTGTTGTTGTTGTTGTTGTGAATTTTTAAATATTTTGGGCTTGAATAACGGAGATAACACTAAATGAATATGAAATTGCTTTCATAAAATGTATATAAAAAAAATGGTTTTTTTTTGCTTTTGCTTTGTTAGAAAGAAAGTTCCCCAAGGAATGTCTATTAAGCCATGCAGTATATATAATATCTTAAAATAAATTAAAACTATTCTTAAATGCTGTACCCGTTTCTAGGTTTTTTACACACCCACCACCAGTGGAAGTACACTTACCTTATCGTAGCGGAAGGAATATTGAGATATTCGAAGAAAAGCAAAGTTATGTTTTCAGTTTTAGTTGAATAAAATGCGACAAAAATGTTAAGCATCATTAAAGTCGGTCTAAGCCGACAGTATATCTTTTGTTCTTTGTGAATATTTTATACATAAGATAATGTGAGAAGTTGTAGTAGTAGTAGTAGTTGTAGAAGTCGTTATAGGTATACGAACTTATTTAAATGTGTAAATCGAACACTTGTCGTGCTTATAAAAAGAAGAAGAAGAAGAAAAAAGTAAAAACCAGTAAATAAAAAATGGAGAAAAACAACGATTGGAATGTTTTTATCTTTCTCTCTTACTCGCGATATTTGTTCTTCTCATACTGCAATTGATATCTTTGAAACAATACTTGGCATTGTTTTGTAGTACGAAAAAAAAAATAATAATAATTGAAAATGGACAAAATCGACTATTTAACCCCACTACACCACTTAGACAATCCAAATTGAAATGAATAATATCAATAGAGACAAAAGCTCAATATTTGCCAACTTGGCATGTTCAGCTACAGTCATGTTGACGTCTACTCAGATTTTGATGTTGATAAAGAAGGCGTTGCAAATGGAATATCAAGCTTATTATACCACCTCATCTTCTGCGGAGCATATAACAGACTTATCATGATAATCGTGTTGTTATTGTTATGAGCATTACGCTATATTGTTTGTGTTTGTTTGTGCAAGCGTGCAATAAATTATAAAACATCATAATGTTACGCCTCATATTCTAACTGTGTTCTAATATTTTTCTTTTTTATCACAACACCAATTTCTTATGCCTTAGTAATGCTGTACTTTTTTCTCCAACTCACGCACTCGCTGCCCTTTTCCTTTATTGCGAATAACTTTTATGATTTTGTTTTTAGTGCTTACACCAAACAACACATATTCTTATTGCGACTGTGTATGAAATGTTTATTTATCGGCCAATTTAAAGCATTATAATTTTTTTTGAAGGCGGTTTGTTCATTTCATTTAATTAAATGCCATTAATTAGAAATAATCATTTTAGGTCGAGGTTCTCACATCGACTTTTCTACTGACCATCTTTTAGTTTTTATTTTTAACTATTACTTAATGTTTGCTATTCGTTATCTTATTACAAATACATAATCTCAGGCAATCTCTGAATTTTTACTTCATTCCAAGTATTTAGCAATAAAAATGGTTGCGTTAAAAAGCAAAACAAATCAAGTTAAAGTGCTAAAATAAAATACAACTCATTTCTATACGTACATACAAGAGGCTTTTTTTTTACATTCCCATTCATAGATTATTGCAAACAACAAATAGCAATAGTGTAGTAGAGAGAGAGGGAACCAACTCAACAAGTACGAGTAAAACATCACAAAAACAATTGGTGTTTAATTATAATCAGAGTACCTGCAAAAAAAACGAGTTAACTACGACTGCCTCTAAACTCTTAACCAAATCAACCAACTTGTTACCGAAACAACAACGGCCAGCAAGGAGCAGTGGTGCAACGAGAGGTGAAAAGTTAAAACAACCAACAGACAGAATATCGACAACAATTTTAAAAGCTACGTATGAGTTGGAGTCATCGGAAACTTTAGAGAACCTACTGAGAAAGCGTGAAGATGATTTGAAAAGACGACGTGAACATGTGGAACGCTTATTGCATTGGCATCAACGTTTAGATGAAGAAGAAGCTGAAGTACTACAATTGGAACGGCATCTATTGAACTATAACAACAACAAGGATGATCATAAACATCGATTATCTGCTGAGGAAAAGTTGACAGACCTATCAAGACAAACGGTTGAGACAAGTGCGGAAAAACGACGCGCTTTACGGGCGCGTAAAATGGAAAGGCGTCTCAAGGAGATTGATAAAAGTTTACGTGAATTGAGTCACATATCATCGGCAACAACGGTGGGCGTGTCAGTCACACCCCCCAGTTCACCAGCTACCGGTATGGGACGTAATAGTGAAGAGAGCAACACTGCCGCCAGTATGGGTTCAACACAAGAGAAAGAATTCATACGCACCTCAGGTAACAAGTTAAATAAACTATGGCGTCGTTTAACTTCCCAGCAAGTAGAGAAATATGATTCAAGTCGTCGTTACAAATTGTGCAAAACCGATTTAGAGCGCTTATATGAAGAAGCTAAATTAGCGGTATTGCAAGATTTTGCTAATGATGAGGAACGTGTAGCAACCGAATTGCTAGAGAAAAGTATTTCTCATCTGTCAACCACAAATAATAGTTCAATGGAACAGATTCCCATTCAGATACCATCTGACCATCAAAGTGGCAACACCAATATAATAACAATACCTCAATTGAATTTGAATTTCTCATCAACGCCAGCATCAGAAGTGGAAGATGAATGTACTACCACTGCAACCATTAATCTTAAGTCGCATTCTTCTGGAGGAGGTGGATGTAGTGGTGGTGGTTCACAGGGCAATTATAGTCCTAGTAATGCAGAAAGGAATTTTATGGTTAAACAACGAAATGAATCAATGAGCGGAAGTAATGGCAATTCTTCGTCTAATTCCTCAGAAGAGGGGAAGACGATTGGCGGTGATGGTAGGCCATCTCAACGACTGCAAAATAATGTACAATTATTTTTGGCTTTAACTCAACGTATAGCTGCTGCTCATGGTCAAGGCGGTGGCGGAAATGGATTAACAACAACAACAGCCGGCTTGCAGCGCAGTCTAAGTGACACACAATTGGCGGACACAGCTTGTAAAGCAGCCATAACATATGATAATTCCACCACTAGTCAAAAGCAACCAGACAACAATGCTAGTCAACCACAACAACATTCAGAACACCAAACCCCGTCAGAGTCGTCTGTAAGAGCTTTAGATGAAAACCATAGAATAAGTGACAGTGTACACTTAAGCACAAATCATCAAAGATCAAAATCTGCCAATACCGCCAACATACAAGACATTCCCTCCAATAATACAAAAACCAAACACACGACCGAATCCACAGAATTTGATCGGAGAGAAATTCACACAAGTAAGCATTGTTTAGAAAATGAAGTTGGCCGAGCTACAGCGATTACTAGCGTTGAGAAGACAGACGAAGTGAGACATACGCTCAGTGATAGTTTTATTGCACCCTCCGCACAATGTTGGCCGAGTACAGCCAGCAAAAGTGAGGCCACTATTACTGAACGCATTTCTTCTTTATCTTCTGCTACAACTCTTACTACAAAAGCAACATTTTCAGCCCAAGTAGGTGAAGGCCACAGTCGAATTGCAAAAGTCTCAAGCAAAGCCTTGTCCGAACATGTCTTAAGTTCGGCCGCAAAGGAAATAACGGATGAAACAATATGTGCTACATTCAGTGACATGTCGCTGGTGGATGAGTCTAATATAAGTACTGAAGAACAATCCCCTTTAGTGTATTCCATGAATTTTGATAATATCTCAACGGATCATCAATCCTCAAGATTCAGTCTTCTTGGTACGTCATTAAACGTTTGCCATGAAACTGATGTGAAGGGGAGCGATGATTGTTGCGTTATTAAAAGCGAAACTGAAAGCTGCAATGCAGGGGGCCAATCGAGACTGCCATCATTGGAGAATCATAGTTTGGATAATTATGAGACTGACTTTGAAGCCAGCATAAGTGATGGATCACATATTGAGGATGTATCAGTTCCAGAAGAATTTGAAAGTACCCAAGCAGATGAAACTCTTGTACCTGTGGAGGAGGATAAAAGTCAAGAAAGTGTGATTTCAACTTCTTTGGCGCCGGCTCTAGCAGCTAAAAATTGTGTGAGTCCCAAAAAAGAGTCACCAGTTAGAGAAAAGTTGACGAATCCAACTGTAAGTAAAATGGTTTCATTGGAAAAAGAGTTAATAACGTGTCCAGCAACTCCAACGCCCCCACCACCTCTATCACCTCCACCAACCCCCACGATAACGAACACAATACCTATTTTAAGTCAATTAAGCATTAATATGCCTTCGAATAGCAGTGCCACACAACTTATGCCCGACATAATCAATGAATTGGAATTGAGACGTCATCAACTAATTTTAGATAATGAGGTATGGTTTGTTTTTCTATTACTCTGTAGATTATTTATACTTTGTCTGTATTGTTTTAGCATATCAGACAATATGAACATGTGGCAGCAGCTGTCCCGTATATGTATGTGCGTGAAATACCAAATAAACCACCACCACCCTATGTGCCACCAGCTCATGGCAGTCCCATGACTACGATTTTTCCATCAGAAGAACGCATTAAAGATATCACCTTTCGGCGGACCCATGAGTTGTATTGTGAACTCTTAAAGACTGGTAAGAGGAACAATTTTATCAAGAGACATTTTTCTTAGTATTGTTGATTAATTACCTTAAGAATAATTAAAACGATGAATTGTAAAAAAATTGGCGAAAAAGGCTAGAAACTCTTCACACAACCTACTTATTTAACCAATTGTGACCTTACGTCTGTGTATTCTCCGATTCTCTCTTAGATTATTGCAGCGAAAATGGTGAAAAGTTAGCTTCTGTTATGGAAGAGCAAATTACCAACATATACGAACGCATTACATTAGATATCTGCCGCGAATATTTAGAAGATCATAAGGAAATATTAGAAGAGGGAGATCCTAGCAATTTTCACAGTCAGTTAGCCTTCTTTAATCCACCCAATCGTTTGCGTTGCATACAAAATGCTATATATAAAGAAGTGCGCAGTTGTTTGGCCATGGATAAAGTGCAACCGAAAAGAGCACACATTTATTCAGTATATGGTCAAAGGGCCAAACAGGATCACATTGGCAAAATTATTATACAAGAAATGTATGATGAAGATGATAGTTGGTGTAACTTCCATCATGAGGAAACTGAAGTGTTGGAGTTGATTGTAGAGGAAATGCTTAACAAGGAAATATCCAACGAGGCTAAACAAGTGCTAGGGGAAGAAGGTATTAACATTGAAGAGGAGGAAATGGAGGTTTTAAATATACCCTCAGAAAATGAAAATAACAACGAAATAATAAGCGATCAGTTGGCCGACGAAAAGACGGCATTAGTGTTATTAGAAACTTTAAGTGATGAAGATGGGTTGCCGACCAATACTCTAAATTGTTCGAATGAATTCGCAATAGAAGATGTGCCAACATCTGATATAACAACGCCAAGTAATACAACACAGCTTTGTACATAACCTTGAGGAAAAATTCTTATTTATTTTTATTTTCTGTTTTACAAATGTTATGCCATAAAATGTCCTGTAACAATTTGTTACTTGCCCAATGATCCTTTGCATTGTCTTTAATATTTTATTATTAATTTTTTAAATCATTCTCTACGTACTTAATTTTTTTTGATCTATCTAAACAAAAAAACATTTCCAAGAATTATTTATGTTTGAAAGTATGTTGTGTGTACTTATTTTGTTTTTTTTTTTTTTAAATATTAAATTCTAGTTATTTTTTTATAAAATTTTCGCAAAATTTATTGTTTATTTAAATTTTTTTGTTTAATTGACACTGAGTTCGTACAAATTAAAAAAACGTTTGTTATAATATTTTTGCTGATGGGTTTAGTTTTTATTGAACACTTAATTAGAGTTAAAGTGAAAGCCGTCTTAAAATTCTTTTATATTTATAGATTTATGCTTTAGAATGAACAAGTCATAAATATTTATTTAAACAAATAAAAAATATATCAAATAAAATATAATAAACGAAGTAAATAAATTCGTTTTTAATAAATTGGTTTTATAATTTTTTTCATAAATATTAATACTAGTGACCCTAGACCCTCTGGCAATCTGATTCCAAGTGTTTTGTGTCGTTTTCCTTGTAGAGCCGGGCATTCACGCAGCAGATGCTCAGTTCCGCTCGTATATAATGTGAACAAAAAGTATTATATAAAATTATAATATAATTTTCTTAAGATCGGTAAATGCATCTGTGCAAATAGCAGGTTAACCTCACTGCAGTGCTGCATTAGTGTTTGAACCAGAGCAGAGACTTGTAAATATAGAGACGGAGTGTCATGCTCTTAAATTTTGGTGGCAGAATCTCAATAGACAAGATGGGTACACTTACGTATTACGTCGTATACAATGCATACAAGCAAATGTATACACAAATATCAAATGTTCGTATACACAAATATGTTTCTTGTTTTGTTAGGCTGACTTGTGTTATCAAATATAGCTTGTGTTTACTACTTTTATATATTTTTTAAAGGAGGTCTCTGGTAATACGTAAGTGTACCCATCTCAAACCTTGAGATTCTGCCACCAAAATTTAAGAGCATGACACTCCGTCTCTATATTTACAAGTCTCTGTCCATAGTCATCATTTATATGGCATAAAAATTTTTGAATTTCAAATTAAATTATTTTTTTTTACATTTATGGTATTTTACATAAAGTCTTTTGGACGTAAAATGAAAGACCTTTATATAGGTCGACAAAATAGCCGCTTATATAAAATGTTTATTCCATAAATAAATGTATACCAAAAAAAAATTGTTAATAACTTCGTTCATGTTTCTTTTTCTCTTTTTGTTTCACTTCTTCTTCTTATTATTCTTTTGCCGTTTCTCCACTTCATCAATTATATCTTTAGTCTTCTCAATTTCCGAAATAAGGTCTTTGTGTTGTTCCGACATTTTTTGCAATTTCTTTTTCAGTTCTTCCAATTCTTTTCGCGTCTTTAAAAAATAAAGTAATTTTCTCTTTGTGAAGAATGCATATTATTTTTTTTTTATAAAATATACCTTTTGCAAGAAATATGCAGCCTCTGTGCTGCTAGGTTTATTTTCTCTGAAAGAAAAATAATCAAAATTTAAGGTTAAAAATAATTTATATTTTCCAAATTATTACTCTTTCTTAAAGAAGCGAATTAGTGGACATCTTATGAATCGAATTTTATGTAAATTTATCATAATATATAGATTTGAATTTAGATTATCGAAAAATTTATCATAATTTGTAAATACTAGTCATTTTTGATAAATATAATATATTGCCATATTTATGAAAGTCTGGCTATAAGGTGCTACAAAAGTTACCAATTGTAGCAATAAAGATTTTCGTATTGTTCTTCTTCTAAACTTTGAATATTATGGACTGACTGAATATTCTTTTACATCGATATAGAAACATGTCAAGATGATTAAAGAGGTTCGTCTGCTTGAAACTTGTTTTATATTGGATATAAGGCACTTCTTGGGGTACTGGTACAAATATATCACTGGCACTCCAACTATGAGGCCGTATAACAGTTTTGTATTCAAGAAAAATGCAAAATCTTGCATAAATTGTCATCAAAATTAAAATTTACTAATAACAACTAATTCAACTAGTATTTGGAATTTCTCCATAAACATATGGGGCCTTCTATTTAGGGTAGGCAGTAGTACATCTAAATAAGTTTTCAATTATTCAGAAATTATGTAAAAAAGGATCAAAATGTATCACTTTTATTATAAATAATTTACAGATTTGTTACTAAATAAATATTGTTCCTAAGTTGCATTTATATTGAGTTAATATCTCCTTTCCCTATATAATGTACCTTAAAAATTTAATAATCAACAAATTCTCCGGCATCAACACTGTCGCTAGAACCTTTTTTATTTCCACGTTGATAAGTGCGTTTCTCCTTTTCACTTGCTACAGTTTCTTGTTGTAATTGTTGGAAATTTATTTCTGCCTGTTCTATCAAAACTTTGCTTTCTTTTTCAGCGGGTACTATATTAGATTCTTCAGTATATTGGTTCGATTCAGTTTCTTCGGCGGCAAGAGTACTGGGAGAAATTTCAGAGTATGTTGTGGATTTTGGAAAACTTCCTTCTATTGGTGTGACCATTAGTGTTTCTTCTGCACTAGGAGATATTTCAGAGTGTGTGGCGGATTTTGGAAAACTTCCTTCTATTGGTGTGACCATTAGTGTTTCTTCTGTACTAGGAGATATTTCAGATTGTGTGGTGGATTTTGGAAAATTTCCTTCTATTGGTGTGACCATTAGTGTCTCTTCTGCACTAGGAGATATTTCAGAGTGTGTGGTGGATTTTGGAAAACTTCCTTCTATTGGTGTAACCATTAGTGTTTCTTCTGCACTAGGAGATATTTCAGAGTGTGTGGCGGATTTTGGAAAACTTCCTTCTATTGGTGTGACCATTAGTGTTTCTTCTGTACTAGGAGATATTTCAGATTGTGTGGTGGATTTTGGAAAATTTCCTTCTATTGGTGTGACCATTAGTGTTTCTTCTGCACTAGGAGATATTTCAGAGTTTGTGGTGGATTTTGGAAAACTTCCTTCTATTGGTGTGACCATTAGTGTTGCATTTGTTTCGTCTGTACTGGGAGAAATTTCAGAGTGTTTTGGAAAACTGCCTTCTATTGGGGTGACCATTAGTGTTGCACTTGTTTCTGCTTGGTTTTCTGAAATTATATCTTGTTCGTGGTGTAATGTAGGTGCAGTTTCTTGTGCTGGAATGTTTCCTTCTAAAGTTTGTGTTTCCATTGTAAAACTCGCTTCTTGAGGAGTACTTTCTGCCATTGCATCACTTATGGTAGGGGCTTCTACCATATCAACTAATTTTATTGTTTCTGGTTGTTTCTTAATGGATTCTTCTAATCGTTGTATTTCAATTTGGTTGATTTCGCTTATATCTTCTAATTCTTTATTTACAATATCTTCCTGTGTTGCATGCGGTTCCTGCTCATTCCAAGTTATGTCCGATTGAACTTCAACGGGTGAAATCTGTTCGATTTCTTTCATATCCTCGGGAGCAATACTCATCGTTTCGGGTTCGCTTTCAAGACCTTTCGTTTCATTTAAATCCTCGGTTGCAATACTCTTCGTATCAGGTTCGCTTTCAACACCTTTCCTTTCACTGAACTCCTCGGTTGCAATACTCATCGTTTCGGGTTCGCTTTTATAACCTTGATCATCACTCCATGTATTAAATTCTGGCTCTGTTATATAATTGAGCTGCATAGTTGATGTTGCAAGTGCTTCCTGATCCGTAAGATAACCTTGTTTTGTAATATTTTCAGAATCCGTTGCATAGTCTACGGTTTCTTGTGAATATAACTCTGTCAAGGGACGATGTTGATTAGAAATCTGTGTGTCCGCATTAATACTGGTCGGTTCAATGGAATCTAAAGAAGGTGCTACGAAAGCTATGGTGGCGGCTTTTTGTTGATTATACTTGTCAAATTCGGGTGTTTCTTTTGGTTTCATCGTAATGTTATGTTCGGCATTGGGCTGTACATCATCAGGCTTTAAATATGGATACCACGCATCGGCGCTTAATTGTTCAACTCTTTCAGACTCTTTATATTTGGGTTTCCTTTCCGATACTAAAGTTGCACCGCTGGGTGTATCTATTATTGGTTCGGCATGTTCTACAGTTGGAGTCTCATGTAGAACGCTCGTACTCTCTTCATATTCACTTTCATTTTCAAATGCTGTTTCATGTTTATCACTTTCCAGTGATGATTGTTCCTCTATATCACTTGCCGCTTGACTCAGAACTCTACTCGTATCTTCTTCTTCTTTGCTAACTGCAAGGATATTTGATAATTCACGTACTAAATTAGTTGTTTCGCTAATCTGCTCTTGTAATGCTTGTCGTGCCTTCTCCAAATTGTAAATTTGTGTCTTCAACTTTAAAATATCGGAATTTGTCTGAAACCGTACATTTGCATAACTAGCGTTCGATATAAACTAATAGAACAAACCCGATAATCACTTACTTTATTCATGAAAAGCAATTCTGGCTGAATAATCTGTTGGGGACTCCAATACTCCCGTCTAAATTAGAATTCCACTAGTATTAATCTTATAGTATTATTCCTTATAATCATATCAATATACTTACGCGTAGTTCCGAGTCACCTTTAATTTTATAAAACGATGCATGGTTAATAGGAAATTTTTAGATCGAAACATTATAGAGAGATGAGAAAACCGTATGTAGTTTTCTTTTATGGATAATTTAGAGATGTTTACTAAAAATTTTATATTTTTTTTTATTAATATTTTAAAGGTTGATTAAATTTTTAGGTGCTTTAGTTTGAAAGGCTTAATTTTTTATGAAATTCCATTGTCAAAATGTATGGCGTAACAGTATTGTCATGGCTAGGTGGAGATAAAATCAAATCAAAATAATTCGTGTCAAGCAAATACCGGTTATTACATATTTGTCATAGGCAAAAACCGTAAGCTAGATAGGGCTAAAAGTAAGTAAGTCCGATAGGCTTTAAACTGAACACAAATAAAGACGATATTAAGGAGCGGTTCAAATTCAATCAGGACAAGAAAAAATATTAATTTTTAAAGCGTTAATTTAATTTTTTAATGCCCAAAGGTTGAGGGTATCCAAGATGTGTCTTAAGCTAAATAAAACTTTTTATTTGTGCAATTCTTTTATATTGTTTCTGGTTTTAGATGAGTTGAAAAAATAATAAAAATCATGTGTTTAAATATGCGGGTATTCCAATTCTTTAAAAAAGTATAGTATACTTTGTGGGTTTTATTTAAAAAAATGCAAATATCACAGGGATTTCAATTGATTTAATATATACCCTATGATTGTTTTATGTATATGTCTGTCCATGAAATTTGTTTTATACCCTCCAATTTGAAATTTTGAACAGATCGCTATTTAAAATGACAAAATTTGTGAAGAGCCCCGCCCACAATCGACGAAAATATATTTATGTGTCACAAAAATTGAGCTATTAAGTTCAAATTTGGTACATATATTTATAATAACCCCATCCATAGATGTGACAAAATTGGGGGCGGTCGAATAACAGACGCGCTCATAATTTACAGAAAAACCATACTCCACGTAAGACTCGACTTGCTAGTTGATACGGAATGCATACACTAAGGGGGCGTAATTATATACATGCCACGCCCACCATTGTAGATATGAAGGGTATTTAAAATTTGACCTAAGCCAAGTTTTTTAATAAATTCCTTTTATAAGAAGTGAGATAGTTAAACAGAGGAAGAGATGCAGCTGTTAAGCTAAAAATAATTTTAGTTTTTTCATATATCTTGCATTTTATCTTAAAAGCAAGTTCTCGAAATGGAATTCTCTGCTCCTAATAAAGATTTTCTATTTGGTAGGAACAATTGATACCAGTTAACTATACAGATTATTGCCCCAACATTTATTAATAATTAAGCAATATATCATATCATGAACACGTTGATCAAACACTTTTGTAACTTTTTTCTTGCACCCTATGCAGTGTGAGAAAAGTTTTTGCCCAAATGCTTGTATGCATGCCTCTTTACAGACAGAAATCGTGTAAGTAAGCAAAATATTTGTTTCATTGTTCTCAGTCGGCAATGAATACTAGAGAAACGATGAGCAGTGTTCTACAGCGGATAATATGTGAAATGGGAAAGAAGTATTATTTTCTACTTATGTTAGAATGAATATAAAAAAAGTCTAAAAGTTATTAAAATAATAAAAAAGTAGATTATTATTATTGGTTGCGATCTAATTTTCAACTTGATAAAAATGAACAATGTAAACCATGACCTATAATGATAGTAGCAGGGGTATTTATTTCATATGAAGTTTTCTTTAAATTGGATTACACATAGGACTGGTACTGTAATAATAAGTTTTGCACTAAGTTTTGCTTTAAAAGGATATACGGACGGGCATGTTTAGATCGCCTCAGTTTTTGTTGCTTTCTCCTGAGTGTTGTAAATGGAATGACAAACTTAGTATACCTTGCCCCTTCTTATGTTATGTGTGCGTAAAAAAACAATAAAGATGATCATGGTGTTGTATAGCTCTGTGCGTGATTGTTCATTGAATGTGAACTTTAACTCTGTGATCTTTGTAACGCATTAATTTATGAATGTTAAGGAAATAAAATATAATATTGAAAAACATTTCAAGTGTCAACGAACATTTAATCATAATAACGCGTAGATGAAAGTAATTCAATTGTGTTTTTAAGTTAAAAATCTTTGAAAAGGAATAATTTGTGGAAAAAATGGAAAATCAGCTTCAGATAATGAAATAATCACAAACATATTACATAAGTGAATAGTCAACTGATGAATGTGTTTATTGGAATGGTTCAAATTTCCTTTAATTTATAGAAATAATACAAAAAGCTTACAATGATTTGCTAGAATAGCGTTCATATAACACAACATTCCACTTTTAAGATCTTCTCCAATTTGTTTATTTTTCTTTATTTATCGTTTGATCTATAAACAAAAAACTTTATGACATTTACAAAGTATTCCAATATAAGCAAGTTATTGTATTAGTTAGCTAAGCGCTCCGTGCATATGCTTGACAGTAAGTAGTTCTCGGTAAGAAAACAAATATTGCCCGTTGCCAAAATGCTTGATGTTGAACTGCAAACAATAAATAACGAGGCGCATTCCTCACACCGTGACACAAATGTGTTGAATTTGAAATTTTCAAAAATTGTATATGAAGTACCGGATATAATAAATGGAGGTGATTTGCCGTTTTGTGTTTCATTTTTGTTCCACTTCCAAAAGAATTACATAATGTTTAATTTTAAGAATGGAAAACAATATTAAAGCATGTAAATGGTGAGTTTCGTGGGCGGCAATTAACGGCGATAATGGGTTCCACAGGATCGGGTAAAACGGCTCTTTTAAATATGTTAAGCGGCTATCGGTATGTACACATAAATCCCGTCCTTTGTATGATTTTATTAATTTGTAATTTTTTTATTTCAGCTTAAATCAGACTTCCTCGCGCATACATATAAACAATAAACCACGTGATATGAAATGGTTTCGTCGCTTCTCACGCTACATTATGCAAAATGATGATGTCAATCCATATTTTACGGTTATGGAAACAATGTTCCTGGCCTACCATTTGAAAATGGGTATAAAATATGGCCGGGAAGGGGAATTGAAAACGGTTTTGGAAATCTTAACAACATTGGGTTTGGAGAATGTAAAAGAAAGTAAAATTTCGTCATTGTCGGGTGGGGAACGTAAACGAGTTTGCATCGCTTTAGAGTTATTGGATAATCCGTTGATAATATTTCTAGATGAACCAACAACGTAAGTTTCCAAAAATGGCAATTTCATCTACATAATTAATAAGTTGCCATCCTCTCCTAGAGGCTTAGACGAGCATGCGGCCTTTCAGTGCATTAGTCTTTTGAAGCGTTTAGTGTTAAGGGGCTGTACTATAATCTGTTCCATACATAGCCCCTCTGCTCGCATATACGAAACGTTTGATCATGTATACATTTTAACAGATGGCCAGTGCATTTATCAGGGTTGTACCAAAGAAATGGTTCCTTATCTAAAGCAAATCGGTCTCAATTGTCCAGTGTCCTATAATCCAGCAGATTATGGTAAGTTGCGGTATCCATTAGTTGCCGAACTTATGTTTAGTTTTTGTTCTTTTTAGTTATGGAGGTGGTGCAAGGTGATTATGGTGATTATCATGCAGCTTTAGTGCAACACAGTGCTAATGGTCAGAATAGTTCAAATTCATCAGAAGCTATGGACCAGAAGTGTGAAAATATTAATTTAAATTTTTCAGTATTATCTGCTAGAAGAGAAGCATCCTGGTGTTTACAATATCGTCTATTATTCTTGCGCATGTTTTTACAAATGTGGAGAAATAAGGTTTTTTACCTTTTAATTACCAATTACTTTCCTCCCATATTTTTACACTCTTCTTATTTAATCATTTCAGTTTCATTTACGATTAAAACTCTATGTTTATATATTTCTGGCCGTTATACTAGCCAGTGTTTATAGTGAGATTGGTGTGAATGCCAAGGTGTTTGCTTATAATTTTCATTTTTCCTACATTATGATTGTCGCCTATCTATTTATCAGTATGACACCCATGTTGTCTATGGGTAAGTACAGAGTATAATTATTAAATGACTAGTTTTTGTTAAAAAAAAAAAAAAACACTTCCTTAAAAGTTCCTAACGAAATGTGTTACTTGCGACGGGAATACTTCAATCAATGGTACAGTTTGGGGGCCCATTTTATGGCTTTAATAACTGTACCCTTGCCCGATTTATTACTACTGAGTACTGGCTTTTCAGCCATTTGTTATTTATCTACTCATCAACCATTGGAATGGCTGCGTTTTATCTTATTCATCATCATCTCCATAATGACCAGTTTAACGGCTATGAGTTACGGCATAATGATAGGTTCACGTTTTAGTATTAAGGTAATTTGTTTTTAATGGAATCAAGCGAATACGAAAATTTTCTTTAACATTTCCAGAATGCTCTCTTTATTGGTCCCGCCTTCATAGCACCATCCATAATGTTGGCTAGTTACACTATAGGCAATCCCAACATGTCTTATTTTGTTTATGCCCTTGTCAAGGTCAATTTTATACGACAAGCTTTAGAAGCTTTTATTACCTGTTTATTGGATCTGCAACGTTCGAGTCCTCAATGTCCTGCGCACATGATGTTTTGTATATTTGGCAAACCTCGCTTTCTTTTGCGAATTTGGGGCTTTGAAAATACCAATTATTTCGTCAATTTAATAAGTTTGCTGGGTTTTTATATAATCTTTACTTTAGCATCATATTTGATAATTAAACAGAGAGTCTCAGTGCAATTGAATAATAAGAAATCGTTAATATATGTGAAATATATGTTAAGGCACTATTTTAAAATGTCTTGAAATTGATTAAAATCATTTGTAATAAGTTTTATTTTTGTAAAATGCTCTTTTATAAACTTGATTCCAATGAAAAATTTTGTTTCAGATCATCCATATATGTTTTGTGTGTTCATGTAATTGCTTACTTTTTAGCCAGTATACGGTTCTTAAGTGGGAAATAAATATTTTAAGATAACGCACATATTTCGCGTTGTTTTTTTTTTTTTTTTGTTCAATATTTTACAAAATCTCTACAATTTATTTAAATAAAAAGCATTTTGGATTCTGCACGTTATCATATTTATTATTATAAATTGGCGTGTAACAGAATAATTGTGTATTGTTGTTTTTTTTTTTTATAAAGAAACCGTTTTATGGTATAAAAGTGAAATGAAATCATTTCGTTGGGAATTGATGCTTTGATGATTCATAAATTAATGTCGTATATTATCCAAGAAAGTCTTATGACGCTGTATGGCCTCTTCATGTTGTTTTATCTGTTGATGATGATATTCAGCTTGTTGGATTTGATCATTTTTCAATTTTTCCAATTGTTCCAATTGCTGAAATATGCAAATAACAGTTAATTAAATGATTTAATTAATTAATCAAATTCAAAGGTGGTTGCAACATAAGATATTTGAAGAATTTATTTTCTTTGACTTTTTCCTTAAAAACGTCAATGCTTTGTTATGCCGCATGACATCACTTTTCTTCTACATAATCAGGCGCTTTTTCATAACAACGGCGCGCTGGTATGATTGCTACAGTGTACGAGTATATAGGAAAATCACCTTTTTGTAAAAATATTCCTCTTCGTGGGCCGCCTCCATTTTGCCAAAACTACCACCGGCTTCACGTATAGAGCCACCACCGCCACCACCCTTACCGGCGCCACTACCTAAATCACCCAATTGACTGCTGCCACTGCTTAGTCTCGCCAAACTGAAAATTTATACAGACACACATAAAAGAGAGTTGAGTGCAGAATTAAAGAAATACAATTAACAAAGTCCATTAAAAATATATATACAAATATACGTAAAAATAAATATATGATACGATATATATATAATCTCCACCACAATCCCAAATAATCAAATTTCACAAAAATGCGTGTTTTTTCAAATTATTTCTACTAAAAATAGCCGAGAATGATTTATTTGATCAAGTTAATTATTCTAATTGATAAAAGTTGAAAGCACCTACCTAGTAATTATTTGTTAATATAAACATAATTTATTAGGTAGTAGTAGTAATAGTAAACTTACTGTTTTACATTTGGATATAAACGTTGTAAACAATTACGCATCATCACTTCTTTATGAGCTAAAAAAAGCAGAACATCATACATTCATTATTTCTGTCTGGTCAATATATATGCAAGAGTGCGAAAGCTTGTTTTTATGTTATATTTTTTTAATGCGCTTGCGAATTTTTACCAATAATTTATCTTTATTATTATTTTAAAGGAATTTCTTTATGATTAGTTGTTGTAGCTAAATTTAAAAAATAATGACAAATTAGCACAAACGTCACTGTTAGTTATCGTGTAGATTTTCTTTTTTTTTAACTCGCCTTTATATAAACTTTTTTAATTCCGATCACCTCTAAGTACTGGAAATAACTAAATTTTGCTATCTGTTGGATTTAACACGCAAAAAATATAAGTAAACTTCATTCTTCGTACGTACATATTTTTGGACACACACACATAAGCAAATTTTGCAAACACAAGTTTCGTTTATATAAATAAACTATACTTGTCTCTTTCTCATTTACAAAGTGGAGTTTCTTCTGAGGGTAACATTTAATTTGAAGAATTGATAAGTTAATATAAATATACAAATTAACTTAAAACAGAAGAAATTAGAAACTCAAGAAATTAGTGAAATGCTTAATTATTTAAATAATTTATTACTTATTTTGCGTTTTTATGAGACTTGAAATTAGAGAGGTCAAAAATAATTAATAAATGCAACT
Source organism: Ornithomya fringillina (assembly GCA_963978525.1). Lineage (NCBI taxonomy): Eukaryota > Metazoa > Arthropoda > Insecta > Diptera > Hippoboscidae > Ornithomya > Ornithomya fringillina. Next base: position 10,840,467 of record OZ021694.1, read on the forward strand.
GATTTAATTAATTTTTGAATATCTATTCAAAACATGGACTACAAAACACTTGATCAGCTGACAGCACATATGCCTTAACTAATTACGGTAGTAAGTTGTGTGATTTTAAAAACGGGAATGTTATAAATGTTGTAAATGTTTTTTATCTCTTATTTTCATACAAGTTGCGATTTTTTTTAATTTATCTGTTTAAAAACAGTTAAAGTGAAAAGTTATTAGAAAAAATAGTAAAAATAAAAGTATTTACAAAATGGTGGAAGCTGAAGATACAAGTGAATTATTATTTTTCGATACATTCTCTCATGAAACGGACACGGTAAGATGCGAGATTTATTTTCACAATCTAGATTTCTTTTCTTATACTTCTCACTATTCTATGAAGGATATTAATTTGGATTTAGTGCAGTTCCCTAAACCGGTTTACGTAACGCAAGTTCGCATTATACCGTTGGGAGCACGTGTACAGGCGGATTTTCCAGGCGGCGTACGTCTGGGCGCTACCAATCCTTCTAAATTTGATATAGAATTTTTTGTTAACGATTTGGGTATGCCGGGTGCTTCAACTTTTGAAAATCTTGGCAATTTGCAGTACAATCAAAATGATTGCATACACTTGGAATGCAATCAAGATAAAATTCCTACAGATGGTTTGGTGTTGAGGGGTTGGTATAGTACCATTACTTTAGCGGTGTATGGCATCTTGACTAATGCTTTAACAGAGAATATTGCCAGTCCACCGCCTATGCCCAGTGTACCGGAAATTGTAGATGAGGTAACTAATGCTAATGCTGGCAATAACAATAATAATAATGTGATGGCCGAGACGGTGATAAAAGAGGATTGGAAAGAATTAATGCCGTTAGAATCGAATCTAACACCTACAGCCAGTGATTTTAATCTTGAGGATGGAGAGTATTCAGCAGTAAGAGGACATACCAGTGAAACTCATCATCACCATCATACTTCCAGTGATGAGCGTGATCGAGAGAGAGAACGTGAACGGGAGCGTGAACGCCGTTTACGAAAATCATCGGAACATTCTCCTTCTACAAGACATCGTACACATTCGGAAAGTAATGAACGTGAATATGTGCGCTCTAAGGAACGAGAACGAGAACGCGAACCGCGCGATAAACCACGTGATTGGTCACGAAGTCCTGAATATAGCCGCCATTCGCGACATAAAAAATCGGATCGTTCACGATCTGACATTGAAGAGTCAGGCGCACAAAAATGGCCGCCACGTACTCCTCCTAGAGTAATCCTAGAATCACCGCCGCCACGTCCTAACTCACCTGATTATAGTGATGAAGACAACGTTGCCACTCCACCCGCCAGTGGCAGTGGTGGACGTTATAAACACTCGAAACCACATTCCTTTCGAAGATCTACGGATTCTTTAAGTCAGTCACGTGGTGACACCAGTGACGTACGCATTGTGGATGATGAGGATACTAATCGCGGCACACCCGTCGAACAGTATGAGCCGATTTTAAGTGATGATGAAATGATCGGTGATGATGGCGACGATGATTCAACCATTCAGGAGGATATCAACAACAGTGCTGAATTGGAAGCTGAATTGCAGGCAGCCGCTCTGAGTGCCAACCCCGCCATATTGGACTTTGATCCATATCAGCAGCCATTACAAAAGTTTCCTTGCAGTCCGCACGAGTATTATGGCAAAGATGTGGAAAATTTACAAATTCTATTAAAAAAATTTCTAAGAGAAACAAAATGTCAAAGCTTGGAAGTATATATAGCTCGTTCAAGAAGCACCATAGCGACCACCAACTCTGGCGGCGTTGGTGAGGAGAAAGAGAGTTTTATTTTCCTTTGCGAGCAACTCATCCAACAGCTAACTTTTCTAACACAAAATCTAAAGCGTAGAAATTATGTTTTGACGCAATTGTGCAAGGACAAGGATTACATAGAATGCCTCTATCAAATTTTGTTTATAGCCTTGAATTTTGAGGCGGCCTGCGCTCACGGTCAACCAGTATTTATAACGCGTCACATTAAAACGGGTGCAAGACTTATGGAATTATTAGCTCCCAGTCGAGAACTGTTTGATTATTTGTGGCTGGAGAAGAAATACGATCCATTTAAAAGCTTAATGTCTTTGTTAAAGCAAAACTTTATGGCTGTGCCCATTAAGCTGTTGCTGCTAAAAGCCATTTACTCGTTTCTGGACTGTCCTACAGCTTTGAAACATTTTTTGGGACCACAATGGCATGGTTACCGTTTATTATTGGACCTAATGCAAAACACTCGCTTAACTCGTACAAAGTATGCCTTGCAGGCCTTAATTAAGAAACTCAATTTGAACGAGGCCTTGGCCAATATACGTGAAACTTGTACGCAACTCTTTGTGTTGAGTAATTACAAACCCAGCAACATGGAGCCATATCAAATGTTGGATCACTGCTTGCGCCAATTAGTGGATGCAGTGAAAGAGAATACGTTATCCTACCAGCAGCCGAGACGTTTTCTTCCTGTTTCTAAAAAGTTTGAAATATCCGTAGATGTCAATGCTCAAAGAAGCTTCGCTAACGGTTTACAAGCCTACTTACAACAGCACCGTCTTGGCGAATCGCTACTCTTGTTAATCAGCAATGCCAACTCGTTGCCATCGTATCTCTTGTTGAGTACTTTGGATTTACTACAAACTCTAATACAAACACCAGTGGGTTTGGATTATTTAATGGATGATTGCTTTGAGGTAACGCAACTAATTGTGACCACCCTGTTGGGAGTTAATCAGCTGCCAGAAAGGGAGGATGTAGAGACTACTAATGGTCAAGACAATAAAGTTTTTAATATAAAAAAAGAATTGGAAGACGACGTTGAAAAGGGAGAAGGTATGTATTCTGTATTGTCTTTCACATAACACTGCTTAAGCGTTTTTAACCTACACCACTTCCACTACAAATGCCAAAGGTGTAAAGTATGAAAGCGTGACTGTCCTTAAATAATATCACTTGCTTCTGTGTTTTAGAAAAACCACTAAAACTGGAAGAGGGAGCAAAACAGTTGGATATAAAAAGAAATGTAGAAGAAAAAAATGAAAATGTACAGGAATCAAAAGTAGAAATCAGAGTGGATGTTAAACCTGGTGATCAACAAGATGTAAAAGTCGAAAGTGTAGCGGACAACACCAAAAGTCCAGCTAAGTTCACACCTAACACACAAGTAGATACTGCTCCAGAGCCGACGGAAAAGAATTCACCTTCATCACCACCAGAAAGTTTACAAAAACTGGGTCGAGAAATCGCCTATAAAATGAAAACACGCTATCACCTGGAAGCCATCATCTACTATTCCACCATTTGTTCTGAGTACAATTCTCTAGAGTTGACCGATCATTTACATGCCATATATTCACAAACCTGTAACGCTTGGGGCCGTCATTACACCGTCGAAATATTGGGTATCAATAATAATGTACAAATTTTCCTGAATCTTATAGAAAAAGAACAACATCAACAGGCGCAATGGCAACTGGTGTCACCGGCCAGCAAATATAAAAGTCCCGTGTTGAGTTATGCCGTTGACATGGTTGATTGTTGTGTACGTTATTGTAATAGTTTGGAATATCTGGTGGAGCATGGCCGTCATATATTGGCTTTAGCGAAAAATCATGAAAATTTCGAACCATCCGTTTCTGCGGTACTGCAAGAACTGTTTGTGTATGTGAAGCCCTTGGAGGTTATTAATATATTCGGTTATGGGGACATTAGTGCGCTGGTCGAGGTGATTACACGCTCCTTGGAATACGTTACCACCTTTCCCGGTGACCTGATAATGGGTCTAAGAATATTAAGACATTTGTCTCTACCCCCCTTCCCAGACACTGCCGCGCAAATGTTCAAGTCTGGTGATACGCAAGAATTGAAGTATCGCTTTGTAGCTTTGCAATTCTATGCGGCCGATGGTTTACAAACGCTAATGCAAATTTTGGAGAAACTTTACACATATTTTGAGCAACCGGGCTTGCATGCACCCACCTTGAGGACGATACAAGGCTTACACTGTTGTCAGATTATATTGCCCACCTTGCAGATAATGCGCGAAATGTTATCCTTTGCCATACAATGCCGCGATGTGTATTTTAAGGATTTAACAGCTATTGACCATCTAATGCGCACCTATTTCTTGCTGCATTATTTCCCGAATGCGTTGGAGCAACAGGCGGTAGTTGAAGTAAACTTAGCCAAGCGCGAAATAATACAAACATTTCTAGCTTATACTCAACCCAATGAACAGGATGAGGAGTCCTTGCACAAATCATTGTGGACACTAATGATACGAGAAATATTAAAAAATATTGACGGCCCCTCAACTTTTATGCCGGGTAAGTACTATTGGCCAGTTGAAGAGTGAAGTAAGAAAGTTTTCATGCGGAATTTAAACTCGCTTGTCGCGTTGTACCAATAGTCAACTGAGAGTTGAGAAAATTATTGGTTCACCAGGCGAAAGAGTTGCGTACGTGAGGGGCTATATCATTTTTAATTTTTTTTCCATTTTTTTTTAAGGTCTTTTGGTTTTGGCAGAATTACTACCTTTACCATTGCCCGCTCCCCTCCCCACAGACAATGCCGACATTAATGCTTACACCCTAAAAACTCAGGCTCAACGTTTGATAACAGAACGGAAATTGTGGTCAGCCCACTTGCATCCACAAAGTCTACAAATCGCGCGACTGGTGGAAAATATCGTGCCCACATCATTCTCACCGCTAAGCGACTTATTGGAACGAGTTTGTTTACAATTGGCTGACTTGGCGCCCAATATGACACTGTTAATAACCAAAACGTTAAGCGATCTATTAATAACCGAATGGTTTAATAATCATCAGCAACCAAGCGGTTCTTTAGCACGCCTCTTACAATTCTATTCCCGCCTAAATGCCAATGCCTCGGTGAAAATTTCAACGTTAAGTATATTAAGCGGTAAATTGTGGGATGTATTGCAAGGAGTTTTGAACAGCAAAGCCAACACGGAAATGCACATCAAGTGTCAGATATCGGTGCATCGTTTATTGGAGAGTTTCCTCGATACGGAAATCTCTTTAATAGCTTCCTCGCATTTGTTTGGCAGCAATTCTCAAAGTACCAACAGTAAGGCGGCATTTAATTTGGCCTCAGCTTTGCCACCCAAGGAGCTTATACCCAAAATCGCTGAAGCGATATTTAATAATTTAATCGAAGTGGAGATAACACATGAAATATCGGCATTAGGTGTAAGAAATCTGGTCATTCTGACGGAGCATGAGTATGTTTTTGTGTTTTATTTATTATAATAAAAGTTTATAAAGTAATTGTCTGTCTGTCTTCTTGCAGTATAACATTTTATCATTTGTCGTCAGTTTTAAGGCAACATCCGGCCGAGTTTCAACAGTGGATGCTAAAAATTATTGAATTGAATGAACGAGGATCGTACAATTCCAACATTGAGTCTTTGATATTGTTGTTAAGATCTTTAACCCAATTAGAGGATGCCAACCAATCATATGCCACACTACCAATACGAACTTTGAAATTAAACGCTAAGGAATTTGCAACGTTAATGGGTTTCACTGCCAGTGCTACTAATGACACTACTGATACAACGCCTCCATTAGCAACAACAACTGCTGAGGATAATACATCTCAATTTGATTTGATACAAAGAATTGCGAATATTTTAAAAGAACATAAAGAAGAAGTCAACGACACGTTATTCAATGATATACAACAATTGCAGGATTTAATGGCTACGGTGGAAGCACAAGCCACCACCACCACTGGCCATGCTGACAGCATAGAAAAGGAGAATATGGTGGAACCTATGCTGCCTCAAACTGAAAGTATTGTTACACAGTATGATGCTCGCCCAATTTTCTGCACCTATGAACCACAAGCAGATGATGAACAGATGAGCGCTACCTATTGGTTGAATACTTTCAATGTGGAGGATTTATCTGGGGAAGAGATAGCAACTCAACAAAACGAACGCATCACATGCGACTTGATTGAATTGGCCAAGACATGTTTGTCTGTGGAAACGAATCTTACATTGGATTGCAAACGGGTGCTACACTTATCTGCCTCTCCACAGTCCAACCGTGAACGCACACCTACAGCACCATGTTTCCGTACAAGGAGAGTAGAAGTAGAGCCCAGTACTGGGCGGCCGGAAAAGAAACTTTTCATAACGAGCATGAGGGGCAGAGGTTTTGGTCGTCCCGCCCCCATACGGGGTGATCTATTTCGTTCTAGACCACCCAATACTTCTAGACCGCCTTCTCTACATGTGGATGACTTTTTGGCTTTGGAAACATGTGGAGCCCAACCGACAGGACCCACGGGCTATAATAAAATACCACCCTTGATGAGGGGATCACGGGTAGGGCGTAATCGTGGGTCTCGCATAGCAGCTGTAGTTGCATATCGTAAAGGTAAACTAATGCGAACCGCTTCACCGTCCACATGGAGTGATTCCGGTTCTCCACACGCTACACACTTTACCTCTTCGTCCGGTGGTGAGGTGACACATTATAGTACACCCCATTATATAAGCCGCCTACGAGGACGCGGCGGTCGGCCCCGCCCTTATCTGCGTTAATTAACAACAACAAACAGTAATTAAAAAATGATTTTCCTTCCTTTAATTCTTATTCATTATTGTTATCAAAACTACTAATACAACAACAACAAAAGTAAAAACACAAAAAACAAAAAGAAAATATAATTTCATTCCGTTATTATGCTGTGCAAACGTACATCGTGTTCCTCCAACGGTAATTCACTATCGTTGACAATTTGTTCACGAAACGCCAAAGCCATGAGAGTCACTTTCTTTTGTGGATAAACGGTATGATGGCGTTTTAAGTAGGTGTCATAATAGCCCATACCATGACCCATACGACCACCGCTCAATGTAAATGCAACACCCGGTATAAGAAACAAGTCTATGCCTTGACCTAATATTGAAGGGTAAGTGTTTTTAGAAATTTTCATTTTACTATTAACTATTATAAGTATAATTTACTAATATTTTATATTTTATACACAAACCATTGCTTAAAGCATTCTCGCGTGTTTCACTTATATTCGGTTGTTTGATATTCCATTTAGTTACGGGCAATGAGCGATAATCATTGAAATCTCTTAAGCGTAACATTTCCATCGAGTCGCCTTCATAACTGGGTACAAAAACATGCTTATCCAAACGAAAACATTCACTTAATAAATCGGTAGTGTCCACCTCTAATGCTGTGCTTAAATAAATGCTAATCCTTTGAGCTGAACGAAAAGCTGGATGTTGTAGAACCTAAAATAATTAAAGTTAAAAAAGATTGGTTAACTTATCTATTCTCACCTTATCCGTTACGGCTTTAGACTGTCGCTGTTTGACTTCTACCGTTAATGCTTTCAGAACCTCATTTTTCATACGTTGCCTTAAAGCATATTTCACTGGTTGCGCTAAATTTTTAGCCATTTCTAAATACATTTGTAAATTAAAAAAAATATTTTACTTCTGTTTGTTATACTATATATAATTTTTCTAATTATTTATAACTGCTCCACTTGGCTTTCTCAGTTCTATTAAACTGTTAAAAAAAGTACCATTCAAACAAAAGACAATGCAGTTATATAGAGTAGTTGACACCGGTTTATTATCAATTATTATTTTACTCTCCCTCTCTCTCGCATTTTTCGTCCTACTCTTAATTTCTAGAACGCTGCTATATAGCTTCGACGAGTGCAGCTTATCTATTTAGGTTTCATTACCTCTTTTTTTTAATTATATATATAATTATTTCACAGTTAAATAGGGACCGATTTCAAGAAGGTGACAAGTGATACTTTTTGTTATGTTAATAGTCGTGAAGCAAGGTGCATTGTATTCTTGCCAGGTCCGTATGCTACGCATAAATGTCGAGCGTATTTAAAATTTGGCCAAAACCAAAACATTTTTACGTATGTGAATGGATCTAGTCAATTTACTCTTGAGACTCGAGATAATTTTAGAATTCTACATATACGTTAAGTATTTATTTAAAAAAAAAACAATGCTAACTAACAATTCATACATATATATAACTCTATAGAACTATTTAAAATACAAAATTTTCATAAATTTTATGTAAGAAAACTACTTTTTCTTCTCTATTCATTTATTTATTATTCCATGTCAATTCTTTTGAGTTGTTTCTTTGACCTCTGTGGTTGTAGTGGTATTTTCTTTTAAATTCTTTAATTGCTCCTTTTGTTGTTTATAAAAGAACTCTTCTTCACGGGCTGCTTCCATTTTACCAAAACTTCCGCCAGCTTCACGAATGGAACCACCACCGCCACCACCTTTACCTGCACCACTGCCCAATTCACCCACTTGAGACATTTTTAAGTGTCTGAAAATATTTTCCTAAAATAATTTCTTATGTAACTACAAATGAAAAGCTTAGATACCCACTGTATATGTTTTGGATAGATGTGCGTTGTTAAACGTTGCAGTTTTAGTAACATACTAAAATTCAATAAATTAGTTTCTTAATTTTTCTATATTGTATTCACAACGAATGAATAATATTTTAATTTTAAATATTTCACAAATGTTTGCAATAGTGATTATTAAACAGCTGATAGTTTTTATAAAGATGCTTCTTAGCGGTGGTAAAAGGAAATAATTTCGAATAGAGTTGCCGCAGTATATAACAATATTCTTTATTAAGAATATTTGTTTGCATTTATTTACAAAAAAATTAATAATAAATGTTATCTCACAAAAATTTTGGCAATTGAGGCATTTCATAAAATTCTTAAAAAAATCATGTTATTTATTATAAAATCAAAATTTGAAAGATTTTGAATATATAATAATTGACAAACGTTTTTTCGGCAACAAGTTTTATAATCAAATATGTACATGTATGTGTAAAGTGAAATAAAAATATAGATTTTCAAAAGAATTTTATGAAATATAAAAACTATTTCGTTTAGAAAGGGTAAAAATATAATTTTTGAAGCCTACTCTTCATCGTGCTCCTCCCGATCAGTTGTGAAATTCTCATCACTCATACGCTTGCTAAGTCTCTTTATACATTCATTTTGCTGAAAATAAGGGGTAAGGGTATAATAGAAAAGAGAGATGTAGTAATAATTACCTCAGTAAAGAAGAAAGCTTCTTCTTGATAGTTTTTATGTTTACTTAGAGAACAGGTCACTCTCGGCTGTACATAAGCGGACTCGGCATTCAACAAATTATGATTAATTTTCTCAGCATTTTGTTGTAAACCATGCTGTTGCATTTTAGTGATCAATTTATTATTTTCATTAAGAAAATAGCTCTCCTCCTTGAGGCCACCTTGAAATTTTTCTAAACCTCCCGTTATTAGTATACCCGAACTTTGATTGGTTACACTGCGCATGGTGGGTGATCTTTTTATAGAGGGACCATATTAAATACTATGAAGTTGATTTGTTTATATTTTGTAATAAACTTTCTCACCTCTTAACGTAACTGACACTATAGCATAAATAGCGTAACATCGCGGAGGCAGCTTTATTTTTGAAAAAAAATATATGTCTTCTAATTTTTTTATTTCATATGTGTTATATTTATCAAAGGTTCCTAAATTTTTTTTATTTATTTGTTTTTTTTTTTTTTCAACAAAATGTCATTTATTTTTCATATGCATTGTTTAATATTTTTTCTATATGTGAAACATTTTATTTTTGGCAGTTTACAGTTTTTTACAATATTTTTTCGAATTATTTGTAAAGAAAATTATTTAAAATAAATTTTCGTAATCTTTTGCTTTGACGCGTTATTCTAATAATATAAATATTAATTTTGTTAATTTGTGGAAAAAGAAAAATACATCAACAATAGATTGTCCCTTGAAAAAAATTTCCAGCGGAAACGGTAGTTTTAGCAAATGCTTCTGGTTAACGGTTATGGTTAACGATCTTTTTAACACTAAGTAATTATTTAAAATTACAAAAACAATTATTGTTACTGTTTGTGCATGTGTGTATCTGGCTATTGTTTTTATTATTTGATTTTTGTTTATTTAGTAAAAATGCTAATCAGCAGCAGCAGCAACAGAAACAGCAGTATCAGCAGCCGACTAATAAATCATCGAAAGCAAATAAAAAAAAGGATAAATCGAATAATCTAAGTGGAAATAGTAATAGTAACAACAACAACAACAATAATAATAATAATAATAATAATAATAATAATAAACAACGTTCTGTATCGAAAAAATCTATGAAGAATTTATTATTGAGGTCATTTAATGGAGATAATGTTAAAGATGATCCAGCGAGGACTCAAAACTTTAATATTAATAATAATAATAATAACAATAACAACAATAACAGCAACAACAGCGGCAATGTAACAAAAAGTTCTACTAAAGTAAAATCGGGAAGTTGGAAACGTTCCGAGAAACAGGTTACAAGCTTGAATAAAAAATTGAAAAATTCTCGCAAACATTCACCCGCATGGCTGCAATTTAATAACACGGGCTTGAAGACAGTCGCCACAACAAACACTTCAGGTATGGCCTCAATATGCCGGCCGGGCACTTCATATTCGGATGTAGTTTTTGCAGCCGGTTCTTCGTGTTTGGTTAAGGTAAAGACTTTAATTCCACGACGTGTAACAAATGCGACTCAAAAAAAATTAACCATAGCCTTAATCAAGTGTTCGCGCCCTGATAAGGAGGGTTCCGACAACAGCGCTGTTGAAGTTATGAGGGAATGTAAACATGACAAGGAACACGAACGCGAACATGTGGACTTATTTCCTGAGTTACCGGATAGCTCTTTAAAAAAAACAAAGTGTACAACATCCGCTTCCCCGGCCAGTCGTAGTGGCTTAAATTCAGCTAAAATTAGTTCCACTGCTTCGAAGACAACAAAAAAATCCCATTCTGATATAGTCTCGTCCACTCGTAAAAAAAAAAAATCCCATAAAAAGAACAACATTTTAATAGTAAAAAATCCTAACGGCGGACTTATACGAAATGGTAGCAAATTATCGTTTGGCAATTATTTGGAGCAATGCATTAATCGTAACTATTCAAAAGGGTTAGATGTAGCTCGCTCTAATAAGATAAACGGTAAAAAGGGCGCTACCCGTAAACCTTTTAGCATTGATATACCAACGTGGAATACAATCGATGTTAGCGGTGAACTATATCCGAAATTTTTGTGTCAATTCGATGATGAACATTATTTGAGAGCTGAGACAGCTGCATTGCTGGGTTTAAAATTAGCCTTGGGTAATAGTGTTCAACGAGGAAAATTTAATTTTTTTAATAAACAAAAATGAAAAAAAATCGACTAAATACTACAATACAAAGATAACGAACAAATATTTTAGGTGTAATTTTTTTATTATTGTAAAAAAAATTAATAAGAAAATTAAAAAATATTCATTATTATATAGAAGAGAAATGTTGTTTTGAATATCCTTCTCTTCTGTTCTCCTTGGTTTTTTTTTTCAATTCTCTCTTTTAATACGTGTTTCTTTTCCTAAGGAGTACAATGGTAGTTCCGAAATAAATCACAAGTTCAACAATAATACTGGGTACCAATTAAATAAGTCATGAATGCCTTGTATAACAGTATAACACCACTAAAGTTGAATGTTAATGTTTAACACGTTAACGCTTTACTGTAAAACAATATAGGTTCACATGGTATGTTAAACAAATCTATTTCAATTGGCATTCGCAGTGCACCATAGAATTATAATAATGGAGACTAACATAAAATTTAAGCTGAAGAAATATTACATTACCTGAGAGTTATGAGAACGTAAGCAGAAACAGAGGTCTGTAAATAGACGTCTCTGGCAATAGCCAAAACAGAGCATAGCATAGCAATGTAACAGACTTTTATTGAAATGAATGTTCAGTTAAAAAAGAATTTTTACAGTATTTGAGAAATTAGTGTTCGTGGATGAGTTGAGTTGTTTAGTTCGGTAGTAAAAGTTAAACGGAAAGACGTGTGTAGTAATAAAGAAATAAAAAAAAGAAGTTCTAATGTACATGTATATGTATATAAATAGACATGTATACATAAAATATTTAGAAAATTTCATTCTACGCTTCATATATTTATATACATATGTAAAATAATTGAATAATCTGCAAAGTTTTTATGCAAACGCGTCAATTTTAATAATGATGAATAATTTTTAAGTAAGCGAAGAGGAAGAAGAAAAACACCTACACGCACAATTCTGTCTGCTGTCTATACACTTAAACACAGCCATACATATGTATATATATACGTCTTTGTTAATTCATACAATTTAGGTGTAAATATGTTTATATGAGTGTGTTTTTAAGCGCGTATCCAAGTGTCTATAACAAACCAGACGAGTTAAGGCGAACAAATTGAAGTAACAACAGCAACAATATTTAGATAATATATAAAAAAAAAATCAAAACGCGTTTATATCGGTAAAAAATTAGTTTTTCGTCAGTGTCTCTCTCGCTTGCATTTTATTATAAATTGTTACTAATTGAAAATTTTACCTATAATGCATATTTCTTTTTGTTGTTGTTATTGCTGTTACCGGTTAAAAAAAAAGACAGCATGCATTAAGGTCATTCTAATCATAACTATATAACTTGCCTGCAAATAAGTTGTGTGCATGTGAATATGAAATATTTTTTTCTTTTGATAAGCAAAGGTGAACTTGCTTAATTAAGATAAGTGTTAACAAGAAAAAGAGGAATAATTGCAAAATTATTCGTGCAAGTGTTCTATATTATGTGAAAATGTTCTTATTCTCCCTTTTTCTCTAGTTATATGCCGACATGTTTTTTCTTGTTTCGGTGTGTGCATATGTAAACTGTGTTGTATTTATTTTTATTCATTCATTTACTTTGATTCAATTCGTCGATTTATTGCAATAACAACATTTATCAAACCATACTTTTTGTGTTTTCTCTCTCTCTCTCTCTCTCCCTTTCTGCATATATGCATTTTCGTTCTTTCTCGGTCGTGAACAGTTATGTAGTTTATTTAAGCACCCTCATTAAAACACATCTCCTCTCTGAGTAAAGCTAACATTTTTATTATTTGTTTTCCTTGCATTATGTTAGTTTTATACGTAGTAATTATAGTATCTGAGTAGTTGGTGTGCTCCATAACGATACTTGTTTAGTATGTTAAGCCATACACAACACAGTTAAATTTCAACTCTATGAGAAGTGTTTAAATATACGCAATAAACAAAGCTGCCAGATTAATGGTTAAAGAACAATACGTGAGGAGTTAAAAAATGGTTTTTTTTTTAAATTAATTTATTATATATTTGTTTTTTAATTTAATTTTTATAAAATGATATAATTAAAAATATGTAAATATTATTGGTTATATTTTATTGTGTGTTTTAAAATATTTTTGAAGAAACAAATTTTTATTTTATTTAAATTTAAAAATTTTAAGCAGATATGTGTGTAGATTAAAACAAAAATATCTGTAGAAATAAATATTTATATAAAATTTCATTGGAAATTATAAAAAATATATCACAATTTTTTTATAGTTTCATTGAAGTGAAACTTTAAAATTATAAATATAACAGTGTTTGTATTTTTTTAATTATCCATAACTTATATAAAAAAATAAAAAATTGTTAAATTGAAAAAAAAGTGAGCACCAGAATAACTAAAATATGTTGTCATCAACACCTACACCTTCATCAATAACAACAATTACCATGTTTACGAAATATACAACAACAACTATTAAGCGTCAACGACAGCGTTCACCTAGGCACACATCAATTTTAAGCAATCATCATCATTTTTACCACAAGAGTAATCAACTGTTATGGACGGTAATATTATTTGGATATCTAATGATAAACGCTACCGCTGCTTTAGATGAGGTGAGTAAATAATATGGAAAACGTTTGTAATATTTTTATTTATATAATTATATATACAGTTTTGTATGCTATAAGAGATGATTTGATTTTTGTAAAAAAAATTTTTTAGTTCGCTATCTCTCTCACACATTATGGTTAGCAGTTTATAAATTTGAAGAGTATTGTGACCATAGATTAGGTATTATGACTTTGTTTACCTTAAGATAAGATAAGTATATATTGGATTTGTTCCACCCTCTCCCTCTCTTTCTCTTTCTCTGAGCCACTTACAAATCCAACTGTGTGGGTTCTTTCTGATACAGCATTTGATGAAAGAATGAAACTGTGTAGTATTATACAAACTCATGCATATGCATGCATTGATGCTGGCAGTAAATATGATGTCAATGTGTAACCGAGTTACTGAGACTACATAGACGTTTGTTGCGAGTGCATGCTTTTCAATATTTTTAAGGTCGCTTGCAAAAGCTGCTGAGTGGACTGTATTATGTACTTTGAGCACTTACACTTTAACACCTAAAATAACAAGTATTCAAACACACACACACAATGTAAAATATATTTGAAGCATTAGGATGTAGACAAAGTGATGTTTGGCATTGTCTCAACATAAGGTGCCATAAAAATGGAGACATGCAAACAGAAAAGTACGCTTGCATATACATATATATAGATGTAGGTATATTGGGCATAAAGGCATATTATGCTGAAATCATGTAATACCCAACAAATTGCACCAATTGCTCCCTCTCTCTGGCTGCACAGAATTGTTCCTATGTTCTTGGGGCTAATAACTCTTAGCTATTTATGACATGCTTGGACGGGTATTGCCAAAAAATGTAAACTTCGTATAATTTGTTGTTGTTGCAATAACACATTATTTGTTGTTAATGAGCTGGAATGTTGCTGAGAGCCCGTATGACAACTATTGTATTGTAGATAAAAATGTTGCTTATGCTGTGCATTTGTGACCCACCACACGTATTAAACATTTTTTCTGTGAATGTTTGTCAATTGTAAGATAACTGTTATGAGAGTAAAGTTTCAAATTAAAAAGCCAAGAATACGGTGTAGTTGGGGAAGATAAAAATTTATCACATACACATAACATGAGGATGAAGTTAAGTTAGAGGATGAAGTTAAGAACTTTTTTTTATAAAATAATATTATACGAATGCATATACTGTTATCAACAGTTATCCATTCTAATATTTAATTTTTGTATAAAAGTATGCAATATTCAACTTTAGGAAACAACTTTACTGCTACTACACAGCTTTCTTATTGTTTTCCTAAGGACAATCTCTAAAATAGTTATGGCATGCGTCATAATCATTCTAACCACCTTACTTTGAATATAACCAGCTATTATTACAATGTCTGGTTTTATTTTATTTAATAATCTCCTATTTTGCTGATGGCACTTGATTCATGTGATGTGAAAAGGGATCAGGGAGGAGAAAGGAAAGGACCACATAAACGTGCTTAATCTGTCTTTAAAAGCGTTACTTAAGAATGGGAAATATACTAAGTTTACGGTACCGTTTGCAATTACTAAAGGAAGGCTTCTCATGTCTGCGTTCACTTCCATATAACCAGATGCTAATGAAATAAAAGATTTTTAAAAAATTAAAATCTGAAATATTTAAAAGAAGGTGGGACACGCCTGCAATTTAGAAAAAAGTCTGATGTCTACTTTTGAACTGACTTGTACGCCACTTTCTTACTTTAGGTACTTATGCGTAGGGTGTACCGAAGAGTTATATTAAATCGAATATAATTTATTTTTCTCTGACTATTTGTATCATCGATCTCACTCCCTTGTTATGTTTATTTTATAAAGTGCAGTTTAATGGCTTCATTAGATGTAATGTGTTGTTGTTTTATTACGATAGCATAAATTTTATAATTTTGTGTTTGTTTTTGTTGACACTGGATTTATAAGAAAAGTAAACAAAATGAATTGCTAAATCATTATTATATTATATAAAAATATTTACATGTACATACAAATATGTTTATGTATGTATTTCGAATATCTATTAATTCTATTTATGTACTTTTTTTCCATAAAAGTTTATTGTTGTTATTACTTTGCTATTAAGTTTTATTATAATTTTTCGGAAGATTGCAAGAAAAACTCTCACGAGAGATAATTATTGGTAATCTTGCATGTGCACACAACTTTTTTGTATATATACATATATGTATATATTGAGTGTATAGTATCGATAATGATAATATCTTTGGGGAGAAACGATTTATCTTTCATTTATGTTAAGAAAGGCGTCACGCATCTCAGTATCACCATTTTCCTTTTGGAATAACTGTAATGGCGGTTTCTAAATTAACGTAAAAGTGTTTTTACAAGCTCAAAGTAGAAAAAAATAAATAATTTTAATAAATGTCAATCAATTTTAAATTAACCCTAATAATGGAAAAATAAGTAATGACCAGTGTAAACTTCGACACTCAATGTGGTTACGGAATCTTTCAATTTTTTGCTTTGAGACTTAAAATTAATCACACTACTGCGATGAATCTTAAAAATGGATTCATTCACAATGAACTGTAGAATAACAATTTAATATATAATATAAGTAATCGCGGAGTGACGGAAAGATGATTATTTGCACTAGGAGGTATAATGAGAGAACTTAGTTCGCTTATTTCACTATATAAGCATGATTAATGTTTAATTCATTATATCCCATGCACATTATACTACATATTCTCTCTCTCTCTCTCTCTCCTTATAATAATTTTTCAATGGAATTCATAATTCATCAATAAAACCAGAAACGATTCTTTATAGTAAACAAAAAGAAAAAGAAAAAAACAGTAACAGATTGATAAAGAAAGAGTGGCAAAGAGAAAAGGAAGAAAATTGTCATAAATTTCTCTATTACATTTTGTGTATAAAAATAATGGCGCGCCGCTTGTCTAATGTGTTTGTTGTGTGTTTGTCGCTTTCTTGGCTTCGTTTTTCTCTCCGCCATTCTAATTCGTTTTGGTCTACAGACGAATATAAATATATATATGAATGTAGGCACGTGTGCGTCCGTATATCTGGCTTCTCTTCCTTTAATGACAAGGTTGGGGTGTACTGCTATACTCATATAGCGATGGGCTGCTTTTTTTATATGTTTGTCTCCACGCCAGAGTCTACATGCATACACACATTTATACATTCGTGCAGTAGTTAGTCTACAGCAAGTAAAGTAATGTCAATAATCATTGAAGCGCTCTGTTGCCATATTTCACCCTAAAGAGGATAGAGCATACAGCTGTTGGCATGTGTGTAGTAGAGAGCATGTACGGTATGTGTACATATTAAATTGAACTTTTTCCTATATAAACATACTCGTACGTACATTATACTCCTTTAGTCTTTTTTTTTTATATGTTTTTATTGGTTTTCTTTTTTCATTTTCTCTTTCTCTGTTATGTTCTTGGGCACTGATGTAAAGAATGAAAGAAAAAGCAGACACTATACTGCCCACGAGTAGGCATACATATGTGGCCACATACACATAAACACAATGTAAACTGAAAAATGGATTATTCTGAAAGAGACTTAAGTCCAAAAAATATTGAAATTGGAAAAATTGTGCAAAATGTGACACTAAAAATAAATCAATTGATATGTTGGAAAAATACACATATACATAAGTCACTTTGAAAATAAATTTTATACTATGAATGTATGTGTATATGTGGGCTTAAGTATGGTATATACATAGGTGGTGTGTAACATTAATTTATTAGAAATTTTAGACTTTTACCACACACGTTCGTACTGGCAGACGGACAGATATAAACCTTTCTATACTAAATGATGTGATGTTGATATTTTACATTTCATGTAAAAAAATGAAAACGTTTTTATATATGGGCACATGTACATATGTAGAAATATATAGAGATATGTTTGTGTTCATATATGGATCAATGTTTTCACATTGTGGTAGCGGTACGTCAAAAGTAGCTTTGACAACATTAAGAAGAAGAAGAAGAAAGACTCCGGGACTTTGTACAGAAATAGTCTTGAACATAATCAAAACCTGAGCCGATAAACGTCTGATGCTCGCTTACGGTCGCCAAAGCAAATGTGCAGACATTCTTATATAAAATAGTTAGTTTTGTATTTAAAATAAACAAAATTTTCTGCCTCGCCCGCAATTTCTACTCACAATTATTTATTCTATTTATCGATGACCCGCCCACATTTCTAACAGGGGTCGCTACTGTGTACATGTAAAGGGTGTCTGGAATTTGGTTTAAGTTAATTTTGTTTTTATTTGTTCTCAATGAATTTTACTCTGTTTAGAGAAATCTACGACTATGTGTATGTGTGTGTGTGTGTGTGCCTCTTACTGGATTTTATTTTGAAACCATCAGCATATAAATAATATTCCATTTATGTTTCTTACTAAATAGAGTTGTTTTGTTGGTTTCTGCATTTGTTTTTGTTGTCTCTTTCTGTTACACTCTTCCATTCAAATTCTCATCTTTTAGCTGTAACTGCCACTGTTACTAAAAATCTCTTATCCTATACATGCTCTCTGGGTATTTTATTTTACACTCATTTAACAAAACTTCCCCCATATAATATTTTTATGATAATAATGCGATGTTTTGCCTTTTCTTCTACTTATTTTTTTATTTGTATGCTTTGTGTGGATATGTATATATATATACATATATATATTTAGATTGTTTTTGTTTATTTAATTTCTTCTTCTTCTTGAAATATCTTCTTATAAGTTGTGTGTATTGTTGGTTTATTGGTTTTTTCTGTTATTGTGTTTTCTTTGTTATTGGCCTGATTTATTTTGTTTTGTTGTTATTGTTATTGCTGTTGCTTTGTTTCCTATTTTTTTTTTTTTTTACTTGATTCATATACATTTTGCTGAGTAAACATTTTAACTGTTGACTCTTTATATGGTGATTATTATTTTTATTGTTGTTGTTATGTGCGTATGTTACTTTCTTCGTTTTTCTTTCTACTCATTTTTGTTTGTTATTTGCTTGAAATTTCTTTGTATGTTTATTTCGTTGTCGTATGAAGAGTGTAGAAATGTGTGTGTGTGTGTATATATAATTGGGAATGCATGCATAGTTATGTTAGCATGTGCGTACAATGCTATACACACATGTAAATTTCTTTACAGTATAAGAAATCAATTTAAGAAGTTATTGTTGTTGTTTTTGTTGCTACTTCTCCTTTTCATTTCCTCTTTCTCATATGTTTTTACTCATTCTTCCTGTTTTTGTTATTGGTGCTACAAATGTTGTTGTTGCTTATGTACAGATATTTTGTTGCACTCTTGGTTCTTTTTTAGTAGATAATATGAATTTGTAAAGCCTCTCGATCTCTAGTATTTTTAAGTAATATTTTATATCCTTCACACGTGATGAATGATAAATGGAATTATACTGAACTTTGTACATTTTTTAGATGCATCGGAAATAATTTCTTATCAAAAACAAAATAATTTCACTTTTTAAGGTACAATGTTGTAACTTTTCATTTAAATTTTTTTTTAAAAATATATATATAGTCATGAACACTCCACATACATATTATGGAAACATTGCTCTTTCTATATATGTATATACATATATATACAAACATTTGATATAAAAAGTGTGGTGTGTAGAAGAAAAAAAAAAACCCATACCAATAATAAAAACGCCTACAAATATCCGCTATCCACTGATGGTTTTTATTTTTGTTTTTCTGTACATTATTTATGGTGCATGCATAGGTGTTTTTATATTTAATACAGTAATAACTATACTGAGGAGAGAAGATGATAAATGCATTGGAGTGCAGCCATATGTTCTGATTTGAATGTTTGATGCGTTTGTTTATGATTTTTAGTAAACTTTACTATGTATGCAGGCGTAAGTATTGAATATACCTGTACATACATTTTTACTTAGGGTTAAATATCACGTATGAGCAGACTCATAATTATATATTCTTATGAGAAATATACGTGTATTGCAAATTTGTGACATTCTTTTCAATAAAATGTAAATTAAAGTAAATTTCTGTAAAATGTGTAAGATGTGGTCGTTGATTGGAACCGGTTTTAATTGGTTTTCCTTCTTAATAATACAACAGTTGGCAAAATTTTTAATTACAGAACTTGTCAGTCACTCACATGGTATTTGCTATACATACATACATTAAAATATATAACCTACTCATGTAGTTAAACATTTACATATATTTTTATATCAGCAATTATTTGTGTATACAAGTTTAGTAGTTGTAGTAGACAAGTAAAATAAAATCTATTATGTGGATGGGAGAAAATACTTGCAGGGAGTTTGTTAAGATACCTACACACGTATGCATGTATGTGTGACAAGTTCAAATATTTTTGTTATGCTACCACGTTGTATTCTACATATTCACTATATGCTGAATGTTTGCGTTAGTATGTTTATATGGTAAACAGGTAAACGGCCTCCGGGTATTGACCACAGCACACCTCCTACTCATACCTAACACATACAAACATATTTGTAAACATTTTGTTAATGTAGACTTAAGAGCAAAACTTATGCAGGCACATGCATCTACAATGTTGCATAAGTATTAGTAGTTGTGTGTGTAGGACAATCGGTGTAAACATATATTCATATGAGTGTTTGCGTAAAGAAGAAAAAACAGCTAACGTTGCATGTCAACGATGCATATTTAATAGATAGAATGAAGAAGAAGAAGAAAAAGAAAAATAAGAAAATGTTTTAAAACACATTCAACTTGTTATTATTTTATTTATAAAGGACAATAGGAGAAGTTTATATATATTTTTAAAGTCACCAAAATCGGTGAAACGGCACACCAACAATGCAACAAAAACCGAAAAAGGAGCAATTTTTTAACGAAACTTTTCGTATTATTTATACGATACAGAAGATATATTAACACATATACTCCCCGGAAAGTTTTGTTGCATCGATTGTGGGTATTGAAGATTTGGCCTCAACCAAATATAAATTTTTGATTTTTTTTAAAATAAATTTTAATAGAAACTGTGTCACAAAATACAGTTAAAAATATATCATATAACTCATTGCTCTCGAAATATTTTCAAATGCTTACTTACATACTTACTGTTAAATATTGGAATATTTCAATATATATATTTTTTTTTTTTTTGTTAATATAAAAATATCAAAATATTTTCAATATAATATCAAATATTTTCTTGTTGCTCTTTTCAAAGCACAAATATTTCTGCGTAGCGAATAGTTAGGTGTAACATATGAATGAACAAATTTTAACAGCAACAATAATAACAAAATAAAAATCGGTTTTCGCATAAAATTTCACACAAGCAAAATAAAATAAAAGAAAAAAAAAACAAGTGAGAAAATTAAATTTGGGTTAGGCCAAATTTTAATTGTTTAAAGTTAGCCGACCACGCCCATTTTTAGCTCAATTTTTGTAGTGTATACGTAGATTTCTTTTCAGTTTTAGACGCTAATCAAGAATGTGGGTGTTGCAAAGAGAATGACAAACCTAATATGCCCCTACCTTATTATTTTTTATATATTTTGATGTGAATGAATGAATATTTTGAAAATACCATAAATCACAAAAGTTTTAGTCACAAAATATATAATTCAATATCAATGTGTGAATGAAGTAAGCAAATGAATAAAGCATTGAAGCAAAGCATAGTTAGAGAGAGAGAGAGAGAGAGAGAGAATTCGGGTTATTAGAATTTGATTTGATTTGATTTGATTAAAATTTACATATCAATGCTGTTGCTTTCGGATCAATCAATTTCAATTAACGCAAGCTACTTAGGTGCGCTTTCCTGTTTCCTGTCATTGCTGTTGCAGTTTCTGCTGCTATTAACCAGGTAAATACATGTACAAGGGCCCTTACAAAATTCTTGATGATGGAAAATGTTTATAGTCCACCAACCCAAACTAAACTTGTGTGTATGTTCAAACTTCTATTATTTGCAATGAGTTGATGTGGAGATAGTTTCTTCATATTACGGCATCATTTTACCATCAAATTTTTACATAAATGAATGAATGAAGAATCCACTTGTAGTGCACAATCATAATAGGCAATCAGAGAGTATGAATGATGACATTACAAGTGGGATGTGTGTTAAGTATATAAAAGTATTAATTATGATTTTGTCAATGTTGCTGTTGTTGCAGATATGTGTAGGGCGTACAAGTTTTGGTTTGAGACAAATACAGTCATTATACTCATATTAAAACCCCAAAAAAATTCTGTGGTATTTGGATTTTATATTTTATTCGTTATATGTTCCATTTATTCCATTTGTGCTCTTGGTTTTCATTTCTTTATTCACTTCTCTGTTGTTGGTGGTGGTGAGATTATTTATTTTTTTATAAAAATTTAATTTCCATATAAACTAGTTAACGTTGTTATTTGAATAACTGTACATTAATTGAATGAATAATTTCTACAATCTCTCCAACTTTCTATTGCTTATGCGGAATGAGAGTCATGCTCGCTTAAAGCTGATTTTTCTAATCTTATTAACAAATGATATGGTCGATCAAACTTGATCATTTAATTCCCTACACCAATGTTCCAATCGCGTTCACATTTATCACAGCCAATTAATAAGCTAATTAGCTGCTCTTCGCAAAAATTTTGTCAAAAAATATTAGGAAAATTTTCCAATTTGGTTCATTTTTATTATGTTTTGTTTTTTTTTTTTTGACCAATACATGCCCTTGTAACAAATTTCATCGAAATATCTGACCTATAGTTTTTGCACAAATTTATATTGAGAGACAGACGCACAGACGGACATGGTTAAATCGATTGCGATTCTGATTTTGAAACGATGGCTATAATAAAAGATGAGTGTAGCATTTGCCGTTAGGAGTTACAAACATCTGCACAAATTTAATATACCCTACGCCGCAAGTGGCAAGGTATAAAAAGGTTATCTACACTAACAGTCGATGCAATAATTTGTTTATTATTATTATTATCGATGTTGTTGTTGTTGCATTATCATGAAATATTGCAACAAAATGCTTTGAATCATATTCTGGTGCTACCATACGTAAACAAATTTCTAATTTTTCTAAATAATTTTTAACCAACTCACATTCACGCTCCTACAATATGTGGTAAACAATTCTAATGAACAAATCCCGGAGGTTATCAGAAAAGTTTGTCTATTGTCTATAACAAATAATTGCTCTCAAGCTGTTGTTGTATTGGTGACAAAGACAAAACGACGAAAATAAATTATTCAGAAAACTTTATTTCGAACTCATTTGTTTAAGCAAATGTCGGTAGTGAAGATAGAAGAAGAAAGAGCGAGAGAGTGAGTGTGTGGAACAATATGGGAGACACAATAGTGTTAACATTCTTTAATGTTTGAATAATTCTCATATCATTAATAACATTTTGTAGTGGAGAATGGTTTTATAATTATTGTTCATTTTTAACCACTTATATGTATATGTGAGCGTATGTAAAGGACATTCTTCAAAATTATTACAAATTACCTCTTTTTACAGTTGCTTACCGACTACCTACTTATTTGTACATTTAATGACCATTTCATTTACATTTTTAATACTACACAAGCAATTAATAATTATGGAATCATTAATTCGTTCGTCTAGTAGTTAATTATAATAATAATAGGATTACAGTAGTTAATTTTTGTGCAGCTGGATTTAGTGTTATATGACAATTTACAAAAAAAAAAACCTTTTATAGCGTAAAACTCGACTGTCAAGTTGACATATAACAAATACATCATTAGAGGGCGTAATCATGTACCCATTACGCCTACATAAACGCCAACATTTTAGATTCATTCTGAGCCAAAAAGCTACACTTGCTAAGACCTGATGCTGATCAAGATTATCTCTACTGTGAAGGGTCTCTAGAGTCCACTTACAGGGTCTGTCAAAGGGAATGACATAAAAATTAAACTAAATAGTAATAATTAAAAAGCGTTTATTCTCAAATTTCATGTCGAGAGAGGCAAATGACACAAATTTGTACATGATAATTGTTATAGGAGAAATAAACCATCTGTCAATTTTATTCTTTTTCAATGCAATTATTTTAATTGGATTGCAATTAACCTTCTTTGTACAATGTTGATGAAGTACAATGTGTAACATTTTTGTTACATATAATAGTTATTGTTTTATTATTCGTTAAAACGCTTAACTACGTATTTACATACATGTGCATGTGTATGTGTACACGTGTATACGATGAAATGTTTCTACAGTTTTTTGTATCTTTACGCCCTTAAAACATTTGAAATGTCATTGTTAATTTTATGCGTAATTGACTCTCTTCATGTGTGTGTGTGTGTGTGTGTGTGTGTGTACTTTTCGCTGTGTAACGTTAATTGAAAATGAAATAAAAATGCATACGAAAAACAAGCATTTACATATAAATACTCAAGCGTATATGTATTTGTGTTTATATATTACCACAAAGTTTAAGCGATATGTGCGAAATAAAATATATGCCTTTATTCTGGTTTAACGGATTGCACAAGCCAAAACTTTTTCGCATATACGAGTATGAATGCATTGTTGTGTTATTTGCTCTTGAGCTATATATTGATATTTGCATTAAATTTTACGAAATATTTATATTGTCGTTGCTGTGTAAGGATATTTATTTGTTGTTTAAGATTTTTATATAAAAAAATTTTAACATAATTCTGTATTTACTGATCTTCAATAAGGTGCAAAAAATTCGTATCAAAAATTATAATTTCACAAAGATTGAATAACAGCCGCGCCCACAAACCACAAAGAAGCTGGGATATAACAATTTTGGCCGCATCCTTTTATATAATCTATCCGTCAAAATGCTAAAAATTGGCAGGAAATAATTTATCCAAACCATCACAGTTCTTAAAAGGGCTTAAAATTGTACATCTGCCACACGTGCAGTTTATAAGGATATATCAAAAGTATCCCAGATCTGGCTTAAGTTAAAAATGTATTATATTTTTTTTTTTTAACTTTTAAAACTCTCTTTAATTTTTTTCTGCTTTATTTACTTTTTGTTATTTTATATCGCTGTTTGAAAGCACTTATCTTTCAATAGAAATTCTGTCTACGTGCTAAAGTGTTTTATTTTTAAATCAAAGAAACATTTTATACTTTTTATAAAAGCTTGACTGACGCCCTACACTTAGTATGCACTATTGTGTTTTGCTTGATGTTTGATTGGTTATGTAGTTACTTAATGATTTTGTTTTATAAACATCAGCTTAAGTATGATTTACTGACACATACATGTAACAACAAATATTAAACTGAAAGTTATGCATAATTACCAAGTCACCAAGTCAGCCGTCTTCCATTTTAAAAGTTGTTGTTTACACATTATCTGCATCAACACGCCAATGGTGCCGTTAACACCAAAATGCAAAAGTTTAGCCGCTTCACTAATGTGGAATGTAATGAGCTCTCATAATCCACACGTATGGTATAGATACGCAATATGCTTATATGAGATGTTGTTGGTGCGGTTCAGTTCATTGCATTCTACTGTGGTATCGTAAACTCATTAACACAACAATTTGTTAAATGTATACCACACGGTCTAATATACGGGTGGTTGGGGCAGAATGCTATCAATTAGAAATGCTCTACTAAAGAGTGAAAGAGGGAGAGAGGGGGAGAGAGAGACAACAGAATGTAGAATACTTGGTTAAGCTTTGAGAAGATCAAAGTTTAACACGAAATGATAAGCAATTTTTCTATAGAGACTAGAACAAGCACATACATGAATAAAGTATGCATATATAATGAACTATGGTTAAATTTTAACTTTTTAGGCGAAAATTGATCCTTTTTCACTTTACTTTAATGGACGTAGCTTTATTTGTAAAATGGATTCATTGGATCCCTTCACTTGATTTAAATCTGTATCTGTTATAAGCTTTAAAACGACGTACAAGTTTTTCTTTTTCGTTCGAATTTTTCGTTGAATAAAAGTAGTTCGTTTTTACTAATTTAAGTATACAATTTGAAGACCGCGCAGGACTCTTTAAAAAGCCGTATATTCCAGCTGCCAGGTCCTATGGGTATATAACTACGGTCTTTGGTTTTCAATAAAATTCCTTTGGAAAAAATGATAAAAATATTCCCTCAATCAATTTATTTATTTTGTTGTTGTTGTTGTTGTTGTTATTGTTTTTATTTTTATATTTTATCCAGTATTCCGTGTAAATCTTTCTCTTTTTATGGTTTTACGTGAAATTATTGTGCATGGCCTGTGTAAGTGTGTGTGAGTTTTTACGTTTATGATCTCTCCTTAAGTAAGCCACTACGAGGTATAATAAAAATTTACTATTTGCGTGCAAAAATATACATAAATACAATACAAAAGGATTTATACAAAAAAGAAAAAAAAAAAAAAAAAGAAAACCTTCGGCATCACCGTGCTTCGTTTGTTATACTTTTCATAAATGGCTATTTAAGGTCTTTCTCACTCTCTCTCTCTCTGTACCTCTGTTTCTGTTCGCCAGTGTCATTTTTATATAAGCAAGTGTAAACACCCGCATAAACATAAATCCTGTACTCGTGAATCCCTATGTTTTAATATTATAACATGCATATGTGAGAGTGTAACATCTTGGTTTTAAATATAGACGAAACGCAAAGGCAGAAAACGCACAACGTGTAAGGCTCCAGTAGAGGGAGAAAGAAAAAAAAGGCTACAACACATACACACACATGATTGTTGTTGTAGTTGCAGAAAATGCATATGCAAATAACTGTCAGTATAAATGAAAAAATATAAAATATATGTCTGTAAGTATGTATGTACACCGAAACATATGTACCGAAGAGGAAATAAGAATAATAAAAAAGAAAAAGAAGAAAAGGAAGAAAAAGAGAAATCAATTAAAAGAACACTTTACCTTCGGACAAATTGGGAATATATCCCAACAGCTAAAAGAAAAGTGTGGGCGTGGCAAGCTCGTTTATAAGGATTACTTAAAACACTGTCACAAATTTTTCAAATTTTAGGTACAAAATATTGAATTTGTCCAGATGAAGGGGGGACAACATATATGTACATGTACCTTCCCTCCTTCTAGGTGTTGCAAACGGTGTAATTTACTTAGCATAGCCTCGCTGCAGAGTGTATAAAATATTGCATGCATACTGTATGCAAAAATACATGAAATGAATATTTCATGTATGAGTGCGTGTGCATGCGTTTGTTAATGGGCAAGAGGCCAAACACTTAATGCTTAACACTTATTGCTTTTATACATATCTATAGATTTATGTATGTAGCGGTAATAATTCTTTAAAGTTTCTTTCATGATTTTCCTTTTTTCACATTCTTCCCTTCTTATACAGGGCTATTAAAGAATACGTACTTAAAATGCCAGATTAAATAAATTATAGTAAAAGAAATGTCAATGGAAATACGTTTTTTATATCATTTTCATAGTCAGCTGGTTTAACAAATTTATCATTCTCTTTGTGTAATAACAGAATAGGACTGTAAAGACCTTATAAGTAAGAATTTGAGTTCATTTTGCTACTTTTGTCTGTACGTCCGCCCCTTGTTGTATTCGTTACCTTCACGTGATATCATATAAAATTTTATTGATTTTGTTAGTTTTTGCAGTTTATCTACTCAGGTACTATTGTAAATAAGTAAAGCATGTAACACCTATCATCGTTACCATTTCTGAACGCTTACAACCTGTTGTTCGGCTGTGTAATAATAAATCTCCCCTTGTCCTCTAACTTATTATTGTATTTCCTTTATAAATTTAGTGACAATTTTTTCTTTGCAATAACGATCGTTGTTGTTTTTAAATTTTTTCGCTTTTTTTTTTTTTTTTTTAAGAAAAAAAGTAGGAAAAGATTTATTCGTACATAAACATACCCGAATATGTATAAATAACATGCATATATATAAAAATGTCATAAAACGTGACTTCATACATATTTCATACTAACAGCAATATGATGCAAATACATACAACACCACACACGCACGCACACACGGTCATCGCATAGCCATAAACAAGAATAAGAACACCAACAACAATTGTAAACGCATAAAAGAAGTGAAATGCCGACCAACAACAATAACAATAAAATCCAAACCGCATGAATGTATATTTTTTTTTTTTATGCTATATGATGTACGTGACTGTAAAACAGAATGGAGTTCTTTCTTGTTGAATTTCTGTTTGTTGTTATTGTTATTGTTGTTGTTTTTGTTTGGAAAGTATCATACAAACACATGGCTAAGCATGAATGGAGAACTCACTTAATATTGCATAAGCACAGATTTCCCAAAAATTTCTTCAAGAGTTTTCCTTTTTGTACATATATTACAAAAGTTGAAGTAATTTTAATACAATAGATAAGATAATCAATTGATTTCTATCAATACAAAATTGATAGAAACATTTTAAGAGAATTAGAATCCCTGTGTGAAACGATTTAAGACATGTCTGCTAATGCGTCATGTCCAAGTCATGTTAGTAACATGCTAGTAACAGAACCAGTTACCATTTAAGCTGTTATATAAGCTTTTAAAAAAAAAAAGAAAAAAAAAACATAACCTTATATACCATTGTTTACACATTTGTTTGTTACTTTAGCATTTTTCCAAAAATTATTCATATTCCAGAGAGTTCTTCTAATTGAATTTTTCTTCCTTTCCTTCCTTCCTTCATCCAATTAATAAAAAATTCAAGTGAATAACACAACTAAAATGGTAATTAAAAACTAAAAAAATTGGAACTGCGTTACATATTTACATCGACTTCCTTTCTAACGCTGCTGAAGTCTGCTCGGTGAGGGGGTTGATCATTGTTGCTAATGCTTGTTTTATATTGTTTAGAACATTTTAAAAACAATTTTCATTTTTCTATGTTACAAAATTAACTTATATGCTCAATTTCGTATGCAAAGCTGAAAAACTATGCACTAATCATCATCATCATCATATCGTCGTCATCATCATGTGAAGTATTCGCCATTATAAGCATAGCGATATATGTGGCTGGCGATGTATAGAGTCAAATTGTACCACAAGTAGTGGTATAAACTTTTGAAAATCCTACTTTGCTTTATATAATGGAATTTTCATCCCCTCTTCCCCCTTATATTCCCCCTCCCTCACTCACTATCTCTGCCTCTTTCTCTCTCGCTGTGTTTGTATCTTGTACCATTGTATGAATAAATTATAAACCTTTGATATGAAATTTGCAGCAGCGACAGAAAGAGAGAGGAGAGAAGGAGAAAGAGAGAATATTATGGAAAGGATGGAGAAGGGAATTACCTCCTATATATATAAATGTATGCATTTTCTGCGTATATACACATAAGTGCTTATGAATTATATTGTTTATATAAACAACTCACCGTGTTATCCCAAAGCTAACGCTAGAAACATATTTATATGAATGTGAATGCTCAGTTTTATACTCAATATCGTGGAGTGTTATAAAAAGTTCGCCAATCCGTTTGCAACAACTGATTAATCACCTATATTGTATATAAAATATACATGGTTATGATGTCTAGGTTTCCGTCTGCTTTTGAAACGCTTATGGTTGCAAAAATGAATAAAAATTTGCTTTCAAATTTCTTACAATAGTATTTATAATGGACGAAATCGGCGAAACGCAACACCCATAAAATAAAAAAATGTTACAAAAATCTTTTACGTCCAAATAAATGTAGTGGCAAAGATAAAAATTATAATGCATTTAATGCCACGATACAAAAAGGGCTGCTTACGATTTAATTACAAATTTTTAAATTTAGTACATTATTGATGTACTAAATAAAGGGTGCCATTGAATAGCAGACATTCTAGCTTTTAAAAAATATTTCGTTTTCCTTGTCATCGAATCTTTAGAGGGAAGTACAACTTATAATTGAAATGGGCCTTCATTGTATACAAGATATGCCCACACAGTGTTTAGGGATAGGGATTTAGATTTGGCTTAAAGCAAAATAAACGGCAGTTGTTGTTGTTATTGTTGTTGTTGTTTTCACCTCTTCTGAATGTAAATTTCACATGTTAAGCATTTTACCATTAACGCTTCCATGATTTCAATGTTGGTTTAATTTATTATTTATATGACTGTACTAACAACTGTGCGCATATATTTGGTTAAATCCGGTTTCCTGTACGGTGTAAAGAGTATTATTATTATTGTTATTGTTGTTGTTGTTAGTTTTCTTTCATTCATTCCTCATAATATACAATTTCCTTTCTTCTTGCAATTTCCCTCTCTATACAACTACAGCATGCAACTCTATTAACATAAAACTAATAAATTGATGAATCTTCTCTTTATCTAATGATTCTGCTCTTTAATGATCATCATCATCAACATTGTTATCATTATAAAATCTGAGTGGTTTAAGTGCGAGAGTGAGGATAAGTGCAGAAACCACTAACTGTTAATTAATAAATCGAAACCACAATGTTTGTTTAATGGTTTTAGGATGTTTATCAAATATACGTGAATGATACGATTTTGAGAGGATATAAAGACATTATTTATTGTGAGAAGTTCAAACTTTGCTTTCCCTCAATGACATTGAATAACTTTTTTTGTGCATTTCAAATAATTCATTAAACTTAACTGATTATGGAGTATAATCATAAAAATAAATAGTGATCAAAGGATTAATTTTTAGCGATAATATAAAACTAAACGGTATTAAATATTTTTAGTTTTAGTCCGCCTTTATTTATACTCATAGTTATGGGATTAATTTATTATAGTGGAAATATTTCTTCTCGTGTAAAATACATTTACACGTAGAAACGTACATTAACGTGTGAATATCGTGTTAAATAATATCAGCAACATTGTAAATATATAAGAATACCTGAGTGTTATTATCATTAATTATTGTGAGTGCATCATCACATATGATTATTGCATGAAATAATAAATGTTGTTGAATAATTTATACGAATGTATGTACTCGTATATGCAGGAAAGTGTTACATTTATAAGGGACGATGACGAATCACCCGTAATATATGCAAAAACACTTGTAGACAAATGGTGTTGAAATTGTAGTTATATCAACAATAACAAGCAGCAAGAACAACAGCCAGTAAAATACAACAATAAATATACTTATACAGGAACAATGGACAGGACAGGACGTACATTGTAAAAGTAGTTAAAGTTCTTGTTGTTGTTCTGTTGTCATGAGGATATGACAATAAAACTTTCCAACTGTACACTTCTTCTATAACTCTATGAAATGAAGAAGAATTCTTACATGCTCATACTCGTCCTCATACATATTATGTTATATAGTATATTGCACTTGAATCAATTATTAAATAATTGTGATATTTAAATAATTTACCTTATTATTGTTGTTGTTGGTATTGTAAAGAATCATAAAACAATTGAATTAACATTAATTTTTGTACATATTCGAATAAATATTTGAAAAATTCATGAAACTCTTGAGAAAAGATGCAAAAAATTATATCCTCACATATGACATGATGAAGTTTTCTAAGTTTATGCACCTGTTTGTAACTACCCGTCTTGTAGTCATGCTTAAAATAAAAATTTGCGTCGATTTAAAGATGTCCGTATGTCCATGCGTTAGACCTGAACTTTAAAATTCTTATTCTTACTGCAAGTAGGTAAAATCCTATTACAAATGGGCGAAATCGATGAATAGTTACGCCCACAATTGGCAAAATATCCATCTTTTAGTTCCATCAGAATGGAACTAATTTGAAGGACCCATCAACTGTCGCTCCTGTGCTTTGCATGAAGGGTGTTTAAGATTTTTTCTTTTCCGTATTTAGCTTTTTTACTTGTTGTTATTATTATTGTTATTGTTATTGTTACTGCCATTATTATGTCACATTCATGATTGATTATTCATTTCTTTCATGTTTGCCACTTTGTTTATATTTTTATGATGATTCTGTAACTGATAAAATATTCTCTCTCCCCTTCAAAACACATGTGTATGTGTGTGTGCATGTGTCATAATATCTGTACAAATATTGAAACAAAAGAATACTTTTCAGACGTTTTTCACTCAGCTATATTTATATATGTATTGTAGAAGTACATCTACACACACACGTAATATTGATACAGTGAGTGTTTGTTTGAACAATTGAGACAAAACTACAGAATAACAGTTTTTTTATTTGAACATTTAACGTCATGTAGTTTTATTATTTGCGATTCTATTTATTCAGAAATTTGGTTGACAATGACAACTTTTTGTATATGCAAATATACGAAAATCTAACGGTGCACACGGAGTCGATCTTGATCAACTATAATATTTTCACCGTTTTTATTACTAGTTCTTCTAACAAAAAGTTTTATTTCTTTATAAGATTCTATTCTTATAATAGTTGTTGTTGTGTTTGTTGTTTTTGTTTTTCACTTTTTTAATAAAACTTTATTTTTAATTTATTTAAATATCTTCCTGTTATCTTTCCTCTCTCATTTTCTTTTGCCGTTCTTCCTCTTTCAATTACTTTTTTGTTACCTTTGTTGTTATTGTGCCTTTGCATGCATGTGTGCGTTTACGTATGTATGTTGTGCAGTATTTAAGGAAAACTTGTAATCTCTTACTTAGGACTCCTTAAAAAACGAAGGCAATAAACGAAATGGAAAAAACTTTACGAAAGGTATTTTTTTCGGTTAAGAGGATTATGCTAATATAGGTTGCCATTTTTTTTTTCTTTTTTTTTTTTTTGTAATACTATGTTTATCTCATTCTCTCAACTGTTGTGGTGTTTTCATAAAAGTGAACTTTTCTCTTTCATTTTATCAATAAAAACTTTGTTTGTAGAAACGCAGTTTTTTGTTATTGTATAAAAAAATGAGGGAATTAATTATGCTGCTATTGAATATGGTTGCTATTAGCTAAGCTAGCTAGCTAGCAAAGAAAGTTAATTTGATTCTATTTGTTGTACCAGGCAGAAAGTTGGAAGCTGCACGCCGGCTGCCTATTACTGCCTACCCATCCTCCATTAGATTTTGTTCCAATAGTACAAAAGCAATTTAATAGAATATTAAACAATAATAAAAAATGTTTACTTAGTGTCAAAAGAGGTGTTTCTCACTAATTTAAAAAAGCACGGGGATTTTTTTAATACCCTAAAAGACTGATTCAATATATATAAATTGAAGTCAGTCAATTATGAGCAGGAGTAGGAGATTATTCAATATGTTTCTACGAAAAGTTTGAACGCTTATATCTTAAAAATAGTAGCTCCTGAAATTTTTACCACTTTTTTTTAAATTCAATTAAGAATCTATTTATTGTGGTAAGCCATTAAAAAAAAACTTTCTAAAATAGGTTGTTATAATTAAGGGGACAAGACCACGCCTAGGGGCAGTTAGTTTGAACTAAATCCCTGCAGCGGTTGTAGGCTATTAAACACAGTCATGGCGAAAGAATATTTCGACTGATTTTGCCAAATCCTTGTCCTATGCAGTATTCGCTTTTCCTTGTCCTATGTCCCTTTAGTGGACATTACTTTTTCAATACAATCTTCGCAAGTTCACTTTTTAACCTTATTTTTCTTATATCTACCACATACCCGCAATAAAAACAAAGATTGTGTATATTTGTTTCTACTTTATAACAATAAACATGTGTAAGCTGACACACATATCTTTTGTAAAAAAATTTCATATATACCCTACACAGGTATATACATGTTTGCACAACTGGTCTGATTAAACAAATTCTTATTATTAGCTGAGCTTCTGGTTCTTTGTATCCTTATATGTAATTTGTACACAGTTAATATTAGGCAGCCGTAAAGTAGGCAACATTCTCAATCCTCTTACTAAACACTCATGCATTCTAAAACCATCAAGTACCAGATGTGTAAGCAGGTGATATTCTATTCTTTCTAATCTTGTCAGCAGCTACCAACTAACACATGCACATTATTCCTGAGTACATGGGTGGGTGTTCTTTTCTGATTCAGTTTTGTATTGTATACGGAATTTCTGTTACAGACTTTTGATTACATCGTTTAGTCAGGCAACCGACATTTTCTATTTCCATTTTCAAAGCATGTTCTTTATCTGTTTTTATTTTGTATCTACAATGTTTCTCTTCTACCTCCAATATATCGAATCGTAATGTTATTGTGTGTTTGGCTAGTTAGTAGGTTTCCCTTAAATACTTATAGCAAATGTTTTGTTAAGCATCCCTCCATGAAATGTTTGTAAAAAAAGGTAAATCAGTATAACAATTTTTCGAATCATTTCCAATCCTTATCATACAAATTGTAATCCTTTCATTTTTTTGGTACCTATACAATATGTGTTACATATTTGAATACCACCCTCAGTAAATTTCTAGTGTAGCCCGTTTTTGTATGAAGCCTTATAAATTTTTCATTTAAAACAATCTAAATTCATTTTTACATATACTATAGTAATAGTATACAAGTACACAGACTTCAATTGAAATAAAACATTTCGAGTTTTAATATTAGAGCAAAAGTAAAAATAATTAAAAATAACAGAACAATACGTGTAACGAATTCGACCTTATTATATTATCTACACCAAGTAAATATAATAGTAAAAGAAATACTTATTAGGTGTATTAATATAAACCTTAGGAGACGGACGATATATGTCTAACCGATCTATTATCGGTGGAATCAAATAAGGATTTTTCGTTTTATTTGTAAAATGAAACTAAATAATAGCTAGTATGTCAATGGACAGGCGGACAGACCGACATTATAAAGCTGAGGGTTACAACTGAGTATATCCACTTATTTATCTACAATACGTACCTATAAAAACAACAAATAATGCTGTAGCAACCAAAATTGTGAAATGACAACAATAACATAGTGCTGGAGTAACCCAGCTAAACATAACAATACAAAGGCAAACATATTTACTTATATATATATATAATATATGTATATACGATGTAAAAAAGAGCATTAGCGTCAGAGCAGTTAGATATGCACACACATTTACATGACAATGTGGTTGTTGTATGCACGAGTGATTGTATGAATTAATATAAACACATACATATATACGTAAGCATACAGTCTTTGCTCAGGAATTTTCACTAACAATATGTGCGCGTGGAAGAGGAAGTAGTTGAAGAAGAGTAGAGAGAGTAGTAAACGCATGCATGTGTGTGTATGTTGTACTGGTGTGAAATATCAAATAAAACAAAAAACAGAGCGTCGCTCTGTTTTTGTTTGTTTTGTTTTGGGTTTATTTAAATTTTAAACTTAACATTATCACATACGCGCGTGCACACACACACACACACACACACACACCAACAAATAAAAAGAAGTAATTTAATTTTTGTTGTGTTTTTACCCGCTTTATATCATACCAATAACAACGTTACTAATGTGGCCGGGTTGTCAAGTACTTACACATACTACACAATAGAATGCAAACGCCTGTTAGCACGCTGTGACACAAACATTTATCCTTATCGCAGAATTGTGCATGTATGTTTTTGTATGTATATATTAAGCTGCGTTAATATATACAACACACAAACTCATACACAACTAAATGCCTATGGAAATAGTACAAAAACAAAAAAATGCAGCAAGCAGCTACAAAATAGAAAACAATAATAAGAATAACAAAGAATTGTTACAATATAGAAAAACAAGCACGAGACTGAGCAGACTGGCAAGAAAACAACATTCACAACGAAACACGTGCAAAAAAATAAAAATAAAAATAAAATTGTACTAAGCCAAATCTAAAATACCTTTTAGATTATCAAGTAAAAGTAAAATGTGGGCGTGGCACAAGTATAGATTACGCAACTATTCGAATTATGAACAAATGAAATTTTTTTTTGGAAATTGTGGGCGTATATAACCCCGCCCGATTTTCAAAGATATAAAATTATAAATATATATTATACAGCCATTGCATAAGAAAATTGGATTAATTATGGATGTGGCTCTGGATGAATTTTTCTATTGAAAGAAGCAATAAAAATCGATTCAGAATATATATACTCGTACTTTGTACATTGGTGATTGCCAACAACATGACACACACATGTGTATAAAGTCAAAAAGGAATACATATATATATTTTTTTTAATATTATTTGTTGTTGTTGTTTTCATTGCTACATTGTTCTTTTGTATTGTAACTGTAAATGATAGCGTGTGTATGTGGATTTTTAGGACATAACAGAACCGAACTGAACTAAACCAAAAACCAACTGAACAGATTGGAATATAATGTTTATACTAAATAAAAGTCATTGTACTCAATTGTACAGCTAACGTTGCTATAAAACAGAGATACAAATACAACTACAAAAAGCATTTATATATATTTATATGTTGCTGCAAACAAGACGCCAGCAGTTACAGTTACAGTTACAGTTGGCATTATTAGAAATATTAGAAATAGTGAGTAGAGTCTGTACGAAATTAACATACACAGGATCTTATTACCAATAAATAAAGTCTGGTATATACATGCGACTGTTTATACAATTAAAAACCACTTTTATTTGTGCTTACAGTTGTGAGGACAAAGATATTTTTTTGTTTCGAGTTTAATGAAAGGAGACAGGATTAAATATGATGTGAAATTCTGATTTATTTTCATAATTACGAAACATATTTAACTTATTACATCCATTACTTCAAGGTCTCACTGTCTAAACAAACACCAAATGAAGGTGTAAAGTGAAGAATCTTATTAAATGAGATTTTCAACAATATTTGTCATTCTTTGCTATTGTAGTAATAGTGTGAGTCTGTAGCTATACATGTGCGGTAGGGTTATCGCTGTTGTTGTTGTTCTCCCTAAACCTGTCATATTTCATAAAATTTTACACTTTACTTCCCGTTTACCATTCACCGTTCATGCATACACTAAACGTGAGCTCACTCACTCATTTTCTTATAAAACAACAATAAAAAGGATAAGTAGCAGAACAAATTTCTAAAAACTTCAAACGATACTATACTTAAATGTTGGATCAGTTTATGCTAGAGGGGAATTTCTAAAAGCTATTTTTTTTGCAAAATTTTATACATATATGCGTATAATCATAAATACACACACCATTACAATTTATAATGTATATGATATATGATAAAACATTACATTTACTACAGTTAATATGATGGCGATGAATTTTTATATTGACACCTTTATACTTTATACTCTAGCGCTCTTCGGATGCTTTTAACTGCCAAATAACAAAGTGTTTGTTGATATTCAGGACTGACTAAATTGGCTGAACTGATTGAGGAGTGTGCATGATGTGCACATGGGTGGGTGAAAATTTGAAGTGTTCGATCGATAAAAAGCCAATTTACTGTGTCATTGTATAGTTAAAGTGGCGGCAAATTGCCAGTAATACATTAGTGTGCATGTATATAAAACACTTTTCATTCCGTTTCTAACCAAATTTAATGGAAAAAAAGAACCAATGAAAAGAAACAACATACGTACGTGCATTTAAAAAACCACGTTGCATGTTCTTGTATGTAAACCTTTTCATTTAATTAAGGTTCTTTGTATTAGACACTAACGTATATTTATAAACCATTCCATTTGGTCTAACTTGAGCACTCCTTTGATTTTCAATTTAACGTTATTCATAATAGTTCATTTTTTATATATACACTTGGAAAAAATTTACATGAGAACCACATCTAAAAGCAGTATGGCGTTACGCATTTTTAATATAAAAAGATACCTAAAAATGCAAGGCATGCAGCTTTAATATCAAAATTCATGGACTGACGGACATAGTTGGTAAATACCAGAAGCTTACGCTTTAAATAAGTTTCATAATATATAATATACATAGAATCTTGATAAACATAAAAATGTTAGATGATAGTTATAAGTCCGTACGTCCTTGCGTCTGTACATCTGTGTATGATTTAATGGAGACTTTGGTTCCGGTTTATTATTATTAAAACTGGGGATTTTACATACAAACGCATTCTCCTCTATTAAAGTCCAGCTTTTCATGTTTAAAATTCATGCACTTAGAACAAATCGTTTCTAAGGTGGGGGGGGGGGGGCGTATTTTGTACTTGTATTAAATTATCCATTTTTTTAGTTTACAATTATTTAAAATTCGTTTTTTAATCCCGTTATTATCGGGTATTGTATTTTTTCTACTGCCACTAATCATAGGTTGAGCAGTAAGTTCCCGCTTATGCGTGTATATGTTTGATTATTTACACTGAAATACGGAATTATGCTGAAGAACGTGTAAGTGTATATACTCAAGTATAGTTGCATATTGTATATGCTGCATGTGCATATTTACACTTGCATGTTTGCCACTGTGGTCTTGAGCTGAGTGCATATAAACGCAATTTTCACAATTACGTATTGTGCCAAGTTGGTCCGCTAACCCCAAACTAAGTAAGTGGGAGGGAGAGAGCAAGCACAAGGCACATTGTACACATACAGTACTGAAGTGCTCGCAAACCATTTGCATATTATTGCTCTATACAAATACTGACACACACACATGTACATATATACAATAAAAAAGAAAGTACTGAACAATTTGATATTTAGTGTACGTTTCAGTTATATATGAATGCGTAAGTATGTGCACACACATGTGGTGTATATAATAAAAGACAAGAATTTTTATATAAGCGTAGTAACAGAGAGAAAGAGAGAGAGAGAGAAAGCATGTGTAAAAAAATTTGTGATAACGTAAGCGTTCATGTGTGTACGAGTGTGTTTTGGTAGCTGTAAATATTTGCATTATTCTTTGCATTAAAAATTTGGCCAAACACTTGTATAATTGTTGCTCTATTCACTGATTGTTGGCGCAAATGGGTGGTAATTTTACATCATTTGTGTGGTTGTGTGTGCTTTTGCTTTCACTATTATATCCTGGGCACTATAATTTTACCGGAAAATATGCATACAAGATTTGCTTTTTTTTTTTATTGTTTTTACTTGACTTTCATTTGCACCTCCTTTTAGGTCAACGTCAGCAAACGCGAACCTCGTATATATACGTACGAATAAAAATATATATAAAATGCGATTTTTAATGTGTTTTTTTTTTTTTTTAATATCGCTTTTTTATAAAGAGATTTTAAGAATTAAAAAAAACTTGACTACCTCTGGCACAACGATGGATGGAATAACTATAGTTATCCATACTAAATTTATGTGGCGGATAAATATATTTTTATCGAATGTGGGCGTGTTTGTTATCCGACTACGACAATTTTTAACAAACATATCGATGCAGAGATTAATTGTAAATATGCATTCCACATTTCAACATGCATCCCAGTGTTTGTGGCCGATAAATAGATTGCCGATTGTGGGCGTGGCTCTTTGCAATTTCAAATAGCGGTCTGTGCGTAAAAACTCTAAGTATCTGTACAAAATTTCAGTTCAATCAAGAATATATATATTTTGTAGGGTCTCTAATGCCTTCTGGCTGTTGCAAACGGTGTGAGAAACTTAACAATGAAAGAAACTTGAAATTTATAAAAATGTAATAAAAGTTTAAAATTGTTAAAACATTTATGAATTGTTTCACAGGGCTGCCTAAGTACATTTTCTGGCAATTAAAATCATTTCTTGTTGTTGTTTAACAAATTTTTCTGCTCATATTAGCGTTAAATTTAATTATTTATACACACAATTATTAAACTTTTTGGCAGTCTAGTTATGTAACAATTTCTCTTAAACTATTTTTGTGAATAAAGTTGCTTTTAACGACATTGTCATGGAAGGAATGCTACGTTGCTCCCTGTCTCTCTCCTGTTCGCTTAGCCTATCCTTTCTTTCTATACGTATATAGAATGTCTGTAAATATAAAAAAGAGTGTTTAGTTGCATTTAAATTCTTTTTTCGTTGTTGTTGTTGTTGTTGTTGCTGTTGTATTATAATCATGAATTTTCATGGTCAATGAATGTGAATGAAAATTGTTATGCAGCTTATACACAAAAGGTGAGTGGGTAATGACTGGTAGATAATCATGTTTATAATAAGGTAGGTGTGCAACTAAGCGTTTAAAAGGTGTTGAAATATACAATCAAAACAAAGAATAATGATTATACAGCTAAAGTGAAGCGTGAAAAGTTAAACTTTAGCTTTCTGTTAAAAATTGAACACTATAGGTTAAACATAAAATTCATGGACGTATGGACATTTTTATATCAATTCAGAAACCGATCCTGCAAAATGGTTGTATTTTTCCGTAATGTTTGTTTTCTGCTGTTTATTGTTTAAGTTGATTCAAAATCTTGATATTTTTTTTTTCATTTTCTGCTTAACAACGTTTTTAGCATTCTTCGTTCTTCATTTTACTTTTGTACTTTGCTCTACGTTATGACAACATATCTTATGATTGGAGTGACATTGCAACTGGCCTGTCAGTCGGTCTGTCTATCTGCGTGCCAGTCATATAGATATTGTGCTGTCTCCGCCAAGTACAGTGTTCTGCTTGACTTTTTCATCTCCATTTAGTACACGTGACAACCATTTTTCTTTTACTATTTTTGGTTGTTTTGTCATAAAGATTCCTTTACAGACTTTTAAGAATGTTTCATATTAGTTAATAAGAGAAAAACATGAAACTTCTAATTGCGAAAGCTAATATACATGTATTTCCTTTTATTTACAGGTATGTTTTGCTATGTTGTGAAAGACACTTTTTAAATATTTCAAAGAACAGGGGAGAGTTGCGCTTTTATCCCAAAACGAAATTCTTAGCCAGGTGTTTTTTTAAATGGAAAATGAAACATTTCTAGACAATAGAGGGGAAAAACAAATAAGAAAGGTAACCTACATTAAAACTGAAACGTTTTTATGCAATACTATTTCCTAGTGTTGGCCAGGATTACTAAACAATTGTTGCCAAAAACATTAGGTCAAAATGCTGTAATTATATAAAAAATACCTAACAAGCAGTAATACAATTAATTAATAATTAAAAGTCAACATTGGCTTTAGAAAAAGCTGAAAAATTACATATTTTGAATACCATTTAATATAAAAATGATAAAAAACTTATAATAATGAATGGTTTAATAACTGTTTCATGACTCTTAATAGTAAAAGTATAAAGATTTTTTATATCATGACACAAATAATTAAATGCATATTGCAATCATATAATAAGAGAGAGTTGAAAAAATAATGTAATATATTCATTCTAGTCTGTACGTCTGTCTTTTCAATGTTGAATTTAATCTAGATACAGTCGAGTTATGGAAAATTGATTTGACACTTTATTAAATAAAAAATAATTAAGAATATATGCAATTTTTCTTCTTCTTCTTTAAATAAATGTTTTCAGTTAAATTATCAAATTTTTAACTAAAAAAATTCACACTCAAATGGACACGATTCCTACTTAAAGAAAAAAGACTTTGTAAAAAACCAAAAAATAATTGTTGTTTTACATAAATTGAATACAGTTAGAACAAGCAAAGGTCGACTTAGGTTCAACATTTCATGTTGAATGTAATATTAGGCTTTAGTCAAAATTTGGGTCTATATATATGACTTAAGCCAAATCTCTACTCCCCCACACATTCATACATAAATCTGTACTACAATCAACAAAAACCTATATACCTGCCACAAAAAATGGTCTATGAACTTGAAATTTAGTGCACATATTAACATTTATCCCATCCATCTATGTGAGAAAAATTTGCGTGGTCGGATAACCGACATGCCCACAATTTACATAAAACCATAGTCCACGTAAAACTCTACTTACAAGCTGATACATAATACATCACTATTTGAGGGCGTAATCATATACCTGTCACGCCCACTATTGTAGTTGTGGAGGGTATTTAAGACTTGGCCTAAGCCAAACATGATTTTCTTATTTGTTTTTGCTGTTTTTGTTGTTGTTTTTTTATTTGTTCAGGATTAAAAGATTTAGATATACACACATTATACATATATTATATATATATATATATAAAATTGTACATTGCATTTTGCACATGATTACAACAAGTGATTATATCCCCCCCTCTCTCTCTCTCTTTCTTTCTCTGCTGCTGTTTACTCTTTTCTCTTGTTTATAAGCTTACAAATGAAACAAGCAAAAAAAAAGAAGTTTATTATTTTCATATTTTATTTGCTGAGAGTATTTACTGTAAACATTTTGGGTAATTTTTTATTCATTTATTGTTGTTGTTAGTGTGGTGATAAATTTGTAATGTAAATTTATTTAATTTATTATGTGCATACAGATTTGAACATATGGCAAATGCTGCTGATGCATGTAAATCTTATTGTTAAGTCTTTGTATCTATCAGAATCGGTATGTGTGGGTATGTACATAAGTATGATTCGATAACGATTTGTATAATGGTTTATGCTTTTTTGTTGCTTTTATTTTTGTTCATACGGATAATGTTATGCTATGCTATGCGGTGCTATGCGTAGAAGGATTGTTTTGTCAAAATGGCATTCAGCCTTCTACCTTCTACCTTCCACATTCAAGCATATTTGCTATAAAGCATGTTTAACTTCCGGCAGCAACTGCTTTTAGAAAATTCCTGGCATGTGCACATATTGCATCCTGCACACTATCACTGCCCAAAACTTAACCTCTACAGCAACCAATTATTTGTCATTTCAATCTGTGTCTGTGTATGTAAGTGTGTGCGCGTGACTGTATTGTTGTTTATCTATAGAAATTCTTTGAATTGTTTTGTATCACTTCAAAAAATACTTGTACTCGTCGTTCTCTAAAACTAAACAAAAGCCACTAAACGAACGAACTACTACTGGTGGCACTCTTTCAAAATGTGCAGCTTTGGCTAAAAGTAGAGATCGAGTTTGATTTGTTTCTTTCCACAACGATATGGTTGGTCGTTCCGTTATCTGGTATGGTTGGT
Organism: Ornithomya fringillina; assembly: GCA_963978525.1. NCBI lineage: Eukaryota > Metazoa > Arthropoda > Insecta > Diptera > Hippoboscidae > Ornithomya > Ornithomya fringillina. Next base: position 10,883,304 of record OZ021694.1, read on the forward strand.
AACTTATCGCAAAAGAGTTTGTTTGTATTGTGTTTACTCCTTACTTTTGACCTTATTAGTAAATTTAGTTTCCGTTCTCTTAAACCAGTCTTATATAGTAATACCGTTAGTAAGGTTTTCATCTCGTTTTTATGAAGGGGGGCCTGTTTAATTTAGTAACAATGAGAGTCAGAATGGCTGAGAGACTTTTCAACAATGATTTCTGCACTTCCCCGATGTGGTTGTTCTTTGTAAAAATTTTGTAAAAGCATTACGTCTTGTAAATAATCCTTACTATTATCCTTACTTAGCATCTTTGTTATTGTCGTTATTGTTGTAATTTAGTGCTGCTCTGACCGAGTTCTTCCGACTTACATCCAAGTGTTAACAATGCGTTCTGATATCGTATTGTATCAAAGTGATGATAACGATGATTATATACGTACATTTGTATGTGTATTTGTATTTGTAATAAGCAAGGAATTATATTAATTGAGTTCAAACCTCTGTATTTTACGTAATAAAATTAAATTTCAAATTTATTGTATGTAATAAACTGTAAAATTTTGAATGGATTTAATAACATATGAGTTGGGTTGGGGAACCTTCTTACCACTGGAGGACATAGTTAAATTTCGCAGTAATAAATGAGGTAGCTCTAGCAAAGCGAAAATGATAAATATCTGAACAATTTCCACTCAGTTTTTGATGGTCATCCAGAATACATATACTCTGTAGGGTCTCTGACCCCCCCTTGTGGATGTTGCATGCGAAATGACAATTTTAATTTATCCCCATCTTTAGTATAGTTTCGATTATATAGAGTACGTATGGGGATGGCTTCTATAAACCAAAAACCAAAAACCAGTCTAACAATGTCAAATAAAATGTTGAGCAAAAGAAGTTTAAAAAAAAGCAAAAGAGCAAATCAAATATAGACCTGGATACATGCCGAGAATTGTAAAAGTTTTCTGTAATGCTGAGTTATACGCAAATACACAGCCGTTCTTCGATTTGTTTTTTTTTTATTTTTGTAGAAATTTGAGTTAAATGTATTGAGGCATGATTTCTGACTTAACAATATTTATATACGTGTCAAGTTTATATGTATACACATATATATCTGATATTGACATAGAAAAAAGAAGAAAAATGTTTTGTGTTCAACTTTAGCTAGAGTTGTTGAGATAAGTAATGTTACTGAGACTCATGCCACATAGCAAAGCAGTTAAATTTTCAATGAACTCAATAAAGAATTGATTTCATTTCTTGAAAACATACTATGCATGTGAGAATAAAATAGAAAACACAACAAACAAAAACAAAAAAGAAACTTATCAACAAATGGTGTGGAAATATGAACGATACTGTTAAATAAATTTAATGTTCTCAAAAAACCAAAAAACCTATAAAAACTTTGACTTTAAATGTAGCAATAAATACTTTTGCACAATAAACGTACTTGGACAGTCAAGAAATTCTGCTGTAATATTGACTGTAATGGTAAAAAACGTTTAATAAATACAGACAGATATGACTCAGAGAAGAAGCTCACCTGCGTAAGAATGTTTAATAAAAAATAATAATAATAATAGTAATAAAATTGTGGCACTATTCTAAACATTTTAATACAATAATAGAAACATTTTTAAGCCAACAAAATTGTTTGTTTTTTTGTATTATTATTATATGAATATTTATATTTATAATAAAATACATTTATAGAAAACTATTCAATAAAATGGTTTTTTGAAATTTCAATAGGTCGCTTTATAAGCGAACGAACCAGTGGAGTGTTAAGTAAAATCTTTAAACGGAAATATCGCCGTGAAGAGAAACAATCGAAAGCATGTACAGCAACTTTAACGTTTATTACTTCTTCACTTACTTATATACTACGTTCCGCTGACATAGTAAAATAAATGCCAACAGAATTGTGAATATTTTCCTAAATTCAATGAAATGAAAAATAGAGAACATTTCTTGTCTTGAGATTCTGTTATTAATGTAGTAATGAATGCCATATCAAGCTTATTATATTATTATATCGCACATCAGAATCGATCAAATCAATTGGCAGTAACTTGAAAAAATCCTTTATAGACGTTTAAAGCTTTTATCCACCGGTAAAAAGTCAACAAAATTGCATAAAAGCCACGCCTATTTTATTATAAGATTTACAAAGAAGAATCTCAGAAAGCTTTTTAAAATGATATAAAAATGTGATTGAAGCAAAATGAAATTACACATCTGCCACGCCCCTTATTAAACCAGTTTATATAATAACTTGTGTTATTTAACAAAAGTAGGGCATTTAAGAAATTAACCTATGCCCAACACATTCTTTGTTTTTCTAATTTTCTACCAATAATCTCTTTGAAAAGAATCCAATGTAAAGGCAAGAAATAATGCAGAAAAAGAAAAAATCAATATCTGGAATTTCAACCCCAATAATGAAAGGAAATGTTATTACTTTCAATAGCGATAGGAGAGACAGTGAAGTGCTGCAGGTAAACCTGTGATGGGCTAGCTTCTCTATGCAAACAGAATACGCCAGAAATTATTGGGTCGCGTTCAATTTCAACAAATTTTACAACATTCTTTATGCTTTTTTCTTCTTCTTCTTTATACTCACCTATATATTGGTTGAAAGATTGTGTAATTGAAACTGGAATTTTTTATCTTCAGTTCTTTTATAGTGATTTTTTCTTTTTTGGTACTGGTACGTCCCACTCTCTAACCGCACTTGATGGTATTGATGATTTTTACATGTAATTGGAATATACTTTCATGTGCGTGTATACACCAATTAACAAGCGTAGTATATAAGAGCTTCCCACATACATACATAAGTGTACGGGTGTGTGTGTGTATATACAATATATATATCTATGCATTGCTATACGTTTCAATTTCTTTCCTTTTCATTTGCGTATTGATGAGCAGCAATTTAGTAGAGCCTTGCAGGCCTAGAATAGTATGTTCGTTGTTGTTGCAGTTTAAAAATGCAAAACTATTGAATGTGTTGTGTATGTGTGTAGCCACGTGTACTATGTTGCATTAATGCATGTTTTTAGAATCCAGTTGAACTGTGTGTAATTTACATTCTACAGCTTCGCATACTCATTACTCATTGGACAAATATTTTAGTTAACAAAGTGATATGCAGATGCCTCCATGTATAAGAATGGTGGGTGTAATGAAACCTTTAAGAGTGTTGAATTGTTAATCATTTTACATACTTATTTTCTGCTAACTCTTATACATCCATCTGTCCTTTTTTAACTCGAAAAATCCTATTTTTTCCCAACTTTATAAAATTCAATATATGTATATAAACTTGTTAGGAACCTTTACCTTTACCTGCGATCGTTTTCCTTTATTATATCTATTTTCATGTTAGTGTTTCATACTATAGTTGACTATATATATATAAACTGGTTATTAAGGTGGTTGTTGTTATTATTATTATTATTGTTACTATATGATACATAAAAATATGCCGTTATAACAAACAACCACTGGACGAGACGGAGAATCCTCGAACATCACAAAACACAAGTTTACATATATGCTATAAATACAACAACATCTACTTTTTTTTTTTGGATATGAGTAGGGTTTGTTTTGGCAACGTTTTTTCAAATGTACCACTACACTTATATAAAGAGTAGACATAACAGCCAAGTGTCGTCTGTATGTCCTATATTTTAACCTATGTGTAGGTATGTACTGAATATTGTATAGGAGTTTGCTATATTATTGTCCATGGATGCCGGCACACATTGACATTGGCACAAATAGATTTCTTCCTTTTTAATATTTTGCCCACTGCAATGGTGTTTATACTAAGTTTGTCGTTACGTTTTTTGCAACAACCAGAAGACTTCAGATAATAACGTATATACTGGATTGTACTGAAATTTACTAAAGACCTTTTCTAGTTCCTCCAGTCACTTAAAAGACACGCCCACAATTGACCATTTCATTTTTGGTTTATATATCGGGTGGTTAAATTTTAAGGACCGATGTTGATTTTGAATAAAACACAAATTATTTAGGAAATTATTGTCATTCCTTTTTATTATGATAAAATGGTATGGTTCAATTATGTATGGAACAAAATATGGGCCAAATAGCCACCGCGACCTCGGCGGCACACCTCCATCCGATGGTCCAAATTTTCGATGACGCTGAGGCATAATTGAGGTTCTGTGCCGTTAATGTGCCGAATTTTCTCATCCTTTAGCTCTTGAATTGTTGCTGGCTTATCGACGTACATCTTTTCTTTCAAATAACCCTAAAGAAAGAAGTCCAACGGTGTCAAATCACATGATCTTGGCGGCCAATTGACATCACCACCACGTGAGATAACACGGCCATTGAATTTGTCGCGCAAAATAGCCATAGTTTCGTTAGCTATGTGGCAAGTGGCACCGTCCTGTTGAAACCACATATCGTCCACATCCATATCTTCCAATTCGGGCCATAAAAAGTTCGTTATCATCTCACGATAGCGAACATCATTCACAGTAACTGCCTGACCGGCCTCATTTTGGAAAAAATACGGCCCGATGATACCGCCAGCCCATAAACCGCACCAAACAGTCACACTTTGTGGGTGCATTGGTTTTTCGACAATTACTCTTGGCTTATCATTCGCCAAAATGCGGCAATTCTGCTAATTGGCGAATCTACTGAGGTGAAAATGTGCCTCATCATTGAAGATGATTTTCTTCAAAAATTGATCATGCACTGTTGCCATTTCTTGTCACCATTCTGACCATTGACGACGTTTACAATGGTCAAGAGGCTTTAGTTCTTGAGTCAATGGCACCATGTAAGCGTATAAATGCAAGTCTTTATGCATAATGTTCATCAACATAGACCCTACAAAATATATAGATTCTTGAAAACTGAATCGATCTAGACAAGTATGACGGTGTGTCCGTGTAAATTCAAGAAAATTTCTATTAATTATTATTGTCGAGTAGAATGCGTGCTTGTATGTAAAATAGCCATGTAGGTCACAGATGTGTATAAATTTCCAATATTAATAATTCATGCAATTTATTTATATAACTAAATTAATTTATTTGCCCTACTTTTGCGTTATAAATAAAGATGCTCAACATAAACATTAATCTAGATTTACTAACAATTCCATTGGTTTTCAATTAGCACACAGTACGTACGCACTGCAATATATCAAAACTGCATCAATTTGTTTGCATTGTTTGTACTCTTAATTGATTATAAAAATGTAATAAAAACAAATTCGATTTCACTAGACATTTCATTGCACAATCATGCATACACCAAATCTTTATATATTTTTTATTTTTATAATAACTGATGAAGTGATTTTTAATTTCATTACGAAAACTCATTTACATGCTTTACTTGTGACGTTTTTTACTACCTCAATAATATATATTTTCTTTGAAATTTGCTTTATGTAATAAGAGTTTGAGAAAGGCGTTGAAAATGTTTTAATATTACGATCACAATAATAGAAATACTTTGGTACTTTGGCTATCCAAACAGCTTCCTCCACCTGTTACATAAATTTTATTCGGTTCTCATTTACACCGTCTTCTAATGCATAAAGAAGAATAGTTTCTACTATGTTAACATTTTCTTATATTGTTGATGTTTTTTTTTTGTTTGTTTGTTTGTTTGTTTTAATATTGAATATATTTTCTCTATGCATATTTAATATTCTGTATTATTAAAAGAGCATTATGGTGACATAAATTTCTTCTTCTCTCCTTTACAACGCTTTCATATTGTTGGGTTTTGATGGCAGAACGTAAACATTGCCATCATGACGGTTATTAGGATGGTCCCAGCACTCACATTTTTTATTCATGTAAATTTTACAATATTATCATATCGCTTTAGTGAAAGCAACGAATAAGGGGAAGACGGTGTTTGTTGCTCCAAACAGTTTGTAATTTAATGTATTTTGTCAGTGTTATTAGAATTCAATATATTATCATTGCCTTCTTTTAGCACCGGTTTGCCTTACGCACTGGATGTAGAGGGATGATATAGTCGTTCGCTTTTTATCATGAACATGTCTGACTGATAATTATAAATATAAGCATTTGCTTGTAAATAGTAAGTAATTTAACTTTGAGTCGACTCTCAATAAATTTCGCCCAATTTATATAACTTATGTGCAGAAACTGCAAATGGCGACTCCTTCTAGGTGTTCCCTATGTGGGAGTGAAGGTATAATGTGCAAAAAGGAAGCATAGCAATTACAAACACCAGCTTAAATTCAACATTCCGTCCCACCATAGGTGCTGTAGGTTATAGTTCTATCCTAAATGTACAACTTTCAACATCATCACTATAATAATTTAATTTATTGTATTATTGATAGTTGGTAGCTTAGTTTCATTTTCATTCTATACTCTGTTAGAAGCAGTTGTTGCTCTCTTTATTTCCATAAATGTAAATCAAATTTCCTTCATGAATATAACATGTTATTTAAAGTAAAAGAGTACCGAACGTGTAGAAAGAGAGGATGACTATCGGAGAAGTAAAATCTAATACAAACATTTAATAAAGTCATGATATCAACATGCGTGCACATATATCTACATACTTAAAAACATATTATAAACTTACACAAACATATCTCCCCCCATACGTACTATCTTTGTATATGTGTTTCTCTCCTGTGTACATTATGCTTGATTTAACAAACATTTATAAGAAGCAGGACATATTAGTTGAGTTTGTGTTAATGGATTTGCCTTATAGAGTATATACATATATACACTCTTCTGTGCTGGATTTTTGTCTCTGTTACGTTCTAGTTTCGAACGTGATATATTTTGTACACATTCACGTACAATGTAAAATGATATGAGTGTAAGTCTCTTTGGTTTCTAATCGTGTTGGAGTTAGTGTCTGTGTTGATTGTATCACTAGATGTTGCAACTGCATAAGAAATAAGTTTAGACAAAAACACCTGAGCTACGAAAACGGATGAAACCCCATCAACGTAATTGAATGTAAATTAGGATTAGGATACGTTTTCTTATTCATCTCTTATTTTCTTTCCACTTCTTTTCTTTGTCAACTTATATTTCTCTATTTGAGAAAACTTGAAAATTAATTCAGCTTTCAAATGAAATACATTATGTGGGCGTGGCATCAACAATTTATTTAAAAAAGATGTATTTTTAAAAGGTTATTTCCTAACAAAATGAGCAGAGAGCCAAGCCCATTTTTTAGAGATCACAGAAAGCTGGAGACATTTCCAACAATTTGCAAAAAATCGGAGCAGTTGTTCCCAAGTTATGAGACAAGCAAGTTCACATTCATTCTTGTGCTCGTAATTTTCAGCAATATTAGCAAAATGCCAGACGCCCAGCATGCCTCAGCAAGCAAATATTGATTGATTTTAGGAATTTGATAAACTCCTATAACCCTCTTTATATTTAACGCCACCATATAAAAAATAATAAAAAATAGGCATAATTGAAATTTCTTCTTATAGCGAAATTCCATTTAAACGATTTCTTTAAGCAAGACATGTTGAAGCACTTACCGGACAATTCAAAGGACATCAACTTTTTAAAATGAAATTTCCTTCCAAACCAAATGAGTTTAATATGTATTTGTATGACTCAATATTATGTGTCTTTTAGTATGTGTATGTGTATACGACTGGTATTTTAATGCTATATAACAATTTTCAGGTGCATTGGAACAGTTCAGTGGAACAGTGAAACAGTACAAAAAAAAAAAAAAAAAAAAGAAGAAAGAAATCTTGTGTCATAGTCAACATGACTGTGTGTGGTTATGTTTTTTGTTATTTAAAAATGTTTTTTCTATGAAAATTAAGAATATTAAATATAATCTTAAGCACCACTCTCTTGTATGATGCCATTTATATAATGAGTTAATCTGAACAGGTTTTCATTTTTATTCATTCTTAAATCTTCTTTCTCTTTCACTCTGTCTCTTTTTCTGTAGTTCCATTTATGCTGCATTTTCTTTCGCCTTGGTAGGCACACAATTTAACGCACATATTTACACGACTTCTGTTAATCGTTGGAAGATTTTATTGATTATTCGTCTACGGTTATTATCATTATATATTGTTAATACGAATGATGTATAGTTGACCAACAGAAAACCCAATATGTGGCTTTACAATATGTTGGTAATATTGTTGTTGTTGTTGTTGTTGTTGTTGTTGTTGTTTTATATACAATACAATACACTTGACTTCTTACGTTTGTGTAAGAACGTATCTTTTTATATTAAAGTGTAATGCATAAATACTCCGAAGAATGAGAAAGAAGGACAAAGAATAATAATGTGTTAAACATTTTAATGGGTAAAAATATTTAATTTTTAATTTTTTCTCTATTACTATGCATTCGTGTGTCAGAGTCTACAAATTGTCATGTGAAGAAGGATAACGTCACATGAAGGTGATGTTATAACCTTCACTTAAGGAAGAATATAAACTAAGTATGCTGTTTCGTCAACACCTCATCAACATCAACAAAGCTTGGGTTAAGATGTATAATTAGTTTTTTATTTTTTTATTAAAAAGGGGCTTTATCGTTTAAGAAGCACGCCCACAATTTATAAAAAAATATTCAAATACTTTGATACACTTTTGGAGCAATGTACAAATTTAATAGATAAAATTGTATACATGCCACGCCCACTAGTTACGTATGTGTATGGAAGAAAACTAACTTTTCTCCGAAACCAAACTTTTTTTAAAGTGTTTTATTCTATTTATTATCTTTGACAAAGTGATTCGTTAAGAAGAACTTCGTATTCGAAGTATCTTCACAATAAAGCAAGAAATAACTTTGCCAGATGATTTACGATTTACGATTTATAGCCTAGATGACGAAAATTGACCTATGCCTGAGGTGTGTATATTACCTCAGACGATGCATAACAATCACATACTTACATAGAAACACACACACATACAATATTTAATATTAACTTCATTTGAGATTATTTGCATAGCAGATGTATTTGATTTGCATTATTGAACAGTATCTTACTCTGGAGTTAATCTCAATATTTTACTTCATGCTAGAGGAGATCTAATATCATTCAGCTTTTTCAATTCATTTTATTACCACTTCAAATGCAATAAAACCGTTTTCATACATAATAAAAATATATCACAACCAGATGCCATTTATTCAGGTTTTATAATCGTTCATGCACCATGTCAATAAAGTTCAAAATGGTATAAACGAAAGTGTCGCCTATAATCTCCTTCTATGCTGCTGTAACTGTTAATAATGTTGAAATTGATAAACTCTTTTATTAACGTATTTTCAAGGATTTTCCTGACTTATCGTAATATGCGACTTTATTATATGACTTTGTTTGACCTGTCTCCCTCCCCGCCTCTCTTCTCTCACTCACTCTCACTCTTTCTTTCTCTTCCATGCGTATAATAAATGATTTAATTGAATGGCATTGTATAGTACGTTTATTTATTTATAAGTACATATATATATGTAGGGGCTCATATGAATGTATGTGTGTAGCGGTGTTTTATTATTATTATTAATAATAAATTCTTTAATCATTTCATTGCCGACCATCAATGACAATGCTTCAGCATTTTATATATTGTTTTATTGCCCTTCTCAGTCTCTCACTCTCTCTTCATTGCGGTCTGATTGAATTTATGACTCTCTTCCTTTCACCATGTAACAGTTCCTAGAGTTTATATAAATACCACATATAGACACTCGCGCACTTTATTTTGTACTGTTATTTTAATCAATAATTATTGATGAAACAATAAAAAAAAAAACTCACACGCAATTCATATAAAACACGTACGACACACTCGTACATTTCATCAGCTGCCCATACGTTTTATATAAATTTATGTGCGTGTTCATAAACTTTTAATTGGTATGTTAGTCATACATAATATTTATACGTAAATATAAAAGAGAGAGAGAGTGATAAAGAATGCGATATTGAGTTATATGGGAGAAAAAGAGAAAAAGCAATAAAAGTGTTGCATGTTGATAGTTTTTAATTACAAATTATACAAGTGCGTTTATGGTAAAACTGCAGCTAATTTATATCTGTTGTTGTTGTTGTTGTTGTTGTTGTTGTTGTGTTTTTACAATATATTGTAATTATTAATTTTTAATACTTTCGAAATTTGATGCTTTTATTGATAAACATTTTAAAATGTTTTTAAATTATTTTTTATTGTTGTTGTTTGATTTATTGATTTAGTATGACGGGTATTATGTTAAATATAACATAATAACCGTTCACACCTGTCACCAACTTTCCTTCTAGCCACCATTCCATGCACGTTGACAAAAGTGTTGGTAGAATTCATATGCTCGCCGGCAAAAAGGCTCAAGCGACACGCCCAAAAAACACAAAAACACGCACAAAAAACTGGAAAAAGAGAATGTTTTCCTTATTCTTTACAAAGTATAGAAGATACATTAACATATAGACTCTTGGAAAAGCTGTATGCATCGATGATGGAAATTCAAGATTTGACTTCAGCTAATTTTAGGTTTTTTTTTGCAAAGTTTTATATCCATATTAAAGACCTTTTGAGGAGAATCGTAATATGACATTTTGAAGCGGCCGCTATTTGTAATTTAAAAATAATCTATATGGACAGATAACACATGGTTAAGCATAATTGTTTTTTGTTAATATATATTTTTTTTATATATTACATATTATTTCATATTGTAAACAAAACGATGTTGAGGCCTCTTCTATATAATTTTTAATATTCCTGTATTGCTTTACGGAGGCGTATGAGTAACTTTGTTTTGTTAAGCTTTTCACAATCTTTTGTTGTCGTGTTTAATTTTTGACTTTTCTATGCATAAAATTTGCTAGAAAAATATTGTAAAAAGTTTTTGTGTTGTTGTTTTAAGTGTTGTATAATATCGCACACACATACACACACAGTCTCACTATATATTTGCAAAAATATATATTACACTAAACAGCCTAACATAATGTATAAGGGCATAGCAGAAATTATATTTTTGTTGTTGCATTCAGAAATACCGCGTAATATGAAAACATTAAAACGAACAACATCACCAGCCAACCAACCAACTCGTTGTGTTGTTGGGGGTAATAACAGTCAAAAAACCGCAATTTTTCAAGAATTTTTTTTTTAACCTAATTTTCGACTTTCACACTTGGCGTGTACACAATTTTTTATGTAGCTAGTGTTGTTGTTGTTGCGATTGTTGTTCTGTTTAGTAGTATTTATATATTTCATATTGTATGCTTATACTAACTAAAGCAAAAACTATCAAGACTGAGAGAAAAAACATTCATGGTGTAAGAAAAAGTGATGCTGGAAAAATGTTGTGCTATATAAAACAAGCATATAAATGTATTTGAAAAGGATGAAAGAGAGAGAGAGAGAGTAGGAGAAGGACTTTAAACAAATTTACATTGTGCTTACATATCTTACAAACACGTAATGTTATGTAAGAAGAAATCGTGTTGCTCTGCTGATAACATTTGTTGTGGTAATAATAATAATGGTTATTGAGGGGGTTGAAGCTAAGTGTTAGGCTAAGATTGGTCATTTTATAAATGTTGTTATTGTTATTGTTATTGTCGTTCCTTGTGAATATGTATAAAGATCAGTTTTTCTTTTCATTTTCGTAAATTTCCAACAAATTAATGATGTCAGCTTTGCTGCCCTTTTTTTTCTTTCTTTCTTCATCATGTTCTTTTTTTTTTTTCATGTTTAACTAAATGTGCACTTTTTCAGAATTTTTCATTTATAAACTTTTTTCTTATGTTAAGTAATTTTTTATTGAAAAGGCTATAAAGTCTGATATTTTGAAAGAACTATTTTGTGGGTGAAGACCTTAAATATGATCCGATCTGATTTATATATAGCACAGTTTAATGATAAACCAAAAAATCATGGCAAACAGACGGATGCAAAGAAACTTTTGCTTTCGGATTAGATTGCGCATATATGTAGCCATACTTTTGTAACGTTTGATATATTTTATTGATCCAAACAAATAATGATTTCCCGCAAAAATAAAGAAAATTTATTTATGTTACCCTTTCCACTCAAAGTACTTAAATATTCAAGAATTTTTAATACATTTTATTGTATTTAAAAAAAAATCCATAAAAATTTGCAGACGATGAATGGAAAATACAACGAGAAACCAGGAAGAAATAAAGTTACATTTTATATTGAATTTCACTGGTTTTTTTTTTTTTAAGAATTTGTATTCACATATAAATTCAATAGCTAACTGTTCACACACATACTTAGGCACATGCACACATACTTCAAAACAACTCTAAACTCAGATGAAAGCTGATTATCTGTAAGTGCGCTTATATGTGAAAGAATATATATGAGTATGTGTAAATGTGTAGGTGTTGTTAAATTGTTAAAATTGTGCTAAACAAAAAAAACAAAAAACTCCTACAAATCCGAAAAAACCCACAAAAGTATCTCTTCTTCCCTCTCCTTACCACTACCGCATTCCCACGCTTAAACTAGAAACAAACAAAAACATGAAAGAAATATACGCGAACGACAGCTGCAATAGTAAAAACACACAAAACACATACCGAAAATACATGTAGAGCGAAAGAATGTTTAAAGAATTTTTTTCTAGTTGCTTTGTTTGGTGTGATGTTAGTAGTACTCAGTAGAAAAGAGAGAAAACAAGCCAAATTTTAAATACCCTCCACATCGACATACAAACGGTGGACGTGGCAAGTACATGATTACGTCATAAAATAGGTTGTATCATAAATATATTATGTGTCAGCTTATAAATTGAGTTTTACCCTGAATACGTTGTTTTGTGAATTGTGGACGCATTTGTTATCATACCACGCCCATTTTTGGCACATCGGTGGGCAAGGTAATTATAAATTTCCCATTCTTAATTTCAAGTTCATAGGCAAATTTTTGTGGTTAATAAATAGACTTTTGTTGATTTTGGGCGTAGCTCTTGACCGATTTTGTCCAATTTAAATTGCGATCTGCGTGCAAAAAAAGTGTCTGCCACATATCTAGATCGATTCAGTTGTTGATGCTGATCAAGAATATATATACTTTTTTCGTTTACTGACACCTTCTTTTGGATGTCGGGTGCAAATGTAATGATAAACTAACCCCTCATCTATAAACTAAAGGGTATAAAAACGGGTAACAATTTTGAAGGGAGAAGGCTTATATATAAATATATATAAATGTGTATATGCACATGCACCCACATAACCGAGATATATTGTACATTTTATCACTCCTTTCAATGGTTTTTACAATTCAATCTAATCAACTTTCTAAGCGATACAATATTCTACTTGAACACATTCATACAATTACCTGGAAGTATTTCGAATTTGTTGGTTGTGGCAGCTAGATACTGAACTGAAATTAGGTTTAAAATAGTTTCGTTTTCCGCAACATTTCCTTTTTACATAAACGAAATGTTTTAAAAATGGTTAAAAGAGGGGATTTTTTAACAGGCTTTTAACAAAATGTTATCTTTTCAATGGTCCTCTTATTCTCCTTCTTTAATAGTCGACATTAACTTCTAAAGCGTTTCTTTTATTACTATTTGTGAAGAAGAAACAATAGTTTCCTTGATGATATGGGAAGACGAATCCCATGAGGTTTCATCAGACACTGTAACGATTATTTTTGATGATTGAAAAGTGAATCTCGCAGCTGAAATACTTGAAAATGTATATATATATATTTTATATTTCAGAACTTGTCCCTTCTGAAAAGGAAATGAGTAATTATTCCATAAGGATACAAATTATAGCAAACAGACTCAGATAGACCCGGCTAGACAGACCTAGACTATAGTAAACCCTTTTACACAAATGAAATTTTGTTTTGTGTTATTATTTATTTATATAAATAATTGGTTATTGATTTATTCTTGTCTCTCTTGTTTTATTTCTTTTCAGGTAAGCACTCTAATTGTTATGCATATTTGAAGAAATATTTAATCGAACACAGGCTTGTATGTGCGTATGTGAGCCAATGTCTGTCATAAAGTAATTTCCGGTTGATTGGCAGTTTACTCAGCTGATGATTTTCTCAAATACCATAATTGCAACATAGGTACCTATATATGTACATACATTCTCATCATAACACTTATACCAGAAAGGTCACTACTACCCAGTATTGTGTCCTTTTTATGCTTATTCATCACGTTGATTATATTATTTTGAACTATTATTTTAATTTTTTTTTAATGTCTGTCTCTTTCATTTCGTTTTTTCAATTGTAATAGTTCTCCCAGCCTTTTTCCGTCTTCTCCTTCATAATTTATGCTATTTTTTCTGATGATTTTAATAAGAATTTTTTATGTGACAGAGATGAGAAAAAACTTCTCAAGTTGTTGGTGTTTTCTGTTTAATATTATTATTTATGTGTTTTTTCTTGTTTGAAATGTATGCTAATTGAAAACTATTATTTATGGGCTGTTAACTGAAGGATGAAACATTTTATTAATTAGTGCTAAAAAATAAAGAAACGAAGATAAAAAAATTCAAATCCAAAGACAGAGAACGCATGAGTGGAGATGAAGTCAGGTGTTTAACGTGTGTTCCTGCCGTGGAGGCTTAATCACACGGCATCTCAAGCCGATGCTCAGATGCAGGGGAAAGATATGCGCTTCCCAACGCACCGTAAAGTACCAAATCTAGGAGCCATATTGTAAAAATATGGGCTCCACTCCTTGGTGGAGAGGGGACAACCTATTCTCACCCCGTTAGGGGAAAACCACAACCACCACGATGCTCCCACAAGGGGGCCTTCCCATAATGCTAGCAGGGGCTCTAGCATCCCGTGGTACCAGCAATAGGTTCCTGGGTCGAACCGCGTATTCCACTAATAGGAATACTACCAGTGTAAGACGCATGAGTGGAGATGGATAAAAACGATCAAAGCAAGGGCGGAAAGGTAAAAAAATCGGAACAACATTTAAGAAGAGTAAATAGACATAAATGGACAAGCGCCAGTCGACGAAAAAACAAATAAATGAAATATATAAATAGACAGAAGCACAGAAAAACGTTAAAACGAAAAGAGACGACAACTGAAAGATAGAACGACATAAGACAGAAAAATATTTAGATGACCCCAAAGCCCAGAAATATTTTCCAGAGATTCCAATATCTAAATGTCACTTAGTCTGATATGTCCGTTTGTCCCTCTTTCGAACACAATTAATTCCTATTCATAAATTTTCTTTTTCCTTTAATTTGCTTCTGCCACATACATACAATTATTTTATAAACAATTTATGTTCAATATCAATGCAATTGTATTTTGTTCCTAATTTAATTTCCTCTATCCCGGGTAAGACCACAATAAGTGTTTATTTGTTGCCAAAACCTTCCTCAGGGCTATTCAAACAATTGCAAAACAATTTGTTGATTTTATTCCTACACGTTCTGTTTTGTTTGTCCTTTCTTTCTTTCTGACAGTTTCAATGTGTGTTTCTCACTTAAACTTAAAACCTAAAAATCATTCATTTAAAGTTGTGTTGAGTGCTCTGTACGTTTGGATTCCGAATGAGGATTAATTCGGTTTTGAGTTTTTAAAATTCTTAGATTGAAATTTAAAATTTTTTTATATTTGTGTGTATACAGACTGACAGACTCTTGTGTTCTACATGAAATTTATTTATTTGCCATGTAGAGCAATTCAACTATTTCACCTCTAGTGTCCAGCAGCCAAAGTATAATTTTCAAAATTCACTTTCTATTACGATGTTTTTGTTACATTAAATGAAAAAAATCACTTTACAACCACACAACACAGCCACAGATTAAACTGTACAACTATATTTTATTCGCATGTTAGCGACCATGTAATTATAAGTCCTGTTTTGAACTAAAGATTACATTTACACACACTAATGCAAGAGTGTTCACAGGCATTACGCGTGCATAATATACATATTTACAATCATAATTGTGTTAATCCCCGACCACATACAACAAAATTTGGTCTCACCGGTTTCACAAACATTAAAATCCTTTATAAACCACTCATTTGTAATATAAACTAGTAGTCATTTGCAATCGTATCTATATATACACATAAATATTCATAAATTTAAAATGTATAAATTGTAAGCGTGTGTGCGGTTAAAATTTACAAATTTTATACAAATTCATTCTGTGAATAATTGTGTTGATGGCCAACAGGAGACTGACCATAACTGTGGTCAAGTGGTTATGGGCTCAACATATTACCATTGAAATATATCTTTTATATTAAATATATGATTCATCCTTGCAGGGTGTTCGGGATAAATTTGACAGTTTTGTAAGGAAAAAGAAAAATTTTTTTTTTGTATCTATTAAATTTAATGAATTGACCAAAACCATTGCAGGCAGAGTTAATTACCATACTACCAACAAGATTCACTCAAAATAACCACCATTAGCGATCGATCACAGCTTCAATCCTGCTTCGGTACCTCAAACAGGCTGTTGCTACAGTCTCCCTAGGAAGAGCCGCAAAAACTGTTTTAATTTTATCCATTAACTGGGCTTTTGTATTAGTACGATTGGTGTCTTTTTCAACTGCGCCCCATACAAAATAATGTGGGGAGTTTGGAGGCCAAACATTTGGACTGATGAAGTCGTAGAAATTTTCAGACAACCATTTTTGACTTTTCCCACAGGTGTGGCAAGGGGCCGAATCATGCTACCATACATACGGCCCACCATTGGCTACCCTTGTTATCCAGAGTTTGACTGTTCAACACCTCTTCCTGCATATTTGCAAGGAATTCTGCTGTACGAACGCAATCAGATCGTCTGCTAGGAATCTTTCTTCTTGCTACATCCTCGCAGTCACTATTGCAAGTGTCTAGTTCATGCCTGATTGTTTTTACTGTATTCAAGGAGCTATCCATCCTTTCTGACATCTTGTATATGAATGAGGAAGGGTCCAAACTTTTAAATGATAAGTAGTGTGTTTTAATACACTAAGAAATATAATTAATTAATAATATGTCAAATTTATCCTGAACACCCTGTATATCATATGTATGTTATCAAAGATATTTTTGGGATTTGACAAATTTTGCATTAGTACCATTCTAATTATAATGCTAAGTGGTTAATACCAGAGTACAAGAGTGACAATTGCAAATTTCGGAATCAATACTAAGTATATAGGGTGTAATAATGGTTAAATTATAATATTGTTGTTATATTATTCAGTACTTTTTTTGGCAGTTATGATCTAGTAAATAAAATCAAGTAAGAAAACTAAAGAAGAAAAATAACACATTTTGTCTATACCCTATCTTACGTCGAGGATATAAAAATAAATGGAAATATAAAGTTGAATATAAATTATTATCTAGAATGTATTTACCTTATTATAACTTTTTTTTTTGTGGGTATTTTTGTATATTTTTCTGATTGGTTGTTTGTTTTTTCATTTTATTTATAAATCTGTATATTTTTGTTTTGTATTAAATTTATCTGTTGTTGTTGTTGTTGTTGTTGTGTTGACCACAATTTCAAGTGGTTACGTTTTTGACACATTGCATGCAATTTAATTATAAATGCAAAAATATTAATTTATTATTATCAGTAATGCAATAGGTGGTAGTTTGTAATTTTTCATATTAACACAAAAAGTATTTAAACTGAACAGAAAAATAAGATAAAGCAATAAACAAAAAGCAATTGATTACAAAAAGAAAAATAAATAAACAGAAGAATGCGTAATAAATAATTGCTTTCAGCCAAAATTGTTTTTAAAAAAATTACCAAAAAACTGATAAAACTTGCATATCCACTCAAATTGTACATAAAATTTTGAAGCATTTATTGAGAAAAAAAAACAACAACTGAAAATGACAATTATTTTCCATTGAAAAGCATAAAACAATCATTGATATGATCTCTCCTTTAAATAAATCTATTTTAATAGCCAAAGGTTATTATATATAAAACATCACTTTTTAAACTCTCTTGAACACAATGTACACACACCATACACATACTCATATACATGTGTATATTAATAAATCAACAAAAATACACTTTTTTTCAACTTAATTTCAAAAATTATCATCGCAACTCTTTTTAATGTTAGTTTGTGTATTGACATTTTTAATTGCATTTATTAGCTGGCATGTACGCTCAGCGCACCATTGTGAGTATCACTTACTCCCACATATATTTTCTGTCTCTCTCTCTCTTTCTTCTGAAGTAATACCAATAAGAAAATCTATGGCATCCATTTCTCGTTCTTTGAAATGAATAAATCTCTATCTCTAACGCAAATTTAAAAAACTAAACTAAATTACACCTAAGTCACATCTTAAATACCCTTCACCTACCTCCACATACAAACGGTGGACGTTGCGAGTATATGATTACGCTCTCTAATAGTTTTCGTAGTACGCATCTGCTTGCAAGTCACGGATATGCCCACATCGTCTCAGTTTTTGATACAGATCAAGTATATGTATACTATATGTAAAAGCCTCCATCTAGTTATTACAAACTATCGCAGATGTAGAGGGTATTTAAGATTTGGTCTAAATCGAATTTAGTTTTCTTACTTGTTAACTTATAACCCCCATGAACTATTTAAATAAATACGAGTAAGAATTTTTAGGCCATCATTATATGTTGATAAGTAATTTACTCAATATTTTGATATGTACCTTCTTCTTCATCTCTTCATTTAATTTAAATTTTTCAAATTGTTTATACCAGTCCTCTGCATGCAAGTACTTATTTCACGCATTAAATTTTCACTTTTCTGCATAATTTATTATTGGTATTGGCTCTTAACACACTTTAAAACATTTCAAGAATTATTTATTATTGATTTCAATTTATATTGAATTATAGGGGTTTTATGTATGTACATTGTCATTGTCTATGTCTTTCTTTGTTCTTTGAATGTCTTCTTAACTCTTAATCAATAGCACTGCAGGCTTAATTTATTTTTAGTGATTTATTTGTATGCTTTTCTTCGGAAAACCATTTCTTTTTAACAACTTCTTCTTCTTCTTCTTTTTGTCTTCCGTTTGTCCTATTATATCGTTATTTATGTTCACTTCTATTCTAATTCGTATTTGGCTTTTCTATATTGCTTTAGTTATTTGTGTGGTTGTCGTACATTGAACCATTGAAACACAATTTGAATCGCATTGTGTTATCTTGCGATGACCAGACTTTTATAAATCTCATATGTTTTGCTAATTCTTTCTCTCTCTCTCTCTCTCTCTCTTTGTTCACTTTTCCAGCCAATGTTCAATTTTGTTGACTTTACTAGTGGTTACAATTTACTCTATAATACGTAAATTCACAAACTAAAGTGTAGGTACTGCAAGATTCTATATTATAGAAAATATCAATAGAAAACTCTATATTCCGATTTTGTTTAGAAACGAATGAACTTTGAAAATACATGAATAATTTTTTAATATTGAATGTATTACAAGATTTTTGGAGACACTCCACTTTCTCTATTCCAACATTATAACTGAAATGATTTTTCAAGACAAACACTTGAGTGTCGTTTGCTAGCTGTTTTCTATTTGGTTTTCCTCTCTTCTGTTCTGTGGTCTTGATGACGGAAATGCATGCCGTCTGTTATTTGTCATTCGTTTGCAGTTTGCATTGTGTGCCAAGTGATTTTCTTCTTAAAGCGATGGCATCACTTCCGGTAGCATGTTAATGGCAGTTATTGTTTTTCTGTTTTTTTGTTTTTTTGTTGTTGTTTATAAGCAAAACGAAAATTTATTATCAACAATTGGAATTATATAAGACTTTGAGGGTTAATGCTGATGGTATTATATATAGTGTAATATTGTAGTAGAATGTGGTAGTTGGCTTCACATCCTTTACATCTGCTACTAATATTCACGCAACATCCTCGGCTGGGTATTTTGTTTGAGAATGTTTTCTAAAAAGAGGAAGCAAGAGAAGGTTTTTTTTTTAACAATTTATAGGTTTTGGCTATAAGGAAGCCAAGTAATACGCTAAAAACATTAGATACTCAAAAAAATCAATCTGAGTAGTGGGAATTTAGTATAATAAATACATTTATAAATGAAATTTTGTTAAGAGTTGAGAGTTACGTCCTACTGTCTTATGCTTATAAACTTGCTTACTTTCTGAATAAAAGCCCAAGAAATTAGGTCCATATGCATAGATCTTATAGATAAAAGATCATCTCCTGCACCACTTGTAGAAAAGGGTATATTAAGTTTGTGCGAATGGTCGATCCATTCAAAATCAAAGTCTGAATCGAATTAGCCATGCCCGTCTTTGTTGGCGTTTTCGTAAAAACGTCATTGTACTTCATCGTACATACATTCGATTATCAATATCCAAACTAGTGCATATGAAAAATTCTATAATCATGAATATATAAAATATAATCCAAATCATATTGGCTGAGATGAACGATTTAATCGAAAAATGAAAAGTTTGTGACAAAACTATATCAACAACAACAACAACAACAATTTGAATGTAGCATAAACACAGCTTATAATTAATACTTTGACCAAAGTGTTAATTTTCACATATTCACCCAACGTGCTCATATTCTGGAGCGTGTGTGTATATTTAGGCATACACGCTAATCATTTTCAGTTAAAATCAAATTTGCTAAATAGATACACTTTAATTATAGTCATATGTGTACATGATAACAATTTATATACATACATACACTCTCTCGATGGGACGAGCATGTATTTTTATAATAATAATGATAATGAAAATTTCCCATTTCACAACAAGCGAGGAACTAACCAACCAACCAACCCAGCTATACAATCAACTAATTTACAATTTTATTTTTAACTTATTGTAATATTGAATAAAATGAAATATATTGCATATGTATGTAATCATGAGTTTAAACGTATAATAAATGTGTACAATTTTATTTATTATCACATATTATGTATAATCGTTTATAAAATAGTTGATGGAGAATTATTTAAAATCCAATATATACAACAACTATAATAAATTTTTAATATATTTTGTACATTTATTAATATGTATGTAATTGCAAACATTCCATCAAATTAAAATGTTTCATTTATATCTAATAACTCGCTTGGAAGGATGGCGTTTTGTTACGAGTACAATAAAATCTGTGTGCTGTGTATGCGTTGAGTGCTTATGGCAAATGCTAATCAAAGTTATTATTACAATCAGTCATCAAATATTCTACCCAGGATTTTAATAGTAATAAATTTTTATATATTTTCTATTAATTGGAACCTACCCAACGAAATTATAGTAGTTTTTGTCTGAATGTCCGTCCATCCAATTGCCTTTCTATTGTTTTAAAGTGTAATAATAACAAATCAAAACTATTAAAAACAAGTATGGAAACTAAATTTGGCTTAAACCAAAACTTAAATAGCCTCTACATGTACAGTAGTGGGTGTGGCAGGTACATGATTACGCTCTCTAATAGGATATGTCGATAGGAGACACGCTCACAATCAATAAAAATCTATATATATGCCACAAAAATTGACATATGGTACACATATTTATATAGTTTTCCCATCCACTGATGTGCCAAAAATGTGCGTGGTCGAATAACAGACGTGCCCACAAGTTACAGAAAAGCATACTGTACGTAAAACTCGACTTGCAAGCTGATGCGTAATACGTACACCATTAGGGGGCGTAATCACATACCTGCCATGCCCATCTTTTGTACGTAGATGTTTAGAGTATTTAAGAGTTCGAGGTTCGATCTGGCCAAATATAGAATACATATACAAAAGAAAATTTTTCTCAAAATCTATATACACAAAATATAACATCTTTAGATATTTTTACTCTCTTATTTTTTTTTCTTTCATTCTTACTATGATTGTATGTTTACCATACATTGTATGTTTACCGTGTCTTGTGAGCATTACTTTAAAATATAATAATTTTATGTAAATAGTTTGTTATAATATTTCTACTATTTTTTTCGAATACGTAAACAGGTGAAAATGTAATCACCATTTTTCCATAGTAAACCGGAAATTATAAAAAGATTTGCGTGCAACTTACAATATTTTGTTGGTTTGCATTGTACTCCAACCTTAACCCCATCCACCATATAATTTCCATAAATGTTTACCGTTGCGATGACAATAACCAATCCAATCCGAATATTTTTAAAGAAATGCCTTTATGTGTGTATGTGTCATAAAAATGTGCTCTTACGCATATTCACACAATAAGCATACGTGTACACATACACATGCAAACATTGTAGAATGTATAGACGTGCTTTTGCAAAAAATTGGCTTACATTTAACATAATGTTTATAAGCCACGGTAAATTGTAAATGGTTGCTTCTCTCGTTCTCCGCTGGATGTTGTCTGAAGTTATAAAAGGATACTCTAACAAATACTGTACATAATAATAATAATAATAATAATAACAACAATGGTTATATATTCTGGCAAAGTACAAAACACAAAAATGAGAGAAAAATAACACATAATATAATATAAATATTGTATTTTAAGTATATAGACTATGCACATAAGGGTGTATATGCTTCCATATATATTGCAATCCTAGATATTTTGTACGTTTGTCAACTGCAGCAACATTTTTCTACCTTTTTTACCTTTTTCTACCCTCTACGTAAGATGGAGAGTATACCCAGTTTTTATCTCGTATGCAATTACAAACTATTTGTATACTTGATCAGAATCAATCTAGCCGTGTCAGTTCTTGTGGCGTTGTGTTCATGTGTCTGTCGGTATTTTGTACAAACATTTATAATTTTTGTCATGTCCATAATCGATAAAATCTATCTTAAGCCACAACACTCTTCACATACTAACTACATTTGGTGCAGTAGTCGATTGTTGAGACTAAATAGAACACTTAATTGGGTGGACTTCAGAAGGAGCCAATATGGATTTTATCCTTTATGCTTGTAAAACTAATAAGTTGTAGGGTATCTAATTGTTCGGGTTCGAACTACTACAATGTTTTCACTTTAGTTTTCCTTTTATATAAAAAATACTAACTACATATCTGTCTTGTTTATGCGGGTTGTTGTGGCTTGCTGTTGCTCTTTGTGTTATTAGCGTTTTTTATCTGTTACATATTCCAACATTTACGCACACACACCACATATACACAAAAATACAACCTGATAACCTGTGTGTTTGTTAGATTGCTGGTTTATTGTATGTGTGTTTGTGTGTGCCTTAGTTGATGTTGTTCATAACATTAGCTGTTGTTGGTGTTGGTATTTTATTTTATTTTCGTATTATTTGTTAGTTGTTAGGATTTTAGCATAACATTTCAAATATTTATCATTATTTCAAAGTATGGCTGACTGACTAGCTGTAGCATTAAAGATTTTCCTTTTTATATATGTAGCATAAACATATACAATATTTAAGTATTAGGGACGTTCTGTATATGATATAAGTTATTTATATATTTCGAATATATCTAGATACCAGGAAATATTATTTTGTTCCACTTAACTAGAGATGCATAATGGAAACAACAACTTTTTCAGATATTTCTTAAATATATTTATATATATGTGTATATATGTATATTTATTCTGTATTAGGATCTTAAACGGAATTCATTTATTTCAAATTCGCGTATTCGTCTGTCAGTCCTTCGGCTGCGGAATTATAAAAAAATTCCAAATACTTCGCAATAAATTCAAAGTTATGTTTTATTCAAATACGAGCTTTGTGAATATATTCAGAATACATTTTGTCAGCTGTAGATTCGGAATAATTTAGCATATTTAGATATAAGAAAGTTAATCAAGGGGCCGCTTTTACCAAATTCGGACCAAGTTAAGTATTGATTACAAGTGAAATAATAAAAAAAGTAGAGTATAAAATAGTACTTCCTTACCAACTATAGCAATTTTCACTTGTTCATATATATGAAACAGTCAAAAGAACAGCGGAAGTGATTGAATTTAACACCAATTCTAACAATTCAACAACCAAAACAAAAAAGCACAACAACAACATTAACTTTTATAATCAGAGATGAAATGAATTTATAAATTCTATAGAAATCAACCAACCAAATAAAAACTTTATATCGTTATATTTTCCAATTTTGCATAAAAAAATGACATGAAAACTAGAGTGGAGGATATAAATAAATTAAACAACAATTGTACAAGAGAAAAAAGGAACAAATTTATATATAAAGAAGAAAATTTAGTTTAAATTAAAAATGTTTTCTGTTTTTTATACCCTCCATATAATACATGGGGTATATTAAGTTTGCCATTCCTTATGGTTGTTCCATCCATCGATGTGCTTAAAATAAGCGTAGTCGCCCACAATTTCTTAAAGCCCATACTCCACCTAAAATTCGACTTGCAAGCTAATACGTAAGTTTTTTTCTTAGTTGTTTTTATACCCTCCACCTTAGGGAAGAGCGTATATTCATTTTGATCATCCGTTTGCTTCGGAGATCCCACAAACCATATATATTCTTAATCGGCTTGAAAAGAGAAATCGTTTGAGACATGTCCGTCCGTATGTCCGTCTGTTGTTGGCACTCTCACGGTCGTAATTTTTGAGATATCAAATTGAAACTTGGCACACTTATTTTTAGTTTAATTTCGCTGTTCCGTATTGAAATTGGGCAAAAAAGAGACACGCCCACAATAAACGAAAATCTCAACATACCTCGAAAAAATTGTATCCTTAAAAAATTATATATCGCACAATACTATGCCTATCAAGTTGAAATTTGGTATATATATAGGTGGAACCATTATCCAACACTGTGCCAAAAATGGGCGTGATTGAATAACGCAAACCCCTATAATTAAAAAACACTATTTGCGTAAGTACATGAAATACATAAATATGGCAATAGGAGCTTATTTTTTAGGGGATTATAAAAGGTGGAGGGTATTTAAGCTTCGGTTTTAACCGAACTTTTCTATCTTGTTTCTATGAACAACCATTTCATTGCAACTGGAGTTCCTATTACTGTACTATGAAGCTATATACATATGTGTAACTAAATAGATGTTTTATAAAATTACTTTTCTAACAAAATCAGGAGGACAGGTGTAGTTTTTCATAAATGTGAATTAATATTTATATTAAACAGATTTTTATTATGTATTAAAATTCTTCCCTTAAAAAAAAAAGCATGCCCTATATTCATCTGGGCTTTAATGATGCGAGGGTTGTGGAAATTATTAAAATAAATATTTTATAAATTTTAAATGAATGTATGTGGAGTATGTACTAGATTATATACAATTTTTACAATTACAAAAAACAAAAAAAATTACCAAAATTCATTAAAAATATTATACCCTCCCCACCATAGTGTATCCAGATTTATTCTTGTTTTTTCGGTTAATATTTTTATTATTATTCGCTTAGACCTCAATTTTTTTAAAGTATATACCTAAGATGTGCTTTTTATTTCAGTGCATTCCATTTAATTTCATACATTTTGTTTTGTTTTGGTTTAATCACTCAAAGAGAAACACTTCATGTGCAGTGGATTTCCGATTTTTTAATCTTTTACCTCACCGATTTTATTTATGTTTATTATAACTACTACTGTCCGATATTATTGGTGTTATCGTTTACTATACAAACCACACGTTTATATACATAGTGCAGTCATGCGTACATTAAAAAATATCAAATATAAGAAAGGAAAATGTTACAGACCTTCAAGTATAACTATTTAGTATTCTATATAAAAATTCTACTTTTTGAGAAACAATTCTCTAAGAGAGTCTCCAAAAATTGCCCGAATAGGTTAGGTTCCTACTTAAGTTCAGCGTAATCGCCAAATTGCCGCTTTCACAATTGAGGCCTTTAACGAAATTATCGTAAAAATATTGTAAATATCTTAAAAACCGTCACCTAGTTGGTGTACGGTGATAGAAAAGTCAATTCAGAAAGTAATTGTCCTAATTGTGCAACGAACAATTTTATAAATGTGAAACTAAACCAAGTAGATGTACATGAAATTGTATATACAATATATAAATATAATATATGTATATTTTAAACGTACCGACTTTATCATATAACATATAATCGAAGCAGTTTAATCCAATTGTTTTGTTAATAATAAACTATTACATGCTGAGTGAATGTAAATATCTACTCACCGTCTCTGCGTATGTTAAATATTTTAACAATGTAGTCAGTCTCACCCACTGAATGGCCTGAAAGAAGTTAATATAAATTCATATATATTGTGCGTATGTTTATATATTTTGTTGTTGTATTTTAAGTGATTTTTGTTGTTAAATTATTTAACGTATTAATAAAATTTCACCCCTCACTATAGAGTTAATCGATTTGAATGAATGATTATAATAATAAGTAAACAAGTATTAATTTAATTTTATATATATTATGTATTTAATGTTAATTTCTCCTTTTCCATAAGCTCCTAAAGACATTTCCCATAAATGGATGTACAGACCACAAGTTAAAGGTATTACAGTAGTTTAATTATTAGTGTTTTTCTCAGTTGAATTCTCTTTTGGTTGTGAGCTATCCATCAATCTTTGTTAGACTATGAGTTTGACATACTTACTGTGTAAAATGTTGTTATTACTTTATGATAATTTATGTACTTTATATGAAATTATTATTTCATATTATAATTAAATCAACACTTTAACGAACAAAGTATGAAGAGTGGTATTGTATCATTTAACTTTCTACTCATATGCATTCTAAATAAAATATATTATGTAGAGTATCGTACCGTAAATGTGGTTATTTGCTTTCTAATGGAGTATATTAAGATTTTGTGGTATTTTCAGTATTATTTGTGGTCTTTTATGATATATATTTTCAGTATATTTCGTGTACTATATAAAACTGTATATATTCGTTGTGTGTTTTGCCAAAATTTCTATGGTACTTCAAGAGAGTTGGTACTTTTGATCTTATTTGCAGTTGCTCACATATTTAGGTATTAATTAGATTTGATATTAATTTGATTACGTTTCAGAAACTTATTTAGGGGAAGAACTGAATTCAAGTTGTTTTTCCTGTGGAAATCAAACAAACATGCAATGTTTGTTGTTTAATTAATATAAACCAAGAAGTAGGCTACAAATTAAATCTCTGCATAAATAGAGATATCGTTTCTAATTGAGGTTTCTTAAATTACTTATGTTTTCTAATAAAAATGAGATTTAATAACAAACATTTAAAAAAAGAATAAAAAACTGTTTCTTCTCAAAACTTGGCTTTTGCTCTTTTTATTTAGAGTTATCTATCGCAGCATTAAGCTTCTTATCAAATTTGTTTCTTATGTATGTATGTATGTATGTATGTATGTATGTTTTCTATCAAAAGCTGATGTTTTCTATCAAAAGCTAAAGAGATTCTTTATTTTACAAAAGTTCTTGCGCTATGTTATGGTTAACTTGGGAAAAGTTTTAAGTGAAAACAAGCTTAAGGCAATTATTGGATATCCATCTCCCACATTTATACAAACCTTGTAAGCGTGGCAAGTATTCCTTTAAAGATTTTCGATCAACATCAAAAAACATACAAAATCTAGATGCGATGGAAATTTTTCATTGAATAGAACAAGCAGACAGACACACGAATTGGCGGCTGAAATAATTTTAATTTATTTTCATTTTAAACGTTAAATAAGCATTCAACGGCATTTGCAAGACACATTTCATTTACCTAACGTTTCCCTCTCATGTGTTGAACGGATGATTTATTCTTACAGAGCAACCAGGAAACGTAATATTTAAAAATGTAAAAGAAAGCACGCTACCAATAAATTTCTTTTCCATTAAAAGCAAATAAAAGAAATCTTTTTATAAGAAAATCAAGCCATTTTTTTTAGTTTAAAATGCGTGCAACTTTGTGTCAACAATTCACATTCAAAGATTTTCTTTCGTTTGTTACTTTTCTTTTCATTCATTTCAATTCAATTCATTTCTGCCTTTCATATTAGATTCTCCGACTGATTGTCCGTTTTATTGAATTCATGCGGGAATTTTACTACAGCGGTTTGTGTTGGTGTTGGCAATGAATGCTGAAATGAAACAAAAGAAAGCAAGAAAGAATGAAAATTGAAAAGGTTCTCCTTAATATATCACCCGCTGTAATACCCTTGGCAAAGGTGCACTTTCATATGAGCCTTTTGTTTTTCTCCATATTACAACCGTTAAATTGCACCAACATTAACTCGTCTTTGTGTGGGTGGGCGAACAAAAAGAACAAATGTGAAGCCAACAAAGGAGGAGAAAACTGAAAATCAAACCTACTGTGTAATATGAATATTTACTCAAATATATTGTATAAAAGAAAAGAAAAGTAAATTGGAGAAATTTTATTTAAATTGAGGAATTTCAAAAATTTTATTTTCATCATTTCAATCACTTTCTATTACTTTCCATTTAATTATTTCTTAAGCTGTTTAAGATAAAAAGTGTAACATATTGCATTAGATAAAGCCTACCTTAAGGCTTTATGGAAAAAAACGGAATTTTATTGCCAACCCTTGGGCTCCCGAAAAGACAGAAACCCATCCATCTTCTTCTTATATTCTTCTCGTAAAGAGCGTCTGCTGTTGTAAATTTTTCAAATTTTATGCAAATACGCCATTTTGAGATGTTCTGCTATCTGCTATTTTCCCTACTACGTACTCCCCCAATCTTTATTTATGTCAGAGAATTTGATTTAAACGATAAATGTTACAAAAGTTTCTACTACAACAACGTTCAAAAAAATATGCAAATATTTGATTTATAAAACTGCAAAACACTTAATGAAGTGTTGTTGAGAATGGATGTTAAAAAACACGTGCTTTTTTTTATAATATATTTTCTGTTTATCTCTTTTTAAATGTAACTTAAAGCTTAAACAGATTCGCAGTTGCTGTTTTAAGATTAATGAAGATTAGAAAAAAAAATTCCTAACTGATTAAATCATCCTTAATCCGTATATACTTTATCTACCAATTTATTCCATTACATTTTATAC
Source organism: Ornithomya fringillina (assembly GCA_963978525.1). Classification (NCBI taxonomy): domain Eukaryota; kingdom Metazoa; phylum Arthropoda; class Insecta; order Diptera; family Hippoboscidae; genus Ornithomya; species Ornithomya fringillina. Next base: position 10,912,344 of record OZ021694.1, read on the forward strand.
ACAATGCGTTAGTTTTTTATCTATACTAATATTAGAAAGAGGAAAGATTTGTATTTTTGTATGTAACGAGTAAACTCAAAAACTACTGGACCGATTTCAAAAATATTTTCGCTATTAGAAAGCTACATTATCACTGAGTAACATAGGCTATATTTATTGCCAAAAATTGTTGGGGATTCCTGGACATTCCTACTATTACTAACCCAAGGTGTAAAAAAATTAGTCATAAAATATCTTTCATCGAATACGCTGCGGAAAGTATTGATGTTAAAACAAAAAAATGTTCTACAATATTATAGAACATATCAATATCTGCAAAAAACTTCGCGAAACCATATGTCCAACTATTGTACTTATGTCACTATAACCCCTTTTTATACCCACCATTGATAGTAATATTGCCAATTAAGAAATTAAGTATTCACAATAAGTATTTCACAATATTTAAATAGTAGGCAAATCTGAAATCTAACAACGGCATGTGTGGATACCACTCCAGATGCATCACTAAATTCTGGAGAGGATTTTGGGCATAGGCAACACATTATCTCGCGAGATAACCGGATTCCACGCAGGTGAAGCCGCGAATAACAGCTAGTTTGTTCATATTTTTATAAACATTTCTGATAAATTATATATTTATATTTATTGACGGTGACAGGGAATACCAAAATGTGTGGTTTGGTTCGGTATAGAAAATATATTTTGCACTAAAAGTCAATATGATGAGTTTACAAATTTTCCAAAAATTTTTAAATATATTATATATGTTGATAGGTATACTTTATATTATAACATTTGCGAGAGAGAGATACTTTCTGTACTTTTTTATAGTTTGAAAACATTTTAAACAAAGGTTATCAGATTTTATTTTTATACTCTTCTGTTAATAGGGGAGGGGTTCTGAGTTTGTCATTCCATTTGTATTAAACAAAAGAAGGCTTTAAAATTAAAAGATATAATCTTGATCAGATATTATTAATCTTGGTTTTGTTGTTTGTTTAATGTTGCTTCAACTCTTACCGTTGTTTTGTGGTGTTGTCTTAATAGTGTTGCAAAAAATACCGACAACCCTATCAATTAATGTATAGATGGAATTACTCAAATGAGAAATTCACACAAATGAGCGGCAGTAGGAAAAACCATCAGAAGAATAACAATAATTTTAAGCCTGGTTGCTTTTCATATTTCAGTTGGACATATATCGCACATATATGTGTGACAGACACCCCATTCAGTTGGGTTATGGCTTTTTTTATGGTAAGTATTATGTAGAAAAGAAAACAGATAGAAAAGCAATTTTAACCATATTTTCAAACATCAAGCTTGAAAAAGCCAATTTGTTACCGAACGAAATATACACACATACATATAAACGCAGACTAAAGCAATTATATTTAACTTTATCTATATTCAACGATATGTTTTGTTTCTGCTTCTGCTTTTGCATGCTGCATACAAAACAAATTTTCGCAAAAGAGTAAAAGTTCTATGAAACATAGACAAAACGTTCACATCACAGTTCAGTTCAGTTCAGTTCGGTAACAATTTCTTGTTATTTACAAGTGTCATGACTACGTGACAGCGGTAGCAAATGTCAAACAAAATGTCATTTACCCAGACTCACTGTCGTTACAATTCAATGCAATTTGTTGTTGTTATTGTTATATACTTGTTTATGCGTGCATTTGTAGCAATAAATAAGTTCACTTGAGTATTGTGTAAAATCCCGCCAAAAATATATTGTAACTCATTCGAAACTAGAAATTGAAAAAGTGATTTCGAAAAATGTACACCCAGTTGTAGCGCCCTATTATCTTCACTTTTCCCTATTGTTGTATTGTAACATAAAATTTTGTGGTTTACGTTTCATTGCGTCATTGGTACACAAAACAGCTGTCGTTTTGTCTGCTTTATAAGTGTTGAGTCAAAAAGCATACATTTGTTAGGAATTTTTAATAAAAACTTCTCATTCGCTACTCTCATGTATGCAATATTTCCTCTGTGGTTAGTTAGTTATATGTGTGCGTGGGGTGATTTTTGATTGAAAGGCAATTTTTGTACATTTTGCGGTATATGTCGATAAAGTATAGTTACAGTCGGCGACATCATGACAAATTTGTGGCATCTTAAACAATTGATTTCTCCCCCACGACTGTACAAATGTCTGATAGAAAAATAATTCCAAATTTTTTTAGATAAGTTAGCAAAATTCACAAAACATTAAAATGCAGAGTAATTTATTAAAAATTTATATAAAAAATTTAAAAAATTTTAAATATTTAGAATTTTTATTGTCCACTAGGATTAAATCAACATAAGCTGATACAGTGGGCCGATTCAATTGAAATTTACACTGTTGTATATCTTTGTCTAGAACTACAATATGGCATCAAAATATGTGTGCGGCCCCTGAGACGTCGGAACATATACTCTGTAGCAATCGTAGTTCCAGGAGAAACAGACGTCGCATTAAAAAGTTTATGACAAAACCAGAGGAAATCTGCTGCTCTGAGCCCAGGAAAGTGTTGTGCTATTTTAAAAGCCTACGACTCCTGAGCTAAGGGCACGGGTCGCAGTTAATAATAATAATAATAGTTAATTTACAATCTTTAATAGTCCAATAAGCTCACCTCTCTTTCTCACGCACTAATTCTCTCTATTACATTATAAGAAAATTTATGTTATTAATATAGTTTTTGTTACAAAATTTATTTAAAAGAGTGAAAATGAAAAAATTTAATAGTGATAAACTCCTTCTTTCTTAAGTCTATGAGAATCAAAATACAGGATTTCAACCAGCAGAGAGAGCTATGGTAGATGCAGACCTACGACCAAACGTAAAAAGTAAGAAAAAAAACGATAATTTTATTAAACACTTAGGAAACTTGGTCCGGTAACAAAACATTTTTCTTGTATATTTTATGTTGTAATGAAAATCATGGTTTCTCCTAAAGTACTCGCACCAGTATTAAAATTCATAAATTAGGATAGAGAGAGAGAGACAGGTAGTTACTAATACTTTACCTTATGATTACATACTTTTTTGAATAACATGAAAAAGCATATGATTACAGTTCATGGATAATAATAATACATTGGGTCATAGAGAGAGTGAGAGAGTTGAAAGAAGGTGCTTACTCTTTAATTAATATTGTGTATATATCTACCAGAGAGAATTATTTAAGACAAAAATGTTTTCCAATAATTATAAAATGTTTCATACAAAAAAAGTTTTTACATATGAATAATTTGTATTTTGGAAATTTTTAAAAAAATTTTTACATACTCGTATACTATATTTATAGTGTGTAGTTTTCTTCAAAGTAATTTAGTGAAAAATAACTAACTTTTAATTAAGTTAAACATTACGTAGAGATGTGGTCACATCAGTTCGGATTTTGAATTGATTAAGAGTTCCTGGCGTCTCCTTGTAGGAGTTCTGAATGGAATAAATAATGTATTATAACCCCTACCATACATGAATAATTATAACGCATTTTTTGTTCGTGTAAGTTTGATCATCTATAAAAACACATTTTCTATGCGTATGAGTAATAAAAGTTTCTACAATATTATGTAGAAAAAAAAAATATTTTCAATTTTTGTTAAAACCATGAAAGAACAGGCGACGGCACCCCACAACACCCTATTTCTTAACAAGTGAAGTGCAACACTAGCATGCAACTCATAAGGTTTAAAACTCAAATACAATTTTTTGTATATTGTTCATAATTTGTTGTGCTCAGGTTGTCATAAAGTTTTTGAGGCTTTTTATATAAGCAAATGTGCTGGGTAAGAGAGAAACTTGCTTGTGATGCTGGTTCTGGTTGGTTAGAAATAATATTTATGTTTATGGAAAAAATTCATAGCAAATTAATTTTATAATCATTTTTAATTTAACTACTAGAGGAAGTAAGAGCTTTGGTTGCACGATTTGATGATGAAAATGATTTAAAGGTCATACATATATAAGAAGAGAAAAATTGAAAAGTCAACATTTAGTACAGGGTTCCCAATTGGTGGACTTCTGTGCGTAAACTAATTTTTCAAACATATATGTCATGTTTTATGAGTAAGCCTGTTAAAGAATTTCGCACATCCTTACCTCCACTTTCCTATTTTCACATTTACTTTGTGTCTTTGCAGTTGACATTTATAATGATAAACAAGTGAAATGCATTTGGCTTAACGCCCACACATCACTTAGTTAACTTAAAACGACTTAACAGTGACAACATGGAGAGGAAAAGAAAATACATAAACAACAAACTTTCAAGTACATACTGTAGTATATATACTGTGCATTTATAACAACAACAACAATAACAACACACAATAACTATATTTAATGAGCTTAAATAGATGTTGAAAACCACGAAAAGAACTTTTACTGCACAAACACACACTTATACAAATGCACATGTACGTATACATGGTTCTTAAGAGAATGAAAGAGAAAATCTAATAATTTGACGCCAGAGTGAGCATGGAATTAACGCCCACACCCACACCGACCCCCTCTCTGTCACTATTATCACATTTCAGCAAATTTCAATATACACAATGTATGTATGTACGTAAGTGAGGGCTTTTCAAAACATTGTTCTATACTATGTAAAAAGTTATTATCAAGTTGATATACAATTTTCATATACATATAGTTCATTATAGATTTACCAAATATGAGAGGATGTGAGTGCCAGCAATTATGAAATAATTAAAAACTAATTAAGGATTTAGGAAAACAATGACAAAATGCAAACGAGATTATACATATATTAGTACAACAAAACATGTAACCCAAAATCTAAATGCAAACTTTTTACAACAAACAGTAAAATTTTGTTTTAACACATTATCTCTCTCGCGATTTTTTTACAATGATATTTATTATTAATTAAATTAATTTAAAATGCTCACATTTAAAGATTTATAAGATTTGTATTGAGATTAAGCATATTGTAAAATATATTTACGGTTTTTTTTTTTAATCATATAATCTTACTAATGTCCTAGATTTAATTTAGTTGGTCATTCACACTTTTTCCTTTTATATTAATTAGTAAGAGAAGAGTTTAACTTTGCTACGTAAAGTTTTACATAGTCGTGTGTACAGTTTTCATACAATCCTCTTACAATTTTCTTCATAATCTATTTAATTGTGGTATTAGTAGTGGCTTGTCGCGAGTTACTTGTCAACCTTCTTAAAATAAAAGGATACAAACAATATGCAATATGATACAAACGACAATTAAATGTACTCGTTTATTCAATCTAATGACACGGATTTTTAAGATACGTAGAAAACATTTCTCGCTTCTGTTCATTCGTTATATCTTAATAATATTGAAATTCTTTTAAAATTTTCCATTTCCGTTATTGTTTTATACTTTCTTTCGTTGTCTCTCTCTCTCTCTCTTTAGAGAAAACTTTCCAGTTAGTTAAGTAATAAAAACATTGGACACCAACAGTGTTCATTCACTCACCCGATGAGTCAGTCAACGGAACTTCATTTGAATTATATTGTAATACACAGTTACAGACCACTGAGTCCTGTGTGCTATAAAGGTGGTATAAGCGCAGTAAAACTTTTGTAATACTATTTTTATTGACAAAAGACAAAGAAAAAATTACAACACCTTTTTTCCATTTCCCGTTCCATTTTATTTATGCATTTTATGTAAACGACGGTAAAGTTTTTAGAAATAATAAATGTTGAGCTGAATTCCTTTCCTTTTTCTTAGGTGCTTTCTCACATTCATACCAACCAAATTTTGCATTTGCTAATCAGTTTTATTACATTTTCCATTCCACTCTTAATGAGATAAAAATGTAATTATATTGGAATGTAGTTTTGCATAACAATAATTAATAGCCTTCAATCTTTATCTCTTCCTTCTATTGTGTATATGTACTGTTTGCATTTAATTTAATTAAAGAACACTCATACGGCCCGTAGTACAATAATATTCATTTGTTCAATAAATACATACATGTTAAATATTTACTCGTAAATTATACTCAATTACATTAATAAACTTTTCATTTTCTTATTGTATTTTAATTACAATAAAAAAAGCATCTTATATATGAATGATAAATTATTCAATTGATCGGTTTGATTGAATTTATTAATAATAATTAATACACATACATACAATTTAATAATGTTTTTTAATTTGATTACAGCACACATACTATATTTATATCTGTGCGTACATAATTTAATAAAATATTTCTAACGTATTTTTTGGAAGGCATAGTTGTGTTATATCATATCATATCATATAACTACCAGAAGGAAACATCAAAGAGTATGTATGCGCATCATCATATAATTTTTAGTGATTATCAAAACAAATTGACGTGTATTCGTACAAACATGTCAAAGTAGTAAATGAAATAAAATTTATACAATTCTGCTCCTATAAAATTTCTATGCAAAGGAGACAAAGTAGGTTGCCGACCACGCCTACAATTGTAAAAATTAAACAATAATAAAATTACAAATTAAACTTCACACGTATACTAAGACTGTCAGTCCCTCCTTCTTCTTTTGGATTTAAAAAATTAAATTCAATTAAAAAGTTAATGAAATTATAATATTGTACCAGTCTGTTTGCTGAATGCTTTACTGCTTGCATGCGATATTGCGGCCAACATCAACACTAGCCTGAATAAAATAAATTGAAAATACATATATTTTATATTCAAGTAAACAATAGTAATAATATCAATAACAATAACACCAGGTATAGCTTGTTTTCGTTGTGGACAATGACTTTTCGCTCTAAATTGCTTACGGTAAAAGTATTGTGTTCACTGGCAAGTTTATAAGCTGCTGATATATAGCCCATAGCGTACATATCACATACACACACACATGCACATATACAATTTATAGAGAATACATAACAAAACAACAATAACAAAAATGTGTAAAACATGTAGAACACTTTTTTAGGCTTTTATAAACCGGCAAATGAATAAATCATAAAACCAAGGGAGAGTTTTTTTTTTTTTTTTTTTTTGTGTTGAATAAGAAAAAAACCAATATGAAGAAAGAGTGTATGTACATGGAATCAGAAATACTAAACCCTAGAAATACAACAACAAATGATCGAAAAAATGATTTAGTCTCAATCTCTGGTTTTCTCTTTTTTTTTTTTCCTCTACTTCTGAAAAACAAACACCGCAAGTTTATCATTTTTGTTTTACTCTCAATTCACAGCATTGAATCTTAACCCTTACATTTGAAAAAAAAAAAAACTCAAATGATTTACCGACTTCGTCTTTTATTTCTTCTTCACTTTATGGCATTATTTATTTTGAACAGCACAGTTGTAGTTGTAGTTGTTGTTGTTGTTGTTGTTTTTACCACTACTATCTTTTTCTTTTGTTTTATGTTCATTAAATCAACATTTATCAAGACACTATATGAACTCTCTTTGCCTCTAACGTTATTTCAAGCATGAAGCTCTCAAAAAAAGTATTCATGTGACAATTATTGAGAGTATATAACTATTGATTGCCAGAGTAAGGCTTATATATATTGCTGATACTAACCTTGAGAATTTATTGTATTTTATCTTTAGATTATAAAAACCGTAAAACGCAATAGCTTTCGTGAATGGCGAAACACGTAAACGTTATGCACAATATTTCTCGCTACTTATACCTTTCCTTATACCGTGTAGTAATTAAAATTTTTCCCATTCTTTTAAACCCATGAAAAATTTGTGAAGTATAATACTAAAAATCAAGTAAAATTTCATATAACGAGGTGGCCACATAAAGTAACTTGTAACATGTACAAATGAAATAAAATTAATCTCAGATTTAATAGCAATATAAATGTTTATACCATATATAACTTGTGGTAAAGAATATAATCTTATATTAGACACACAAATTTTTTCTTGTTGTTGCTCTTGTTGTTGGTTTTATAAATTTCACGAATGATGCCACATATAATATTAAACGTTGTTGTTGTTGCTACAACCCAGTAAAACACACCATATACTCCATTTTTTTTTTTTTGTGGGAAAACGTGCTCCAGCTGAAAAGAAATTTGATGTCATTTCACATATTGGTGAGTTGGGAAATTTACGAGAACTAGACACTAGCACTATTGCAGTGCGCAGTGAATGTAAATTTGCAAAGACTTAACACTTTCCATTCAACTATCTATCCCATTAAATATATATATGTACATACGTAAAGGCTGCTGCTAGAAAATGTACAGGGTCTGTGTCATAAACTATCTTTAATGCAGGCAACAAAAAGAATACGTACATATATAGGAAGCGGCCATGTTGATTGGTGTGTTATGCGGTGTTTGGTATGCTTAACCATATTTTACTCTTTCAATACATGCCGTGCACACACATACACATAAACATACACATTCAATATTAGACACGTACACACCTAAGCCAAGATTGCAATTTTGAGCATGGTTAACTTTTGTTATATTTACGGAAGTATCGTATCATGACTGCTTTTGTATACCCACCACGTTGTGTCTTCTTTTTGTAACATCCAAATCGAAATTGTAGAAAATAAATATACGCCCATAATTACATTTTTTAAACTTAGTTCAATGACTCCTAAACTAACCTATAAATGATAAACAGCTTGAGTTTCATTATTGTGAAGGTTATCTTAGAAATCCTAGATCCTTACAACCATGCTGTGCTAAACAATCTACTTGTACATATTTACAAAAAAACTTAATTTAGTTTAAGCCGAATCTTAACTAAGCTTCACATGTATATATACAAATGGAAGAGGGCGTGGCTGGCATAATATAGGATAGTATAAGTATTATATATCAATTTACTCCAATTCCATCCTAAATAAGATTTATTATAAATTATGGATCCTACCCTGTCCATGAATGCAAAAAATACAAACATGTTGACCAAATTTCAACTTTATAGCTCATTTTTTATGGCTGATAAATACATACATTCATAGACCTACACAGGTATGAGTGAACAATGCGTATATATGTGAAAAAATATTTTTTTTTTATTTTTGAGGGGAGGTGGAGCAGAGTGGTGATGACTCTTAGTTGTAGGAAATTGCATTCAATCAATTTTATCCCTCATTTCTACTTTATCCAGCCATTCAGTGCCACATGTTTGTATGTTGGTGTTTACGTATTAAATAGTAATTTCACAAATTAATTGCGTGTAAATGTGTTTACATTTTTGATATTCATATACATACACACCTATAAGTATGAACAGAATACAGAATTTTAGATGACTATTAACAGCGATGAGTGAATTTTTCATATTTACAATATATATACATGGGTATGACGTTAATTTATGTGTGTGCGTGAAAGTAAACGTATTGAAAAATTTGATAATACTATTTAGGAAGAGGAAGAAGAAGATTAAATGTCCCAATATATATCATTCCACTGCACCACTATATAAACATATACACATATGCATAACAAATTCATCGATCAATCAAAAGTAAAAATGAGCCAAAGTTATGAAACTAAATCTGGGCTCGGACATGTATTCATTTCTATAATAGTCTGCACCAGCGAAATTTCTAAACCTAAACCCAATTAGGGGAACATATAAATTGGCCGATTTTTCTATAGTCATTGCCGCTTTGTTTTTTTAAAGCAATAATCGAATATGCTTAAATTATCTAAAATAAAATTATAGACATTTCTATTTTGCGTGCCTATTTTTAAGATTGTAGCTAAACCAATTATTGTGAATTATATGTTTTCCGAGTACAAGTAGTAAAACTCAACTGCATTAGCAACTGGTTGCTCTCAAACTTCACATGCGCATTTACAAATTTATACTTTCATATAGTCTCTATGAACTCATTATACAAAGCCATACATATATGTATATGTTGCATATGTATTACATTAATATGTTTTCCTTGTTGTATATGCTTTTTTTTTTTAAATTTCTTTAGCGGCCTGGCCGACTGATGGCCGGGAGACATGTCAGGTGGATTTTTGTCATTTACTTTATGGTAATTTATTTTTACTCACAACTGGAACAGGCCATGGCCTGTCATACCATCACCCACCTTCAATGCCTTCAACTTATCAAATGCAAATGAGAGTGAAAGTAGCTTGTGTAGTTCACGCGAAATTTATATTCACAGTTAATTATGTGATTTTCACTCACTCACTTACTTCACGAATATACTACGCTGACAAGTAAATGAGAAACGGAAAGCCGGAAAATGAGCAGCAGCATAAAATCCCTCCGTGATGTTTGCACATTTGCATTTTGTAAAATTTATTTTTGTAATTTTTTGTTTCGCATTATGATTTAAAAAATTCATACTTGTCAGGGCCGCCATCATGCACAGCTTCTTTCTTTTGGATGTTGTAGTTGTTGTTATTGTAGTTATTGCTTTTCTCTTTTGTGAGGCTTGTTTCATTTTACTGACATGTATACGTGAACGTTAAGGTAGGAGGAAGCCAGAGGGGTATGCGTTATCAATATTGTACGCCCTCTATATAATGAAGTCAGAATCGTGATCGCTAGTATTGTCACTTCTCTTATCAAAGAAAACCCTTACATCGTTGAGCTGATATTTAGACATTGTCACTTTAAACGTATCAGTTTTTCGACTATAATATCAGATGATAATGATTACGGAGAGAAAATATATGAAAGTGAGTGAGAAAATATATTGAGAGATTCAAAATGAGCTTTAGCTATTATTAAAGAACAAACTATTGTTATAGTGTATCGGGTAATGTCATAAAAAACAGCTCTCTTCATAAAAAAAAGGATCTAAGATGTATGGGTATATGGGTAATTTACAGGCTTTAGCGACATTGTACAAAACAGCTACAACAGCATCAATATGTGGCGCAGATTACTTTGGAGGTGTATGTCTGACGGTCTCTGGTAAAGATAAAATATAAGGTTTCTTAACAAACACCAGGGAATTTTCTAAAAGCTTTCTTTAAAAGCAAAGTCTTTGAGATTGCAATAAAGTTTTGGCGATGGTGAAAACAATTTTCTAAATTATGCTTAAAAGCGTTCATGTGAAGGATTTTCTTCAAATATTTGCTATAAAGTATTTAAAGTAAACTTTAAGTGAAACTCAAGATAAGCTGCAAATAACTTATTACTTAAGTTTAACAAAACTTTGCATTTAACTTAATATGTAAGTTTTGTAGAAAAGCTTAAAGTTTTTCTAATGAACTTGAAATAAGTTAACTTTAAGCATCTCAGCTAATAATAAAATAATTTTACCCCTTATAGTTATACAGCAATGATTATTAAAAGCACAAGTTATTATATCAAAATTTTTAGTAAAATAGCTTTTTGTCAAGTATACATCACGCATAAATAGCGTTAGCTATCAGAAAAGCTCTCTCTTTCTGGCTTTGTTGCTTAAAAGCTTATTTCCTTTATTGCCAACCTACTCTCATACTCTATACACATATTTATATTGATTTATTTATTTATTAATCAAAATTCAACTCTTTATAGAAAGCTTTAGTTATTTTTAATTATTCTCAAATGAACATATAAAATGGAGAGCTAAATAAAGCTTCATATAGTCTACAACAAGTAATGCTAAAGCTTTAAAAGTATGCAGAGATGCTGTAATAAATGCTTTAAAATTTGTTGTTGGGTATATAAAACACCTTTCGTTGATAGTTGTAGTACTCTAAAGTTCTCTCAGAGTTTTAATGTGGTTACGGTTAAATATTATTTGTGTTAGGCTGTATCATCACACATTCGATATACAGTTTGAACATGTAAATATTGTTTTGCGTCAACCGAAAAATTTTTGACTTTCTATCAGTTTGAGAGTTATCCGTGTTGAGTGCGGTTGTTGAGTAAAAACCTTAATAAAAAGAATCATACATACAAATAATTGTAAAAAAAAATTAAATCCCATGAGGAAATTTCTATTAATAATATATTATAAGTAAAAAAGTGAAAGACTTTAATTAAGACTAGATGAAAAGTTCGCAAAAAAATTAACTCAATTTTATATACTTGAAGTTGCGTAATTAATATTTTAGCGCTTCTAAAGGTATGTAATGTAATTGGGTTACATAAATATCTAAAAGTATGCTATAAAGTTTTTTTTATGTTTTTCAGTTTTTTCTATATGCATTTTTCTATATGAGTGGCTCGTTTTTCTTCCGTTTTTTATTTTTTTCTTTTTTGGCACAGTACACATGGCCATTGTGAAGAGGTTTATAAATATAATGTTTATATACTTTCATCATATCACCATTTATACATGTATTTATAGTATATACTTGACTTGTGTAAATTCTTAACATACTTTTTCACGTTATGGCGCGTTTCGATGTCCTGCATGGCATTGTTGCTTGTCACTGAAACATATTTTCATCTGAATGAACGCTTTGTTGTGATTTAATATTATTATCAAGCTTTTAAATATGTGTTTGTGTGTAAGCATGTTTGTGGTCATAAATTTAAAAAAATCTAAAGGATTAAAAATATTAAATATTACTAGCTTTGAATTTGGGAAAGTGTACGCTATCACCACTCTGTGGTCCCATATGGTTATGCGTTATTAATGAGGCAGACATATGTCTATACGTAAAAGCATATGTAATAAAAATACTTATTTTATTTAGCGCCAGATTTAAAATGTTGAATAACAAAAAGCAACTAATTCTTTACATAAATTTAACTTAGTTCAAATTAATTGCAAAGTCTTATCAAAATCATCCCGAAAATTCTTTGAATCCATAATCACTTTATATAAGAGACAGTTATTGACTCAGAAATTATACCAGACAAGTACCGTAAGCATTAATTAATAAGGCACTAGACGAAGAATTTCAAAGATGAGTTTAAATAGTAATCGTGTTATAATATCTATTTTCGGAATAACTTATTCTAACTCGTTTTCTAGGTAACCATTACCTTTTTGCTTCACTTTTCACAAGAATAATTCAAATATTTCATTCTTATATATATATATGTACTTTAAACCCAAAGAAAACAATTTTAATAAATCTCACATCGTACTCGTATATGCACTCTTAATAGAGGTAATGAAGTCTCAAATACAAAATGGTAACTTCGTAACGGATTGACTGACATCACGTAATATGTGATAGCAATTTCTATAATTAATTATCAGCATTGGTCTACATATGTTGACAATTTGCTCGTTTTCTTATTATCATGCCGGACTACCGGTCCTAGTTTGGTGGCAGTTGTACACTAACAACAAAACCCGTTATCCCTTCTTGGTAAGTAATTGGAGTAAACGAGAGAGTACATAACTGTATTTACATTTATTAAGTACATATTTCCCCTTTTTTAAACCCAGAGTGGTTGTACATCCTTCCGGGCAAGGCAAATGTAATAACAAGAAAACGAAAAAAGAAGAAAACATGTCAGATTGCCGAATATACATTAAATACAAGACACAGACAAACTGAATATAAAAACATACACCATTTAACTAATGAAAAGAAAAACACATTTATTGCATAAATCATGTACAGAAACTTTATTCATTTTATAGTTTTGTATACCGGAAGACTCTTACGTACGTACATATAATATATGTCAAGTTTTTTTGTCTTACATAAATTATGCTACAAGAAATATTAAATTAAGTTTACACTAAACGTTTCTATTTAGTTTTCATGTCCATGCCGTACGCCTTTTTACGATTCCTGTTCTCCTGTAGCGTCCTATTCAGAAATAAGTTTCTGTACTTAACATAATGTAGATTAGTTTTGAAAGGAATGGAATTGGTTAATGTATTTTTTTTATAGAAGTGTTTAATCTTCTGAATGTTACCTAGTCACGAAAGCTTTCAAAATGCTCACAAAATTCTCTTCACTAATAAATGAATTATAAATTAAAATGTTGCCTACTATGAGACACTTAATTTTATATAAATTTAAAACATATTTTCACAAAGTTTATCATAACATAACAATAATGAATTAAGAATTATATTTAAATGGATTTTCATATCTACAACAATTTGTACATTTACTAAAATCGTAATTTTTTTAATTCTTGAGATCAAAATATGAACTATTATAGAATTACTATCAAAGGCAAGAATATAAAAATCTTTATAAACCTTAAATCCCTTGATATGTCAGCATCAATTTTTCAAACATCAATACGTAAGCAGAAGATGTGACAGAGAATAACAAATACTCTCTCTTTCTGTACTTAAAAGTTTGCTAAATTATAATCTTTTTCGGCAATAATATTTTGTACAGTTATCAGCAAAACCAGAGCACAAAATGCAATTAATGGAATAATGGAATAATTTATGTATGAAAAGCAAAGCATTCAGAATGTACTGCACTTGATGATATGCATGAAGAAAAATATAATTGAAGACTATTATATGCAGATGATAATAACAATTTTTATACCCCCCACATAAGATTGGGGGTGTACTAAGTTTTTGTGAGTCTGTCTGTTGTTGGCATTCTCACGGGCGTAAATTTAGGCATGTTGAGCTGAAATTTTTTTAAACACTTCTGCACGCAGATCGCTATTTTAAATTGAGAAAATAGTTCAAGAGCCACGCCCACAATAGACAAAAATATATTTATATGCCACAAAAATTGGGCTAATAAGGTGAAATTTTGTATACATTTTCATAATTATTACATCCATTATTGTGCCAAAATTCGACTTCAAGCTGACGCGTAATACTTTCCCAATTAGAGGGAGTAATCATATACCTGCATTGTTTGTATGTAGATGTGGAGGGTATCTAAGATTTGGTCTAAGCCAAATTTACTTTTCTTATTTGTCTGATTAATATAAAGAAAACTTCAGTTACAATAAACGCGGTAAACATTTATCTTTATCATAAAAAAATTACTTCTTAATAAAATGGCTAAAATAAATGGAGTCGAGTAAAAGAAACGCCCGTAATTTACAAAAAAAAAAAAATACTTCTTCCGAAATCGCAATTTTTAGAGGGCGTATATGTTTATCAATCACGCCTACTCTTTGAATATAGATTTGAAAAATGTGTTAGATTGAACTTTTGCCAATTTTATGTCTCTTGTTTGTTTACATCCACCCATTCCAAATAAATGTTTCAGCCTTAACAACTATACAAAAATTTAAACCGCTAACAGCGAAATATCTAAAATAAATATAGTTTCTTATTAAGCAAAACTGTTATTAAAATACCAAATTTTTTCATGTGCACTCGTCTTCTTCTTTTTTTTTGCTTTTTTTTATATTTTGTTAATATGCCAACATAACGACGGTACTTAAGATAAGAGCATAAGAGACTCTTCAACAGAAACACTTAATGCACCAACATAGATCACCAGGATACATTTAAACATTAAACTAAAGATATCCAGCCAGTTTGTGCTGCAGTATGATATACAGGCAATATAATTTTGTGTTTTGTGAGGGTGGTAATTTGCCAAGGCAAAGATGAAATTGAAAAAAGAACTGAAAATTGACGCAAACATAAAAACCAACAACAAAGAGGAGTTGGTAGAGAATTAAAAGGAGAAGAAACAAAGGAAATATAAGCAGCAGTAAAAAGCAGATAGTTTCACCTGCTAAACTCAATCACGATGAAAAACTTACCTACCTATCTACTGGTTATAATACTTATACATATTATTATAATCACCGAAAGAAGCTTAAGCAGAGAGTTCAGAATATGAAGTTTTTAGTTTGTAGTATGCTTCTTGCCAAAGACTCATGGCTGAATGTATTCAACACTACTGAGCGTATGTGTTGTTTACCGGCTCATAAACGTGTTCACATCCTATTCTTCGCATTAAACAAAAGCGTCGAATATATTCGATTATAGTTACCTTCATACATGTTGACATAGACGCTAGTTCATGCATTTACCATTACACATACATGTTATTTTGAAAGTATTTAACGTCTTTTTTTTTAATAACGGCACCTCTAATAATAACAAAAGCAGACATGAATTATTCTCTGGTGTTTAAATTACATGAAAACTTTTTTAATAACATAAAAATATGCATTTCTCTTTTTTGGTTAGCAAAAACTAAAATTTCATTATAATTAAACTAAATTGCAAAGGTAGCGAAGGAAAGCAACTTTTTGGGTCACACATAATAAATGAAAATAAGTAAAATAGTTTTGAGCACACTACTCCATATTGTCTTAGAATGAATATGCTTGCGTAAAGAAAGAAGAATTTAGGCGTGGTTTCTCATGATTTATATATTAAAGTATAAATATCTTAAGATATTTTCACTTCATTTTAGACTTTGTTTAACGAAAATGACAATAAACATTACTTTAAATCAAAATATTTAAAACATATACAATTTTTTAAGCCTACCTTGAATTATAGTTGATTAAGCTTAGTTAACACGTTTAATATTCACACATTTACTGAACTAGAATATTCAAAAATGGGACCTTGGATATATATTAAAAAAGAGAAGCACGCACCTTCCTTTCTTCAATAGAATAGATAGAAAAGTTTTTCAACTATTTTTACTAATATTTTGAAAATGACATCAATATGTGAAAGGTTTTAATAATATTACAGGATATATTTTAGTAATTTAAATTATTTTAATAAATAAATTTTCTAGCTAAATCATAAACTCAAACGAAAATTGAAATAAATCACCGCAGACATCCGTATGGACATGAATTTTTATGTAATATAAGTTTTCTCAATTTTACCGTCACTTCATGTGAATTTTATTGAAAAAACAATAAAATTAAATTTTGTTCCGTCATTCTATGCATTCAGTGCATGTTTCTAAAACATTTTATTCCTTACATAAATAACTAAGCAGAGAGAGCATAGCAGAAAATGAATCGGGTCTTTTGAGAAAAAGTTGAAGTTTTTTTTTTTTTTTGGATACAATTGCGTATGTTTGTATATGGCCGAGCATTCTTTCCGCTAGTGCACTTGATGTATTTTTGACGAAGAATTCTTTCATAAATAACATTTTGAGAAAGATTTCAATTTGTTGTGCAACGACGAACAAAAAATGAAGCCAGAGAGAGAGAGAAGGAAAGGAAACAAAATAGAAGCAAGATAGAACAATACATTAGAAAATGTGTAATTGTAATAGAAAGATGTTTGAATGAATTTTCTTGAAGTAGCCAAAAATTGTACAATTTTAAGATGATGTACGACCATTCAAATACCCAAATTTATTTGTTTGATAAATGCCCTTAGACCACTTTCAAAATAAACCATTCACATAACGATTTCTAATTGAAAAAGAAAAAAAATACTTATTTATTGAATGCGCTGGATGAAAAGTTCTTTTTTTTAAGTCTATAGACGTAAGAAATGAAGAATTCAAAAAAAATTTTTGGTTAACAATCAATTGATACTTCATCTTTGTATGAAAAAATATCCTTACATAACTAGTCAATGGGAAATTCATTTCTAATAAGCAACAAAATATGTGTACAAGTATGCCAGCTTGTACATGAGTAACAATAAAAGTCTGATCATATTCTACCAACAATAATTGAAAGAGAAATTGTATAAAATTTATTACCACAGCATGAAAATGAGAATGAATGCATAAATTTTAATTCAACCGGAAAGCATTTTTATTTTGCTAGATTTCTCAGCCAAGTCAAATCCTCTTATATACGTTTATGAGGGCATTTAATAAAGAAACAAGAAGCGCATGTAAAGGTTTGAATAACTCTATACTGAGTTAGGCTAGAATATAAGCACGTATCTCTCCTTAGTACATACAAATATTGCATATCATGCCATACCACATATGTGTATGTACATATATGTAGTGATGATAAGCACGTACAAAGCAATTATATCACAAAACTGAAAACTCAGTTTTTTGTACATATGTTACATTTAAAAGAGAATTTTAGTTAGTTTGCTGCTCTTTTCATCTCTACACCATGATTTCGATTAGAGTCGCTCTGCTTCTATATATCTCCCTTATAAGATGACAGATGCACTAAGTTTGTCATTCCGTTTCCAATAGAAAGGAAGAAAGCTTTAGTATATAACCTGAAACAATTCAGTCGGCATTTTTACGATCGCAAGAATTGAGATTTGAGATGAAATTTTTTAACAAATTTTGATACAAGCTTCTAAGGTGGTAGGATAGAGAGTATGATAGACATGCGCACATATTACCAAAAATCTCCTCGGCTTGTAATTTGAAATGTAATAAATATATACACTTGTAACGCCCACTATTTGGGAAAAATATTTTAGATGCGATTTCCTACCCATTTATTAAACGAAAGCAGTCAACTGACCAATCTTAACTCCCAATCTGCCAGTAGTTTGCATAGTGATGTGAAAAATATTTTAGTTTCGGTTTAAGCTAAATTTACTAATATCATTTTTTTTTTGTGTGTGCGTAACTTCCTGCCTATATCTCTCTAACCACACTCATATCGTATCTAATGAAATGAATTGCTGGCTTGCTGGTTTTTGTGTGTGTATGTGTTCCACAAAACTATGTCAATTTATACTGGGGCTATGCCTGACTGTACGACGTGTGTTTTAAATAAAGAAAAAATCTTCCTACCCAGCGCAATTGTATGGACTTGTTCATCATCACTCATTTGATTATGTTAGAGTATCATATGCAACTTATATGAAACTCTATCCTATGCATGTGTACATACCATATAGAAGTTTCAATAAAGGAACAACTTAAGATGTATGAGTATTTGTAATTACAATTGCTAGACAGTGTACAAAATTGTACACACACTTGATTGGGTTGCTGCGGAATTATGTTCTACGTCATTTGTGGCATATGTTTAAGATATTGACATTAATTACTATGAAATGGAAAAGAAAGACATGGAATGTGAAAATTTGAAGTTAACTACAAAGCTTAGAGGCATTCCCCAAAGGGAATTATTCCTTAAAAAATAACCGGCATTAAATGCTATTTTCTTAGTGATAATGTATCTTTTCCATAAGCTGTATAAGCTGTTGTAGCATGAGAGGTTATAGTAACTACTAATTATTTACAGATCACACTGTTCTGATATTCTATACAGCATGTGTCAAATAGCGGGGAGCCTTTTTTGCAGCAAAATACCTTTAGTTGTTATTTAATCGCGACACATAGAGCAATTAAATATTAAAGCACACTTCAATCAATGTTCTGTTCTTTATAACTGTATAATTCATTTAAAAATTTCTCTTCATAACGTTATGCTGCATCCTTTATAACTTTATACATAAATACATAAACTTATTTAATTCTTGTGGAAAAATTGTGGTTAAAAAAAAGAAACTAACAAAAATAAAACCGAAATTTTTTTAATGAAAACTTAATTGAATTGAAACAAAACTTTACCACTTTTAAGAAAATCTCTTTTGCTTTTTATGTGAAACCTCTGTGTGCTTTATATAATGGCATGTTGTAATTAAAAATTTATAAGAAAATCATCATCAGCTTGTTATATACATAAGGTGTGGGTATACTAAGTTTATTATACCATTTGCAAAAACCAGAAGGAAGCTTCAGAGACCCTATAAAGTATATATATACTTAATCTGCATCAAAACCTGAGTCTACCGTATATGCGTCTGTTGTTGGCACTCTCACGGTTGTAAGACGGTTTTGAGAGATGCCCAATAACGCCCACAATTTACAAAAAAAAACGTACTCAGCGCAAAACTCAATTTGCAAGATGACATGGAATATAAACATTATTAGGGGACGTAATCATGTACCTGCCATGCCCTGTGTTTGTATATAGATGTGCACTACCAAGCCCAACGACCGGAAAATGAAATGAATTCATCCGCTACCCGTTTACGACTTAATCTCCACCCAAACTAATATAGCCTGTACTGCAAGTAGTGTTGGATATGTAATGTTGAAAGACATAAGCATATTTTATATAATGTTTCTTTATAAATGTTCTGCATTAAAACAATTTATCAATGTTGTTGGATTAACATGGAAAATAAATGATGAGTAACTAATGTGAAAAGTTGCCACTACCATCACTTTCACTACCACATACATACTGCATTAACCTCACACAATACATACACTGATTCCTCGTATCGGTACAAATATTATGTACATCTCTCTATCTCTTTCTCCCTCTGTTTCTCATTTTAAACACATTACCCAACCTGCATTAAAGTTATTCTTTTTAATGAAGAACGCAGAGAAACGAAATATATTATTATTCACATATATTTTTATTAAGAAGAAGAAGACGAAGAAGAAGCAAAGGTATATGCTGCTTTATAGTTTTTTACATTCTTGCTCATATCTTGTATGGAGGTGATAAATGAAGTTTTTACAAGAAAAAAAAACGAAAAAAAAAAACATGCCAGCTAAAGTTTGTTAACATGCACTCCAAACTAACAACTACAACAACTCTACAAATACAGGCTAAGAATACAAATAGGTGTACATGGTAGGTGGATTTATATGAATGTATATTTATTTATTGTGTGTATGTGTGCTTGTGCATACACCAGAAAAGTTAGTAATGACGTGCGTGCCTGACAGACAGTATAAAACAGAACCAAGTATAAAAGATAAAATTGCTGCAGCAATTTCTTATCCTTTTTTTCATCCTGTCAAGTCAGCGGTTATTCACACCTTTTATATAACAAATCTATTACTACATATATACATAAAGTTTTGTATAAATATATTTATATTCACATTGAGGTACCGATTCAATTGCGGTTTAGTTTGTTATGCCAAAAGGGTTGTGCTACATGTCTGAAGAAAGACAAATGCACAAATGTATGTGTGTGTATGGAAAGCCATTGCTTATAGCAGGGAACGTTTTTCAAAGGAAAAACCACCCAGTAAGCCAGCTACCCAACCAAACCATCTTTATTCCTCATTCGTATTCGTATTCGTTGTATGGTTTCTTCTTTATTTCTTGTCTCATAGTTACCGCCAAAAAATACCGCATTAGTATTTACCAGTGTTCTCGGTTAGGTTGTACACTCTGACAGTTAGTTCATGCTGAGAGTTTTTGGAAGCCAAGAAGAAATCTTGACATACAAGTGAATTTACTTTACTATTGACTTTGGCTTATTTCAACAATTTTTAGCTGTAATGCTACGGTCATGCATGTTTCTTTGCTACTTGTTTTCTTTTATTTAAAATGGGCCTTAAGCCAAATGCTCTTCGTTACATGCATATACACATTATTTGATTCCTGGATGAACATAAATTTTCAATTTTCCTGTTTGATTTTTTATTCCAAAACCTCAGAATTCTCTAAATATTCAGAGAATGCACCTTTCCCTCTCTTTCTCTCTCTCTCTCTCTCTCCTTCTTTGAGAAAAAACTTTATTTTCTCTTTGTGGTTGATAAAGAATATTTTCTTGCTTTGATTTCATATTTAAGTGTTTTTACTTGTTACAGAAACACAACAAATTAGCGATGTTGTTACGTTGACTTGAGTAATTATTCTGTATCTGTATCCCTATAAAAAAGTATTTCAATAGAGGAAAGTATAATACTTACAACGTGAAGTTACATTTACATAAAATTACTCAGGTGCTAAATGTTTTTTTTTTATATAATTTATATACCACGTGTCTAGATCGACTGAGTTTTGCATACTGATCAAGAATACTGTACGTATTGCAAACGAAATAACAAACTTATTATACCACCCATTTGATGTGGAAGGTATAAAAACAGTTGTTCGTGCATATAAATTGAAATGAATTTTATTTATGTCTTTTTCTTTTGGCTTTTGTTTTTTTTGTTATAGTTATTCATTGAAAATTGAAATGAATTAAAATCTATTAACATATTATTTAATATCTTGTCAATCAGTTTTATATATGATGACACACAAATAATAATCGAATGGCATTTCATTAAAACTTCATTTATTTTGTTACAGACAATATAATCATATTGGTATTTGTGCATGTATTGATATCAGAATTTAATTATAAATTTCATGTTGATTACTTTAACTTAATGGAAAATATTTTATTTTTCAATGCAGTATTAATGCAAACAGTGCCATTATAAATTATAACAGTGATCGGGTGAAATACGTAAAATAAAGACATATATATAAAAAAGTATATAGCACACATGTATGGCGTTGTTTAAATGATATAATATTATAAATTATTTATTTATTTATTTTTAGAAATTAACTAGATCACCTGCAAGTTCATCTTCTGAATCAACAAAAAGTTTGACATCTAGGGATGAAATTTATATTGACGATGAAGCTGTAGAAGGTTCAGGACACAGCGGAGTAAGTACTTTTTATTAAAAACCAAAAAAAAAAAAAAATTATATAACTTTAACAAAAAATGAAATTCGAAACAAGCTTAAGGTGAATGAAGAAATGGAAAATTCAAAATCAGATAATAAGAATATATATGTTTGAACAAAATGATACATAACTCAACCTTGAGTAAAAACGGTGCCAATCAAACCGCAAATGAAAAGATATCCTATTCAATGGAATTAAAATACAATATAAAGCAAACCGGCATAGTTCTAGTGCTCACTTGGTTGGGAAAATTCGTTCTTTTTTTTTCATTATTTTCTGTTACTCGTTTTTTATTCACAAACGAAGTAAGACCCCAATGAAATGAAGGGTTTATTACAAATAATCAACTTTACGAAAATTGAAACAGTTTCACGATTAAACAACTTTCAAGTTAAAGTGATTTTAAATAGTTTTGTTAAGAAACTTATATTCATAAATATTCCGATAAAACCTTTCAATTAATGGTATAAAAGTAAAAAGTAATTTAAAATGAATTTGTTCTTACAAGTATGTAAAAATCCATATCGGTTTATGTACTAATGTAATACGTAATTGTTAATTTTATTTTACGAACAATCATGCAGCGAAAATATTAAATTGTTAGTCGCGTTGTGGCTTTTTATTATAATTTCGTTATTTGAATTTCATCCAAATTAGTTACAGCTCAATATTATATTTATGTAACTCATACGCCATAGGGGACCACTCATTATAATATAATTGATAAAACTTTCGTTTAAAAATATTTAATGAAAATAAATTATAAAAATAATACAAATAAACTCTTTACAATTTTTAAAACTTTTCAATTTTTTGTTGTAAATGGAATAACACCATCACCAATATAAGTGGGTAATAAGTGGAGCCATAAATTATTTTTTATCTATTGAAGTAGTCCTGTTGCTAATAGTTCAGTTATGTATGGAACATGTTGCAAACAAGTCCACAATTACTATAAGTAACCTGGATGAGATTGTTTATAGTTTACAATTTGTACACTGACATTTCCGTTTATAAACTACTAGGAAAACAAATGAAAAACTCTAAGAGAAATAAATGAAAAAAACTAAAAAACTAAACATCTAGAGAGGTAGATATAGAATTGGAGAGTACGTGATAAAATAATGATAAAGGTAAATACACTTAAGAGGAAGTCAGTACACATATGATATATATATACGATATAACAAGCGTGTGTTACATAAAGATAAAAAACAAGTCAATATACACAGAATGTAACGTATGTACACATATTATATAACATATGTATGTATGTGAAACATTCCTCCAACTTTAATGTTTACATATATACATTACTGTTTGGTTGTAATGTGTGTTGAGCACTTTATTATGTAAACGTTGATGCAAGTATCAGCAAATTACAAAATAGCTACAACAACAACTACAGAAAAGTAGGAAATTTCAAAACACTCTGTCTAACTTTCATTCTCATCCTTCTATGTTTCCTCTATTTTTACCACTTTAGATAATAAACTTTATTATGGACGGACGGTTATTACCGGTAGTCTATTACAGTCTAAAACGTGTATACCCTATGATTTTTTACCGTAACGCAATTTTCCATCCAATATTTAGTATCACTTTACTACATTGGCTATTGTATGTGAGATAATTTTTATATTTTTTTTTTTTTTTTGCTTCTCGTGGCCAGCAAATAGAACATCGTGTAAAGATAAATTTTAATTTAGCAAAGTGTGTTTGGGTGTGTGGATAGCAGCTTAATGATGGTATAACAGCTAAGTTGATTGATGCTAATGACCATACCGCTGCTGTTGTATAACTATAAATTCCCAAAACCTCACCTGATGATTTGTTGCTATATGCAATGAAAATGCGGGGGATTAATTCATTCGCATCCCCTAAACACTAGCCGTGTAGCCGTATTGGTTAAGGCTTTATCGTGACTCCAGCTGATGACCAAAGTAAAAAATTTTCAGCTTCCACTTCGTTTCTTTTTAAAATTCTTTGACATCTATTTAAAATTTAATAGCAACGGTTTCTTTTTAACCATTATATTGTTGCTGACAAGGTAGATATGTGTGCAATGAAGTATGATAATAAAAAGAAATTTCCCTAATAAATTCCTAAGAGATGTTTTATCTGTTTAGCGTATACCTGCTTATAAGAAAAGAGCAAAAAAAGAATAGTAAACTTTGGTTGCTTGTTGGAAAAAAAAAGAAAAAGAAAACATTTATTAAAATGTATTTTGCGGTCGTGCATACCTTACTCACCCAGTCATTATATAAATTATTCCCTAAGCAAATTTGTCCAAGTGCAGAAGAGGAGTATAATATAAATATCCTTGATTATATGAAACATGCTAAGTAATGTTTTAGTAAGAACAGTTCTTTATATTAATAAAAATACAATAAAATGAATGTAATTAATGTTTCTTACCCGTCCTTGATGTTGTGGCATAAAACACCCGAGGAAATATCACCGTCTTTATATATCAAAATAGAACTTGCAAATAACAAGCAACGCATAATAACAATAAATTACATGATTTTGGTCTTTACAACGTTCCAATATATGATTATTACCTTTAAATTTACTTTAATATCAAAACAGGCGTATTCACCTCATTTAATATGAAATCGCATAAATAGTTGGTGCACCCTACTCTACCACGCCCTCTCTTCACTTATGCGGCCTACACACACACCATAGCAACTCAGATATGTGATGGGGTAGCGAAACTACTGTATATACAATACTCATCATTATATAACTGTGAGTACGCTCACAGTGCAGTGAGGAGAACAAATATGCTGCGGCTTTGTTGATGACTGCAACGGAATAATTTATAATTTATTCGTTTAAGCTTACCTTTCTCTTTCCAATATTTCATTTCTTCTTACACATCTCTCCAACTCCATCCCTTCCTCTCCTTTATCCTATATATTTTTGATTGGTTTGCATAATATTAGAGATTTATAACTTGGGCGCACAAAGTGATGTCGTTCGTTCGCTTGTTTGTTCATTCATTGCAATTTAAATACTTCAACTGCAAATTATGTACACTTTGCTATTTTTCTCGATTCGTTTAATGCCATCGTTCAAATCATACTCAATTCGTACAACATTTGTATTCATCCAGCCATACAAATTGTATTTTATTTAATAAATTTATATACATGTATGTATTTGTCAGCATTATTAAATGAAATTTCCATCATTTGATAACATTTTGATGCTTTTCGTTGCGAAAATAAGAAGAATGTGTATAAAGAAAAATTCTCAATACTTTTTGCATAAATAAGTTGGGTATGTACAATATTTTAACAATCATCACGAGAGTACATTGTTAGAGAAAACTGTCAAAGTTGTATATAGAAAAAAGATGAGTTAGTAGAAGTTGTTAGAAAAGTATTTGCATTTTTCGAATGTGACTTCTTTCTTTGATATAAAATATATAATAAATTATAATCATATTTAAAAACTTTCAACTAAACCTTTAAATCTTTGAGGTGTTTCTTATAATTTTCATATTTTTTCGAGCACACTTATAGGCATTACTTTATAACAGTATATAACTGCATAATTTCAAACGTTCACTGTAATATATTACTAAACGAATTCAGAAATTCTAAAACATTCTGTATTGAATAAAATAAGGTACGAAGCAGCTACAAACACTTGCACAAAATTAATATATTCACTGCCACAAGTACTGCAAGGTATAAAAAAGAGAATGCTACTAGTATACACGTTAAATAGGTTTATTTGAAAGGAATCGTTCAGTATATACATACGTCTGTTTGTATCGAGGCACAAAAGT
This sequence comes from Ornithomya fringillina, assembly GCA_963978525.1. Classification (NCBI taxonomy): domain Eukaryota; kingdom Metazoa; phylum Arthropoda; class Insecta; order Diptera; family Hippoboscidae; genus Ornithomya; species Ornithomya fringillina. The sequence continues at coordinate 10,938,408 of OZ021694.1, forward strand.
GCTTTAGTCTATATAAAGGTATTATATATTTTCTTGTTGTTATTGTACACCATCACATTGTATACTTATGCAGCGTTCCAGTTGGCAAAATCTCTTAGTGCAGGGTCATATAGCATTCACACATTCCTTGTAATACTTCTTTTTGCAAGAATTCAAATATTGTTGCAGTTGTTCTTTTTATAGCTTAAGTTCAGTGTAATAATGTATGTGTGCAGTGTATATTTCTAAAAATTCTTTCCGCCAAAATTTTAATTACATTGTACCCGTTAGTGAACAATGTTGTTTAGTGATGATGAGGTAAGATTAAGGCTACATGACACATATATTAACTTAACAAACAGAATAGTATAAAATAGATCCTTTAAAAGCTTTTAAGAGCTTAAATTGTAAAAGTGAAATCATATAAATTTCGTGTAGTTGAGTGTATAAATGACCCCTTGCCCTCTTAAGTTTAATGCTAAATAATTTATTGTCGATTAAATCACTCTTCTCTCTGTCTACATAAAAACCTTTGACTTTTTCTGTTTTAATTTGTCTCAAATAAGCCAAAACAAATAACTTTTGCTTTCAAAAACCGAAAAACTTTTCAAAAGTAATTTATTGCATTTTTTTTTTCAATTACACATCTGCATAGAAAACTTTTGCTTTTCGGAACTATATAAAATCTATAGGGATTTGTATATATTTATAGTTTTGACCTCATTTTCGATGTTATGTGTCCGTGTCCTATTGTACTTGCAATGAAGTAAAAGAAGATAAGCCATAAATTATCATTAAAGTGTGTCATAGTGTGTAAATAAATAGCCCAATATTTCCGTAACTTATGCTCTTTGTTGTATTGTTTTGTAGTAGTAGTGGTGGAAGTGTTATATGTGTTTGTTTATAGCAGTTCAATCGAAAGCAGCCACAACCGTAGCACTGGCTGACAGTAATTGCTGTTGAACTACAATAGCTTTGGATTTATGAAACCAATTAGCACAGGTATCAGTACAATAGAATAAATCTCTCTCTCTCTCTCTCTCCAAAAACAATTAAATAGAAAATTACATATGCATCGTTTAAGAATTAAGAAATAAAACAAAACTTTCATGAAACCACTCTCCCCAAGAATGGAGAATATAACAAAAAATATTTTAATAGTGCCCTGCTCAGAGCAAGGTTCTTTTCTTGTCTATTCCTGGGCTGATATTTTAGATGTATATTTTCTAGCATAAATTTTAAAGAAAACAAATCCCCTTCTTCGAATTCTAAATAATGATGAATTTCTTTCTGTTTCGTTGTAGCCTCAGGATGATTTAGAGAAGGACCACGATTTTTCCGGTTCTGGATTCGGACCAGACGATGAAGATTCTGATGATGAGTACCATCATCATCAACACATACATCAACAAACGGGTAAATCAAACATAAATAAACAGCAAATAGACGACAACGACGATTTCGTAATCACAAGTAGAAACAATAATCAAAATAATTTAAATAATAATAATAACAACAACAACCAATTTCAACCAGCAATAACTCATCAAAGTTCAAGTAGTGGCACAATCATTGGTAGCGGCAATACTGCCACTGGCTCAACTGGCCTTATCAGTGGCGGTGTTGGTGGTGGTGGTAGTAGTGGCACCACCGGTCTCAATACATTCGGTAACCAATTAGCATTCTCATTATTTTCTCTATACATATATAAAAACATTTTATCATCAAATACCAAACCAATCAACTGGCTTTCGTTTGTTTTTTTTATTTCATTTGTTTTTTCTTTATATTTCATATTATTTTATTTTATTTTTTTTTTACATTATTCTTACACTATGCTGTTAATTTATTTTTTTTTTTTTTTTTGTAAATTTGCCACATCATCTACCAAAAACCATCACCTGAAAAATTTTACTTTAACCCGGTTAATATTTGTTAACATTTAAATTTTCCCGAATATTATTTAGAAACCAAACTTAAACATAAAGATATTACAAATACAACAAATCCTTTAGTAAAACAAAACGTCACGTTGCGGCCAACCGCACCCACAACAGTGACCCACACTAAGCCAAGCACAACCACTACTGATATATTTAATAACTCAATAATAACAACAACAATAACTACCATTTCTACTACTACTTTACATACACCTACACAAACACCACAATACACAACAACCACCCATATTTATCCCTATTCCCCAGACAATAACAGCAACAACAACAACAATAATAATAATAACCAGGATACTAAAGTGTCAACCACTTACGATGATAATGATGGTGACTTTGATATCATCGATAATGATGACTTAGATGAGGAGGACGAAGAAGAAGAAGAGGAGGAGGAGGATGAAGATGAAAATGGAGACGATATATTACCCGGTAGCGGTGATCATGGTGATGATGAGGATGACAATGATGATGACAGCGATGATGAAGATTTAATTAAAACCACTCACCACCATCATCAACAGCCTCCCAAAGTTGCTACATCACCTAAATTTGAAGATAACTTTGATGGTAATTTGGATGTGGATCAATCGATCGATGAAGATTTGTCCGTGTTAGTGGATCAACAATCTGGCGGTGCGAAAACACCCAATGCTGAAGAAGAAGAAGATGGTCACGAAATTTATACGGATATTAGTGATCCCACCATCACATCATCTACAACAGTTACGCATAAACGACGTCAGTGTACTTTTTATTTTTTTGTCATTCTGTTCTTCTTCTTACTTAAATTATGTTTTTTCGTAATTATATCATAATTTATTCTGTTTCGTTCGGTGTCTTTGCTTTTGCCTTTGTTTTGTCTTTATTTGTAGTGTTGTTGTTGATTTCTATCCTTAATAGTTGAGTAGTTTTATGTTTTATTTTATCTGTGCCTGTGTTGTCTTTTTCATTTATTTGTTTATATTATGGGTTTGTCTTACATAATGCAAATGGAAAATTTCAAGACAAGATTCAGATTATAAATAAGGGCTGTACTAATTTTGTCATTACTTTTGCAACCCCCTGAAAGCACAAATCAGAAATCGTACAAAAGTATCAGCATCAAAAAGTGTCAAACTTGTATGTTTTTCTGTTGTTGGCACTGTTGCGATCATAAATTATTATTGAAATTGTTATGTATATATATGCATAATGGACGCGCACATAGTTAAGAAAATCCATGTGCAACGTAAAATCCGACTTGCAAGTAAATACGTGCACTATTAAAGGGCGTAATCATGTAGCTGCCACGCCCATCCTTTGTATGTACATAGAGGGGGTAGTTATGATTTTGCCTAAGCCAAATTTAGTTTTCTTACTTGTTTTTTGTTAAGAGTTGCTTTCCTTTAATTTTTTTTTTTTTGGGTTTAATTATATATTCCCCCGTAATATTGAAAGCATGATTTTCTCCCTTCTAATTAATTTTTTTTTTTTGGTAGAAATCTTTCTCCCACTTTCTATAGTTTAGTTCTTTATTTAAAAACAAACACTATTTATTAAAAAAATGTTTACATTTTCAATTACACAAAACACTGCATACGAATTAAAAAAGAGAAACATGAAAACCCCAAACATAAAAAAAGAAAGATTAATTATAAAAAAATTACATTCAGGAAAACGAAAACGATTTTTTTTTTGGTCCAATTTATAAGCATTACTTTGTTTATTTAAACATGTATGTGTGGCACACACTTTTACACAATTCATGATTTGTATTCATTAAACGTATACATACAACCATACATACTGCATTATGCAACATTCACAAAGCCGACAGTAGTGTACACAGTGTTTATGCTATATAAATAAATTATATATGCGATGGTACAAAAAAAATTATTTGATCTAATTGCATATATGCATATAGCACATATAGAATACATCCAATACATATGTATGTATGTATGTGGCGAGGTTGAAATATGTTTAACATTTTTATTGTTGGTGTTGTTAATTAAATTTTATGTGCGAAACATTTCCACTCTATGTGGTATTATTTACGATTTCCAGTTTTGTATGTATGATCGCTACACATGGATTGCAATTTGTAAACTATCATTTAATATTCCACTGTTATAGCATTTTCAAACGTGCGGCTGTCTGTCTGTATAGCAATGTGTTCAGCTGTGTCTGTATTATTTTATTTGTTGGCTATAAGCAAATAGGTTAGTAGAAGAAGCAGTCGTACGTGTTTTTCTTTACTATTAATTAGTAATAGTGTATAAAAATGTTTAATGAATTTAGCGATATTTATAGACGTCTCCATAGCATAGATTGTTGCTATAGTTTGAAGCTATTTCCAAAATTAGGTTAATCATGTCTTACCAAACGCAGCTAATTAAATAACTATCGACTTAAAAGGTATAAAAACAGTACAAATGCCAGCTTAAGAATATACTCACTTCGTGAAAAGGCAACGAACACTCTGCAAAATGACTCAGCATTGTATAGTATGTTAATAGGTGATTATGTCTGTCAAGTCTTGTAACCATCTTTAGATTCAATACCTTGATAAGCACATATGACGGACATAGTTTCCGATAATTTTCTTGATTATTCTTTTTCAAATATCATTTTAAATAATGAGTAAACATCAACACCCTTTCAAGCATTACATAATAGACGATGACAAGCAACAAAACAGTAGCTCGTATATGCCTATATGCCGATGTCGGAGGCTTAATAATAGTAATAACAGCAAATAACAACATCAATAAGATACAACATCATAAACAAATATATAAACGCCTGCGAAATTTATGCATTCTGCCGTTACATACTATTGTTAACGCCACATTTCGTAAACAAACAACAGGATTGGATTTGCACTTATATTAGCAATGCAATATTATTTTGGGTGTTCATGTGTTCGTGTGTGCGTGTTCAACCCAATAAACATGACAAAACCGCACACACCCATACTATACGAACGCTATAAGACTTTTGTTCGGTTAAAGCAAGCTCATAGCAGCAATGAGTTTGTGATTGGAGAAGAACAAGAGACTTTGCATACAAAGCTATATATGCACATGTATGCACGTGTATATATTATTTAACCGAAAAAAAGTACTTGAACAAATAGAGGACATGTGCTGGCATGTTTACGCATAAACTGTGAGACAACTAATTGCAAGAGTACAGAAAGATGAAGATGAAGAGTGTAAAAAGCTTCGCAGATTTGTTCACATTTTTTATGTAAATCTCAACCGGCATTCTGGCAAAAGAGCGCATATATTTCGTACAACCTTACTCATCGCAATGTTTAGAAATTTTTCTGTGCATACTACTGTGCATCTATAAGCATTATTTTTATTGATGGTTTTTGTTAATGACGTTAGGGATGACGTTAGAATTTATGTAGTGCTGGTAAGATTCCATTTCACGCTCACTGTTTGTATTTAGATAGAAGTTTAGCATTTTTACTTCAGCTTAATATCTAACCGGACAGACGTTCTTAACTTTTTAATGCTGATTCTTTAGACAGGAAGGAAGGGCTTTGTGTTCATATTGTAATAATGTCCCATTAATGCCTTATTCAGATTATGTATAACATACTTCAAATAGAACATAAAATTCTTGCTAACGCTTCTGAATTGCACTAAGTGCTCATATCAACTACACTTGCTTTTATATTCAATAACATTCTTACACATACAGCAGTCTCCAATATATATATATATATATATATATATATATATATATATTCTTCATTGGCTAGCTTCAGTAATTGAAATTTCAAACTTCACACTAAATCATACAATAGAACACAGATAGAAGCTCCATTATGTGTTTTATACAAAAGTAATTCTATAAATTCTATTAATTTATCTGGTTTTCTACATGATTGAGCAATAGTTTACATAGATATATTGCACATTGTATATGTATATGTATTCACTTATTTAAAACTTTTTTCAAGTTAATTAATCAAAATTATTAAATTGTTCAATTCTGTGTTCATAGTAGTTGCATATATAAGTATGTGTGCGCATCAATTTATAAATGATGTATTTATTAAAAGAAATCATTGAGTGTAAAGTATAAGATATGATAAATAAATAAAAGTCTTAAGTTTAATATGTATAAAAAGTTGAAGTATTAAAAGACTAGAAAAGAACGAAAGAAGGAGAAAATAAATGAAAATGTAGTAGGCTTACACCACTTAATCCCTTAAATTATGCTACAATTAGATTAGTTGTATCTGTATACGCGAGGAACCGTCACAAGGGTTACTTCGTGAAATATAATTTGATATATGGGATGCGAGTTTCTACAAATGGTCCGATTGGTGCCAAATTTGGCACAACCAAATATGAAGCTAATTAACTATTATTCAACAAATTTCATAAGAGTATAATTATATAAAGTATTGTACTGTATGTGACACATAAGAAGAAAAAAATTAAATTGATATAAAATTATTGTTGTTAAATTTGCAATAAATTTAATAACAACTATTTACTTAGCCTAGGAGTAGAAGAAGAACTGTTCCCCTAAGGTCTGCCACGTTCTACTGCGATGCGTTCTTGAAAATGCGCAAGAACATGAAGTTCTTTTTAAAAATGCCATTTATTATAAGATGTATGTTTAGTTAACTTAGGTGTTGCTCTACTTTGGGCTTTGAGCCTCAAAATTTGTATATAAACAGAATAAAAACAAGTTAGAGAAGTTCGGTTAAGACCGAAGCTTAAATACCCTCCACCTTTTATAATCCTCTAAAAATAAGTTCCTATTGCCATATTTATGTATTTCATGTACTTACGCAAATAGTGTTTTTTTTTAATTATAGGCGTTTGCGTTATTCAATCACACCCATTTTTGGCACAGTGTTGGATAACGGTACCACTTATATATATACCAAATTTCAACTTGATAGGCATAGTATTGTGCGATATATAATTTTTTAAAGATACAATTTTTCGAGGTATGATGAGATTTTCGTTTATTGTGGGCGTGTCTCTTTACCGATTTTGCCCAATTTCAATACGGAACAGCGAAATTGAACTAAGAATACGCATGCAAAGTTTCAATTTGATATCTCAAAAATTACGACCGTGAGAGTGCCAACAACTGACGGACACACGGACACACGGACGGACATGTCTAAAACGATTTCTCTTTTCATGCTGATTAAGAATATATATGGTTTGTGGGGTCTCCGACGCTTCCTTCGATGTGTTGTAAACGGATAATCAAAATAAATATACCCTCTTCCCTAAGGTGGAGGGTATAAAAACATAACCGTATATAACCAAGCGCTATACCCGGTAAACCTACTGTTAGTTTCTTACATCTCTCATAAACACATTTTCACTCTGTCTCTCTCTATCTTTCTCCCTCATTATTTAGTGCATCTATATTATTTAATCTTCACTATTCATTTATCATCAAAATTTTATAAATTATAATGAAAAAATGTATAAATTCTTCTCTTGACACCTTAATTCATTTTTTGTGTTTGTTTGCTTTATTCCGATTTCATTCGACAATAGCTGGCGGTAGTAATAATCAAGACAGCAACAGCAATATTAATAACGAATTGGGTACAAATAGCATCAACAGTTTACCACCAGAAAATACAAATATTGAGAAAGTCGCCGGTAACGAAGTTTTAATCATGAATGCCGGCAATGATGATAGAACAGCGAGCTTCTTTGCTCAACCGGGTATACTGGCTGGTGAGTAATAATTAACAATGCTTATTAATAGAATATATATGTATGTACTACAATAAATATGGTTTAATCGTTTTACCACAAGGTGACCTTTATAGTGTAATTAGTTTATAAAAAATGTTTTTACTATAAAAAAAGAAATAAAAATGTTATAGTCCAGTTAATACCCTACACCCCTTAGTTCCACAAATTTTGCTACAATATGTCTAGTGGCATTACCATATAAGTCCCTTCATGGAATATCATCATATGGAAATGAGTTCTAAAAGTTCTAGATCGTAATTTGACACTCCTAATAAATAGGCTAATTTACTGTTCTTCTTCACCAAGTTTTCTCAAAATACTTTATTCATATTAGAGCGTTATATGAGAAGGGTTTTAAGAATGGTATAATTTGAACCATTTTCAATAATGTACATCGTTGGGTCAAGATACGCCCTTCCAATAAATTTCATTGAAATATCTTCCAAATTATGAGCAAAACGGCCAGACGGACGGATAGATCGATTGGCACAAACTTAATATACTATTTGCTACAAGTAGTATATATAAATATGTATTTTTATTATGAAGTTTTTTATGAATTCTATACATCACACAGATTAATAGTACCAGCCGACTAAGGCTTGAAGGTATTTAGTATTTGAAAAGAGTTGAGCAATTACGTACTATGTGTAATTCATCAATTATAATTTTCGTTTTAATTGTAAAATTGAACTAATTTTACTTTTTTTTATTTTCATATTAATTTCAGCCGTTATCGGTGGCAGTGTTGTTGGCTTATTATTTGCCATTTTAATAGTAATGTTTATTGTTTATCGCATGAGAAAAAAAGATGAAGGCTCTTATGCTTTGGATGAACCGAAACGGTCACCCGCTGTTAACTCTTATGCGAAAAATGCCACAAATCGAGAATTCTACGCCTGAGATAGTGAATATCGCTATTAAAGAAGAATGCAGCGGTGGAGAGAGATGAAATGAAGAATCACAAAACAGACAAGTAAATAAATAACAAAAAAACAAAATCACACACAATCGTTTTTATAAATATGCATACATACTAAGTTAAAGTATAACCCAATTATAATTAATAAGTAAGATAATATCAGCATTTACGTAAAGAAGAATAGCATGTAGGAAGTGAAAGAAATTGAAAAAAACAACATAATAAATACATCACTAATATTTTGAAATATTATTTTTTTTTAAATACAATTAAAAACGAAATTTCGTTAACAAAATCACACAAATTTTTAAAAAATTTTACAAACAAAAAATTATTGCAAACAAATCAAACAATTTTTTTATTAAATTATTTTACAAATTATGTTAAAAATTTATTATGTTTTTAAATTTTATCATAAAATTAAAGAAAATACAAAAAGATAGTTCTTTTTATTCATACAAAATACTAATTAAAAAACCAAAAAATCATTTTTTAACAATTTCATAACAATTTTTACAATAATTTTTTTATTCGTATAATTATCAAAAAAAAAAAAATCCGTAGAAAAAAAATTAAAACTATTTAGATAACATAACAAAACGGCATCTATGTGTATATTTAGAGCATTTATACTATATATATAAAATATAAAAAAAATGACTATTATTATTTTAAAAACTTAATTAAGCAACAAAACTCAATTCTCGAAGCTAATTTAAAAAAAAAATAACAAAAAATAAAAATATATAAAAATTATATAAACATAATAAAAAACACTATAGCTAGTTGTAAGTTTCGACTTTAATGGTAAACATTGAAATTGAACCTTTTAAAAATTAACATTTAGTATAATTCATTGTAATAATATACTATGACAACAACAACAAAAACAATAAACAAAAATACTTATTAAGTCAATAATAGAATATTAATTTAGTCTTTGTAATCTTTATATAAATGCTAAAGAAAAACTATTGATTTTTAATTTTTTTTAATTTTTTTTTTTTTTTTTTTTTGTACCGTGTATTGAACGTTTTTAGAGCTACCAAAAACAAACAATTTACTGCAAAAAAAGTATAAACAATATAAGGAACAGTTATAACAACATACACAGCAAACAATAAAATTCCGTTTTTTGTTAAAAAAAAAAAAAAAGTTTCAACTTCTTTTGGACTAGCATTTGCCAATGGTAAATGTAATATTTATTGTTGTCTAAAAAAAAAATCATGTGCTAAAACCCAAGTCAAATGCCTACAATGTTTTAGGTGCGTAGACATAACGAACCCAAGTCACGTCTGTCGGTCCGTCTGCTTATGTTGCATATTGTATTTATGTGCCTTTTTCTTATGCACTATTTAAACTATTTCAATAAATATCTGGGTTAAGTTGATTTTTTCAGATCCTTGATGATTTATTATTATACATATGATAACTTCTGAACATATGTCCGTCGGTCCGACTGATTTTATAATTATATGTATGTTGTATGTTCCACCAAAGGGTCTAAGTTTTGAAACTATTTTAATAAAATTGACTACAAAAACATGGAATCAGGCACGAATGGCGTGAAAATTGATGTAATCATAACATTTTGATAACTTTATATCGAAAAGTTACATGAATTAAAATCATTCATAATGCCATAACATAATAATCAAAACTATTAATTACTGTGAAAACTAAAATATTACATTGTTGTTGTTTTCTTTTCTTTGTTTTTTTTAATGCAATAAAGTTACACAATCACAATATTTTATACACACACATACGACTTTAACTAAACCTACGTGCAATTAAGTAAATCAACGAAACAGTAAAATGTTTTTAAAAGCAGTGAAATGAACGCATTTACCACACTCACATAACATATCTATATTATTTATCAGCAAATAACTATGGAAACAAATCAACTTGTAACAAATATTTATTCGAAATACTTTATGTTCTCTCTCTTTGTTTATTAATGAAATGCTTACTATAATAAAATGACGGTATAGAGGATGCAAATTACAGTTTTATATATATAAAATATCTATAACACAATTTTATAATTAAATATTATCTTTTTTACATTGGGTTTCGTTTTTGGTTTTATTTTTATAATTGAAAAGCAACTAAAAGAAGTTATGCTTGTCATTACCATACAAAAATTCGCATAACAAAAAGCTACACATTTCGCTAAATGATAAAAATACGTACACTTGTGAAAACATACGAAGTGTAACAACGTAACAAAATGACTACACCCTGCAAACATGTGGTAAGAGGTCATATTAAGTGGGTGCGCATGTTCCTAACTTCTAAACAGCAAATACCACATCCACTTTCAATTGTACCGATTAAATCATGTCCGTCTGTCTGTATATGTAAAGTTGTACGCAACTTACAGATCGTGTTCTTAAGATATTTTGATAAGCATTGGTAAAAAGACTTTTGTTGACCCAAAGAGGAATTCTATTGATTGTTACTAACCCAATTACAATTTTGGGAAACGATATTTCACCTACTAACATATACTCCAAGCCTCCCGCTTACGAATACAACTGCAGTAATTATAACATAATTTGTGGAACTAAGTAGTTTGGGGTAATAAACGATCGGGTACCATCGAATAAAACCCTTTCACTTGTATATACATAGAAAAGTATTTGTATATCTACATATACATACAGTGCATATACGATCTATGTATTCTAACATCATTTACATAAAATATAGGAATGCCTCTTCCAACTTTTCAGTTTATATGATTGTGCATGGTTATAATAAATAATTTTAGATGTCATTGTGTAATAATTTACATAAAAACAATAACAAGAAAAATGATATAATAATGAACAACAACAATAGAGAAGAAGCAAGTATAACAAAGCATTATTATTATTAGCAACAACAAAAAAAGTCAACCAACAAAAAAAAAACAATTTTTTGTAATAAAAAACGTTTTTTTATATATTAATAATATAATAAAAAAAATGTACCACATAAAAATAAAATTATTTTTAAACATATTAAGAAAATAAATAAAACATGTTTTTTCGTAAATATTTTTTTTTTAATTTTAATATTTTTTTATTAATAATCTCTCATAGGTTTTATATGCAATTAAAAAAATTACACAAAATAAAACAGTTTTATACCCTCCGCATTATAGTGGGAGATGTCCATGTGTCCGTGTGTTGATAAACACTAACGCTCGGTATCGAAAATTTGGCCCAAGCCTAAAATACCTTTTCTACTTGTTTAATTACTTTGATAATGTTTTTTCCATTTTTGAAATCATTTAGATAAAAAGGCAAAACAAAAATGTCTAAACGTATAGAACATAGAAATTATATTTCAATTTGAAATCATTACGAGTCCCAGAAAAATATTTTTCTTTTCACCAATATAATCTAAAATATTTTCCAGCCTTTTTGTCTAATTTTTAAAACAACGTAATGGATTTACGAGTGTTAAAAATAAAAAATATGCATAAATAAATAAATTTATTAAGTTTTTTTTTTTATTTGACATCCCCATCACTTTGCATGAAAACAAATAAGAAAAAGTACTGATTACACAATCATAAATTATTTTCACTGAATTGCCCCTCCACCAATTTCCCATTCAAACAAAAATATTACAACAAATGAAGAAAAATTTATATGTGTTTGTACATGACAATGTGTGAAGAACAAATAGAAGAAGGAACTGTCTAATTCTTAAATAAAATATAAAATCCAACAGAAAACAATGAATCTTTTATTCATATTCATTTATTAAACAAAGTAAGTTATAATGAAATTGTTAAATTCATCATATGTTACTTTTTAAAAATGGTTTTAAATGATCACAAAATGAGTCTTGTACAAGTTGTTTATTTAAAGGATTCTTTTGAGCATCGACAAATATGCGTTCATACACATTACCGTCATAGGTACAAGATATCTGTGAGAAAATAATAAAATAATAGCATTGCCAGCATAGTTTTTTTATTTATCTTATTGGGAAGTCACCGCACTTCATACAAATACGTGCGGTTGGCGTCTTGGGTAAATAAAAATGGGATTAGGACGTACACCACCTCGTTCTAATGAAAGAGTGCGTAATGTAGCAAACTATGCTAACGAAGAAAAAGATGATGAAGATGCAGATAATAAAACGACGTTTTGCCGGTTGGGGGAAAAAATTAAACTGTTGGTGGAAATGCTTGAGGATGGCAAACGTAGAACAATACATCAACCTATGAGAGATGCCATAGAGAGTATTAAAGCTCTTTATGAGCTAACAGCAATCGATCTGCATGATGAGAATGCTAAACAAACTATCAGGAGTAATAAGCATTCACAGACTTCACCCTGGCTGAAACAAAAGAAGGAAGGCAAGAGAAAAGGTGATATTGAAGCCAATATAACACCCACTGCTAAACGGAGACAACAAACCACTAGCCATGTGCTTAACAAAGTCATAGACGTTGAAAACGGTACACCAAGCGAAAATCAACAGATAAATAAGCAGGATAACCATAATGAATGGACAATGGTGAAGGCTAAACGTAAGGCGGACCGAAACTCAAACGTTAAAAGCGTTGTGCAAAAACCAGAAGCTATCATCATAGAAAAAACCGGCAACCTATCCTACAGTGACATTTTGAGAAAAGTTAAGGAAAGTGCGGATCTTAAAAATTTGGGCGAAAATGTTAACAAGATAAGAAAAACAAAAAACGGTGAGATACTTTTTCAGCTCAAGAAATCTCAAGATGGTAACTCACAGGAGTACAAGAAACAAATGGAGCAGATATTAGGTGAACAGGCGAAGGTCAAACTTTTTGCGGCCAACATTACAGTTCTCATCAGAGATATAGACGAAGTAACCAATAAGTCGGATATAGTGGAAGCCGTCAATAACCAAGCTGAAAATATTAAAATTGAAGAAGGTGCAATTAAAGCATTAAAAAGTTCGTATGCCGGTACACAGTTAGCTGTGCTCAGTGTACCATCCAGAATCGGAGCACTACTTCTGCAAAGGGGCAAAATTAAGATAGGTTGGGTAGTATGTAGAGTTCGCCCTTATGATACGCCCACCAGATGCTTTAAATGCTTAGAGTTTGGGCATATAGCGAAGGAATGCAAAAATAAGAGCGACAGGAGCACATGCTGTCTTAACTGTGGCGAAAGTGGACATCTTGCAAGAGTATGTACCAATAAAAGTAGGTGTGTAATCTGTGATGATAAGGGCCTAGACTCAAGGCACAGCACCTCCAGTAGGACCTGCCCGGCCTACTTAGCAGTATTAAAACGCGGCGTCTGAAATATAATGAGAATATTGCAATTAAATTTAAACCACTGCGAGGCAGCACAGGACTTACTCAAAAAAACAGTACTTGAGCAAAATGTGGATGTAACACTCCTGTCAGAGCCATACAAGAACATCGCTTATCAGGGGCAATGGATCGACGACAAAAGTCACAAATCAGCAATATGGGCATTGTGTTCCATGCAAGAGCATATGAAAACGTCTAATATGTACTATACTGCAGCTAAAATAAAGGACATATACTTCTTCAGCTGTTATTTCCCCCCAAGCTTAGATTTGCCACAGTTTGAGGCTGGAATTGACGCATTATGTAATGACGCATCAATATACAACCCCGTGTTCATCGCAGGAGACTTTAACGCTTGGTCAACGGAATGGGGAAGCAGGTATACAAATAAGAGGGGCGAAATTATAGTGAGGGCCTTCAATAACCTAAACGTGGTACTATTAAACGATGGAGTAAAAAATACGTTTGAAAAAAATGGATATGGATCTATCATCGATATTACGTACGTTAGTTCCTCATTAGTGCGGAAATGTCAATGGGAGGTCAGCGATATCTATACAAATAGCGACCATTTGGCGATAATTACAACAATAGCGATAAATCAGCAACAAAATGCGCTTAATAGGTCCTGTGAAATAGGCTGGAAAACCAAAACAATGGATCGTGACATTTTCAACATTATGGTCAGTGAAAACCTAAAGCTTACACCTAATGCAGAAGAACAAGCTAATAGGCTAGTTAAGTATATGACTGCAGCTTGTGATGCATCCATGATAAGAAGAGCGAATTGCCCAGGCCGTAAACCCGTTTACTGGTGGAACTCGGAAATTGCCAATCTTAGTCAACAATGTCTGTCAGCAAGAAGAAAGTCCCAAAGGTATAGACACACTGCTCAATACGAAGTCTACAGAAAAAGATATGCCGAGGCACGTAAATCTTTTAAAAAGGTAATAAAGGCTAGTAAGAGTAAATGCTTTAAAGAACTATGTGATATTGCTGACTCTAATGTATGGGGCGGGGCATATAAAGTAGTCATGGCTAAAATCAAATGTTGTAAGCGGAACATACCAACTGATACGACATTTATGCAAAAAACAGTTGAAACACTCTTTCCCAGACATGCGACTGTAGATACACAAACGCCATTAACCACACAAGGGTTAAAAGATTTAGTATATGATGAAATCAAAGACGCCGTCAATAAATTTGCGAATAATAAGGCACCCGGTCCGGATGGTATACCTATGGAAGCCGTTAAAATAGCAGCCCTGCACAATACACATCTTTTCTGGCAAGTATATAATAATTGTATAAAAAGTGGTATATTTCCTAAAATATGGAAGAGGCAAAAACTGGTTTTGCTGCCTAAGCCAAATAAGCCCGAAGGTGACCCTAGCTCCTATCGCCCACTCTGTATGCTAGATACTTTAGGTAAAGTTTTAGAAAAGATCTTATACGCCAGAATCGAACACCATGTTATGCAGACGAATGCTCTATCAGATAACCAATACGGGTTTCGGAAAGGTCGATCCACTATTGATGCAATAATGCACGTGAAAGATATTGCTGAAAAAGCGATCGAAGGTCAACGTTGGAAAAATGGGAATAAAAAATATTGTGCTTTAGTAACTTTAGATATTAAAAACGCATTTAACTCTGCTAGTTGGCCCCATATAATTGACGCCATGATCAAAAAGGAAGTCCCTGCATACCTTATACGGATTATAAAGGACTATCTTTCGTGCCGTACACTAATGTATAAAACGGATGAAGGCACTCGAGTGTACAATATCACAGCGGGAGTCCCACAAGGCTCGATACTGGGCCCGTTACTATGGAACATAGTCTATGATGAGGTACTTAAATTGCCAGTACCATCAGGTGTTTCCATAATAGGGTATGCAGATGACATCATTGTTACTATTGTTGCGAAAGAACTAACAGACGTCCAACGTATGTGTGCAAACACTGTTGTCAAAATCAAGCAATGGCTTACAGAGCATAAACTACAGTTAGCACCACAAAAAACTGAGGCAGTATTAATTACTAGCAGGAAAAAAAAGGAGGTGATAGAGTTAAATATTGACGGACACCAGCTCACAACAGGGGAAAAGGTTAAATACCTGGGAGTATATATCGACGCGAGATTAAACTTTCAGCAGCATATAACAGCAGTGTGTAACAAAGCAGACAAAACATACTCGGCACTTGCACGTATGATGGCAAATATTGGTGGACCTAGGCAACCAAGACGACTTTTACTAGCCAAAGTGATAACATCTATAACGATGTACGCTGCACCGGTATGGAGTAATGCTCTAGAAAAGTATCCAAGTTATTGCAAGCACTTAAATAAGGTGTACCGAGTAACTGCACTTCGAGTCTGCTGTGGTTTCAGAACCATATCCTTGGATGCCGCGCTGATTTTATCGGGCATTTTCCCACCAGATATCTTGGCTCGACAATCAGCTAATATATACGCTATGCAAAAACAACGTAATAGAAGGCTTGCTAAGGAAGAAAAACAAAGTATAATTAAACAAAGTTATCGTGAATGGCAAAATAGGTGGCAAGAGTCTCAACAAGGCCGTTGGACACATGAAATTGTCCCTGATATTGATTCCTGGACGAATAGGCCGCACGGGCATTTAGACTATTATCTAACGCAGATCATTAGCGGTCACGGCTGTTTTCGTGATTATCTGCACCGTTTTGGACATGATAATGAGCCGTGGTGTCCAGTATGCCCCCAAGAACAAGAAACAGCAGAACATGTTTTGCTAAGGTGCCCCAGGTTCGATATAGAACGATCCAAAATAAGAGAGGCGACTATAGAGCCACTTAGCGGTAACGAAATAGCAAGAGGCATAATAAATGATTGCGGCGTATGGAGATGTATCGAAGGTGTGGCTGCCAATATTATGAAGCACCTAAGAACATTGGAGCGGCACAGACATAGACAAACAATGACCGACATGTAACGTACGATGTGAGCTTAGGCTCAGACGGTTCTCCTGACGTAATACTTAACGGTGGTTCCAGGAGATCTACCGTCGGACGTTGAAGGGGTTTTAGTGGGTGAGGGTCCCACACTGACTAGGCTTTCAACGCTTTCCCCTTCGTTAAAAAAAAAAAAAAAAAAAAACACATTACCGTCATAGCAACCCAAAATGGAAGCTAAAAACCGATCATGAAAATCAAAACCATCACAAATGGAAACAGCATTACGTCGTATGCCAGTTAATGCTGTAACAAAGCATTCATTCAATTTGTTCAAGTCGATGAACTGGTTATCGAAAAAGACAGTAAAATTTTTTAAGGGTTTCTAATAGATTTTCAAAATGCAATACTTACCCTAACAATATCACTATCGTTCATATATCGGTAGATAATAGATATCATATATAATTCCACAAGATCGGATATAACATTTTTTAATGAGGGATACTGTAGAGAAAAGCTCTTTTGGTTGATTGAATCTATAAAGTTTTTCAAAATGAAGCAATAGCCGTAGAGCTAAAAAGTAAACTTAGTACATACATATCTACGTTAAAATTGTTAAATGGCTTTGCACTCACCTCAGCTGCCTTTGTCAGTTCTATTGCGGTAATATTTAAAGCTTCATTTAAACTCTGTCCTGATTTTAGACACTTAGTGAACCTTTCAAAAGCCAGTTGCGTTTTACTGAGACGGAATAAAAACAAAACAATCCATACAAATACAAACAACACCAATAACAACAAATCCTTTCTTACCAGGCGGAGGTGTACTGTAAAGCTTTCAACATACCCAACCAAGAACTTGAGCATTTGCATATTACATCTTTTTGGTTAATAAATTCTAGCATATAATCTAACGATGACGCCACTGTGTGACCTTGCAACATATTTTTCCAAGATTTCATAAGAAAGCGACCAACTTGTAAAGCTAATACTGTATTATCACCCTCATACGTACAAGATGCTGTAGCAAATACATATAAATGTAGAAAATTACTGGCCACCAATAAGCCAACGCCACCGCAAGCCAAACGCATTAGTTCCACTCCATGAGCAGCCTGCGTAGTGCATAATACTTTCGTGATGCACGATAAAGCGTGTAATTCAGATAAGCGACTATATTCACCGCCAGCAATTTCTTGAGAGACTTGTTCATATAACGAAGACATTTTATACGTAAGAAACTTAAAAGCTACACAAGCTGCCAATTGTGTAAATAACTTTTTTTGCTGCATAACATAATCGATTATTTGACATTCGCGTTCACTGAAATGATATACAAAAAACAATAATAACAAAGACAAAAGTCAGCGTTGGCATTTATATCCCTTACCCTTGCTTCAAGCAACCTTGTCTTCTAACAGCTGAATAACGTATAGCTATGGTACAGGCCATGGCTAAAATTTGTGTACAATCTTTTATCAGACATGTTCTTACGTACACCAAAGTCGCGTACGTTAAGACGGGCAAAACATTCTTCACCACAGTACCGTCTCTTTGAACTTGCACATTGCGCATTAACATATTATTACGTGGAATGCGCACATTGTTTAAACCCAAATAACCATTATTATAACCTACGTAGGCCCAGCGGCGACCAATTTCACCCATCGTAATGCCTGGCAAAGGTTGATGAGTCTTCTCATCACGCAATTGCAACATAAACATGGCCAAACCGTGACATATGTTATCCACGTATAAATTGGCCACCAACAAACAATAATTTACAGTGCTGGCTACTGTAATTATAATAAAATTCTTGAGACGTACCCATAAACACATTAACAAATTCGTAAAGACATCACTTACAACCACCGGGCCACCATTTATAGGCTGTTATAGTTGGTGTATTCAGTATAAATTCCTCGGTATTATGATCATAGCAGGCTGTTGTCTCCAAGCCACGAATATATGTGCCATGACCCAATTCAGTTTGTGCATATGTACAAATAATTTCCATTTTTTCAGCTCTAACACCAAAACGTTGCCATTGCTCATCAGTGCCTTGTACTTTTAGAGCATTTAACACCATACTGAAGTGCACACCGAAGGGATCTCCCAAAGATTTTAAACCCCAGAACAAGCGATCATCATACAAGCCTCTATTACGGTGATTTAAAAATAAAATGTATAATATATATAAATTTTTACGGTGTTACAAACAAACAAAACTTACGGCCATATTTCTTTGCCACCAGGGTTACGCTCCTCTTGTAATTTGCGTAACTTTTCGGCAAGACGAACCACCCTTTTTATACTAACATTATAAGTATCAACATGATTTTTATATTCCACCTGGAAATAGTCGTCATCTTTTAACCCATCCAAAACATATGTTTCTGTAAAATAAAGAAGAAGAAAAGCAAGAATTCAATATAAAAACCCCGGCTTTTTGTCAAAATAAAATCACACAGCAACCAAACAATTCTAACTTAATTGTAATTAACAATTTACATTCATTAAACATTTTTGATCTTTCTGTATTTTTTTTTTTTAGATCATAAATTAAAACGTTTTCCAACATGTTACACGTAACCTAACCACCAGTGTATATACATGATTCTCTTATCGTACGTGATAAAAACATCAACTAAGCGTAGAAAGATTTAGTAATCATATTTTAGTTGTGCTTTTGCCTTCGAGAAGAAAGGTTGGTTAAGGTTTATTGACGGTGCAATTATTTTAAGTAGAACAAACAAAATGACGTGTACCGTTTAATTCATATATATGTATATAAATGCATGACAAAAAGAAGGAATTCTCTGTCCTTATGTATCTTGCTTATTGCGTACACAATAAAAAAAGGAGATTACTGCACAAAGTACTCCTCTAGTGTAAAATAAAAGAAATGATATATTTCGACGGAGTGAAAAAGCAAAGTTTTGCTACGTAACTTAATGTGACTATGTTCTACTGAAATAGAACGAAAAATTATTTGCTTTAAACTTTAGCTCGCTATCACATTCACACAACAAATATAAATCGTATGTTTAGTACATATAATAAAATGTTGTCTCTCCACCCTTTACTTTGGTGTGGAGAACATATTACATTAATTTTTACATTTTTGACAGTGAGACACAAGTTGTACAGACGACCTGACGTATTTTGATTTGCCGAGTTTGCACATTTACCCGTGCAGCTAATGCACTGAGTACCTAAAACTTAAAATATTAAACTAAATAAGTAAAAGAATTTAAAGCACTGACAAACACGTATAGATGGATTGGCTACATGCAAATTTTTTTTCTTATTCCTCACAATGATTTATGCGTCGTAGAAAACGTAAGTAAATTGTGTGTATACATGTTATTTCAGATAATCCTACAACAACAGAGGAGGAGTTGAGTACATGAATACTACTCGAAATATAATATGGTACTTACTCAAAAACCCTCAATTGCCAAAAAGAGAACACGCAGAAAATGTCACAATTATCCTTAAGCTTGAAAACCTCTCTAATTATTGAAGAGGATCGCCTGGTCGCCCATATAATCATTGCAGAACATTTAAAGAAAGCTACTGTAGATACAGGAGCAACTACTAGTTTTATGAAAGAATCCTTTTATCATAAAATTAAAAACAAATGCATTGAAACTACCCATCAAGTCACCATACTACTGGCCGATGGTAGTACTCAAGTGTCCAATGATGCAGTTGATTGTTCTGTAGAATTTGGTTATCGAAAAGGAAATATCACCTTTGTTATTATGCCTCTAGCCGCGGAAGATGTGGTATTGGGTTTCAATTTTTTGCGCAATTTTGGTGTAATAATATCATGCGCAGGTCATACGACCCTGTGTAAGGCGCAAGCGGACAATAATTTGATAACGAATGTTTCGAAAACCAATAACCACAATACAGATGCAACAACTCGAATTAAAACGGAACCTCTTAGTGATGCAGAGTCGAATTATTCAGAAGATGAAAATAATGATATTGATGACAATAAGATGAAGGATAATGTATATGCGAAGGGGGAAACAAATGTTCAAGAGCAAAATATTTCCCATCAAACAGAACAAGTTGCATTAAAAATTACTAAAATTCAAAATGATATTGAAAATACAGTTAGTTCAAATACTCAACGTAACAGCTCAGTAAACGAAAACAAAAAAGGTATTGATGATACGTGGAAAGTTGGAGTAAAGGCAGACTTGTTTGAAGATAATGATCATGATGCTGAAAATAATGAATTATTCGGAATTACTTCAGATATTGAAAAAACTTCTGATGAATTAACAACAACAACTTTAATCACTTCAAGTCCAGATGATGAAGAGGACACCTTCTTGTTATCTCAAATAAAATCTGATGAAATTATACCTATTGAGGATCTAAGGGAGGCACTACCAATTGTGAAACGCATGCGTGCATTACATAAAGTGAAAGTTCATATTAGTAAACTAGTAGTTAATTGTGGCAGACGTTATCGCTTAACATTAAATAAACGTGGAGAATATCGTATGAAATTTTTACCACCCCGTAATTCTCAAAGCACTGAAGTATTAACCGTTAGCAATGACGTAAAAACTTTTCTACCCAACACTAAAGAGAGTAATATTCCTTCATCAGATATTTTAAGCAAAGAATGTCGAAGCAAATCGCACCACCAAACAGAAAGGATTGACGAAAAAAGTATCAGCAATAATGTAAGAAATCCAATACATAATGCCACAGCATCAGACCACATGCGCAATAGAAAACCACAGGATGAGAGGAAACCTAAAGAATATCAGAGATCTTCATCAAACTATAAAACGGAAAGCAGTAACAAAAGCAATTGGGTAAAAAATATATCTCGTAATAATAAAGAGAGTTACGATAAAGAGATACATCCTAAACAATATCGAAGCAACAGCCAAACTTCTGCCTTAGATAAAAACGAAATACCTTTACTTCCACAAGAGAAGCCTGAGAATCATAAAGAACACGAGCCGTCGAATGAATCTTCAGTGGCCAACTCCTTCTCCTCTTCCATTCAACAACCTAAATCACAATTGATACAAATGATTGATGATGCTGTACTAATGTCACGCATAAATGGTTATGGAATACCAGCGGAAGCACTAGCAGCCGCTATACCTACAGCAAAACAAATGTGGGCCCTTCACCCCAAAGTCCCGCGCATGAAGCGCAATATTAAAGTGAGTAGTGGTCGTTATAGCCTTACTTTGAATAGGAAGGGAATCTTCTCTATGTATCCCATTAAACCAAAAGGTGAACCGCAAACTGCACCAAGTGCCCACAATAAACAGAGTTATGATTTTC
Source organism: Ornithomya fringillina (assembly GCA_963978525.1). NCBI lineage: Eukaryota > Metazoa > Arthropoda > Insecta > Diptera > Hippoboscidae > Ornithomya > Ornithomya fringillina. Next base: position 10,960,583 of record OZ021694.1, read on the forward strand.
AATGTAAAAATTCATATCCAAATAGCTATTCAAATCGGCGTACCGTTAATGAGAACTTCCAAAGTCAAGGTATGGTAACTGATTATTACAATGATGGTTGGATTATTAAACAAATACAAAGAGATGACATCCCTATGAATGTTATAGCAGCAGCCTTGCCTGTGGCGCGAGAAATGCTGGAATCGCCCATACGACAGCGTTCAAACAAAGTAGAAGTAAATGATCAACGGTATCACCTTAGATTGAATCAAAGGCGTGAATTCTTTTTAAAAAAAATACCATCAAGGCTGAACGATGATGAAAGGAAGAGAGACTGTTACGAAAAAAACGATTCTATTGTATCAATTAGTGATAACCATGATAACTGTGTAACACGGCCAATCACCACTCATAAACGACTCAGCACTGAAACTAATAGAGAACATAGTAGCGCAAAAAAGCGCAATTGTTCAATATTTCCTTCAATTTCATCAGTTGATGAAAGTTCATGTCCTAAACCCACTAGAAGTTATCTATCACCTATATTATCCGACGAGGACATGGAAGATGGTGAAATAAGAGATGAGCGACCACAAACCAAATCAAGCAACATATCCGACGAAAATTTACTAGACTTGATTGAAGCACCAAATATACCAAAACGGATAATAAAATCAATCATACCACATGCTAGACAAATGATGGAAATTCATCAAATTCACCCCCACACTCAACGGCGTATTATTATGTTAGATGAAGAACGCTATCGTGTAATTTTAAATATGCGGGGCGGTTTTTCGATACTACGTTTGTGTGGGGATGAATAATTGTATGGCTCGGTTTTTATAAAAACCATTTCTAATCACATTTTTGTATACTTACCCAAATCTCTTTTAAATTTAAGCTTTTCCTCATCGCCATGCCACCATATTGCAAAATCTTCTACGCCAAAATCTGCCTTAGCACGTTCATTTCGTAAATCAACATTAACAGTTTTGGGTACAGAAATTATATTCATCATTATAAATTTAACTTTATATGCACTTGAATTGATTGTAATTATTTTAAATAAATAATTCCCATAAAAATTCACAAAATCGTCTTTCTTTTGTAGTTTCCGTTAATATAGCGATAAATTAAAGCAGGCTAAGTTTTGAAAATACTATAGTTTAACCGTTCGCGAACGAACTAGTTCTTTTGGTTTATCATTATATGCTTTAGTACTTATATGTGCTGTGAGTCGTTTTAAAATTTAATCACAATATTTATTGCCATCACAATTTTCAATCTTTATACCCTGCACCACCCTGTAGGATGATTTTTATTTTTTTTTTATATTTTCAAAGAATAAAATAAAACTTTTCATATGTGAAAGAAAAAAATTAAATTGAATAATTTATCAAGTGGTGTAGGGTATTTGATGATCGGGTTTGACCGACTATTATATTTTGACTTGTTATACGTGTGTATGCATAGATAAATTTAATGTCAAAAGAAATAGTTTTGTGAACTATATGAACAAACTAGTTCTAAAGTAAAAATGGAGAGTTCCGAAAGCTAATAATAACCTCGAACACTCCATATGTAAAAAATTAACTCCTAAGCTTAAAAAATTATTATCAGTATAATCACAGAGTTTATAGATAATTTTTTAATACATGTTGTGTATATATAGAAATCTGTACAAACAACAATTAAATAAAATGATAGGGAGTCTCTTTAAGAGAACTACGCTATATAAATGATAATTTCTTTTGTTAAATTGCGTATTTTAAAAGTATTCACGTACGCGTTATCACTGTGTGCAATTATGAGCGGGTGTAAACCATCAGTAGGTACAGCATTACATTGTAAAAATGACCGCTGCACTGAGCCATTTAAGAATATGGCACGTTACGACAATTATCGCATATATAGTGTGGAATTTTCAAATAATAAGCAAGTGGAATTATTTAAGCAATTGGAGAAGGAATGTGATACTCTACAATTTATAGGTCATCCGCGAGAAGTGGGGCAAAAACTCAGTGTATTGGTGGCTGCTAATAAAGTTGCAGACATAGAAGATCTTTTAGAATACTACCAAGTAAAACATCGGATTTTGGTAAGAGCAGATTATAACCATGTTGTGCTGGCTAATGTAGTGAAGAATTTTGTGTGTTTTTAGACACGAAACTTCCAGGACAAAATTGATCGTTGTTTAAGTTCTGTTTTACCTATTGGCACTGAGTTGACACGATTTGATTGGCAGCATTTCTTCCACCTAGAAACCATTTACGAATGGTTGACTTCTTTAGTGAAGCAATACCCAAACATAGTAAGTTTACTCGATATGGGAAATAGCAGTCAAGGTGTACCTATCAAAGGAATAAAACTAGCTCATAACAATACCAATAAGACAATATTTATTGAGGCCGGCATTCATGCTCGCGAATGGATCGCTCCTGCTGCTGCCACGTACATAATAAACATTCTGCTTACTTCGCAAGATGATAAAGTGAAAAAATTAGCCACTTCCTATAATTGGTTGATATTTCCTTGTATAAATCCTGATGGCTACAAGTATACGTTCGATAGCGATCGCATGTGGCGTAAGAATCGCCAATTGTTTTACTCATGCCGTGGTGTGGATCTCAATCGGAATTACCCAGATCATTGGAATGTTACTGGCAGCAGTGACAATCCCTGTCATTATGATTACGCCGGACCCTCGGCTGGTAGTGAACTGGAAACGCAACGTTTAATGGCATTTATAGAATCTCACGTAAAAAAGGAACAAATTAAAACATACATTGCTTTACATTCATACTCTCAAATGATTATGTTTCCATTTGGTTATACCAACGAAAAGGTGCATAACTATGGTGATTTGAAGGAATTGGGTGAAAGTGCTGCTGCAGCCATCAAGGGGTTGTACGGACGTACGTATGTGAGTGGGAGTTTGCACGACACCATTTATCCCAGTAGTGGGGGTAGTATGGACTGGGCTTACGCGGTGCAAGGTATACCCATTGCATACACATTTGAGTTACGTGGTCCCCCAGATAGTCAAGATATGTTTATACTGCCCGCCGAAGAGATTTTGCCCACAGCCCAAGAAGCTTTTGTCGCAGTACAAGCCATTGTAGAGGGTGCTGCTAAAAAAGGTTACTTCAACTGAGTGGAATATATTGATATCTTATTACGAAAAAGCGGCCTTGTAAATAAAATTGGAATATATATTTTTTAAACTGTTGATGTGTTTAACAACAGTCGTATAACAACATTCAGACCATACAATTAATTAAAAGAAAGTAACAAAATAATACATTATAGCATTATTATTATTTTGAACCACACGCTTTACCTTCATTGCCTTATACATACACATATACTCCCTCAATCTCTCTACCAGATGTCACAAATTTTTCATGGCTGAGATAACATGATTACGAGGTGATATTCTGCCTTCAAAAATAGCTTTAGCTTCCACTTGGCAATCTAGAATAGATAAATTAACTTTTATTTTGTGCCTACAAAATGTTTAGTAATCTACCGTTCTCCATTAAATACAATAGACGATCATATAAGAGCACGCTTTCAATTAAAGGTGCAAAAAATAAACGTAACGTATAAAAAATCACTACCCGGGGCCATTCAGATAGGTATTTATGAATAGCAGGGGTGGATAACTGAAGCTCACTTAAGGTGGTCACTGGCAACAAGTCGTTTACAGCTTTATGAAAATAACTACATAGAAAAAAAGAATTATACAATGTTCTCCAAGTAAAGTTTTTAACTTACTCTTTAAAATCCATACTTTCAAAATACTTGGTATTTTTTAAGCCCATATGCTTAAAATGTGGAAAATATTGTACTATGACATATTCAGCTGCCGCCCTAAAAGAATGAATTTTCAAGTGATTGTAATCCCTATTCTCCAAACGCTCGCGATATAACTCCATTGCATGACAAGCTATCTCTCTAGCTTCATAGCTCAAGTTTTTGAAACGGCTTTGTTTTCTTATATATTGCGATAACGGATAACTATACATTTGATTATCCTTTTTATTAGCAGTGTTGTTGTTTGTCGATAATTTCATATAACAGCAACTTACTAAGTTAAGGAATTTAGCTTGTTGACAATTTAAAAATAAACGTATCAGTATAACAGCCAAATCGCCACATGGGTGCAGGCCAACAATACCAAATGTAAAATTATTGTGCTGGAGGTTCATGGCATTTTGCACGATATTTAAAAAATCATTTGCCGTCATGTCACGAGTTAAGCGGATGTTCAAGTGGACAGGCGTTTTATATTTGCAGTCTTTATAAGTGGTGGTATACTTTTTTATCAACTCCTCTAAATGAGCGTCTATATTTTCAGCCTGTTTGTTGAGATTTGCTTGCTGTTCCAAACAACACATTTGAATACCATAACAATAACCAAGAAGACGAGCCAAATGGCCCAAACCAGAACCAAAATCGACAATAAAATCCACAGGCATCTGCGTGAAACTCTCCTTGCATATATTGGCCATATACTTCAGTTCGTGGCTTTTTTTTAATTTAACACCCTTTGCGAAAATATGCTTCAATTTGGGATGTTTCAACAACGTGGGTATTTCGATTTCCTGAAATTATTTGTAACTTTTACTGATTTCAAGTATTTCCAATTTTAAACATACATTGTTTGTTTTTTGGCGCTTGATACACAAATCGCGGAACAACGTCCTTAGAGTTAACAAGCTTAAAGGCCACAAATGTTTATTATTAGTATTGTCATCTTCCCATGCTAATAAATATGATAAATTCTCAAGTTTGAAATTGTGCAGAGATGATTGCCACGACGTGGGCAATTTATCCCAATGATTTTCTACAAAGAAATCCTGCAATATTAATATAAATTAAACGAGTATCATAAAAAAGTATAAATTTACTTATTGCACTAACCAGAGCGTACGCATTTATTAAATAATCGTAATTTTGTATTATCGTTAATGATTTGATTAATTTTTTGCGAAAACTTTCAATTTCTAAATTTTTCATTATTAAATTGTTTGTTCGTTTGCAAAGAACGGCACATTACTGAAATAACGGAACACTAAGCTCGAACAGAATGTACGCATTGTACATATCGTATTATGCGTTAAGCCCTTGTGTTAGCTTTTATCATACATTTTCTGTGGGAGATTTTATCGTGAGGATCTGCCGCGCCCACCAGAAAATTTACAGTGATACATATATATCGACAAAGCGATGACATCATCACATCGGTGAGATAAAATTGGTAAATATGTGCACGTCTCATCCATTTGATTCAAAGTGGGTGAGGGGATAGCTGTGCAATCACGGCAATGTAAACAAACTATAAACTCCCCATTATTGCAAACGAATTAAGAATTTTTATAATGCCCTCGTTATTAAGGTGGCGGACTTACAAAAATGAATCACTTACATAAACAAGATGGTAGCTAGTAGTAGTTCACTACAATTATCATTTAAAAATATCAAACAAGTTTACAGCTAACAAAACAGTTTAAAAATAATTATTAAATATGTGGTCAAGACGCTTTGCGCTGTGTAATGAACGAGGGAATAGAGAAAAGGTAAAATAATGTTGAATTTGTATAGATAAGCAATGCGAAATGATTGCAGCTACATTTTATTACAGCATTAATTCAATACTAAGTAAAAAGTCAAGTACCCGAGCAGTTGCAAAGTTTCATTGAACGCGAAGAGTTTGAATTGAACGCTCGTATATACAATATAAGTGAAGGAAACTTTAAATAATTATAAAATCATGAAATCTACTAACCCAGATCTACAAAAGGAACGACAAAATGCTACTTTCAATCCGATGGAATTTACTTTATGGTGGTTCGGAGGCAATAAAAAATATAAAGAACGCAAGGCTTTGGGTATGTTATACCAGAAATAAACATTCATACACACACCAGTTAGATATAAACGGTTGCATATAAACAACTTTATGTAAATAAGTGACGATATATGACTACTGACTAAAACAACATCACGCAGTGCGTCTACAATACAATGAATTTGTGTTTATTATGAACTTTGCAATCAATATTCCCCTTCTCCTTCTCATCGGTTATTGTTAATCGAATTGTTATTATCTTTGTTGTCGTTCAATTTTAATAGGTAACGTTATTGTTGTTTACCGTAAGCTTAAGTTAATTGTTGAATTGAAAAAAGCAACAACAATATCAGGGATAAGCAAGTGATAATAACAGCATTATAAAAAAAAACCAACTTATTGAAAATTAAAGTTTTATTATATTTATTATATTATTACAAAGAAACTTGTGTAAATATTTCAACATTTCATTTATTAAGGTTTTCGTTTTTGTTTCATTATAAGCTGCCCGTTATTTTGAGAATACGATTATACGATACAAAGTTGTGATTGATTATTATTTAGAAAAAAAAAATATTTTCGAATAATTTTTCTGTTATCTAAATTAGTTTTGAGGTTAAGTACAAACGAAAATTTTTAATAAGCATTTTAATACGCAAAAAATATTTAAAAATACATAATATTAATTCTAAATAATTTTTCAGAAAAATTATTTTTTGATGAACCCACCTTAAACGATGATTTACCTATATCGTATATGTCTCACAAAGAACTGTATGAGTATTGTTTGCGCAAAGCTGTAATTGTAGTACAGAAAATACGTGAATTGCGAAATACTGGTGAGGATGGAGTGGATAATTATATGTGAGTATTATTATATAATGTATTGAAATTAAATGGAAACTTTTTATTCAAATATTTTCATTTAGAGCCATCTTGGGTGGTTCCTTAGGTTCGGGCATATTAAAAGAAGGCAATCCCATGGCTGTACACTTTGTTATGTTCTTACCCACGATTATGGGTCAGGGTACTCTGGAACAACAAATGGAATGGTTACCCAAAGCTTGGGATTTGGAAATTATTGGCACATATGCACAAACGGAATTAGGTCATGGCACATTTTTAAGAGGCTTAGAGACCAGAGCCGATTATGATGTTAATACCCAAGAGTTTACTTTGAATTCACCCTCACTAACCGCCTACAAATGGTGGCCAGGTGGTCGTAAGTTAATTGTTCTTTTTCCTTTTAATGAAAATTAATTTAATAGAATAAAATTCCATTACATTTTAGTGGGTCATAGTGTAAACTATGCTGTGGTAGTGGCTCAATTATATACTCAAGGAAAATATCGTGGCTTGGCTCCATTTATTGTTCAGGTGAGAGACGAAGCCACGCATACGCCCTTACCCGGTGTTGATATTGGTGATATAGGCAGCAAATTGGGCATGAAATCCGGCAATAACGGTTATTTAGGTTTAAAAAACGTACGCATACCCTTAAAACAAATGCTGATGAAGAATCAACAAGTTTTGCCCGATGGTACATATATACCACCCAAAAATTCAGCCTTAACATATGGTACCATGATGTTTGTACGTGTTGTCATACTGAGAGATGCCGCCTTATCTTTGGCGAAAGCTGTTACGATAGCTACACGTTATTCAGCAGTGAGGCGGCAAAGCCCTATTAATCCGCAAGAACCGGAACCGCAAATATTGGATCATGTGACACAACAATTAAAATTATTTCCTCAAGTAGCTAAAGCTATGGTCATCAAAGCGGCTAGCGATAATATGTGGACCATGTATCATCATATTTCACATGAAATTGAAAAGGGCTCATTGGAACGTTTACCCGAAATGCATGCACTGTCCTGTTGTTTGAAAGCTATTTGTAGTAGTGATGCAGCTGCTGGAGTGGAACTATGTCGTTTGGCATGCGGCGGTCACGGTTATATGGATTGTTCGAATTTCCCAACGCTCTACGGCATGACAACCGCAGCTTGCACTTACGAAGGTGAGAATACGGTAATGTTGCTGCAAACGGCTAGATATTTGGTGAAAATATATGCACAAGCTTTGAACGGTGTTCCATTGGTACCGACTGTGGCTTATATTAAAGAGGCCATTGATGTCAAGGAATTTCGTAATTTTGATGGTACACCAGAAGCTTTAGTGAAAGCTTTTCAATTTGTGGCGGCCAAGTAAGTGCAAATTCATTCAAAGGAGGTAATCTTTGATTCAACTATGCGTATATAATTACATTTAGCAAGATCCGTATAGCTTATGAGCGTTCGGAACGCTATCAGCAACAAGGCTGTACCGTGGAAATGGCTGCCAATAACTGTGGCATTGAACTAACACAAGCAGCTGATGTAAGGAATATTTTAATTAAACAGTTAAAAAAAAATAGAATAATGTATACATACTTGCAGCTACATGGGCGTGCTTATCTGGCCAGTACGGCTCTCTCAGAATTGCAGACTCTAGCCAAACAAGTATCATCCGATTTTGCAAATGTTATTAAAACAATTTTAGAACTATACCTAATTGAGGCGTGTTTGCAACGCATGGGCGACTTTCTAAGGGTACGTATTCATTGTTTTCTCTCCCTTTTAAGATATTTAATTTTTTTCTTTCTAACGATTGCTAGTTTATCAACATAAAGGATCATGATATTAGCCAATTGGAATTACGTTTACATGAATGTTTAAAATGTTTAAGACCGAATGCTGTTAGTTTAGTGGACGCCTTTGATTTGCACGACCGTACATTAGACTCGGCCTTGGGTAGTTACGATGGTCGGGTGTATGAACGGATTTTTGAAGCAGCTAAAAAGAGTCCTTTGAATAATGAACCTGTTAATAGTACGTTCCACAAATACTTAAAACCTCTGATGCAATCCAAACTATGATTGCAACAAGGGGATGGAATGTTTCGTCGTCGTCACTCTCTACCTTTCCATGTATTTAAATAGTATATAAAGTATTTGGTATACTCATATATTTGAACATGTATGAAATTTTTTTTGCAACTTTTTTAGTTTGTTGTCATTATTTGTGTTATCTCTTGAATTATTTACATATTAGGGGAAATGCTGTTCTTTAGTTGTTTGCTATTAACTTAAAAATTTAATAAATTTTTTTATAAGAAATAAATAAATGTCCTTTCGTTATGTACTTTTATATTGAATTTTAAGCGAATTGTGCGCCATTATATAGGTTGGTCTTGGTATGACTGGATGTAGTAGTTTCCTCCGTTTCCTCATCGCTAGCATTCTGATCAAGTTTCTCAAAGCCGTTGCGTTTATTGTTGCGTTCCGTCAATAAACCGCCTAAAGTAAAACTTTCAGTTTTGGACCCTGGCAAATCCCAAGCATGACGACGATTCTTTGCGCCAAAAGGCATGCACCCTAAAAAGGAATTTATTATAGAGGATATATGATATCCTTGAAGTCTAGGGTAACATATGAGGTGGGAGTGATTAAAAGGGGGAATGTGATACTAAAAGGAGACAACTGTTCTTTTACATGAACGAATCAATGTGAAGAAATGAATGACAGCGTAAGAATATAGGGTGAAGATAATAATTTTATTAAAAATAGAAAATATAGAAAAAACATATACACTGATTATGTATAACATATGAAAATATAATTAAATTAAGAAAATCACTTACTAAATAAAATTAAGAAAAATTCGCGTGATGTATGAAAACATGATGTCAATACTAGGTAAAATCACTGCAAATACAACATAAACTAAATGTAAAACAAATCATATGCTATAGACCAGGATAAGCAACATTTGAATCCGGCCTGCAACAGATGATTAAAACTACTTTGTGCAAATCGATGGACATTTTTGTATTTGGAATTAAAAAAGTGATTGTTAGTTACCAACATCTCTAAGTAGTGTGACGTGGTGGTGTGGAGGATATACATTTACAAACAAACAAATAAAAAAGGAATATCAGTCTTAATAAAGATACCGGATTATGAGAATATTTTGTTGATAAATTACACCTAATAAAATTGAAAGCTGCCTAATTACCACATGATTGGATGTTTTTTAAACTTAGGGACAATTGTTACAAACATTTGTTTGAGAGTTGGCCACTAATCTACGATACACCAGCTCACTGGGTTGGCTTCCTTCGGCCACCATATCATTATTACCTCGTTTACGCCGACGAGCCACCAGTAATGCCAAAGCAAACATGAGTAAAGTGAATGACAGCATTAAAGAAACTACAATAATTGCAGAGGCATGCGGTCCGTGATATGCATTACTGCCACTACTGCTGCTATTTAGAGTTTTTATTTCTTCAGTAACAGTTTCTAAAGCGGTGCCAATGGAACCTGCCACAGTAGGTGCTGAGTTCGAAATTTTGAGCGCAGACAAAGAAGTACTTTTTACCAAAGATTTATGCAAAAACTTGTGCAAACGTGCTGGACTCAATTCGGCCACATATACTTCCATACCATCTTCCGTAACAGCAACATCGTGAGGATTGGAAAATTGCATATCATTGGGACCAAATTTGCCTAAAACTTTTTTTGTCGTCATATCCCAAACATATCCCCGCACTTCATTATAATGCGCTGGGTGCAAGCCTAACTCGGCGGTTGGCCCATTAACTACTATTAGGCGACCACCTAGAAAGGAAAAATTATAAGAAATATTTACAGTTACCTTTTTCTTCACACTATATCACTTACCCTTGTAGGGTGTATAATCTAAACCAAATAAACGATCCCCCACCAAAGGAGAATGATATTGGCAATGAAAAGTGCCATTACTCCAAAAAAAGCACTGTATTCGGCCATTTTCCCGATCGGCAGTACAAATCAAATTTTGTTGTGGCACTAATGTTAAATCGTGTGGTACCGCAAAATAATTGGGTGGGGCGACCTCGTAGGATAGTCCAGCAAATGAATTTTGACCCCAGGATAAGATCATTTGACCATCCTTGGAATATTTTAAGATACGAGCGTTACAATAACCGTCGGCCACAAAAAAATCACCGTTTTTCAATACGGCCACAGAGGTAGGTTTACAAAATTTATTTTGTCCTGCACCGGGAACAAATGCTGTACCCAAAGTCATTAGCGGCTTATCCGCAGATCCGCGTGAACCAAATTTAAATACTTGATGTAAAGCTACATCCGTTAACCAAACATTATCTTCATGGTCTATAGTTAAACCGTGAGGCATATAGAATCTATTTTACATAAATAAATAGCGGTGCGTTGGTTGGTTCGTTTAAGTATAAATATTGACAATATAAAAAACTTAATATTCCTTACATATCTTTACCCCATTCATACACTAATTGACCCGTTTTTCTATCCAAACTTAAAACGGTATTAAATCGAATAGGCCCCTTTTCTCTTCCACGATATACGTTAGACATATCAAAACTATCCTGACTCCATATATGATTGGCGCGATGAAATAAAACTACATGACCATCTTTATCGAAATCTACAGCGGTCACTGAACCTAATTTAACATCTAAATTTGGCCATGTTGATTGATGGATATAGGCTATGGGACGTAAAAGTGAAAAATGAATTTTTTTAGAAATTTAGAGATTTTACTATAATACATACAAGTGTTTAATTTATCAATTTCTAATTTAACATCAGTTTTTCCCATTTTCTTTGACTCAATCCATACCGTATCCACAGGCGTGGCACCTTGCATTATCTGCTGAAAACGTTTGTTACTGCTTAACAGTTGATCTTCTGTTACGGATGGAAAGTAACGTTCCAAGTTTAGATTCTATAATGAAAACAATAACAACATGAGGTTAATGAATTGCAGAGGTAACGGGAATAACACAACAATAATAATTAAATTAACTTGGAATTTTTTCACAAACAGAATTTAATCAACAATTAGTTGTTCAACACATGTGCATTTCTCTATTTGAAATATGTAAACAATAAAAGATTCACCGTGTCTTGCACTAACTGGTAACATATGGTTAATTTAATTCATCGTTATTTCATAATAATTGTTTTAACTTGTAGTTTTGTTGTAACTCGTTCATCAAATTCCTATATGCATATGTGTATTCTTTAATTCGCCATAGGCCTAATTAATAATTGATCTGAATGTTATTTTCTTGTTGTTGCTGTTATTAATGCTTTACCTCAACTGTTGCTGATTCAATGACATGGCTACCACTCATCATAATAAGACACAATTTAAGAAAATACATATTAAGGAATGCTCACGTGGCGATTAATCACTTATAATTAAACAAACTTTGACTTTATTAATTTATATTACTGGAGAAATTAAATTTTTTATTAATAAACAAATTGGTTATAATACCGCACACATTTTACTATTATTAAATCTTTTGCAATCTTTCAACCCAATAGATTTGCTACTTCGTTTATTCATAGCTAAAGTTGCCACCTTATAAAATCTATTAAATTCACCAAAATAGTAAACAATCAGCTGGTATATAACCGGAATATTTATTCCTCGTACGTAGGTATCCCGTTGAACAAATATACTCTTTGTTACAGCTGTGTAAAAAGTATTTAACTAATAAAAAAAAAAAAAATGTAAAATAAAACAAAAATTATCAGAATATTGTCCAATTGTAGTTATTATTAATAGTAATGGATTCTTGGGATCAACAATTCCCTCCGAACTGGCGACCATTAGCTACCACTCATTTTCATTTAAAACGCTTCGTGCGTGAAACATGTAATGAAATGGATAAGCATCGTACGACTATTCGTCAAGAAAAACATAACTTAAAACCCATTTCTGGAGAAGAAATACAACAGTTCTACAAAAATTTAATAGAAAAAGAAAATCCTGGCCATCGAAAAAATAGAGAGAAGGTAACAAGTGGAAAAAGCAAGGAGGCAGCCTTACTAAAGAACTTTAATAGCCAACAGTTTTTTCGTTGTGCTATTGAAAATAAAGCCAAAGATTTACAGACTTTTAATTATCGCGACGGCAATATAAATATACAGGATATGTATGGTTGGACAGCATTAATGATGGCCGTCTGTGCCGGTGCTTTCGAAGCAGTTAAAATTTTAATTAAGTTGGGTGTTGATGTTAATATTAAAGACAAATCTGGTAAAACTGCTGGAGATTTAGCCAAAGCAAAGGGTTATTTTCACATGGTGCAATTTCTGGAAAATAAAATACCGATTTCGAATAACGAAAAAGAAGGGGTCAATGAAAAAATTTTGAATGTCATGCCAGAACCTTTTTATTGCGTTATCTGTCAGATGAGCTTCAAGGAAACTCCAAGATATAAGCATGAAACCTCTACGATTCATCAATTCAACTTGAAATCTACCATACCTCCCAATAAATTACAAAAATTTAATATACCTCCACGTAACAAAGGACTTCAGTTAATGGTGAAACAAGGTTGGGATAAAGAAAGTGGTTTAGGTCCAGTAAAAAAAGGCCGTTTATATCCTATAAAAACTACCATACGTAAACAACGTTCTGGGTTGGGTATTGAACAACAGCCAGCACGCATTACTCACTTTATGGCACATGGCCTCAAAGACAGCGTGGGAAATAGTGCACTCCTCAAAACAATATATAAACGTAGTAGAAATGATATGCGCAGCGAAAAACGAATGGAATGGAGGCGTGAGCGTCGCTTACGTCGGGAATTGAGTTAATGTTTCAGTGCATAGAAATGAATAAATCTCTTACATTAATTAAATAAAGTTGGTCTTTTTTTATGTATAAATATTAGCGTAGAAGTACAGTTGTAATTTAGTGTAGCGCTGCAAATATATGCTTAAAGTTTAAGAGGGTGGACGTTATTTTGAAATTGGCAAAGGAGTTTTAATTTGATTGGCAAAACTAGTTCAATGATCTAGTTCGTTTATAATCTACGCATCTTTAATAAAAGTTGTGTATACAGAATAGAAAAAGTCTAGTTAATGGCGTGGTAGAGCTGTCGGTGGATTGCTTGTTTTTTGTTGAATGAAGGATGGAGGTAAGTAATTTGTTTTAAAGCAAATAAATTTGTTTTAAATTAAATATATAGGGGTCCTTATAGTATGGTAAAAGTTTCTCGTACGAAATATATTCAGTTTATTTTTATTATTATATGCCATATAACTGGCTAAAACAAAACACTTTGCTTAATGGTGCATAGGCCTGGGGTTGCTTATTAGAATAACCCGGGGACCCAGCCATTTAAAATAAATAGGGAACGCGCTGAGTGCAATACCTCCGTGGTGGCGTGGAAACTTGCACAACAATGATATCAAATAATAAATTGTCTTCACTTAGTGGGCTTACTTTTGCATTGTATGATTTTTTTATTTGGAAAAAGCTTACTAATCAATACCAGAGACCTCTAAAAACAAATTCAAATTGATTTATTTAATTATATTTATTCAATATTTACGCGCCTCATGTCCCTACAATTACACGCGTACGGCCCTAAGATAACATATATAAATGTTAGGGAGGAATGATTTATTTGCCTCTGTATCATTTATAATGTGGTTGTGTATAAGTTGCTTGCCCATATAACCACAAATCCACATATGCTAGGCAGGACTTAATATGTTTTGTTTCGATAGCGCACATAGCAAAGCTGAGTTGAAGATTTGTTAAAATATAGATTTTTCAACCATTTCACGGCGATGTTGCGAAATTTCGCAAGTGCATTGGTAAAGAGAAGCTCGAAGCAAGGGGTTTTCTGTCTGTGTGAATATTCTAAATGTACATAACCAATTTACTCTGAATTTCTTCCGGACCGAAAACAGTAAAGAATTAGTTTTTTGTTGATTTTCGGTTTTTTACGCATGTGTTAGTGTTGTTGCTTTTTCTGTTCTTATAAGCAAAGCAAAGGGTATACCATAGATTACACATACAATGCAAACGAATGTTTGTCATTATGGCGCATGCGACTTAGAGACTTTTGGACAGTGGTTTTTTACGTACATGTGCATTGTTGTTGTTTTTTCTGTTCTTATAAGCAAAGCAAAGGGAATACCATTGATTGCAAACATTTGTACGCATGTAATTTTATATATTATGAATGAATGAATGAATAAATAAATATTGTAATTAATAAATGAAAATAAGGCTTTCTTCTATTTTTCTTCGTTCGACTTTTCCACTTTTCGACTCTTCGACCATTTATACATGTTTTCTGGTTGTTTTGTAAAGTTTTTTTTCAACTTTTTTTTAATGTCTTATTGGGTGGAAAAGTATTGAACAATTCTTCAAAAAATATATAAAAGTAGCAAACACAAGCTAAATATGATAAAACGAGTAATATATTTGTGTATACATTTGATATTATTGTATACATATACATTTGCTTGTATGCATTGAAGCTGACTTTCGACAAGTCTAGAGATTCTGTTAAAAAAAGTGAAAGAGAGTGACACTCCGTCTCTATATTTAGAAGTCTCTGCGTGCGTGCTGTAAAAAATTTATTTAAACAGAAAACAAAATAGAACGGTAATTATTTCAATTGAAAAGAAACACTGGTAGATCGCTTTTAAATAAGCCCGCCAGAAGTTATGAAACCGGAACGAAACAAGACATAAAACGGCGAAAACCAAACCAAAACAAAGTAAACACATTTATGTATAAATATGAAGAAGTATTAATATTAACGAAAATGCAAAAATGAAAATTAATAACCCTTTAGATTGAAGCCTTGTACACTTTTTTCCCCTGGTCACAAAAGTCACGTACAGTTAAGTTATCTTCCAATTACAGTCTATTCAACAAGGATAAATGTAAAATGCTTTTTGTTTATTCATTTTTTTGAAAAATTAGATTTTATTTCGTACACGCATACATTGTGGATCATTAATCCATTCGACATGTACAGCATCTAGCATCTTTCATACTAAACGGCATTTGATTAAATTGTCATTCAATTTTGATATTTTTATTATTTCACAAAATATGAATCAATTGCAATTTTTGAAAGCCACTGCTATAGAATAGTATTCCTAAATATAAAAATTTTGTAAACCCACCATCACATATATATATACGGGGGTATACATCACTTTGTCAAAAGGCTTGCAACACCCATAAGGAGCCATCGGAGACCGCACAAAGTACATATATTCTGAATTATGCAAAATCTGTTTTTCTTTTTCACATTTTAAGTGTTCCGTATTGCTTATAAAGTACAGAAGATGGCATATACACTCCCCGTGAAGCTTTGGTACATGGATGGTGGGTGTTCAAAATTTGGTCTGTCTCTTTCAGCCACTAATAGCTTTTTTATTTGTTTTCTTTCAAATTTGAATAAAATATTGAATATTTTCAAATGATCATGTAACTAATTCATCTTGAATACAAAACTATAATATTCTACGACTAATTTTGTTTAATTAAGTAAAATTCGTTAAATAAAATCTTATAAAAATTGTATGTATCTATATACATGTTGTTGCTTTAGCTGATCATAACTGCAGTAGTAGTAGTAGTAGTGGTATCATGTTAAGAAATGTAACATTTTTTTAAGAACAAATAATACTTTTTAGGCAAATTCATTGTTGTATTCTTCGAACACTTATTAATAAAAAAAAAAAATACGTTTAGAGTACATTCAGTTGAAAATCTATTCCTTTTCACTACGTATTTGCATAATTTTCTTCTTTACCAGAGTGCGCACTTGCTGCTGGGTTGTCTGTTGTTGTTGTTGTTGTTGCTGCGACTGTTGTAGCTGTTGTTGTTGTTGTTGATTTGTTATACCACCAGCTGTCATTCCTGTTGACTGTGGCATGGTAGTGGCAACAGTTATTGTGGCTCCGGTAGAGGTTTGAGTTATGGTCATTACCTCTGCGGGAGACGTGTTAGAGCTGTTAATATTGGCACTTACACCGGACGATGTGCTTACCACTACGTTTTGTGTGGATTGTTGCTGTTGCTGCTGCTGTTGTTGTTGTTGTGAAGATGACTGTTGTTGCTGCTGTTGTTGTTGTTGATGTTGTAAAGTTTGTTGTTGCACTACAGCTACCAAATTACCGCTGGCTGTGGTTTGCAAACGTACCGGACTGGGGTTTTGCCGTTGATTTTGTTGGGCAGCCGCTTGCTGTTGAATGGCGGTAATAATCGCTTGCTGCGTTTGTGATTGAGTGCCGCCAGCCGTTGCTACCTTAATAGTGCCGGCTATATTTTGACCGCTAGCCACATGTGCACGTAAATTGCCGGCTGCCAGGGCTTGGGCGGAAGCTGCTGAAACTACCTAAAAATACATGTCGTAAGAAAATCATGAATTCACAATCCACACATTAAAGGCCTGGACCCTTCCCGACACATTCTTTTGATACTTAACCCAAACACATCGTCTTAGTCATATTAACAACAACAACATTATAAGATTTTAATGGATTCCTTGCTAAGGAGTCATCAAACAAAGTGGTTAGGTTGAGGAGTCTGGCCATTCTTTATATGATATATTATCCAAAAATGTACTTACTTGAATAGTTTGCCTCTGATTGGCTTGGGACGACATTGAGACGGGTATCACTCGGCCTACACTGGTCTTGCCTAAAACGAAACCGGTAGTGGCAAGGGAGCCCGATTGTCCTTGACGCATGACTTGTTGTATTTGCTGCACCGTCACAGAACTGGGCAACGATTTTGTGTTTTGTATGTGTACGAGTTGGGTTTGAACAGCACCGCCGCCAGTGCTGCCACCAGCCGTATTGCTAATGCCAATCTTTTGTCCCGTTACGGTGGCGGTGACCGGTTGTTGCGATTGTTGTTGCTGTTGTTGATGGGAGCTATTTGTCGGAGTTATTGTCGTGCACTGGGCTGACTGTGTCTGCGGAGAGCCCACAATATTGCCCGTAGCTGCTGCCGCTATTTGGGTCATGCGTGATATTTTCCGTGGCATGGCCAAATGTTGCTGCATGTGCAATTGACGCATTTGTGATTGGTTTGCCATGGTCACCTTGATCTGACCGCCCGGTTTCAACTGCGACAAAGCCATATTTACCGTGTTTTGCGCCTGAGTGGTGCCACCAGCTAGACTAACACTGCCGCCGCCACTTACTGCAGCTGTTGATGTTTTCACTAAAGTGGCGATTTGTTGCGGTGTCACTTGTTGCAGGACCTGTTGCCCTTGGCTCTGTATGCCTTGTTGCTGTTGCTGCAAACCGGTATTGGTCACTGCGGTGCCTGCTGTTTGTTGCAACTGTACTCCTGCCGCTGAAGTAGTGGCAAAGATCTGCCCACCATGCTGTAATACTTGCGTCGTTTTTTGGTGCCCTGCAGCATTAATCATTTGCCTCTTTACCAGCAACATTTCACTGTCTCCCACTTGCCGTGTCACGGTCTGTTTGCCAGCAGCAGCTGCAGCAGTCACTTGCTTAATAAATTGAGCTCTACTTTGTTGTGGTTGTTGAGTGTGTACCGGCCCGCCACTCATGCTGGTTGCCGAAGCACCACCTTGCCCACCCGCTGCCGTTAACGCTGCCATATTCGAGGTGGCCACTGTCACCTTTTGACCACCCTGTACCACTTGCACAGTAGTCGGTCCAGAATTGCTTTGCATCAGACTGCCCTGTATTATGCCGGCTGTGTTAACTAAAGTTTGACCGGTTTGCAACATCGTTTGTTGACCTTGTTGACCAGATGCTGCAGCTTGTAAAACTTTCAATTGCTGCCGTTGTCGATATAATTGTATGTGAGTGGGTTGCTGGCTGGCAACTGCTGACCCCGCATTAGAGGTGGAGGTCAATTTCCCACCTTGTTGCAATGAACTCACTCGTATACCTTTGGTCACCACTTGTTGTGTGCCGGCTGGCAGAGAAGCCAGTTGTATTTGGGCTGCTTGGAATTGAGCCTGAGCCACATTCGAACCCAAATTGGACATGGAAACAATTGTGGGACTGGGATTGCCAGCAGATCTCTGTTGAAGGACAACGTCTTGCAGGGTGGTGGTGCCCGATGGTGTTGCCACAATACGTTGAGCTCGCAGCGCTGAAGTGTTTAATGTGGTAACTGTGCCTGTGGGCTGACCCAAGCTACTCGATGTAGTCAACACTGTACCTACGGTGGCCAGTTGAGATACCGACACCACTTGGGGTAGAGACTGGGTGTGAACTATAGTGCCTACTGGGGGGGAACTGGAAGCGATCGCTTGTTGTGGTGATATGGACACTATCTGCGCTGTGGATGAAGTGGCATGATGCTGTTGTTGGGTTTGCACATTGGACGATATGGTTTGTACCGGTGTGGTTAGAACAACCGACACCGAAGATGGTGTTGCAATCAAACTACCGGTTGCACCTGCCTGTTGGTGCAATTGCAAGTGTGACGTTTGTTGACCTGCACCAACGCTAGTGCTGGCACTTTGTTGTTGTAATTGGTGTACATGACCGCTGGTTAACAAACTAGATTGTGGTGTCACAATAGCTTTCACTAATTGGGTTGTTGTGGAGGCACCATGACGCCCTATCAAGTGTGCCTGTTGATTGCCTTGCAGCACACCTCCTGGGGTTACATGACTTTGTGCTACATTGCTGGCACCAGTGCCGTGTTGCAATACAATTGCTGTTGCCGTTGCCTGTTGTTGCTGCTGATGTTGTGGTAGTTGCTGTTGTTGTTGAATTGTTGTAGACGCTATATGCTGTATTTGTAGCTGTTGGCCATGCAATGTGGGTGACGCGGCCACAGAAAGCTGCTGCTGCTGCTGGTGCTGTTGATGTTGGATCAACTCTTGCAATTGCTGTTGACCCTGTGGTATGGGCTGCTGCGTTTGCTGCACCACATTAATGGATGCACCAACAGGCGGCAATATGCCACCACCACCAACACCTAAATTAGTTTGAGTTGCTGGTGGTGGCAATGGTGGGCATGGCGCTCTTTGCTTTTCTCGCAACTTATTGGAGCGCGCAATGGCTATCGCCTGTGGCGTTATTGGCTGATCATAATTAACCACGCCAAAGTCTTGCAACACCTCCATATGTTTGGGATTCATTAGACTGGGCGTACTAAAGTGTCGTTTCGGCGGCGGCGCCTTCTTCAGGTACGCACCCTTTAAGCAATCGAAACGGGAACGCATGATTTTCGTAAAAGACGAATTATTGTCACTCATGTACAACTGCGTGCTGCGCAGACAACGTAACGGGCCTTTCAAATATTCAAATTTTATGGCCGATTTCGATTTCTTTTGCTTTTTGGGACTCTCCACCAATTTGCCCTCTTCGCGCGCCTGTATAACGGTCTCGTACCGCCAGCGGCACTGTTTGGGTGAACGGTAAGCCTTCGAACAGGAATTTACAATTTCGGCCACTAGATCCCAATTCGGTGTATGACCAGGTGACAGTAACATTAGATTGCAGGGTAATCCTTGCAGATTAACCAGAACATGGAGTATAGCAATATCTTCAAAGATGGCCCACTCGGTCATGCCTTCGGGCTCATTCAGAGGCTTTTGCGGCAATGGCAACTTTAAACCCGGTATCTGAACGTTCGGTTTGAAAATTCCACGATAACGTTGATTTTTCAAATCGCGCCGTATACGTGCTATGGCAGCCGATGGTCGATCAAAGAGCGATCGTGGGGCGCAAAACATTTCTTCACGACGTATTTTGGTCGGGCGACGACTACCATCCAATAGAAAGCCGGCCTCATTCCGAGATCGCTTATAATCTTTCTTCACGTAGACGGGCGGCAACTCCGATTCCGGTATGGGCTCCAGATCATACATGAAGGACAACGAATAATCTATATAAATGTCATCGTCATTCTGTGGAGGTGTGGGCGGACACCACATCTACAAAATTGCCAATAAATCAAATAAATAATAATCATACGTTTCCATGCGTTTTGAACAATTCCAATTGTCTTTAATTTTTTTTTTTTGTTTTCCACTTACCGGCATATGCTCCAAAGAATTTGAGGAAATCCAGATCTATGTTTAGACACAAATATTATATTCGTTCAGACGGGGCCGTATCAAGCAATGGAGCGAACAAACGGGTGGGGTGGGGGAAATGTTTTATATACGTCCCAGCGATGGCACAAAATGATTTTCATACGAGATTGCACATACGGCAAGTGTATAGAAATGAAAAGAAAAATAATATATGTTTGTTTAAAATATTATTTTCTACATAAACAACAATTTTTTCTTTACAAAATAGTTTTGGTGTTTTACGAGTTTTATTTAAAAAAAAAAAAAAAAAAAATATTTTAAAAATTAGATAATAATAATAATTGTTTATCTTCTCCGCGTAGAGGAGAATGTTACTTACAAAGCAAAAACAATAAAAACAAATCTAAGGCCGTTTGGAAATGGCAATTTATTGTATTGATCAGATCACAAGGGAGGGAGGCTAGTTGAAGTGATGATGACGCCACATTCTCACATGAATCAATTAAAATAAATTAAAACTTTTAAACTGTTTTGGTGCCTACAATACTTTTAATAAGTTACAGCTTTCATTGAGCAAAAAACAAAACAAAAAAAAAACAAAAAATCTACAAAATAGAATTAAATATTATAAACATAATATTGTTAGAAAGAGATAGAATTAACATAATTGCCATTACCAAACTTTAGATTTTCACATATTTCTTTCTTTTCTTTTTAATGGAAAAAAATTGCTAACAAAATAGTTGTTTTAATATTTCATTTTTACACAAAAAAAAAAAAAAACTTGTGACGTGGTATTGCAATAACATGAATAACGTAAAGACACCAAAACAGATTTTTGTAAAAAAAAAAAAATGTGTTTGAAATTTGAGAAAATAATATTATTTATGCATAAACATATAACATTTTTCTTTCTCTTTTCTGTCCACACACGCGCAACAAGAGAAGGCCAAAGATTCTTTTTTAATTGTCTTCACTTTACAAAGTAAGAAGCTCCTAAGACATTCTTTTTATCAATAAAACACTTGTTCTTGATTTTGTTCTTATTTATGTTAATTTGAATTTCTAGTATATTTTGTTTTTTTTTTTTTCTTTTCTTTTGTATTTCTTTTTTAAAAGCTTGGTTTAATCATGGGTTAATATTAATTTGGTTTTTTATAAAATAATTTACATAATTTTTCAGTACTTATTGATGCAGCTTCCTGCCCCTACAGTTATAAAAATTTACACATTACATATATATATATATATATATATATATATATATATATATATATATATATATATATGTGTGTGTGGATGCTGTATGCATAGTGTATGCATAGTATACGTGTAAATGTTCTTTATAACGTAATTATCAATTATCAAAAAATGAAAAAAAAAAATTGTATTTATAATTATAAGATAAACATTAATACGATAATAAAAGTAAATAATTTCAAAAAGAGGAGAGAGGGCGATAGTGATTTTTATACCCTTCACATAAGATTAACGTTCTCACGGTCGTAAATTTTTAGATATTCTAGTTTTTGCACGCAGATCGCTACTTGAAATGGACAAAATTGGTCAGGAACCACGCCCACAATCGACAAAAACCACTTATCTGCCACAAAAATTAAGCTATCAAGTTGAAATTTAATATGCATATTTACAATTAACTTATCCATCTATGTGCCAAAAGTGGGCGTCACCGGAGAACGGACACGCCAACAATTGATAAAAATCTATATATCCGCCACAACAATTAAACTATGAGCTTACAATTCGGTATGCAGCCATTAATTTCCCAAAAATGGGCGTAGTCGAACACACCCACAATGTAGTATAAACCACATTCAGCGTAAAACTGGACTTCCAAGCTCATACGCAATACAAACACTATTAAAGAGCGTAATCATATACCTGTCACGCCCACTATTATAGATGTGTTGAGCGTGGCCTAAGCCAAATTTAGTTTCCTTACTTGTTTTAATAAAAGTATTATTTTTCTCTTTTTCCTTATACACCACCAACCAAAATACAGCCAATAATAACAACCATTTGATTTGATTTGATTTTAATCCATTTATGGTGTTCCCTCTTTCCTTATGCGTATAATTAAAATTAACTAAAAATTCCCTACTCCACAAGTAAGTACCGGCAGAGCAAAGCAAATCTCATGGAGATTTTCGATTTTTTAACATTCAATTACGCACAGCTCTCATTTTAGCTTTACTTGGCTTTATTTGGTCATACTTGGTGGTTGGTTGGCGGCTATACAAAAAAAAAAAAAAAAAAACAAGTAAAAAGCTATATATTTGGCCAAGTTCAAAGCTGTGACAGTCCCCTTCCCCTTCCACATTTATACTTAAACCATCTTAAAAATGGATTGGAAGTATATTAGATTTGTTGTTATTGTAATGAGACAACTGAGAAAGGCGGAATTACTCAGAGAGTATGGACACATATAGTTCTTAGAGATCTTTGGTGCATCGGTTGGGAGTATTCAAAATTTGGCTTCAGCCATTTATAGCTTTTTTTCATTTTGTTTATAAATTATAAGGTCGCATAATTAATAACTTAAAAACGAATATTTTACTTATACATGTATGGAAAAAACAGTTCATTTATTAGATGTTTTAAATCTCTAAGGAACACTGACACTGCTATTTATAGAACAGATGAAAATGTTATAGTGGATCAAATGCCACCAGTTTAATACCCTACACCACTTACAATTGTACAAAAATACAATTTATGTACACACGAGTCATTATGGGGGGAGAGAGAGAGAGGTTCTAAAAATTGTTCGTTCCAGTCCATTTTTAATAGGGATCACAGGTCTTTGTCACAATACATATCCTTGTGCACAAATTTACATGAACAGCCAGACGGACATGATTAAATCGTTTCAAAAAGTGATTCTGTCATTGAATCGATGAAATAATGAGCACTTCTTACCTACCATACGTGGTGTAGGGTGTAAAAAATATATTTGTATACGTATATATTATATCTATAGTCATAAATGTCTCTTCATTCTCACTTCTATTACTTAATTTACACTTAATTATATACAAAATGTACAGGAGCGAAGTAGAAAAATTACTTTGCCATATATTTGCCCCAAGCAAAAACCATTAAAAACATCACTAACCGACGCACTTCATATATGTGTGGTATATATGTGGGAATATAAGAAATCATGGGTTCAGCAACGAAATTAATTCTTAAGGAAATAATTAATACTGTTTTTTTTTATTGTTATTATTATTATTATTAATCGAGGAGGGAGGCGAGGGCAAATTGTTGTTTTGCTCACCAAGCAAACAAAACAAGATTCCAAGGGAATGAAATGAAATGCTAAACCTTTAGAAACAATAATCATCCAAATCGTTGCGTGACTCTTGTTCGCACATTTATCATGACGGCGAACTGGAGTGGGGGCCATTTAACGCTACATTACTGCCGCCATCATTGCATTCAGAGTTGACTCGTTGGCGTGGCGCCTTCAATAGCCACCGATGTAACGTTTGAGATGTACTTGTGACATTATATTGTTCTATCGTTTTGGGGGCTTTCTTAACCGAACTGCGTCTTAGCGGTGTTGAGGAGGATATCGTCATAGTATTAATAAATTCATTGGCTTCTTCTGTATCTTTGCGATGAACGTGCTTAACGATGCCAGAACGTAATGAAGGCAGTACCGGACTCTCATCCAGAGTCCATAAATTAATTTTCACTGAACCTCTTGAACGGGTACGGGGTGTATGATTATCACTATTACCCTCACTGTCACCGCCACCACTACCATTACCGCCACTACTACTATTCGTTGAAGTTTTTACAATCGTTATTTTGTTATTAGGATGGGCCGGTGATTTTTTCACTGATGATATGGAGGCGGTGTACGTTACATTTATCATTGTGTTGTTGTCATCACTCTCTGATTCTTCAGATACGTTGTAATAAGTGGAATTGGTTGTGGTGTCACCTAATTGATTGTGAGCATTCCAAGTGTCCACACTGCTGGAATTACCTTCAGCAGGCATGAAACTTCGTTTCTCAATAGTTGCATCATTATTGTCGCCGTGTTGAAAAGTGGCGCAATTTTCATCCACTTTGCTTTGCTCTTCTGCATCTTCAGATTCATCTGTTTGTTGTTTATTTTCATTTAATTTTTCTTCTTCCTCTTCTTCTTCTTCTTGTTCTTCGTCATCAGAGCTGCCTCTTCTAATTATACTGTTTTGTATTGTCTTACCGCCTCTCGTTCTACTAATTATTATTGGTTTAACTCTCAGACTTGTTTTCGCCGCTATCAATTGGTGTGGCACCACCTCCTTTTCTTCCTCCTCCAAATGTTCCTCCATCTCCATCTCCTCGCCTTCTTCTTCTTCTTCTTCTTGATCGCTTTCTTCATTTTCACTTTGTTGTTGTTCCTGTTGTTGTTGTTGTTGTAGTGATTCTTCTTCATCATCATCATCATTTTCATTTTCATCACAATTTTTAGATTCTGTATTGCTCTCTTTATCACTTGACCCACTATATTCCAATTCCTTTTGTTCCTTCACATGCACCGTTGTTTCCTCCTCCTCACTATCACTTACACTATAATTTTCCACTTCGACTTCATCTTCTTCTTCTTCTTCTAAATCAGACTCTAATGCTCTCCCAGGGCAGTTTCTTAACGATCTCAGATTTCGTGTTAAACGTTTTCTTTTCGCTTTACTTGGTGGTGATGGTAGTGTGTGCATATTACCTTTCCGTTTAACACCAGCTTTTACAGCAGCAACCTTCTGCTCTTGCTGTTGCTGTCGCTGTTCTTGATTGATTCGCTTTTGTTGTAAACGTTTTTTGGCAAAACTTAAAAGCTTTTGATTTCGAACGCCGGTATTCGACTGAAGTTTAGATTTTTCATTGCATTTGGGTGTCTTGGCATTTGCCTTCGGCATACGACCCATAGTCTTGGAATCTTGTTTTGTAGGAACGTCAACAGGAGTTGTCGCCCTTGTTGCCGCTGCCGCTAATGATGTGCGTGTAGTCTTTCTAATGGTTTTTGCCTCTCCCAAAGACACGGTTTTCAATTGTTTCCTTCCCGATTTTTTCCCCTTCTGAGCTATTCTACTCACACTTGCACTACTACTCATTTTTCTTCGCAATTGGCGTCTTTTACTATCATTGAGTCTCTCTTCTTCTTCTTCTTCTTCCTCTTCCTTTTCGGACTCTTTAGATTGTATTTCTAAGTCTTCGTCTGTGTATACGTCGTCATAGGTGTTGTGTGCAGGCGTGTCTGTCTCACTATTATTAAACTGTTGTTCGTCCTCTTCTCTTACACTCTGTCCGTCGATGTCTTCATCCACTTCTACTTCATCATCATCATTGTTGTTATCACTCTCCTCCTTCTCGCTCTCCACCTCATTTTCATTCTCACTCTCACTCTCATCATCATTATTTTCGCTCTCTTGTGAACTATTTTTACTAAATCTACGTGATCTTAACTTATTACTATTATTAACCGTATTATTAGTTTGTTTTTGTTTTTGTTTCTGTACTTGCTGTCGTGTACTTAATCTACGTTTAATCGTCGTTTGACGATTACGGCTGCGGCTGCGGCTTTTCGCCAACACTTTACTTTGTTTGCGATTTTTTAGTGCGACCGCTTTGGCTGTTGCCGTTTGTCTTCGTGACGTTATGTCTTGTTTTGTTGTTTTCTGTTTGTTTTGATTATTATTATGTATGTTACGAGCAAATGATTTTTTATTAACCTGATTGGTAGCATCCTTGCGACTGTACGTTAGCAAGTCTTCGGCCGCTTCAGTCTCTTGTTTAAGCATTTCTTCTTCTTTTTTCAGAGCAGCCAAACGATTTGCTTCCCATTCACGCTTCTGAGCCTCGATTTCTTCTTCGGCTGCGCGTAATTGTTGAGCCGTCCAAGCGCCTCCCGTTTCTTCAACGAAACGCATAGCGTAACGTTCAATTGGAGATAGCTGAAATAAGAGTATTTTACACAAACATTAGAGAGCATTATCCTTTACGAAACGATTTAGAAAACAGAAAATATTTTTAAATAATTTATCCGACGTTGAGTGATATAATTAAGGGATGGAAAAGTCCCGTTAACTATGTCTGAACGTCAGTATTTTAATCTGGCATTTAACACTTTCTTGACTCACACCCCCCGTGCCGGTGAAGGAGGAGAACTATGTTAAATCGTTCAATGCCACGAAAATTCGAATTTATTTGCTCGTGCTTACCTGCTTCACTAAATTTTGCATTTCCAAGTCGGCTCTACTCATTTCACCAATAACATCATTATTGTTGCCAGCTTCCTCCAAAGGAATGTTCTCATCGAACTCTGCCAAATCAGCAGCTGCTTCAGCTTTGGCCGTTTTAGTTGCCTGAACGTCTTGTTCATCCTCTGCTGCCGCCAAAGCTTGTTCAAATGCTTTCAACGATTGTTTTTCCAAATCAATTTCTGAACCACCACCACCACTCTCACCACTCCCTTCAGCGGGCGTAGAAGCTTCATTTACCGCAACTGTTGCTGTTGTTGATGTTGCCTCTGTGGCGCCTTGCTGTGCTTCCACATTAAACAAATCCTTTATTGTAGAACTCTTAAAGTAGGAGGCAGTGAAGTTGCCCCCCTCTATAGCCATATCACTGAGCATACGCTTTTGGTTGGCCTTCTTCAAAATATTCACCTCAATTGTCTTTTCCGATACCAAGCGATAGATGTGGACATCACGTGTCTGGCCGATGCGATGGCAACGATCTTGCGCCTGTGCATCCATGGTGGGATTCCAGTCGGAATCATAAAATATCACAGTATCTGCACCGGTTAGATTAATGCCCACCCCACCCGAACGGGTGGATAGTATGAAACAAAATATCCTCTTATCACTATTAAAACGTTCCATGAGCAATTGTCTCTGTTCCACTTTGGTTGCACCGTCCAGACGCAAATAAATGTGACCGTGGTAGTTGAGGAAGGCCTCCAGTACATCCAACATTTTCGTCATTTGAGTGAATATCAGGACGCGATGGTGTTCGGTCTTCAACTGTTTTAACAGACGATCCAACGTCTGCAACTTGCCGCAGTCATACTGAATGAGTCGTGGATCGGGAAACTGTGTAGTCATGGCCGATATAATGGGGTGGAGTATGTCCAGCTTGGGTGATATCGTCGTCTGTATGGTGCTCTCAATCTCGTTTTGCCGTTGCCGCGTCGTCGATGACAAATTGCGTACATAATAACGTATACGCGGCGCACATACGGACGGTACATATATTACAAAATTCTCGAAAATACGTTTGAAATCTTCACAACGTTTCACATAGGATTTGAGCAATTTGTTGAGTGTCCAATTATCACCCGGACGAGCCATGGCAGTGCAACAGTTCATATAACCGCGAGTCTGCCACGTGGAATACTTTAACAGATGACTGGGGCTGCCGCATTTCTCCAGAGATTCTCGACAATCCGCCCCATAAATTGGCGTGGCTTCGGTACGGCGCTTATTCACTAAAGCCATCAGCTTCAGGCGGGCCAAACGATTCTCTTTACGTTGTTGCAACAAATGTTGCATATTATAGATGGGATCGTACTCTGAAGCGTTGTCGTCATCATTCTCACCGGATTGAAGAGTTTCAGTCTTCAAGTCGCCATCGCTGGAACGACGGAACATTGCAAGGCGGGTACTATTATTATTGGATTTTACTTGCTGAACCAGAGCTTTCACTAAAGTGGTCTCATCTTTTTCTGATTTTTCTGTTTTCAGATAGGCTTTGTTGCCCTCATCACGACCACCCCTACTACCACTTGCTGTGTTGCTCTGGTCATTATTATTTCTTTTAATCTCAGATAATCTGGGCATCTTGGCGGGAGGAGGTAGCAAACTGCCATAAATGTTGACTTGGATGATATTAGAAGTGGACGGCGATCCAGATGTGCCTGCACTCTGCGTTAACAGTGGACCTACTTTTGCGGGCCGCAACGGATTAATTATATTATTTATGCGCTTACTGATGCGACTGTTAGCTTGACTGTATGGATGCGGAAAACGACATACCGGCACCAATTTATTACCTTCAGCCTTCATTGTTGGACTGGAACCAACTTTAACCGCTTGTGTACTGTGCGTACGTAGATTCTGTTGAACTTTCGGATCTCGTACACGTATATGGAATCGATACTTGCCGGTTGGACAACGTGGTGGCGGCTCCGGCATACTATCAATTTCTTCAATTAGTTTACGCGGTGCTGACAACAAACGCGACTTATGTGATACGTACGCTGTAAGCGTGAGTTCTAGTTCGACGAGCAACACATTCAGAGTGCACAAGTCGATTTGCTATATGGTAATGAAGGGATAAACAAAACAGAGCAAACAATTTTTAATAATTCTTACACTTTTGTCGTGTTTTTATGTTTTGATTGAATTATACAAAACAAGTTTAAAACAAGGAAGAAAACTAAATTCGGCTTAAGCCAAATCTTAAATACCCTCCACATCCACAACGGTGGGCAAAGCAGCTATATATTTATATTGAGCTCTCTAATAATATATGCATTACGTATCAACGTATCAGCGACTTTTTTTACATTGTGGGCGTGTCTGTTATTCGACCACGCCCATTTTTGGCACATCGATGGATATGTGCACCATATTTCAAGTTCAATTTTTCTAGCAGATATATAGATCTTTGTCGATCGTGGGCGTGGCTCTTGACCGATTTTGCCCACTTTAAATAGCGACCTGCGTGCAAAAACTAAGTGTCTGTACAAACTTTTAGCTCAATATCTCAAAATTTACGACCATGAGAATAGCAGACGTACACACGGACGTACATGCCTAGATCACCTCAGTTTTTAATACTGGTCAAGAATATATATACGTTGTAGGGTCTCTGACGCCTTCTTCTGGATGTTACAAACGGGAAAAACAAACTTAGTAGTATTATACCCTCATCACTAGGGTGGAGGGTATAACTATTACAATCATAAAATGATATTACCAGCTTACCGTAAATGGATTGTAATCCAAAAGGTCGCATATTAGACGTGACGCTTCATACGTTATACCTTCCATTTGAAATGGTGATATGGTGGGTCGCACTTCAAACATGTTGGGATGATTGCACACCTTACGTAACTGCATCAAAACATTGATTACACTTAACAAATTGCCCGTTTGAAGTGTTTCTCTTGTTCTAATAAAAATAAAAATAAATGAAACAATTGAAATTCAATCATGGTTCACCAAAAAAAAGGTATAAAACCGTACTTTGCCCGACTCATAAAATCGTCATATA
Organism: Ornithomya fringillina; assembly: GCA_963978525.1. Lineage (NCBI taxonomy): Eukaryota > Metazoa > Arthropoda > Insecta > Diptera > Hippoboscidae > Ornithomya > Ornithomya fringillina. Next base: position 10,990,584 of record OZ021694.1, read on the forward strand.
AATAGCGCTGGCGATTGGATAAGCGACACATGATGACATGTTCATATTTTTTAGGCATTTGTTTCTCCACCTCCTTCTTTAAACGTCTCAACAAAAATGGTCGTATGACTTTGTGTAAACGTTGTATGAGTTGATCATTATATTCCATGTTGCCTTCAATCATGCCAGTCATTGGATTGGAAAACCATTCTTTGAATTCCCGATGCGATGAGAAAACATAGGGCATTAGAAAATGCATTAAAGACCACAATTCCATCAAATCATTTTGCAAGGGGGTGCCGGTTAAAAGCAGGCGCCTATAATACATGAAAATAAACCAATTTTGAATTATATGGAATACAAAAAGCGTATTTTCGAAATCAAAGTTATTTAATTAACACCCGAAGCGTAGTCTAATTAAAGACTTGACGTTGTGAAAGTCCTTGTAAATATGCCAAAAACTTAATACATGATGTTTACAAAATTTGTCAGCGGATTAACAATGTTGTTCCAGTACAAAGAACAACACTTTGCTTCCGTCATAATTTACTTTAGCATCTATGTACGGTTTTCTTGCTAAGTTCGCGTACGATACAGCAAGAAAGTGCTTTTTAAGATGCCTACAATTTGATTAAAGAATTGACACTATATGATTCATTGTAAATAAGACAATAACTCGAAAAAAAAAAATGGCTAAAGCATGATTTTTGTAAAATTTGTTAACGATCTTTACAATGTTGCCTCAAGCAAAAGAACAACACTTTGCTACCGTTAAAATTTTCTTTAGCATCTATGTACGATTTTCTTGTCCAGTTCACATAAACAACAAGAAAGTGCTTTTTAAGATGCTTGTTCTTTCATCCCAATAGTCAATTTAAAATATATCCACATTCCATTGAGGCCATCAGTTGTTAACGATCAACCTTATAGCCTGTTATAACGTAGTTGGAGATGTTATTTTGAGTACCCAACCGTAGCACTTGCATAATTTATTGAAATAATACAAATACGGATAATGGCGCTATATGCAAATGTGACTTTTTGACTTAGTGAATTTTTGTTGAAAGTTTATTATTATGCTGATGTTATTGTAAAAATTATACTATTAACAACAACTCTTGCTAAATTTTTATTTCATTCTGGCATTCAAGAGCAATTTCGCTTACATCCCATTAAAACGGAATAATTTATCAACGGATATATTGAATGCTTTTGTATTTGTTATCTCTTATCCTTATTATACCCTCCACCTTAGTAATGAGGGCATACTAAGTTTGTTCTTCCGTCTGGAACACCCAGAAGGAGGTGTCAGAGACCTTAAAAACTAAATATATTCTTGATCAGCATCAAAAACTGAGTCGATTTAGACATGTATGTCCGTGTGTCTGTCTGTTGTTGGTATTCTCACGGGCGTAAATTTTGAGATATTGAGCTGAAATTTTGTATTTAAAATGGGCAAAATCGGTCAAGAGCCACGCCCACAATTCACAAAAATCTATTTATCCGCCCCAAAAATTGAGCTATGAACATGAAATTTGGTGAACCTATTTAGGATTATTTATCGATTTGCCAAAAATGGTCATAGTCGAATAAAGGACACGCCCACAATCTATAAAAATAGGAATTTGAAATTTGGTATGCTTATCTATACGTGTCCTATTCAACGTTATACAAAAGTGGGCGAGGTCGGTTGACAAACGCGCCCACAATCGACAAAAACCTTTATATCTGCTATAAAAATTGACCTATGAACTTTAAATTTGGAGCGCATATTTATCCCTTCCATCGATGTTGTAGACTTACGATACTTAATACGTAAATTAGATGGCGCAATATAAATATATATTTGCCACACCCACTGTTATGGATGTGAAGGGTATTTAATATTTGGCATAAGCCAAATTTAGTTTCCTTACTTGTTATAGTTGTTCTTGTCTTTATTGGTATTGCGTTTGTCAAAAACTCTACTACGTGTCAATTCTGGTTGACAAACAAATCAACACTTAGCGACGTTTTTATTTTATTCTAGCATTCACGGTACGTGTTTGTTCAAGAACAACATTGAACAACATTAGTACAGAATGCTTTGCGTTGCAAATAAATTAATAATAGTTTAATAGAAACGAATTATTTTACTCTTTTATTAATGTTAACAGTTGAGCAGTGTTAACTTATGTATAAACCGTTAATACTATGCTGCTGTTATTTGTTCTAGCATCCGTGACGGTTCTCTTGTTTTTTTTTTAATCAACAACAAGAAAATGCTTTTTTTCAGATGCCACTAATTTCCATTTTCATTGTTAAGTAATTAAGTGAATATTAAGGAAACACTGCACTTACCTTTCGGTAGAAAAATTCAATAATAATTGCCAACGTTGCGACTTGAAATTTTTAATATTTTGCGCTTCATCCAATATTAGATATTTCCATTTTTTGCGACGAAAACTTTGCTGATCCTGCACCACCAACTTGTACGATGTTATGCATACGTGGAAAGCGTTTGGTTTTGTCCAACCGACACGTTTCATTTTACGCTCCTTTTGAGCACCATAGTATGTGAGTATTTTGAAGCCGGGACACCATTTTTTGAATTCCATTTCCCAGTTCAACATGACGGAGGACGGCACTACAATCAGATGAGGACCCCAATTGCCCCTGACGCAGGCCAAATGTGCCAACAGGGCTATGGTTTGTATGGTTTTTCCCAGACCCATTTCATCGGCGAGTATGCCATTCAATTTGCGTTCATTCATGGTAACCAACCAATCGAGTCCAATGTGCTGATATTCTCGCAAACTGTGCTTTAATAGAGAGGGCACCGGTGTAACCACATTTGTGGAGGATAAGGTGTTACCTTTGGGTTGCAAACTTTCAGCTAAAGCGGCCGCATCCTTAATCATATTATCTTGACTATTGCCGGAAGTATCTTCCAGTAAACTTTTTAAACCCGCGTCTTCCTCTTCAACCTCATTAGCATCAGAGTTTCTATTCTCATCCTCTTCCGACAAGTCAACATCTTCTCCCTCCTCTTCGTCTTCACTATCATCCTCCCCCTCATCTTCTTCCTCTTCTTCAGCAGTAGATTCATCATCAGAGTCCCGCAAAGCTTTGCAAGATTCATCATCTTCATCATCATCATCATCATCATCATCTGAATCTAATTCCAATTTGGTTGGAGTTTTTGTTTTCGTTTTGTTGCGCTGCATGCCCGGTCCATCTATTTTGCCAGCCTTATATTTGGCCAACAATTCTTCGACGGTTAAATCGTTATCAGCTTCCAACTCATTAATTTCCTTTGCATGATCGACATTCATTTCTTCAGCCTCCTGCTTCATGATAGTATTCTCATCATCTTCGCTCGTTTCAACCGCCTCAAATTCAGCATCTTCACTATCACTGCTCTCAGCTAGGCCATGCAATGGTGACAGTTCTTCGTTTACTAAACGTTCCCGATTCTCCAAGTAACCCTTGGGTAAATCTTTAAGGAATTCGTCCAACTCCATTTGGGATTCTTTCTCCAATGCTGCTACCTCAGCGTCTACGTCCATAACTTCCTCTTCTTCTGCCTTGGCAATAGTTTCTTCATCGTCATCAGATGCTGATTCAGGACGAAATTCTTCTAAAAAAACGAAAAAGGAAAAATTTTTTTGTTTTTTCTTGTAATTGAAATTTCTTGGTTTGGAGAAAGAGAGAGAGAGAGAGTGATGATTAGACCATTTCCACTCACCATCGGTATTTTCCCTTTTTGGTGAAGAGATGCGACTGGAATTTATACTAGGATTGGCACTGGCATCTACAATAGATTTGTTCATGCCTTCGGCTAATTGTTGGGAAAACTTCTCAGTCTGATCCACAATGAAGGACAAATGCTGATCAAAGGCTTTTTTACGTTTCTCCTCAATCTTTGTCTGATGCTTATATTCCACCAACTTCTCCACGTTGGACCAAAACATTTTCACCTCTTTGGCTATGAAGGCGGCCACCCGTCTCAGATGTGCCTCCTGAGCCTTTTCTGCCTTCTGAGCAGCATTGGCTTTATCTTGGAAATATTTGTGAACCATTTTGGCACATTTCTTCGCTGCCGCCTTTTTCCATTTACGTTCTTGAGCAAAATCGGCAGCCAACCAAACCATCTCCTCCAGCAGATAATCCCAATGGGCTTTGGGTCGTGCCGGTTCCAATTGTTTGGGTAAACGTTTCTCAGTCCATAATCCCTCTCGCTGCAGCTCCATAACGCGACGCATTACATCGACCTCCTGCTTGGCTTTATAACTAAACTCCTGACTACCGTTGGCAGCTGCTTGTGAATTAGTTAGCGTTGAACTGGTTGGTACCAGCACGCCACTGGGCGTTGGCGAATACAAAGGAGGTGGAGTATTTGAGCTTGCCGCACTATTGCCACCATTACGTCTCAGTGTAGTGGCACCTTGAGCTGTACTGCAGGGTATTAAAGGAGTTCCACCTAAGTTTGTTTCATCGAGAAGCAACAAATGGGTTAAATATATTATTATGATTTAAAATAGATCTATTTTCTAACTTATAATTAATTAGAATAAATTATAACAAAATTTTATAAAGAGGACATCAAGCATGCTTAAATAGTTTTGTAATAGACATGAAACGAATTTCGATAAATTTTGATTGCGAAACTGAGTTATAAAGCTCCAAACCTATCCATTGCGTCACGTTGCAAAATTTTGCTGAAATTTTCACCTGAATTATGTACAACTGTAGTAGTCCTTATTGTGTAATCTCCTGTCAATCAGACAAATGCCTCGCTAGTGCGACCATCCTTTTTTTTATTGTTTATTTGGACTCTCTCAAAAATAGATCAAATCCAACAATATCAGTGACATTTTTATCATCATTTTGAGGGGAGATTACATTTTTAAAAACCACTTAAACCCTGCATCACCAAGTGGTGGTGGGACTGTGTGTCCCGCTTGAAGTTTGTATCATCTGTCCATTGAGTGTTTATTGTACTTAAATCGCACTTTGCATAAATTTTTTTATGAAATTTTGTAAAAGTGAGTCTGACGCAAATGTAATGCGTAGTAAACATCAACTAATCGGACCAACCCACATAACGACATAATTTTAAAGTTGTTGAGATGGAAGAATATCATAATAGAAGAGAAAGGATTTTTTAGCAAAAGAATGTTTATTATGAAGAGAGGCCGGCCTTTGGTTAGTGGTTAATTTTATTTCAAATATTACCAAAAAAAAGTATATTTGGCTGAATCCAAATCTTGACTATCCATCAAAGCACCAAAACTTTCCATGGAGTATATGTTTATAAATAATACGAGAATTTATTTTAAAAATTGCTATTTTTTAGTTTTTACTGTATTGGAGGCGTGCCGCTTAACCAATATTTACCAACCCTTGGCGAAGTTTTGAATCAAAAGAATAAATTGCTAAAATGCTACCAGAAGTGATTATCACAGAACATATACATATGTACACACGGTCAGACAGACAGAAAAATCTAGAATGCTTCAAAACAAAGGAAGACCCCAAGTAGCAAGAAGGGATGAAGTATAAGCATATAAGGGATGAAAAACAAGCACATGGGCACAAAAAATTTGCTCTATTCAAACGATCAGTTCTTTACGAACCAACTGCGGATTCAGAACGATCTCTGATGTTGCAGAAACTGATGTAGGTGCATGCCTATCGGTATCCTACCGTATGACATGAGACAGATTTATTTAAGAAAATCCATTTATTTTCACACAAAAAGGTTGTTAAAGATGGAAGAAAGGCGGTAGCAGAGTCCTTAGGAGGCATTCCCAAAGGGAGGGTGAACTTTCAGGTAATAAAGTGTGAAAAAATAGGAGGTTCGGGGAGGTTATCTTTTATATTACCCCAATTCCCAACTGACCAGAGAGTGTACGAAAAGTATCTACACAAGTCCGAACACAATAACTCCCCATTATACCCAACTTGTCTACGATTCAGAAATGATGATTTCATCAGTCTTGTATATGAATCGAGCATGCCAACAAGCCAGCTGTCTGTTGGTACCTATGAGATTTCACACTACCCGGTTACGTACCAAAAACAAACAAAACAAACCAAAAAAAAAAAAAAGGACGGACGGACAGACATACATGTGAATGGGTGGACATACAAATATATGGGTGGTTATAATTAGTTACGTAGGTATATAAATAGTAACGATGATAAGCAATTTTATTAATAATAAGTGCCACAACAACAAAATCACAAAACATTTTTACACCACATGCAACATGCAGAAAGTGAGACTAACTAAAAACTGAGACAAATAAAGCACAAAACAAAACCGAAACATTTAACGATAATCGTAACAGCCAAATTATTCATCAAAGCCAATCGTGATACAGACAACAAAGTCAGACCGAGAGAGAGATAGAGAGAAAGAGACTAAACAACACAAAGAAAAAAGCTAATATTTTGACTTGGGCCAAATACTGCATACATTCCATCTTAGTGCGACTTAATAACTACTTTCCACAGATTCACAAAAAGCGGACACAACGATTTGTTTTAAATGTTCACTAAATGCGTTCCAATTACTTTACTTTGTAGGAGATTTTTTAAATAAATAAAGACTTTACGTTCGGACATGCGGACACAAAGAAATTTGCAAAATTAAACACATTTTGATACCAATCAAATATTCGCGAGCTGGAAATTCACAAAATTCATATTCTCTTCACTGAGGTGGATTGTATTTAAATGGATGATGATGATGATGACCTAAGACGCACATTAAACTAAAACGTAAACGTGTAATGAAAATATAAAATATGTTTTGTGTTCAAATATCATTAACAATCTATAATAGGGAAAATGAGATTAAGAGAGAAAATTATAAAAAATAGATAAACAGTATTAAGAAAGATGAGGGAATGATGGTTACGATAAGCACCTGGCACCAAAGGTACAGAAGAATTTCCTACAGCAGGTGGAGCGGGTATTTGACCAAACACCATCCCGTGACGACCACCTAAAGGTCTACCCGGAATGTGACCTAAATGTTATCATTGTATAATATAATTGAGTCATTTATATATGTATACGTGATGAGTAAAACACTCGTTAAACACGAAATGAAAAAAAGTTATAACAGAAACCAAAACCGAAACCAAAATCAACCGAAAAGATGATACAAAGCCAAAGAAGGAAACACATACAAACAAAACCAGAAAAACTAAAAAACAAAAACAAAAACAAACAAAAAATGAACTGAGCCTTTAGAAAAATCAATCACAGGTGTTGTTAAGAGTGTTGTTGTTTTCATTTCTTCTTTCTTACTGGCCAGTGATTATACTAAAAAAAGTGCTCTTTAAATGTTATGATTGTTGTTTAAAAATGAAAAGAAATTTATATTAATGTGAATATATCAACAGTGATGAAAAAGCTGGAGAGGCAGTGATGTTTGTAATATTTGTGTTAATTTTGACTAGAAGCCATAAAATGTTTTGTTTTAGTATTGTCATTTAGTTTTCATCAAATAAATCCACAAAAATTAATTTCCAGAAAAAAGTCAATTTTTAAAAATAGAACCAACAGAACACAAAATTCTGGCTAGTATGTGGTGAGATTAAGGAAAAAGAAAATTGTAAAATATTTCATATGATATGTACAGCACCTACCCTGTTGGGTTAACTGCTGCACGGCAGCTGGCAATTTGGTGGACACCGCCACGGGCGTAGCTCCAACAGCGGGTATTTTAATTTCGGCTCCCTGAGGAGGCAGTATATTACCACTAGCATCAGTAGTGGTGGGTAAAATGGTGCTCTGTGACCCAGGCCCAGCATATATTGACGCATTGCTGGCGCCACCACCATGTGGTATAATTGGCGCACTTGCGCTAACACTGCTGCGTCCATGGTTTTTCGTTGCTAAAGTATTAGTTAGATTGGTGCTGGCAGTAACAGTACTTGTGGTAACTGTTGTATTCAAAGTGCTGGTACAGGAGGAGGAGGAATTTGTCCGAGATTGCGTTCTCTGCAAAGAGAAAGACAAATTTCCATGTAGTTATAATCCTAGCATTTCATTATTTCAGAAAAAAAAAAAAAAACAGGAATTTGCAAATTTTTCCAAAATCAGACAAATGCCTCGCATATGCGACCATCCCGTTTAAGTAAAAGCATAGATTCGCTCAAATATAGATTGAATCGACTTTTGTCAGTGACAGTTTAACATCATTTAAGAAATATTGCAAATGTTTTTTTTATGAAAAAGAAACAACAAAATGTTCTATACTAACCGATTGTTGTTGCTGTTGTTGTGGCACTCCAATTATTGTGGCTATATTATCAGCAGTCTGATGCTGCTGTTGCTGTTGCTGTATTGTATTGTTGGCATTGTTAGCGGCCAAGCTTGTTGACCGTTCCGCACTAACCAATTGATCCAAACGATAGGCATTGTTGTAGGTGATGAACTGCGGGGTGGGTGGTTTCTTCCGCCACGTCGGATAGTCCATCATATTGCCACCGTTTTGCAAATAAAACAATTCAGCCACATTTTCAGAGTGTCTACATGAAATGAAAATGAAAATCTTACGTACACACGTTTAGGGCAGAAGCAGCGGACACAACACTTACTTTTCTTTTAAACTGCGCAATCTTAAGTATTTTTGTTCTAGTATGCGTTTCTTTAAAGCTTGAATGTCTTGCGGAGTGCTGGCAAATTTTGGATTCTCCGTGTTGGTGTTGGTGAGGGCGTTATTGACAGAATTGATATTTGTTGTATTATTATTATCGAGACGGTTGTTGTTGTTGTTGCTATTATTATTATTATTATTTGTTGCTGTTGTCGAAGTGGGTAAAAGTGAATCATTAACGGGTATATTGGTCTCTAGTAAGTTTATAGTGCTGACACTAGAAGCACAACTATTATCATCCAACTTTTGGCGCTTAACTAAAGACTTCTGCGTATCATTTGCAGACGTTATTAGAGAATCCGTTTTTACAGACGTCGCTGTAGTTGCTGTTGTAGTGTTTGTTGCACTCACTCCAATTGTTGTTGTTGTGTAGCGGGTGGACGTTTGCGACATATGCGCCTGAGGTAACTGTGAATGCTGATGTGTGATAGTTTTGCTACCTAACGGCTGCAGCGAATGCTGAGCGAAGGCCTGTTGAAAACTTTTCGGAACTGGGCTCGTTACTCCGTCCAATATCGTATTGCTCGATACGTTAAGTGGTGGTTGCGTGGTGGTTGTTGTTGTTACTAAGGGCGGCTGCTGTCCTATATGGACTATAGCTGATTCTGATGCTGTTGTAGTTGTTGTTATCGTTGTTACACTAGTTGATATGCGGTCTGGCACAGCAGGAGGGTCCGGGTTGGACCCTTGATGCCCCCCTCCTGCTGACTCACCTTCATTCATGTTTGATGCATCTATAAAGGGACAAATAATCATATTACCAAAACCATATATATATACTTCATCCGAACGAGTATCTCTTAATTTGATTGGGTGTAGAAAGGCTTATCGCACCTCCGGCTTTGACGGAACACAAGCCGGAAGAGTGTAAAGCATAACTCTTTCCAATAATTATTCTAGCAAGATTACAAATTGTTTTATCATAATATATGTATATACACAAATGATAACACAGAGTGCTCTTGCTGTGGAAGTAGGTGTCCAATCGCAATTGGATATTAAATCAACAGGCTGTGCAAAATATTTTTAATATTAATGTGAGTAAAGTTTAATTAAAATTACTTAAGAATATTATTAAAATATTTTTATTTTTTAATCCAGCCAAATGCAACCAAAGTTGGCCATTTCATTTCCTCCCTAAATTTTTAAGCATTAATACACAATTTTACTGCAATATTACATCAAATGCAAATGAAAGGAGAAAAACAACTTAATTACATGCGAAACACTCTCGCACACGCAATATAACGCGAACGCCCTTTTACATTCCCCTCTTAGACAAATTCTTTCATTTTTCACCTAATCATATACTTGCCTCAGATCATTATATTTTAATCAGGAATTTTCTTTCGTAACAACAGCCATCGAAGCATGCTTTTATAGTTAAACGTTGGGGAAAATGTTCAATAATTTTTTCCACAAAAAATTATTAATTATTATTACCGTTTTATTGGTGAAATTTACTTTTAAAAATCTTTGTACAATTTTCTGTAACAATGGAAAATTTTCCTCTTTACACAATGCCAAATATTATATGGTTGTACTCTTTTTGCACAAGCGTTTTAGTATATCGAGGTAAAATTTGCTTAAAAATAATCGAACCACAATTACGAACGATCCGTTTAACAATGTGAACAGTTTGAGAACCAGACGGAAACTGAAACGACAACCAGCCAACCATTCCGGTACAAAACGAAATAAAAACTCTCGAGTAAGCTGCAGCTATCTCACTTTAAGGTGTGAAGAGCCAAAAAGAAAATGAAAACAACAATTATAATGCCTTCACAAGATGGCATTAGTGATTATTTTTTCCATTTTCTTGCATTTCTTTCTTTATACGGCTTTGTACTGTACTATTATAATACTAGAACACGATTGATAATAATATACATGGTTGATAATTTGACAATTTATCGAAGGTTTGAAATCGCTCCAACTCTCTATAAAAAGAATGACTTTCTAAGGTGTGAATTACATTGAAAAGAAATAGATAGGTGTATTTTTTCTCAAAAATGTACACCGTTCTTTTAATTTAGAATATATTTTTAAATATGTTTTGATTATTTTATACGTTCTCTTTCTATATCTAATAATAACTAATCGAAAAAACGCAAGCGATAACAAATAATTTAATTGAATTTTAGAACACATTTAATTTATAAAAATCTGTACAAGGTTCTAAACCGTTGGATAAGAGTTAGAGCGCTTCGTTTGCAAACACTGTTTTAGAATTTATTAAAAATGAGTAAATTGACACCTATAAGTAATACAGAATTAAGCGAATATGCCATAAATTTATTGGCCAAACATGGTGTTAACACTGTTACCGATTTCGTAAGAGAAAGCCCCGAAAGGATAATGAAAATCTTAAATCTCAATGAAGGACAATTTACTGATATTACAGCTTCCATTACAAGTATTTATGGCGGTCGCAAACAAAGTTTAACACATCAACTTCAAGATTGGAAAGCGCGCGGTAACGTGTACAAAACAGGCATAACCACATTGGATGACATTCTGGGGTATGAATGTCTCCGGAGTGGTGTTGTCTGGGAGCTGTGCGGTTTACCCGGTGTGGGCAAAACACAAATGGCTTTCTCCATACTGGTTAATTTTGTGTTAAACCACAATGCTGAAGCATTATATCTAGATACTAAAACAGATTTTTCCGCAGTGCGAATACACCAAATTCTGAAAGCAAAAGGCTGCGATATGGATAAATGTGTTAATGTAATGGAACAGATTAAAGTGGTGCACACTCTATCCTTTCCAGAATTGTTACAAATATTACATAAATTGGAGTCGGCATTGGAAGAGAAGCACTCTGATGTAACAAAATTAAAATTAATCATTATTGACTCGATACCGGCTGTTTGGTTTCTATTAAAACCTGACAATGCAACCGATCGTCCGGTAAGAAAAATATTGTTAAGTCAATTGGACCATATATTGCATAAGTTGGCAAAAAAATATAGTTTGGCGGTCATAGTGATTAATCTCTCTCTAAACATAACAAATATGTCGGGAAAAAAGCAGTTAATGGAAGAGGACATTCAAGATGTAAATCTTCAACATGACCCACAAGATAATCCACTGAGACCCACTTTGGGTATATATTGGCAGACTGTACCTCATGTACGATTATCCGTCGAGTACCCTCAAGTCAACGAAGCTAACAAAGATCACACGCTTAGAATTGTCAAAGTGTTGAAAAATTGCTACAATGCCACGAAAAGTTGCTGTGAAGTACATTTAACTGAACAGGGCATTGTGTAGATTGAAGGAAAGATTTTATTAAGTTTTCGATTTTTTCAATTTTATATAATCTTTCATTACTCGCTTGCTCGGCTCTATATTATCACCTAAACCATTCCTTTTCCTCATTTTCGTTGTTTTTGTTGTATTTTCTTCTTCATTACGCAAGATAAGAGAAGCTTTTTTTGTCACAACCACATCACTGCTGCTGCTCCGGCACTAGTAATGTACACAAAAAATATTTATAATAAAAAAAAAACACTTGTAATTTTCCAACCTATACTTACATCATTCACCGCCATTTTATTTGTAATTTGTTCATCTACCATTAAGTCCGATTCATGGGCATATTTACATTTATTGCCGAACCTACAGCGTCCCTTGCGGTTATTCCAGCAAATCTTTCGGCCATTTTTCTGAGTAACATGTTCTTCGGATTCTACCATTTTAACGTGCTTTTGCAATTTGGCAATTTCCGCTTTTTCCTTTTCCAAATAGTGGTTAGTGAACACTTCCCCAGTGCCGATGCCATTTATCGCTTTTAATAAATCTTTTGCACTTGGTAAAAGTTTCGTTTGTTTTTGTTCAGCACTGCAATGAATTTATCCTTTAACTTTGATTTTTTAATATGTGTGTAATTGAAATTACTTGGGTGGGACTACTTTCTCCTCTGATTCACTGCCGGAGCCACTGCTTGAATCCGTTTCAGTGCTACAATACGAATCCACTAATGCAATCATATTACGTTATAAATCTTTTCACCATTATTGATAAATTTCCGTGACATTTTTTATATAATCTGTGCATAAAATCTATAAAGTTTATTATTGGATTTGTATTATTCAGAGATGATTACTTTGGTATTGATTTTTAATTTTACCAAGAAGAAGCATTTATATGTTTCACCGATAAAAAAAAATCGTTTTACGGATGCCCCAACTGTGATCATAAAGATACAGTTAAATAAAAACTAATTGGTGGTGTTTGTGAAGTTCAGCATTGATCGTTTTTTATACCCTCCACCTTAGGGAAGAGGGTATATTCACTTTGATCATACGTTTACAACACATCGAAGGAAGCGTCGGAGACCCCACAAACCATATATATTCTTAATCAGCATGAAAAGAGAAATCGTTTGAGACATGTCCGTCCGTGTGTCCGTGTGTCCGTCTGTTGTTGGCACTCTCACGGTCGTAATTTTTGAGATATCAAATTGAAACTTTGCATACGTATTCTTACTTCAATTTCGCTGTTCCGTATTGAAATTGGGCAAAATCGGTTAAGAGACACGCCCACAATAAACGAAAATCTCATCATACCTCGAAAAAATTGTATCTTTAAAAAATTATATATCGCACAATACTATGCCTATCAAGTTGAAATTTGGTGTATATATAAGTGGTACTGTTATCCAGCAGTGTGCCAAAAATGGGCGTGATTGAATGACGCAAAAGCCTATAATGAAAAAAAACACTATTTGCGTAAGTACATGAAATAGTCATATACATAAATATGGCAATAGGAGCTTATTTTTTAGAGAATTACAAAAGGTGGAGGGTATTTAAGCTTCGGTCTTAACCGAACTTTTCTATCTTGTTTAAAATCAAGTGAAAAGTAATGTAGATAATAAATCACAACTATAAAATATAAAGTAAAAAGTTATTTATTGTATGTTTTCTTTTGCTATTAAGTTAAACAAAGAGTCTACAAAATTGCAATAAAATGCTTAAATGTGTATATGACTCCTGCAGCAAAGTTTAAAAACATTACGAAATATAAATGGCAATACCTATGGCTAAAAGAATGGTAATAGAGGCATAAAAAAGTCTTTCCAAAACCTAAAAGAAATTCGTTACAATATTTACACAAATGATATCCTCGAATGTTACCTGATCCTGCCATTCACGGTTGGCTATGCATTTACTGTACGGCATACAAGTAAATGAAACACTATTGTAGAGGGGCACCCAAAAGGTGGGAAAATAACGGTAAAGTATAGTGTCCAGAAGTTTACGACAACGAAACGACAAACGTTTCGTTAAATCACGCATCTGAAAAAAAGAATTAAAAATATGAAAAATATTCATGATTTTCAAACGAATTGAATTTTTGGCAATTTTACCTCTGTATAGTTATACATGGCCAGGTCGCATATGGCATGAGCATCACGGCAACGCATTTCCGTAAATTGTTGCAATGCCTTTTCGAGGGTCATGTTCGGTTGATCCAACAATGAAAATAAAATGCTGCAATCTTCCATACCCGCATTCAAACCTTGGCCGTAATATGGTACCATGGCATGAGCGGCATCGCCTAACAACAGAGCGCACGATGCATAATGATAAGGATTACATTTGATTGATACCAAAAATTGTGGTTTCGATTGAAAGAAATCGTTAATTAAACGTTCCTCCCCAATTAACGGTATAGCGTCTTTATAGTATTTGCCAAAGAACTCCAAAAGCTGTGCAGGACTTGTAATACGATCGAATACTGTAAAGGGCATAGATACCGTTACCGTAAAAGATTTATCTTGATTTGGTAAAGCGATCATCATGAAGGTGTCGCGCGGCCAAATGTGCAAATAGTTGGGCGGCATTTGGAAGTCATCATTTTTAGCAGGTATACACAATTCCAAGTAGCCATGCTCAATGTACTCCTGAGAGTAATTGAACCCACAATTCTTTATCATTTGTTGACGCACCGAACTAAAGGCACCATCGCAACCCACTATCAAATCGGCCTTAGCTACAATGTGTTGTTCTTTTGACTTGGAACTAAAAATTCTCTTTATTTGATTTTTTGCTGCATAGGAGAACTTTAAAAACAATACCTTGTAAAACGCATTAAGCCATCATTAAAATTAACCGAAATTAATTTATGATTAAAATGATGAAATATCCGAGTATTTGCGTATTTGTCACCTGCTATTATTTACAAGTGATTAAAGTTTTTATTTTATCTTCGCAGTAAGAAGAAAGAACCCGTCCTTACCATTAAGTAAAACTTCATTCAAATATTTGCGCCCAACAGAATACAAGCATTGATGGTTGGAAGGATCGTACAACACTACCGAGGTGTGACCTTCAAGATCATGCAGCATGCGTCCTTTCATGGGTATGGCGGTGGAAAGTACTAGCTTTTCCAAATCCACTTCAGCTAAAGCTTTCCGGCCACGCTGTGATAATGCTAAATTAATGCTGCGTCCTTGCACTAATTCAGCTGTCCGTATATCCTCACGATATTCATAGACATGAACTTCGTGACCATTGCGGGCAAATTTCAAGGCCGCCAATGAGCCAACCTGTAATATTGTGACATGTGAAAACGATAATTTTCCACGAGTGCTTCGTTCGTGGTTGATACAGCAAAGCAATCTTTTGGTAATTGCGTATATTTTTCACCATCAGGTATTTTAGTTTTTATCATTTTTCAAATACATACACATACACACAGAATTAATAATACATGCTTTGTTAGGGGGCCTACGTTCATACTTTTGAGGTATGAGTTGTTTTTGTTTTTTTTTTTACCCACCATCACAGTATGTTAGGTGTCAAAACGTTCAGAAGGAGGATGCAACAAAGTATAAACATAATATGTTTTGAATAGCTATACCTGTCTGTCCATAAGTGTCATATCATTGACATATTCCAAACTTGGCAGACGTTTTTGTAGTCTTGACGCACTGGTTGGTATGATAGTCGAACTCTTTAATACGGAAATAAGGTGTTACCAGATTAAAAATACATTACATTACGGTATCATTTAAAAAGTATGAAAACAATCATACAGGTGGGAATTTTTCTGCTTTTAATTACTTTACTTCCGCAAGGGGATTTTTTTTTTTTTTTTTTTTTAGAGAAGGTACATTAGTGTGGTGGGTAATCAAATAAACTTTACAGTTTTATTTCACTGACCTTACAATACAGTTTAAATATAAATGGGGAATTTCTCACATGTACCGTTATTTAGTTTTAGCAATGGTTCTCCAATTATTAAAAAAGGTGTCAAAGCGTATGAAACTGATATTTTTTCCAATACATTTATGTATTTAATAATAAGTTGTGGAGGAGGAGGTGGAATAAAAAGGAATTGTTTTTAGACACTTACCAAGCCAGCACCAATGACAGCCACATTTAATTTTGGTATAGGTGTCTGTCTGTGATGATTATTTGCTTCCGTAAGTTTCTTATTCATTTTTATTATCACACGCACACATACACGTGTTAACAACAATAATATTGCAGTTTCTGTTTTAGGCAAGAATGAACGCAATGGATAATTGTATGAATGAAATGTTTAACGATTCAAATCGAAATGAATTTTGTTTGCGGCCTAACAAGCCAAACACTCGCTAGAGATAAGTTCATTGCAATACCTACCATGTATGTACAACCAAGTGTATGTAACTTGAAGATAATATAGAATTATTGTTGCGGTGCTATAAATTTCAACAGCTTTTCAAAAGTATGCAACCCAGCTTAGCCGCATTCAATTGATCTCAATCAATAACTTTTGTTGTTTCTTCATCTTATTGAACAAGAAAGCATCACTGTTATGGTTTCCACAATGAAACGAATCTTTTTGTTTCCACTACCGCGTAGAGTCACTTACGCGTCGGCTGTGCGGTGTATTGAAACCTTAAAAAAGTCTACTTTACTTACATTTTATCTGTATGACCTTCTACCGTTTTCTTTTTTGATAGCATTAAATTTATAGTTGTTGTTGTTGTTTAGAATACTATATAAACATAAGAAGAAAGAATATTGTTTCTACAAAGTTACGTTTTTAACGGTAAATTAAAACAATTTATAATAAAAATCATTACCAGTCGTAAAGTTGGATTTATTGCTTTAAGGTTGATAATAATAATAAATAATTAGTGCACACATATTATCGGGTAATTAAGTAGTTAATATAAAATACATTTTGTACACAAAATAGTTAGCAATTTTGCCTACCACCAAACACATTTTCCTCTTATCTACTAACATACTATAGCCGGTGGATATATGCTACATACAGCTACACTTTTCGAAAATATGTTTTCATAGATAATTCGTTTAATATTATTCTAATACTACATATACGTGTGTGTGTATATAGTATAGAAGCGGTATTGGAATGGAGAAGATATGAAACGAAAGAGATATGCGCTCTACAGTCCACAAGTAAAGTTTTTGTTCCATACAGGGCATTCTGTGCCGCCTTTTTTCTCTTCTCATTTTTTTAATAAAAATATTCGCGTCTTTGTTAGAAAATGCAAATAAAAGTAGAATTCACCTAATTGTCATGCGGCCGCAGAGATTTAACTACAAAGCGGAAACAGCCGCACACATGTGCACGCACATTAGTTAGAGCGCGTTCTGAAAATGAACGAATTCGAATAAATTCGAATTCACGTTTTTATCTGACACTAAAGTGAAATTTGAAACACATGTTAGGTAGTAGCCTATGGGGTTGTACAACTGTTACGCCCATAATTAATTTCATATCATTTTAGAGAAGAGTTTTTTAATAAGTCGTCCTTTGTAATCATCAGCATCAAAATTTTAAATACGCTGCACCTTCATATACAAAAAGTGGACGGGGCATGTATTCCTGGGGAAAAAATAATACAGTGGTGCTCCATTATTTGCAAGAGTGGGTAAGGTGGGTAAGGTGGGTAAGGTGGGTAACCTGGGATTTGGCAAATTTAAGTGGCAACCTACGCACAGAGTGAAAATATTTGTACAAAATTTCAACTCGAAAGATCAAAATTTCCAACTATGAGCGTTCCAGCAACAGACGATCATGTGCAGATTGACTCAGTTGTTGATGTTGATCAAGAATTTGCATGCATTGTAGGGTCCCAGAGGCTTCCTTCTCTGGGTGCCGGGTAAACGGAGCAGCAAACTTATTGTGCCTGCATCACAAAGGTGGAGGAGGCTTTAAAAACTAGGCGTGATAAATATAATTAAATTACATAATGTCATCAAAGTTAATCCAAACTTGATTTTTTATACCCTCCACCTTAGTGCATGTATGTCCGGGTGACCGTCTGTTTTTGGCATTGCCACGGGCGTAAATTTTGAGATATTGAGCTGAAATTTTGTAGAGACACTTTTAGTTTTTGCAGGCAGAGCGCTATTTAAAATGGGCAAATTTGGTAAAGAGCCACGCCCACAATCAACAAAAATCTATATATCTACCACAAAAATTGACCTATGAACTTGAAATTTGATATGCGCATACATAGTTATACCATCCACTGATGTGCCAAAAATGGGCATGGTCGGATAACGCACATGCCCAAAATTTACAAAAAACCATAACTCAGCAT
Organism: Ornithomya fringillina; assembly: GCA_963978525.1. Classification (NCBI taxonomy): domain Eukaryota; kingdom Metazoa; phylum Arthropoda; class Insecta; order Diptera; family Hippoboscidae; genus Ornithomya; species Ornithomya fringillina. The sequence continues at coordinate 11,008,799 of OZ021694.1, forward strand.
AAAACTCGACTTGCAAGCTGACACACACACTATTAGAGGGAGAAATATTTACTACATTTGCCACGGCCACCGCTGTGGATGCGGAGGACCTAAGCCAAATTTAGTTTTCTTACTTGTTGTTTTAAAATTCAAATAAAATCTTTATTAATTTCATAAAATGTCTTAAAGTAAACACAAATGCATGTAGAGTGTGTGTGAATGGGATTGTACAACAGTTAAGTGGAATATATGATGTGTTCAAAAATAACGTACGCACCATGCACACGCATTTCGGGGCGTTATTAAAACGCAGCAAATCAAATTCCAATCATTTTCTAAATGATGATTTGTTTGCCATTTTGATAGAATTGCGAGGTATGTCCTTGGAACGATAATTCCAAAAATTATTTGTTAGCTTTCTTCGATTGCTTCAATGCCGAGTGCTTCGTCAACACAATGTTGCCATCCTCGAAGCGGATGCGTCCCTCGCGGGCCAACGCCACTGCTTCAGATTTGGTGACAGCTATGCGTTGCACCTTCACTTTACTGTCGCCAATAGTCAAGGTGGCGGGAGTTTTAATCGATGTACTTGTTGTGGGTGAAGTCTTCATTTTATTCTTCTGCAGTAAGGAAACCTCCCCTAGAGACGTTTGCGTTGAAGGCGGAGGTGATTGCTCACTTGTATTATTTTTTTGATTTTCATTAACAATCTTGCGCACTGTCACTACTTTGTTATTGCCTTTCAATAGCGATTGTTGGCGGTTGCCAGGATTCCTTCCCTCACCTTTTATGGGCAACTTTCGCTGTACATTTATAGAAGGAGGCGTGGTGTGTTCGGTTTTAATTTTGGCAGTGGGCGTTGTTGTTGTTGCTGTTGTGCTGCTGTCCAAGTATTCAATTTTACGTATTTTAACTGGCGTCCTTTCACCATCATCCGCATCCGCGCCATGCGCTTTGTGCGCTAAAGTGACTTGTTTAAGAATTTTCGGTGATTTGTCTGTAAATGGATTTTAAATTATAATCTGGGAAGAAGAGAAAATCCCAACAATTTGACACTCACCCAATTTTTCCTTTTTCACCTTTTGCGGCTCCTCCAATTTAATCCTCTTCTCATCAATTAGAAGCGAATCAACGGAATCCTGCAAATCGTCGTTGTCACCATCTTCCCGCCCCCGTTTGGGTGTTTGCTGTTGCTTCGTGTTGCGTTTTTCCGCCTGCACTTTATCATTCTCGTGATAGGCCATCATTTCTTCACTGTGATCGGCTTCGGAGTGATCATTCAACTTTTCGGACGACAGGAAGATCAAGTCGCAAAACTCACACGCGTACGCTTCGCCATCCGAGTGCTGTCTTATGTGGTTGGTGACATCACCCAAGCCGTCGAAACCTTCCTTACATAGCGGACACACCAAACTGTCGTCTGTCGCGTGTTTGGCGGAGTGGGAGATGAGAGATTCCCGCGAGCCGAACGTCTCATGACAAATGTTGCAGTTGAACGCTATGGCTGAATGGACGTTGGCATTTTTATGCGAACGCATGTGACGCGTAAGATGGTGGGACAGGAGGTAGGACTTGGCGCAAAACTTGCATGGATACGGACGATCGCCAGCGTGGGCGGTGAGGTGGCGCGCCAACTTGCTGGTGGTGGAGAAGCTTTGATCGCAGTATTGACAAGGGAAAGGCTGCTGGCGCGAGTGTACCACCTCGTGCCGTTCGAGACCCTGCTTGAAGGCGAATGCTTTGTTGCACAGCTTGCACGCGAACGGCCGATGTTTGGTATGCCGTTCCACGTGCTTCTCCAAATCTTCCGTGCTGAGGAAGGGTCGCTCGCAGTGCACACAAATGAACTTGGGCAGGTCGGTGTGCGTTCTCTCGTGCCGATACAACAGCGTGCCTCTGGTGAAGGTCTTGTCGCAAGCCGAGCACTTGTAAGGTTTATCCTCGGCATGGGTAAGGCAGTGCTTTTGCAAGTCATACTTGGTGAAGAAGCTCTTGCTGCACTCCTCACATTTGTGTTTTCGTTCCCGTTTATGATTCCTCACATGAATGTCTCTTAGTTGGCGCAAGGGGAAGGACCGTTCGCAATGGGGGCATGGAAAGATGTGAATTTCCACGGGGACAGCATCTTTGGGGTCGGGTTCATCTTCGTACGGCTCATCGGTGTTTAATATTTCCGCAACTATTTCCACGTTGCCTTCTTCATCCTGTTTAACTTTCGGCAAACTAAGTCTGGGCTCCACATTTTTGTCCGCCTCCTTGTTTAAAATCCGCACCGAATCTTTATTCAACAACTTTGGTTTGGTGGCAGCTTTGGTGGGCTTAGCATTCACCTCGTCCGGATCCAATACCACGACCGGTAACGAGTTCATATTTACAAACTCCACTTCCTCCATTTCGTCGCATGCCACCAACCGTTGTACGTCATCAATTAACAGTTCATCATCATTTTCAATTTTGTTTAGAAAAATGGTGGCGGCCTCATCTTCTAAACTTTCCATTTTAGGACGCACCGATGTGGATGGTTCTGCCGTAGGCGCCAAGTCAGCATTTAGGATTTTTTTGGGCGAGGAGTTTAGTAAAGGACGTTGTGTAGAGGTGCCGCCACTGGCCCCTCCACCACCAGTTAATGAAACTTTCGATTGGCGTTGCTGTAGACGCACTTGAGTCGTTTGATTGGTACGGATACTATGCGTTCTGAGTTGTTGCTTAATGGTTGTCCTCTCTTTATCGCTGTTTGGCAGCAAAGGCTTTTCCAACTCCATCGGCCATTTGCCTGTTAAAGGGTATTGGCGCAATAAGTTGTCCGCCTTTTTACACATTTGCTTGAACTGATAGCTGTGCTCAAAGTATTGGGTGCAATCAGTGCAGATGTACGAGGGCATGCCATCATTGGTGAACACCTGCAACATAAAGCATTTGCGTATAGTTTCCAAATTAAAAATATTTTGAAATCACTACTTTTAGTTGGTATAACAACCCAACGGAGGTAACAAAAAAGTGAAAAACTGACCGGACGAGAGAAAAGTAAATGTGCTTTTGCTAAGCCATGACGCCCCAAACTATAGGGAACATACATACACACACATTCACATTTCAACTTACCTCAATCGAAGCTATAGCCATTATTTGTATGGGCAACGGTGCTGAGGTTTTTATTCGCGTATCACGCATATAAATGCTGGATAGTTTTCCAGAATTCTGACTTAAACAAAAACGACATATGCGTTTCACTTTCAGATTATTTTGCAATTGCTCTTCATTTGTACAATTCATTTTGTTTGTGCACGTGAAAATAAAAGCACTCGAAGAAATTCTATTTGTTGTACAATTAATGTTAAACGCACGAACTTTATTCTGTGTGCATTTTTACTTTTTCAAAATGGTGGATGACTGTACTCAGAGATTGTATATTCATAAGGTGTTGTGAAATTTAATACACCCGCTAGAGGGAGCCATTTCAGGCGAAGCAAAGTTTCGGTTTTTGCACAAGCAACGTTGAGAGAAGAAGAAAAATGCCGTAATATGAAAATCACTTGAATTAATCTTTATATGAAAAATTTGTTCACAAAGGCAGTATTTTTTACTTTTACGCTGCTTACTCATATAGGAAGAAGGAAATGAAAATGTATAAATGTGTATAATATTAACTAGTAGTGGTGGCTTTTGCTACTGCTTTCTTAATTAGTCAAAGTCATCACCAGGTGGTAATTAAGGTGCAAAAAGCGACCATAAACAAGTGAAAAACATATATTTGCCGAAAGCAAATCTTCAGTACCCACCATAGCTTTACGAGGTGTATATATGTTGATTGAAAATAATAAGAAAATTACTTAAAAAAATACTCCTTTAGCTTAATTGTCAAGATCAACGTTTGTATGAAGACTAAAACATTTATGCCCAGCTTGGAATTGTTATCTTAATTTTTACGATTGAGATCAAGAGAACACACGCACACGCATGGACGGGCAGACTGTATTGGATACTTTTTCACAAAATAATCATACTCGGTGTAAAACTCGATTTTTTCAGATGATAACTAATCCATACAGAATTGTATGGTTTTACCTGAGCACCAATGCATTATAAGGATGCATTACTAGCTGTGTCAATGACATCACCAAGATGTCGTTTTGGTGACAAACCACAGCCAGAGTGATACCCTGGGGGCTCCCGACACCCATAGTACGGAATGTTAAACCTCTCCGTTGGAAGGTCGAACTTCGGTGTTACAAGTTACAACCAGTTGGTGACCTACATACACTATTAGAGTAGAGTATTAACCTCTTGGCTTACACGATACCTGCCAGAAAATAAGAAAGTCAGTCGCGTGCCGTGCCATAAACAAAGTTTAGTTACAAATAGTACAGAATAGCGAAAAGCGAGTCAGACTCATGGCTTTTGTTTATGACACCACGAGTCAGACTCGTGGTTATAGGCCAAAGCGTTAAGCGTAACTAAATACCTGCCACGCCCACTGTTTGTATGCAATTGTGGAGGGTAGGTATTTAAGATCTGACCCCAGCCACTTACAGTACATTGCATTATTAGTTGGTTAAAAACTGAATTAATTTTATGTGATTTTTTAATTTATTATTCATCGTAGTCATTTTCATATATATATACTACATATATTTATATTGTTTACAGATATTCAAATTATTAAAAAAAAAAAAAGAAAAGTGTGATCAGGCAAGAATTTCATCCTTGCACGCGCTTGGTTTTCAGTAATAATCAATTTATATAAATAAAGGAAGTTGTTGCACCCTGGAATTTGTAACTGTGTATTTTAAACCTCATCCTCGAAAGTAATTAAATAACGGCAAAATGTTACCGACAATTTTCAATCTATGCGGAAACCTTGTGATGATGATGGTGATGACTGCCATTCAATTGTGGAAAGTTTTCTTTCAATTCGTGCATTTTCTGATGGTTGTCCGTGTCATGCTCAGCCAACACCTGCTTGCATATGGAGCACACTTGCAACTTGGGCAGTGCTTTACGTTGTACCGGCGACAAGGTGTTCAAGTGTTGTTGATGAACCAAATATAAAGCCTTCAAAACGGCATCAATTACAACATTTCTGGTTAGGAATTATTTGACAAAAAATCAATTTACCTGTTGTTTGCTAATATCAGGGAGAAGGAATACAAGTTCGGGGAAGATTTTATCAAATTTCTCCTTTAAAGCAGCCTGACAATGTTCATAATAAGGCTGAGTTTTGTAAACGCCCTCACGAAACTGTTGCGATATGTGACGGAACTCTTCCAAGGCTTCCGGTGACTTGAGAGTTTCCTTAAAATATTCCACTAGTTTCTGAATGATTGGGAATTATTATTTTACTTATTTACTTTTGGAGGGAGTGTTGTTTATTTCATTTATTCATGTACCTGATTGCGTTGTAAGGCATCTGTTGGTGGTGTGTAGCTGTGTGCAGGTATTATAGTAAAGCTTTGTCCCAGTGAACTGGTGAAGGTTAGATTGTTGGGCGATTTGGCCACAGAGGTGAGCGTCACCTTATTGGAATGTGACCCGGGCGGCTTGTGACCCTCACTTTGGTGGCCAAATCCTGGCGGTGGTCGCAACTGCGCGGCGCTGTTGTTCATTTCGCTTAAACTGTTGTTTATGCTTTTATTATCCCCAACATGGTTGTTGTTGTTGCGTTCTTTTGTTTTCTTCTCCTTGGCCTTCTTCCCATTACCGTTATCTTTTTTGTTATTATTGTCCCCTAAACTACTATTTATTAAGCTCGCATTACTGCTATTCGTTGTTGTTGTTGTTGTTGTTATTGTTGATGCCGTTGTTAATTTTGTTAGTATCGGTGTTGGTGCTATTTTGTTTTTACGATTTTCCATCTCTTTCTGTTTTTTATCGCTTATGTTGGCATTCTTAACCCATGTGGCAGCTGGCTGAGGTGAGTGTGTCGGCGTGGCACCGCCTAAACTGGGAAAATTTTGATTGGTCAGCTTGGGTACGTTCTTGTTGTCAGCTTCTTTGCGGGCTTTTGCATCCTGCTCATCCTTCTGGACCATTTGTATTTTGTGGAAAGTGGACGGATTCGCTACTGAGACATATTCCTCTATCAAGGGTCGATGTTTGGATGCTACCACACCGGGAGGTATTTGCGTTGCCGACGCACTTACTTTTGCGTCATCGCTGTCCATGGTGGTGGTGGCATGTTTTTTCATTTTACCTGTGAGGAGAGCCGGAAAATCCATAGAGAAGGCTTTTTTATTGCTCCCTACCAGGCTCTGATTCGAAGTGTTATTGGGACGATTGGAGACATGAATAACCATACCGCTGCCATTGGTAGTTGCTGTTGGCGTTGTTGGTGTTTTTGGTGGTGGTGGTGGAGGTATAGTTACGACAGCTGTTGAACGTGGTATAGCTCCTGTGGCCGGATTGGGCGGCTTTCTCAGCATGGATGATATTGGTGGATTTTGTTGTTGTCCACGCACACCACCCAACGATGTAGTCGAGCCGGGCCCTAGAGCTGGAAAATTTTCCTTGGTTCGTGCCAAACCCGAGTAACGACTTCGTAGCAGAGAAGATGGAGGTGGTCGGGTTAACGATACATTCGGTGCACCACTGCTCCGCGCCAAAGAAGGAAATTCTTGTTCACTTCCAGGATTAATTTGAGGATTTTGTGCAGCATGAACTAATGCCGGTTCTTGGATATCGGATTCGACATCTTCATTGCTGTAACCGAACGAAGTCAATTTGGTTAAAAGAAACAAAAACGATTTAAAATCTTACCCTCTCGAACGCATACTGGCCACTCCCTGTTCTATTGGTCCCGAACGTCCTCGCGGTCCCAAAGTTATCTCCAACTGCAGTGTGCGCGTCTGCTTGGCCTGTTGCTTATTCATCGACTTACCATGCACGTTCGCCACATGAGCTTTATAATCGATTTCACTGCGAAAGGCACCGGTGAACTCTTCGGTGGCACATTTACCCTCCTCACACAGGTAATGATCTTGACGGAAATGATCCGCCAATGCAGCATAATCGCGATAGAATTCATTGCAGCCATCGGCATCACAAAAGTGGCAGAAGTAATGTTCGCGTCGTAAATGGCGAAATAGTTCGTCACGGTCCAAATAACGTTTGTTGCAGTACTCGCACAACGGATGACCACGATGCGATGTATTGTCGATGTCACCTTTGATTCGATGCCGATTTAAATCCGCCTGCGTGTAGCAGCATCGCTCAAAGGTGAAGATTTTCAAATGTTCTACACAGAGATCACAATAGTATAAGTCGTGCTCTTTGCGTACGTGATTGCGCAAACCCTGAAACGTGCGATACGGCGGCACATTGCACCTAAAAAACATAACGGTATAATATGGATACAGGCTAAGCTTGCCAACTTACTTAGGACATGGATGATCTAAGAGTTCGAAGAATTGCTGCTGTATGTCACAGGTGTAGAAGCCGATTTTATACTTTTTGCTGTAATATTCTGAACGATTCTTCGCTTCCAGCTGACGATAGGGCAATTTATCGTAAGTGAAAATGACCTTTGTTTTTCAAGAAAATAGTTGTTAGCAGAGCTAGAGACATATTATTTACTATGCATTCCACTAACCTTCGACAAAACTTGCCTACATATCGGACATTCGTTTTGTTGACACAAAACGCGCATACGTGTAGAACATTCGTAACACACGGGATGATCACATTCTCCAATAGAATAAATGTCAACATTTTTGAAGCAGACCACACAAATATTATCTTCTGCTGCCGCAGCTTTCGCTCCCTTGTCATCGGCTTGCTTAGGCGTTGCCTGGCTTTCAATGACATTATTCATGATAATGGCTGATCAAGTATTCTTCCAAGTTAATAACGAATATCTTATAACCTCACGATAATTTGCAAGTGTGTGCAATTAGCAAAAGTGTGCGTGTGGCGGAGACTAGTATATGCCTTGAATTGCTGATGAGCTGTTTAATTAGGTCTACTGTCAAGTAAAGGCACGTTGCGCTAACTTCTGTAGCTATTTGATAAATTATAAAATATTTTTACTTTTTTACACGGAGTAGATCTTCCCGTTTTTTTAAATCGCAATTTTTTTCACTTAATATTTTGATTCTGCTGCACGAAAGCGTTGCCACCTAGATGATGACTATTGAATTCTCTTTGGTGTCAAATGAAATTACATGAATTAGTTATCGAACTTTTTTTGATTGCTTACAACTAATGGTATACCCCACTGCTCATCTCTAATAAGTGACAGTGCAATGAATTGTTTCTTAACAAGATTTCTAAACAGTTTGCTTCACGTGTCAAATAAACCGGCTTTAACGATTGTTAGTAGAGGTCGTATACCGTCAGTAAAATTTCTTTTAAATAAACGTTACTTGGTTGTATGTAAAGCAAAGAACAACCTTCAACAGCAATTCGTGAAAATGCCACAATATGAGATTATTGAAAAGGGTTCGCCCAATTCCACCAATTATAGCATTTATTATAGTAAGTACATCATAGGAATCCATGTATGAGTCATTGCATGTCTTGGCATTGGCAATGAATTTTTTGCTATTTCCTGGAGTGCTTATGCAATTCCAATGCATTGTGCGACAGGGCCGATAACGATGATAATATAAATAAATGCATGCACACACACATTGAAACACATGCACTATTGATTTTTTTTGCAATAATATTTTAAAACGATGTGAGTAGTAGTGCTTTTATGGACAATTTACCGTTTTATTTATAATAACAGCAATTTGAATTTCGTACAATACATGAAAATATTGGTGTTTTTAGGAAACAACTGCGGCAAAATTATTTCGCCTTTTCATGATATTCCTCTCTATGCTGACGATGAGAAATCGATTTACAATATGGTTGTTGAAATACCGCGCTGGACAAATGCTAAAATGGAGGTAAATATAGAATATTGTTAATTTACTATTTTAGGCCTGCAATTAATTCATTGGCTTTTTCATTTTAGATTAGCACAGCCACTCCTTTAAATCCCATTAAGCAAGACGTTAAAAAAGGATGTCTGCGTTTTGTTGCCAATTGTTTTCCACACAAAGGTTATATTTGGAATTACGGTGCTTTACCGCAAACCTGGGAGAATCCCGAACATATTGAGGCCAGCACTGGATGTAAGGGTGACAATGATCCAATTGATGTTATTGAAATTGGCTACCGCGTAGCCGAACGTGGTGAGGTAATGCGCGTAAAAGTTTTGGGCACTGTGGCTCTCATTGATGAGGGCGAAACTGATTGGAAAATCATAGCTATTAATGTAAACGATCCTTTGGCTGAGAAAGTGAACGATATTGAGGATGTTGATACGTATTTTCCGGGCTTGTTGCGTGCTACAGTGGAATGGTTTAAAATTTACAAGGTACCCGACGGTAAGCCTGAAAATCAATTTGCTTTCAATGGAGATGCTAAAAATGCCGCCTTTGCTACTAACATAATCTCCGAGACTCATAAATTTTGGGAGGATCTGATCAAGTCAAAGGTGGAGGGAAACACCATATCATGGTTGGTATTTCATTTTACTCAATATTCTTATTGTTTATCCCTCAACTCAATTGATCCAAAAAATTTTCTTTAATAAAAATGTTAGCGTTAATGTTACCAATGAGGATTCACCATTCCACACCAATAGTGCAGAAGCAGAAAAAGTTTTTGAAGAAGCCCCGGAAGGTGGTGACGTTCAAGAAATATCCGACTTAGGTAAGATTTATTATTTAAAAAACTCGTATTATTGTAAACTTTAAAGGAATGGTCTCGTGGACTGTTGGAGATTTTTAATTTTAATGATTTTGGCCTATTGCTTATTATTGTTTCTGCTTATTATTATTGCTTAATATATTAGTTTTATCAATAAAGTGTTGGTACTTGCTTTTTACTTCGCAATCTAATTGTTTCTGTTCTTCATTTACAGTTAATAAATGGCATTTCATTCATCTTAAGTGAAGGACAACAAAGGAATCTCCAATATATAAGAAGACTATGGTGATAGCAGCTTAACTTTATAAGAAATATATAAATTAAATATGCATGTTTTTATGGCAAGTAGAAGTTTAAATAAATTTGTTTTAATTTAAAAAGCATATAAAACGCAAATTTGCAAAAATTTTACATATTAATTGTTTTTTGTTTATTATTCTGTTAACTAACTACAATTGCAGCGTTGCATTTTGTGAATTGCATATATTGAAGTTTATCTGTTTCAAAAACTGGGTTGACTAATATGAAGCATTTTTTAAAAACCTCTTGAATGCATTTCATAAAATAAAATGATTGCATTTGTAATACACAAGAATTTTCAAATTATATGCATTTTATTTTGATGCCAACTTGAGACGTTCAAACTGGCCCTGTGTATAGCCTTTTTGTAAAGTTACTTCTGAGAAGAAGTTAGTGAGAGCGAGATAAATGCATGAATATGTTTTTCCTATGGGATTTTTCTGCTGAACGTCTTCTTCTTCTGCAAAGATAAATTTTATATATATATTTATCTGTAGCAAAGAAAAATTGCGCTTCTTGTGCAGTCGAAAAATGTTGGTTGTTCTAAACGGTAATGAATTTTGCAAAGTGCAGTAGAGCGTTCGGTTTATAAAATAGTTTTCTTTTGGTAATCTTTTAATAAAAAGAAAGTAAGCAATTTGTAATAAGTGGAGCGTTAATAAAAGATAATATTATGAAAAATGTAAAATCTAATAGAAAAAATGCATAATGACAAAAACCCAACGAAAATTGAGAATATAATAACTGTGCTTAACTGTAAATTTTTTCGTCTGCATATATAGAAAATTTTCTGGCAAAGAATTGAAAAAAAAAAAAAAATGAATTAAATATGGAGGAAATAATGAACATATGTGAATTTTAGATAAAATCTCTTTAGAATTTCATGTGAAACCAAACTATTAGTTAAATTATATGAATTCACAACGTATGGAAAAGTTGGGAGAAAATAAAAAATAAAGCCAGACAAAGTGGTATACTACTGTTTGTGTAAGAAAAACAAATAAATAAGAAAACTTTATATATGCATACGAAGGAGTATATAAATATGTACATATCGTTTTGTATATGAAATGTAAAGCTGGAACATTGAAAACTCCAGCTAATTTAGACCGAATAGAGCAGCGAGTGTTTGCACAATATTATAAACATAAGAATAGAGTGTTTTGTGGCGGCTGGCATCACATCACATCACATCACATCACATCACATCTTCGCATCATCATCTTAACCCTTTAATGATTTTTTTCGTTTTGTGCGTGTGTGTTTTCTTCGTCTTTTGCTGTAAATGCTTTTTGTATTGTTTTATTATGAATATTTGTTCTAAGAAAACAACAAAACAAATACGTTGTGCATGAACAATATTATATATTTGGTGTTAATGTGTAGTTAAAAAATTTACGCATGTGTGTCTATATATATATAATTTGTTCATGTGGCTGCTGTGATGCTGCCGATATTATCCTGTTGTTTACGTCTGCTGAGGCCGTTGGCGTTAATGTGTGTTGTTAAAGCAAAAACAAATTCAAAATTCTACAGCACTCGCAATGCTTAATATGTACATGCAGCGGCTCAAGTTTATCTTAACGTAATAAAATTGCATGGAGTTGTGTGTGTTCAGTATAAAACCATTTAACATTACTTTTGTGTTTTGTACCGATTGTCACCAACAATATATTGCGTGTTTACGTGTGTGTATGTGTACTTTTTTTTTATGCCTTTTCAATTTGCCGCCTAGAAGGCACTCATCATTCACTTCAGCTGCTCTGTACTTTTAAAGGGAGGGAATTCTAACTAAACTTGTTTATTTTGTTAACATAGAAACGCATCACTGCTGCTGCTCATATGTATATGCATCATAAGCTGCATCATGAATAATAATTGCACTGTCGTCATAATTAGCAGCGCAGATTAGCTACCATTGATATGACTTGTGTTCACATCGTTTGATAATAATTGTCAAAAAATTGCATGTAAGTGTACTTCAATTTGCTTCTCCCCTTTAAGCTCCTTGAACTCAGTCCTGCATTGTGTGTGTGCTTAAGGAAGTAAACAAAGAATGATCAACAATTTTCTTAAGCATATACGTTTGAAAGAACTGATAGATAAACAATATACTGATAGCGTAATAACATTTATCAATGACTGGCCTATTGGTGTCATATTCATTATACACATTTTATAGTAAAGAGATAACCGGGTAATTTAGGTTAGGTTAGGTTTTTGCTTCTTTCTCTCTCTGTCTCTTGGTTTGATAATGAAAACTGAAAATAGGGAGTCATTTACCGTTATTCATTATGCAATCTCTCGCTTACTCTCTCTCTTTCTCTCTTTAAATCTTTAGGGGAAAGAGTAAGTGTGTATAACAGAACATCGCCTTCTGCTCCAATAAAAAAACAAATGGCGTCAATTAAGTTTATAATGTTAGTTTAATAATGTGTATTTATATTTGGGTTTTTTTTGTTTTGTTTTGGAGTTTTGGCAGAGGGTAGTAGAGAACTTTTGGGACTTGCGCAAAATATACGATTCCCTTGAAATGTTTCAGCGCAGATGATTTCAAATTATCTAGTACCACACATAACTATGCCTATGTATCAAGCTTCGTAATCACTATATTTTGTAATAATTTTTTGTATTTACATACGACTATGCTTACATAGTATTTTTTTATGCTTTTCTAATCCAATATGGGTACTCGCCCATATGGGACCTGATTTTTGAATTTGAATTTGTATTTGTTTGTGTTACTATTACACTTTATAAGATTTCATATTTATTTTTAATGTTTTTTTTTTTTGTAAGTTTTTCTACAGGTGTAAAAGAAATGATTTTATTGTTGTTTTTTTTTTCTTTTTGTGGAAATATTGAAATTTCCAACGAATACAAATCATAAATGTGTGCTTACAGTTACGTATAAAGCGTTATGTTGAATTGATTTATGAAATAGAACAGCTGTGTAATTTTTTGTATATAAAACGATTAACATAAATTAATGAAATACGCTGCACACAGAATGGAGCGGTATAACAAATTTGTTGCACTCAAATAGGAGCCCCCAATAAAGTATACATTCTTGATAGACAACAAAATCCGAATCGATGTTCAACATTTTAAGTTTGAAATAAAAAATTCAAGATTCAAAATAAAAAATCTAAAATTTATAATGAATAAGTAAGACAACTAAATTTGGCCTAAGCCAAATTTTCCAATACTTTCCACATCTACAATAATAGGCGTGGCAGGTATATAATTACGTCCTCTAATAGTGCACGTATTACGTATCAACTTTCAAATCGAGTTATGCTTGGTGTATGATTTTTCGTAAATTTTGAGCACGACTGTTATCCGACCACGCCCATGTTCAACAAATTTCAACTCAATAGCAAAAACAAAAATGTATCTGTTCAAAATTTCAGCTCAATATCTCAAAATTTACGATCGCGAGAATGCCAACAATAAACGGATACACCGACATACATATCTAGCTCGACTCAGTTTTTGATGCTGATCAAAAATATATATACTTTATAGGGTCTCTGACACCTCCTGTTGGTTGTTGTAAACGGAATAAAAAATTCAGAATGTCTCCCATCTTGTGCAGAGGGTATAAAAATCCAAAATTTAAATTGTTTCGAATAGTTTTATAAGTTTTGATAAAATAAAAGATAAACATTTTTTTGATGGTATGGATCGAATTATCGCAAGAAAAGTAACAATCTTATATTTACGTGCTCTTAAAACAGTTGTGAGTTGGTTCTAAATGTTTTCGTTGTTGTAATTTCCTAATTTTACTCTTTTAAACTGTCCACCTTAGCGATGAGGGTTAAGTTAGCAAAGACAGCCTATGAGAGACATTACAAGGTACATATATGGATCGTTTAGTAAATTTAAAGAAAACTTTGGTTATTAAAAAAAAAAAAAAAATTATTAAAATTAAGATTTCATAGAAAAAAGTTTTCTAACAGAAAGTTGATACTTTTGTTTCGAATTACTTCAACGACTCACATAAAAGTTTTCATAAAATCATCACAACAAAGGCAAAGGTATATTGATGTTTTAAAATATTAACAAGTAACGTACTACAGTGCTTGCGTACTATACTATATAATTTATTGTCTACTTCTTGTCCCGTCTTTGTTCCTTCTACATATACGATATATATTATTGTATATATATTCTGCTTTCGGTTTCAAAAATTGAGTGGCTCTGTATATGTCCGTCGGTGTGTCCGTGTGTTTGTTTTTAAGACGCTCGTGGTCGTAAATTTTATAATTTCCACATGAAATTTTGCAAAAATACTTCTAGTATCTGTACGTATGTAGGTTCTTATATAAATTAGACACAATCACACAAAGTGCCACACCCACAATTCATAAGAATCTCTCACTTTTGCCACAAAAATATATCTATGAAGTTGATATTTGGGGCATATTTTTATATTTATCTTCGTATCAAAAATGGGCGTGGTTTGCTAATAGACGCCCACAATCTACAAAACACATTTTTTGACGCAGTATTCGACTTGTTAGTTGATATGAAATACAAAAACATTACAAAAGCATTTTCAGGTATAAACCACACCCACTATAACCATGTGGTGGTGGTGGAGAGTGATAAAAATTGGTTCCAAATCAAATTTAATTTTTACACCCTACAGCACATGTGGTGTGGCAAGATGTTATATAATTTTTTTAATTTGTTTAATTTTCTCTTCTCCTTCTCTTACTAAATATTCCTTAAATACAATACGACATCTGGCTGCAATCTTGGTAAAACATACTCAAAAATTTGAAATGCAAGAGCATGTCAAAGTATACGTTCTTATGAACAAATGTCGTTTAAGTATTGATTGTAATGTTGTGCTGTGTTGTGTTTTCTTGCTTTTCGTCTCAAATATTGAAAAACGATGTTATTCAACCATTGAAACGAGTTCGCAACAATATTCAATGCAGCTGTTGTTGTTATTATTATTGTTGCTTTAGCACCCACTTAAAATTATGTGTAGTTGTGTGTTGGTTGGTGTTATGTGTGACCGCGTTTATTGCTGATATCTTAAAATTTATGAATGAACTTTTTGCTTGCAGGCACAGTTAGGAAAAAAGAAAAAACAAAAAAGTAAAAACAAAAACCAAACAACTAAAGTGTGTTAAAATATAAATAAAACGTGAAATCCGTAAAGAATCACTCTCCGAGGTGCCGTTAGTCAAGTTTTTGTTTTTTTGCACCCACACACACAACAACTCATAATAAGAGTGTTTTATTAAAATTTCTTATTTGTACACGTTTCTGCTGCAGCACATATACAGTGTGTATGTGTAGGCTCTAATGATAATCTGGATGAGTTTTTATTCTTCCCAACTTATCACGTTTCCATTATTAACTGTTTATCTGTTTGCGGATTTGAACAGTTCCTCCATTTGTCTTGCTTCTTCACATACTTCTTATTGCTGTAAAATGTTTATCTCTGTATCTTAAGCTCTTCTTAATAATGCATATATGTATATATGGGTGTCTTTTTGCTTAGCGATTGCTGTTGTTGCTGTTTTATTTACCTTATTTGTTGTGTTCATTTTTACAAGAAATTAGGTTAAGATTTTATATATATATATATATATATTATGTAAATATTATTGAATTTGATAAATATTGTATATACACACAAACACACGCGTGTGCAGGAAAGTATAAATGAAGACATTTTAACTGCAAAAGGCAAAATGGGAACAACAACGTTAAATAAATTAAAATGCTTTTTATCCGTAAATACATTTCAAGTGCTTGCAGTAAATATTTACATGTGTTTGTTGCTTTGTACTGGCAAGTGAGTTATAAGAGTTTATGTGTGGCTTATAAATAAGTGTTTATTTCTGGGTTGTTGTTGTTTGTTGTTTGTTGTTTGTTGTTAAAGCACTTAAAATTCATATGTTCAAATTGTTTCCTATATATTGTCTTTAAAGTGTCAAAACAACCCAACCACCCATACACACCAACAACAAAGAAAATATTTTCAAAAGACATTCGTTAGATGGATGGACAACAATAGTTGGTGTTTAAAAAAGAATTCCCTTAAACTTAAATTGTTGTTGTTGTAGTTGTTTTTGTTGTTGTTGTTTTTGTTGTTGTTTTTGTTGTTGTTATTGTTGTTGTTATTGTTGTTGTTATTGTTGTTGTTATTGTTGTTGTTATTGTTGTTGTTATTGTTGTTGTTGTTGTTGTTGTTGTTGTTGTTGTTGTTGTTGTTGTTGTTGTTGTTGTTGTTGTTGTTGTTGTTGTTATTATTATTGTTTTTGTTGTTATTATTGTTGTTGTTGTTATTGTTGTTATTGTTGTTATTGTTGTTATTGTTGTTATTGTTGTTGTTGTTGTTGTTACTATTATTATCAATGCTTAGTTCCGTTTATTTTATTATGTCCTATTAAAATTAAAAATTATTATACTTTTACATAAAATGTTTAAAGAAAAAGCGAGACAGAAATCTGATATTATTTTATTAATTCATTTTTTCATTTTTTTTTTAAATTTAATTTCTATGCATATTATGCCCACAGAGGATGGCATACAAGTTTTATACCCTCCACCTAAATGATGCGGATATGTTAAGTTTAATATTTCGTTTGCAACATCCACGAAAGAAGAAAGAAGGAGGGTTCGGAGAGCAAAGTATGTGTGTATAAATAATAAAATCGACTCTAAGGGGATATCTGAATGAATGCGACATCTTGCCGCCAGCTAGGAAAATTTTACATTTACAATTAGGAAATTTGTTTTTAAAAACACCTTATATACGGATTCGACTGTTGCAAGTGTCGAACTCGCGACCCTACGCATTAGAACCAAGTGTAAGTTGAGAGGCACGTCCACAATCGACTAAAAACTATTTATCTTTGCAATAAAAATTTAGTAAAGTTTACTTACTTTGAGCTTTTCTCTACATGTAATAAAAGGGGGCGTGGTCACAGACATGATTTTAAATTATAAAAAACCGAATCTAATGATTAAGTTGATACGTATTTACTTACTGTGTTACAGGATGTAATCATCTACTTGCCATGCCCACTAATTGTATATGAAGGAAGGAAGCGAAGGTATTGAAGATTTTGTGTGAACCAAATTTACTCTTGATATATCCATCCAGTGCTTGTCAACACTTTTACTTCCTGTAATTTTACACGGCTACTTGTACCGTTATTGCTGAATATGTTGTTGTTGCTACTACTAATACTGTTGTTGTTGTTGTTGTTGTTGTTGTTGTTGTTGTTGTTGTTGTTGTTATACATATGTCGTAAAAGTGACAATCATGACAATCATGATTTGCTTGTTAATGCAAAATTCTTCATTTTTCTATACAATTTCCACCATTACAACCTTTTTATGTGAATGGCTGAATGAAAAAAAATCCCATCACATATATGAGACTTCTTTCTTTTTCTCTCTTCTTCAACTAGTTTTCCCTTCCTCAAGTTTTATAATATTTTGTGTAATTGTTAAAAGAAGAAAACTTTTAATACAAAAGGAAGAAAATAATTTATGTTCATGCATGTTTAGGTTTAAGTTTCAGTTTATCTATGAGAGCGAGCAGAAACAATTTTGTTTTCTTTTCAAGACGTGAGGTTATTTGCCGGTGTTATAGTGTTATTATTGTTAGAGAAGAGGGTCACTTAACAGCTCAGCGGAATTATAAATTATAAATGAGCCATATCCCGCTATAATATAATAGAGAAATTACATTTTTTCTAAGTATAGGCAGACCAGAATGAATTTTGATAGAGTATATAGTCAAACCTGCTTTTTGAACGGTAAATAGAGTTTGAAGATTTTAGAGTTGAGTTATTTTTTGTTATTATGTGGTCGGTAATTTCGCGACAGACGATCGAAGCTCTTTTTTAAATTTTTTTTCGGAATTATCTCTTATATTAAGAAAATACTTTTCCAATTTGCTGCAAGGCATATATTTTATTTTTATTATTTATTTATCAATAAATAATTTTTTTTTTTTATTATTTATTTATCAATAAATTTAATAATAATAATATAATTAATATAATAAAAAAATTATATATAACAACAATATAAAATTTAACACAATAAAATATTAAAAAAATAATTAGGCGCTATTATAGAATTCGAAGCAGAATGTTGGGATTCGATAACGTTTAAAATACTAAATTTATTGCTACAAAAATTGGTCACAACAGTAGCATGCATACGAACCAATCAACATTTTAGAGGGTGGCTTACGCAATAATTAAAATTTTAATTTGTGATAAATTGTTATAAAAATACCTCTTTTTTTGACACCCAACAATAAATGATTTCTGTCTAAAATCGTTCAAATTGACAATGGTTGAAATGAAAGCTGTCGACTCCCAGTCCTTCTTGTTCGTTGATGACAATCTACATCCTTAACTATCATCCTTAGCCACATCTTTGCTATTGACCTAACTTCTCCATATATAAAATTTCGTTGCCTCATGATATGCTGCATAAAAAATCCGCACAAAGCAAGCTTTGCCTGTACATAGTGCCTCACAGTTTACATTTGTTATGTTATATAAAAATAAGTACACAATTATCTATGATGTATGAAAAAACTTCTTTCTCCTTTAGAATTAATTGCTTATCAAATAAATTATAAAATTTTATTCATGTTTGTTGTTCTGTTTAGATAATTATTTGCATTGCTTTGCATAGTTGAGTTGGTTGCTTCTTTTGCTACCCGAACAGAATCTTCCGAGTTGTTGGGGTGCTTGTGTGTTAGCGTCTTAGGCTTTTTTAATCAATTTCCGCTCTCGAAGTTTCTTTAAAAAGATAAAATTATACTTCTGTTCTGCTTTTAACTATTTCCCATTGTTATTATATATTTTTGTTGGTGCTGTTCTCCTTTATAATGTTGCTTTATTTATTTATTATCGCATAATAAAATATTTGCAAAGAGTGTAATAACATTTTTTGTATGCTGAGAATATGTTAAACTAATGTGTTGTTGTTATCATCGTATACAGTGCCGTGCTGCTAATTAGAAACGAATTTTCATAAGTTTCTATAAAATTTTTATTCGTAAGCAATTTTTAATTTCTTGCTCTTGTTGTTGTTATTTGTTCGTTCGAGAACTTATGCTCAATAGAATTTTTAAAATTTTTTTTTGATTTTGGGTTTTTTTATCATCTTTTGGAATGTGTTAAGTCATTTATACCAATTTTTAGATTTAACCACTTCCTTTCTCCCTCTGTTTTTTTTTACATTCTCTTATCAAATATGAGATATTATGTGAAACTTTTATTATATTCTCCATATAAGAATATATATTATGATTGTTGTTCGATTTGGAAGAAAACATCAGAGATACTACAAATTAAAATAATAATTCGATAAATATAAAAATCTGAATCGATCTAGATATGTCTGTTCGTAAGTCCGTTTGTTAATAGCACTCTCACGGTGGTTAATAAAATAATTTATGAAGTTGAAAGTTTTGTACAGACACTTCTAGTTTTTGCACACAGATTGCTATTCAAATTGAGCAAAATCAGTCAAAAACCATGCCCCCCTAATCGATAAATATATATATATGTATCGCAAAAATTGAACTATGAAGTTGAAATTTTGTTTATGTACACTCCATTCATGGATGTGCCAAAAATGGGCGTGATTAGTTATCAGACACGCCCACAATCTATATATCTGCCACAAAAGTTGACCAATGAACATGAAATTGATGAAGCATTTCTATAATTATCCCATCCATTTATTGTGCGTCTGATAACAGACACGCCCACAATTTATAAAAAATCATCTTCTCCAAAAAACTAGATTTGCAAGCTGATACGTAATACATACGCTATTAGAGGGCGCAATATATATAAATATAAATATGTCAAGCCCATCGTTGTGGATGTGGAGGGCATTTAATATCTGGTCTAACCTAAATTTAATTTTTATGCTAAACTTTGCAACAGACTACACCGTGGTTTATACATATAAGGTAACGGAATTGTTTCCCATCAATCTCTAAAGTAAGTAAAATATGTTAACATCTCTGCTTGGGATTGAATACTGAACATATTACAAAATAATTGTTATAGTTAAGAATAATTCTAAACAAGTGTAGGGTGTTAAATGTGAGTGAAGTGCAAGAGTAGAAGAATTATATATAAAGAAAAACTTTTCATACTTTTATAATTATACTCGTATGTGTATGATTTTTATTTTTCTATTTATGTCTATTTAAATTTTCCATTTAAGAGAACTTTCCTGTTCTTCACTTTTGTTCGACTTAAGTGGCATCTTGTTTATTATTTTCTTGTTATGTTTTCTTACCATGTGTCTAAGAACACGTTATTTTTGTAGAAATTTTTTTACTGTAATTACTAAATATGGAAGTGAAGAATATGGAAGCGTTGTGTGAAAAAGTTGCTTCAAAAGGCTTTCTTGTTGAATAACATTCAGTTCAACAAACTTTTCATAATATATGTATATCTTGGGTATTATTTTCTATAGAATTATATATAATTATGTTTAACCCCTTTACTGACACGTGACACATATGCTGAGTCACATTTTTTAAAATATCTAACGTCCGCCTGGCTATGTATGGTGAGATACAATAACTATAGTAAATTGATTAGAAAAATGTAGTTTTGGTAACACAGTCACTATATTTTTTTTTTGAGTGCAGCAGGGATGGTGTTTACTGGTAAAGTTTAAATGGTGAGAAGATTATCTAAGCCGATCTTTAAGTAAACAGATAATAAGCCTTTTCTATATAATTATAAATTATATTCTAGAGCAGACTATATCCGTTTAAAATTGTTAGTATTTCCGGTTAAAAAGTTCGCATTGCTTATAAACAAATTGTGTACGGACAGAATATTAGAAAAGTTTTCCGACACATATGCATAAACATTTAGCCAAAGCAATAGAATTTTTGTTTTTATTAAGAAAGATGGGGAACAGGAAGTTGACTCCGTGTTAAATGGACAGAATATGCAAATATATGCCATGTGTGTGTGTCTGGGTCTTACAATCAATCGTACATTAATGACATTTCTTCCTTTTTCATCGAGTACTTATAATTGACCAACAAATGAAAAATGCAGTGAAATGTTTGTTTGAGGGGGGAGGGAAATCGAAAGGTATGAAAAGTCGCTGAAGAATTTAAGTGTCTGACTATTATAAAAGCAAGTGAAATTTTCAAAATTGGTTGAAACCAAACTGATTGACACTCAGTTTACAACACTCAGAAGGGGTTGCCAGAGCTCCTGAAAAGTATATATATAGCATCTGAATCGTTCATTGTGTAGAGTTCAAGTGACACCTCGGTGTTCTCGTAAGTTCCGAGATATTTAGATGAAATTTTTGTTCAAACATTTTCAAGTTTCTGTATGCAGCTTGCTATTTAAATTGGTTAAAATTAGTCTAGTGCCACGCCCACAATTTACAAAACTCTATCTATCAGCTATAAAAAGGAATATTGTGAATACATACTTATTAATAGAGCATTTATTGATGGGAATGGTCAGGCAAGCCCAAGGCCGAAATTTACAAAATTAAGAATCTTATGTATGGCATAATATGAAAACTGTCGTGCCCATTGTTTATACATAGATGGGCAGAGAGTATTTAAGATTTGGCATAATCCAAAGTGAGTTTTCTTATTTGTTTGCTCTCTGGTTATCATTTCTTAATCGATTTCTCTATGGGTTAATATGAAAAGATTGGAGAACTTGTTCCTCACTTAAGCCCATTACCATAGCCGTAGTCTAAGTTGTGCTATATTTTCCCATTTAATTTTGATATTTTCTATTTTCTTTACAGATCTTCTAAACTAATAAACCCGCCAAAGACTTGAAAATTTGAAAAAAAAAAAAATGTTTGTACAAATTTTAAAAACCCTTAAAAAGTTGATCACTACGTTAATCTGCTAAGCGGTATTTTTACAATATTTTGAAATACATAAACCTTTTACTGGATTCAAAGCTTGGGGTAGAAAAGCTCAATTATTATTAAATCAAATTGAAAAGTTATTAATACAGGAGCAAATCAGCTGTAGTTACTAATCAAGATTAAAAAAAGTCAATTAGAAAGTTAAAAAAAAAATGGATGTCAGCGTTGAACGGGATAGCTCT
The DNA here is from genome assembly GCA_963978525.1 of Ornithomya fringillina. Lineage (NCBI taxonomy): Eukaryota > Metazoa > Arthropoda > Insecta > Diptera > Hippoboscidae > Ornithomya > Ornithomya fringillina. The sequence continues at coordinate 11,030,896 of OZ021694.1, forward strand.
GTATTGGGCACATTATTTCAACAGATTATCAATGATATGAAGGTGAGTTTAATAATTATAATGTAAATAACTAGCCTACTTTTTACACCCTACACATTACGTTTGTCATTGCATTTACAACACCCAGAAGGAGGCGTCAAAAGACTACATTCGGCGTGCAAATCGCTATTTAAATCGGTCAAGAACCACGCCCACAATTGACAAAAATCTATTTTTATGACATAAAAACGAAGCTTTAAAGTTAAAATTCGCACACATATTAATCGATATCCATAAAAAAGCCTGTTCGAATAACAGACACGCCCATATTTTACAAAAAAATGTATCCCGCGCAAAATGCGATTTATATGTTGACGTATAATAAATGTACTATTATCGTAATCGCGTAATCGCGTATATGCTACGCCCTCTATTGAGGAGGTGGTGAAAAGTATTCAAGATTTGGTCTTAGCCAAATTTATTCTTTAACGTGTTCTCCCATATGAATAAAATATATTTATATTTTAGAGAATTTTTTAATGATTTTGAATTACTTCTGACTTGACCTCAAGTTTTCAAATAAAACTATAGTGTGGTTTTATTTATTTCGTGTGAAACTCAGAAATAAGTTTTGTGTTGTCTGTGGTGATAACAAAGCACAATTGAAAGGGTAAATGTTATGTGCACGTTAAGTTATGATGAAGTCTGAAAAAAAAAAAGGAAAAAAAAACAGTTTACTCCAAATACTGCAATCACCTCAAGAAATGAAAAGTAAAATTTGTCTGTCTGCCTTAAAAACCAAAATTTAAATACTTCACTAATGGACAGACGTATGTACGTGTGCAATAAATTATGTTACATACAGAACTCGGACATATTAATAGTTGGTTTGTTGTTGTTTTATAAGGGAAAATAAAGTACAAATAAACTAAAAGTTGGCAACAATTTGTTTTGGTGTTAAACGGGGTGCCGCCTTTGCCTAAAATGTCAATAGTACAATTGTGTGAGCGCCTACAGCGTCCAACTGTCTGTGCCTTTTATTATTGCTATTGTAGACTTTTTTTTCTTGAGGAACATATTTGCGGTTGTTTAACATTTTTAATTAACAATAAAAGAGTTGGAATAGCGTACAAAATTGTTTATTTGTTGTTGTTGTTTTTTTTTTTTTTATACTTTTACTCTATATCTATATATAAATTAAATACATTATGTATGCACATTATCATAAAAGAGTTTACTTTTTATAACGGTTTCAAAATTGTTGAATAATGCAGTTTGAAAAGGAGTGTGTTTTTCTAAAATCTCAAACCCAACTCTCAGGTGATTCATTAGAGTATAATACTAGTATGCGGTCAAGAAAGTATTCTTATAAAGTCCCCCATCTCATACTATTATGAGATATTTATGATATATATTATAGATTTAACCATGTCTGTCTGTACATGTAAATTTGTGCGCAATCTTCAGGTGACATTTATTGAGATATTTTGATGAAATTTGCCACAAAGATATGTTTTGGCCCAAGGAGAAACTCTGTTGAAAATGTACTGAAATGGACCACTTCCCATGTAAGGTCCCATTATAATAAAAGTGTTTAAATTACAAAAAAAAAAAAACAACGCAATTCTTAATATGTTTGGACAAAATTTGGTGAAGAATAATTCATTAGTAATGAATAATTGTTTGGACCCGATCGCCCTTTAATACTATATATATAGAACATATCCACAAAAGAATCGAATTCTGAATCAAATAAGGTGTTTTGTAAATTGTAGAGTTGTAACCACGTTCAAATTTACATATTGTTTGTTTTGATTGTGAGAGATTTTTTTTGATGATTGGGGTTGTCACCTGGCCGCTTTTGTCCATTTTAAATAGAAATACATACTTTTTTTGTGTATCTATATCTTGAAAAATTTTAGTTTAATATATCAAAATATATGTTTTCATATTTTGATTGTGATCGCGCCCTTAATACAAATAGGCATGAAAAGAGTCACATCTTATGTGACAATATCATATAAGATGTGACTTTTTTCTTGCCATATATTTTATGTTTGTACCATATAAGATGTGATCTCCTTGTCCTTTGGACTATTGTATATATACTTTGTGGAGTATTTGACGTTTGCTTCTAGAACCTTAATGTATGCACTTCATCTTAAAACTTAAAGCTTTCTTCGCAATTCTACAAAGCATTTCCTTACTCTATACACAAACTTACTCTTGCATTCGTACGCAGTATATATTGCAAAAAAAAATTTATAATAATTGAAATTTCTGCTTTAATATGATTTTAAACAGTTATACTTTACGACTTCTACAACTCATAGGTAGGCTGCCTGCCTACCTACACACACATACAAATCTTTAAAGTTTATAGATAATCTATCCCCGAAAAAAGAATGAACGAAAATAAATTAAATTTACAACCAAATCGGCATAATTGCAAAATAAATATGTTTTGGTTATGGTCTGGTGGTGTTTGAAAGCGATTATTATCAGAATGCAATGTGAGCGGGGCGATATTATGCTCACGTACGTTACATTTATGAGGCAATTTTTCTAGATTTCTCCATAAAATTCACCTTGCCATGTTTTGCTGGCCTCTCACTTACGTTCCTATAATTAGTTTCGTTATAAGTTTTTGTTAGGAGATGATTGTGTTGCCCAACAACTTTTTATTCATTGACCAAAAAGAAAAAAAATAACTTGAAGTACTTTTAACATTTTTATACTCCCCACATAAAATGGGTGGTATACTAAGTTTGTCATTCCGTTTGCATTCCTTGGAAGGAGGTGTCAGAGACCCTACAAAGTATATATATAATTAATCAACATTAAAAGCTTAGTCGATCTAGAGATGTATATCCGTGTGTCTGTCTATTGTTGGCATTTTTGCGGGCCTAAATTTCGAGATATTGAGCTGGAATTTTGCACAGATGTTTTTGGTTTTTGTATGCAGGTCTCTATTTAAAATGGGCAAAATTGGTCAAAAGCCACGCCCACGATCCCACAAAAATCTATATCAGAAATCTAAATCTGCTACAAAATTGAGTTGTTAAGTTAAAATTTAGTATGCATATTTACAATTAACTTATTCATCGATACGCTAAAAATGTGCAGATACGCCCACAATAGACAAAAATCTATAAATTTACCACAAAAAACGTCCTATGAACTTAAAATTTAGTACACGGATTTACAGCTATCCCATCCATCGACAGGGAAAAATGCGCTTAGTCGGATATTAGTCATGACCACAAATTACAAAAAAGCATAGTCAACGTAAAACTAGACTTTCAAGCTAGTACATAATACATACACTATTAGAAGGCGTGATCATATACCTGCCACGCCCTGTAGATGTGGAGGGTGTTTAAGATTTGGACCAAGCCAAACTTTTATTCCTTTAACAACATTCCAAACCAAAGTATTGTAAATTAAAGTAAAGTAATATTTTTCCTACTCATATGTACGAATATTTTCAATGCATACAATTCTGCGACTGAGAAGAAGTCGACAAAAAAAAAAAAACGTTGTCTTAGAGATGATGATTATCTTTTTTATCTCCTTTTTTCAGTTTACTGCAATATATCAATACCACGAGTATGCAGGCATGATGTATAGTTTTCTAGCTCTCGCTCTTTACATTGCTTATTTATGCTCTGATTCTTACTCAGGCCAAGTATTAAACTTCAATGAACTTTCTGTATTGGTTGGTTTGCTTCGGTCTGGTCTGTTCAGCTCAGCTCCGTATTATTATTATTATTAAAGAAATTCGTGCTACTCTATCACACATTTCATAGGTACGAGTTACAACAATCTTCGCACTTCCAGGGTGTGTGTACGTGTGCGATTTTATTTTATTGTATTCAACAGCCAACACATCACTTGCAGAGCCACTGGTTTTGACTTGAATCTCATTTTATGCAATTGTTGCGTGCTTTTTAGTTTTTGTTTGATAAATTAATGAAAAAAAACTCGCATTAATGCATATGCATATTGTCTTTTCGTTGTTCTTGTTTGCCATGGCAAGCATTTAAAGTTTCGCTCTTGCTTTTCCCATCAAAGACTATACAAATATAGTCTGTTTAGTGTAGAGAGCTCAATACATAAAAAAAAAAAAAAAAAACAGATTCGTTGCTCGGTTGACCTAAAGTTTTTTTTTGCTATAATTCTAAAAGAGGAAGTGCGGTTAGAAGTAAAGACAGATATGATACAGTAGGCAACCTTGCATGGAGTACGTACGTACACTGTATATAAAAAGCCTTCGTCTTGATTTTTATCATTATTTAGCAATATTGGCAAGTTAGTGGAGTAATTTTGATTGAATGATATTAAAAAGGGGTCATTTGTCGGGTAATAGTGGAGCCAAGTTACGGCCATTTTGCAAATTTTTTTTTATTAAAATCGTTCAATAATTTGATACAGACGTGGCTTGGTAGGAGGTGAGAACGAATATATGACCAGGGAAGGCAAATATGTTCAAGTGTTTATTTTTATACACTCGTCATAAGAAAGGGGTTATACCAAGTTTGTCATTCTGTTTGCAACACCCAGAAGGAAACGTCAGAAACCCTACAAAGTATATATATTTTTCAGCATTAAAAACTGAGTCGATCTAGACATGTATGCCCGAATGTCTGTGTGTCTGCCCGTCTGTGTGTTGGTATTCTGACGGTTGCAAATTTTGAGATATTGAGCTAAATTTTGGTACAAATACTTTTAGCGATCTGCGAGCTTAGAATGCTATTTAAAATGGACAAAATCAGTAAAGAGCCACGCCCACAATCTCTAAGTACATATGGAGGATATTTCAGATTTGGCCTAAGGCAGAATTTAGATTTTTATTGTATACGATGATACATTTTCTTTACAAAACACCAACAATTGAAAAAGATGAATTTGGAGAAAATGAAAATTAAACCGTAAACGCTAATGAAACTAGCCCCTAGAAATAAACCCACTGCCCCTCCGAATGATACAATCAATTGATCCGTACTAAATACCACACGACGCTTCATGGCCATACGGGGAAAAACCACTTTAATAATAACTGATGGCTCAAATCGGGTACTATCCTAAAATAAAAAAAAAAAAAAAATAAAAATCAGTAAGATGGACTTGAACCAGATGTTGTCAAGTTGATTCCTTACATCGGCCACCTTATCCTCCATCAAGGGGGTATAAGAAATTTCCTTACACCACGGCATGCAATACTGACAGTCGGCCGATTCGGGCCATTTTTTACGCTCCAAACATAACATACCTTTAATATTGCAAACAGTTATATTGGGTGCTATCGAATAGAAATAAGGTTTGCAGCCACACTTTGTAAAAGCCGCATGAATACGACACTCCATGCGACATAATGCTGGAGTGTAAATCTTAAAGAAAAGAAAGACGAGTTTTTATAATAAATTTTGAATTGATTTATGGTTTATGGGATAAGGTTATTACCCGAGCATACTTTAAGTTATTTTCGTTTTTATAACGACATCTGCGATAAGCAATCGGTAATTTACTCACACCCGATTCTGCTGTGGTCATCTCTAGTAGTAATTCTAAAGTCAGAGCACCTTGAGAAGTAGCGTCGCGTACAAAGGTCGACTGTTTACCGGGAGTAACAACATCGGAAACATCGTGAAAGTACTAAAATAAAGTTAGGAATCTTCTTGAAGCGCCTTTTCCGCATTGCGTGGCTAACTTGTTCTTACCATGGTTAATATCGGATCGCTAACACCATTTAAGATTTTCGTATTACATTCGTTCATCACATTGCATATACGCATCTCATTACTTTCCGATAATTTTCTATTTAAAAATAAATAAATAAACTTACAAAATAAAAATAAAATACAATCCGCAAGAGTGAGAAGCGATTACTTGTCGGTAAAGGGGTAAGTGTAAGCGGCCATTTCCGAACTGGTCTTGCACAAACCCAATTCCGTGATAGCTGGAATAAACGCCTGTTCTTGATCTTCGGTATTAAGAGCCATACTATCGTGATCGTTCTGTTGCTTTCTAACTGCTAACAAGCGCCGTTTCGTCTAAGTTGAATAGAATTTTTCATTAACACTTCATTTCGGTTAATAACAAAGTCGCCAGAGAGATCCTACCACTAATAATAGTTGCACAAAATCAATATTATTCAACGTTTCATCGTTTTCATAGGGTTTCAAATTAGCCATAGTGTTGACATTTAATTTATTTAATATTTCGAGAAAAGTCCAATAATACTGAAATGAAGCATTATTACTGTTCGCCGTTACACCCCAAATATTTTCAATGATTTCTTCAAAATCTGGCCTATGGGTGTAGTTGGAGCACAGGGTCATGCCTACAAAGGGGAATTCCTTTTGCATCCACGTCAATTCGGTAGCATAGATAATGGGATTATCACGGAAACGGTTCCACTGGTTTAAACAAATATTAAGAGACGCATAGGCGGCAAATACAATAGCGGCGGCCCAAAACATCTTCTCGAACCAGTTTAATTCGCGTTTGACCAAATAGGGAAAGCCATGTATACTGGATTCACCCAGAGTTGTTCTCACATAATCACGACAATTCATAACTCCTCTCTACCATTTATCTGAACAGTCACAACAGAACTGAATGGTTAGGAAGTTTTACATATTCCTTAGAGTTTTATTGTGTTATTCTTTTCGACAGTCGACAGGTCGCTAATGGTGTTTACGTGTTCGGTTAATAGATGCTTTTTTTGTTTTGGTAGCAGGGATGAGCTAAATTAAATTAAATGTGTGCGATGTATTACTTTTACAAATAATTGGTGTACAAATGAGTCTTTGCATGTAAATGGTACGGGGAGTGGGGTTAAACGTGAGTCATGACAAATGCACGACAAGGAAGTAGCAGCGATAAATTGAAGAGAAAGGCTTAGGTTTTGGGTTCGCAAAGTCATCATCATATGAAATAAATATCTTAAATACTTTTTTCAATCTATAATATGGTCAATCAATCATCTTAAGTTTGCTAAAAGTTTGTTTATATTTTCTTAAAAATCCGCCATAGGCTAGAAGCATAACATTTAGCTCATCTCTCTATAGGATGATCGTGCACCACTTGAGGCCAAGGGTGTATTAAGTTTGTCCGAATATTTGTAACTCTTAAGCGGCAAATACCGATAGATTCAGACACAAAATGGACTGAATTGGACCATTTTTAGAACTCCTTCCCATATAACGCCCTGTTCTAAAAGAAAGATTCATATAGCGAAAATCTTCATATTTATGCCCGCCACCATATGGGTATGTTTGTAAGTCCTAGACGACAAATCACATACCAATCGATCGAGTATAATTATCTGAACCTGAATCATGTAAATTTTTGCTAGCTACAGGTCGTATTATTTAAAGTATTTGAATAAAATTCTGTACAAGGACGTGTTTTGGTCCAGAGAAAAACTCTATTAAAAATGAACTGATTTGAGATATTCTTAGAACCTATCTCCATATAACATCTTTTATAATGAAAGTCTTTTAAAGGCAAAAATTTGTAATTCATAATATTTTTTAACAAAATTTGGTGCTTATTAAGCCAATTAATCACAAAATTTGGTTGACAGTGCTAAATTTGGTCTCGATCAAACCATTTTTAGAACGCCTTTCCATATAACGGTGTGATGATAGTAACTAAGTGATGAAAGATATTAAATGGTCAAGAACAAACTAGTTTTAATTAATATAAAGTATAAGGCCTTTTTTCAATATGACTCGTGTTTCATTTACTTAATTTAACCTTGAAAATAAATACATTTATGCGGATGTACATATTGTACTGTGAATAGCACTATAGTGGTCATCTTTGTTATCTTTTTTTCTTGCATTAATAAATAAAACTTTTTCTCAAAACAAAAAGATGCTTCATTGGCTAACACTTTTCTTCTATTTAATTAAAACTTTCATTGAAAGAACTTGTACTGAAAAAACTAATGGTTATCAGGTGTTCTGTACACACTAGAATATATGCACCTACTTTTTTAATTATTTTTAGAATCTCTACCCGACAACAAACAGTAAAAGTAAAAGAATGTTGTTCAGCAACTTTTTATAACCTCTCATAACACATGAATTACAGATGCGTAGGGTATAACAAATTTATGATTTCTCTAAATAGGATTTGCTCTTAATTTTAAAACATTAGAAGCCATTATCAAACCATTTTTATAATCAGAGTATAATGTTAGTGTTTATACTATAAATTGTAGATTGTTGATAAACATTTTCAGTGAATATTTATGTAGATTGAGGGAATTCTCCTCACCAGCAGCAGGCAATAAGTGGTGTAATTTGACTTTTTTTATTAGAAAAATAATCAAAAATTTCGCTAGGCTTCTCTTTTGAGGTCAATTGTTGTTTGTGTAATTTTGTATAAATCTAGTCAATTAGTTGACTAGTTGACCGATAATGTCAGTCATCAGTTTCTTGATTGGGTAATGGAAGTATTTTTAAATCGATTTACGAGTGATTTCACATACGGTGATATCACTATAATTATAGATGAATAAATACAATAAAATGGCATTAATTAAAAAATGTCTAATTCAATTATTCACCTCACTTGCTTGCCGATCATATTAACGAAGTATTGAAGTGTCCGTGTACGTTTTCTTCTTTCTATTTTACAACAATTACATCATGCTTCTCGAATGAATAAAATTTCCAGTTATTTGTTTACATTATTTGTCTACATGTAATGTAAAGTTGTACAGCAGGTGAATATTAATGAAGTATTTGAAAGGGTTTTTGTTTTTTTAATTATGAAATATACATATTTAATAATTCATGCCAACTGCTATGTTAAAGTCATTTGGAATTTATTTCAGTTTCAGAATTTTTGTTTAATTTTCCTTCAACAATGTTGAAGGAAAATTGTTGTTGAACAATAAATATTTCTCCAAAAAATGTGCGTTTTTAAAATTCAGTATCTTCTACGTGGCAAATGCCACACCCACCTTTTATTATACGAACCGGAATCAATTTAACCATGTCCGTAGGCCCATCCATATATTACTTGTAATTCTATCTACAGGTGGGCGTTTTTCACTTTATTAACAATGAACCTGAGTAATTCATTTTTAAAACACTTCGATTTAATGCCAACATTTAAAATGAATCTTTATTTGAGCAAACTTCGCTATTCTTAAATTTGGTAAAGAATAGTTTAGTTTGGACCTGATCAAACCATTTTTAGAACCTCTTTTTCTTATAAAGCCTTTTTGCAAAATCCCTTTCATATGACAAAGACTCGACTAATTAGAGCATAAATTATGAAACCAAGTGATGCTAAGATGCAAATATGCTAACGATGGGTTCGAAGTATTGTAACGGAGTCGTTATTTAGCTCAATTGCTCAATTGCTTTAAATATTTGTCGAATAATCTGTAATTTTTTAAATAACATACACATCATTATGTATGGTATGACAGGTTAAGGTTAAGCATCGATTGTAATTTGGGTCACTTTATATAGGTATGCGTAAATGCTGATAAAAGTGTATTGTATTAATTATTGTAAAAAAGTATATTTTTAAATAATAATCTGTTAATATATTGAATTTCTCGGTTAAAAATGTACTTATTTTTAATCATGCGAAAAGATTAAATAATAAGTGAGGAAGAAAATCAAATTTGATTAATGCCGAATCTTAATCACCCTACACATCTACATACAAAAGGAGGGCGTGGCAGGTACATGATTATGTTCTCTAATAGTGTATATATTACGTATCAGCTTGAAGTTGAGTTTTACGCTGAGTATGGTTTTTTCAAATAGTGGGCGTATCTGACTACGCCCATATTTGGCAAATCTTTGGATAGGATATACAACACTTAAATTTTAGTGGCAGTTAAGTAAATTTTTGTTAATTATAAGCGTGCCTTTTGACCGATTTTGCCCATTTTAAATAGCGATCTGCGATTAAAATTTCAGCTCAATATCACGAAATTTACTCCCGTAAGAATGGCAAGCAACAGGCGGACACACGGACATACTGACATATATGTCTACATTGACTCAGTTTTTGATGTTGATCAAAAATATGTACTTTGTAGGGTCTCTGGCGCCTCCTTCTGGGTGTTGCAACAAAATTCAATTTTTTGTGCCAAGTTTCATTTTCGTAAATAAACTTTTGTGTCTGATAGGTGGTTTCCTGTTGATTATAAACGTGGCTTTCAACCGATTTCACTCAAATTAAATAGAAACCTAAGCACACATACTAGAAATATTTCTCTTAAATTTCAGCTCAATATTTAAAAATTTACAATTATGAGCTTTCTAACAAGAGTCCCGGGGACACTCTGACGGACATGCCAAAATGAACGCCATAAAACCCATTTACTTCCTTATTTCATTAAAACGGTATAAAAAAGTTATTATTTTCTTACAACTTGCGTGTTGCTTGCTCTCTGTGAACAAGTGAAATGTTACATTTCTAGTGCACTCTTTATATAAATTATGCTAAATTGAGAAAATAACTTTATAACTAAGAAAGATTTGTTGTAAGCATAGATTTATGTTTTTATAGAAATAGAAAAAAGTTATGACACATAAGAGTTATGAGCAAGTGAAAAAACAGAAGTGTTTTGGAGGAATTTAGCAACTAACTTTTTCCAGTTGAGTGAATAAGAGAAGTACTAGAGAGAAAGAGAGAGGGCGACAGCGGGGTAGAGTGTGGAAAAGAAGAAAGCAAACTGTATTTTTTTTCTTTTTTAATTATATAAATCACTGAAGCATTTAGGTTTTCTTAGATCTGGCACTTGTTGTACCAAACCATTCATGTTACTTGTAGTTTATCGGTGTAATGAAACAAAATTCAACTATTTTTTAAGAGAAATTTTTTGTTAAATTTTCCATGCATACTTTTCTTCTTCTTCTCTTTGCAATAAATTACTTCATCACTTTTGCATGAAGTTTGAAAAAACAAAAGAAGCAAAAGAACTTTGTCTTAAGCCAAATCTTAAATACCCTGCATATTTACATATAAACATGTCTATATCGATTCAGTTTTTGATGTTGATAGTCTTACTATCTATATTTTGTAGGGTCTCTGACGCCTCCTCCTGATTGTTGCAAATTGAATGACAAACTTAATAGGCCCCCCTCATATGTGTAGGGTATAAAAAAAAAATATAAATAAAAAATGAAAAGTTGCAATAAAATATGTATCGGGGATAAACAATTAAACAATTTTCATTTAATTTTCATTACAATGATACCTTTTATTAGCGTTTATACGATAAAGTGGGTCAGCGGCGGCGGCGCATTAGGGTGATTTTAATAAATAAATTAAATTAAATTTAAAAATTTGCTTATAATACAAATTGTAAAACGCTGCGTTTTTATTCCACTAACAACCTTGATCTACAAATTTTTGTCTATTCATTATAAAAAACAACAAAAAATAGAAACATTTGCATAATGCAAATGTTAACTTTTCATTTCCTTTCACATTCTCATATTTGCATATGTGGTGAGTGCATTATAATTTGCTTAGCAATTTCTCATAATCATGAAACCTAAATGTGCCTGATATACATAAAGAAGACACAGAGCCGTTCAGTCTGCCATATGGTGTCGTTACCGGCTGCTGTCCACCGTCCACTAATTGTGAATGCACACATTCGAGCATTAGTTTTCATTTATTTTGCAAATATCGTGGAGTAAGTCATTGCCTTAATTACTTAAGGTTAATAAAAAAATATATATTGTTGTTGTTGTTGCTGTTGCTATTTATGTTGTTGATAATGAGTTTTTTTTCCAGCCATAAGTCTAAGTCACGCAGAAAGAATAGTTAAATTTATGGATATAGACTAAAATAACGTTTTTCAAAAGTATTTTTTATACCCTCCACATAGGAAGGGGGTATGCTAAGTTTGTTATTCCATTTGAGGGAGGCGTCAGAAAAAAAATATAAATATTCTTCATGAGCATCAAAAACTGAGTCGATTTAGATATGTATTTCCGTGTGTCTGTCTGTTGTTGGAATTCTCCCGGACGTAACCTTTGAGCTGAAATTTTTTACTCTTAGTTTCTGCAAAATCAGTTAAGAGAAATTTAGTTTTATTACTCGTTCCTATTGCTTCCTATTCTAAGTCACAACTATCAAACTATTAATTAAAATGGATATGAAAAGAAAAAATTTATTATGAAAGTCATAATACCACGAACTGAAATGTTATCGTCATTATAGGAAAAGGTTTAATTAAGTCCATTAGTGGGTCTATCTATTAATTGTTGTTTTCAACCCTTCCGCTGTTAGTTATTTATGATTATACCAGAATTATTTGATTAATTTATTTTATTGATTTTTTTCAATGTTCTAACATTTCTATCCTTGAGTGTGATTTTGGTCAAACATGCGTTAGTATTGTATATCACTCATACGCAACTGAAATCGATATTATTTCATTTGTTCCGTTTTTGCCTTTTTAAATGCTAACAAAAGAAGCAACAATAAAAATAGAACAACAACAGAAAGTATTATATATATTACATTGCATTTAACATATTTGCTAACGCGTGCTGCTGAAACCACAAAAAACCCTTCAAAGGGCAATAAAAATAAAAACAAAATCTGAACAAAAAAAGCTAAATTTAACTTAAACCGAATCTTAGATACCCTTCAACAACAATATTTTACTTTATAGATCGGATTCCGTTTTATCATAATACACCTTAGAAAATTGTGGGCGTGGCTGTTATGGCATTTCACCTCTTCTCACTAAATTTCTAGACTTTGTAGCTTTATTTTTGTGGTTGTGAGAAATATTTGTTAATTGTGGGTGTGGCCTTCAAACTAAACCAATTTTAAAATATCTTAATTTTTGGGTCCGCTATTATAATAATAGACGGACATTGTTAAAATGTCTCAGATTTTGATACTTTTCAAGTTAAAATATATAATTTGTAGGGTTCCTGAAGGGTCCCTGCTTCTGGTAAATACACAAGGATATACTAACTTAGTAGTTAGTATACAAAGTTTGTGGAAAGTTTAAAAAAAAAAAAAAACAATAGCAATAATAAATACATTAGCAAAATATCAGTGTTACCATGAAAACAACAAAAAAAACAGAGAAGGTAGAGCAACTAATGATATAACGGAAACTGTATTTGTGGTATTTAGTTGTTAGAGTAGGAGAGTGGAGACACCGAAAGGGAGACACATAAATACATTAAGTAAATGCCATTAAAATGTCAAATCGTTTTTGTTTTTTCCTTTAAGTTTACAATTTCAAATTGTTCAAATATTTAACTTGTAAGTGAGGCCATAAAAAATATTACAGAAAATAGATTTAGGGGATAATTGCCACGTTTTGACAATGAATTGCGGTATAGGAAATAAATAGACGTTTAGTATTAAAGTATAACAAGAAATGTTTATGATGTGATATCATTTATCGTTCTATTAAATTATATTCAAATATAAAATTAAGAGTACAGTATAATAAGTAGTCTTATTGTACAAATCGTTGAACTCTTCGCTACCATTTGTTGTAGCCTAATTGCATTGAATATTAGCTATTAAGTAATACTGAATTATTCTATATTCATACCGAATTTTTAGACAAAACAATGCTCAAACCGAAAGAAACTATTATCGAAGAACGCTATCGATTACAATTGATAAGTTTGAGATGAGTGTTGAAGGAAAAACGGCCGTTTTGCAAGAAAAAAATTGGAAAAATTTTGCATCGAAAAGTTTAAATGGAAAGTCTTATCCTACCCACTGTATTTACTAGACATCGATTCCTCCGATTATCATTCGTTTTAATTTTGGCACTTGGATATCGCTTGGTATCTTAAACATCCTTCACATCTGTAACTGTGGGTGTGGCAGTTTTATGTATTACGCCCTCTATTAGTGCATAGTGTATCTATTACGCATCAGCCTACAAGTGTGGTATAATGAATATGTTTTTTTTTTAAATTGTGGGCGTGTCTGTTATTCGACCACACACATTTTTGGCACATCGATGTATACTATAATTTTAACTATAAATACTAAATGTTAAATAATTTTTATAGCAGATAAATCGATTTTTCTCGATTGGGGGCGTGACTCTTGGCCAATTTTGCCCATTTTAAAAAGGAATCTGCACGTAAAAACTAAAAGTGTCTGTACATAATTTCAGCTCAAAATTTATGCCCGTGAGAATGCCTACAACAGACAGACATACGCACGCACATATCTAGATCGACTCAGTTTTTGATGCTGATCAAGAATTTATATACTTTGTAGGGTCTCTGACGCCTCCTTTTAAGTGTTGCAAACGGAATGACAAACATACTATGTGGAGGGTATAATAAATTGTAACATTTTTACAGTACCAAGTCATTTAACAAGACCACACCTTTATAGGTTTAGTAGAAGTGCTTAGTAGAAGTATCTCATGTTTTGTGTTGTGTCATTGTATGTAAATGGTTTTATGTACAATCGTCGTAATGGTTTCTTCAAGAATATATGAATACTTTATGTAAATGTTCATTACGTATGCACTCTATGTATTGTATGTATACATATGTGTAGAGCTCTCCCACTCACATATTAACGCCAATAACCGTAATCTTAAAAATCAATGATTACTAGGAGTACAAACCAGTTTTGTGTATTGAATAAACAATAACAATAACAAACCACACCACAAAACCTCTTTACTCTTTACAGATATTTTTGGTTTTTTTTATTTTCTTCTTTATTCATATTTTGTACAATTTTTCATAATTTTTGTTGAAAATTCAGACCATTATGAATGAACTCTAACTACCAAACGATATGCGGAGTCCAGGCGAGAAATGACGGGCGGTTAGAGGCGATGATCATAAGAGAGAAATGTAGGAAAATAATTGAGGAAAATAGACAAAGTAAAAAACTGGCAAAAAAAAAAAAAAGAAGAAAAAACAACTCAACAACACACACACACGCACACAAAAGAAAAATATTGTAAGTCGTGTAGGATGTTAGTGGGCTATTGGAAGCAACGCAAACAACAATAATAAAAACAAAAAGAACAATAACAACAACAACAAAAATATCAAGCAACACTTAAATGCCACGTTATGGCGAAATTTCACAAAAATATTGTACAAGCAACAAATACAGGACAGGACAGAACGAGAAAAAGACAGAGATAGAAAGATAAAGAGTGAATTTGTGTATTTTGCGAAAAGATATAAAAAGTAAAAAAAAAAAAACTGGAATTATTAAGTAAAATACAAGGCGTTTCGTGAAAAAATATCAACACGTAGGCTTTCCAGTTTTCCAATTAACTTTCAATAGACATAAACATATATACAGACATGTATGTATATATGAAAGATTTCCCCATTATGAATTAAATGCCAAGTAAAACTCTAAGGAGGTAGAATCGTAAACAACCATTGTTGTCCACCTTGTTGTAATGTCACTTTGCATTTGAATTGTTTTATCTCTCGATATAACTTTGAAGGGGATTTATTTAGAACATTATTTGAAGCATAACATTTTACCATCTACCCGCGAAGCATTAGTTTAGTTAGTCTGTGGGCTAACTTTACTTGTTTTCTATTTTTACTTAAAACTTTCATTCTATTGAACATAAAAAAAAATTAGTTTCATTTGTTTTTTTATTTATTTTTTTTCTATTTGTTGACATATTTTGCGTGAGTCGTGACTTGTGACAAGGTTTTCGTTTTATAGAACATGCCATAAATAATTAATAGAATTATATGTTTGTAGACGAAGAGGAACAAAAAAACCAATTATTTCTTATTCTTTAAGTAAAGGCGGGTCAAGTTCGTATGTCTTAAATATTCTAATAAAAAGTTATTTGAAAAGAAAAACAGCAAGAAAAAAATTAAATATATTAATTATACGAACTAAGGGCTTAGAACTAGTATATTTTTTTTTTTTTAACATTAAAGATCGGCACTCGGGAAATGTCTTCTATAGTGCATGCCACCGTGCCAATATTACCCCGCAATTAAGAAACACTTGTAAAACGCCTCATCACCCCATACACGAGTTCGACTGTGTTCGACCCTCTTTACAATCTGGATCAATTTGTAAGTTGGTTTCTACGCTGAAGAAAGTAATGAGGAGGCGTTTTTGTTATCTGACCACGCCCAATTTTGGGTACATTAAATGGAATGTCCATAAACACTACTCCTCCTATCTTGCTCCTTCTAATCCTTTCTAACCACCACCGTGAATGCACATATAGTGGCCATTCGCTGAGTGAATGGAATTTCACCTCGATATTTCAAAAATCGCGACCGCGAGACTGCTAATGGGCATGGTTACATTACAGGCCAATAGATGGACCCACGGAAGGACATGTTCAGGTTGACTTATATGTTAATGGTGAAAGTATATATACATTTCATAGGTTTACGGAAGCCTTGTTCTAGGTTTTGCAAGCAGAACAACAAACAAGGTTCTTAAAATGTGGCGCTTCAGTTCGATCTCAAATGATTTGAGACAAAATTATAAATTATTTGAAAACCTTTAAAGCTGATGTTTAAATACAATAAACTGGATACGCAGACGTTCTTTAATTGTAATATTAATGTTAGCAAGAGACCCAACCAAATTAAAAGCAATAATAATCCTGGTAGCACAATATTTGCTAAATTATGTTTAAAACTATCAGTAAAAATGAAAATTTGGTTTGTCTTGAATTATATAAAAAACTCCGTCTTTAAGATTCAAGACAAATGTTTATGGACAGGTGGACACGATTAAATCGATTCAGAAACTGATGCCGTTCCATCTTTAACTCTTTGCATGCATGCACAATTTGTGGTGGCGTTGTTGTAATGTTTGCATACTGAGTGGTGTTTTTTTTGCTTTTTTTTTGTTCTGCCTCCTCTATTACTAATTGTTATAATTAAGAAAAACAACGCTCAACGTTTAGCTGACATTGAATTTATTAAAAGCCGACCCAAACATATAAACAAAATAATGAATAATGAAAAAAAAAAGAAAGAAATTTAATACGTTTATAACCCCCATTCAAAGTCCATCAATCTACATAAATTTATTAACACATAAAAAAGGCTGATAGTCCGGCTAGTGATAGATTCTAAGTTTATACCTTCTCTTCTGTCAGTCTGTTCACATCTTCTGTTAATTGGTATATGAAATTATTTTTTTACACTACAATTTATTTTAATTACCAGAGGGAGGTTCTAACGGACCTCAAAAATATTAATATTTTCGATTAAAATCCGATTTAACGATGGTCGTGTGTGCATTACCTAACACTTAATGATCGAAAAAATTGATATATTAAGTAGAAATTTAGTAAAGACATTCGTAGTTCTAGTGGTTAGGTTGCTGTATAAATTGACCAAAATGGGTCAATAGCCATGCTTACAATTGAAAAAAACTCTCATACCGTCTAAGATAGATCTACAAAGTTAAGTATATTTTTATACCCTCCACATAAAATGGGGGTTACAAAGTATAAAAATTCTTGATCAGCAACAAAAATTCCGTCCATCTTGTTATTTACGTCGTAAATTTTAAGACGTTGAGCTGAAATTTTATATATACATAAATATAGATGTTTAATAGATGGTGCAGTTTTGGTAGATACCTATTTCATTTGCACTAAATGGGTCAAAAGCCACGCCTACAATTGAAAAAATTTATTTTGCTGTCACGAAAATTGAGCTATTAAGTTGAAATTTGGTATGCATATCTATAATTACACCATGTAATGCACCAAAAATGGGCGTGACCAGATACCAAGTAGGCCCACAATTTACAAAAAACCATACTCCACGTATAACCCGACTTGCAAGCTGATACGTACTATAATCATTTTTGAAAATACCTGCCACGCCCACTAGTTATTAGAAGTGGAGGGTTTGGCCAATTTATCGAAATTTTTAAAAATAGATGAGATACTATTTCAAAATAATTATTATTTGGTGATAAATTTGAGTTTTAAAATAAGAGCAAGATTGCCTTAGAATTCAAAAGAGGTGCAATAATATTTATGCCACGCCCACATTGTTTATATAAAAGTGAAGCATATCTAAGCTTTCATTTAAACCAAATATAGATTTTCTTACTTGTTGTTGTGTAATATAATACAGTGTACTAAGGAAGAGAGTGGAATGATGAACACAACCGAACACGCGTCGGTTAGTGAAACATACATACGGGTACATAACTAAAGCCTAAATAGAGTATATAAGCATTGTAAACAAAGTAAGAATCTTGTTTTTAATTGTTTTGTTTGCAATCGGAGACTGCTGCAATTTTTGTAACTGGTATACTTTTACAAGCCATACCCACCATACGCAGTACAATAAAATATATATAAAAAAAATAGTTTACTTCTTCTCTCGCTACTCTTGGTACAGTTAACCTTTGTTGACTTTGAAATGCAACAAGATTGTGTTTGTTTTGTTCATTCTTTTCACATATTTATTGTGTCATACATTTATGGACATGGACGTAACAACTGCATCGGGTATTGGCAGACTCTGTTGTGTTGCTGCCTCATAAATCTCTACAGAGTCAGATTATATAAATAAATAATATAACGACAACAACAACAACCACTTATTATATGAATAATACAGTAGACAACAAACATTACTAAGGTAGTAGCAGTCGATACTTTATGTAATTTTTTTTTTTTTAAACAAAAACAAGTTTTCACTTTAATGTTTCAGTACTAGGTTTGCTTGTAACACCTAAAAGGAGGGGTCAGAGACCTAGTCAAAGATAGTCAAGTGTATTTCAAACTCTCAATCAATCTAGACATGTCCGCCCGTAAGTCCGTAAGTGGCATTCTAACGATTGTAAATTTTGAGATACGAAATTTTGATACTTTTAGTATCGGCAAGCAGGTCGCTACTAAAATTGGGAAAAACCGGTCAAGAATCACGCCCACAATTGATAAAAATCCATTCATCTGACACAAAATTGGTTTTTTGAAGTATAAATATATATATATATATATATAATTAGAAAAAAATGGGCGTGGTCGGATAAAAGGCACGCCCCAATTTATAAAAAACCCTATTCAGCATAAAACTCTACTGTTTGATACGTAGTATGTGCGTACACTTTAAGAAGGTTTAAACATATACCTGCCACGCCCACTCTCTATATAGATACACATGTCCCAAGTCAAATTTAGTTTTTTTCTACTTGTTTAAATTGCATATAAGCGTTGCTTCTGCTTAGAGATATATGAACGTGATTATTCTTTAGTGAAATGATTCGGTTCGTTAAGGAAGTTTAGATAAACATTTTCAATAAGAGAAGAACATTCATTTATTTTATCCACCACATTTATAAAAGTAGTAAAGGTTGTTATTGCTTTTGTACGGCATTGCGATTAATCTTTTACAAACCCCACACACTGTACAAGCCTCAATTCATGCAATTCACTCCTTCCGAGAACGGATGGTGTCGTTTAATACTTAATAGTTAGTTAAAGTGAGCTGCCACGCCTCAAATCAATTACTTTTATTTCTCATTTATACCAAAATGATAGCCATGCAAGAAAGTCACACCTGTCGTGTGTCTTTATAATAAAATTCAAGGTGAATGTCTAAGGCTTCTTTTGTTTGGTAAGCTCACCAGTTTGTTGTTATTGTTGTAACATTTCCATATATACGTTTAATGTAATGCAATGATATTCCAACCAAAATACCCGTAACTGCCATTTGTTGTTGTTATAAAATACTTTTTTTTTTCTGTTGTGTTTGTTGATTATGCGCCAACAATTATGGTCAATTACGTAATTATAGATCTTTCATGGTATGGTAAGAGCTAGTGTGTGACTTTTTACTTTTTCGTACATCTTGATTGTTTACGGGACGGGATGAGCATTGATGTCTGCTTTAAGGCAATGGTTTGAGGGTGTGAGTATGGGAATAATAAGAAAAAAAAAATAAAACCTGTTATTTACAGGTGTTGCACTCACAAAATGAACTGTTTGGTTTGGTTTATGGGTGACTATAAAACATATGGGAAAATACGAAAATACATACAACTGCACAAAGATATAAAACCACAAACTTTTCTATTTTTGTTTTGTTTTTTTGTTTAATCAAAGAAAAGGAAAATTATGCTTTACGAAATGGAAATTAACACTATTTTGTGGAGCATATGATTAGTAGTAGATGTTCAATATTTCAATGTTTCGCTGTTTAACAAAAAGGTTTCAGTTTAAGAGAAGACAAAATGTTGATACTACTGGAACTTTATTTCTCATGACTTTCTAAATAAAAAATTTTTTCTTGTTTTTGGTTTTTTTATGTTGTTGTGCCCTTTTTTAAAAATCATTATTTACTTTTAGTTTTTTTTTGTTCCATTTTTTATATCATTTAAGATGGGGGTAGGCTAAGTTTGTCATTCCATTTGCAACACCTAGAAGGAGGCGTCAGAGACTCTTCAAAGTATATATATTCTTAATCAGACATGCCCACAATTTACAAAAAACCATATTCACCATAAAACTACACTTCCAAGCTGATGCGGAAAATACTCTACTTTTTTTGTGTATTCTTTGTATTTTTAATTTGTATTAATCGCGCCAGGCTGTATAGATAAAACAATTAGTTTCCTAGAAGAAAAGGAATAAAAATATTGTTTATTTGTACTTTCTTCTTGTACTCTCGTATATATTAATAGAGCAAAGGCAAAACCTAGTTTACCACTTGTTAATTTTTATGCTCCAGGGTTTCTTAAATTAAACGCTTTTTATTATTATTCTACAATGAGAGCATCTCAACAACAATTGTTTGTTTATTCTTACAATCAATTAAAATTAATTGTTGTCTGTATACCAAATAAATACTATGTCCTAAGCAACAAAAACAATTATGACAATCACTACACTAAGGAAGCGATAAAAGAAATCTTCAAAACACAAATGACGTCAAAGCTTAAGAAAAGCAATTGAATGCGACACGAGTCATGTTAAGGCGGCAACAGAAATTAGTTTCAAATACAAAAAAATCATAATAAAACTATGCCTCCAATAATGAAATTGATGTACTCAATATTAATAAGAATATATATATATGTATAACAGTGTCATCAAAAATAATTAACCTCTTGTTAAATACAATTTTCAACATGATATGCATGCTGCAGACATAAATTGGCTTTTAGGTTACCACACACACTTGTGTTGTATATATTATATTATATAAAAGTATTCTTCTCTTCCTTGGTTTTTGCGTTACTTAAGTAAACGGTTTGCTGTATGTAGGTGTTGTTTTTTTATTTTTATTTTTTATTAAAAGATTTATTTTCGAAAATTCATTTTCGTTTTGATTAACTTTGCAGAGTTTGTTTTTTATGTGACAAGCAATTTTATTATTAATATTTTGTATGGGTTCCTGTATGGGTATCCCTCCATATCTCTGTCTTTCTTTCTGTTTACTTTTTAGTGTAATAAAGCGTCATTGTTAAGCAGCTTTCAACATGCAACAGCACGTTATTGTATGGTTTCAAGTAGTGACTATATATGTGTGTATGCATGTATGTATATAGATAAAAGTGATAGGTAATAGACATGTGTCACTACCACACATCTCATTCAGGAAATTTATAATGTTGTTGTTGTTTTTGCTTAAATGTGTCGTTCAAAATACATTTTAGCATAGTGTTGTTGCTGCTATTGTTGTTGTTGTCATGTTGCACAGTTGCCTCATGAATCATGATAGGCTGCTGACACCAATTTATAAAAATCGCTGAAACTTATTCGTTCAATAACACACTCACTGGCCGTCAACTATACAAACACACACACACACATGTGCACGTACACCCATACACCAATGCATACACAGTGATGCTGCATTTAAAAAAAGTAACGACTTGTTGTTGTATGTACCAATTTATATTATTAGTTTTATATATATATATATGCATCTGCGTGTGTGTGTAAGCATTTCGCCTGTACAATCAAGAGTATATTAGCTTACGGGTTCTCTCTCATCATCATTAACTTATCACGTATTAATGTTAAGGAAAAAAGTAAAAAAAGAAAGAAGAAAACGCAATATACATGCACATGGGTATGCACAAATAATATGTACGGGCTGCAGAGTAAAAGAGCACAATTACCGTAATAAATCTTATTTGAACTAAATAAGTGTTGAGTAGAGGTTATAACCCCACGCACATACAATATTTTTCACTATAAGCTCACAATAATATTTAGATGACTATAAACAAGAGATTGAAAAAAAAAAAAAAACAGAAAACTATTACTTAAAATAAAAAAAGAAAAAGAAAAATGACATTAAAACATTTTATGAGTACTTAAAGACAGTGTTTACTGTTAATTTGTGTAAGTATTGTATGTTGTTTACATACGAGTATACTTGCAGTAGCAATTAACTTTTGCCAGACATAAAACATTCGAACATGAAAATTTATTAAAGATTATGGCATGTTTGTGTGTGTCTACCTTGAAAAATGATAATCGTTTTTTATTTTATTTAATTCATTTGCTAACGTTAAAATAGAAAATAGAAAAAAGAGAGAGAGTTTATGTTGTTATAATTATTGTCTATGTATACTCGCAGCTTAATACATAAATTAGTAGCAACTTGTTGTTGAATAATTTATATAAAAAAGTCACAAATTAAAAATTAATAATGAAAATAGCCTGGCATTGATATTAAGTTTCAACACATAGCATGAAGAAGGAAGGGGTACACTAAGTTTGCTATTTCGTTTGCAGGCACGCAAAACTCTAATAACCCTGACAATTTGTATAGAAAGCCCGTCCCACAACCGACAAAAATCTAATTATCTGTCACAAAAATTGATCTATAAAGTTGAAATTTGGTACACATATTTATAAATATCCTATCCATTAATGAATTAAAAAATGGGCGTCTTCGGATAACACATACTTCCACAATTTGCAAAAATTCTTAATTCAAATTCAGTTTGTCTTGCTTGTTGGTACACAGCACATACATGAATACCCTCTACATAAATATATAAATTGTGGGCGTGGCAGGTACCCAGGTAAACTTACTCTTACTAGGATATGTAATATATATGAAATTACTCGTGCGATCCTGTACCAAAAAGTTTTTTTTTGGTACATTACAACCATGCCTCCTTTTTTGTACATCCACGCAATATTTAGTTAAAGGATGTATATGTACTAAATTTCTTCTTGGCGTAATTTTTGTGGTACATAGACACAGTTTTATTAATTGTGGGCGTGGCTCTTAATTTTTTTAAATTTTTTATAAATTTAAATTTGCGTACTAAAGCACAAATATGTTTAAATAGATTCAATTATTTTTGGTAGAGTCTCTGATGTCTCCTTTTAGATGTTGCAAATGGAATAGCAAACAAAATATAACATTATTTTTATTTTGTTGGTATAGAGGACACCGGTGTTTAAATATATGATTTAATTAAAATTAATATTTATTCGTTATATATCCTGTTAAGCCGAGCATTTATTTGTGAAATATATTTTTGGTCAACTCCTTGAAAATTGTCAAGTGTTTTAGCGCAATCGCACAAAATTGAAAGCAGAGTAAATTATGAAATCGTTGAACATGAGAATTCTATATCACATGAGCTTTAATAACCGGTTTCAATTTCAATTGATGTCAATAACTGATAAATTGTAATAAATGCACACATACACACATTTGTTCAGTTTGCATTCATTTGTTTACAATGAATGCGGGTAGTTAGTTAACTATTGATTACCGAGGGGCGTTCAATTTTGTTTTCAGATAACATGTTGATACTGCGGTAACGATTTTTCATTTCCACAACCATAAATTACTATTGATTCAATATTTCATTAATTATTTTATTGTATATACTATATTATACTCTGTAAGTGTGTAGCATGTGCATTGTGTAAAAAGCAATAAAAAATTGTTTATTTTACATATTTTACAATACAGACCATATTGCTTAATGTGGAAGAAAAGAGAGTAAAATAATACGTATGTGCAATAAATGTCAGGCATTAATTTTATTTCGTTTATATATATATATATAAATATATATATATTTCCTGGTTTTCAAGGCAGAACTTTTTTCTCCACTTTAAACAAAAATCAAAAATTAATGGACTTCTTACACGAAGCGCAAAATAATTTCGTAGTTGTAATATTTTAAAATACTCCGTTGATTTGTTTATGTAATGTTGTATTGTTTTTATAATATTCATTTTTCTTCTTCTTCTTCTTTTTTCAGAATACATCGCCGCTTTGGGAAGATTTTGTTGCCAAGGCCAGTAAATTGTATGCTTCTCTACGGTAAGTCTCACTTTTATTGTAATATACGAGAACTAATTAAATCACACATATGCTAATGGCGTGTGTTGTGTAAAATATTATAAGAATACAGTAGGCAGCCCTTTAAAACGGTAGATACCGTCCGTGTTTTATGAATCCGAGTCAAATACATGAATCTTTCAGCAAATTAATTATTTTTATGCACTCCACATAAGATGGTTGGTATACTTAGTTTGTCATTCCGTTTGCAACACCCAGAGGCAATAAAGTATTTATATCAGCATTCAAAACTGAGTCGATTTAGACATATGATTTAATAATAAGATTTAATTGATCAAGAGCCACGCCCACAATCGACAAAAATCTATTTATCTGAAAAAAAAAAACTATTCAACGTAAAACTTTCACTATTAGAGGGCTTAATAATACACCTGCCATGCCCACTGTTTTTGTTCGGTTCATATAAGAATCCGTTTCAAATGAATCTGTGTTATATGGGGGAGTCAACTGTATATGTTTTTAATATTGTTATGTGACACTCTTTGCCAACATGCTAATAAATGCACTCTAAACAAATTTTGTGTTTTTATACTCTACAAATGAGATGGAGGGTTAGGTATTTCCGTTGCTTTTGTGGCCGATCGTAAAAATTAATATTTTGTACAGACTTTTTTAGTTCATACAGAAAGTTTTCCATTTGAAATGGTCATGCCCATAAACCCTTACCTAAAACATTTTTGGCTTAAAAAAATTCAATATTTGAAGTAAAATGCAACACTTACTAATAATACGCGTTAACAGAGGGCCGGCCCCCATTAGATGCATGCCACGCCTACAGTTTACGTTTAGACGTAGAAGGTATTCAAGATTTGGCCTAAGCCAAATCTAGCATTATTGCTTGTTTTATATTGTTTTTTTTTTTTTTTTTGCGTGTGAAAGTGTAACGGCATCAAGATAGTGAGATGTCATCGTCGTTTGTGACGTGCCAAGTTGATCGTACCTTATCTTACCGTCTGCGTTACCTTCTATTCCTTGGGTTGTCACCACTAAAATTTAAATGCTAGAGTTTTTCTAGGTTTTGTTTTGTTCTTTTATTATGATTCGTTGTGATATGAGCACTTTTTTATTTTAACAGTTCTTCTGAATATATATTTTTTGTGTTCTTGTGGTAATTAATGAATAAAATAGATGGAATCTTTACAAGGGAATCTTAAAACAAAAATTCACTTAAATACTATTTTTTAAATTACTTTTGTAATAATTATAATTTGAATCACGATTACAAGGCTATTATAATATATTATCCAGTTGGGTCTCAAAAATAAAAGGAAAGACCTCAGCTTGAATTTCACATTTCATTTATAGTGAATGGATCCGTACAAATAAAGAGTACTTTAACACCTTCACTGTCGCCGCTTTAAAAAAAAAAAAAAGAAAAAAAAATTGGCCGACATAATTTTTTTCTTAGACTTTACTATAGGTAGTGTGGCTCAACGTGTGTGCAACGCATATGTTGGGTATTAAAAAGTATTACTCAACATATATATCACACGGCTGTTAGATATCATTCAATAAAAAGTGTGACCTACCGTATGTGTCACATGACAGCGAATGTGTTAATGCAAAGAACTGCGTTTGTAAAGTTAACCGAAACTTATAATGTAAACTATTTTAAAAAATTTTGACAAATTGAATTTGTTTAGAAATCTTCGATAATCGTCCCTAATCAATTACGGATTAAAGACTAAATGATAGAAGATATATGTCGAACATACTTTTCGCAACACATGTTATTCTTTGAATTGCCAATATCCAATATCCATTAAGAGTCTCATACCTACAATCTGTCGCATTAAAAGCATGAATATTACGTCTCCGATTCGTGTTAGCCGAACCTTGTATCAATGTGAGGGGCATACAAGGGCCTAAGCTAAATATATCATATTTTTTGTAACTACTTGCTGCACTTGCATTATTAAATAAAGTTTGCCCTAATTTAGTTGAAATGAAGACTATAATAGAACTACGCGACCTTAACTATAAATATGATAAAAAGTTTGGTTATGATTTTTATACCCTCCACATAAGTTAGGGGGTATACTAAGTTTGTCTTTCCGTTTGCAACACCCAGACGGAAACGTCAGAGATCCTACAAAGTAAAATATAAATATTCCTGATCAACATTAAAAACTGAGTCGATTTAGACATGTATGTCCGTGTGTCCGTCTGTTGTTGGTATTCTCACGGGCGTAAGTTTTAAGATATTAAGCTGAAATTTTGTACACATACACTTTTAGTTTTTTGCACGCAGATCGCTATTTAAAGTGGACAAAATCGATTAAGAGCCATGCCCACAATCGACAAAAATCTATATATCTGCCCCAAAATATGACACATGGTCTTGAAATTCGGTACAAATATCTATACTCATCTATGCATCGATATGTAAAAAATGGGCGCGTTCGGATAATGGATACGCCTGTAATCGATAAAAAGCTTTGCCGCAAAAATTGACCTATGATCATGAAATTTGGTATGCATACCTATAGTTATCCCATTCATAGATGTGGCAAAAGTGGTTGTGGTCGAATAACAGACGCGTCCACAATTTACAAAAAACCACTTCACCTGAAACTGATCCTCCAAGCTGATACATACTAAATGCGCTATTAGAGGGCGTAATCCTAAGCCTGCCACGCCCAGTATTGAAGATGTGTAAGGTATTTAAGATTTGGCCTAAGTCAAATTAAGTTTTCTTACTTGTTCAATATAAAATTTCTTTTAAATTAGTTCAATTAATTACCTGTGTATGCCTCTACATATACAATATGTTCAATGTTTTCACTCTATTTACAGAGCGGCCATACAGGCAATAGCAGCATATTTGGATGCTTTCCAAAAAATCGCAGACGCAGCTACAAATTCAAGAGGTAAGTTCACATTGTAATAAAAAAAACAAAGAAAAAGCGAATTTATATTTGTTAAGTTAGCTTAAGTCGAACATGAGACACTTTAAAATGGAGGTGGGGGAAAATCTTAGTTGTCCGTTGTAAATAATGTTTTATAAAGAAATTCCATGTATGCGTTTGAATGGTATGGAGGGGTAAAACGCTTTTGCAAAAAGTCTGATTTTCTCTATTTTCCGTGTTGTAAGGGTGACTCCTCACTGCTTTTTACAAATGCTTATCGCTAATTTAATACATTGATCACTTATCTTGATGTGTAGGCTTCTTAGCCGTTTGTGTTGTGTTAACCACCGCCGTTTGTTGTCCTTTTAGCATTTACTCGTAAAAGTCATTTGCGGTCGGTGATCTGATTTTCATTTTATTAGCTTGTTTATTGTGAGCGTGTGTGATTGTTTGGTGTGCAATTTTTATTTTATTTTCATTTTTATACCCACCATCATTTACATTAGGGGGTATATATCACTTTGTCAAAATGTTTCCATATCCCATAAGTAGGCGTTGGAGACCCCACAGAGGATATATATTAGAATATAAAGTCGATCTAGCCATGTTTGTCTTTCCTTTAATTTGTGTGTTCTGTGGTAATCGTTCTCCTGTTTGCAAAAACTGAGATATCGATTCCAAATTTGGCAAAAGTGTTTATGCGCAGTTTGGTATTGAGGCAAAACGGGCCAAGAGTCACGCCCACAATTGACAGGTCTTAATCTATGAAGTTTATATTAGGAACATATATTTATTATTATTCCACCCATCAATATGAGTGAAGTCAGATAACAGACACGCCCACAATTTAGAAAAAATCGTCCCCAGCATAAAATTTGACTGATCTATTTTAACGAATCGTTGTTATAAATATAGAATAGAACTTTTCCCTTTTTAGAACTTTAAAGCCAAGTATTGCCAACATTGAGGAAGACTGCGTCAAAACAACGCGCTACTTCGAAATTTCACAGGTTTCACAAAATGGCAAAACATATAGCACTCATGTTTTAGGTGAGGACACGAGACGTTCTTCTATCGTATATGTCGTCTAAATGAAAAGCTTCGGCATGCAGATTAAACACAATATTCCCTGAAGCCTAAACATTCTGAACGGATTGATACAATGACAAGAAAAAATATTATAAATGGCTTGGGCTAGTTCTTGATCACCCATCATTTTAGATCATTAAAAAATAATATAATGTTTATAAATAATGGGCGTGAGCTTACAACATAAAAATATGTGACACATTGAATTAATGTTTTTATCATTTTCTAACAAAAAATATTAAAATTTTTTCTTCTTGTTGAATATATTCCGATTAAGGTGGACATGATCGATCCTCCTTTGTGCGTCAATTTGCATCCTTTTGTTTTGTACAGTGTTTTTTTGAGTGATACGAACATAAACCCTTAAAAATTGACCTTTCCTTAAATTTTGATAGAATTTTTACTCAGTTTTAATACCAATCTGTGACCAAGAACCACCAATATTTCTGCCAAGTTGTGGTGGATATCTCAGTAGACTTTTTACCAGATAGACACATAGATGTACAGACAGACATGGTTAAATCAATTAAGAAAATGTATACATACTTGACATGTACTCGTATGTGACCATGCTTCCAATGAAAGCAGAAACATTAAATCATAAAAGAGTCTTTTCGTAAGTTATTAAGCACTACACTTGTTTATAAATTGTAATTATGTTGTCTATTTTTTTTATTTTATTTATATATATACATTTTTTTTTTGTGTCCTACTTTGTAATGTCGTCAGTTGCTGGTGAGAATGAAAACAGGTCCTGCTGTGAAATGAATGTATTCTTAGGTATATAAGACGATAATATAAATGTCAACTCTATTTATGATAGTTTGTGTATATACAGTATATAACAAATCATCACAAAAGTTGACTGGAAGTTGTTGCTGGTGTTTTTCTTTGCTCTGTTGATCTAGTCTAAACAGTTGGCGACTGATTGGAATTTTTATGTTACACGCCAACTTGTCTAGTCACTGTAAATGTTGTTAATAGAATATAAGCTGCAGGTATATAAGGTGCCTATGAGAAAATTATTACTTTCTTATATTCATCGTGGATGATGAGTTTCTATAATAACGAAAAAGTAAAAGTTGAACTTTTTTTAATTACGTTTCTACTTTTAGGAGCTTCCAAGGAAATTGGTACAGCATTAACTCGTGTCTGTCTGCGTCACAAGGCTGTAGAAACACGTTTAAAAACATTTACAGCCGCTATTATGGATTGTCTTGTCCAACCATTACAGGTAAAATGTTGATTTGTGGAATTTGTTGTTGTTGAGGTTTTTGAAAAAAATTGAAAATTTTTAAAAATAATACTTAGGAAAAACTAGAAGACTGGAAACGTTCAGTGGCCACTATTGATAAAGAGCACGCCAAAGAGTATAAACGTTGTCGCACTGAACTGAAAAAACGTTCCACCGATACGTTACGTTTACAGAAGAAGGCACGCAAAGGACAATCGGACACATTGCAATCCTTAATGGATTCTCATATGCAAGATGTTACCTTGAGACGGGCCGAATTAGAAGAAGTGGAAAGGAAATCATTACGTTCAGCTATGATTGAGGAGCGTACACGTTATTGTAGTTTTGTTTATATGTTGCAACCGGTTGTAAAGGAGGAGTGTGAAGTTATGTCTGAATTGGGACATTTACAGGTAAGTGTGTGGGACAGTATGTTAGTAGGGATAACTATAATTATGTTTAACGTATTTTTCATGCAAACCATTAGGAAGCCATGGAATCCATTGCTTTGGTTACAAAGGAACCTCAAATTTTGCCAGCCGCCAGTGAGGAATTAATACATGATGCCAAAACGTCTATAAATTTATATCCCGAATCACCTGGCGGTGGTGGTGGTGGTGTTATAAATGGCAGTGGTAGTATTGGTGGCCACGTAACCTCTCAACCAGGCTGTTCGAATTCGTTGGGCTCTCGCAAATCTTCAGTTTGTTCTATTAGTTCCATGAATAGTAGTGGTTCTAGCAATTCTCCGGGCCATCCCCACTATCCACGTTCCATGTCTCAGGTGAGTTTATATTTCACAAAGTTTCCTACTTTTGCCATTTTTATACCCTCCTACATAAGATGGGGTGTCATTCCGTCCGCAACACTTAGAGAGGAAAGTGGTGAACCTTAGAAAGTATATATATTCTTGATCAGCATCAATATATAGATTGCTCATCCGTCCGCCCGTTCAAGTTTATTTGTTATTGTTATTACTGTCCGTCGATATTAAGCTAAGATTTTGTATTTGATGATGATGTATTTGATATTTAAAATTTAATATAAATGGGTATTAAGCCCCGCCCACAATTGAAAAACTTCAAATTATAAAATTAGTGCATTCATGGACAGCCACGCCCACAACGTACCAAAACCCATACTCAGAGTAGCATCTGTCTTGTAAATTTATAGCTGATACATACATTAGTGGAGAGCATAAATAGATGCCTGCCCCGCTAATAGTTTGTATCTGGATAAGGGAGGGTACTGAAGATTTGGCTTAAGCCAAATTTAGTTTTTTCACTTGTTCTGTTTGCCACTTAAGCAATAATTTTATTTGGACTTAATTTTGAATTATTATTTGTTTTAGTTGCTACCTCCTAGCATACGCTTGAAACCTGGTGAATCAAGTGATAGTGGTTTTTGTTCATCGCCAGCTTTAACTGCACAGGTTTTAATTGATTTTTTATTTAATTTTTGTTAATTTTGATTTATTATTATTTTTTTTTTTATTGAATTGAAAAATTTGGAAAAAACGCATCTTGTTTATTTGATTACTTTTTTTGGTTATTTTCTGTTCTGTAGGCTGCACCTATCAACAATGCTGCACATATTAATTCCACTTGGCCACCACATTCCCAAGAAGCTGTTGAATTGCCCAGCTCTGTAGATCGCCCTCATACCATATCATCCACCTATGAGAAGGGTCATCAACGGCCACCATTGACCGTGTATACATTTCAGAATCCCGAAACGATTAATGAAAGTTCAAATTCTTTAAATAATACCAATGCACCATGTGCCGCTACTGCTGGCAGCAACATTATTACAACCGTGACACAAAAATCACCCGCTTCTGGCACTTTAAGTCGCCCACCTTTGCCTGTGGTGAGTTTTGTTGAGTTGATTGAAAAGTGTTGTTTGGGTTAATTTTTGTAATTCTTTTTATTATTTGTTTTGTTGTTGTTGTTTTTGTATAAAGAAACCAGATAGTAAAGTGGTAAGTTTAGAGAGACCCTCTCCTTCTTCCCTGTAATTGTCAAAAATCAAGGCACCTTACATTAGATTGAAATAGCACAAAAAAAAAATCGAAAATTTTTTTAAATTATTATTGTGTTACCCCTTGGCTTTGTTTCTTCCTGCAACTGTTCATAATTAATGCGTTAAACTAAATGTTTATATACCGCACTATACAAAGGGGATCAACAAAATAATATGAACACCATGCAAAATTGTGGCCAGACGCGGCAAAAGTGGCAGCAGAACTATTCATACACTCTACGAATATACTCCGCGAAGAATTGATGCTATTCTAAAAGCAAATGGTGGTTCAACTCCTTATTAATAAATGAATATTGTGTATATGCCAGGTGTTTATATTATTTTGTCCATACCCTGTATATTTTCACTAATTTAAGATGGCTTCGAGCAAAACAATTATTATAGTAAGTGCTTTAAAGTGGAAAGTTCCAAAAAAATGTACAAACTGAAAAGAAACTTTCCTGTCGCTTCTCCTCACCCTCTATTTTGTTACGTGCTTATCAATTATTTTCCATTATCAAGAGGGATACTTTCACACTTCCATTTTCATCTCTCATTCCTTTTGCGTACCAACTATATTAACTTTGTATTTGTTATTTAGAAGGAATCTATCCATTTCCGCATGCTTTTTAGTGCGAAATTTGAAACAAATGAAATTTTCCCCCTATTTAAATTAATTTCGGTATCAGGTATGGCCTGGCTAATGACAAATTGTTTAGAAAATGGGTGGAATCCATTCCAAGTATAGCTTTTTCACTTCTTCAAACTTTAAATTCAATTAAAAAAATTATAATAAATAAAAATTAAATTTGATTTTTTAGCGTTGTTCTTCGTTGGAGCGTCCTCTGGTGGGTAATAGCCGTGTAAATACTCCCAACTTGGTGCAGCGTCAATGTCCTTCACCCATTCCAGCTCATGTAACTAAAGGTGAGTGTGTACGATAGATGTCTGATAAACAATCTCTAATTTCTACATTTTTATACCCTCTACATAAGTTGTGGGGTATACTAAGTTTGTCATTCTGGTGGTAACATCTTGAAGGAGCGTTAAAAACTGAGTCGGCCAAGACATGTATCTCCTTTTGTCCGTGTGTCTGTCTGTTTTTGGCACTCTCATGGGCGTAAATTTTTAAGATATTAAGCTGAAATTTTGTACAGACACTTAGTTTTTGCAAGCGGAAAAAGCCACGCCCACAATCGACAAATTATTATTTATTAATTAAGTTAGAATTTGATACATATGGTTGTCATTACGTGGTTGAATAACAGACACAATCGACAAGAGCCCATATATCTGCCAGAAAAACTGACCTAAGAAGGTGGAATTTGGAACACACATATATATATATATATATATATATAAAATTTAGATAGGATAAAAGACTTGCAAGCTGAGGGCGTAATCATGTCCCTGCCACACTCACTGTTATACATGTGGAGAGTATGTAAAATTTGGCCTAAGCCAAATTTAGTTTTCTTACTTTTTTAAACCTGTTATGTATTGTTATACTAATTAAATAAAATAAAAATTAACTTCTTTTACTTTTGCTTATGTGTACGTTACAACCGTGACTCTGTTACCCCCTAATCCATGCATGATAATTGTTGTCTAACTTGTAAATATAAAAAACAAACAAACTAAACAACAACAAAATTATTGGCAAGTAGAGCTGTCAGCTCAGCAACATTTACAACAAACACAACAGCAGCAGCAGTTATATCAAGTCCCACCACAACAACAGACTCAAATAATGCAACAAAATCAACAACAATTGGTTGTAGCTTCTATTCCAAATCCAATGTATGCTAACATGACGGAATTAAATCAAATGGCGGCTATGAAAAATAATCATAATTTACAACAACAACAACAACAACAACAACAAAATGTTGTATTACAACAACAACAATCACTTGATTCTATATCATCTTTACACTCCAATGAAAGCGGTGGCTGTGCAACGCGGTATACTACACCACCCAATCAAACACCACCAGGAGGGAGTCAATACAGTCACGCTACACATTATACATGTTCGCAGTCCACCAATTCATCATCGAATGCTTCC
Source organism: Ornithomya fringillina (assembly GCA_963978525.1). Classification (NCBI taxonomy): domain Eukaryota; kingdom Metazoa; phylum Arthropoda; class Insecta; order Diptera; family Hippoboscidae; genus Ornithomya; species Ornithomya fringillina. Next base: position 11,064,463 of record OZ021694.1, read on the forward strand.
TCATTGCACTCGCATCCCTCCATAGATTCAACTGTGGCCACTTCAATGCAAGGACAAACCCCGTCCAGTGGCAGTTCTACACCACACAATCATTATTCACCCTTGTTAACCAATTCACCATCGTCTACGGGTGCTGGGACGCCTAGTGGTGGCAGTATGACTAGCGGTTGTGGTATTATGGGTGCTGCTGCTGCTGCTGTTTCCGGTAATACCGGGTGTACTTATAAAGTTTATTCAGCAACACCACCACCAACACAACCATATAGTGCTAACAGTGCATCATCTAGTTCTAGTGATGTATTGAAAATAACCGAAACCGATGGTCAGTGTGTTCCTATATCTATGCAAGAAACCATAAAAACGACAAGCACTAATAATATAAATCATCAACAACAACAACAAATCTTTGATAATAATTCCACTCAATTCATCGCCAATAAAGATTTTCCTTCATACAAAGATGACACAACACAAATTAGTACACCATACAATATTGTAGAAAACGATGAACGTTCTCGTGCTTCAGTTTTGCAAAAAGCTTCAATGTTTGAGAAACAAGCGGCTGCTGTTAAAAATACTCCAAATGCATCAAATGCAACTGTAACACGTGTCGATACAGCAACAGCAGCAGCTGGTGGTATTTATGGCACTACACGCTCCAATAATAATCAACACTCACAACAACAACAACAACCACCACAGTACCAATCTATGGTAGATCAACAGGATGTCGGTGAGTAATTGCTCAAGTTCTTAAATCAAAATTTTATAATAGTTTTATACACTAATGCTTAACTCTCTGTCTCTTTCTATCTCAGTCTCTGTGACAATGAGACAATCTATATAGTGTCCATTTTGTTTCTATGTACAATTCTATAATAATATGTTTCTTCCTATAAACAATAATTATCCAAAAACACTTGAAGAAATAAAATCTACCTTTATAAGGAGTTTTTCAATAAGGACATAACATAACAAAACATAATTTGCGGTCCAGAAGCTTCAGTTTTAAGGGTATAAACCAAGGCCATTTTGTGCAAATTTCGCCACAATGTAGTTTCAGCGATTCCCACTTCCTGCAAATGTTGTGGAATCGACTAATTTGACTCATTTTAAACTGAATCACTTACTGTTGCAATATTGTTGATACTTTTACCGGTGCGTTGTTATATTGGCACAGGACCATCCAATAGTGAATGTTTTGACTCGAATTTACTCACAATAGCACGCTTAGCCTGTCTAGTGGGATATTTATTTTGACCGAAAGTACCTCAAAATTGTGGTATTAATTTTGAATAATTTCCAAACGTTGCTCATTTGTGAATTTCATCATAATTAAAATGTTAACCTTGACGGACATTTTAACAATGACAGATCATGAAAAACTTTCATGGGTGTGTTCGTATTAAAATACAAAATTGTTATGTCCCTATTGAAAGCCCTTGTAAACAAACCACTTGCACATGATTTTTCTTTTATTAAACAATAATTTGTAGTTGTGTATGAGCATGTTTCCACATCGTAAGCAATTTCTTCAAAACTCGGTTTTGTGAATATCGTACGGCATATATATTATTGATGTAAATTTAAAAAAGTTTCCATTCAAAGTAGTAGCAAGATCTTAAGGGTCTTAATCTTTGTGAAAGTACTCTCGTTTAGAGTGGTGCATTATTAACATGTAAGCTTTAATTATGATTTGTATATTTAACAGAAAAATGAATGAAAGAAACTTATTGACAAAGTGTTGATAAGTATATCTATTGGGTTGGCAAATATGTGATTGCGGATTTTGTCGATGGATGGATTTTACACTTTGTTTCGTTTCGTTAACGTGTTCAAAGTACCTGTTTAAACTTCCACCTTTCATTTAGCAAAAATAAAAAAAAAACTATAACTATATTGATTAGTTCCTTGACGTACAATTGAATAAAGTTTTTAATTTTAAGGAAACATTTTGAATTTTCATCTTATATAAAATCCGCAATCACTTAGTTGCCAACCCAATAGATGAAAGCTAACATGTTAATATATAATCTAGCGGAGTACCGCCATACTTTTCAAAATGAAAATTTTACCTCATATTTATGTATTTTGAAGAAAGTTGCAAGCGATATAACCTCAACTAGAAAAATGAGATGAAATGAGAAAAATGAGATGAGGGTGCATCAAGTTTCAACTTTGATTAATTCTGAACAAAAATCTCCCTCTGTTTTAGCGGGTAACGTTCGGTTTTTATTTATTTTATAAAAACAAAAAAACTCAATTCTTAATACCGCAGGGAGGGTCTTTATTAAATAGGTTTAAATCCATTCTAGAACTTCTAGAAATCTTCTACACATTATGTATTTTATTCCTATTTTGTTTTCTATGCTTTTTTGTTTGTTTTCTAAATATATTTTCTGTTTCCAATTTTCCATATTTTCTGTTTTTTGTTTTTTTTTTCTTTTTCACACTTTCACTTTTACAACATATGACACACGTTAAAAACACTTTTATACACCTAAACGTTTTTGTTAAAATTCAATAAAAATTATTTGTAATGTATACAATACCACATATATGGATGAACCCATATGTGTATGAAATTCGATTTCGGAAAAATTTTTGCACACGATATGTCTGTTTTTCTGTTAAACAATTATTTTATCCCTCAACAACACTTTATGTTATTGCACAAACAAACAAAACCCCTCCACCACCACCACCACCACGTATTTTTATAGATAAATGTTTCGAAGATTCCATACAAGAATTAAATAATTTAATTGGCGAATTAGACTCATTCCAATGGGAAATAGATACTGGCAAACAGTCCGAGCATCAGTACCACCACCAACAGCAACAGCAGAGCCATCAGCAATTCTTGGAGGCACATCAAATACAACAGCAACCTGTTGTTACACCTACGGTTGATATGTTTACAATTAATAATGACACAATGACCATTATCGCGGATACAAACACCGGCTCTATAACCATAATGAATGATCAGCAGGAACAGCAACAGCAGCAGCAGCAGCAATTGCAGTTAATGAAACAACCGAATGTGATGGATTACTGTGCTGGTAGCAATCAAACCAATAGTAGTGGTTGCGGCACTGACATATCGGATACAACTTCTGAAGTCTGTTGTCCACATGAAACAAATTCAATTACTAGTCTTAACTATCATAACAACAACAACAATAGTATTAATAATAACAGTAGTGGTGGTAGTTGTTTTATTAAAGATGATATAAAACAGAATTTGTCTGTAGTGACACCCACTCGCTACAACAGTGACTCTGAACTGAGTCGTTGTTATGCCAGTGATAATAGTTCAATAATGGGTAGTTGTGGCAATGCTGCTGGTAATGGTTATGAAAATCCCACGTTTGCTTTGTTTGCCGCCTCATCAACATCTTCCGTTTGTCCGGAACAGAATAATAAATTGGACGGCGATAGTTCTGTGAAAAGACAAGTCTATATGGATAGTGACAGTGGCAGCGCTGTAGTGGTTATATACGATCATCAACCGCCCATGACACCTGACATCGATTACGCTAAACAGAATTCGGAAATTGTGATGTTAAGACCAAAACCCTCGCAGCAGCCAATATTTAGCCAACAAGAGGTTTGTGAGTTGCAACAGTTACCTGGTAATTTATTAGAAACGTCAGCAATTGGTACACCAACGAATAGTAGCAGTGATTATGGTGGCACGCCTCATTTAGCAACAGTAGCACCAGCCAAGCAACGGCTCTCTTCATTTCGGGCATCTAGCGAACAATTACAATTATTGCACCATAATATGCACGCGAAAGGTATAATGATTAAGAATTTTAATAACAATACCAGCCACAAAGGCGGTGTCGCCCGGCCCCCCGGTTTGGTAAATGGTGATGGTAAGCTGATTATGGCACAGTCCAACAATGAAACCATTATAAGGCGTACATTACCACCCAAATCACCGGCAATACTTAGCTCCACAAACAATGGTGTAAATGATGTGAATGGCGGGCATAGTAAAATATTGATGAATGCGGGCGAGCGTCAAAGCTTACCGGTTAATAATTCAATTAATACCAATTTCAAATCGGATTTGGAAGCGAAAATTCTTAAACAAAAATATAAATTGCAACAACAAGTGCAGCAACAACAACAACAACAGCAACAGCAGCAACAAAAGCCAAATTCATCATTACCACCAACACCGCCACCCAAAATGTACCCAAACACTAGTTGTAATAGCCAACAAAATATTAGCACAACCAGTCCATTATCATCATCATCATCATCATCGTCATCGTCATCATCATCAGCAATGTCAAATATATCATCTGTGTCATTATTATCAAATGTTAGCCATACAAAACATGTTACTACCAATACCAACAACAACAACAACACCATCGTCGCCAACAACACTCATTGCAATCATTTAGAAAATATTTCCAATAATCATACACGCCTCATTTCTGAACATATTAATGCGAAAAAAATGTCATTAAAAGCCACCACCTCCCCTCATAACAATCCAACATTACAATTGTCTTGCATGATGAATGCAACATCGACGCCATCAAATTCGTTATGTGTTGTAACCTCCTCTTCGTCGCTACCACCAACACCACCACCATCACAACAATCAACTTTACCCGTTCCTATGGTGTCGTCATCAAATCAAGCCAATCACCTCTATTTAAATCCTTTATTGAATAAAACTCCTTCCATTCCACCAATGCCAGCCACGATAGGGAAACCAAATATTACACCAAGGCCAGCTTCCTTAACGGGTTTGTTTTTCTTTTGTTTCTCGTGTTCTTAACACTTTGTTTATATTGTTTTGTTGTTGGAGTTATGGGTTTCTAGTAGTCTCCCGTATATCCTTTTCATGATTTTAAAAAGGCAGCCGCGGTTTTTCACTAAATATTATATAAAGTCTTCTTAAATTTTTTACTGAAACTGATTTTTCAAAAAAAAAAAAAAAACCAGACTTTAACCATCGACTGTGGTCTAAACTTTTATTGTACAAATTTCCTTAAAATATTTATTTTCGGTGATTTGTTTTATTTGTATTTGTAATATACGTACGTAATGGATTTTTCAATAAGAACATAACAACTTCGTATTTTGATACGAACACAACCTTGAGGGTATTTTATAATCTGACAATGTCAAAACGTCAGTCAAGGTTAACATTGTTATCATGATAAAGTTCACAAATGAGCAACGGTTGGAAAATTACTACCGCAATTCTGAATAGGTGGCCGCAACTTTAAGAGCGTTTCCCACAATTTTCGTAAAAATCGGTCCATTAGTAGATAAATTCAAGTCAAAATATTCACTATTGGATGTTCATGTACCAGTGAGCCAATATTGCAGCTTTAGGTGCTTCAGTTCAACATGAGACAAATCATTCGATTCTAAGCCGTTCGCAGGAATTGGATCTTGACTTACACCCTTAGAAAAATAAATTAACTTGAGAACTGAAGTCTCTTGAAACTTCTCCGATTGAGCTCTACTAGTTTGAAGAAAATCTTGAATTTCACCTCGTCACCTCACTCAACCAAGCCAACAACATCATTAAACATGAATTAGTCAACATTTCCGCCAAAATGTGTGAAAGAGTGATCGCTGCAAACGTGCTCACGGTAATCATATGAACGAGATCGAATTACCTTGTTAAAAGTAACATGTATACTGCACCCTGGAGTACATTTCAGCTTAAAATCCCAATTATTTTGTGTTATATTTAAGTAAAAAATTGTTATGTCCTTATTGAAAAACCTATAGATTCCATTCTGGTTATTATTTGCGTCTCATACCTTTTTGCTTTGGTGTTTTTTTTTTTTTTTAATTAATAATTAAATTATATAATTAAATTAATATTTTTCTTTTTTCTCATAATTGTATAAATATTGACACGCCTACATCATCTTAAATCATCTCATTATGAAAAAAAAAAAAAAAACCATCTTTAACATTATTGTAAACAAATACCTCAATTAACGAACCTACCAACACCACACTATCATATTATTCAGTTTGCAGTTGTTGTGAACGTTGTCTGCACTCATAACTTGTACATATAAATAATTAACTAAAATTATACAAATATTTAAAGCATTTTTTAAGGTATCGAAATGTTTAAATAAAGTTTAAAAATGCCTGGTGATGTAAAACCCATTTAAAAACTCACTCACTTACAATTTGCTTTAAATTATTTATCCATGCATAGAATGAATTCAAGTCATATTAATACCTAACTACTGGATATGGACATTTACCATATGAAATCCATTTGTTTGTAATATTTTTGTCACCTAATAACTAATTTTTTATGAAAGTGTCCATAGAATGCCTGTTAATGTGGTGTCTATTGTGCCCAGCTAACCATCATCGCAACTATTAACAAACATGATTAAACATGACTAATAAATAAAACATACACTGTGTACATATTTGCCATAATTGACTAACTTCACTTTGGTTTTGGTCTAAAAAAAAAAAAAAATCTTTGTTAATGTTATAATAAATATATATTTTTTTATACAGGAGGAGTGGGAGGAGGAGGAATGACACGCATAACTAGACGTTCATCTATAAATACTGCCAAACCACCGCCTCCAATACGGCGTAGCTCTTCTGTTACACCCAGTCCCAATACACCAACCACGGTAAGTATTGTTTTCATTGTTTTTATACCCTACACATAAAATGGGTAAAAGTTTGTCATTCCCTTTGTAACGCCTAGTAGGAGGTCCTACAAAATATAGACATATGTGTTCGTGAGTCCGTCTGCCGTTGGCATTCTCGCGGACGTAAATTTTGAGATATTGAGCTGAAACAAAATTAGACACTTTTAGTTTTTGAATGCAGACCGATATTTAAAATGGATTAAATCGGCCAGGAGCCACGCCCACAGTCGACAAAAACCTATTTAAAATTGCCACATGAACGCATATGTATAAAAAATTCCATTCATCGATGTGCCAAAAATGGGCTTGGTCGAATAACAGACACGCCCACAACTTACAAAAAACCGATTTAACCATACAACTAGATTTTCAAGCTAATTCTGTAATATACACACTATTAGGGGGCGTGGACGTGCCACGTTCACGTATCAAAAAATTTGTACATGTTCGTATCTATATGTGTAGGGTACTTAAGATTTGGCCTAAGCTAAATTAAATTTTCTTACTTGTTTTTTTTTATTTTTATAAACAAACTAAAGTAAGATTTTTAATTTTCTTGATTTATTAAAAATGTTTCCTATTTTAAAAGAATTGTTTTTTATTTTCTTTTTATAATTTTTTATGTAAAATTTTAATTTTCACTATTGCTTGATGAATCTTTATACAGCCAACACACACCAACACCAACACGAACATGTTGTATGCCCAACAAACACATTCATTGAATACATCTACCGAGCATTTACCGCCACCACCGGCCTATTTACTTGATACACGTCACACTTGTAACACCACCCCATCTGCTGTAGTACTAGGCGGTATGCCGAATTCTTCACAAAAAGTAAGTGAAGCCGTAAAAGCTTTATCGTCCATGCGTTTACAAGCAGGTTCACCACACAACTTAAAACGCTTGCAAGCTGATCAGCAGCATCATCAACAACAACAGCAGCAACAGCAACAACAAAGAACAGCTTCGTTATTATCATCATCTACACCGTCTCCTACCGCAGCTATTTTACAGGTGAGAGGAAGAAACGACCATGAATAATAGATCAGCGGCATCAATTCGGCTAAAATTTTGATTATTTTAGCAGATTTAAGGGCATGTTTTATACCCTCCACATAAAAAAAGAGTTATATTAAGTGGGGCATGCTTTTTAAAACTATCAGAAGGATTCTTAAGATTCAGCTTAATTGCACAAATATCTAAATCGTTCTATTCGTATTAATTTATGTGACCACCTTGTGTGTTTGTCATTATTGAAACTCTTGAAGTAACAAAAATAGAGATATTTAGGTGAAATTTGGTACAGATATTTTTAGGTCATGAGAAAAGGGTTTAAATCAGATAAAAACCGGTGGACAATCACACCCATCATTATCGAAAATAGGCGTTCACTACTTAGGATTTGGTATAAATGTTTATCTTTTTTCTAATTAGAGATATGATAAAAATGGGCGGTATCAAAGAACCAACACTCTCATAATTTTATAAAAATGTTTAATACAGACATTCGGATATTCGGACTGGTGTGTAATATAAGTAAAAATGTTATAGTCGATCAAGCCCGATTATTTAATAACTTACTTACACCACAAATTATTCTAAAATTAATTCAGTAATAATCCCATAAAAGTCATTTCGAGGAATATCATTATGTGAAAAGAAATTCTAAAAATGGTCTGATCGGGTCTAAATTTGGCGCAGACAGATATGAGGATAATTTACTTTTCTTCACCAAATTTGTAGAAAAATATCAAGAATTGTACATTTTTGCCATATAAAGACTTTCATTTTAATAGACCCTTATATGGGGAACGGTTCTAAAAATGGTCCGATGCGGTCAATTTTCAATAGGGTTGATCTTTGAGACAAAACATATTTTTGTATCAAATTTTATCAGAATATATCAAAAAATAATAAAACTTTGTATGGGGAAAGGGGTTCTAGAAATAGTTCGAATCGTTCCATGTTTAATAGGGTTTCCCTCTGGGTCAAAAGTTGTTCAAAATTGCATCGAAAGATTTAAAAAATGCTTCGTGTTGAATAAGAACAGAGTGACACATTCAATATCAAATCAGGTATTGATTTTGAATCTTTCGGTTTAATTGAAGGTGGGTGTGGCATTTGTCGTTTAGCAGGTACAAACATCCCACAAAACTTAATAAACCGTTTGCCACAAGTGTTTCAGGGTATAAAAAGAGATCACAGTTGGATGTATGCCATGCCCATAGTTTAACTCTAAATGTGAGGGTTACCCCAAAATTTACTTGCACTTCTTGACTTCCTACAAACATTTTGTACAAACCATATTATGAACATAAAATAATAACAGAACAAACTCTTCAGTATTTAAATAATTCTCATTTTGTTTAATTATTTACTGCAGCTTATTTAAACTAACATTTTTTATACCTTCCACCTTAGGGAAGAGGGTATATTCACTTTGATCATCCGTTTACAACACATCGAAGGAAGCGTCGGAGACCCCACAAACCATATATATTCTTAATCAGCATGTAAAGAGAAATCGTTTGAGACATGTCCGTCCGTGTGTCCGTGTGTCCGTCTGTTGTTGGCACTCTCACGGTCGTAATTTTTGAGATATCAAATTGAAACTTTGCATACGTATTCTTAGTTCAATTTCGCTGTTCCGTATTGAAATTGGGCAAAATCGGTAAAGAGACACGCCCACAATAAACGAAAATCTCATCATACCTCGAAAAAATTGTATCTTTAAAAAATTATATATCGCACAATACTATGCCTATCAAGTTGAAAAATGGTATAAATATAAGTGGTACCGTTATTCAACACTGTGCCAAAAATGGGCGTGATTGAATAACGAAAACGCCTATAATTTTAAAAAAATACTATTCGCGTAAGTATATGAAATAGTCATATACGTAGACATGGCAATAGGAAGTTATTTTTTAGAGGACTATTAAAGGTGGAGGGTATTTAAGCTTCGGTCTTAACCGAACTTTTCTAACTTGTTTTATTGTTTTTTTTAACATTTTAATTATTTTACATAAATCTTACATTTACACGCAAATATCTAAAGAGCCCTCTATTTAGTGCTCCTTACGGTTATAATCGTAATACACCAACACCAACTTTATCGCTACCGCTTAATAATAAATGTAATGTACCCTACTACCACAATTATTACAATCCTCATGTTGAACTACAACCTCAACGTGTTTATAGTCAATCAATAACTCCCACACAGAAACTAATGGACTCTGGATTTTGTAATAATGTGATGGATAATAATTGCTTTAAAGACACTCAAAACAATGCTTTGAATCAACAACAATCCAAACATCAGTGCAGTAGATCCTCTCCCTTATTGTATTCCCAACCAACTTGTATACGTTCACCACCTCCATCTCCTCATTTCCTACACAATCCAATTGCTTATATTGATGAGGGGCACGGTATAATTATCCCCAAATACGAATCCAATTTTTATGCATTAAGCCAAGCGACACAACCAACACAATATTCACAGCAACAGCAGGAACAACAAAATCCCAAACGCAGTAATATAGAAAATATGCTAAAAAATTATCATCAACAAATGAGCTACTCAGCTAATAAAGTTTATAATGGTGAAGTTATCAGTGGCGATTTTACGCCAAGTGTAAGTTTTTCACATTATTACCCTGTTAACCCACGTAAATGATGTTCAAGCAACCAACCAACTAACCAAGGCGAAGTGATTGCTTTTGCTTGCATGATTCCACTGTTGGATTAAAACTCGTTTGATATCTTTGTTCAACTAAAAATTAATTATTTTATAATATTTAAATTTATCTTATAATTATTTTTTTTTTTATGAATTATTACTAAAAAATATGATTTTTGAAATGTTTAATTTCCCAGTGATGGTGTGATTGATTTAATCAATGTTAAATTAATTCGCTTGGCTTCTCTTAATTTTTATTCGTTTTCTTTGTTTCTATCATTTTGCAGTCTTTTCGCACTTCATCACCGGGCGGCATTTATGCACAACCAAAAATTTTAAGTAACATGTCCAGTTTTCGTATACCCAGCCCAGGACCGAACAATCATCATCAGCATACACATCCACACCATCTACCATCATCGCCACCCATCGCAACACAACCATCACATCACCAAATACCAAATCAACCGAAAACTAATCCAAATTTAATAGCTCAACTCAATGCAAGACTGAATAAGCAACAGCAACAGCAGCAGCAACAAACACCACAACAGGCTGGCAATGAAAGTATTTATGGTACAACGACCAGCAGCCATCCACAGCGGCAGCAGCAATCCGACGAAATGTACATGAGCCATTATGAGGAACAATATGCTGCACGTCAACAACTGCAGCAGCAACAGCAACAGCAGCAACAACATCAGCATCAGCATCAGCAGCAAACCTACGACGGTAAATGCTATGATAATGTTAAGTCTAAAATTTATGGTAATTTAAGCACTTCATCATCTTCTTCCACTCATACACCACCAACATCATCATCATTATTGTCATCTTCATCCTCGTCAGCCACTATTAGCGCAACACATTCTAATCTTACCGCTTCGGCTAGTTTTAATGCTTCTCCTCATTTTCCATTGTCCTCATCAACATCATCGTTGCTTTCCAAGGTTACTTTGTTTGCCAAAGAACAAAAGTCTTCCGCGGCATTGTATAGTGGTGGAAGTGGGAGTGGTGCAAACAAAACAAACAATTCTTCCTCTTCATTATCATCAACATCACATCATAACATACATAGTTCAGTTTCTTCTACGTCCTCTACTTGTGTATCTTCTTCTTCCTCTACTTCTACTTCCATAAAAACTCACTACTATCCCCCAACAAAATCGCAAAACACAGCTGCAGATAATTCCAATGCTAATGCGTTTGCTAGCAAAAGTAATCACAATCAATATAATGCCATGTCGGCACCAAGCGCTTCCATACAATATCATGCACCCCAACCAACGGCAAGGCAACAATCTCAAAACCATCACACTACACAACGTGGTGAACATTATACTTGTCCGCCACCGATGGAAAATCCACCACCGCCACCTGTAACGGGTCATAATAACAATAACAGCACTTCCACCATGCCCAAACGTAATCAAAATAACGCCGGTGTTGGAAGTGGCAGTGGCAGTAGTAGTCAGCAGCAATCTTTAAAATTAGCAGGTTATGCGGCCGCTTCCTCAGCCGCTACTCTACCTAAACGTTTGCAACAACAGCAGCAACAGCCTGGTGGTCATTATGGTACTCATCAGCAGCAACAATATCAAGCTCCTGTTGCTAAAGTTGCTGTTACCGCTCAGCAGCAGCAAAATCAAAAGCATTATCAAAGTATTGCTGCTCACCAGCAGCCACTACAACAAAGGGCACCCATGCCGCTGCCACATGAATACCAACAACAAAATCATAGTCAACAACAACAACATCAACGGCAACAAACACTGCCACGTGCCCATTACTCCGAACATCAACACACTGCCAAACACAAGTTGAATGCTCATAATAAACAACCGCCGGTACCCTCACGGCATTCAAGTGTTCAGCAAAAGATTTTTGTAGCCACCAATCCATTTATACAGACTACCAGCACCACGATACCCTACCACCATTCATCATCTGGTGGTATTGGCAATATATCGTCCGTCCATTCACAGCCCTCGTCACCATCTTGCAATTCACCCACCCCCTCATCTTTGGCATCAGCTAATAGCATTTATGGTACCAGTAGCCGGCGTAGTAGTGGTGCTGGCGGTGGTTACAGTGTTCAAAACTTGAATAATTATGACAACAGCGGTAGCGGTAATAATGGCAGCGCTTCTCTTTACTATAATCATCATCATCATATCAATTCCGCTAATATTTCAAGTGAGAAACCAACCAAACTATTCCATGATCTGTTCTGTTCTGTTCGAAGCTCCGTTCTATGTCGGAGCCTGTGTTTTGTTTCGTTTCGTTTTGTTTTTACATTCAAAACTCGTTTCTTTATATTACAATTACATACATGTTCGTTCATTCATTCGTTTTGTTAGTTTTGAATAATGAATTTTATTGACTTCTTCTCGTTTTATCTCCCATTTTCAGTTTGCATGATATTTTAATATTCGTTTGTTTTAATGTTTATACAATTTTATGGAGAAGCACGTTTCATTGAATAACAATTTTAAACTTCATAAAACAATAACCATCAACGTTTCAGACGGCCTAACCACGGTCTTCCATCCATCCCCGTTACTATAAAATGTATTAAAGCAGCTCTATGGCCATTTAGCTATGGGTGGCATCTTGGAAAATAGTGTCAGCTAATAATAGACACTTGTGCCACGCCCTTAATCACCAAGATGCACTTTTAGCTGAACAATTTTTATTTAGTCTACGTCAGATAACAGTTTTTCTTAATTATTTTGACTCTTTTTGTTTCGTTTTGAGAAAGTCTCCCATATTTTATATTTTATTCATGCATTCATTATACCCAACATCACTTGTGTGTCCACATCCACCTTTAATTATATCGTCTGTCTGTCTGTCTATTTAAATTTGTGCGCTCTACTGGTTGAATTTTTTGAGATATTTTGATGAAATTTAGTACAAGAACATGAATTAGCCCAAAAAGGAGCCTTATTCAAAATGGACCGAATTGGACCATTGTTAGAACCCCTTCCCATATAAGATTCTGTTGTAATGAAAACCTTTTTGTGGCAAAAAAATCGCAATTCTTAATAATTTTTGATAAAAATGCATAAAGAACAGTTAATTGGCTGTGGCTAAATTTAAACACAATCGAATGATTTTTAGAATCTTTTTCCTCATAATTAGATGTCACATGTCGGTCTTCACCGACTCTAACATTTTCACTTGTTTTTGTACCATTTTCCTCCTTTTTCACACATTTTTTTAGCTATTCGTCATTTTCAATGTTACGTCGTTTCCTTCACGAAGTGCACTTTTTTTTGAAAAGTTTTTATTCCAGCTTTTGACCACATAATGTCTCATTATTTGTTTATTATTACGATTTGGTGTAATGATAACTTTTATTACATTTTCCGTTTGTTTCTTTTTTTTACCGATTTTATTAAGAATTTTTTTTATAAATGTTCTACTTAATCTTTTATACTCACCAAGGCAAGGATAGTGGTGTATAACTCCTTATTAAAGCGGGTGCAAGGCCCAAAAGAAGGCGTCAGGAACACAACAAAATATATATATTTTGAATCAGCATAGATACAGAGTCGATCTACCCATGTCCGTATTATTTTGATCGCAAAAACCAAGATTTCAATTTTACAATGTGGAGGGTCATGTACTTGCAAACGATGGGCTAGATGTGTGTCTATTATGTATCAACGATAAGTCGCGAATAAGGTTTTTTATATATTGTGGGCGTGCCTGTTTTACGACCACACCCACTTCTGGCTAATTATAAATATGTTTTTACATTTCATAGCAAAAAAAAAAAAATTAGATTTTTGTCGATTGTGGTCCTGGTTCTTAACCAATTGTACATAATTTAAACAATTATCTACGTAATCTAGAAGTATCCGAACAAAATCATCTTAATGTGTCAAAATTTACGAGCACGAGAGAGCCAATAACAGATGGACATACGGACAGGCATAAAGTTTTTGGTGCCAATCAAATATATATCTACATATATGTACTTTGTAGAATCTCTGCCGCATTCTTTTTGGCGTTGCAAATAGAATGATAAACTTAGTATAGCCCCCACTTTATGTGGAGGATATGAAAAAAACCAAAAATTGGCCGACTCACTCATTAGGTACCTTTTGGTGCAACGGCGATGGTGGATATTTAAGATTTTGTTTAAGCAAAATTTACAATTTTTTTTTACTAATTTTTAATAAATTTTTGTCTTTTTTAGTTAAAATTTTATTATCTTTGTTTATTTGTTTGTTCTATTTTTGGCACATTGGATTGAATTAATTCATAATCACTATACACACTCAGATTACAGCAGCACAAATATTGACAAAAGTGGTAGTATACGAAGCAAAGCTAAGGCAGAATTTCTTGAAAATTTAAATGCAAAATTGGCTAAACAAGGTCTGTCGGGACGAGCCTTTGCCGTGCGCAATCTAATCAATAGCAAAGCATTGGTAAGTTGGCAAACGCTGCACAGCAATCAAGTATACACCATATATCGTATATAAACTATGTTTCAATTGTAGATGAGTTACAAAATTTATATAAAATTTATTTGTTTTGTTTTTTCTTTAATAATTGAAATGAATTTTTTTCTGTTATTTCTGTATGTATGTGAATTGTATGCATTTTAAATATCGTACGTTGTAGATGTATGAAAGTCCACAAAGTCTTTCAAACAATGCACAATATCGTAATCTGCCCTGTACAACTACTACCAATACCACTACTTCTACTACTACTGCTCCTCTACTCTCTACCACTCTCTTACAAACACATGAACTCAATGCCAGATGAAGCATTATAAGAAATATATAAGAAAAGGTATTTGAATGAAGCAAAATGTGTGTTAAAAAAATTATTGTTATTAATATTATTATTGTTGTTGTTATGATTATTTTTATTGCTATATTTATCTATTTACAACATAACCATAACAATAATAAATTCCTCAGAGCCGTTTATCGCAATCATTATCAGCTGAATAACACATCATGGCTTTTCATTCTAATCCTTACCTTATAAATTAATTTCATACTTGAATAAACTAAAATGTTACTTTGCTTCATTAATATTTTTAAACTTTTCATTACATACATACATACATACATACTTTGATATTTGTTAATAAGCTTCAAGTTTTTTATACCATCCACCTTAGTGACTAACAGAAGGAGATCTGAGCATATATGTATATACTTAATTAGCAAGCAATCAATTGATGTGTCCGTCCATGCATCAGTTTGTGTGCTTCTGCTGGGCTTAAAGCCGTAAAAATTTATATAATGAGATGACGTATAAACTTACTAACGTTCTGAGATTTTAATTTCAAATAGACAAAATTAGTCACTGGTTACATCCATAAGCAAACAAAAAAATTTTAAATTTGAAAAACATATTTTCTACATTCAATGATATGGTGAAAATAAGTTGATTTCAAACACGGCCACAAAAAATCTTAATGCAAAATTCGATCATTGAGCTAAAATGCAGCACATACTATAATAGTCGTTTAAAGAGGGAAAATCTGTATACATGTCACGCCCACTCGTTACGTATTGTATAAATAAGAAGAGGATATACAAGATGTGGTCTAAGCCAAATATATATTCCATACTTGTTAAACTACTTACTTAACCAAGCAGAATTTATCATTTAGAACAACTCTTACGAATGCGTAGCTAGGAAAGGAATTTCTGTTTTAAAAAGTAAAATACAACTTTTTATACCCTCCACCACAATAACTTCTAAGAGGTAACCACCTATATTTATACCGATTGATTGAAAATTACTTTTTAAATCGATGTAATCATGTACGTCTGTACGTCCACGTAACTTTGTGTATAAGTTATAGATCACATTTTTAGATATATTTTGATAAAATTTGATACAAAGACATACTCTAACCCAAAGAAGAACTCTATTGAAAATGAACCTAATCGGACCATTTTTAGAACACTTCCCCATATAAGATTCTAATATAATGGAAGTCTTTATATGAGAAAAAATCGCAATTCTTAATAATTCTTGACAAAAATAAGTAAAGTATACATGGCTTAATATTTGGCTGGGCCAAGTTTGCGCCCGTTTGCACCATTTTTGGAACCACTTTCCCTAAAATGATATTTCACAAAGTGACTTTTGCTGATACAGTTAAATTAATTATAGCATGGTGTAGGGTATTAAATAGTCGGGTTTTTTATATAGAAAGGCAAGTGCGGCAATCAAGTGTGTAAACGTTATTCTTCTCTTTATGAGTTTCACCAGCCCTTTCTTTTTTTTTTTTGTCGAAACAACCAAAATATACCGAAAATATTCGATTTTAAACTCTACCTTTTCACTTTTAGATATTAATTACAGATCCAAACAATATTATGTATAAAATTTACTTATAATGTATGTGTGGCTTTTTACACGCTTAAATGCTCATTCGCCTATCAAACCAATCTCTACTTTCATGATAGTATTCCTAACTGTGGGTGCGTGACCAATTCAACGCGACACCTTAATTCAAATTCCATCGGAAAATTTACTTATAATTTTACCAAATGTATCTAAAGTCGAAGATGAAAAGGAAAAAAGTGTAAATCGAAAAGATTTTCATAACTATCGCAAAGCTCTCTGTAGATTAAAACAGAAATTTCTTGTCAACCCCTTGTTGTTCTATATCAGCAAGAAAACAACCAAAGCAGCTAAAAAGCAGCATCCGACATACCATAAAGAAAGAGAATTTAAGGAAATAAATTCAACACAAAGAGTAACTGAACGTTTCCTCTAATTATAGTTTTAGTGCTTCTATGTTTACTTGAAACTTGGGCACATTTTATAAAATTCATTAAAATTTGATTGTTTTTTAACAATTTATACCTTATCAACACACAAGTGATGACAGACAGACGTGATTGTGGTTATATCCCCAATTTATTTAACAAATTGATTGCTTTATCATATTCATAACCCTTCATTTTATATGTCAATCGTACTATTGTTTAAACTTTTCCCCTTTTTCATAAAATTGCAATGGTTTGCATTATTGTACGATTCGAAAAGGAATGGCTAGATGGTGTTGGCTACTAAATAGAAGATGATAATGTTTTCTTATGGTTTTTATTTCATTTTTATTACAGCCGGATCCTCGTATTTGTCATGAATCGCTTATGGACCAGATCAAACGTGGAGCTACACTCAAACGCAATAAGAAGATAAATGATCGCAGTGCACCGAAAATTTATTAAAAAAATATATAAAAAATGGGAAATAATTCAATTATACTATCGCATACAATAAAAACAATTACACAACAACAATTTTTATACTCCTAACATATTGATTAACAATAATGAATCAATCCTCCACTGTACTGTGTACTGCATTACAAATACATGAAATATACACAAAATATTGTATAACCGCTAGGCGGCCTCTAATTATATAAGATACCGTATATAAATTTTTTGAAAAATCTATGTCTATAAAAAAATTCGCTATAAAAAGAAAACCTGCTCCACCCTTACACAATATATTTAAATTTAAATGAAACCAACTTTAAGATTAAACATAATTCATCTCACGTTTGGAATTTTTTCACATTAACAGTTGAAGTAATCTATAAATATATTAATGTCTACTATATATGTACGTATACGTTTAATTTTATTTATTCAAATGATTAATATTATCGTTAACATTTTATGGAATTACAAAAAAAATCTATGAATAAGAAAATAATTTTAATAACCAAAAGAAGAGGAAAGGAAAAATTTTAATTTTTCAAGTTTATATATATTACAAGTTGTTTAAAATTTAATATTTTTTTTTTTTAATTTGAATTATAACATTTTCTTTTTAGTAACCTTTATAATAATTTTTTTTTACTTGTTATTGTTTAAATTTATATTTTTCCTATTAAATATAAATATTCTGTTAATTTTTCTTCTAGTTTGTATATAATCTACAAATTTTTTTCTTCATTATTAACAAAATGAATTAATAAAAATGAAAAGACTCGCATCAATAAGTGGAAATTACTAGCTGTACTGTTCGTATAGTATAACAGTTTTTCATACAATCATACATACATACTAAAACACTATTTATCCTTTAAAAAATATATGTGCTTGGAATTTATTAAAAGTGAATAAATAAATATATAAAATGCATCATAATCGTATAGGAAAAAAATAATGAATTTTTAAATAATTTTTATTCAAATTTTACTAAAGAAAAGTTTTATAGTATTGTTATAGAAAATGTTCGCCAACTCATTTATTGGTTGCTGCTTCACTCCTGCAATTACTTCCAACACTTGACTAAAGAAAAAAAAATTAATAAACGATTAAAACAAAACGTGCACCAATCCATTGCTAAAGTAGCAAAGTATGTGTTTATACCTTATTTGGCATGGCTCACAACGGCCATCCACTAGAGTATCCGAAGTCCATTTCTCTTTTTTCTTAATGGTTGGAAAAGTCGTTTTGATAAACTTATGACCGGCATGTGAAGGTCGTATACCACACCAGGGGCTGTCAGTTTCTATCATTAATCTTTCATCCGCCAGCTGTGACACCACATCTAAATTACTTTGCGTTTTCAGAGAACAACCATTCAAACCTATATAGAAATTATCACTAAATTGTAATATTTTCAAAGCATCATTTAGGCAGCCATCAAAACTATGAACAACACCGCCAGCTGTTAATTTATCACGATTTCTTTGCAATATTTCCATAAAGTCCTCGTGAGCGCCTCGACAGTGCAGAAATAAAGGTAATTTGAATTCTTCAGCTAGTTGTAGTTGTTTTTCAAAATAGATTTTTTGAGTTTCTTTATCGCAAAAATGCAAACGATCATAATCCAAACCACATTCACCAATGGCTATTACCTTTGAGGCATTAGAAAGGATTTTCTCTCGCAAACCATCATAGTATGCTGGAGGGTTTTGATGAAATTCTCCGCAGCGTGTAGGATGACAACCCATAGTTACAAACAAACGCTCTAAAAGGAAATTTTATTGTACAAATAAAAAATACAAAAATTTGGTACTAATTTGGTACTAATTTGGTACTAAAAATTCACCATCTTGTTGAGACAAAACTAAAGCCTCGTCTGCTTCTTGTAGTGTACCCACTGTTATGATTATTTTCTGTAGACCCTGAAACCAAGCACGTTTTAGTACCAAATTTAAATCATCTCGATGTTTTTGCGTCCCACCATACACACCACGAAACATGGGATCTGTCAAGTTGGCACCAATATCTAACAAAATTCGTATAAGTAGTAATGCATTGAAAACTCTTTCATTCCAAACTACTCTCACCTATATATCTTAGGGACATTTTAAAAAGTGATGCACTTATCTTCATAAAAATCGAGTCCCGTTTACCGTATTTCATTCACTTCTATATTACCTATTAAACAACAGCTGTAACAACAGTTCTTAGTAAAATAAACAGCTGATGGTCAATTGGGAAAATGTATTTAAAGTTTAATTTGATTAAATAAGGATTAATAGCTTTACAAAAAATAAAATATATTTAATTTTTATTTTGCGGGCACATGTTAGGGTTTGGGTCATATTTTTAGCAATCGTTGGTTAAGGCTCTAAGTATCATTGTGTTTAATTTAATTCATTCCATTTATGATATTCGACACCGTCTGGCGGTTTCACCTCCACCTTATCTTTCGATACTTCGTTCCAATTAGTACTGAGCACGGTGCCACTTGATTCATAAAAAGATTTCTTCATGGCCCACTGCGTTTCAGGTGTGGCGTTTTTGTAAATTTTCTGAAAAAGTCGTGTCAAAGCTTCTTCATTTTGTGCCTCTTCTTCCTCTGACTTTTCCACTTCCTTTGCCAGGCTATCCCAATTTTTTTTATGTATAGTTGGTGGCGCACCTACCGTGGATGACGTTGCGCCTTTCGGTTCCTCTAAAGATTCCCAACGTAAGCCAATTAACTTATTCAATGTTATTTCCACTTTGGACGGAAAATCCTTATAGGAACTGCTTTTCGCATTTATAGGAGCATATAATCTCAAATCCAATTCGTAGTCATCTGCTGTCATGTGGAGGCGCTGGTCTTCGATGTTCACTTTATAATTTTTTTCTTTGGCATTCTTTAACATAACAGTAACCACAACTTTAGCTTCTGTTTGATACCAATCATAACGTACTGAAGCCATTTTAAATAAAATACAAAATCATGCAATTTCTAAAAATTTTCTGATTAAATGATTGTTTTTTTCTCTTTTCTTTGTTTATTGGTGTTAATATATATAGAATATGGAATGTATTCAAGCTTTAGCTTGTTCAAGCACATGATGAATACAATTGCAGCGTTTATTAAAATTAGTACTAAATATGTTAAGATACTACTTTTTTCTTACATGCTTCCTAAATTAATCAATAAATAACTTCCTTGTTGAAATGAAAATTATTATATTTTAAGTTGATTTTTTTATAATTGGATTTGTTATTGTATTGCTATTATGTGTTATATATTTATACATGAATAAAAAAGTGATTTTGGTTTTCAATACAAAAGTTTGTTTTTTGTGTATGGCAACACCTACTTACTTGTTTGTTTGCTTGCGTGATTGGAAGTAAGTAAAACTTCCGCGCGTTTTTTTGATAAAAGTCAGAAATTGAACACGGCTTATAGAAAAAATTTAAAAAATATACATTCAGTTAATAATAAAGTTTATTGTAATGCAATTTAGTGCGTAGTAATAAATGATTATTGTTCTCTATGTAAGACTATATAAAAGATTGGTGCAACGTTATTATTTGAAAAACTGTCTTAGTTCCATAGTGCTCTATACCGGAAAATGTTATTCTATATATCACCTTTTTCAAATTGTTCATTTCATATCAAAACGTATCGTAGAAATGGGTGAGTCTGTTTCATTAGGTACATGTTTTTTTCTTAAGCTTTTAATAAAAATTTATCCTACCCCTGAGCAGAGACTTCAAAATGAAGTCTGTGCTTCAAATCTATTTCAATTCTCCAACCGCATTCTCATTTTTTCAATTTTCTCTCATGTTGAGAACGGGTAGGGTAGCCCATTTTAGTATAATTTATTTTCAATTCCGTTTTGTTAATTTTGTAATTTTGTTTTATGTGATATTTCGTAACTGAAATATGTTATAAGAATTAAAAAAAAAAAATGGCTGATCAAAGTAAAAACATTTTTGACAAAATGTTACTAATAATTTTTTTTTAATTGTAATAAAGTGAATCACCGTTCTTAGGACTTTTAATAGTAATATGCTTCCCATCTACTGCTCCTAAACTTGTTTTATAAAACCCAATTTCATCTCGAGTTAAATTTAACGGGCGGACCCACCACCTTCTCTTGGTTTGGAACATTTTCCAAGTTTTAAATGCGAGTAACTTTATGTTAATTATTTTAAATATTTTTACAATGAAATCCATTTATTTTCATACATTTTATAATAGAATTTATTAAATGAAAATGAAAAAAACCTAAAGAAAAATTTGCGGATGCAGCTGCTGCTCTATTATAAACGGTCTGGAAGCAAAGTCAAACAAGATAGAAAAGTTCGGTTAAGACCGAAGCTTAAATACCCTCCACCTTTTGTAATTCTCTAAAAAATAAGCTCCTATTGCCATATTTATGTATTTCATGTACTTACGCAAATAGTGTTTTTTTTTAATTTTAGGCGTTTGCGTTATTCAATCACGCCCATTTTTGGGACAGTGTTGTATAACGGTACCCTTTATATTTGTACCAAATTTCAACTTGGTAGGCATAGTATTGTGCGATATATAATTTTTTAAAGATAATATTTTTTCGAGGTATGATGAGATTTTCGTTTATTGTGGGCGTGTCTCTTAACCGATTTTGCCCAATTTCAATACGGAACAGCGAAATTGAACTAAGAATACGCATGCAAAGTTTCAATTTGATATCTCAAAAATTACAACCGTGAGAGTGCCAACAACAGACGGACACACGGACGGACATGTTTCAAACGATTTCTCTTTTCATGCTGATTAAGAATATATATGGTTTGTGGGGTCTCCGACGCTTCCTTCGATGTGTTGTAAACGGATGATCAAAATGAAAATATCCTCTTCCCTAAGTAAGGTGGAGGGTATAAAAAATCGATTATATTCAAATTCATTTGTTTCTTTAATGTTTCAAATCATTTATTATTATTTAAAAAAACAAACATTTATATATAGTAACGAGTTAGTACGTAAATAAGTGGACTTTTATTTTAATATTTTTTTACAATTCTCTTTTTTTTATTAATTAACAATTCAATTAAAATATTACATGTAAGATAACAAGAACTTAAATGAATACAAATCGTTTACTCATTTATTACACAATATGAAATAATTAAATTTTCTTAATTTCATTAAAATTAAAATAATAGGTAACCTCTTGTACACACATACCTTGAGCCTGAACATTTTAATGCGTATTATTTATGTATCGTATCGTATATATGGTTAACATGTTGGCTCAATTTGTAGTGTAGTATATAAATGTGCATGGCTGTGTATGTTTGTCAATAATTAAATCTGTTCAATAAGTTGACTATTCAACCACAAAGGTTGCTAGATTTCAATGTATGGAGAGACACCATCAAGTGTCCTCTTTTTACAATACTTTTATCATACATACGATGATGATGGTATGAGTACTTGACACTTTATAACAATATAATCAATATGAGTGCACTCACATACAGATTCCATTCAACCTTAATATGTTTGCATAGTAGTATATGCAGTATTAATAAAAGAAATAATTTTATCTCTTTCCCTCTGGGTACCGTTACAGACTTAAATAATTACCAACAATTTGCTTACATTTGCATAGAAACTTATATACGCTTGCACAAATGAGTGTTTACTATTGTGTAGGTGCATATGTGCATATGTGCGTATGCATGAGTGTGGGTTTCCATTTATTTGTTATAACTTGTTGCTAATCTGTTATTTTTACAATTTATAACAATGATCATCAAGTTAAAACTTACATATGGACTCTCGCAAATATGTTGCCGTAAAATTTACTTATTGCCTGTACGAGTAGAAAGGTAGTAAAGTTTTAAATTGCTTGGAACGAAAAAAAAAGGAACAACAACAAAACTTTAAAGAAAAACTACAAATTGTAACAATTTGTAACATTGTTGATCTTTATGTTTTTCACCTGTAGCTCTGCAAGTTTCCAGCTACAAATGTGAGAGGCAAATAATACTGAAAATAAAAATTTATAAATGAAATACTTTTTTATGTTCATGCATCTGTTGATTGCTTATATAGCTATAAAAATTTTTCTTTTTACACCCTCCATACAAAATGGCCGGTAAACTAAGTTTGGTATACCGCTTGCTATACTTAGATAGATGCGTTTAACACTCTCCAAAGTATATATATTCTTCATCAGTATAAAAATTTGAGTCGATATAGTTATGTCCGTCCGTTTGTTGGAACGCTTAAGGTTGTAAATTTTGAGATATTGTGCCAAAATTTTTTATTTCGAAAGCCACGCCCACAATCGACAACAATCTATGTATTAGCTACAAAAATTAAGCCACGGAGTTAAAATTTCTAACACATAGTAATAATTAGGTGAATTTTAGCAAAATATGGCTGCTATTGGAAACGCTCACAATTTACAAAAAATAACAAAATTCTATTCTCACGTCGTTAATTTTGAGATATTGAGCTGAAATTTTGAACAGACACTTCTACAGGAAGATAGTCTTTTGAATTGGTAAAAATCGGTTAAAAGCCCCGCCCACAATGGACAAAAGTCTATTTATCTACCATAATAATTGAGCTACGTATATAGTTAAATTTCGGTACACATTTTTGATTGACGTGCCAAAAAAAGGCGTGGTCGTATAACAGATACGCCCACTCCTCTGCCAAAATAATTAACAAATTAATGAAGTTGAAATTTGGTATTTTATAATTAATTCATCATCAATGTCCCAAAACTAAGCGTTGTGGAATCTACAGACACGCCCACAATTTATTAAAATTCATATTCAGCGTTAAGGTGGACTTTTAATACATACCGTTTGTTTGAAGATGTGGAGTGTATTTAAAATTTGGCCTAAGCCTAATTTAGATTTCTTACATGTTTTACACTTAATTTGTTACTTAACTGTCTATCCGTCCGTATGAAAATATTTCATTTTTCTTATGAATTATTATTTAAACAGGTTAGAAACAGAGAAATATTGTTACTTTTCTTTTCTTCTTTGTTTCCATTTACAATAACAAGAATGCATCATTGGAGATTGCAAAACAAACAATTCCAAAATTCCTTGAATTGGATTTTATTGACTTTACAAATTCAAAAAATATTTTCTCTTAATCATTCTACTTTTTGTGCCATTTATTGTAGTATAAATTAGTAATTTTGGTAAAGTTTTATTTGGTGCAGTGTAGGTTTTTTTCATACATACGAGTATACATATATTATAAGAAGGGAAAATACATAGTACTACGTTGCATTTCAAAATGTTTAATTGTTTTATTTAAATAAGTGCAGTTGTAGTTACAAAGTTTATAATCGCACAGAGTTTAAGAAGAAATTAATTATTGTTGATTATATATATAGATAGATATAGTAAATACAATACAATGTATGTAGTTCCAATAGTTGGTAGTTAACACATCATAAGAGATAACAAATATACGTTACAGCACACAGACAGGATACATTTATAATTAATGGAAAATCTTATAGAGCTTAACGTTGTGTCTACGTATAGTGTATAAACAAAAAACATTTAAAATAAAAACTAAACGTTTATATATGCTTAACAGACCTTTTTTTTTTGTTCCCGTATTTAAGTAGAGTCAAAAGTTTACCCATCATGCCAGTTTTCGTCTAGATTTAGGTATATTACTAGAGGTCATTAGTTGTCTTAGTATAGGGAGACAAAGACAGGGTTATATTCTAATAGATAAAAGGGCCCACAATACCATAAAATTATGAAACTTGGATAACACGTAGAATCACGTCGAATGTCTAAATTTACGGATTGCGCGACTTGTAATTCAAGTAGAATAGAATACGGTAGAATTGTGGCATTCGCCATTTTAAAAAACAAAAAAAAAAAATAAATGAAAAATTAAAAGCTTACTGGCAGAGTGACCCATTGAGAGGGAAGCGTTTATAAGGTCTCTATGACACAGTAGCTGAGGCCAATTCAATGGATTTTCTTTAAGCAAAATAATTTAACAACATATGAAACAAACAACTGCAAATGTTATAATCGGATATATCCGATCAATTAATACCCTACACCTCTTAGTTAGCCATAACTAGTTTAGTTGTTTCAGTGGAAAGGGGTTCTAAAAAGGGTCAATAGGGTTAAAATTTGGCACAACTAATTATTAAATAAATTAACTAATCTTCATTACATATTAAGAATTGCGATTATTTCCATATAAAGATTTTCATTGTAATAAGACCTTCCATGGGGAGGGGTTCTAAAAATGGTCCGGCTCGGTCTATTTTCAATAGGTCTTTGTACTAAACTTTATTGAAATATCTCAAAGAATATTAGGACCTTAGATGGGAAGAGGTTCTAAAAATGGTTCAACTCGGTCCATTTTCAATAAAGTTTTTCTTTGAGATAATACATATCCTTTTATTCCTTCAAATATTTAAAAATATGTGACTTATAAATTACTCACAATTTTACAAATGCAGACGGACGGAGGGTTAAATCGATTAAAATTTTTATTCTAAATCGATAAGTATAATTGAAGGTCGGTGCGGCATTTGCCGTTTAGAAGCAAAAACTAATAGATCCTTTTCCCACAAGTGGTGTAGGGTGTAAACTCTAAAAAAGGTTAAAAATAAAAATGAAAAGTATAAAAATTATTAAACTGGTCCCTATTACACTATTTAGTATTATTATTAATTTATTATAAATATATTAGAATTATACATTTTGATAAATACTCTTCACTTACTAAACTTGTCATTCTTTATGACATTACTAGAAGGCTCAACAAGGTGTATTTTTTCTTAATCAGTATTACAATCTATGTTTAATTTAACGATATTCCTGGGTTCGAATGTTCGCCTGCTACTAAAACGCTTAGGGTCCCAATAATTTTAGACATGGAACAATCATTTTGAGTTCGTAAGGTAAAATCGACTAAATCAGATAACAGTCACGCCCCCAGTTGGCAAAATTCTCATTAAGTTAAAAGCTACAAAGTTGAAATTTTAGATGCAAAAGAATATATTTTTAAAACACCCAACCAAGTGCTAAGGATGGGCACACTTGGATTACAGACACGTCCACAATTCGCAAAAAACCTTTGCAGTAAAATATAACAAGAGCGTTAAAAGAGGTCACAATTGTGTACATGCCACGCCCACCATTATAAATGCGGAGAGTATTTAAATTTGGTGTTAGCCAAATATATTTTTTTACTTGTTAAGTTTTTTTTAAGTAAAATTAATTTTTTTTATTTAAAAATAGTAAAATTTTAAGAAAAGATTTTTTTATTATAAAAAAATTAAAAAAAAAAAAAAATCAAGAGTATAAGGAATTTTTTTTTTATGAAAATGATTTTTAAATATTTTTTTCTCTTAATAATTTAATTTAACAATTGATTTGTTATTTTTCATATTAGTTGCGAATAATTATTATTCAGTGGAATATTTTGTCTGATTTTTCTTCTTTTTTGTTGTTGTTGTTTTTTAATATTGTACAAAAAAAAAGTTATAACAGACAATATAAAAAATTTGAATATTTTGTTTTATTGTGAACGATTATTTAATAAATGTTTATATAATTTTTTATGTCACTGTTGTTAAATATTTATTTTTCATTTTTCATTTTTTACGTTTCGCTGGTTTTTTAACAAAATATTCAATATATTAATATTTAACGTTTTAGTTGTTTTTATTCTTTATTTATTGAGATTTATTTTAACATTTTAATCCTTGTTTAGTTGTTTGGTTTAATTGTTGGAAATTTTCAATAAATTTTTTTCCGTTTGCTTGTTTTGTATGGTATTGTAGCTAAACTAAACTATTCAGGCTTTGTTGTTGCTATTATAGTTGTCCCCATCCATTCCATTCCATTATTACTGTAAATTACAATCCTCGGCGGCATTGTTAATTTGTTGTTTGGTTTTCCTTGATGCTCGCCGTATCAGTGATCTGTACAAATTTAAATAAATAAATACAAGTTGTGGCAATAAAGAGATTATTTCGTTTATACGTTAATTGAGTTAAGCTTCACATAATATTATCGTGGGCATGGTACTTATTATGCCTATAACTGTATATGTTTATGGTAGCAGTAAATTGTATAAATTGTCGTTGATTTTACCTTGACCGTGGTTTTAGTTTCGTTTCGCTCGCACTACTGGTGGCTGAATCAACTTCTGTTAGATTTATTCTTCTATCACTGACCAGCGATGAGGCCATATTACGTATTTTACCTGTAAATGATGGCATCTTTGATTATTCTTATTAAATTTTTATTTGAAGAAGAATTCAGAATCAAAATTTTCCACATAATACCAGAAAACAGAGGTACGGTTATATATAGCTTATATGAAATAAAAGTTACAAGACTCGGCATGTAATACATACGCGTCGCATTATTTGCACGGAAGCAGTTTTGCCAACATGCAACAAGACATGGTGTTCATATTATTTTATCGATCTCCGGTTTTGCAATTGCTAGAAGGAGACTATATCTACCTCGCAAAGTATGTTTGTTTGCATATCCGAGAGTCCCTGCTCAGCAAAATAAAAATATATTGATCTGAAAATACGTTCAGCCGTTAGGTTGCTTTTTATTAAGGGACAATATTCCTCGACAGATACACCCTCAAAAATAGAGCTATTAATTTTGAAATTCGGTATTTATTCCATGAATCTACAAAAAGTGGACATGATCTTATAACAAAAGTTCACAGATTACAAAGAAACTTTATATGGTGCACAGTTCCAGCGTTAAGATTAAATGTCAGAAATCCTTTAATAGTTGTTAAAATTGCATATATGCCACACCCCCGGTCCGCGTATACATTTTTGCTTTTTTCCATTCTTGAAATAATTTTTTGTCCATCTGTCCGTCACTCACAAAATGTATTGTATTATATGAGATAAATTGCATTAAAATTTTTTTAACAAAATTATCCATTAATAATGAACCCAGTTTCATAAAACATACCTTTTATACCCTACACCACTTCACAATCACTTTCTGAATCGATTTATCCATATTTGTCTGTACGTCTGCCTCTTACCTAAAAGTTCTTGTATAAAGTTTTGGCCACAATTTTTAAAATATTTCAACAAAATTAGACTTAAAAGCGTGGTTGGTAAAAACCGTTTTAAATTTGTTAATTTTTAACACCCATACCTAGAAAGCGCCATTTTAGAAAAAGGGAAGAAAATTCGCAATTATTAATATTTTTTTTGCCAAAAAATAGTTCATTAGTTTAGTAATTGATTAAAACAAATTTGAACTAAATCCCTCCATTTTTAGAACTCTGCTTCGCACAACAATATTTCACGAAGTGACTTTTTTATGACAATGCTTCTCGTTTACCGATGCAATTAAATTAATTATAACATAAATAATGTAGGGTGTTAAGTTTTTAAATTGAACTGACTAATACTTTTACTTGTTTTCTTTTTAAGTATTTATGTACTCTGTGTCTATGACTGGGTGATGATTTTTTATGGTTTTTTTAGTCATGTCATCTCTCTCCTCACACATAAGTCAACATTGTTAAACAATGATTGGGATTACAACTACAATACTGCTATAGTATATTGCTTTTTGTTGAAATAGTCAATAGTAAATTATGGTAGATTTACAAAACCGCAAATAAATTGTGAAGGGGTGAACAAAAGTAGAAGGAGAAGTGTATCATGTACATAAGTGGGTAATTAAAGTATTATCTGGATTTGTAAGGATTAAATTAAAATTGTGGTGAAATTTATCAAGATGAAAACAAGTGATAATGTTAGTCAAGTCCGACTATTAAATATTGAAAGTGATTCCAAAAATGGTCCGATCGGGTTCAAATGTAAAATAACCAATTATTTAGCTAATTAACCAAATTTTGTAAAAAATTATTAGAAATTGCGATTTATATTATCATATAAAGACTTTCATAGGACCATGGGTAGGGGTTCTAGAAATGGTCTGATTTGGTCTGATTTGGTCTGATTTGGTCCAATAGAGTGTCAATATATGTCCTTGTGGAAAATTTTAATGAAGTATTTCAAAAAATATGACCTTTAGCTTGCGCACAAATGTACGTGGACATATAGACGGACGTGGATATATCGATTCTTATTTTGATTCTGAGACATTTACTATTTAGGAGTCACAAACATCCGCACAGACTTATTATACCCTTGTAAAATATGTGTATGGGTTGTAGGTTGTGGGTATGACCCAAATGCATATGTAGTTAAAAGCCGAATGGGGGTCAAGTACTATAACATATGAAATTATGTGCCAAATAAACCTCTTCCACAAGCATTACAGATTTGATCGTTTACTTAAATAGATATTTACGGACACACAGCAGAAGTAGCTTTTCTCTATACCATTAATTTGCATTGTTTGGTTGTAAAGAAAAGAAGGATTGCATTGAAGTAGTACAAGAGGATATATAAACTTGAAACTATTAGAAACCGGTAATTAACGCTTCAGCCTTCAAGGGGATGTTGATGCTGATACTGTTACTGTACAATATTTGACTCCTTCACCGACTGCAGTGCGTACACTTTCTATTGGTTTATTACTTTGCCATTTCGTACACGTAGTAAGGATACAACTTGGCAGGCTATCATTACTCTCACTTATACTCGTGCTTTTATAAGTTAGTGTACAAGTTTATTACAAGTGTTTACTTCTACATTGCTCACTATTCCATACGCAAATATACATTCTGTTATCTGTATTCTTCTACATTTACATAACACTACATAGTTAGTTCCAGTTACCATTCTTCTCACTTTGTTTTTTTCTTATAATCAGGTGTCACAACACTTGATATTGTTATCAAATATTGTCTATCTTTGAACGGAAAGGACTTAAGGATTATTCAAATGATTATAAACATGAAGTATTTTTATTGTATCTGCATAAAAATTTATAAGCTCCACCTTAGCGATGAGAGAAACATTGTCGTTTCGTTTGGAAAACCCAGAATCACAATTAATCCATCTATGCATTTTAAAAAATTTACAGGGTGGAACTATCGGCAAGCCCATAATTTACGAAAAATCTTATTTGGCTCAGAATCCGTCGTGGTATTATATTTAGGAGTAATCAGGTTTTTGCCATGTGCACTGTTTGCATATACGTGGGCAAAATCGGTCAAGAGCAACGCCTACAAAAGATAAAAATTTGTTTATCTCATAAATTAAAATCATCAAATCATAGCAGGTAATCATATACCTGCCACGCCCACTATTGAAAAAATTTGTATTTGGCCTAAGCCAAATTTAGTTTTTTTACTTGTTTTTAAAATAAATAGATTTACTTGAATGCTTCACATCTCTTACTCCCCTCATCTAAATAACGGCACCCATACTTATCATGATATTATAAAGTCCACTAACTTAACAGATGTTATTGGTTTCCTTTCATCAGTAATTGTTCTTTTTTATTCTCTAGTGTTTGTATCAATGGCATGCATTTTATGGTCTTTAGTAAGCGAGACTCAGTTCATACCAAATGCATGTAAGTGTAGCCGGAAAGGCTAAATACATGTCACTACGTAAAGGAAAAACTAAAATGCCAAAAGGGGAAATTTTTCAACTTCTTTATTAAAATATTTCCAAGATTCTTGTAGAAACTTTACAAATGTATTGAAATCCTAAAACTGCGTGCATTTTATGAAGCTTTAAGACCTTAACTATGCTTAAGATATCTAGGAGGGCGGGTATGAAATGTTTAATTATTTTAATTTTTTTGTCTAGACTTGAAGTTAGACTTTGGATTCATGCCAACATAAATCATTTGCTTTTAACTGAAAGAGAAATGAAATATAATTTAACGGACTTTAAAAATCTTTAAAAGTTTTGCTCGTTTCATTACACAACCGTCCTCGTAACTGCTTTGTTTAAATTTCTATAGAGTACTTTGTCAAAATACTTAAATTTTCAAAGTATTTAAGAATAAACATTAGCTCGTTAGCTTATGAACTTTTATTTAAATATTTTCTAAATTAATGCGTTTGTTAGGTATGTAAAAAGTGCAAAAAATCAACTAAATATTGTACATTATTAGGCACTCTTTAGAATGTAAAAAAAAAACAAGATAGAGAAGTTCGGTTAAGACCGAAGCTTAAATACCCTCCACCTTTAATAGTCCTCTAAAAAATAAGATCCTATTGCCATATTTATGTATATGACAATTTCATGTACTTACGCTAATAGTGTTTTTTTTTAATTATAGGCGTTTGCGTTATTCAATCACACCCATTTTTGGTACAGTGTTGGATAACGGTACCCCTTATATATACACCAAATTTCAACTTGATATGCATATGTGCGATATATAATTTTTTAAAGATAAAATTTTTTCGAGGTATGTTGAGATTTTCGTTTATTGTGGGCGTGTCTTCAAACTGATTTTTCCCAATTTCAATACGGAATAACGAAATTGAACTAAGAATACGCATGCAAAGTTTCAATTTGATATCTCAAAAATTACGACCGTGAGAGTGCCAACAACAGACGGACACACGGACACACGGACGGACATGTCTCAAACGATTTCTCTTTTCATGCTGATTAAGAATATATATGGTTTGTGGGGTCTCCGACGCTTCCTTCGATGTGTTGTAAACGGATGATCAAAATGAATATACCCTCTTCCCTAAGGTGGAGGGTATAAAAAGAAGAAAATTATGCAAATGTGCCTTAAATGCCTCCATTGCCTTCATATTTTTTCAAATTGTCGCTTCTTTGAAATTCTCCAACCTTCATCTCTAAAGAAACCACAATTATGAAAATTCCCAACAAGTGAAATCTTTAAAATGTTATTAGAATAAATTTGTGCTTTTCTTTGGAACGCCTTTCTTCTATTTGCTGCGTACCTTTACAAACTTTTCAACTTAATGACACACTCTAGAAAAAAGTTCATGGCATTACGGCACCTTCATGTTCAGTTGGTATGTAGTTGATGTTGTGGGTATGTTCTTATTATCAAATCTTTCGTAACGCATTAATTAACTTTGAAGAGACTCTAAATGAAATTCGCGCTTCTCTAGCCGCCTATGAATGTAGAATGTTATAAACATTCTACGGATTGAAAAAATTAGTGTCCACTTTGTATTACTGATATTCCAGTTCGCAGCCTAATAGAGCAAATGGCTAAATCGGTTAATAGAAACCCATATTTTTACCCACTAGGAAAATGTTCAACATTGATTATATTGATAAATTAACGTTATGATAAGGTCCACAACTGTCTTTGGCACCATAGTCCAAATAAATTCAGAAATGAACAAGGAAGAAAGGGTTATATAAGGCAGACGCCAAATGTTTGACATTCATCATTAATGCCCTGTTCCAAATTTCGGCGTAAAATCTACTATCTTCCATTTTCTTTAATAAGTTTCCGACAAATTTCAGATGGAGAAAAATTCACCCAAAAATACGACCAGACAGAAGGGCTAAATGGACTTAGCCATTACTAGTGATTAAAAATATATATACATTTTGGGGTGTGGCATGCCTCCTTCTAGGTGTTATAAAAGTTTCCCCAAAACCAAACCTCATATCATTAGGTATAATGAATGAAAAGAAAAATGCTGAGTATTCAAGAATCCGTTTCAACTGAACTTTTTTTCTTTCTTTACATTCTCATTTATTATTTTAACAAGTACGTAAGCTTTAAGAGCCGTTGACGGACTGACTGACTGACTGATTTTGTAGTATATGTATATAATTATTGACACTTACTTTTACTGGAGGACGCACTAACGTATGCCGATGAACGTCGTTTGAGACCACTTGTGCCATCATTAGAGCCGCTTACAGGCAAAAAACGAGACAATGACAACATTGTCTTGAATAATTCCGTTATATTATGATCTTCTTTTGCCGAACACTCGACAACTTTGGCTCTGTAATAAAATAAACAAAAGCAACAAAATTAAAAAAATTACAAAAAATTATAAAATAAAATGTGTGAAAACGTATACTCGTATATCACGTTATTGTCTTCTTTTTGGGTTTTTGGTTAAAAATATATGAAAGCGTTTCAGTGTGTAATAAAATAAGGTGACCTTCAAATTATTTATAATTTTATTTTATAAATCCGATAAATATGTTTTCATTCCGTTACCACATTTATACAATAAATATGAATCAAACTAAATCATAACTTACTGGCAAGAAGAACCAAAACCAAAAGCTGTGGAAAGTAAACATAACATAATTTCATAACATGGAGGTAATTAGTTTGTTGTTCCGTTTGCAAAGCGCGATGGAGGCATCACAGACCGTATAAATATATATATTCTTGATCAGCATAAAAAACTGAGTCGATTTAGAAATGTAGGTCCGTATGTCCGTTCGTTGTTGGTACTTTCACGGGCGTAAATTTTGAGATATTAAGCTAAACCTTAAGTTTTTGAATGTAAATTGTTATTTAAAATGGGCAAAATCGGTCAAGAGCCACGCCCACAAACAACAAAAACAAAACAAAAATCTATATATCTGCCACAAAAATTGACCTAGAAACTTGAAATTTGGAATGCTTATAAGTTATCCCATCCATTGATGTGCCAAAAATGGGCATGATCGAATAACAAATACGCCCACAATTTACAGGAAACCATAATCAACGTAATATTCGACTTTTTAGTTTATATGTGATTGTAATACATACTCTATTGGAAGACGTAATCGTGCACCTGTCATGTTCATTGCTTATAGTAGATTTATGGCTTTTTAATGATCTGTAATTGATGGGCGTGACACTGCCCATTTGCTTAGGAAGTCACTTTTTAAAATTAAATGTTGTTTATTAACTAAATATAACACACTTCATTTTAAAGCTGAATAAATATACAAGATTTCACGAAAAGTTTGAACAAAATCCGTTCAGTCGTTTCCGAGTTATAGGAGTTTAGAAATTTGCTTAATCTAGATTGGGTTACTGAGCAAGTCTCAGCAGCCGGTATATGCACACATTTTGACATTTGCATGTTTTTCAAAATGAAGACCCCAAGAATGAAGTAAAACTTGCTTGGCTTATAACTAGAAATGACAATGACAACACTGTGCCCTCGGTCTAATAATTTTTATATTGTAGTTCATACAACAATGAATACATGTGGTGGCTACTCATTTCTCTTCTGATAGATATGATGCATGATGATAGAAAAACATCATCAATCACGATCGGAAACTTAAAATTCTTCCTATACACGCTAAGAGGAAATGTTCAATAACTATGAAAACTATACAAATATGTAGAAAAAATGCAAACACTGTGTGGATGTGTGTGTGTGTGTGTAGGAAAGGAAAATAAGTGAGTGGTGACATGGAAACAAAACTATTGTGAAATTCAAGGAGCCACTCCCGCATCCGTCCCATACAACTGCTCGTCATTACTCTGCAATACATTTGCACAAACACTTGTGATGCATCAACACAATCATTGAATTGCAATCCTTTGACTATATAGAGCATAAAACATTATGTGAAATAAACAAAAATAAAAATTATGTTTGAAATAAGTATCAGTGGCTAAATGAATGAAGCACGGACCATTATTGGAACAAATTGAAAATAAATTATTCATTGGAAAGTTGGGTTATGTTAATATCATAAAATACAATACAAAAGGTTAAGAGTGAACTAAGTTTGCCATTCCATAGACAACCAACAGAAAAAGAACACTTAATTCTAAATCATTTTAACGATGTCCGTGTCCGCGGTAAAACATTGAAATATTGACTCGAAATCGATCGGTATAATTAAAGGTGAATGCGGCTTTTGCCGTTAGAGTAGAGTTCCAAACATCTACACAAATTTAATATATCCTTTGACAGAGGCAGTGGTGTAGTGTATATGATTTAAAGTGGCACAAAAGTTCAAATGCGTTGTGTTACAATAACACCAACAACAACAATAACAACAATCACATTGAACTAACCCGACCCGTTGACCCGGTCTATCACTTATCGCACACACACACTTTCATATTTATATAAAAATATTCTTTCAGCCAGACAATCAGGTCAGACTGATTTCTGCTTTACAAATAACAATTAACGAATGTTTGCCAATATTTTTTTCTTTATTTTTATTTATTTTTTTAGTTACTTATAGAATTGGCAAGGAGTGGAAAATACCATAAAATTAAAAATCTTCCACTTATGACATTGAAATTAATATTAAAGTACACACACACAATGATTCT
This sequence comes from Ornithomya fringillina, assembly GCA_963978525.1. NCBI lineage: Eukaryota > Metazoa > Arthropoda > Insecta > Diptera > Hippoboscidae > Ornithomya > Ornithomya fringillina. The sequence continues at coordinate 11,100,259 of OZ021694.1, forward strand.
TCTTTTAATGCGTCGATAGTATGAAAAAGGAATGTCAACATTATTTAAAAGCAAGTAAACATGTTATAATGGGTAAAGCCCCACCATTTAATACTCCACTCCACTTAGCTCCTTAAATTATGCTTTAATTAGCTCGTTTGTATCTGTATACACTGCGACATAAGTTACTTCGTGAAATATAATTATATGGAAAGGGGTTCTAAAAATGGTACGATCCGGTCCAAATTTGACCCAGCCACACATGAAGCTAATTAACTATTTTTTTTTTCAAATTTTGTAAAAAAATATTTAGAATTGTAATTTTTTGCCATATAAAGACTTCCATTATAATTGGATCTTGTAGGGGAAGGGGTTCTAAAAATGATCCGATTCGATCTACTTTTAATTGGTTTTCTTTCTCAGCCAAGACATGCCCTTGTACCAAATTTCGTCAAAATATTTCAAAAAATAGTAGGACTGGTATATGGTAATATGGTTAACCACGCCCATTTTTGGCACATCCATGGATATATAGTTATAACTACGTATAGAAAATTTCAATTTTTACAAATTACTAGATGGATTTTTGGATTGGGGGCGTGGCTCTCATCGATTATGCTCAATCTAAATAGTGATCAGCATTTAGTAAAAATCAATGCTGATAAAAAATTTTGATTCAATATAAAATAATAAATTTGCAAACGCGAGAGGGCCAACAAGAGAAGGAAACACGGACGGACGGAGTATTTTTAGGTTTTTATACCTTGAGAGTACCTTTCGGATGTTGCAAACAAATTACCAAACTAATCACTAATCATATTAGTAATACCCGCATATTAAAAAATATTAGTAATACCCGCATAATTAAAAATTATGATATATCAGAGCGTCTGTCCAGCTGTTTGTTGTAGGCTATTAACACGAGATTATATTTTATTATTACGGTTAATTAATTATTAAAATATTTAAAATCTGCAATTAAATGAAAGCATGTCAATAATAAATTTTTTTTTATTTTATATACATAAATTCTTTTTATCCTCAACTTGTGACATCAATTTATCAGCAATTTTCTGACATTTTTGTTAAAAATTTTCGTAAAGTATTTAAGGTATCGTTCGCTTATATTTTATGAATTTCATTATACCGTGCATTACTTGTAGCAAAAAGGGGTACATTAAGTTTGTGCTCGTGTCCGTCTTTCTGTCCATGTAAATTTGTGCCTAAGCTAAAGATTGCATTTTTATACCACTGCAAAGGGTATTATAGGTTTATGTGAATATTTGTAGATTCTAAACAACAAATGGTACATCTATCTTCAATTATACTGATCGATTCAGAATCCAAATCTGAATCGATTTAATCATGTCCGTTTGTCCATGTAAATTTGTGTGCAAGCTAGAGATTACATTTTTTGAGATATTTTGATGTAATTTTGTACAAAGACATGCTTTAGCCCAAAGGAGAACCCTATTAAAAATGGACCAGATCGTACCATTTTTAGAACCCCTTCCCATATAAGGTCCTTTTATAATGAAAATCTTTATATGACAAAAAAGTCGTAATTCTCAATATTTTTTGACAAAATTTTGAGAAAAATAGTTAAATAGCTTCATATTTGGCTGTACTCAATTGGGACCCGATAGGATTACTTTTAGAACCTCTTCCCATATAATAATATTTCACGAAGTGACTTAAACGGCAATGCTGCACGTTTACTGCTACACCTGGTGTATAATCGAACTTGACCCACTATAACAATTTCACTTGTTTTATATACATTTTCAACATTTTCTCTTTTCATCAATGTAGTGATTGTCATCAGTTTCCATGGCTTTTTTTTCTGAGGCTTGTTCCCAGAATTAACTTTTCACTCCATTGAAGTTTCTCCATAACTGTGGTGCCTTAACGTCTACTGACATGTTGACCTGTTTTTTTTTACTATTTTTGGCAAATTGAATTGCATTCAAACGAAAATTATTACATCTTCAGATACGCTATTGATTGGAGGTTATAAAGCATGAATACATCACGAACGTTACTGGGTGGAATTGTATGAAACAAGCACTTAGCCAGAGGGAGATAATAATTGTAAAAATAATACATAATTATATGTTTATTATGAAAGAAGGAACAATAATGGGTGCAGGAGGCAGGAGGCTCAGAAGGAGAACTCTTTATTCCATGAAGTAATTAGTAGGACTAAGTGCGAATATAACACCATAATATTTATTATTCTTACAAATATAAGGTGCACTCGGCAATAGTGCATGAAAGATTTTGCGTTTTGAAAAAAGTTTTTAATAATCCATTTTTTTTAACTACAAGTTTCTTTTCAATAAAAACAACTCAACAAAGAAAAAAATAAACAACACTTTTCATATGTTAATGATAAGTGGAAACTTTTTAATCAAACCAAAAAAAAAAAATTGTGCTGTAAACAGAAATACCTCACAATTGAGTTATGAGTTATAACAGATATATGATAACCATGAAATACGTTTGCGGTTATTCTGTCAGTTCTATTTGTTTAAAAAACTTAAAAAAGAAAAAATTACAATTGCAACACAAATATGGCAAAGTAGAACAAATTAATTAAAACTTACCACCGAGTGAGTAAATTAATGAAAATGAAATTAGAACAAGTTTGAAGTTGCCACACCCACTTTGATTTAGGCCGATCTGATCAAAATTTTAAAATTTAATCATGTCCATCAGTCTATATTGGTCTCAGTCTACAGGTCTCAATATTTGATAAAATTTTAAAGAGTGATGACTTTAGAGCCAATGATGATTTATGATGATGATTATTAGTGAAAAGGGGTTTGATAATAATCTTTACTTGACACAAAAACTAATTCTTTATAGCCACAATCGTTTGTATCATATATGGGGGAATATGTCATTTTGTCAAAACGTTTACACTCCAAAAAGGAGGCGTCGGAGATCCCACAAAGTATAGATATTCTGAATCAGCATTGAATTCTGAGTCTGAACTATGTTTGTCTCTCCGGTGTGTGAATTCTGTAAGAATCACGTCAAGTATAATATAAAATTTGTTAAAGAATTGTGGACCCGATCGTGCAATTTTTAGAATCTTTTTTCATATAATATTTCTTCTGAGACAACAAAACTAATTATAGTATAAAAAGAGACAGAAAACTAAATTTGGCTTAGGCCATATCTAAAATACGCCCCACATATACAATAGTGGGCGAGCCAGGTATATGATTACGCCGTCTAACACTGTATGTATTTAATATCAACTTAATTTTTTTTTTAAATTGTGGACGTTTTTATTATCCGACCATGCCCGTTTTTGGCACATCGATGAATATAATAACTATAGATAATTATACTAACTTTCATTTCAATTTCAATTGAATTGAAATTTTGGAGCCATTTTTTTACGTTTTGTACTGATTTCCACGCCCCCAATCGCCGAAAATCTCTCTATAAATCGCATTACGTTCACTCGTAGTGTATTATGTGTCAACTTACAAGCAGGATTTTACGCAAAGTATAATTTTTTTATAATTTGTGGGTGTGTCTGTTATTCAACCATGCCCTAATTGTAAATGTATGTACATATGTCAAATATCAATTTTTGTGGTTGATAGATAAATTTTCTTGAATTGTGGGAGTGGTATTTGATGGACTTTAACTCCTTTAACTACTTTATTTGAATAAAAGTAACCAAAATAACTGCAAACTCTAGAAAAATAAACTAAATTCTCTGCATGTCTTTTTCTTAACTTCTTGATATAAAAATGATCTTTGCTTGCACTGGAAATAACAACCCGCAACGGAATGTTCAAGACGCCTGAGGTACGCCAAATGTTGTTTTAACACAAGAAAACAATGACGTCTTCCAGACGTCATCCAGACGTCATTGTATGTCAAGGGGTTAAGCAAGCACTTGGAAATGCGCACTGAAACTAGAAATGTTTGTATGAAATTCAAAATCAAAATTTTTTCATAATTTTTTATAATTTTGTAAAAAAAATAATTTTAATTTACGATCGTAAGCGAAACTTTTCTAGATCGTTTAAGATTACACTCTATAGTAGAATCCCCGTGGCCTACAAAAGGAATGATAAACTTCACAGAAAAAAAAAACAGTTCGGCTGAAATCTTTATTCCGATTCGATTACTACAAGTTGGATCTATCGTGAGTTGTTGTTGTTTAAACGAATATGTGCATAGCATTGTATAATAAATGAGGCACAGTATAAAACCACACACACTCTCTGCAATCACATTAAATTTAATATGTTGCTATAACTTGTTGCTAACACCATTTATGAATGCTATCATTCCTCCCTTTACTTTACCTTAAGATTGCTCCCAAATGAACAATTTAATAGCACTACACAGTTGAACACTTACAAATCTCTGAAGGGATATGTGAGTGTGAGTGTTCGTGTGTGTGTGTGCACACCAATTAAAAGAGTAAACAATAAAACTTTTCAGCAAATTATAGCAATAATTTCTTCAGTGTTTTATTGTTACCGTCTGTGTGCAGTGTTGTGTTATGTTTCGTTACAGAGGTTAACTTTCATGCTGTTTACTTGTGTATACAATACGCCAACAACAAATACTTTTCAATATTCCATGTTTTCTCACATATAATATACATTTAACAATTTTAGACGTACACACACACATGTTATTTATACGCTTGAGGATTTATTTATGTATACATACATACATCCACGCATACATATATAATTTGCTTTATAATAAAAGTTGCTGTTTAGGTCAAAGAAAGAATTACCAGTGGGAGCAAGATTTATTGCTTCGGTTTTTATTGTTGTTATTGTTGTTGTTGTTGTTATTTTATGTGGTATATAAAAAAGTTTAGGCGCCTGTTAAGTGTAATAAACGCAACACCAGATTGGCTGCGTAATGTCGGTTACAACAACTTTTAGTCGGAGTGGTTTTTTTTTATATCTTCGTAATGTTGTGCAATGCATCAAATTAAGTTCAGAAAATAGTAAAATAGTTGGAGAACAACAATAAGAAAAGTTTATTTATTTTTTTCATTATTACCGTTATAGCTTACTAGACAGTTCAATCAAGCAGGGGCGGGAAAGCCAAGGCGCATCATAGCAGCCGAAACGTATTGAACATTGAAAACTTTAATAAAATTTAGTCAGTGCCATTTTCAGTATAAATTGGAATAATTTTAATTCAAATTTGAGGCAATATAATGCAAAGGTTAGTGCACATACACGGGTTCGACTACAGTCGAATGGTAATGTTAAAAAGAAAACTTTTCTTCATTGTCGCTTAAAAAAAATTATTAAAATTTAGTATACGTAATAAGGCTATCTATAGATGTGTTAAAAAATGTGGGGGTAGAGACGCCCTGAATATAACCTGATATAGAATTCATCTTGATGCACAATATACGTAATTTTACTACTATTAGAACTTGAGCACATATTTTCCACGCCCATGATTTGTATATAGGTAGGGAGTCTATTTAAAATTGGGCCTAAGCCAAACCTTTCGGTTTGACTTCTTTTTTTCTGTTCATATTTTCCAATGAGGCGTCTCATTGGAAATACCTTTTCCATCTAAATTATAACTTTTCGCGCAGAAGTACGTATGTATATACATGCAGAAAGCTGTAATTTAAAAGGGGTCAAAGTAACATGGGAATGTTTTAAAAAAAAAAGTTTCTTTAAATTTCACTTCAACATGTCTGTCATCTCCATCATCTATCATTTCGTTAGTTGAGGAATCGTAGCTAATCACATTAACAACAACAACAAAAACAAAACTGTATGTTATCACTATCCGTAAAAATGTAAAAAAAATATAAAAAAAAACCAACAACATACCTTAAGCGAGGCAATTCACAAAACACCCAATCGTTCACTTCGTCCAGTTTGACCTCTTGGTGGTTTTTTGCCAAATCCGATTTGTTGCCAGCGATTACTATGGGTATATCCTTTTGAGTTCAAAAAAGAAAAAAAAAATAGCAGGAAAGATAAATAAATCAACAAAATAAAAACTAGAAACAACTACAACAAGCTGACACCGCCACGATTCATGAATAATTTCATTCGTAAGCATTTTTATACCCAGCACCACTTGTGGCAAAAAGTTTATTAAGTTTTTACAAATGTTTGTAATTTCTAAAGGGTCCACCTTTTATTATACCGAACGATTCAGAATCGAAATCGAAATCATTTTTACTATAACCGCCTGTCTATCCATGTGAATTATTGCTTGAGGTTTTGGCACAGTTTTTAAGATATTTCGATGAAATGTGCACTATTTCAGAATGGTTCAGATTGGGCCATTTTTAGGATTTCTTCCCTTGTGATGCCTTTGTATTAAATAAGTCTTTATAAGGCAAAAAATCACATTTTTAATATTTGGTAAAGAATCGTTAATTAGACTAATAATTGGCTGTGCCAATTTTCGACCCCCTCGGATCATTTTTAGAACCTAATGATATTTCGCGAAATGATTTAAAGGACAACATCTCACATTTGCTCATAGAAGTAAACCAAATATAGCATAATGTCTAGACGTAAAAGAAAGTAGCACATTAAATGGTCGGGCTTGATCGACATTTAACAGTTTCACATGTTAAAATAGACACAAATGAAAATGTAGTGGAGTCGATTACGCTCGACTAGATTAGAGTAACACTACACTATTTAGACGCGTTCATACCATAATACCAAAACAACTAAATTTGAATCACATGTCGTTACAAAAAATCAGTAAAACGCGAATCATTTTCACATAAAAGTTACTTCATTACAAGAACTCCTTCTAATGTGTGATAATGTTGATTCAGAATAAGCTTTATATGGGAAGACGTAAACTTACCAGCCGATATTTTATTTTAAAAATAGATCTTTCATGCAGACGGTTCTAAACTTAGATATTTCAGAGGAACATGCTTAAATTTGATCAGAAAATAGTATAAAATAAATTTTTAGCTTAAACGGTGAGTAAGGGTCTCTCTCTCTCTTTCCCACTCTACAATCCTTAAGAGTTATAAACATCCCCACACACTTAATATTATAAGTGATGTAGCCTATAAGCATGATAAAAAAAAAATAAAAAATAAAAAATACTAACACGAAAACGGAAAAATGAACTAAAACGCGAACGTTGATAAATTTCTGTTTTACAAGCCAGAACGAATGGCTATAAAAATGAATATGTGATGGAGAGCACTTTTTTATATACCAACGGTACATACATAACTACTTAAAATAGTACATTGGAAGAATGCTTTCAATGAATGGAACTATAGACGTACATTTATAATAAATAATTTCGATAATTTAATTTTTTTTTATACCCTCCACATAAGGTGGGGTATACTAAGTTTGTTATTGCGTTTGCAATACCTAAAAATAGGCCTCAAAGATCCTACAAAGCATATACATTCTTGATCCGCAACAAAAATTGCGTCGATCTAGACAAGTACGGCTGTATGTCCGTCCGTTGTTGATATTTTCACGGGCGCAATTTTTTAGATATTTTGCTAAAATTTTGTACAAATATTTATAGTTTCTGCACGCAGATCGCTATTTCGAATGGGAAAAAGCGTAAAAGAGCCACGCCCACAATCAAAAGAAATATATTTACCAGCAACAAAAAATGACCTAAATAGTTGAAAATTGGTACGTATGTTTAGAAATGTACTATTCATCTATGTGCCAAAAATGGGCATGGTCGGATAAGAGATAATTTATAATCTTTCTTCATGTGGAGTATATTTAAATAAATTCGGCCCAAGCGGGATTTAGTTTTTTTACTTGTTTTTTTTTTTTTTTTTTTGTTCAATATTTCATTTAATTTATTTTTTCTGCCTTAGGCTAGTACTAAGTAATTATTTTTCTATCGCAAATAATTCATGTACGGTGTGCAGCTTAAGGGGTTTAGATTAATTTTTTTTTTTTTTCTCTCTTTGTATACCTGAAAATCTGCACGTTGTTCTCGTATTTCCTCGAAGCATTGTTTAACACATTGAAAACTTTGGCCGGATGTTATTGCATACACTAGCATAAATGCGTGAGCTGTGGCAATGGATAAACGTCGCATAGCGGGAAATTGCATATCACCAGATGTATCCAAGATGTCAACCTAAAAGAAACAGAAAATTATATAATTCAATTTTTTTTATTTTCAATATTTTTTAAAAATCATTCTTTATATAGATAATAATATTATAAACATCACCGCAAAATTCGGGTATTTATCAGTTTGTGACAGCGAACCCAGAAGGAGGCTTCGAAGATCTGGAGTACCGGAATAGATACTTCGCCCACGGAATCCGGGGTACATTAAAGGGACAAGCAATCTTGGAGTAGTTGCTTAGAAACATAAATGTGGGCTACCATCCCACGGGAATATAGTGAGTCCCAAAGTTGGAAGATCATATGGTCAAAGGTCCCACCAAAGACGATAGCGTTTGGTACCGCGGGTAGCTGGAAGCCCAAGAATTACGGTTCTTGCCAGTCTATGGGATGGCCCCCTTGTGGGAGCATCGGGGAGGTTGTGGTAATGCTAGAAAGTAGGGAAAACCTTCACCAAATGGAAGGTAATATTCGCTTTTATAATATTTTAATTTTGTACCTTTTTCGGGGGGTACGCTCGGGACGCATAAAAAACCCCAAAAAACGTCGAATTAAGCCTCAACGGCAGGAGTAGACGCTAAAAAAATACAGTATGTCCGTTCATGTGTGTGTATTCTGGTCGCTAAAATCAATGCTTATAGAATATTTGATAGTCCCTGTAAGCTGTTTATTATAGCAATTACAGAAAAACGGTTAATTGTTACGCCCACGCTGCTATAAAAACTACAAGAAGCTGCAATTTTTCAAAAGTCATGTAAGTCAATGTAAGAGTCACTACGCCAAAAAGTTTTATATGAAAAGTTGTTCTAAAAATGATCCGAATGGGTCCAAATTTGGTACATTTAATTATTAAGTCTATAAACTATTCTTCACGCAATGTTTTTAAACAATGAGAAGTTTTATCATGTAAGCACTAATTTTAAAATATTACATTATATAAGAAGAGGGCTTAAGAATTGATAGATTCGGACGTGTCAGTGAATGTTATACATATCTGTGTAAAATGTCATCAATAAATAAATTAAGAACTGCGAAGGGCAGCTTGATTACCAGAAAATATGGAAATACCGACAGACGGACACAATTATGCAGATTCCCATTTTGAAACGAAATTACTATTGTTCAAAAGTTACAATCATTCCTACAAATACAATATAGCTTTGTATCACTTTGCTACGCTGGTTAAGGTATGAATATCAGACGTACAGACGGACACGTAAGAGTACCTTTCGAAAGTGGTTTTTATCGAACATGGCTCCAATTATAATTCTCTACACAGTTTTAGGTTATCTTTACATGTACAATCATGATGTTGGTTTAAAAATAAATTTTATTTAACCAAAATACTTCATAGTAGTATATTGTTAAGAATATAAAATTAAAAAACACTCATACGCCATGATGGCCATTTTAAAAAACTTAATCAATATGTTGAAAAAAATGAAATAAAAATAAATTGTTTTAAAAACATGACACACACACAATGAACAAAACAAAATATAAATAAACAAAAAAATTAAAACATTTTTACATTTGATTTAACTTTAGTGTTTAAAAATTAATAGCTGATGAAATGTCACCCAAGATAAAAATTTTTAAAATTCAGCTAAAATAGTTTTGAAACATTTTACGGAATTTTTATACCCTCCACATAAGGTGGGGAGGCGTCAGAGACCCTACAAAATGTATATATATTCTTGATTAGTATCAAAAACACATGTCCGTGTATCTGTCTGTTATTGACATTCGACAATTCTCATTGGTGTTAGAAATATTGAGCTGAATACAGACACTTCTAGTTTTTGTACGCAGATTACTATTTAAAATGGGCAAATTCAGTCAAGAGCTACGCCCACAATCAACACAAATTGATTTATTGAATTGGGTTGAAATTTAGTATGCGTTTCTATAATTATTCAATCCACCATTGTGCTAAAAATGGGCGTGATCGCATAACATAAACACCCGCATTGAATGAAATGAACTTGAAATGGTGTGCATATCTATAGTTATCCTATCCATCGATGTGCCACAAATTTGCGTAGCTGAATAATAAAGCTGATACTTTATACGTAATACGTACACTATTAGAAGTTTAATCATACACGTGCCACGTCCATGGTTGTAGATATGGACAGTATTTAAGATTTAGCCTAAGCCCAATTTAGTTTCCTTATTTGTATTTATTTCACTATTCTATTATTTAAAAATGAAATATTTTATTATTACAGTTCAAATCGAATTTAAAATATTTTAAAATTTACACTATTTGTGAAAACCGTTGGTTTTATGAAGAAAGAATAATATCTTATACGTACATATAAATATATGTAGTTTTGAATTGTATAAAAAAACGAAAAAAACTACTTTTAGCTGAAACTACACAGACGGACAGACAGACAATTCATATGCAACATGTACATATATACTTTGTGGGATCTCCAACGCCTCCTTTTGGCTGTTCCAAACAATTTGGACAAAGTGATGTACACCTGTAAGGTTAGGGTACTGGTGAGTATAAAAGCACACATATTTTTATAACATTTTTCAACATAATATTTATGTACATACACATGTGATATGTGTATAATGCGATAATATTATTATTGTAATTGGAATTATCTTCATCATTGTTATTTATTTTTATTGCTTTTTTCTCTATTGTTCTTCTTCTATTGTTTGATTTAATAATTTAAGTTTGCTTAAAATAGAATGTGTTTTAATATAAAGATTAAACCAAGAGTGTTTATTAAATGTTGAAAGTTGAAAATTTTATTGAAAACACTGATTCAAATATTTTAAAAAATTACAATAATTTAAAGATACATTTCATTGTCGAATTTTCAAATTTATTCTTGTTTAAATGAAGTAAAAACATTTGTACGTACGTCCGTTTTAAATTTAGCAACAATTGCTAAATTTTTCTTACTTAAGGTGAGAATATTATAAAATTCTATCACAGCAAGCTTTATATGTAATACCTACGCGTACATAGTATTCAACATCTAATGCTTTAATTATTTATTGTACATATTTTGTGTAATCGTTCCATAAAATTCGGGCGCTGCAATATTGGAGTGAATGGTGTCTCTAATATAAGCATCTTGAGTACATTTGTTTAAATTTTATTTCAATTTATTGTTTTAACAAAATGTACTTTTTCCAATACACATAATAAAGAAATTATAGGACTATCATTCACTTGTAGTTATTTTTGATTAAGTTTAGAAATGAAGAAAAGCGGACGTACGGACACTTCTCATAGAAATATTTCAAACGTAAAAGGAAACCAAAAATCACCCGAAAAAATGCCATTAATATATTTACAAATAAATTCCACTAGTGGTACGCGTTAATTTTCTCAAAAATTTCAGCATTTCTCTCTCCAAGGGTACCAATGGAGAGTTACCAAGCTTGCCATATATTTCGCAAATCAATCTCATTTCTATCTTTTGTGTATATACTCGCTCTTGAAAAATTTTCAATAAAGCAAAAACAAGCAAAAAAACTTTGACTGAGGTTAAATCCTGAATACCCACCAAAGCTTCCCGAGTAGTACATATGTCAATATATCTTATGTACTTTATAAATAATACGGAACATTTACTTAAAAAATTGTTTCCTTTTTAAGTTGACCATATCGAAATAGAAATTGAACAAATTCAGTAAAGATTTTTTTCAATTTCTATACCAACCTTTGTTTGATAACCTCTGCCAAGTTTGGGATCGATAACTCATTATTTTCAGCCAGGATAACGCATACACATGAACAGATGGACAGACAGGCATGACTAGATCAGCTTAGTATTCTAAGCTTCTTCAGGATATATATTCTTTGTGGGATCTTTGAAGCCTCCTTTTAAGCGCTACCAACGTTTTGACAAAGTGATGTATGTGATGGCACTACTTGTGACAAAGAGTACATAAAGTTTGTGCGAATTTTTGAAATTCCTAAACAATAAATGCCACACCCAACTTTAATTATACGGATCGATTTAATAATAAAATCTGAAGCCATGTCCGTCTGTCTGTCCATATAAAGTTGTGCGCAAGCCAAATTTTGTGACAAAATTTGATGTTAATTGCCTTAATAAGTGGCTGTTGTAAATATGAACCCGATCGAAACTTTTTTACAACCCCTTCCCTTATAATGATATATCACGAAATGACTTATAAGGCAATGCCACGCATTTACCGATTCAAATGCACTTATCATGTATTAAAAAAATAAGTGTAGGGTATTAAATGCTAGAGCTGTACCTTCTATAACATGTTTTCATTGAAAAAAATGGCCTCATTACACGAAATGTCTAATGTGGAAACTCATTTGTTTATAGCTTTACATATAGACGTATGATTAACGGTGTAACTACAAAAGAGTTGCTTAATACATAGACAAGGCTCCTAGCACTGGCAAAGTCTTTGTCTTGTTGTGCCATAAATTTGAATTTTTCTTACATTGTTAGAGAACAAAACGAAAAACTAGATAAGACTTTAGTTAAATTTTAAGTACTCTTCAAATCTATAAGTAAGGCAGGGAGGAAAACATAAAGAGAAAGATACCATCCTACCTTTTATATTTCCGTAGGAGTTTTTTTTTTTTTCGAAACATATAATATGTACAAATGCACAAAAATTCATTTAAATTCATGTCTCCACTCACCTTTAACGTAACACCGCCTAACTCATATTCACGATTGTATAGATCCTCAACGGTGGCTCGATATTTGTCTGTGTACGTTTTGAAGAGAAAACGTTTCACAATGGAACTCTTACCTACACCAGCACCGCCCAGCACAACTAAACGTATACGCTCTATATCGGTCATATTGCTTTTCATTAGGCTCAACACAATATTACTTTTTCATTTCAAATTCTACACAATAACACAAGCACAAACACAAACGCACAAATGCGAAACAAAATATTGTACAATTTTCTTTCGTGTTGTTTTTGTTGTTACTGGATGGGTTATATTTCATTTAACTCAATGGTCAACAACTGCGTGTATTGTGTGCGGTTTACAACATTGGAATTGTATGTGTTGTTGTTGTTGTTAATTGTTGCTGCTTATTGACGAAAAGGCAATAAATGTATGATTTCATTTTTGTTCAGCATTTTATTGTTGATTTGCTTGTTGGAATTTTGTTGTTATTATTATTATTTTTATACCCTCCACCTTAGTTAGGGAAGAGGGTATATTCATTTTGATCATCCGTTTACAACACATCGAAGGAAGCGTCGGAGACCCCACAAACCATATATATTCTTAATCAGCATGAAAAGAGAAATCGTTTGAGACATGTCCGTCCGTGTGTCCGTGTGTCCGTGTGTCCGTCTGTTGTTGGCACTCTCACGGTCCTAATTTTTGAGATATCAAATTGAAACTTTGCATACGTATTCTTAGTTCAATTTCGCTGTTCCGTATTGAAATTGGGCAAAATCGGTTAAGAAACACGCCCACAATAAACGAAAATCTCATCATACCTCGAAAAAATTGTATCTTTAAAAAATTATATATCGCACAATACTATGCCTATCAAGTTGAAATTTGGTATAAATATAAAGGGTACCGTTATCCAATACTGTCCCAAAAATGGGCGTGATTGAATAAGGCAAGCGCCTATAATTTAAAAAAAAACTATTTGCGTAAGTACATGAAATACATAAATATGGCAATAGGAGCTTATTTTTTAGAGATTTACAAAAGGTGGAGGGTATTTAAGCTTCGGTGTTAACCGAACTTTTCTATCTTGTTTTTTTCTTCAATTCACGAAAACTCTCAACAAAACTTTTATTTAACGACAAAATCATAAATTCATCCCGATAATCACAAAAGATTTTTTCAAGCGTACATTACTCCATGCCCCTTAAAATGTAATAATGTGAAGCTGAAAAGAGAAAATATAAAAAACATTAATTATATCATTGTTATTGTTATTGGAATTTTGGTATCATTAAATGATATCCAATTAAGTGATTCTCTATAAGAAAAAACACCACATAACCAAACGCAAATCAATCAAAATTGGAAAAAATTGGAAAGTTTGTCACCACAATACAAATTCTGAACTGTTGTAAGACTGGGAAAAATAGACGTAGAAGAAAAATTTTTATCTCGCTTGAAAGCTAGCTTTTCAATTCTCGTAATGTATAATTTTATGTGTGAGTGTCACGTTGAGACAAAAGGAGTCAAATACACAAATATTGTTTTCAAAGCAGGCGCTTTTCATAGTATTTTTAATTCATGAATAAGTATGAAGTTTTATTAAAAGTAAAGAAAAACGGTTATACAAATACATGACATAAATGACAAAGCACATATAATTCATTTAAATAAGTTAACACCCCCCTCGAAGCAATGAGGATCCCTTCAATGTTGATGTATCTGATGAAAATGCATTCCCAAACCATTAATGCATTTGTAATGCTTTTCAGTTGCTAAACCTTTTGTCAATACCTCAGCTGGCATTTCCTCAGTAGGCATATATTCTAAACATATATCACCATTTTGTAATTTATCGCGTATAAAATGATGATGGCTTCGGAAGTTGACAGCCTGCTATATCCGGCCTTGTTTTCACAGCTAAGTATACTAATGCACCAATCAGGATACTACTTCATTATATTTTTATTAGTTTACAACTTTTCATATTTTACCTTATCAGTACACTCTCTATATATTTAGCTTGGCCTAAAAAAATTGTATTTGGTGACAAGATAGAATTCAATACCGAGACATTTCTTAACACGTCTTTTACTTCAAAAAATTTTTTCAACTCTTTTTTAATATTTTTCACCCTTGAGTCATTTGAAGCTAGTAAAATCTCGTCTACATAAGAGCATTATTTTTTGACAGATCTCTTAATGAATAAACAAGGATCTTGTTTGGACTGATTGAAGCCAAGATTACCAAGGACAAAAGTGAGTCTTTCGTACCATTGTTAATATGACTGACCTAAACTGTAAAGTGATTTGATTAATTTATGTACTGATGATTGATATTATTTCATATCACTAAACCATTGCTTTGTCGCATCTTTTACTTCCTTACTTTTAGATTCGAAACATCCTGTGGTTTGACCAGATACCAATTTCTCCAACACATTCGTCATATATTCTGGTATTCTCATAAAAATGGTTTTGTCCAATTCTCCATTTAAGTAAACTGTTATGACATCCCCTGGACGTTATGCACAACCTATTGCTACAAGCCGCACCTTTTTTTATTTCCCTCTTTCGTACGAAACACGTATCTATTACCAAAAAAAATTCATTCATTTGGACGCTTAGTTATTGTTCATTATTGTGCCATAAGCTCATTTTCAATAGCTTTTACCCATAAATCATAAATTTAGATAAAGCTCAGAGAATGACCTAATATCTGACTTAATTAATAGTTTTGAAAACTTTGAACGCTCTCCAAACCGGTAGCTTCTATCGATTTGAAAATTTCTGCGCCCCTTTTTCTAAATTCGATGAAGAATTCATTAATCGTAGTATCGATATCTTAGGATGGCCCATTTTTAAAAGAAAGAACACTTTAAAACATGGATTATTATAATGAACTGGTTTTGTGTCACGCCCATAAACGTCATTGAAGAATTTTCCAGGTTGCGATCCTTTCAGCGGTTCAAAAGTTATAAGCTATTGAACATAATAACATTGTGAATTAATGGGATAACAAATATTTGAACTGATTTTGCGAAAATTTCCAAAATATAACAACAATAACAACAAAAAAATTTCACTAAAAATAAGGTAATATTGTTTTGTTTATAACTTTCCAATGACAATTCAGATTTTGGTCAAATTTTTTGCAAAACATTTATCAATTTCTGTGGCTTTTTAGGGATCCGTAATTTATGGGCGTGGCACTGCTAATTTGTTTAGGAAGTAACTTTTTAAAATTAAATGTTGTTTATTTATTAAATGGGTGGTGCCACTCCCTTCATTTAAAAGTTGAATTAATTTACAGGATATCAAAAAAAATTTTAACAAAATCCATCCAGCCGTTTCTGAATTATAGAAGTTTAGATATTTGCTTAATCCAGAGTGGCTTACTGAGCAAACCTGGGCGCACGGTATTTGGTAGCCAGCTGCATGTCTGTTATAAAAGTTTTATGAATTTAGTACACTCCCACCTAAAAAACATATTCCATCCCCTAGATGAAGATTAGAAGTTTTCTCATTTAAAATGTAATTGTCATTGATTCTGCTGCCTGCGTTGGAGTACGACATGTTTTGTATGACACTTTTCATTTGCCACTTTTTGCCCTTTTCAGCAGAAATTCATCCAAGCAAATAAATGTTGGAATACATGTAAACATATTAAGGATCTCATATTATGCAGCAACACCAACACCTCCACCACCAAGCAATCAAGGAAAGCTCATGCAGTTACCCGCACTTGCATTAAATATAAAATAAAACGTTCTTTCTCTACACAACTTTTTAATTATTTTCCTTAATGTTTATGCGTGGGGAGATTGCATATATATACGTATGTCTTATACTTGAACGAAACACACATTACCCTTTTCCATACATTGTCGCAGCTATAGTTAACATTAACAACCAGATTTTTTTAAAAAAATCCTCATTCGGAACAATTACTCCCTCACTCGGAAAACAAGTAAGACAACTAAATCTGGCTTAGACAAAATCTTAAATACCCTCCACATGTTCTCTATATCGACTCAGTTTTACACGCTTATCAAGAATATATTGTATATAATATGTGTAGGATCTTTGAAGCCTCCTTCTGGATGTTACAAACGAAATGACAAACTTATTATTCCCCCCTTCCTATGTTGAGGGTATAATGAATACCAGAAATATATTGTGATATATTTGATCTACATTTAATATATTTACGCGCGGTTCTATTATGAGTAAATCCATCTCAACTCTTAACTTGGAAACTACAATTAACCTTAAAAACTACACCGTACATAAATATATAAAACGTGGAAGTTCTCTGAAAAGTTTCTAATCCTTTGCAAAAAGAAAAGTCTAACTATCTTCATAAAACTATGTACGAACGTTTTCGCTGTACTCGTCTGATATGCAAAACTTTTATATATGATTCCATCAAGAAATTTCAACAAGTTTGTAGTGAAAAAGTTTCACAATACAAAACAAATTCGTGGCTGTGGAAAGTATTCCCTGATTGTTATTCTTTTTACATTGGTAGTTTTAAGGATTAAGGAGATAATCAAAGAAAGATATTTTTATGTAAAAATTACATAGGATTTAATCGAATTTTGAAACTTAAGTCCTTCAGAGTTTTAGTTTTAGTTGGATATGTTTATTACAGGCCGCCTTTCTATCTGACTCATTAAGTTGCAATTTAGATTAAGCGCATAATCACATAAGAGAATATTTATTCATCTCAATGTGAAACATATTCATCAGCTGAGACTTTATATCATAAAATAAGTTTTTTGAAGTGTCGTTTTACTCTTCACATAAAATGTTTGTGCTAAGTTTGTCATTTCATTTGTAATACCCAGAAGCAGACGTCAGAGATTCTACATGGTATTATTTATATTCGTCAAAATCTGAGAAGACATATCTGTCCGTGTGTCTGTAAGTTTGCCTCTAATTGTACTCTTATTTGATGCAGGATTCAACTTGTTAGTGGATACGTAATACAAAATTCATAGATAGCGTAATCAAACCCATGCCACGCCCACTGTTTGTATATGGAGGTGGAGGGAATATCTTAACTAAATTTATTTATTTTACTTATGTTAGGAAATATCCTGTTTCCTAAAAACTTTAGTATCTCTCATGTTGGCTTGGAATCTAAAACTATTGGAAAAATACATTATCTAAAAAATAAGTAAGAAAACTGAAAAAACTTAAATATCATCTACATATATATAGAAAAAATGGGCGCGGTAGGTATATGGTGACGCCCTTAAATGCTAAACGTATTACATATCAGTTTGCAAGTGCAATTTTACGCTAAGTATGATTTGTTGTAAATTGTGGGCATATCCATTATCCCTTTACGTCTATTTTTTGACAAATCGAGGGAATGGATAATTATATATATGCATACCAAATTTCAACTTAATAGGTAAATTTTTGTGGTATATAAACAGATTTTTGTCTATTGTGGGCGTTTCTCTTGACCGATTTTGTCCATTTGAAATAAAAATCTGGTTTGTACAAAATTTCAGCTTAATATCTTTAAATTTATGCCCGTGAGAATGCCAACAATAGATAGATACACGGATACATGGATATAAAAGTCTCGATCGACTCAGTTTTTGATGCTTAATCTATCTATACTATCTAAATTTTGTAGGATGTCCGAAGCCTCCTTCGGGGTGTTTCAAATGGAATGACAAAATTAGTATACCCCCCATTTTATGTGGAGGGTATAAATCCTAATAAGACGGTTATGAAAAGCAGGCATATGCTGCTACTACAATACAGAATTTTCTAATAATCACTTTGTAGTTATGGTATAAAATTTATGAACATTTTCTTCATCTTTTCATTCTCTGGTGCACTTTCTAAATGCGATAAATCATCGAATATTTATTATCGTGAAAAAAGTGTTGCATGTGTTTTTTATGCTAAATAAATGTTGTGCTGGTTTATGGTTTATGTATTGTGCGGTGTTGTGGTGTTTATTCTAACGGAAGAAAGCACAATTTGTTGGCTATTATCTATTTTAAATTATAGTATGCTTGCTTCATGTTGTTTTTGTTATTGTTCTTAGCCTTGATCACACAACACTAAGCCATTAAGGGGACGTTAACACATTGTTTCATAAATAGATTAACATACAATGCTGTGAAAATAACCAAAAAAATTGTTTTTTTTTTTGTGGTAACTAATTAGCAACAGTTTCATTACAAATCTATAAACTACAATACATATTATAGTGGTAAATAGAAGCGTGATAATAAATAAAGTAAAAGAAGTGAAAATGTTATAGTCGATTATATACAACAAAATAATACTCTAACTACTTAGATCCACATAATAATTGAGTTGTATCAGTAAACGCGGGGCTTTGTCAATTAAGTCAAATTTGTGAGGTATCATTATAAGGAAAGTGGCTCCAAAAATGGTCCAATCGGGTTCAAATTTGGCACAGCCAAATTTTAAGCCAATTAACTATTCTTCGCCAAATTTTGTTTAAATATATTAAGAGTTGCAATTTTTTGCCATAAGAAGACTTCCATTATAAAGGGAGAGGCTCTAAGAATGGTTCAAATTCGTCCATTTTCAATAGGATTGAACCAATGTGTGTCTTTCTATGAAGATTCATTGAAATATTTCAAAAAATACGGACCATAGCTTATTTACAAATGTATAAAGTATTTTCGACCTCAAACAATATATAGCCCCCTCGGGATGGCTTAGCTGATTTTTCGTAACATTAGGTTTCGTCGGGTATCACAATAGGCCTACTTATTGGCCTAAGTGAATCTCTACACCCGTGTAACCTAAGCTAACCTACTTACAAATGTACATGGACAGACTGACGAACATGGTTAAATTGGGATTATTGAAGGTGTAAGTTTATTCGCACAAGCTTAATATACCATATTAGCCACATGTGGTTGAGGGTATAAATATGAACGTATGCAATAACATTTAGAACCACTTTTATAGAGTTCCGCTTTGCATAGCATATGGAAGCGATTTTTTTTAAATTTTTATACTTTTTTCAAACAATTTTATCACCTTCTTACCTCTTAAGTATAAAAAATATACTATGTTTATACATTGCTTTGTAATCTCTGCATCATGCACTCACGTGCTATTAAATCTTTCCATTAAATCAAGTGTAAAATTTATTACCTAAACACTTTTTTATGTTTTTCTTGCCCTTTCTACAATTTACCATTCATATGTATTTTAATGCAATAATTTTTTTTTTTATATTGTATTAAATCGGCACTATGCACATCGCCATAATTCATCCAAAATAACAATAAAATGTTATAAAACAAAAAAAAATTAAATTAAAGAAAAACAAATATAAAACAAATAAGAAAAGTAAATGTGGCTTAGGCCAAATATTAAATATCCTGCACATCTACAATAATAGGTGTGGCAAGTATATGATTACGCCTTCTAACAGTGTGCGTATTAGGTATGATGCTACTGAGTTTTAAGCCGAGTAAGATTTTTTGTATATTGTTAGGATAGGATAATTATAAATATAGGTACCAAATTTCAAGTTCATGTGTCAATTTTTGTTGCAGATATATGAATTTTTATCGATTGTGGGCGTGTCGGACCACGCCAATCAATAGATGGGCTAATTATAAATATTTCTGTACCAAATTTCAACTCTATAAATAAATTATTTTGCTAGATTGAAAGATTTTTATCAATTGTGGGTGTGGCTCTTGACCGATTTTGCCCAATGTCAAATGAGTACCTGCGTGATCTAGAAGAATCCGTACATAATTGTCAGTGTCAGAGTGTCAACATACGTAACATACGGACGGGCATATATATATCTAAATCGACTCAGTTTTTGATGTTGATCAGACATATATATATATTGGGTGCAGTCTCTGACGCCCACATCTAGCTGTTGCAAATGAACTGACAAACTTAGTATATAACCACCTCTTTTATGAAGGGTAAAATAAATACACAATACATTTATGAAAATGCGCCTAGGTATGTAAAAACAATATGAAATATTGTTATAATTTGTTTTCGTGTCCACCTCATTGTGACAGAATAAACAAAACATTTAATTAAAATGAAAATCCATCTGAAACGTAGAAACACTGAAAGCTGTTGAAAAAGAGTTTCGAAAATGAATTTTTCAAATCATAATGCAAGTACAGTTATAATGAATTTGCTAGGAAGACTCAAACATCAGCATGGTCGTGTTTTTTTTTTTTTTTTTTTGTTCAATTATACGAAAATTCAAAGGTTTACATTTTAAACATAACTGAACACATTTCTACTCCAGAATTAATTGAAATTAAAAGTTTAACAAAGAATATAGAAAAAGTAAATTTTAACAAGGTTTTCAGCTTAATATCATCGTTCATCTAATAGAAAAAGTAGGCGGTAGATTAAGTTTGATAATGCTTTTGCAACACCAAGAAGGAGAAATTTAAAACCGTACAATGATATATTTATACCCTTCACCTTAGTGATGAGGGTACACTAAGTTTGTTGTTCCATTTGCAACACCCAGAAGGAGACGTCAGGGACCCTACAAAGTATATATATTCTTGATCAACATGAAAAATGGAATCGATCTAGACATGTATGTCCATGTGTCTGTCTGTTATGGGCATTTGCATGGGCGTAAATATTAAGACCTTGAGCTGAAATTTTTTTCGGGCGCTTTTAGTTTTTCCACGCAGATCGCTATTTTAAATGGGCAAAATCAGTCAAGAGGCGCGGCTCTTGGCACAATCAACAAAAATCTATATATCTGCCACAAAAATTAAAATATGATTTTGAAATTTGGTATATATATTTATAATTAAACCATCCATGGATGTGCCAAAAATGGACATCGTCAGATAACAGATACGCCCACAATTTACAAAAAAACCATACTTAGATAAAACTTTCAACCTGATCCGTAATATATACACGATTAGAGGGCGTACTTACACACCTTCCACGCCCACTATTATAGATGTGGAGAGTATTTAAAATTTGGTCTAAGTCAAATTTATTTTTGTTACTTCTTTTTTCTACTTATTTATAAAAATTTTAAACCCAAAGTCAACTTTCTATGCTCCTCTCCTTTTATCTTTCTTTTCCTTTATCACCTCTTAGTAAACATCATTTTCGTTTAAAGTCCCAATAAAATTGATTGGTATTATTATTAAGATATATTTTTAAATGAAACACCCTCTTCCCAAATGTAATAGATTTTCGTAATCCGTAGAACGTGTCAATAGCAATCATGGAAACAACCCCCAGTTAAATATACGATATGCAAATAACTGCACAACCCCTCAAAATAAAACTCCAACACATTACATATAGTATATAGAAATATACAATAAAAAATATATGTAGTTGTATGTATAAGAGTCGTTTGCACAATATTGAGACTGAGAGTGAAAAGTGAATGACTGAAAACTTTATTAAAAGAACTTTGTGGCCACTTTTTAGTACATTTGACAACGTACAGAATCAGTGACGATGCGAATTTCTGGGTTTTTGTAAAAGGCATTCTTCCATATTTATATATTTGAGCAAATATTGTATATTGCATATGTATTAAAATTTGTTTCAAAGTGCTCCAAGTACTACAAGTACAAGTTTGCACAACATTTTCAACGAATGAATGAATGAATGAATAAGTTAATTTATATTTTCAAAAACGCGGCATCAGGAGAAGGTTAAACGTAATTTCGTTTTATATTTAAAAAGAAATTAAATTTGGCTTAGAACAAATCTTAAGTACCTTTCACATCTATATACAAAAACTGGGCGAACTGTTGAGTTTTACACAGACTATGGCTTTTTCTAAATTGTGGACGTGTCTGTTATTCGACAAAGTTTATTTTTGACACAACTGTAGATATCCTTATCAAATTTCAACTTTATACTTCAGTTTCAGTGGCAGATAAATCGATTTTTGTGGATTGTGGGTGTGGCTCTTGCCTGAATTTGCCTATTTGAAATAGCGATCTGCAAACACTGAGAGTGTTTGTACAAAATTTCAGATAAATATCTTAAAATTTGGCCATGAGAATGCCAACAACAGACGCACATGTCTAGATCGTCTCAGTTTTTGGTGCTGATCAAAAATATATATACATTGTAGGGTCTCTGACGCTTCGTTCTGGGTGTAGCAAACGGTATGGCAAATTTAATATACCCGCTATCTTATGTGGAGGTTATAAAATCACTTATAAAATATGGGATAGTAGAGTAAATGTGAATTGGTCATGGTACCATGTTTAATAATTTTACATATATTTTATACTTTACTGACTAAGCCATCATAGCATGTTTAAAGTATAACCTCCCATATTATATATTACATAAATGATATAAAAATATTTAACAAATTTTTATTATAAAATTTTTTACTTACTTTATTTACTTTAATTTCCATTGGTCGAATCGAATTTTCAAATAATAAAAATCTTAAACAAAAGCCACCAAAACTTTTCATAAGAACTTTTACATAAAAATTCTGTATGGATGCACGCACATACATATATAAAAAAAATATTATATGGTGGTAGTGCGTGCTGGAAAATTTACTACACAATGGCCATGCACTTTCCTCTTGAGTTTATGTTTTCTTCTTCTTTTGATTGTTGAACCTTTTTCATATAAATCAGAAATAAATCATTATTGAACGAAGTTGACCTGTATTAAATAAAATTGTCTTATATTAAATCCAAGCCTATTTATGCCCTGCAGGACACAGGCAAAGGGTATATTAAACAGCAAAATTCCGCACCCACCGATGGATTCAATCCAAATCTAAAGTGATAATTATGTCCGCATGTCTTTCTGTCCATCCGCCTGTCCATGTAAATCGCTTTTCCCTCCGTAGAGGGAAGAATACGAGCAAGAGGATTCAATGTAGAATTTTGATAATATATTTTATAGCACTATCTTTGATTTCTTCTGCAATAGCAGACACATTTAAGTCTCTTTATATGTTATTTAATTATTGTGTACCAAAGGGCACCTGTTAACATCCGCAGGATTTTTGTTGTAATTTTGCAACGTTTGAAGCACTAGCTATTCCGCACAACTGAGTAATATAAGACCATATAGGTTTAATAAAGACTTTGTTTTCAAGACTTAGCTTGGATTTTGGGTTCATTAGCCACTACAGTTCGTCAGTTTTCAACTTTATCTATGTAATTTTAGCACTTATGTGGAGTGTGTGGCGGCAATCCAAATATATTCTCGAGTATTTAACATGATTTTCCTGGGGTATTTTAAGATTATGTATGGTTATGTTACTGGAGCACACGTCTCCCTTCTAAGAGTACATGTAACATGCATACACTTCATTGGGTTCACTTTTATTTTCAACTTTTGGAGACTTTATTTGGCAAAAAATCGCAATTCTTAATATTTTTTTCTGACAAAAATGAGTAAAGAGTAAATAATTGGCTTTATATTTGGCCCTTCTTCATATAATAATATTTCGCAAAGTAACTTATAAGGCAGTGCCTCGCGTGTATCTTATATTAGTTCTAGAAATGGTCCAATTCAGTTCATTTTCAATAGGCTTTCTCTTTGGGATAAAATAAATTTCAATCAAAAACGCAATTTGTAGCTTGCACACAAGGCATACAGACGAACATGGTTAAATCGCTCCAAATTTTGTTTAAGAATGGATCGGTATATTTATAGTTGGCTATGAAATTTATTGCTTAGTACTACCATGTGCACCTAACACGTCCTTTGCCACAAGTGGTAGTGATGTCGGGTATTACTGGACCTTCTTAGATACAAATTATTGTGGTTCGTTTCATTTGATTCGCGGTACCTAAAAGAAAATTCTTTTGTTCTATGTTTTATAGACCATGGTTTAAACTAAACCAAGATTACTCACATCTTATGTGCCTGTCCATCTTTTTTTACGTATAAGGAGTAATACCATGAAAATCCTTAAAAATTTAATGCTTTTATTAGTTTTTGTTGCACTGTGAGTATGACGCTTTACAAATTTTAATCCTATCCAATTTTGATAGGAATCAACGTGCAACATTTAACGGTATAAATCCTTCCCCGCATTCTTAGAGTGTTAAGTATAAAAATCTTTTATTATAAAATTAACTTGTGTTAAACAAGTTAAGTGATTCATTCGGGTGTAAACTTTTCCAATAATTATGAAAATGATTTGTTTTTAAAATGTTAAGAGAATATTATAATATTGTTATGTTTTTGTTATTGTAGAAACTCACCCATCTACTCAAAAATGTCAATACTCATTGTAATTAGTGGAAACTGTAGTGCTTTGTGTTATACTTTATCAACCAGTGAACTGGAAGATTTATGATCTCTACAAACAAAGAAGAAATAAATAATGAAAAAAAGAGCGAACAAATATAAAGTTAAAAAAAAAAATAAAATAAAATAAAAATGTTGAAACTTTTTTAATTTTTTTTTTTTTTTGCATATTTTTTGCTTTTGATAAAAACTACAACACCTTTCATCAAAACACTAGGTCATGGTGTCAATAAAAAAAAAAAAATATTGTAAATAAATACGTTTGCGATAAAGATGAAGTGGAATAGTCATCATTTATAGTTATAATCATCAACTTGTTATATTTTTCCATCAACTTGTACAGTTTCAAACATTAATTAGATGTTTTTCCCATTCCTAGACAACTAACTATGATTTCATAAACAGATATAAATTGTCTTTATTTAATATATTCATTACTTCACTGCTTTTTAGTTTATTTCAGTAATAAACCGAGAAATTAGATCGTTAGTCAATTTAATTTCTCCATAATTAGGATCAAATTTGAGTTAAGTTTATAATATTTTACCCCCGTAGATAGAATTTAATTTAAACACTCTATATTACACAGGCTGGATTCCCATAATGTAACACGCTGCGGGAATCGAATCTATAATATCCAACATTAAAGACTCAAGCGGCTAGTGGGGAGGGCTTATATTTAACTTAATAATCATAATGAAAAGTATGGTCAACTGCACTGCGACCTGAAGAGATCTATTATTGTAGCCCAAGGTCTTAGCCCTGGCGTTTAAGCGATTTGATGAATATTATCACACTCCTAGGCTCCGGGCACTAAATTGCGTCCGGAGTTTCGAACATGCGATATTCTGGAGTTTTTAAAATTTTCTTCCCATCTATTGACATTTTTAATCTTTTGAATGAATAAAACAATGCGCTTAAATTTAACTTTTTACATTATTTTTTATAATTTCAAGTTCTTTAAAAACATCCTCTTGAAGAAAACGTTGTCAGTCTTCTAAGCATTTCTTTTTTCCCGAAGGTTACCAAAATATATGATGATTAACACTACATTATATATCAAAAACAAAGATTTTAGAAAGAATACAGCTTAGATCAGATACTTGGCCCATGGATACTTTAAAACTTGCTTCTATCGATTTGTTGACATTTTTCCACTTCTAGAAACTATTTCCTTAAAAAAATAAATAAGACTTAAAGCTCAATACTGAAAAATAATTTCCTATAAAGCAGCAGTCCATAGGGTCTCCACTGATCTCGCTTCACATATTTTAAAACTACAATTTGCGGTACTTGGAATAAGATTTTCAGCGTTACCTGCTTTTTATTTCCATAATTCTACACACAATCAGCAATTTTCCTTTAAGTTGTCCACAAATTAAAACATAGTTTAAAACATCTGCAAAATATGCGGTTTTGCTGAATTTATATTATTCGGTTTCGTATTATTCGAAACTGTTGGTGTTTATACATATGTTGCAAAATTTACATTCAAAGTAATTTGGTTTTTGGGAAACTTCTTTGTAGTAATATCTACGTTATGAAATACGTACATAAATTGGTAGAAAAGTTCATTCCTATACAGTTGAAAACACACCATAAGTAGATTTTGGAAATAGTGTTTTACCCTACTCTATGTAGAAGAAGAAACGTACAAGTTTTTTATGAACGAGAAAGAAAACTTTTAATATTGTGTAAATTGGGTGGACCGAACCGAACCGAATCGAATTTAAATTTTGGAAATTGAAAGTTACGATCTTCCCTATTCGAAGAAGTTATGAGAACATTAGTAATATCTTCGCTCGCAAAATAACAGCAGGTGATTTAAAAACTTAATTATTTCATACACTTTCTTCTTGCGATTTCTTCTTGCAACTTTATCACCAAGACTTTAGGGTATTTCTTAAAGTCCCTTCTGTAGCTGAAAGGACTAAAGCTTTGTCTTAATAAACTCTGGCCGCTGTAGCTTACGGGTCCAGCTGAGGACAAAAGTGAAAGAGTTTTTTCACCTGGAATTTGAACTCATGTGTCGTGTTGGATTCACCGACCGTTAAAAATACTACCTTGAAAATCGAGGTTGGTTAGACAGGCGAATAAGCATACATTATGAGTATTTTTTTTAACTTGAAAACTTGATTTTTTCATACAGTTTCTTTTCGCAGAATTCTTCTTGCCACTTGACCCCTGAAGCCTTATTTCCTATTAAAAATAGTTATTGAGCATAATAGCTTTGCTCGCAAAGTAATTACAGACGAAACCTTTCCAAGACCTTTAATGTTCGTAATACAGTACAAACTTAGCTGAACCATACCTATAGTTTGTAATCAATTACATCACTTACTGTATTTAGGGCTATATTCGCTTAAAATTATTTTAACGAGGGAAGATAACCACTTAATAAGACTTGTAAAATATATTATATCATATATAGTTTTGAATTATTAGAGTGATGAAAAGCACCTAAGATGCTACTTAACTTAACCGACAATTTTCTTATTTATTTTATTCTATTTTTCTTAATACAATTTATTCCCGTAATACGTAATAAATGTACATGGCATGCTCAGCAATTTTATTATTATTGAGAAGGGAATACAATAAGGTTGTTATTCTATTTGCTAGACTCATGAAAAGGATGAAAAAGACCTCGCAACATGAATATATTCTTGATCAACATCAACGTTCTAATCGATTTAGTCAAATACGTCCGCCTGTCTATCTATTTAAATTTACGTGCAAGTCAATGGCCGCATTTTTTGAGATATTTCGATGAAGTTACATTAAAAAATTAAAATTAAAGGAAAGAAAATGTATTAGGCAATAAAAGAATCTTATTGAAAATAGACCGGATCGGACCATTTCTAGAATCCCCTCCAAATAAAGTCCCTTATAAAAGGGGGGTCTTTCTTAATATTTTCTTAATAAATTTGGTGAGAAATAAGTTACTTAATTGAGTTAATTAACTAAATAATTGGCTAAGCCAAATTTGGAGCCTATCGAAGCATTTTTTGAACCCCCTTTCGTATAATGATATTTCACAAAGCTTCACGTCTACAGATACAACTAAATTAATTGTAGCATAATTTAAGGAGCTAAGTGGTGTGGTCGGACTTGAAATTTTCACTTATTTGATGTAAAATTCTACTGTGGCCGCCTGCAATACACTAGAGGCAAAACACTATGAAGGGTCGCGGTTTCGATACTTACAACAGTCGAACCCGTGAAAGTAATGATGGGATATTCTTTTAGTTTGGGGTTAATTTCTATATAGGTGATAACGGTACGTTGCTAGGCATTTATAAGAGACATCTCTTAAGTGCTGAACTTTAAAAAAAAACCCTCTCTTGAAGTCTTTAATAGACTTTACAAAAGAGTGCAATTGTCGATCAATAAAAGAATTGAAATGTGTAAGGCATCCAAGATTTCATATAAACCCAACAAAGCTTTTTTTTTACTTGTTGAATACTTCTATAACATGTGCACGAAGGAACAAAACGTTTTTACCATACATCCTGCGAGTGATCTACTTGAAAATACTGAACTTAAATTGTGTTTGGATGATAACTTAATGACTTGGGGCCATATTCTGTGCGCTTGAAAGACACTCTTGTACCATTGTGTGTGCATTGCATTGTTTTTTATTCAATAAAAACGGTGACACAACACCAACACCCCAGTTAAACAATGTTCCGTTTAATAAGCAAAAACATTCAACGGTACGTGTGCAAACATTTCAATATTCTTAACAACGATGCGACGACACTTTCACATATTATTGCTAAAGCATTTCTTCTCTGTTTTCTCCGGTTCGTTATTGCTTTCTTTGCCATGTGGTGTATTTTTGTTTTTTTGCTTCTTTGTCTTTTCCTTGTCTTTTTCTTATAAAAGTTAATAACCCAGTTGTAATGCCATTTCCTTTGGTTTAATTCTGATTCTGGCTGAGTTAGTGAATTGATGTGGAACGACAACAACAACAAGTGGAATTTTACCATATAAAAACTTATGGCGTCATTTAGGTTTTCGTCCTAGTTAAACATCGCATACGCACACACGCACTCACCCTTATCTCCTAAACAACATTTTCACTTATGTGTTTTTCATTGCAAGGCACATATGTTTTCTATATTTACTCGAATAATGGCTGATGCCTCCAGCATACTATTCATATAAAATGGGAAAATTAATGTCTTTTTCTTCCGCCTATTATTAAAGTAGACGCGTGCTCACAGATTTAATGGTTTTTGTCGCCTTTAATCTTTATTGATTACGTTATTAACGTTAAGTATGTGTAAATAGCGTAAAAAAGTGAAATTTTCTTATACAAAGTTAGCCTTAGTTTCTACTTGAAGGGTTCTCTATGAAATTAGGGGAAGTTTGTTAAGAGCCACGCCCACAAAAATCTTGCAAAACTATAAAAATAAAGATAAAAAGTTAAAAATTTGTTCACTTAATTACGAAAGTGCTTTACCACAATTGTAAAAAGCGCCCTTGGTACAGATTCGACTTTAATATCACACATATTAACTTATTAAGTGTTGCAGAGACTTTACAAAAGAAGCCATTTGTATATTTGTATATATATGCCACCTCTTTACATTACCTATAAAAGGAAAGGCAGGATATAGAAATATTTTTTCCCAAACTTTAAACCAACCCAAAATATAATTTCCATGACTAAATGTTTTTTTAGTATTTAAGTCTCTGTTTAACTTTTTAAAAGCAATTTTATGCCAGTTGGAAAAATATTTTACAACTATCAACTGCATGCATGCATTGTTTTCCCATTTTCAACTTTTAGTTCAAAGAGTACCAACAAAAATTTAAAATTTGTTGAAAATATTGTTTAGCTTACTTAATTAAAATTCTGAAAATATTAGGACAAATAACCGGAAGATGTCTCCCACGTACAGTATAAACATTGCATTAATATTAAGTTTCAATTAATGTAATAAGGATTTCAGCACTTAAATGAAACTGAAATAAGGCAGTTTTTATGCCCACCAACACAAGATGTATATATTGTACAAATATTTGAAACTCCTAAACGGCAATTGTACCAATCGATTTAGAATCAAAATCTAAATCGCCTTAAACATGTTCGTCTGTACATTCGTCTGTTCAAATTTACGTGCAAACTATAGGTCTTACTTTTGAAGATATTTAAATGAAATTTTGTACAAAAAATGTATTGAAACACTAGTGAAAATGGGCCGGATGGACTCACTTTTAGAACGCTTTCCCATATAAGATCTTATTATTTTTTAAGTTATTTAAATGAAATTTTGTACAAGAACATATATTGACTCAAAAATTTGAAAATGAATCGGATCGGACCATTTTTAGAACGACTCCCCTTATAAGGTTCTATTATACTGGAGGTCTTTACATAGTAAAAAATTGCATTTTTTAATACTTTTTGGTAAAAATAGTCAAAGAATGTTTATTTGGCGTAATATACGACTGTGCCAAACTTGAATCGAAACGGATCATTTTTAGAACTCTTTCCCATATAATGATATTTAACGAAACGGGGCAATGCCTCGCCTTTACGTTTGCAACTAAACTAATTATAGAATAAATTAAGGATCTAAGTAGTGTAGGGTATTAAATGGTGCAGCTTTCATTTATTATATATTAAAAACTATGATCGGTTACAGCTATACAGCAAAAAATTATTCTGTATCGTTTTGTGTAATAGAAAATAAATCCCTATTTAATCGTTTCAAATATGCCTTCATAAACTAAATATAGCCACAAGTGGATACGACTAATTCGTAAGCAGTCATTTAGAAATATAACAACTTTTATAAAAACCTAAAAAACCACACAAAACAAATTAACACAAATTTTAAACGAACTTTTTATTAAAAGACTCTTCTCACAATTTCATACCACAGTCTTTTACTTATAAGTTGTAAATAAATGACAAAAAAGAAGTAATAAAAGTAAGTTTGGCTTAGGCTTAGATCAAAACTTAAATACTCTGTTCATATCTACATAAAAATTGTGGGCGTGGCAGGTAGATGATAACGTCCTCTAACAGTGCATTCTGCATCAACATTTAATTTGAGTTTTACGCTGAGTAAGGTTTTTTGTATATTAAGGGATTGTCTATTATTCGATTACGCCCATTTTTGATACATCGATGGATGGAGTACTTATAACAAAATTTCAACTTTATAGTTTCATTTTTATGCCAGATAAATAGATTTTTGTGGATTTTGTGAGCATGGCTCTTGACCGATTTTGACCAATTTAAATAGCGATCTAGGTGCATATGCTATAAGTGTTTCTACAAAAGTTAACGACAATATCTCAAAATTTAGGATCGCAAGAGGCCGAACATACGGACGGAAATGTCTAGACCAATTTAGATTCTGTTACTGAACAAAAACAACAAACTCTACTTTAACTCTACGATCTGACGGTTCCTTCTAAGTACAATGAAAGGTACAAGGTACCAGCTTCAACTTACTTCTTACATACTGAAAGCACATTGATAGTAACACTTCGCTAGATGAACAAAAAGGAATAACCTTCATAATAAAGTGGTAACTTGTTAACAAGTAAAAAGGCTATAAATAAGAGCTGTTTATGTACATATGTACACTCTTCACAATTTAACGAAAACTGTTAACTGTGTTAAATGTGTACAATGGCGTCCCCTTTTAACGACTATTAAAGTATGTGTTACATTTCGACCGTTCTTGTTACGAAGGTAAAACCGTTTTTAGTAATAAAAGGGACGTGTCTGTTATCCGATACCAACCATTTTTAACACATCTATAGATGGAATAATATTTTTATTATTTTATTAAGATTACCGCTCAGAAAAAAACTTTTATATAGCTGGTCCTTCCTCTCCACCCCATGAGTTGTGCTTTCCGCGCAACTTTTGTTGCTGACTGTAAATATGCATATTTATACTCTGTACAAAAGATGGGGGGTTACTAAGTTTGTCATTTCATTTGTAACAGAAGGAGGCATCAGAGGTCGCACAAAGTTTATATATTCCTGATCAGCAACACTTGCATCTTATATTTAGATGGGGAGGGTACTTAGAATTTGGCCTAAGCCAAGTTTAGTTTTTCACCAGCTTTCCTTATATACACTTAAACAGGAAAACGTCATTTTTCTAAAGATCAATGGCTTCAATTATTTTGCTCGAAAAAAATGTCAACCATTTGCTACTTTTTCCACTTCTCTACAATGTCTCACTTAAAGTGTTCATAAAAGGGCGTACAGCTAAGAGAAAAACGAAGAAGAAGAAGAAAAAACTTCATATTGATTTCCGCTTCTTTCTTTCTCAGCGATATTTCTTATTTGTCGCATCGAATTTATTGTAGCAAAGCTTTTAAAGAGAACTCTATATATACATTCATACTCTACAAAGTCATCTCATTATTAAATACAATTATTATCGTTACAATGTTATATACGTTGACAGTGCTGTGTTGCGATCTACTAAGCATTTCTTCAATTTCATGAAATGTTAATAAATTGCAATAAAATGTTGCAATTACATAGAATTGTTTCATACAAAGCTACACAATTTATGACCTGTATGAATGTGAGCAAAATATGATATACACATGAGTGAGTTATCAATTATTACAGTAATTAATCAAACAACAGAAACCATTAAATCGACTTCATCATATCATATCTTTGTGGTTAATTATTCTATTCCATTATTCCTCTCCATTTGGAGTATGCTTTCGTTAATACCTTTACATACATATTTTCTCACAATTCTCATCAAACTGTAATGCAAAGTGTTGCATTATGTGTTAGGAGCAAATGATGTAAAGCGTGAATTCTAGACTTATGCGATTTGTAAATGTACATAAGACAGTATCTAGGACATAGATACCCCAATGCTTTCAAACACCTTGTTTCTGATAGTTATGTTAATTTTGTGCATAATTCGAATTTACGTACGTATATGCTAATGATACGCATTATTTACTTGTGCCGAGTGTGGTCCTTGAATAGCATAATTTTAGTTTTAAATCCCTTTACTTAAGGTGGCAAGTATACGTATCTCATAAGCAGCATTTGCCACATTTTAAAAAGGTTTGAGGGAGACAGAAAGTAGACGGCGCTGAGGCTGCAAGCCGACTTTTACAATTTCTTGTGCGACTGTGTTTATTACTTTCTAATATAAATGAAGCCTATATTGGTAAAAATATAACGTTTTTCAAAAAGTTGCAAAAATACACGCAGAAGTGGATAAATTTCAATTGAAAATATCTAAAAATCTGGATTTTGGTTATATAGCGATCTTTTCATAGTAAGTCATAGTTTTTGGCGAAGTTTTAATTGTTCTAACACGGCGAAAAATTTACATAGAAGAAAAAATTTTATTTTGTTAGAAAGTTTACATTTTTAAAATTTGTAATAATATACAACCTTGCGTGTGCAATTCATATTATCTCAATAATCATTCAAAACGTATTTTTAAGGTAGTTTATCACCACAGAAGCTATCACAGAGGTCTGATCAAGCTGAAACATACATCATTGAATTTATTTGGATATTTTCCATCTATTCGCATAAAAATTTTGATATAGAAAAGTTTTCGGAAATGCCTTCTCTTGTTAAAGAAATGGCAAAAAGGTAAAAATGTGGCGCACATATAAGATTTGGTCTAAGCCAAATATAGTTTTTCTCTTTATTAACATTATTTACGTAAATGTATACGTGCAAACATTTATCAAAAAATAAAAAAGAGAACAAGAAAATTAATAAAACTGAACACCATGGTTGTACGTGACAATTCTACATGTAAGAATAAGAAAAAAAAGCTACAGTTTGCTAAGGTGCGTTATGCACTTCACTTTGGTGTAGAACTCTGCACCAAAGATGTTTTTTTTTTAATTTAATTTTGTAAATTATATCCAATAACTGACCACGCCCCTCTTTAACACATTGTTAATAGAGTACATGTACATATATGTATATTTATATCTCATATCAATTTTGTAGTTTTCTTTTTGAGGCCGTGATAGATTTTTGTGATTTGTGGGCGTGCCTGTTATCAATTTATTTCTTATTAAATAGAAATTTACCTAAATCCACATGGACTACATCAAATTTCACACAAAATCTAAATGTTTGTGCTGTTAGGAGTTTCAACCCTAAGCAAACAAATGCCGGACATTCGGACATTGTTAAATGAAGCCACATTTTGATGATTATAAAGAACTTTTTCTCACAGTTGCAAAGATATTATTACCGTAATTTTATGTTGTATAGGCGTGGCTCCTAACAAGAGAGTTTTAGCTTTTTTGAAGGAACTGATGACTTCTTATGATCAAGAAAACCCATGAATATGTAAACTTTGCATACTTTAACTTGTTACCTCAAATTGGAAAAAACATTTTCAAAGTAAACAAAAAAACAAACCGAATATCATTTCGGTGTTTTTTTCTTCTTTGTTTAATGAAGGCATATATAACCAGATATATAGCTACAATTAAAAAGAGCACATTATTGTTAGGCATCCACAATGAAATTAATAATAAGTACATACATATTATCTATAAACGATTATGTACAAACATACACATATTTTAAATATTGAGTAAAGCTACAAAAATTCACTTTAGATGGTAAAAACCAATTTTTTTGTAAATAATTGACAAATTAATTTTCCATTTTAACTAAAAATTCTTAAAAAAAAAACTGATATGCCAAAAAATCGGTAAAAAAAACTTTGAAAAAATGATAAGTGTCATCATCATTAAGTTATCCTTTCTCTCTCTCTCCCTTTGTTTTGATATAATAATTTCATTATAAAAGATAAGTTCGTTATACCCTCCGCATAAGATGGGGTTATACCAAGTTTGTCATATCGTTTGTAATACTCAGAAGAAGGCGTCAGGGGCCTCACAAAGTATATATATTCTTGATCAGCTTCAAAAACTGAGTCGATCTAGACATGTATGTAATCTCAGCCATCATGGTCATGGTCGGGTAACAGTCGACAAAAATCTATATAATCGCCACAAAAATTGAGCAATAAACTTGAAGTTCGGTATGCATATCTATGGTTACCCCTCCGTCGATGTGCCAAAAATGGAAGTTTTTGAATAACACTTATGCCCACACGCAACATAGAATTAGCCTTTCAATCATATACCTGATGTGGAGGGTACTCAAGATGTGGCCTAAGCCAAATTTACTTTTCTCACTTAATTTTTTTATATTTTTTTTTATTTTTCTTTGTTGAACAAAGTGTATAATGTTTATGCAGGAAAGGACCTCAGGAGTTAAAATAGAAATATGCATCTTAATTTTTTTATGCTGTTTTTTGTTTTTTAGTGTGTTATTGAATTTTGAAATAGTTGTTTCCTTTAGTGTGTTAAATTTTTTCCTCCAATTGCTCTTGTTTTCCTGTTCACAAATACGAGTAGAATAAAATTTTTATTTTATTTAATAATAAAGCAAACATGAATTTAGTATGCATTGTACACTATATAATCCGTCAAGGTTAACTAGGACAATGCTTCTGTAATAAATGTCAAGTGTACAGTTGGATTTATCCTAAAGCCATCTGGCCATCTAACGACCTGTTTCAAAATAAGGGTGTCATTTGAACCACATTTATGTCTGTTACATAGGATACACCCATTATGTGAAAGCATGAGCGTACTTCCATCAGTTATTGAAATGCACTAGATTCCATATTATTAAAGTGTAGACAATATTCTACATTTTAACGTTCACATAAAGTGGTAGGTATACTAAGTTTACCTTTCCATTTGTAACATCTATAAAAAGGTGTAACGGAATCTAGAAACTTTTTTAGTAAAATTGTTTTAGTTAGTCAAGCCCGAGGGGTTCTAAAAATGGTCCAAATTTATCTTTTCTAGAAGTGATGCGGGACTTAAATGATTAAAAAGATTGGACTTGAAACTTTCTACAACATTTCGGTAGTGTTTCTTTAAACAATATATTCTTCATACTCCACGCATACACGAGGCGTTATTTTAATAGTAAACACAGTAAAGATGCTAAACTATATATCTATAATGAATATGTATGTATAATACCCAAGTATGCATATGTTAGGTTAGACAAATGATGCGCAGCAACAGCTGGATTTAATGGTTTCTCTACCAGACAAACATATTTACCCGACACATTGTATGTTTATTTAACAACAACAACAACAACAACAACAACAAAAACATTTGTCGTTCTTGCTCATTTATATGTTAGTACATATTTACGTAACACTTAGGATACATCACACTTTTCATGTTTAACCTAAACTTACGTACACTCTGGCGTATAAGTTACACACAAAATGTTCTCTATTTAGTAATAGTCAACACCGGGTTTCTTTTTTAGTACGCTTAATGTATGTGTGAACAATACTATTTATGTATTATAATGTAAGCTTTTATATACTATATATATAAATTTAAGTGCACTTTATGCATTTATGCAATGTCGGCATAAATAAAGTCTTGCACAAGGATTCTTCTCTATTAAAGTTAACTTAATTTACTGCAACTAGGCAAGTATTATATTTACATAAATGTATATTTTGTATGTAGAATTTATATAAAAATGAATATTTTACGTTTGTACCTATTACACGGTGCAGCCTAAATGAAAATGAATCATTTTAAGCATGAATAATATTTTTTTTTGTCAAAACCACTGTGCTACTGCCCAAAAGAAACATCAGAGGCCCTACAAAGTATGTGTATACTTGATCAGCAAGAAATTCTGAACCGATTTAGTTATCTGTCTGTAGTAAATGTGAGCAAATTTTGATATATCGCCAGATACAGTGTCAGTTTCCATAGCAGGTTAAAACTGAAATTCGTCTAAATCACTCGGAGTTAAACAAAAACTGAATAAAAGTTAGTTTTTTTTTACTCTAAATCTATCACAAATTAAAGCTGAAAATAACTTCATTTGCTTCTTGGTGAAATGTATTATATGCCTCCAAAAATGGGGAGAATCATCCCTATCTACAGGAAAATTTTCTACAAAAACTAAAGGAATTTTCATTTTTGAGTAAGAAGGAGGAAAACAAGTGTTCACGATTTTACATGAAAAAATACTTTATTGCCTACAAATTGAAATCATCATTTTATATGAACACTCGTGCCTATTAATTATTTATTCATGTTTTCATAAATTCTTCTTACCCTCCTCTTCTTCTTATATGTTGTAGTTTGTACAAAAAGTAGAATAAAAAAAATGAAAAAAAAGCAAAAAAACTAAATTTGCTTTAGCAAAAATCTTAAATACCCTCTTTCAATACGTTACGCATCAAGTCCAGTTTTACGCTGAATCAATTTCTTTGAAAATTGTGAGGGCGTCTGTCATACGATCACACCCACTTTTGGCCTATTGATGGTTGGCATAATTATAAATATATATACCAAATTTCAAGTTCATAGGTCAATTTTTGTGGCAGATATATAGGCTTTTGTCGATTGTGGGCGGGGCTCATGATCAATTTTGCCCAATTTAAATAACGATCTGTGAGCCGGTACAAAATTTCCATTTAGTATTTCAAAATTTATAACCGTGAGTGCTAACAACAGACATATACCCTCGTACACACGGACATACGGCCCAGTTTTCGAAGTTCATCAAATACTTTGTAGGATCTCTAACGTCTTCTTCTGGGTGTTGCAAATGGAATGACAAACTTAGTATAGCACCCATACTATGTAGAGGGTATATTAATCGTATTCACATACAATTGATTTGTTGCTATTTATTAATTATTAACTTATTTGTAATATTTATAGAGGATTAATGAATCAAGATAAGTTTTTAATATCAACGAATAGTGTCATAAATAAGTTATTAATGACAAAAACCAATTTTTTTTTGTAAATATTATAAACCAGAATTAATTATCATTAAAAGGATATTTTTTTACTTATATATTAATAAAATATTATTTGCCTGCCACCGACACGCAATAACTTCATATATTATTGAATTTATTTTCATAGTAATCCAAATATTCTAAAAATGTTTATAAACATTGTATGAAAAAAAAACAACAAAAATAACCACAAGCTGTAATCCGCGTAAAACTTTTTTAACATACTGCACATATATAATATACAATGTTATGTAAATAAAACTATTAAATGGTCGAGTACTGCATAAAATATTTTGTAACGTAATTATATTCTCCACATAAGATGAATGGTATACTATGTTTATCATTCCGTTTGCAACATCCAGAAAGAGGCCTTAAAGACCCTACAAAGTATATATATTTTTGATCACCACTAAAAAATTGAATCGATCTGGACATGTATGTCCGTATGTTTGTGTGTCTGTCTGTTGTTTGCATTCTCACGGACCTGAATTTTGAGATATTGGGCAAAAATCGGTCAAGAACCACGTCGACACCCCACTATCAACAAAAATCTTTATAATTTGTTTTTTTTGACCTGTTTTTATTTATTAATTATTGACCTTTTGGTCGTTTTATAAATAATGAAAATCTTTATATCTACCACAAAAATTGGCTTATGATCTTGAAAATTGGTATAAATATTAATTCGCTCCATGGATGTGGTCAGATAAGAGACATGTGCGCAATTTACAAAAAACCATAAAAAACGAAAAACTCGACTTGCAAGCTGATATGTAATTAGAGAACGTTATTATATACCTGCCACGCCCACATTTGGATTTAAGATTTAGCCGCAGGGTATTTAAGATTTGGCCCAAGCCAAGTTTAGTTTTCTTACTTAATTTTGGCTTAAGCCAAATTCTTCATTTTGTGCCTGTGAAAGATTTCATCGATTATGGGCACAGCACATATTACCAAATTATGTTGATTACAAATGACTCAGAAGCAGACCAAGATGTTTGCACACTATGTCTCGTTAATATTAGCCAAGAGTATCGACAACACACAGACGCATGAACGATTCAGATATCACATTACTCTGTAGAATATCTGATGCTTCCCCCTGGATGTTACAAATAGAACAGCAAACTTGGTATCAGACTATTGGTAAGCTAAACTAAGTTTGTTAAGTGTATATGTTCGTAAGCACAATTTGTATTTATATGAACACTGCCCCTCGCAGTTGCTAACAGTGCAATTGTACCATTAATAATACTTAACAAGTGAAAATGTTATGGTCGATCAAGTCTAACCATTTAATACCCTACACCACTTCTACAAATTATGCTAGAATTAATTTGGTTGTATAAGTAAACGTGAGACTTCACTTCGAGAAATATAATTATATGGAAAAGCCTTCTAAAAATATTCCGATCAGGTCCAAATTGAGCACAACTAATTTTTAAGCTAATTAAGTTTTCTTCACTTAATTATGTGAAAAAATATTAAGGATTGCTACTTTTTGCCATATACTCGTAACTTATTTTAAAAAAAGGATTATATGAAAAATGGTTCCAAAAATAATGCAATTCGATTCATTTTCAGTAAGATTCATCTTTAAACCTAAAATGTTTTTGTGCCAAATTTTGTGGAAATATTTAAAAAATGCGACCTGTAGCTTGCGTTCAATATGGACAGACAGATGGACATGATTAATTCAAATCGGATATTGATTCTGAATCGATCGATTATAATTAAAGATGGATATGGCATTTGCCGTTTAAAAGTTACAAACATCCATACAAACTTAATATATTCTTTGCATAGTATAACTATTAAGAACTTTAACTTTAATTGTGTTAACACAACTGACAAAAAAAATAACAACAAATTAAGAAAATGGAAGAGAAGAATTAAAATATCAAAAACCTGATAACACGAATAACTGAATAACTGTTATTCACTACAAACTTCAATGAATCCAAGTGGACAGTAATGGGGAGAGCGGAAGAGAATTTAGTGGAAGAAATGAAGAAAAGAGTTGAGCATGAAAGCAACCATGGTTACGTTAAGCAGCTCAACTCCACGCAAAGGTGATATTTAATAACCAACGTTAACATTGTAAGCAACTTACAATTACATGCAAACACGTTCAACTATGCCAACGTTTAATTACTGCAACCAACTAAAGCCAAAAAAAAAGATATTGAGGATGGACACGGTTGTCATATAGATAAGTAAGTACTGTTTGTACAATCACATACACACACACACACTCACACTAAATACATTTATCAAACATTAAATGCATTCTGCTTCGTATAGACATGTGCTGTTTATTTATTATTGTCCTTAATGGTATTTTATGTACATACGTGATTATATTCACGTGCACCAGCTCTTCTCATATTAAACTAATCTCCATAACACCACTTGTTTGGTTAATTTAATTTTCTGTTTTCCTTTTTCTATTATTGTATAATTTTTATTAACATTTAGTAAGAACCACACAAATACTACATATAATAATTTCCTGTTAATTGTTGATTATTTTATTTAATTTTTCATCAAATTATTTCATTGATTCGTCGTTTAGATACTTCTTAAATGATGTATGTCAATAGATATTTTGTTGTGTATTTCGAGAACCTATCGCATTGGCTTACTATCGAGAACTGAGCTTAAGGATTCGTATGTCATCGTTTTTGTACATGTTGTAAGCGACAGGATTGCTATAAAGGTGTACAAAATCTTTGGTTGGGTGTTAATATTAGCATGTGCTATTTACATATATATGTGTGTATATGCTATGAAAACACAACGTCTGGATACAAATTACTGAATTGTCAAACACGTTGGTTGGAACTCTTCAGAATAGAAAACAAAAAAACAATAGCGTTTTAGGTCTTGCGCATTTCACTCTTAACCAAGATGCAAACCTTAAGATATATGTAAATAAAATTAATTTCATGAATTCAAATTAAAAAAAGAAAACAGGGAAAGTGTTCAAAAATTTTTAAACGAAAGTACTGTAACACGACTCTTAAGTCATACAACTGTGTACTCTTTGAGGTATCTCAAAATCTATAAAAGATAGAAAACAAGTAAAGCGGGGCTATATTAGGCGTGCGCCAAATCTAGGATACCCATCATCATTAACCTCTTCCAAATAGTTAGGAAACAATATCTCAATTCGTAGTTTTTTGATGTTTTGGCAAGTTGATTTTTATTAATTTTTTTTTATTGTAATATGGTGTTGTGGGCCAAAGGGCGTTCCTAAATTCTAAATTATATAATTAAGCTTTCTATAGTTTCTGTATTAGGCATCAAGTTGCATTCTGCGTCAGAAAAGTTTTTTTCATAAATTGAGGGCTTTTCTGTTATCCCACCGCGCCCATTTTTGTTATATGTTGCAAGAGCTAAATATTAATATATCTTCCAAATTTTGACTCTTTTGATCTTTGAATCGTCATGACTTTCAACAATTATGGGCTTTGCTCTTAACCAATTATGTGCCGCCATATAAGCGGCGCATAATTGCTTAACTGCTACATTAACCACAAATAGAAAAGGTGTACCGCCTATAATAAAGAAGCCTAAATTTTCAAAAGCAAACATAGTAGCCTGCAGAAAAAATAATACTTTACTCCTTTAATGGAAGGACAAAAGGTTTTAACACTACTGGGATGCGTCAGAAATTACGTGTGTCCATAGAATATTACGACATGGCGAACCTATTACAATCCAGAAGTCTGAAGTAGTGTTGAACTATATCAAAAATATGGGTGGTGTTGATCGGGGAGATCACTATATAGCAAACTATTGTTTCTTAAGAAAATCCCTTAAATGGTGGCAAAAACTCTTCTTCTGGGGCCTTTTTCTATTCTTGATTTAAAATTGTTTTACAGCTTCTCTTCGTATGAAAAATAGCTGGACCTGGTGAGAAGTAAACTTGAAATACTTCCGGACCGTTAAGGGTTAATTCTCATTTCATAAACAGCGGATAGAACTGTTCTTCTCTTTGCCTTTGCCTATTCAAGAAAGTGCTTTATGGCCAATAAGTGACTTTAGCATTAAAATTACATAAATTTGGCGCCCACGGTGGAAAAAATATTGTTGAAATTAAAATTGTGAATAGAAAAAACCATTGTTGCCCATCCAACAAGTGCATTGTATCAGAGAAGTGAATGAGTAAGAAAAATTTACGTTATTAGTTGGGTTGCTGCATTTTCTTAACTGTTCACCCGGCACAGGCTGAAAGTGTTAACTCCATATTATTCATATTCTATTTTTGTCGATTCTGAGTGTAGCACTTGCTCGATTTCGCCTAATTTGAATAGAAACAGAAAACCAAAAACATTTGTACTCAACATCAATTCACGGCGGTCATCGATAAATATATTTATATTTTATATATTAATAAAGTACGGCCGTCATTTATTTATACAATTTATTGAAACCACAAAGTTATTATAAACCGTGTTAGAAATGATTCAAATTCTTAATCAGGAATTTTTGTTATCGGTAACAAATAAAATAATTGAAATAGTGAGTAGCATACAACGTTTCTAAAGCACATACACAAGTGCAAGTATATCTAAATTGAATCTTCGTTCAATTAAAATTCAAATGAGATAATTATGAGTTAATACATATAAGAGTGTACACGTACGTACATGAGTCAATAGCGGCATGTAGAGAGGTTGAAAGCAGAAGCATTTGGGAATTTTTTCTCAAAAGTTTCGTGTTGGATGTCCCATGTTAGCAAATATTGCCCTGTCAAAAACAAAACATTTTTAAGGCTATGTGGATGCGTCAACACACTCATCTTTGTTAATAGAATTTTCTTTGATTTGAATTTTGAATTTTTAATTAATTTTCCTTGAATTGG
The DNA here is from genome assembly GCA_963978525.1 of Ornithomya fringillina. Classification (NCBI taxonomy): domain Eukaryota; kingdom Metazoa; phylum Arthropoda; class Insecta; order Diptera; family Hippoboscidae; genus Ornithomya; species Ornithomya fringillina. The sequence goes on from OZ021694.1 coordinate 11,143,040, forward strand.
AAATAAAGTTGTTTGTACCACATCACACCCATAATAGTTCAGTAGTGACATTGTTAAAACAAAAGTTTTAAACAGGCTCAATGTGGCAGATATATAGATTTGTATCGATTGTAGGCGAGGCCCTTGATTTTTCCCATTTTAAATAGTGATCTGCATACAAGAACTAAAAGGGCTTGTGATAAAAATTTCAGCTCAATATCTCAAATTTTACGCCCATGAGAAAGCCAATAACAGACGGATACACGGACATACATGTCTAAATCGATTCAGTTTTTGATGCTGATCAAGAAGAGTGAAAATGTTAATGTACGCCCGACCACTTAATACCCTATACCACCTAGCTCCTTATTCTAAAATTAGTTTAGTTGTGTCATTAAATGAGAGATATTGTCATACAGGTCAGTTCCTAAAATATTGCACTAAAAATTATCCAATCGGATCCAAATTTGACACAGGCAAATATTAAACCAGTTAACAATAATTCAAAAATTCATAAAATGTTGTCAAAATATATTAAGAAATGAAATTTTTTGACACATGAAGACTTCCATTGTAATAGGACCTAATAAGGTAAGGGATTCTAAAAGTAAATCGATTGGGTACAATAAGGTTCCCCTTTGGATCAATACGTGTCCTTGTACTAAATTTAATTGAAATATCTCAAAAAATACGTACAATAAATAGCTTGAGCACAAACTTATTTGGACAGACGGACATGATTAAATTGATTCAGATTTTTATTCTGAATCGATAATTATACTCGAAGGTAGATGTGGCATTTGCCGTTGAGGACTTACAAACACGCGTAAAAATTTACCACATGTGGTATAGGGTATAAATAATTTTGTGAATTCATATGTAAATGTTTTTCCTCCTACGCCCAATATAATGCCATCAATACATAAAGTTCATATCTCTACTCAATGGAAACCAGCTGACAGCTACATAAAGTTACACTTCAAAGGCAGCAATATATTCATATACACACACATACATTTAATATTTCTGGTAAATGTATCCAAAGCAGTGAAAGGCATGGCATATATTTTACTTATTAACACATCACCACTACACGATTTCTTTTATACTTTTTAACATTCAACAGAATAAATTTTTTGTAATCGTGACAAGCTACCTGCATGTCAAAAACATTTATGCACTCATTATTGTAATACACAGCATTACACATCAAATATTTATACCCTCCACATAATACTAAGTATAAGGGCGAGTTCGAAACCGGTCCAGGTTCAACCCCCCAATCGCCGAGCATTAATTTTTTACATACATCATTACAACTTTCAATAGTCGGTATGAAATATTTATTTCGAAACACACAGATACTAAGTATATTAAGTTTGTTATTCCAATTGCAATACCCAGAAATAAGTGAGGTGAAAGTCACGCCCACAATTAACAAAAATATATTTATTTGCCACAAAAATTGAGCTATGAAAGTAAACTCTATTTTATTTATAATTATCCCATACATCGATATGCTAAATGTGGACATGGTCGGATAACAGACACACGCGCAATTTACAAAAACCATACTCGGCGTAAAGCTCGACTTGCAAGATGATCATATTAGAAGGCGTAATCAGGTACCTGCCATGCGTACCGCTTCTATATAGATGGAAAGGATATTTTAGATTTGGTCTTAGCCAAGTTTAGATTGTTTACTTATTATAATTTCAATATTCAGTTTAAAATATTCGTTTCACAAAAATTATTTAAATCCTTTGCCTTTTAAACGTTTCGATAACGGGATATATCAACAATGGATACCATGCATTGTGCAATTCTTATACATTTCCCAAACTCTGCTCGAAATTAAACCAATGTAGAACAAAACATCTTTAGAATCTGATTCCTGCAATCCTTACGGGGAATTGTTATTTATAAAATATGGCCTCCAAGTACGATGTTCTATATATACGAATTTTTGCAAGAGCTGCAGGGTTGAAAAAAAGGTGAAATCGACCAAGCTTCTACTTTGTGAATGCCCCGCACTTCAAGAGGAACACCTACACGTTCATTGGAGTCGAATTTACTGAAGATGTGAAATAATTAGCTGATAATACGGACCCTACATGTAACGCGAATTAGAAACCTGTTTTGTTCAATAATATTTTGGGGTGTTACGTTCTGGAATGATTCGTTTAGTTTTTAACGACGAAATATCTATCTATAAAAATTTAACCCAGTTTATCAATACTACCAATATTATTGTATTTTTCAAGTTGTATCAAGCTGTCCATATCATGGTTATGATCACCATTTAAACTAACATAAAATTAGTTTTATTTTAAAAATAATCGAAAATCAATATTTTTTGATTATATTAAAATTACAACTACTGTTATAGTCTTCTCTTAAGCATCCCTGAAGTTGTAAATACATAAAATTACATAATTGTGGCAACTCTTTATTCTTTCATCTACAGTGATTCGTGGGTTCATCAGGTGTCCAGCTATATATATATATACACGTATATAACCATAAAAAAAAATTCATTCATACAGTTGTTGATATTTACCATTCAATGCAAGTTTTAACATTAGTTGCGGATTATTTATATAAAGACGATAGCCGGAAAAGTGTTAAAGACAGCGTTCATATTAAGAGTATTCGTAAGTTGCACGCCCAATAAAAACGATAATTATTATATTAGGAATATTTAGATAAAAATTTGTTTAAAGTAAAAGTGTGTAAACAGCGTACAAGTAATAATTGTTTCATAAAACATTGACTTTTATAAATTATTATCCTGCAATGTGTAAACACAGTATTTCACAATGATTACAGTTATGATCTCATAATAAATCATGTTAAGTTATTACTAAAGGAAATTAATCATAGGTCCTACTATTACAGTGTTTCTCAAACTGTAGTCCACTAAGTGGTCCCCTTGTGCAAAAATATAAATTCCAATAAAGTTTTAATTAGAGATTTTTATATTTATAAGTTTCATCTCTGCAAATATTAAAAAAAAAAAAATACAAGTCTATCAAATCTATAATTTGTAGCACACTATATGAAGAGACTTTTTCTCTTCTCATTCTCTTTAAAATATTTTTTCCATAATATAAAATGTGAGATATTGCCACATCGATTTATTATTTTACATTCCTGAAATTACCTTTTATTGAAATTTTCACATTGGAGGTTTCAAAATTTTGTAGCTTTAAATTAAAAATTGTCTTTAGAAATACGATAAAATTAATTAGTATATTTGAAATGCATTTCTTTAAAACAATGGTCGATCCGCCTGTCCGTTGTGTATATCCATATGCTGACAACTTTCAGGATATTTTGAGATTATAAAAATAATCTTAATCCAAATGTAGTTCCAACTGAAAATAAGGGAACCATTCGGGACCACTTCTCAAATAAGGGTATTCAATCGATTTAACAATGTCCATCTATCCGTCTGTTCGCCTGTCTGTCCATGTAAATTGAAATAAAAAATAAAAAATTATATGGGGAGGTGTTTTAAAAATTGTCCGATCCTATCCATTTTCAAAAAAGTTTTTCTTTGGGCCAATACAAATCCGTGTACCAAATTTCATCAAAATATCTCAAAAAATAATAGGAGATTATATGGTTCTAAAAATGGTCCCATTCCATCTATTTTCAACTGGGTGCATTTTCAATAGGGTTCCCCTTTAGGCCAAACATGTTCTTGTACAAAATTTCATCGAAATATCTCATAAAATGCGACCTGTAACTTGCACAAAAATTACATGGACAAATAGGAGGACAGACAGACATGATTAAATCAATTCAGATTTTGATTCTGAATCGATCGGTATAATTGAATGTTGGTATGGCATTTGCTGTTTAGGAGTTATAAACATCCGCACAAACTTAATTTACCCTTTACCACAAGTGGTGCAAAGTATAATTAAAATGAATTATAATAGTCGGGCTTGACCGACTTGTTTTATAATACGTTTATATGACCAAAATACGGCCCCTTTTTATGATTATAAGATGTGGGGTAATACTAAGTTTGTTCTTCCGTTTGCAACACCCAGAAGGAGTTGTCAGAGATCCCACAAAGTATATATACGTTCTTGATCAGCATCAAAAACTGAGTCAATCTAGAGATGTACATGTGCCCGTTCGTCCGTCTGTTATTAGCACTATCAGGGGCGTAAATTTTGAGATATTGAGCTGAAATTTTGTACAGGCACTTATAGTTTTTGCACGCAGACCGCTATTTAAAATGGGCGAATTCGGTCAAGGGCCACGCCCACAATCGACAAAAGTCGATTTATCTGTCACAAAATATCGCCTATCCGCTTGAAATTTGGGACTTATTTTATTTTATCCCGTCGAATAACATACACGCCCACAATTTACAAAAAACCATGTTCACCAAAAAACTAAACTTACAAGCTGATACGTAAGACATACACTATTATAGGACGCAATATATATGCAGTTGCCACGCCCACCGTTGTGGATGTAGAGGGTATTTTATATTTATTTTCTTATTTTTTATTTTTTTTTATACATATTTGCTGACAAATTTATTATTTAATATAATTCCGCTTTTGGAACTTTTTAGCAAATGATATACTCATATTATTTTATTTTCACTGTTTTAACAGCCAGTGATGACTTCAGTTGTAGATATAGATTGCCAAATCTAAAACATATAAAAATATTAATTATAGCAACTAAATGTATAAACAAAACACTTGAAAATTTCATTGTGCAACATGGTCAAGATTAATTGAACAAATGTTTGTTGTCAAAAGCAACCAAATATTTCCATTGTTTATTAAATAAAATATTCTGTACAAAGATTAAGAATAATCTTTGAACTCCCTACCACAAAATAGTATCGCCGTTTAGGCAAAAATAATACGTTTGCACTTGTTGCACCCCCAACAATAAGTAGGTACTTAAATATAAATATAAAATAATCATTCATAAAAAATTTCACCCTCTGCGACCGAAACTAAAATAAGGTTTGATTAGAGACATGTACAGCTTAAAAAGGATACTTTCACATCTTCATCATCATTCAGCAAGAAATTGCCAATAAATACAATAAAATATTTTGTTGTCAATAATAGAAATATATAATATGATATTTTATTATTTTTACTAAGTACATATTGCATTATAATAAATTCCTTATATTTTAAAATACATTATTTGAATATTTAAAATTTGACCACATGACCAGCAAAGTATACAGCACTTTTACTTCGGATGGCAAAGAAAAACGGATGATCGGCACGAAAGATTTTCTGATTCAAATTCAAACTCATTGGAACGATTTTCAAATCTAAGTAAATGCAAATATTTACCAAACAGTTATTTTTAATGTTATAAGGGGAATTTTTAACTTTCCAATTATATGAAAACACTTACAAGTGGCAGCCGAAGCTTCTGAGCCAGCTTCATTCACATCCAAAAAGGCTTTATGTTTAATTTCTGCTCCTCTTTGCTTGGGATGTGACCCTTTGAATAATCCATTGAAATTAGCTTGAGATGAAAACATATTCGAAATGCCCAACTGAAAAATAAAACATGCTTCTTATAGCCAATCACAAAATGATCTTATTTACAAAATTGTACCTTTTGTAAAGGCCCTTGCAAATCCAAATCGTATTCAATGCGGAATTTTGGTAGAAATACATCCACATGCTGACCACTCATTTTATCTGTTAATTGATTAAGATCATAATCGCCCAATTGTGACTCTAATTCCTTTAAGCCATCAACTTTCCGGGGTAGTATTATCAACATAGATAGAGTTGAGTTTTCATAAGGCATTTCTAAAGCGGTAGCATCCAATTCAGGTAATTCACCATAATTGAAATAATCATCTTGATACATCATGTCAACGTTAACATTTTGTTCGTCGTTTATATGGAAAGTGGAGGTGCGAGTAGAAGATTCACTAAACTGTTGTACCCATTTGCCTTTAAAATAGATGGCGTTTACCATAACCGCTGATGTATCGCTATCAACTGATTCGGCTGATAGAATATTTTTTATCTTATTATGCGTTTGTTGCTCTACCCAGTTATTAATTATAGCAACCGCATTCGAGACATCATCAAAATTTACACTTTCCGCTTGTGATTGAAAGTATTCTTCAGCCATTTGCTGAAACTCGCGTGCAATTTGAAGATTTTCATTTACATAAACCCGATTGGCCATATGCAGCTCGGTACCATTTTGGGTAATAGATTTAAAAGTGCTTTTGATAAAATCACCATAATTTTTGGCCACCTGCTTTTTATCACTTGTACCCAACTTTAAACCATTATGTAACTCTTCTGCGGTCAGACCTTCTGCACCCATATAAGCCAAAGTTAGGCATGATTGTATAGAGACGGGTGAAATGATTACATTCTCGTTAGATGTCGCCTCATTATCGGAAATGGCTTGAAAAAGTTCCATTGCAAATAAATTACGACTATTTTCTAGGGATGGTTGTATAATATTCGACATGATGGTATTGTGTAAGCACGACAATACTGCTAGTAATAGATAAACTGAAAAAAAACAATAAAACAATTGTTAGGAGAATATTGGACTATTTTTTTAGATTATTAATAACATGTTATAGAGGGTCACGTGCGCCTTTTTAATATCCCATTCGTTTTTTATTATTATTAAAGATCAGCGCTCAGGAGAAAACTTCTATAAAAGCCAATTGTACGTTGCTACGACTTTTCTTATTACGGACTCGAATGTTATGCCTTCGGCTAACCCTTATTTAGTTTCGCAATTTATAATATAATTTTTTCGAGTGAAGGGGGAGAACTATTAGTAATTATGTTGAAGACATGTTCTAAAAATGATCCAATTCTAAATTTAAACCACAGCTAAGTAAATGATACCAACATGTATTTGTATTACGATATATTTAAATATTGTGATTCAGAGTGTTTTCAAAGACAATTTCGATTGACTCTTAAGTTCCCTAAATCCCTATTCTTCTTCAAGTTTTGTTAAAATAAAATTTAGAATTATGGATTTTCGTCAAATTAAAATTCAATTACAAATATACTGTTATATAAGGCTTTGCATTTGAGCCGGAGCATATAAAAAAGATCGAATTTTACGCTTGAACTGGCAACTATTTTGTCACAACTATTGTTGATTGTTATGAAGGAATAGATTAAGGAATAATGGATGGAATAGATTCCTTTATAGAAATGATTTATAATAGATTGGTCGCACCTATAAAGGCGTTTGTTTTTTCAGCGCAAATGAAAATTGTAAGGCCACGATTTAGGTAGGAATTCTTTAATCAGAAATCAAATGAAGTTTTATTAAATTTTTTGTTTTAAAATCACTGGCATTTAATTATTTTCATGGCCCAAAGGCTTTCATTCAACTTAACGGAGAGTCTTTTACATTGATGCGTACTTTTAAGGGCCATTACCACATTTGCCCTTGAGTCTGCCACAATCGTATGGCTTTATGACTGTAAATAATGCTTTGTTGTAAAAAATAAAAATAAAAAACACTTCACTTTGTTGAAATTGTCTTTAGATAAAATGCGGTTTATTAAAGCGTCAATAATAATTTACCTTTATTATTATTTGTCATTATTGTAACTCTTCTATAATTCTATAAACTTCGAATTGCTTCTCTTTTGTTATAAATATTTAATATTTATTTCTTATTATGCACAACTTTTTACTTGAGAAGCCGTTAATTAGTAAAGTAAAAAAAATCCTCTGATCTTTGCTTTTTATACAAAAAGTTTCGAAAAAAAGAAATCAGAGCTGTTAGCTTATAGGTATGTAGAATATTCTCATCGAGAATATAAGTTAAAGATAGAATTGACGAGTAGTACGAGAGAGAGGGAGACCGATCGTAGAGAGTCAAGTTTAAGTTCGTTTTAAATTTGTTTATAAACAATATTAAGAAAAAAAATCAATTCATACGCATCCACATATACAAACGCATACACTTTAAACCTCTTCACAGTCGTACTCCGCCTTAAACTGTTGTTGGTTTTTCGGAAATAAAGAAAATAATGTTGTTGTTTTTTTTTAATAATTTATATTTGTTGTTGAATTTTACTTTTTGTAAAATCCGAAATGGAAATTTTATTTGTTTTTGATTGAGTACGAATTTAAATAATCTCACCCGGAAAAATATTACAAATTGTTGTGAATGATTTTGCACCAAAAATAAAAAAACTGTTTTACCCACACTGTAAAATTTAAACTGAATGAATTTTAGTTAATTTTCTTTATATATGTGTTTGGATGAGTAATCGTTTATGCATATTACACATACCCATACGAACGTTGAACCAAAAAGATAAGATAATTCTGGCTGGAAACACTTTCTGTGAGTATTGTTTTGTGTGTAAACGAAAAAAGATACAATATACAATATTGCTGCTGGAAACAAAGTTGCCACCTTGTTGGCTATTACCTAGATTTGGGATAGGGCCAAATACCAAATTTCATGTACGAAATTGTAAATCGCTAAGACTTTTTAAGAATTTTTTATAAATCTGTAATAGTCCCAAATAGAACTGAATATATGCCCCTCTTTATAATGTGAAGATTTCTATATACTACTAAAAAAAAAAATCTCCGTCAATCTCGATCTTCGTGTGTCCATGTGAGAGTCCATTGTTGACCTCTCTGAGGGTGGTAAATTTTATAATAAATATTTCTAGATCTACGCTTAAATTGAAACAAAATCGGCCAAGTGCCAAAATCTCTTACAGCCACAAAAATTTATAAATAAATAGTACACATATTCATAATCATATAATCTTGCAGCACTATACCAAAACTAGTCGGATAACCTCCACATAAGATGGGGGGTATACTTTTGCAACACTCAGAAGAAGACGTCAGACACAAAGTATATACATTCTAGATCAGCATCAAAAACTGGGTCGATTTAGACATCTCTGTCCGTGTGTCCGTCTGATGTTAGCATTTTCACAGGCTCAAATTTTCAGATATTGAGCTGAAATTTTATTAACAGGCACATCTTCAGCTCATCTTGAGCTTTCAAGTTAAAATTTTTTGTACATATGTACAAATAACTTATCCATCAATGTGCTAAAAAATTTGAGTGATCGGATAACAGACTTAATCTCCATCGATGTACTTAAAATAGGTGCAGTCGAATAACAGACTCGACCACAATTTACAAAAAAAAACCGAATTTACCATAAAACTAGACTTTCAAGCTGATACATAATACATACACTATATTACTTTATTACTTAATATATATATATATATATATATTTGCCACGCCCACTATTGTAGATGTAAAGGGTATTTAAGATTTGGCCTAAACCAAATTTAGTTTTCTTACTTGTTATTTGTTTTCATTTTACAACTTTTACTTATGCTTCCCTAGTATTTTACTTTCTAAGCAGCTTCATAATGACCGTCAAAGTTCTAAATCTATTTTATAAATAGTTAAATATATATTTAGTAAGAGTGTTTTTTACGTGTATATATTACTTATGCAACATTCTATAAAGCACATTTGTTATTATTGTACGGTCCACACATGATGATAGGTATACTAAGTTAGAGACCTTGAGCGATAGCAAAATCTGAATCTTTTATGTTATCAAAGTTGAAAGAATTTAGAAAATTGAGAAAAATTAATTTTTTATGGATAATTGATAGTTTTTTAAGCAGATCAATCAATTTGAATTGGACAAATCAGAATTAAAATATCACTCCTTTAATCCACAAAGATTGTCACACACAATAAATAATAATAAAAAATATAGGTTTAATAAGCAATAATTAGCTAATTTTTTAATGTGCCAAAAATTCAAACTTGTCCCATTATTAGCTGAAGGCGTAATACTTGAGTCTTTACTTCGGAAGGTCGAACATTTGATTCTCCCCGCACCGTGAAATACTCCCGGAATGAAGCTTTCACATACATAAGTGGCTTTTTTAAATTAAAATTCTATCTATTGGGAAGTTTCTTCTGAGCGCCGATCTTTAATGTAGAATTTGTAACACACTTCAATAGTCCTTACATGCTGCAATCCCAGTTTCCAAATATAGTATATGACGAGAGTATTGAAGATTTGCCTTAAGCCCGCTAAAGTTTTTTCACTCTCATTAAACCAATAATACATGGCATTAATTTTAATTTACTGATAAGAATAATAGAAATAAATGAATTTAACGCCAGCCAAAGAAGATTCTCAAATTTAGTTCGACAATTGATACCAAATAGAGCAAAACTATTACAAGTTGTTTTAAAAGATGGGTAATTTTGTTTTACTTTTACATTGCGTTAGGGTTTCTTTGATTTGTTCTTTAGATTATAAATTAAATATAGTAAACTCCCAACCATTAATCATTATGTTTTTACCGAAACATTTTAAGTATTGCACATATGTTTGCATTTTATTTTACTGATAAGAATAATAGAAATAAATGATTATATACTCAGCTGGAGGAGATTCTCAAATTTAGTTCGACAATTAATACCAAATAGAACGAAGCGATTCCAAGTTGATTGAAAAGATGGGTAATTTTGTTTTACTTTTACATTGCATTGGAGTTTCTTTGATCTGTCCTTTAGATTATAGATTACATATGGAAATTCCCAGCCATTACTCAACATGTTCTTACCTAAATACATGTCTTAATTAACTTCTATTCATATTTTAGATAATTTTTTACAACTACTTAAAATTTACTGCTTGACATTACTGCTAACACGCAGCGGCCTATTAGCGAACAGCATGGAATCACATCAACTTGCTCAAGGTTTGGAAAATTTCGGTGTACGTTTATATACGGAAATAGAAAAATCAAACCAGGGCAAGAATGTAGTGTTTTCTCCCTTCTCCATACAAACATGTGCAGCGATGGCACGCCTGGGGGCCGAAGGTGAAACCGCTAATGAACTGCATAAAGGTTTAGGTTTCGACAACACCGATATAGACAATGTGTCTCAATATTTCTTTAATATTTTAACCGAATATAAAGACAGCCCTTTTTTGAAAATAGCCAATAAAATTTATGTAAAAGACGGCTACAAGATTCAATCAAGTTTCAATCAACTATTGACTGAAACATTTTATTCAGAAGCGGAAAATATTAATTTTACCGCCAGGGAAAAAGCTGCACACACCATGAATGCTTGGGTGGAAGCTAAAACAAATAATCGCATTAAAAATCTAATAGCAGCGGGAGCTCTAAATGAACAGACCCGTTTGGTTCTATTGAATGCCATACATTTCAAAGCTGAATGGAAATATAAATTTCCGAAAAGTCTAACGCAAAATAAAAGCTTTTACATCGACGATACGAACAGTGTAAATGTGCCCATGATGCATGTAAAACAGAATTTCGAATATGGTGAAATTGAACATTTGGACGCTAAAGTACTTGAAATGCCATATCGTGACTCTAATCTAGCAATGCTAATTATTTTACCTAATAAACGTAATGGCTTGCGTGAGGTAGAAGAGAAATTAAAAACGACTTCTCTTCGAGATATCACCAATACCATGTACAACACGAAAGTAATTGTTGATTTTCCAAAATTCAAAACTGAATTCGAAGTGGAATTAAAGCAAACCTTCCAAAAAGTAAGGTTATGTTTTGTTTTTCTTTTATTAAAATGAAATTAAATTAAAAGTTGTTTCTTTATCTAGTTGGGTATGAAGCGTATGTTCGGTCATAATGCAGAATTTGGTAAAATGTTGGAAATTGATGAACCTTTGCAGGTATCAAGCATTATACACAAAGCATTCATTGAAGTATGCGAAGAGGGTACTGAGGCAGCAGCAGCAACAGGTAGATTTTTGCTTCATTCACTTTAATGTATGGGTAGCTTCATAATATTTTACATTTTTGTTGAAGTGTAGCTGGTTTCTTATACCCTCCACCTTAGCGATAAAGGTATTTTAAGTTTGCTAGTCCGTTTGAAACCGCCAAAAGAATTCAAAATAGATATGTTCATGATCAGCAGCAAAATTTGAGTCGTTCGAATATGTGTAATATTCGCCCGTTTGTCTGCTGTTGAAATACTTACGGTCATAATTGAAATTTTTTTACAATAATTTCTATTTACTTGAAACAGTTTTCTATTTCATTTGGCAAAAATCTGTTACAACAATAATGTAAAAAGTTCAAGTTTAGTTCACTTATTTATAATACGGAAACGTTGGCGTAGTGACAGTAAGTAAATTTTGGAATTTATAAAAAAAAACCCTTACCTTAAACAAACGTAATGCATACATTATCAAAATCCTGCAACGCCCCACGTGGAGGGTATTTAAGATTTGGTACAAGCCAAATATAGTTTCTTCTATAGTTATTTGATTTGATTGTATGTATTACTATGGTTATTACTAACAAAATTTATGTTTCATACTTAGACAGGGTGTTTGTGGTGGCACTTAATTCAATTGTTTGTTTTTCAAACTTAAAATTGATTTTAAATGAAATTGTTTTACTATCATTTGTCTGTGTCTAGGTATGGGCCTACGCAAAAAACGCAGTTTACGTGATGATGTTGTTTTAAAAGAGTTTACAGCCGATCATCCATTTATATATCATATATATCAAATAATTTCACAGCATGAGAAAATAACATTATTTAAGGGTTGCCTTCAACATGCTATAGAAACTATAGTAACCACTGATCACGACAAACACGACGAATTATAATTTCATTGTATCACATAACACACATAACACACACATCTTTACATTATATTTTTACATGAATCATAAACTGTCTATAACTGTGCATTTGTTCATAAACGTATATTATAGCTAAGCTCGTACTATTGGGTTGTGCGGCAGGTGCACCAAAGCAAGAGAAAGTTTTCCATGTGGATCATCCATTTCATTATGTGATTCATGATGTTGTGGGCCATATATTATTTAAAGGCTCTGTAAAAGGATTTTAAAATATTTGTTATTGTTGTTGTTGTTTTTTCACAATGTATATTAAAAGTTTGGGACTTCATTGTGAGTATTTATTGTATTATTATCTTTATGAAATTATTTAATAAGAAAAATTATTTCTATTTTACTTACATACCCAGGTACATACATACATATATATGAAGAAATGCATTTATAAACTCTCTGTTACTTTTATCATTTATTATACTCCACCACTATTTGCCTGTGTTAACTTACTGTTAATAATATGTTTGTTTCTGTGCGTGTACCTTGTAGGCATGCTCCAGACTCATTTCGCTCGACCAAGTATGCCAGTAGAACCAAAAGTATTCCAAGTTGATCATCCTTTCCGTTATATTATACGTGATGTTGACACTATATTCTTTACAGGATCTTTTTGGACATTTTAAGAAAAAACCTTTAAGAAAAACAAATACTTTTTATAAACAAATGAAATAAAAAGTTGAAATAAAATTGATGATATATTTACATAGTTAAATAAGTCACTTTTTCATTTCATTTTGTGATCCATCCAAACGACATCAACAATTAAAACACGTAGAAACATTTAATTTGTCTTGGGCCAAATCTTAAATATTTTCCCCATCTACATAGAAACGGTGGATGTGGGAGGTAGTATAATAGTATTTAAATTACGTATTAGCTTGAAGTTGAATTTTACGCTGAGTATGATTTTTTGTTAATTGTGAGCTGTGACTGTTATTGAATGACGTCCATTTTTGACATATTTATGGATAAGATATGGAAATGCGTACGGAATTTCAAGTTTGTTGGTTAATATTTGTGGGAGGCGTATAGTTAGAGAGAAATAGATTTTTGTCGATTATGGGCGCGGACGATTTTAAATTAAAAGTAACTGTACAAAATTTCTGCTCAAAATTTTGAAATTTACGACCACGAGAATGCCAATAACAGACAGACAGGCGCACATACATACAAACATGTCTAGATCGACTCAGTTTTTGATATTAATTAAGAATATATATACTTTGTAGGGTCTCTGATGCCGCTATAAGAAGACGCATCTCGATACCAATATTCGAAGTCGAAAATCCATTTCATTATATTATATATGAAAGGAATATTGGTACTATACTATTTGAAGGTTGCTTTTGGATATTTTGAACATTCCAAAGAAGAACTTTTCCTATATTGTCTTTTTCAAACAGATTGCTAAATAATTTGGAGTGATTTGAACTTTTTGTTAAATAAAAATTCATAAAAAAAATTTTATCCTATTAAATCATCAGATACCCTTACGTAAATTATAGGTTTGACATGCTTTTCTTTATTTAAAATTATTATTTACATTTAACCTGAACAGTGGTTTTGGTAATTTGTTACACCCTCCTTTCGTTGATACATTAAATGGATAAAGTGAATATTAATTTATGTACTTTTGTTTCATTTTAACTGATTTTAAAAGTTTTATTTTTATAATCAAAAGACATTTTCATCAATTAATGGCCTCAACTCTCAACTCAAAACATTTCTTAAATAAAAACTTGAATTTACAAACTAGAACTAAAACAGAATGTCGACTAAATATTGCAAAATCAGGCGGACCTAATTTCTAAGGCTCCTAAAGCTTCCGCTTTAGTAATGCAAACGTTAGAAAACTGCAAAATGAAGAGCATAAAACTAATAATAACAACAATTTGAAATCATTCTTATATAGTAATGAATGAATATAGTAATGAATGAATTATATAGTAATGAATTTTTCTTTTATTAGGCTTTGTGATGATGAGGAAGAGTCATACGTTTTTACCATTAGTAGAGAAAGTTTTTAGTGTGGATCACGGATTTTATTATGTCATTACACATAATGGAGAGATCACTTTATTCCATGGTTCCTTTAAAGTCATTTAAAAACAAGTAAGAAAACTAAATTTGGCTTAGGCCGAATCTTAAATGCCCTCCACATCTACAATATTGTATGTATTACATCTAAATACTTCCATATATATATATATGGTCGTGGATCACAATGTATTTGCCCCGAGGCTTTAAAAACATATTATAGAAATGCAATATATGTATGTATGTACGTATGTATAAATAGCATATACAGCTGTAATCGTAAACTCATGTTTCTTTTATAACAACCCAATCTATACTAATATTATAAAGAGGAAAGATTTGTATTTTTGTATGTAACGAGTAAACTCAAAAACTACTGGACCGATTTCAAAAATATTCTCGCTATTAGAAAGCTACATTATCACTGAGTAACATAGGCTATATTTATTGCCAAAAAATATTGGGGATCCCTGGACATTCCTACTATTACTTACCCAAGGTGTAAAAAATTAGTCATAAAATATCTTTCATCGAATACGCTGCGAAAAGTAATGATGTTAAAACAAAAAAATGCTCTACAATATTATAGAACATATCAATATCTACAAAAAACTTTGCGAGACCATATGTCCAACTATTGTACTTATGTCACTATAACCCCTTTTTATACCCTCCACCTTAGGGAAGAGGGTATATTCATTTTGATCATCCGTTTACAACACATCGAAGGAAGCGTCGGAGACCCAACAAACCACATATATTCTTAATCAGCATGACAAGAGAAATCGTTTTAGACATGTCCGTCCGTGTGTCCGTCCGTGTCCTCGTCTGTTCTTGGCACTCTCACGGTCGTAATTTTAGAGATATCAAATTGAAACTTTGCATACGTATTCTTAGTTCAATTTCGCTGTTCCGTATTGAAATTGGGCAAAATCGTTAAAGAGACACGCCCACAATAAACGAAAATCTCATCATACCTCGAAAAAATTGTATCTTTAAAAAATTATATATCGCACAATACTATGCCTATCAAGTTGATTTTTGGTGTATATATAAGTGGTACCGTTATCTAACACTGTGCCAAAAATGGGCGTGATTGAATAACGCAAACGCCTATAATTAAAAAAAAACACTATTTGCGTAAGTACATGAAATACATAAATATGGCAATAGGAGCTTATTTTTTAGAGATTTACAAAAGGTGGAGGGTATTTAAGCTTCGGTGTTAACCGAACTTTTCTATCTTGTTATACCTACCATTGATAGTAATATTGCCAATTAAGAAATTAAGTATTCACAATAAGTATTTCACAATATTTAAATAGTAGGGAAATCTGAAATCTGACAACCAGATGCATCACTAGATTCTGGAGAGGATTTTGGGCATAGGCAACGTTTTATCTCGCGAGATAACCGAACTCCACGCAGGTGAAGCCGCGAACAACAGCTAGTATATGATATTTAGGATTTTGTATGTTTCTGATGTTTAAACAAAATGGATTTTTTTAAATATGTTTCCGATTGCAGCTTATATATGTACTTAACTAATTCCAAACACAAAAATAATTATCATTTATTAAAACGTATTGTATCGGTTTTTTATATAATTTAATATTAGATACTTAAGGATACAAATCCCATATAGCCTTGACATTGAGGCATGCATACAATAGCGCCCCCTTTTAACAACAAATGTACATTGAACAAATGTGTAAATGTTTAGAAAATTGTGGGCGTACCACGTACATGTTTCGCACATCAATGGATATGTAACAAATTTAAACTTCATGGCTCATTTTTTGTAGCTGATAAATAGATTTTTGTCGGTTGTGGGCATGGCTTTTACCCGATTTTACCCATTTTAAATACTAATCTACCGATATGGACTTAGAATGCCTTTTACCCCAATGCGTAAATTTTTGCAACCGTAAGCTATACTGAAACGCGGACATACGGACGTTGTAAAATCGATTTAGATTTTAAAACGGATTAAGAATATACAAGGATGGACAAAATAATTTGAACATCGTGCAATGTAGTACGTCTTGTATGTTGGCAACATTGATTCTGTATAATTAATGCGGCTGGTATGTATTGCATAATTAAAGTCTTGTGGGTGTATCATACGCTTTGATGTACGACAGGTAAAATGAGCGATCGGTGAAATGTGTGATCTCACAAACTTCGAAAGACGGCAATACGTTGTGCTCGTGAGAGTCTGTGACAAAAATAGTTGAATGGTTTAACGTTTTACGAGTGACATTATCCATGGTAATAACAGCACACACAAAACATGATAAAATATCATCGGCGAAAGGAATAGTAGGCGAAACTCAGAGTTAACTGACAGAGACTGACGAACATTAAAAAGAATTATGGTTAGACAACATAAAAGTGGCAGCAGAATTATTCAGATACTCTGCAAAGTATTGCAGCTGCTCAAAAAGCAAATGGTGGACCCCTCACCTTATTATTGCGTATATGTCGGGTATTCATATTATTTTGTTCATCTCTATATATTATGGAATGCATACGGAATGTCACACTTAGTTTATTTTATATGACGAGTATGAAAAAATCAAAAAAATTTAAATATTGTAAAGCATGTACCATAAATGTCATGTGCAGTCAACTACAATAGTAAGACAACAAATAATTTGTATAATACGTTAGAATTACTCAATGGATCTATAAAATGTTTTTAGTTTATAATACATAAATACTTTTATAATCAAAGATTGTTAGATTAATCAATTGTGCGATAATTTTTGACTTGCAGCGGTGAGAATAACACCAGTGATGGGCGGTAAACGTTTTAAAATTGATCATCCATTTATTTATGTTATTAAATCAACACAAAATTTAACATTATTCTGGGGACTCCTTTTAAATATATAACGATTATGTTTTAATGTATTATTCTTAGAACACATGTACACATAATGTTTTTTTTTAAAATTACAATCGATGTAAATAAAGTAAAAAGAAAAGCTTGGCTGAGGCCAAACCTTGAATACCCACCATCGATGCATCACAGTTTCCCGAGAATTAAGAATATTTATCTAAAATTTTTTTGTCGATTTTGTCCAATTTCAATACCAGCCTGCATAGGAACTCCACCAACACTTCTGTAAAGTTTGAACTAGTTATCTTAATTTTTGTGACCAGGAGAATAATTACCACAGAACACGGACAAGCGGATAGATAGACTCATGTACATATGATGGTGGTATTGCACTGTGTGCTATTCTTATTAAAACGTTCCTTTACTTATTTTCCTTTTTTGTCAAATTGTTTTGAAATTTAAAATTTTCATTTTTTCTATAATAAAATTTTATTCGAATCTTTGGCCATCAATCATTAGGTTATGGGCCTTCGCGTTTAAACTCCGTTTTATAAAAATTTCGTTTATAACGGTATTGCGGAAACTGCACTAAGGAAATCATGGTGGATACAAAGCCAAAGTTTGCAAAGTTAAACAATGATAATTATGCAAACTGGAAATTCAAGATGGAACTCCTCTTAAGAAAAAATAATTTATGGAAACAAGTCATTGTGGGTTCTCGTCCGGTTGAAAGAAAAGTGGACAATGTTGTCACCAATAAGTCTGAAATTGACGCTTGGGAAGAAAAGGATGATCAAGCTAGAGGTACAATAGGCCTGTTAGTCATGGACGATCAGCTTGCTCATATTCGGCACCTAAAGACAGCAAAAGAGACTTGGGATGCTTTGAAAGATTACCATGAAAAGAATACTCTAACCAATAAAGTATTTCTAATGAGGTCAATATGCTCGCTAAAACTTGAAGAAGGAGGTAACGCTGTTTCTCACATCAATACAATGGTAGATTTATTCACAAAGCTTCGAGATATTGGAGAAGAAACCTTGTCGGACAAATGGAGCGCTGCTATGCTGTTAAGCAGTTTACCTCAGAGTTATGACACATTAGTTATTAGTTTAGAGTCCAGAAGGGAAGAAGATATAACCTTTGCATTGGTTCAACAAAAAGTAATTGCTGAATATGAAAGAAGAGTTTCTAATGGTAATACCAATGATGTGGTTATGAAGATGTCTACCAAATCAACAGTATGTTTTTTCTGTAAGAAGCCTGGACATCAAAAGAAGTCTTGCACAAAATACAAAAATTGGCAGTCAAAACAAGGTCATCAAAAGGGTGGAAACCGAATCAATACGCTTGAGGAAGCAGTTGATGTATCAAAAGATTTTCTCTTCACCATTGGTTGTGGTGAAACTAACTGGCTAATTGATTCTGGTACTACACGTCATGCTGTAAACAATAAACAATTCTTTGCAAGTTTGGATGGAAACTACAAAAGTAAAGTGGACTTAGCTGACGGTAAACAAGCTGAAATAAAAGGCATTGGATCATGTGTTATCAAGACGATTGATCATAAGGGATGCGAACACAAAATTCAACTTAAAGACGTCCTCTATACTCCAAGTTTACTAGGTAATATCATATCTGTTCGGCAACTTACTAAATCTGGATATAAAGTAGAATTTAAAGAAAATATGTGTTACATTAACCATGACAATACGATTGTGGGAGTTGCAGACGTGTTTGGTAACATGTATGTATTGCGTCAAGAAGACTCGATATGTTCACTAAAACAACACAATGAAAACTGTATACACCAGTGGCATCGCAAGCTCGGGCATAGAGATCCAGAAGCCATTCGGAAAATGTATAAGACTGGCTTAGTTGAAGGTTTAAAACTGGTTGAATGCAACATAAAAGAAGTTTGCGAAGTATGTATGAAAGGCAAGATGACACGTTTACCATTTCCAAAGAAATCATTAAACAAAGCAACAGCACCGTTAGAGGTCATATGCACTGATGTGTGTGGCCCAATGCAAATTTCGACAAGCAGTGGAAAACGATATCTGGTGTCCTTTATAGATGAGTTCTCAAATTTTACAATTATCCGATTTATAACCAACAAATCAGAGGTGGAAGCTGTATTTAAAGAATTTCTGGCCTTTTGTCGCACACAGTTTGGCCGTTTACCTAAGACAGTACGTTCAGATAGGGGTGGTGAATATTTAAACAAACGGTTGATGAATTATTTGAATTCTGAAGGCATCAAAACTCAGTTAACTGCTCCTTATAGTCCTCAGCAAAATGGAAAAGCTGAAAGAAAGAATCGTGCTTTAATTGAAATGGCTAGGTGTTTATTAATTGAAGCGAACTTGAATAAAATGTTTTGGGGAGAAGCAGTCGCTACAGCTAACTACATACAGAATCGTGTGCTCACCAGATCGACTGACAAAACACCTTTTGAATTATGGTATGGAAAGAAACCTTCTTTGAATAACTTTCACATCTTTGGCTCAAAGTGCTTTGTTCATACACCAAAAGAAAAACGAAGAAAGTTAGATGACGTTTCAATCCAAATGATTTTTCTTGGCTATGATGATAAATCCAAAGCTTTCCGTTGCTACAATCCCGTTTTAAAAAAGTTGGTTATAAGCCGTGATGTACGTTTCGAAGACTGCATTTATAAGGGTGATGTAGATGTTACAATCTCATTGAATAAGAAGGACGCTGTAGTGAAACATTCTTTGAGCGATGATTCATTTTTGATTGAGGAGGAGAAGGACAAAGTCAAAGAAGTTGAAGCAATCAATAATGAATCTCAGGAGGAGAACATTATAGAAAACGAGACGACTAACAGCATCGAAGGAATAAACACTGAAGAAGCAACCAATAGTATGGAAGGAGCAACTAAGGATGCTAAAGTAGTTAAAGTGTCTACTAGGGCAAATAAAGGAATTCCACCGTTACGATTTATTGATGAAATTTGGACTGCATCTGAAGTCAAAGAACCAAAAACTTATAAGGAAGCCATTGAAAGCAATGAAAAGGACAAATGGTTAGAAGCTATGCAAGATGAAATGAAGTCAATGAAAGAAAATGATACCTGGAATATAGTTGACTTGCCAGAAGGTCGTAATGCTATTGGCAGTAAATGGATTTTTAAAGTAAAACGCGATGTAAAGGGGCAGGTGAGCAGATACAAGGCTAGGCTTGTAGCTCAAGGTTTTTCGCAAAAGTATGGTGAAGATTATGATGAAGTGTTTGCTCCAGTAGTTTCGCATACAACTTTCAGGCTTCTCCTATCAATAGCAGCAAAGAAAAATATGATTGTTCATCATATGGATGTCAAAACAGTTTTTTTGCATGGCACATTAAAGGAGACGATATACATGAAGCAGCCTCAATGTTTTCATCAAGGTAAAGAACATCAGGTATGTTTGTTAAAGAAAAGCATCTATGGTTTAAAACAAGCTGCCAGGTCTTGGAACAATACATTAGATGAAGTTTTAAAGAAAGCAAAATTTACTCAAAGCATAAATGATCCATGTCTGTATACGGGTGAAGTTTTTGGAGAGTTATGTTTTATTATAGTCTATGTTGATGATATTATTGTTGCTTGCTCCAAGTATGAACATATCAAGTATATGGAATCTGTTTTTTCTAAGAATTTTGAAATGCAAAATTTGGGCGATATTAAGCATTATCTTGGAATAGAGATAACAAAAGATGAATATGGGAACTACCAGTTATGTCAATCACTTTATATAAATAAGGTAGCTTCAGAATTTGGACTTCAAGATTGCAAGCCATGTAAAACACCAATGGACGTGAGTTACGGGAAAAGTTTGAATGACAATATACTCGAAAATAATACTTTGTACCGAAAGATGATTGGACATCTTTTATACATATCAGTCAACACTAGGCCCGATATTTCGGCAGCAGTTTGTATATTGGCACAAAAAGTAAGTACCCCAACGTCAGAAGACTGGGTACAGTGCAAAAGAGTTGTAAAATATTTAAAAGCAACAAGTAACATGAAATTAAACCTCAGTAATATTCAAAAGAAAGATTTAAAATTATATGGGTATGCGGATGCAACCTGGGCAGAAGACAGAGTAACACGGAAATCGAATAGTGGTCGTATTTTTTTCTTCAATGCCGGCACTATTTCATGGTGTTGCAACAAACAAAGTATTGTTGCGTTATCCACATGCGAAGCAGAGTTTGTATCTCTTTCAGAAGCAGCAAAAGAAGCAAAGTGGCTTACACAATTACTGGAAGATTTCTTTATATCAATAAAGAATCCAACAGTACTATTTTGTGACAATCAGAGTTGCTTGAAAGTCATGAATGATGAAAAATTCTCATTTAAGACGAAACACATTGATACGAAATTCAAAATGACAAAGGATTTACTAAAGAAAGGGGTTATACAATGTAAATATTGTCCAACGGAAGATATGGTTGCGGACATATTGACAAAGCCTCTACCAATTGGAAAGCACGAATACCTTAGAGAAAAATGCAATTGTAAATGAACGAGGAGGAGTATTGCACTGTGTGCTATTCTTATTAAAACGTTCCTTTACTTATTTTCCTTTTTTGTCAAATTGTTTTGAAATTTAAAATTTTCATTTTTTCTATAATAAAATTTTATTCGAATCTTTGGCCATCAATCATTAGGTGGGTAGAATAATAATGATAATATCGAAGATTTTTAATAAAATTTATCTATATATAACAATAACAACAATATATATGCTGTGTTTTATTTTTTAATTCAAATTTAAGAATAGATTCAAGAACTATTTGGTAAGTTAAAGCCTTTAATTTGAAAGCACTTTTTCATAAACTATGAAGTGGTGATTAGATCGAAAAAGTGAGATTTAAAAAAAAAAATGCAGCTCACAATCGGATGTAAATTTAAAGCATCTATTTTTTAATTATTGATTTAAAATTTGAATTTTACCTCAATATTTCAAAATTAACGACCGTGAACGTACTAACAGTAGACAGATAAGCGAACATACACACTGACATGGCTAAATTGCTTCTCTTGCCTCTATTTCTGTTTAAACCATCCCTCTGGGTGTTGCAGAACGTAAAGGCAACTTAGTATTGTTAATCATATGTATGTTGTATCAAACAAAGCATTTAATAATTATTATTTCATGTTCGTAAATAATAATATAAAACAGATATTCAATATATAACTGAGACAGACCGACCACAGAGGCTGGCATTTCTTTAAAATATATTAATAATTGATCTAAATTAAACTCTAACGTCAGCAAGACGAATATAAGGAATAAAAAATTGTGTGTTCCCTAAAATGGGTAATTTCTATTTCGTGTTATTTTTTATTACAAAAAAAAAAAAAATAAAAAAATATATTCCATCTTAAGGAAGAAGTAAAATAAAAAAATTAAATCCACACATTTTCATTTTGCAGAAATTTCTTTAAAATTATTCGTAATTTATTATTTATTATTAACCGTATTATATAATATTGTGACGACAATGGATGAAAAAAAATTTGAGGAAACTATCGATTTACTCGGTGAAATTCTGTACAATGAAATTAATTATGAATATCCGAAGCAGAGTATAGTATATTCTACGACGTCCCTTGGAATGTGCTTGGGAATGGTGCGCTTTGCAGCTACAGGACATACGGCTAATGAATTACATGTAGCTCTTGGATTCTCCACTGAAACACTACAAAATGTGGCTAAGGCATATGGAACGTTTTTAAGAAAATACAATGATAGCAAGTCCTTCGGGATATACAATAAACTGTATATGAAAGACTTGGAGTCAGCGCAACAAGAATTTACGGATATAATGCGGGACGAATTCAAAACAAAAACAAGCAATTTCAATTTCACGGAAAGCGGCGCTATAACCAGATTGAATTCATGGATAGAACGTCAGACGGAAGGTCGTTATAAAAATTTTATGAAACCGGATGATTATTATAAGCGAACAGTCATAGCTTTTGTGAACATTGTACTTTTTAAGAGTGAATGGCAGTTCAAGAACGACTTGGAAGGAAGCATTCAAGAGGAATACGAGTGTAAATTGAATAGTACATTTAGCGTAAAACTTCCCGTATATATTGGACCAAACTTTTCGGAAGAGAACGAAATGTGGGAAGGTTATGCTATAGAGTTGCCCCAAGCCAAGTCCAACCGATCGCGCCTTTCCTACGCAACTCGTACGGATGACCGAAAGCCAGATATTAAACGTGATAGAATCAATTTTCGCCATGTTGTTAGTAAGCATTCGCCTTTCAACAAACAACACTGGCCCATACTACAATGTCGCACCGAAGTTGAAATAGAATTAAGCAATATCCTTAAAAGGGTAAATTACTTCATGTTGACCTACATACAATATATGAATTTATATAGAGTGCCGCCAAATTCGTTCCTTTTTTCCCTTTTTTGCTACTTTCTTAACTTACGAGAATTCTTTTCAGTTGGGCATGACCGACATGTTCAGAAAGGATGCTCTATTCGCAAATATATTGGGATCCCTGAAATCATTAAGAGTATTACGAGTTCGACATAAAACAACCATAGACTTGAATAATAAAGGTTCCGATGGTATTGGTCTTACAGGTAATTATAAGTCGTAGGTTCCGTGGGTGTAGGAAGTATTTTTAACAAGTAAGAAAATTAAATTTGCCTTGGGCCAAATCTTAAACACCCTTCACATCCGTAATAGTGGGCGTGGCAATTATATGATTAAGCCCTCTAATAGTGTATGTATCATCTTGAAAGTCGTTTTTTACATGGAGAATGGTTTTTTGTAAATTATGAGTGCGTTTGTTATTCGGCCATGCCCACTATTGGCACATCGAGGGAGGAAATATTTATAGATATACATACTGAATTTCAAGTTTATTGTTCAATTTTTGTGGCATATAAATAGATTTTTGTTGATTGTGGGCGTGGCTCGTGGCAGATTTTGTTTATTTGAAATAGCGATCTGAAACTAAAAATGCCTGTACAAAATTTGAGCTTAACTCAACTAACTCAAAACCGTGAGAATCCAACAGCAAATAGGCACCCTGACACACGGACCTACGGACATGCAAGCCTAGATAGACTCAATTTTGGATGCTGATCAAGGGTCTCTAACGCGTCATTCTGGGCATTGCAAACGGAATAACAAACTTAGTATACCCTTCGTCTTATGTGGAGGGTATACAAGTTTCGTTCCACAAAATCTTCAAAACTATTCGGGATAGGATTTAAATTTCGTATTTATTTTTTTAATACCCTATACCACAAAATGGTAAGTCTATTGAAGTCTTAAAGTTAAGTGCCACACCCACCTTTGATCGTACCGGCCGAATAAGAACATACATCTCAATCGATTTGCTTTATTGCCTTTTCAGTTGTGCAATTTACCGCAGATCTAAGTGAATCGAAAGAAGAGGAAGAAGAGGACGAGGAATGGACATAGTAGACATGTACACATATATAGAGTTCTCCCCCACTATATCATATTGAATCTTGATTGAAAACCAGCTAAGGAAATTTGTTTACTACGTCACCACAGTAAAAGATTTAAAGAAGTGTAAACAAAACATGTGTGTGTGTGTATATATATATATATATATATATCTTTTATAGCAAGATTTTATTCAATAATCATTTTTAAGCATGTTTTTCAATATTGCATTATTGTAGAAAATTATCGATATTTAATAAACACTATGAAAATTAGGATCAACTTAATAACTAGGTGGTACAATTACGAACCAACATTTTTAGGTGGTGGTCTATAAATACCCACAACGACAGCATGATCACGTTCGTACGGCTCTAGGGTTATTTGTTCCTGGGGTTTTAATTTGTCTGCTTGCATTTTTTTCACTTCAGCTGCAAACACTGCTTCCGGTTGTGCCGTGGAATCAATGCAAGATGCCTTTATCGATATAACGAAATGACCGCCATTTTTCAAGAAATGCTGTGCATTTAAAGCTACTATACGTCCCTGATCGGGCTGTGCTACGTCTGCAAATATGGTATCGACCATGCCAACAAGCATACGGTACTTATGGGGATGGCGAGCATCTTCAATAATAGGTATAATGTTTGTACGTTTCTTTGCAACATTAATTAGATCGCGTCCGGAACGATGTGAGAATTCGACTGCATATACTAATCCTTCAGGACCAACTACATCTGATACATGGGACACTGTGGTTCCAGAAGCAGCACCCAAATACAATACTTTAGAACCGGGTGGCATATGAATTTTATCCACGCCACCCAATATGGCGGCTGCTAATTTTGAACGGAAAGGATTCCACACTCTGTATTCCACTTTTTCACCATTCGTTTCAACCGATATACGTTTCTCGCCATACACTTCAGAGCCGGGCACAAAATTGCGAGTTACTAAAGCGTCCTCTTTGCCACGAGCTATGAAAACGCCTTCATGGCGATGAGGCTCAATTACAACAGTTTTACCGCCTTTAAAACCACCAGGGCGGCCGCCACCTCGACCACCACCACCACCTCCACCCCCTCGACCCCGTCCACCACCACCTCCTCGACCCCGACCACCACCACCGAAACCGCGACCACCACCACCACCACCACCAAAACCACGACCTCCACCACCGCGTCCACCTCTACCACCTCCACCTCCACGACCACCACCACCGCCACCGCGAGGAGAAAAACCGGGCTTACCCATAGTTATTTAAGTAAATTATTATCAAAATACAGAACGTTAAAATAAGACCAAACACTAAAAACAGCGTATAACACGTGCAGTGTATTGGTACAGCAGCAACTCTGATGCCAATGAAGCATGTTGCCAGATTGTAAGTAAATGCGTGAAGTTATAAATACGTGCAACCAAAACAGTGTAAGCTCTCTTTAATAAAAATTCATTTTTAAATAAATAATTCGATGTATACATATACATAAATATATATCTAAATAGAAATCAGGGCACATATGTAAACTGTAATCAAAACCTTGAAACCCTGCACATCTCTTCTTAGGTGAGCTGAATTGCTTACACAGCATAAAAGCGAAGCGCAACAAGGCCAGCGTTGCTAAATTACGCAGCTCCCGTTAATTTTTCAGAACTGTTGATAAATTCAAACTTCTCTTTCTCTTTCTTCATGTTTTGTGCAGTCGGCCATTTTTTATTGTTTCAAGAAAAATTCAATCAGTTTGATTATTCCTACCACATATTCCCTTTATTTTAAAATGTACACAATTTTTTTTTTAATTACCCATATAATTGCTTTGTCTCCAATATAAGATTACATTAACACAAACATTCAATATAAGATTACATTAACACAAACATATAAAAAACATTGGCAAACATAAGTACAAGTACATATTGCAGCAATTTATTTATTGTATAGTTTACCAACTAGGTGTTAGAAACTGGGGATGAAAATCAGTACCATGTGGACGGTAGCGTACATAAAAAAAACTGAATAACTTTAGATTGAATATGGTTGAATAATGTCTTATATATGAACGGATATCCCAAACCATATTTCTTTACCTAACGATACAAAACTATGTTTATTTGGCAAGTATTTTAGTTTGTGTGACAGTATTAATGTAAAGGACTGAAAAGCTGAAAACCGTTTAGAGAAATGTTTTCAATTTAGCCAAACAATACAAAAAACTTGGAAAATCATTCCATTCTCTCTTACTTTCGAAATAATTTAAATCCACAACACATTAAATTTAACACATGCGTCACCTGTATTTAGAACATGGCAATTTCTGGCCACTTTGTATACTTGTAAGACTCCTGTCTTTATAAAGTACGTATTATATTTTTCCAATGCGTGTTATGTTGCTTTTGATTCTTTTGCCCCAAAAAATAAAAATTCAATTAACGCTGAGACACTCATCATTATCACAATCATTTTGAAAAGTGAGTGTTTACACTTTGATTGGACTCCAGTACATGGTCAGGGCCGACTGTAACATTACTGCTGCTGGGTCTTCTTTTATTGGCTGTGCTTACAAAACTATACGAACTTGCTTGTTTGCTGTTGTCCACATTAGTGTTAATGCCTGCACTTGCCACAATGGATGAATTGGAATTGACAGCACCCGTCATTATGGAGAAGTTTTTCTGTAACGTTTGGCTATTTCTACGCGTACCGTAAGTAATTGGTGCTATAGGTGATCCTGCTGGTGTTATTGACGAACTGGGATTTGATCCATAGTCATTATCCTCATTTAAATAGATGTCCATGTGGTCTACAGTATCGGCATTAGCGAAATTTTGATCTCGCCTTTCACTCTTCTTCCATAAATAATAGAATTGTACCAGTTCACGCATGGTGCGTGTGCGTACCTTGATTAGAAAAAGTCTACTTATTACTAACACACACTCTTGTATGAGTTGCGAGTTTGTTTGTTTATAGTTTTTCGTTCGATAGGATTAGAGGAAGGAGGAGAAAGGAATTAGTGCTTATTAATATTCGAATGTTGAATGTGGGAGTGTCAGGAATGGTGGGGAAAGAACTCGTGTGATAAATTGTTCCCCGGGCGAGCAGCACAGTTAAAGAACAAACGGTTTCAGTAATGTGTGTTATAATGAGTAGAAATTCCAATTACCTGATATTGGCGGATTTTTAAAAAATCTTTGCCATACTTTTGTATGCCTTCCTCAAACTTTTGACACTCCTCCTCCGACCATAAACTCATGGTGTCATTTAGCGGCAGAGCATTCAAACGTTTCCGGCGTAATGCTTCCTTAAAGTCATAACCACATTGCACTAGTAAATGGAGAGCCTGCAACCAAACATTTTATTTGTAAAACTTTTGGTTTAACGAGTTGATATTTACCTGCTCATTATCTTTAACCACGCCATTCGTATCACCATCCAGCGCGCAGGATGCTGCGGTGTTTCTTTCCTCCTCTAAAGTTGGCGCATCATCATCATCATTTGCCGTGTATTCGTCATTTGCGATGGCCTCATCATCATCGCCCAGATTGGGCTTGATTTCGCGTATTTTTAGTAAGTACTCTTCAACCTCTCGTTCGCTTACTTGACTGGGTTCCCATATCAATTTATCTTCATTTTCGTACGGCAAGATGTCGCCGTACTGTGACAAACCCGTAGGTATTGTGGCCTGATATAGAGGACCCACCATTATTTTCTTTTTATAATCGTCATCCTCTTCTTCCAATTCATCATCGTCATCATCAGCCACATCATACAACATTTCCAAGGGAATGTCTACAAGTGTGGATGATAGAAATTTCTGAAATGGAAGTTGACTCCAACTTACCTTTGCCAATACGGTTTACCACCGTATTATTGATGACCACATTATTGAACGTGCCCTTTGGATATAAATCTAAGAGATGAGTATGTCGCACCGTAACCGTGCCCGGCTCTACAGAATTGCACTCGTCAGCATCTTTGGTTTCCTCGGGTGTTGAGGGTTTTGAAACCGATTGCACCGAACTTATCACTTCATAGTCGTTATCGTCATTATTGCGCTCACCGTATGGTGCCTCCTTTTCGTCACCACTCTCGATTACAATAATTTCCGTTTTATGTTCATTGCTGTCCGAAAGGATTTCCTGCTGGCCGACATCACCCTGAGTGTGTGTGTGCCTTAAGCTCTCTTTTTCGGAGTCAACTCTGTGTTTCGTTTTTTTACGTTTCTTGGATTTTTTCGATTTTTTACGCCCCGGATCTGTTTGTGTTGGTGGCGGTAATAGGGGTGGCGGTGGTAAAGCCTGATATTTGGCCAACAGTTGGTCCAGTGGCATTTCACCTTCTTCCTTTAAAGTATTGATTTCATCTTGGGGATCTTGCGCTTCCGTAGCTGCCAACGCTTCCTCTTCATTTAATGTTTGTTCGTCATCAAAATCGTTAACCATCATTTCAATAGTGGGCTCAAAAGTGGCATCGTTTGCACCACTGGTGGCCTGAGAGGTAGTTGAAGACGAGGACGGTGACATGGGATCTGAAATATTATCACTCAACGCCGTATTCGGTGAATTGTTGCGTTTCTCTCGTTTATTTATTATTATTGTTGTAGTCGGTTTGTTTGGTTCATGCTCTGGCACGTCTCTGTTGTTCAGTTGTTGTTCAGCTTGTGCAGTGCCATCATTTTTAGCCGCCTTTTGCGCCTTAACATCAATCACTTCTGTTTGCATTGGTACTTGATCATCTGTCGTATTAATATAAAACTGAAATAATCTAAAAATAAGTTTAATTTTTTTCTTCTTTGTAATCCAGTCCACTTCTGAAATTTCTCAAAAATAAAACTTCGCACCGACGGCCAAAAAAAAATAAAAACTGCGCTATGACGCCGCCAGCTGTATACCTAAAATCAACAGATGTGTTTCATTGGTGCCAGACTTCTGGCATTTGATTTCCGGTAACACTTTTCAGGATGTGCAAGAATTTGTGCATTTTATCAAATTGTGCGCAACATAAGTGGAGGCTGGTTGGGATGTTCTGAATTCATTTTCACCGTTGGAGCAGCGAAATTTCGGAAATTGGCAAAATGCCCAAGTATATCTATAAAATTAGTATGCCAAAAATAGGCATAGTTGAATAGACACGCCCACAATTTACAAAAAATATATATATTTTTCCTTTTTTGTTAGTAAGAGACTAACAAGACCTGCTCAACTACAGATATATTATTATTCCAAGGGTCTCTAAAAGCTTCTATGACCCGTTGGAAAACCTAACATAAAAAATCTATTTGTTTGTACATGGTAGGGGTAGTATGTAATGAACTATATCTTCCACACTTCATAAGTTCTATGAAAAAAATCCTTAAAAATTTTTTCTTATTAGATTTTGACTAATTTGGCACAATTTTCGCCACATTTAGAATAAACAGAGCAGGTAATGATTGCTTCATATATTCTGAATATTCTCCGTTGGGTTTAACAAAACATGATTGTGGCATTGAACGCAAATTAAATATAATTAATAAGAAATTGAATAAATTATTTTAACAAATTCGAATGGTATTCTTTCCCATGACCACAATTATTCCTTCATCTTGAATCTCTTTGAGAGCATCTTCGAACTGTTCTTTTGTAATGAGCTGAGGAAGAAAACAAACGTAATGATCATTTATGTAGATTATGAATTCGGGTTTTATGAAAGCTTACAATTTGTGAAGCGTCTTTAATTTCTTTGAACAGCTTCTGATAAGGTATTGTGGGCGTTTTGCCCTTCTTCTGGAGTAGATCCTTAATGGCAGCCACCAAATCAGCGCGTTTTTTGCGAGCTGCCGTGGATAGGCCAGTAGTCAGTATGCCAACATCTATTTTACCCGACAGAGGATCGGTAGCTGATTGTTTTAGAGCTTCGCGGTGTAACCTAATAAAATTTCATTTTTATTTTATTGATTGAAATTAAAATGTTTATCAGTTGTGTAATAGTAAGCACCTCCAGGCTTCCTCCACATCGCGAACGGTTACTTGTTGACTTAAACGGACTTTGGCATGAGCCTCAGATAAACGAATTAAACTTTCCAATTGTCTGGGGTAGGCCGATATTTGTCCTCTGCCAGCACCCACTTTACGCATGTCAACGTAAGCTTGTATTAAGCGCTGCTGAGCCTCTTCCGTTAAGGTGGGCGTAATATGTTCACGTGCGTAAGCTAAATAATCACGTAGTACACCCATGTCCTGGAAAAATATTTAACACTTTAAAAATTTCCCAAACTTTAAAAACACCTCTCCACGTTACTTACAAATAATGTGTCCTCCTCCTCGTGGCGGGTCACATAATATAAGGACACCAAATGATTAGCTAAGCGTCGATCAAAGAGTTCATCTTGGGGATCCAACACCAAGAAGATTAGATCAAAACGCGACAGTAAAGTGTGCGGCAGGTGTACGTTGTCTATAATATTCTTCTTTTTATTCCACTGAGATTCGGCCGGGTTGGCGGCTGCCAAAATGGAAGTGCGTGCATTCAACTGACATATAATGCCCGCTTTAGCCACACTCAAGGTTTGCTGTTCCATAACTTCGTGCAAGACACTTCGGGTGGCGTCGTTCATTTTGTCAAATTCATCAATACAACAAACGCCATTATCAGCCAACACCAGAGCACCACTGAAATGTACGTATTCGTCATTGGTTTGGTATAGTGGAGCTTCAAGCTCCAATACAGACTTACGTTTGCAGCACTAACTGCCTGGTTTCGGGATCTTTGGTAACATAGGCTGTAAGACCTACGGCCGAAGATCCTCGACCCGATGTATACTGCGACCTGGGCACCAAATTGAATACGTACTGCAGCATTTGAGACTTTGAAGTGCCCGGATCTCCGCACAACAATATATGAATGTCCGATCGGAAATTTTGCCTGCCCATTATGGCTTGCTTCTTTTTCGTACCACCAAACAGTTGCAGCAAGATGCCCTTTTTTATGTCATCGTTCTCGTATATAGATGGAGCGATAGCACGAGCCAAACGATCGTAAATGTCCGGCTTTTGTGATAAAACGCGCAGCAATTCGATACGTTCCGGTGGGAAAATATGATCTTTACTGTGGAGGTCCATCAAAAAAAGAAGATATATACACTGCACGGGATTATGGACCTCATTGAAAGTTCTTACCCTTCTTCATCCTCATACAATCGCTTATTATCAACTTTACGAAAATGCACCACATCGATGTGTGTTTTATAAACACTCTTCACTGTGGAAGTGATGCCAGAAGTTTTGATAGCTGTGGCCCGATAAATACCCGTTACGGTTATACGATCTCCTGGTTGTACATCGTCCACCAAATCATTATGAGCATATAGTAAAACATTGTGAGGCGTCTGTCCTGCAGCCATATCATCTGGTGACTCTTGCAATTTAATCAATTGTTTGTCAGTGAACTCGGAACGATTGTGTACTATGTGGAAGCAGTGATTGGTGTTGCAATTGGTGCACAGCGTTGGTTGAGCTATGCGGCCACGATCCACTTCAACCGTGGTCGAAAAATCGCATATGTTACATTTGAAGAATGCTTCCCGCATTTCCGGTATAATATTTGACGTTCGTATGACCATGCCGCAAACACTAATTAATTGATCCATATCCTCAGGATTTAGCGAGCGCATGTTGCGTGTTCGGTCCGCATTAAAAGGCCGCACTTGAATTTGATGTTCTAAAATGGCGGCCGGATAACGTTCAAAAAACATCTCATTAATGGCCATATCAAAACTGGGTATCACCTCCTGGGGATAGCAAATCAACTGACGATACAAATTCTCATCGAACGACTTTATGTGGGCACAATTTAAATTCAAATACGGTTCTTCCAGCGTGTGTATATCTTCCAGCTTTTGTAAATATAACGGTTGATTTACATCGATATTCTCAGAGATTTCATCTTGTTCAACTGTCGGATCAATAAAGCGCAACAGAAATTGCTTAAATTTGGTTTTGCAATGACTGATCACGACATTGGTACCCCATACCACCATTTGCGGAGTGGCAGAAGCTTCTGACATTACATCTGATGGACCTTCAGATTGTCGTTCGGGTATAGCATCTAACTGAAAGGAATAAATTTAATAAATAGAAAAAAATATGCACAAAAATATTCACTTTATACTTACGCCACCTATAGCAACCTGCCGCATTTTCTTTTCGGTGCGTATGTCCGGGCGTGGTCGGACAGGTGTGCCCCTTATACCTGACCGTGGCGTTCTAATGGAACCCATTGAACTGGGTGTGCCATAATTTAAGGGAGAACTTATGTCAATCTCACTAACAGGTGCTGCCATACCTCTGTCTGGACTGGTGGCTGCCACAATTGCATTAGCCGGGGAAGTGGGCGGCAAACTAACATTGTCCGATGGATTGTTTCGAGCCGCCGGTGGCCCCATACGCATAGGAGTATTATTCTCTGCAGCATTTGTGGCTGTTAATAAACTCTCATGTAATTAGAGGTGAATAAAATAATTTTATCAACTCACTGCGTGTAGGAGTTCTTTGGCCTCCTGCCGTTGCATCAATATTTTCAGACATATCAATAAAAATAATTACAAAGAATTCCGCACCTTTGCCATAAGATTTGGCGCGTATTTATATGCCTAGTAATTTAAAAAATTTGGTAGCACTAAACTAAACACGAATCAAATGGTTCGTTCATGTAGCTCGATTATTCAAACCCGTTTGGTTGGTATAGAATTAATATCCAATTTAACATGTGTTGCAGCAAAAGTGTATGTATGTATGGGCCGTTATGAAATTTATCTTCCATATTGTTTATCGCTGCGGTGTCATCATTTTATTTTCACACCACTAGTTTTTATTGTTTACTTTAGAAGAAGTGGTCGTGTTGTCAACGTCATTTTAAATTCTCTTGTTTTGTCTTGTAGTCTTCAAATAAAGTAATATTTTTTTTTTGGCATAAGGGTTTCAAAAATATACATATTCTTTTCAATTGCGTAAATTTATAGTTTAGGAATTCGTTTATTTAATACAATCGCCTGAAAGAAGCATGCTGCTCTGCCCGATAAATTGTTAATTCTTTTAAGAATCGACAGCCCAGAAGAAGTGCTAAATTATTGATAAAATATTTTATGTATGTGTATGTAAATATATTTATTTTTTAATAAAATTAAATACATAAGGAGAGCTACTAAGGAGTACAATTTGAAAAAATAAGAAAATACAAATGAAAGCAAACAATAGTGGTATACATAAGTTGGCCTATTTGGTGGAAGCGATCCTATTACAATAAAAGGGAGTTTTATGCAAAAAAGTGCCTCAACAGCAACATTTTTCATACCATAAATATGTCAAGTGAAGAGCTTCTTTATACAAAGGTATTTATATGGATTCATAAATTCATACAAAGGTTATATTGTGAGAGAAGGTTAACTTGTAACTAATCAAGAAATTCTATCTAAAAAACGAATACCAAATGAGTACAATTTAAATTTTTTTATTTCATTATTAATATAATTTTCATTATTAATATCTGATGTTAATGCTAATTATTGAAGGGAAACTTGCCCTACTTTTAAAATAAAATATATCTTCTTTCTTGCACACCTCGCCTCACGTGCCTAGTGCACAAATACATTGCCATGCAGTGTAACATGAACATTACTGAGAAGGTGTACAAGTGTAGATTATATTACTTTGCCTTTTACAAAATTCACCAAACCAATCAGGCAGCAAATATTACCGTGTAATATGTATGCTTTTGTTTTTGCTTTTAGCAAAACTAACACCATCACTAGGCTTGCAAAGAATGATTGATTTTCACATCATAACGTGTTTATGTGTGTATGTTAACCTTACTTTCACAAGTAATCTTTTAGTAGAAACTTTCTTTATATTCTTTCATTTTTTACATATTTAAGGGATGTAAAGTATGGCTGCCACACCCCGATACAGTATGGCAGAGTGGCACTGTACTAGATGGCTACCGGAAAGGCAACACTTCTTTATATGTGGAATTGGAGGGTGGCGAAAAAATAGATGTGAATATAAGGTCGGACGGTAGTGATTTGCCGCCACTACGAAATCCCGCCATTTTAATTGGTCAAAACGACTTGACGTCATTATCATACCTACACGAACCGGGAGTATTGCACAATTTAAGGGTACGTTTCTGTGAACGCCAAACCATTTATACATACTGTGGCATTGTTTTGGTGGCTATTAATCCGTATGCCGAACTGCCACTCTACGGACCGAGCATAATACGAGCATATCGTGGCCGTTCAATGGGTGAATTGGAGCCTCATATATTTGCTTTGGCTGAAGAAGCTTACAATCGTTTAGAGCGTGAACGGTGCAACTTGAGTATTATTGTTAGCGGTGAATCGGGAGCGGGCAAGACGGTATCAGCCAAATATGCGATGCGTTATTTTGCTGCCGTCGGCGGTTCAGAATCGGAAACTCACGTAGAACGTAAAGTGTTGGCTTCGTCTCCGATATTGGAGGCATTCGGTAATGCGAAAACTACCCGCAATGACAACAGTTCACGATTCGGAAAATTCACAAAACTGTTGTTTAAAAATAATATGGGTGTCATGCATTTAACCGGTGCCAACATGCACACGTATTTATTGGAAAAGTCACGAGTAGTATTTCAAGCGGTGGGAGAACGCAATTATCATATATTTTATCAATTGTGTGCGGCAAGGAAGCAACACCCCGAATTGATTTTAGGTAAAAAAGTTTAAATTAAAGCCTACACGTGAATTATGTTTCTCTCTCTTTCTACCTCTACTTTTATTAGATCATCAAGATAAGTATCAGTATTTGAATGGAGGTCGCTCGCCCGATATTGAGAAAATATCTGATAAAGAACAATTTAAAGAAACACTACAAGCTATGAAAGTATTGGGCTTTGATGGTCGACAGGTGAAAATATGCGTGAATACTTGATAAGTAATTAATAGGAATAAAAATGATTTACAGATTTCCGATGTTTTGAATATATTGGCGGCCATCTTACATCTGGGCAACATAAAGTTTGGCAATAAATATAAGAGGGCTACCGAAGAATTGGATCCTGACGGCTGCGATATATATGTAAGCATGAAAAATTGATATTTTTATTATTTTAATGGAGTAAGAGAGAGTATTTGATGTGTTCTCCCTTTAGCAAGATGATTTGCATTTACGCGTTATGGGGGAATTGTTGCATATAAATTCCCAAGAATTACGCAAATGGCTGACCATGCGCCAAATTGAATCCGTTAATGAATTGGTCTTGATACCGAACAGTTTGGAGATGGCCCAGGCGGCTAAAGATGCATTAGCCAAACACATCTATGCGAAATTATTTCAGTACATTGTTGGCGTAATAAATAAGGGCTTGAACAACGATCGCAAACAAAGCTACTTTATTGGCGTTTTGGATATATACGGCTTTGAAACGTTTCAGGTGAACTCGTTTGAACAGTTTTGCATCAATTATGCCAATGAAAAGTTGCAACAACAATTCAATCAACACGTTTTCAAACTGGAACAAGAGGAATATTTAAAGGAGGGCATAACTTGGACTATGATTGATTTCTATGACAATCAACCATGCATCGACTTGATTGAAGCGAAATTGGGTGTTTTGGATTTGTTGGATGAAGAGTGCCGGGTGGGTTTTTACTACATAAATCACTCCATTGTATTATATTATTAAATATTTTGCATGTGTTGCTCGTAGATGCCAAGGGGATCAGATGAAAGTTGGGCTGTTAAATTGGTGGATAAATGCAGTAAATTTGCACACTTTGAAAAGCCACGTTTTGGTAGAACGAGTAAGTAGCTTGTTCTTCCTGTTTGCCAATCCCTCCTTTGACATATCCTTTTCCTTTGCTTTAGGCTTTTACATAAAACACTTTTCGGACGCGGTGGAATATGTTGTTGATGGATTTTTGGAGAAAAATCGTGACACTGTTTCTAAGGAGTTGGTCAATGTGATACGGCAATCGGAGATGTCGTTGTGCAAACAACTAATGGAACTGGAAGAAATTGATACTTTAAGCATGGATGCCAACAAAACACAAACTTTGGGTGGACGAGTAGTTATTAGTGCAGCTCGCAAGCAGGTATAAATTTCTATAGCAAGTGACTTATAAGGCTCATAAGATGACTAGCTATGACAATTATCATTTTGGAAAGAAAGGTGTAAAGATGACAGCAGTGAAATGTATTTTTTTATTTTTATTTTTAGGAAAGCACAGAAAGGGAGACGCGTAAAAGAGTTAGTTGTTATTCTTAAGTATATTTTATGAGTAATGTTGTAAAAATGGTGGTTTTTTGTAACTAAAAAATTTGTGCTTCATACCAATTACCTCGTTGAATGACTAATATTTTTCTAACATCTTGCAGAAATCCATTTTATTAACAGAACCCATCTTTCAAACCAAAGACTGGTCATTTAATACCCTAAACCTCTTAATTCCATAAATTTAACTGTCTCAGTAAATGCGAGTTAAGTCACTTTGTGAAAATCACTGTACGGAGGAGAGGCTCCTTTGGGTGCAAATTTGACACAGCCAATTATTATGCCAATTAACTATTCTTCACAAAATTTTTTCAAAAAATATTAGAAATTGAGATTTCCTGCGATAAAAACACTTCCATTACAAAAGGACCTCATATTGGGAATGCTTCTAAAAATCATCCAATTCGGTTCATTTTCAATACGGTTCTTCTTTCGGCCAATACATGCCCTAAAATCAAATTTCATCGAAATATTTAAAAAAATGCGACCCGTAGCTTACTAACAAATTTATATTAAGAGACATATGGAGAGCAGACGGACATGGTTAAAATAATTCAGATTTTGACACTAGGTCGATTAGTATAATTGAAGATGAATGTGGACTTACAAACATTCTCGTAAACTTACTCTTTGCCACGTGGTGCAGGGTACAATAACTTCACAGGATTATTTTTTGAATATTTTTGTTTGCATGTAATATTTTTTATAGCATTTTAATGACATGTCTTCCTCATAACCTGAGCATGACTCTAATTAGTAGAAAACCTTCTTAAAAATTTTACTAACTTTCACATTTTTAAAATACCAGATCTTGCCCAATAAACAGCATCGCCGCTCTGTAGGTTCACAATTTCGTGACAGCTTGTCTTCCCTAATTGTTACGTTGCATGCCACCACACCTCATTATGTGCGCTGCATTAAGGTGAGCACCAAAGAAGGAAAAAGTACACCACACCAAACTTAAAACTTTTCCTTTTTGTTTTTTACTTCTCAGCCAAACGAACAAAAGCTCGCCTTTAAATGGGAAGCTCCCAAAATTGTACAACAGTTGAGAGCATGCGGTGTACTGGAAACGGTACGCATATCAGCTGCTGGCTTTCCCTCACGATGGTCGTATATGGACTTTTATATGCGCTACCAGTTGTTGTGCCATCGTTCGCAAATCGTCAAAACGGACATGCAGGTGTCATGCCGCAATATTGTCACCAAGTGGATAACGGATGAAGATAAGTATCGTTTCGGCAATACACAAATATTCTTCCGAGCTGGCCAGGTGGCCTATTTGGAACAAGTGCGTGCCAATTTGCGGAAAAAATATATAACTCTGGTACAGTCGGTGGTGCGCCGTTTCATATGCCGTAGACGTTATCTACGATTAAGGCGCACTGCTCTAGGTCTGCAACGGTTTGGTCGTGGCTTAATCGCTCGCCAGAAAGCTCAAAAGATGCGCGAACGCCGAGCGGCTATTATTATAGCGAAGTATGCCCGAGGGTGGCTGGTGAGAAGGCGCTATAAATGTCTGCGTCACTCTATATGCGGCATACAACAGTACGCTAGAGGTATGTTGGCCCGCAAACGTTTCCAGGAGGCCTTAGATCATCATCGGGCTATACAGATACAACGTTTCGTACGCGGCTTCTTGGCACGTCATCAATACCATAAAAGACGTCGCAGTATAATTATTTGTCAGGCGGCTGTACGTCGCTTCTTGGCTAGGCGGCAATTTAAAGGTTTGAAAAGAGAGGCGAAAACCATTTCTCACATACAGAAGATGTACAAGGGATTGGAGAACAAGATCATAACTATGCAGCAGCGCATCGATGAACTGAATCATGACAATACGAAATTAAAGCAGAAAAATAGTGAAATTTCAGTCCTCAGGTACAGTTATTTCATTTTGCAACTGGAAGCAAATTACTATTTATTGCTTTCTCTCCCTCTACCATAGACTGAAATTAGAAATGAAAAAAACTTTAGAAAACGAATTGAAAAACTTAAAATTAGTGGTAACGGAAAAAGATGATAAAGTTATGCATTTGTTGGGACAATTGGAAAACGAGCGGGACGAAAAGATGATGTTGCTGGAAGATTCGGCACAGAAGCAGGAGCAATTTTCACGACAAAAAGAGATTTGGATTGCGGAGAATGATGAGTTGAGGCGTCAGCTGGATGAAATATTAGAACGAGCCAAACAGATTGGGGATAGCAACAAGCCAAGAAAGCAACGGGAGCGTCTAATATCTGAAGCGGAAACCAATGAGATACATGAGGCGTATAAGAAAGCTATCAAGGAAAAGGAAATTATTGAAAATGAAAATTACCTGCTCAAGGAGGAGCTGAGCAAGATCAGCAATGTGGGCAATAAGACGGAATACAATTCGATGCTGGTCCATCATATGCGAACGAACAGTAATGCCTCCAGTCAAAATGGTGACGATGATATAGGATACAGTTCGGCCAAGAATACGCTGGAAACTAAACGCACCTCGGCTATGGCATCCATCGACAATAGTCAAAACTCTATGGAATTTTATCGGAGTAGCAGTCAAACGTCCTCCCCCAAAATTGATCACACCTCAATTATACTGAAATTGCGCAACTTACTGGAAGAGGAGAAACAGAAATACAGTTCCTTAAAGGATCAGCTGGAAAAGGCCATCAGTCGCCAGAGACCAACGGAAGACGCTCTGCGAGTGTCCGAGCTGGAGGTGGAGAATGAAAAGTTACGTCACGATTATGAATTGTTGAGAGAGAGTATACGGCATGGTGCCGAAAAGCAGGAATTGGACGCTCAACATAACGCTCTACAGGAGGAACTGAAACGACGTCGCGACGAATGTATACAACTGAAAGCAGTACTGCAAGAACAAAGCCAATCCCTGAAATCATTCGGTCCGAACAGTTCCGATCCGAACAGCATGCAGGACAACGAACTGATGGATGCGTTCAATGCACAGAAATTGGTTAATCGCCAATTAGAGGAGGAGTTGCGGGCTCTGACCGAAGAAAATAATGCACATTTTGCCGAACTGACGCGGCAAATCGAAGAATTACGGAAGGAGAACAATCAACTGCAGGAGCTGTTGCAGGGTGACATTGATGAGAGCGTTAATCTGAAAGATGCGGAAGCGTTGCAGCAAAGCAATCGTTACCTGAAACATGAATTGAAAAAGACTATGCTGCAATATTCGCTGGTTCAGGAAGAGTTGAATTCATTCCTGAAGAAATTCGAGGCCATGAAACATCGCAGCGAATGTTTAACACACAAACTACAACAGCAGAGCATTGGAGAGAAAGCTGCCAAAGCGGCTAAAGACGCAGATAACAAGAGCTCCGCCGTAGAAGTGGGCCAGCAAGAGGTCAAAACGTATCAAGGTAAAAATTGAATTAAAATTTTTACAATTTTTTATATAAAGATTTTGTACCATCTTATATTCTGCAGGTCTTATGAAATTCCGCAGTGAGGATTTAGATAAAATATTTCAACATTTGGTTACAAACATGACCACTAGAGTGGCCATAGGTTTATTACCCGGTTTCCCCGCTTACATTATATTCATGTGCATACGGTAAGAAGAGTAATTTTAGCATAATTGATTGATTACTGTGAGTGTGTTTCTGCCTTAGCTACACCGATCTAATAAATGCCGATGAAGATGTACGCGAGTTGTTGAGTAAATTTGTGAAACAAATTAAAAAGATTTTACGGAATACTTACGCAACCGAATATCGTACACTATGGCTGGTTAATTCTATAACGTAAGTTACGAAATTTTTACAAAATTGTTTTATAAAAAAAATCATAAATTTTTAAACCCACCATCCTCTATATCACTTTGTCTAAATGTTTGCCACGCCAAAAAAAAGGCGTTGGAAATCCCCCAAAGTCGATCTAATCATGTCTGTCTGTCCTAATCTCTCTCCTGGTGGAAGTGCTAATCTAGATACTTGGCCGAAGTGTTAGCAGTTCACTGATTGGTATTGAAATGGAGCAAAATGCTTTGGTGCACTCATTGTGGGTATTCAGCTAAATATAGTTTTTATACCCGGCACTACCTGTGGCAACGCGTATATTAAGTTTTTTACGGATGTTTGTAACTTTACCGATCGATCTAGAACCAAAATGTGAATCGATTTAACGACTTCCGTCTGTCTGTCTGCCTATGTAAATTTATACGTAAGACACAGGCTGCATTTTTTGAGGTTTTGTATTGGCCCAAAGAGGAAACCTATTGAAAAGGAACCCATTAGAACCATTTTTAGAACCCTTACGGTAAGGTCCTTTTGTAATTAAAATACACGATCAGACCATTTTTAGAATCCTTTTCCTGATATATTACAAAGTGAATTTTATAGAGAACTATCTCGTACTGATACAATTGAACTAATTGTAGCATCATTTGTGGAACTGACCGGCTATAACTATAGTTTATTTGTTAATTTTTATTTTAGTTTATTAAATTTGCTCAAACAATATGGAGACGTTCCCGATTATTTGCAATTCAATACAGAGAAACAGAAACAACAACAGTTGAGAAACTTTAATTTATTAGAATATCGCCGCGTCGTATTGGAGATGGTCACTAAACTGTATGAGGTTTTGGTGAAACAAATTGAAGGTATACTGGAGTCCCTTGTAGTGCCCGCCATATTGGAGAATGATGAAATACACAATCGTCAACAACATGGATTACGTGGTCGCATCGGCGGTCCGTCAAAAAATAACTCCCCCGAACATGGTAAAGTTGCTGCCTGGAAAAAACTGATTGGCCAGTTGGAACATTTCTACAAGCAATTTCTACACTTTGGTTTGGATTGCTGCTATGCGGACCAACTATTCCATCAGCTTATGTACTTTATATGCGCGGTAGCCATGAACTGTTTAATGTTACGCGGCGACATATGCATGTGGGAAACAGGCATGATTATACGCTATAACTTGGGCTACATTGAGGATTGGGTGCGCGAAAAGCAAATGGTAAATAAGTGAAATTAGATGGATTGCGCGCGTCGATTAGATATTTTTTAATATTAAAAACTTTCCTTTTTTACAGTCGAATGATGTATTGTCAGCCCTGGCTCCACTCAATGAAGTCTCACAGCTTCTGCAGTCGCGTAAAAGTGAGAAAGATGTACAAAGTATTTGTGATTTGTGTCCTAATCTCAATACAGCTCAAGTGTTGAAGGTAATTTCAATTTTTTTCTTGTAATTACTTCAACAAAAAACAAAAAATTCAAATTGAAATTGATTCAAAATTTCTCCTTATCTAACAAATGCAAGGTCATGAAATCATATAAACTGGATGATTATGAGGGTGAAATTACCAACACTTTCTTGGAAAAGTTGACAGAGAAACTAAATGATCGCCCAAGAGTGAGTGTAACGTCGGCAGGATATGAAATTTTCTCAGTAACATTTTGTTTAAATATTTTTAGAAGGAAAATAATGATTTTACCATGGATCAAAAGTTCATACATCCGTTCAAAGTGGTTTATAAATACAGCGATGTGAAATTAGAGGATATCGAGTTACCTAAACACTTGAAGCTGAATGACCTACTTATGAAAATTTAATTATTTAAGAAATACAATAATAGCAATACAAACAAGCCTTCAATTTTAAGTAAACTCATACACATACATTCCACCCAGAAACCACCACTTTTTTAGTAGTATTTAATTTAATTTTTATTTTTAATTTTTAGTAGTATAATAAAACAAATCAATCATAGTAAATTATATATATATAAAAAAAATTGCCGAAATGTTTCCTATTTAACTGTAAATTCGATTTTAAGTAGATAATTTTGTTGTTGTTGTTGTATATGAAATTTCTTGTTTTCATTTTTCTCTTATAAGTTGTGCTTCCAATTAAGTTCCAATCAGATCAACACTTGCCTTTTTGTTATTGTAATTATAATAATACTAATACATTCAAACACACAAACATACAAATATATATAGAGAAAGTAAAGAAATCATTACAAACTGAACATAGTTCAGCGTTATGCAAAAGAAACAAAACGTATAAGAAGAAGCTGTAAGAAACGAAAACATATTTATTGATAATGCCTTGTCCTCACATGAAACATTGTGCCACTTGTATACCTGCTAATTGTTGTTGTGAACATGTTTGTAAATTTGTACAACATAAACAGTTATGTCCCTTAAACTAAATTGAAACGTTTATTATGTTTTTATTTAACATTAGAATTAAGTGGATTATTTATGGAGATTCGAAAACTGACAAATATGCCATGTCCCTGAAAGAGAGAGAGATAGAAATGAGAGAGTACTTAATAGTCTTTCTGACATTCCTAAAAAAAAACATATACATTAGACCCTTAAGCAAAAAGTTGAAAGAGAAAAACTTGCTTATTACGCTTAGCAAATGTACACGTACTTCAAAAATTGTATTAACGACCTATTTAGCAAAAGAACAACCACATCGATATAAACAATACATAAAAAGAATTTATTTACACCGACTGTATATTGTCACTATATTTATGCAACAATGATTAATAAAAATAAAGCAATTTTTCAAAAACACTCACGTCACTCTACAATCACTACTTTAGAAAGTTTGTTTTTGGGCAATTCAATGGAAGGCTTCCGCGACAAAATCATGCCCGTGGCAACGGTTGCTTCATTTTCACGTATTGTAAACGGCTGGCCCGGCGTCATAACCATTTTACGTAATAAGGTTAGTTTTACGTTGCCATGTTCACCCGGCATCAGCATGCCACTCGTAGGTACTGCAATACAAAACAAGTAAGAACACTAAATTTGTCTCAAGCCAAATCTTAAATACCCTCCACATCCACAACGGTGGGCGCGCCGAGAATATAAATATTTAGCGCCCTCTAATAGTGTGTATTATTTATCATCTTGCAAGTTTAGTTTTTTGGTGAATATGGTTTTTTGTAAATTGTAGGCGTGTCTGTTATCCGACCATGCCTATTTTTGGCACATCGATGGATGGGTTAACCATAAATAGGTGCACTAAGTTTGAAGTATATAGGTCAATTTTTGTGACAGGTGAATATATTTTTTTCGATTGCGGGCGTGGCTCTTTATCGATTTTGCCAATTTTAAGTTAATATCCCAAAAATTTACGACCGTTACAATGCCAACAACAGACAGACCCACGGACACACATGTTTAAATCGACTCAGTTTTTTACGCTGATCGAGAATATATATATTTTGTACGGTCTCTAACGCCTACTTCTAGATGTTGCAGACGCAAGAACAAACTTAGTATACCTTCATCACTAAAGTGGAGGATATTTTTTTTTTTAATTA
Organism: Ornithomya fringillina; assembly: GCA_963978525.1. Taxonomy (NCBI): domain Eukaryota; kingdom Metazoa; phylum Arthropoda; class Insecta; order Diptera; family Hippoboscidae; genus Ornithomya; species Ornithomya fringillina. The sequence continues at coordinate 11,187,674 of OZ021694.1, forward strand.
TTTTGTTATTTGTTTACTCATATCAATTCGAGCTGGCACATTCCAAGTGGCACTGAACAATTGTTGAATGTATTTGGATAGCATTGGTTTGAAGCGACCACCTTCGGCACGCGATAGCAGATACATGGACGCTTCAAAATGATTGGATATGTTTTCGGAGCCGGTAGCACATAATAACATGCCACGTTCCACATGCGATATTTTAACACCACGTAATAAAGCGCCCACATTTTCACCAGCCACCGCCTGTACAATTATAAACAAATGGATTCAATAGCTATAGTTTAGGCTACTAAGACCACCTTACTTACTTTAGGAACACTTTTTTTGAATATATGCAAATCACCTATAGACGTTTTGATGTTTTGATTGAATCCCAATAAATCGCATTCAGCATTTTTGGTAATGGTGCCACGCTTTATGGTACCAACTACAACCGTACCCCGGCCGGGTAGTGTAAAAGCATTATCAATTGGCAATATAAATGGAGCGGTGACATCTCGTTGGGGCGTGGGTATATAACTATCAATTTCTTTTAAAAGTTTTTCTATGGCCGCTATACCAAATGGGGAACTATCATCATCATTCAATGCTAATAAAGCTGAACCATATATTACCGGACTATTAATGCCATCAAAACCAAAATCCGTTAACATTTCGCGCATTTCAATTTCCACCAACTCCAAAACATCTTGTTCCACCAAATCGGCTTTGTTAATAAATATAATAATTCGATCAATGCCCACTTGTTTGGCTAATAATAAATGTTCACGTGTTTGTGGCATTTGACCGTCTGTAGCAGCCACTACTAATATGGCACCATCCATTTGTGAAGCACCAGATATCATGTTCTGTGCAAAATATATGCAATTAAAAAATGTATACTTTTTGTACATTTTAACAGACATACGGTTTGTTCTTACTTTTACATAGTCTGCATGACCGGGACAATCGGTATGTGCATAAGTACGCCGCGGTGTAGCATAACCTATATGGCAAGCATTTATGGTAATACCTCTAGCTTTCTCCTCAGGTGCCCTGTCAATCTGATCGTAGGATATGTAATCTGCTAAACCTTTGCGTGATAATACTCGGGTTATGGCTGCCGTTAGAGTGGTCTTACCATGATCTACATGCCCTATTGTACCCACATTACAATGGGGTTTTTGAATTTCCTCTTTTTCATTAATTTTCCGGCTGGTACAATAACTTTGTTTCGTTAAATGTGATATAGGAACACCGCCTTCTTGAAAGAACACTTCACAACAGTGCCTCGCCTCTTTAAAAGTACCGTATTGCATGGTAAGGCGCTTTAATTTTATTAAAAAATTTCTCATTATTGATCAGTTTTTATATTAAAATATTTTATTTATAATAATTTATTTAAAAAAAAAAAAATTGATGCAGTTTCCTCTTATGCAAACAAATGTTTACCGTGCTTACTCTTCTTACCATCAATGCAGTGCAATCATTAAGAATTAATAGCTTAAAAATACTAATTACTGTTAACAGTGACTAACTCTCTGAGAAGACTTACATGGCCATTGTAAAACCTTCTGCATCTACTACATTCAATTTAACGATCCTAATTAACATTATCCCTCTTAACGATATTATGGGTTCGTTTCATATGTCCACTTAATCCAACAAATTGCTTAAACCTTGCATCGCATAATTTACAGGCGAACCTCTTAATTTCTGAATGAATTTGTCGGTGCCGTATTAACGAGTGACAATTGGAAAATCCTTTTCCACAAGTTTCACAGATTTTGTCACGTATATTCATGTGCCTTTTTACGTGATCATCAAGATCACGTTTCTTTAAAAAGTCCTTTGGGCATATCGTGCATTTAAATGCACGAGTTTTCGTATGTATGGCTGTTACATGGTAGCCTAATTGAGTACGTAATCTAAAGGATTTTCCGCATTGGTCGCACACATGTGGCTTCTCAGCGGTATGTATTCTTATGTGTACATTAAGGTCTGACTTGACCGCAAAACGTCTTTCGCAATACTGGCATTGATGGGTTTTGCCCACATGAAATCTTTGCCTATGAACCGTTAAAGTGGAATTCTGTTCAAAGGTTCGATTGCATTCTTCACATTTGAATGGCAATTCACCAATGTTATGGTCTTTATACTGATGCACTCTCAGGGTGTTAAAGCACTTGAAAATCTTTTCACAATGACTGCATGTTAATCGCTTTTTAGACCGTTCATCCGGCATAAATTTGCAATGTTTAAAATAACGAGTTTCCACTTCGTTGGGCTTAAATTTACTGTTCTTAAAACGTTGACGTGTTTTATAATACCATACCTGAAGCTGATCTATGCTTCTCATCAATTCGTCCTCACCAACTGCCATATTATGTTGATGCAACAGTCTTTTTAATTCTTCCAGCGCTCTTTGCTTTTCATTTGCATTATTATAATTTTCATGTTGAGCATTGTAAAGTACGGGAAATTCGGCATAACAGTTGATAAAAGTTAATGTAGTTTCATCCCAGACTTGAAAGTTTAGAAGCTGTACCAAAGGAACATTCTTTATATAATGGTTCTAATTTTAAATTTTCAACATACCTTGTTCACCTCAACACTGGCAACTGTCGATATGTTGCTTCTGTCAATGAGTTCGTTCAGAAACTCACATCTCTTATAGTAGCCAAGTGCTAAGTTGGCGATTTTTTTCGGACTAGGACCCTGCAGAGCATTTTTAACTCTGGCGCATAATTTGTGCAATTTATTTAAAGCCTTCTCCAAAGTTTTTTCTTTCATGTACACATTATAACGTCGCATTCCCTGAATAACAGCAAATAAAGCTTTTCGGCGCGCACTTTCATTTTCAAACAGGGGATCATTTACATTCCACAAACACATTTGATTTTTATACATATCAATGAATTCATTTAGATATCGTTTCTTTTTGAAGAACGTTGGCATAAACTTTACGCGAATAACTTGTAAATATTAATGCATAAAAATAAACATCTTATTTGCTTACTTTCTCGGTGTAGGTGGGCATTCCTGTAATATCAAAATCTTCATTTTCCTGCTCCTCTTCATTGTCGTCATTTTCATCTTCGGTAAGTACTGGAACATGATCACCATCATCATCATCAGAGTAAGGAGGTTTTTCACTTATATCATAAACATTTGTATGCTGTAATTAACAATAATCAACCATGTTTTCCTGGAGGCCTATACATATACCTGCTCCAATGGCTTTATCATTATTTCATCTATTTGGAATGCTCCCATATCAATAGGTTGTTCAATTTTATTATCCACTATGTGTATGCATTCTTCATCATTCATTGAATCAATGTTTTCCATCGAACAATTGGGCACTCGTTCATCATCATACTTATGTTTATTTCTTATATGCTTTACAAACTCCGTATATAAACGAGCTTGTGTTTCGCAAAATATACATTTTAAAACAAATTTACCAGATTCTATATAAATATTACCACAAAGCAACATATTGTGCTTTGAAAACAAATAAAAATTAAAGCATTGAATTAGTGATGATAGAGATGAATTTCGTAAAGAATGGAAAGAAAAACAATCAACATGATCTGCGGGTGGTAAAGTGCTTAAATTTTATTTAAACAACTAAGGTATGACCTAAAAAATAAAAATAAGTATAAAAAAATGTAGTTTGGAAATTTTCAATATAATTCAAACAATTATAATTGTTGGTTGATGAACTAGTAAATACAACTCTGGCCGGCTTTTTTACATACCCGTTCTTATACCTATTTGTTTACTTCTATCACAATATTAGAAAATAAATTAAGGATTTTTTTTAAATTGTTAATTTATATATACTAATCTTTATTGCCAGTATTAACAAAATGACTAAAAGCAATCCAAGTGGATTTTTATTTTGCTTGCTAACCTTATTTGTTAGTGGATCTCTACTCTTTCTAATGGGCTTTTTTCCATCTTCACAAAATTTAATCGAACATCACGGTAACGGTAGCATAACATATAAACCCACACAACTGGATGGTGTTAAGTAAGGCTGACAATAAATATTTTAAAAACAGTTGGCAGATACTAATAACTGATAATTTACTCCAATTACAGCCTTAAGGTGCCGACTGCTAAACATGAACAAATTATTTTAATGTTAATTGATGCTTGGCGTTTGGATTTTGCAAATACCAGCAATATGCCGTACGCAACAAATGTTGCTTGCCACCAGTTGGAGGTAAAAGTGGATATTCCGACTGTAACTATGCCACGACTGAAAAGTCTTACCTCCGGTACCATATCAAATTTCATAGATGTGTTATTAAATTTGGGACATACGCATCAATTAAAAGACTCATTGCTGCACCGTTTGCGACAGAAAAACAAAACAGCAGTATTTGCCGGCGATCGTACTTGGACTAAATTATTTCCTAAAGTATTTAAAAGAGAGCAGCCCAACTTGGATTCATTTTTTGTTAATGACTTTTACAAGGTAAGCGTTTATTATACCCTCCACCTTAGGGAAGAGGGTATATTCATTTTGATCATCCGTTTACAACACATCCGTGTGTCCGTCTGTTGTTGGCACTCTCACGGTCGTAATTTTTGAGATATCAAATTGAAACTTTGCATACGTATTCTTAGTTCAATTTCGCTGTTCCGTATTGAAATTGGGCAAAATTGGTAAAGAGACACGCCCACAATAAACGAAAATCTCATCATACCTCGAAAAAATTGTATCTTTAAAAAATTATATATCGCACAATACTATGCCTATCAAGTTGAAATTTGGTACATATATAAAGGGTACCGTTATCCAACACTGTGCCAAAAATGGGCGTGATTGAATAACGCAAACGTCTATAATTTAAAAAAAACACTATTTGCGTAAGTACAAGAAATACATAAATATGGCAATAGGAGCTTATTTTTTAGAGAATTACAAAAGGTGGAGGGTATTTAAGCTTCGGTCTTAACCGAACTTTTCTATCTTGTTTTAATTTTACTTCTGTGTAAAATTTTATTATAAATACAAATCATTTTAGGGTGATAAAAATGTTACCAATGTAATGAAAAAAGAGTTACTGCTTAAGGATTGGAATTTGCTGGTGTTACACTATTTGGGTTTAGATCATATCGGGCATGTTGAGGGTTCGGAGAGTTTGAAAATTTATAAAAAATTATTAGAAATGGATGATGTTGTCAAGTACATAACAAGGAACGAGGTAATTCACTAGAAATATACAACCTGTTCAATCCACAATGGACTCTTCATGTTGTAGACTTTTAAAAAACATTTGCTCTTAATTACCGGGGATCATGGTATGCGTAATGGAGGTGGTCATGGCGGTAGTGATAAGGAAGAACTGTATGTGCCTTTAATGTTGTTTCAAGAAAACTGTGCAAATAGGAAGAGAACGTAAGTCCTTCTATGTGCTATGTCATGCTGTCAAGTGATCTTTACAATTTTATACAATTAGATATAAACCTCCGGTGTATAGTCAAATTGATTTGGCACCCACCTTGGCTGTATTATTAGATATTGACATACCCCAGCCGTCGTTGGGAATTTTGATATCAGAACTAATCGAACATTATAGCGTTGAGGAACAGTTATACTATTATCTCTATAACGCTCAACATTTAATAAACAAAATCATTGGAAAATTCTCTAAAAAATATGTACAACAACAAAGTTAGTTCTCTCATCAACAGATTAATTATTTTTATACAAAAATGTAATGCTTTCTATACAGATTACTATCAATGGTATTTGGAGGCAAGGAAAGCCCACAAATATTTCCTGCTGAGTGACACATTTAGTCCCCTTTCCTTTGAAAAAGCTAAACAAAACTATATCCGTTTAGCTAAGGAGTTGTCGGGATTGCTCTCCAGTAGTTTGGTCAAATTTGAATATGATTTCATAGCTGTAGCAATAATTCTAACAAGCTTGGTAGGTTTGAATGCTTCTTGTTGTGATTAACATTTTTATTTGTTTGTTTGTGCTTGCAGAGTGCTTTAACTCTGCTCATGAATACCCTTTTTGATAATCCCTACCTGAGTGCCGGCACCACACAATTCTCCCTTTATAAACTATTTAAATGTTATATGTTGGCTGCTATAATCAACTATACAGCTCACTACATGAATTGGATGCAATCTCGGGGTTTTCTGCATGCCTTCCTGCTTACAATACCTTCAACTCTGAGCTTATATCTGTTGGTGGATATTGTTAAACTGTTGATACAAATTTTATTGCCATTGAATCAAAAGTTTCGCGCTCACTTTAAACTCACCATACCTGCGCTGCTGTTAACTTTATTTCTATTTCATACCTTTTCTCTGATCTCCACATCATTTATAGAGGAGGAACATCAGACATGGTATTATCTAACACCGACATTGTTGGTGTTCTTGACAATGCAAAATTTTCACAATAACATGAAACAGTTATGGCCCAAGTGTCAAGGTGAGGAGGAGAAGATGATATGCTATCAATTGTGGGAAATGCGTTTGCCAATCTTGGTAATGCTGGGCTTGATTGGAAGCAGGCGCTTAAATCAAAGTGGATCGAAATGGTATCATTTGGTAGATTTGGGTGATATATTGAACCGTCAAAAGAATGCAGAATATTTGAATTTCTTGCTTTTGTTCGGTAAATTGAAAAAAAATTAAAATAATAAGTGAAAGATCTAAATTGCGCTTAAGCCAAATCTTAAACACCCTCTACATCTACATACATATGCCATCTACTAGTGTTTGTATTACATCTCAGCTTGCAAGTCGAGTTTTACGCTGTTTTTTTGTAAATTGTTGGCGTATCTGTTATCCGACTACGCCTCTTTTTGGCACAACCATGGTTGGGATAACTATATATAACAAAATTTCAAGTTCATAGGTCAATTTTTGTGGAAGATAGTTTTTTGTTGATTGTGGGCGTGCCTCTTGACCGATTTTGCTCATTTTAAATAGCGATTTGCGTGCAAAAACTAAAAGTGCAAGTGGTATAAAATTTCAGCTCAATATCTCAAAATTTACGACCTTGAGAGAGCCAACAACAGTTAGACACACAGACGCACGTACATATATGTCTAGACCGACTCAGATTTTTAATGCTGATTTTCTTCTGGGTGCTGCAAATAGAATGACAAGACTTAGGACAGAGCGGGGGTACTTCTTATCTTATGTGGAGGGTATAAGAGTTGAAAATTTTATGAAAATCAAAATGAGTCCAAATTTACTTATTTGCAGCCTTATTCCTATTAATGGCGCTTCTGAAGAAATACAATACTTCGGGTCAAATGTTTGGCTGTGCAGCGGCTTTAATTAGTGTCTTCTGTTATCGTCAATCTCCTAAACACCCCGGCATAACTTTGTTGGTATTCTGGTCCAGTGTAGTGTTAACGTTTATTGTACAATATCGTGAATTGATTTATCAACGTCTGGGCTACCACCATGGTGCCCGCTTAAACTTGCTGCAGGTATTGAAGACCAATCTCACGTGTTGTCTGTTGGTGAGTGCTCTGCTACATAAATCACACAATGTGATTTTGTTGCCAACCATGATCTTCGTGCTGGAGACATCCTATCAATTGTGTGATAATTTATACCTGAAGGACAAACGTTCATATAATCGGTGCTATGTGTTGGTCTTGAAGACGGTACTAACGATTTTTGTAGCTAATATGTTTTACTTTTGTCAGGTAATTAATAAAATGACAACAACAACAAATTTGTAAATTTTCATATTATGCGGCTTTGTTCGTGTACTTGCAGGGCAACACCAACAGTTTATCGACAATTGATCTTAATCCTGGTTATATAGGTTTATCGTCGTACAATCCCTTCATTGTCGGCACATTAATTACTCTAAATATGTACTGTGCTCCCATAAATGCATTCCTTTGCTTAATGTGTCACATGTTTGCCACACAAATACAAATGTTGCCGTTGCGGCAGGAAAAGGAGCAGCTCACCAATTCGCAATTGTTGGAGAGCACTGAAGATGATTTATATTTGGTATTGAATGTATTTACCGTTAGTACTGTAATGCCAGTAGCTGTTTACTGGTGTGTTCTAGTCAATTTCCGTTATCACTTGTTCATCTATTCCGTGTTCGCACCCAAAGCCATCTACGAATGTTTTCATATTTTAGTATTTTATTTGAATTTTGTGATGACAACTTTGTACTTTAAAATGTTCAAATAAAAAAATGATAAAAATGATAAAAATAATCTCAGCATCTCATAGTATGAGGTGAAATGAGGTGTCCGGCCGACTGTCCATTCCTAAATTAAGTCATTGGTTAATTTCAAGGCGTAATGTACATCATCGGTGCTGACATTTAGCAGAATTTTCTGAAATAAGTCGTTGCGTGAATGTTCACCAATTATTAAACGCGTCGAACCCAATTTGTTGCATATAAGTAAAGCTTGGCCTGCAATTAAGGCAGTTTTTATATTATAATGCTGGCTTGAAAATGAAATCTCAAAAAATCTATAACTACCTGTTGTGGGTTTGCGTAGACCCATGATCGCTGTAATAGTTTCCAACTGTGTATAAACAGCTAAAAAGGACATTTCTTCGACGCCGGTGCGACTGTATTCAGCCACGACCGCTTGTAGGAACATTTTCTCTAAACGTGAACAATTCTTAATAGCTTGCACTTTGGCACTGGCTATCATTTCGGTTAAGGCCTGCTGTACATGTAGCATATGAACACTGGCATCACTCGGCTCATCATCCACCGCCATCACAGTGTCAGCAATTTCTGTAGCTCTGCGACATATATCCAAGGCACGACGAGCATCGCCAGACACGGCAGCAACTTTTCTAAAAAAAAAAAAAATTCCAATTTCAAAAAATACCGTTATACCAAAAACTTACTAAAAACCATACCTGGCTACTAGTTGTATGGCATCTCCCTTGAAAGCTGTCGAACCCTGCAGGCGTGCTACAACAATTTCCTGCAAGTGCTTGTGGGTGTAGGGTTGAAAGGTTAGGCGCGTTAAACCCAGTCGAGAGGTGACTTTGCCGCGCAACAAACGTTCTGGCAGATCCATGGTATTTGCTATAGTTATAACCACCAAGCGGGCTGTAGCTTTAGTTGGCCAATCTAATAAATTATAAACGACATCCTGGCGCCGGTTACATAAAATATCCAATTCATCCACCAGCAAAACTGTGGTGATTCTGCGCGGTGCTGGTGTAGTGAAGCGTTTCTCTAACAGAGATTGGGCATGCTCCCAGGACACTGTTTTACCGGTTAACTGACGATAAATGTGCACGTAAGCTTGTCGCGGTTCCGTCAAACGCATACCATTGATTTCTAAATACTCAAACGGTGCTATTTGCTCTCGGGCTGATTGTTTTTGCAAAGCACGTATAACGGCCGTTACCGTAGCTGTTTTACCAGTTCCTGGCACCCCCGATATATACATACAACCGCCGCATTGATCTTGTATTTTGCTACCAAGAAATGTATAAATTTCGTTAAACTCTCTTTCGCGGCAGGGCAAACTCTGCGGCACCACAGACACATGCAAACGTTCACGCGCCACATCAAGGTCTGTTTTCATTTTATCATTCTCAGCAGCAATATTTGCTCGCTGCTTCATGGAGGGAGTAATTTGACCCGATCTGATCATTTTTAATTTCTCTCGCGGTGTTTTGGGTGTTTGGGGATTGTCCGTTGCTTTACTACGTTTACTGGGAGTTTTTTGAAGGGCTTTCTTAGGTGTCTGAAAATTTTGTTCACCTTGGCTATCTAAGGCACTTATCCTTTTTCTGCTCGGTGTACAGTTTATATATGTTTGTGGCTCCAGAGAAGGTACATCGTTATTTTCATGATAATTTGCAACATTGTCATTAAAGTTCTTTGCACTTTTGCCAGCTTTGTTAGGGGTTTTCTGAACATGTTTTTTAGGCGTATATGGCTCATAAGAAGGATCATTACTAGAAGTTCTTCTTGACGATTTTCTGGGAGTATACACTTCAACCGGGGCATTGGTTTCTTCCTCAAATACCTTTCCTTCATATTTTCTGCGCTGATTGCTTTTTGGAGTGGAAATCATTTCATTGTCCATAAACACGCGTTGATGCACAATGTTAGATAACTGTATGTTACGTTTGGGTGTGCCATAATCTGAAATTATATAAACGAGAAAAGTGAGACGTTGAAGTAATTGAAATTTTTATTTAATACATATTTACCGGAACGCGAACTGGCCGATCTTAAGATACTCTTTCGTCTATCGTTGTGTGTGCCTGATTCGGTTTCTTTTAGTTTCTTTGGGGGACTTTTATATATATCATTACTGTTGTGTTCATTACAATTGAAATCGTCTAAAGCCAAGGGGTCTTGCTCTGCAGAAGCAGAACGTTTAGAACGTTGCCTAGAAAAGTTATGATTTAATAGAAATGAAAGAATCCCTCCGGATCTGTTACCTTTGTGATATCCTTAGTTTTATTTTCATTTCACTTTCCAATTTTTCCGCATCCGGAGTTTCCTTTACTATTGAATAATTTAGGCAATCAGAGTCCGCTGTGTTGTTAGCTTCGGCAGCTTCTAAACTTAGATTGAGATTGCGACGAGCTCTTGTGCTTAATGATTTTGGTGTATCCTTAATATTCCTCTCTGTTAAAGGAGATAATGCATCATCTTTACGCCTGTTGGGAGTGTTTTTCCCTCTAGTGGTCGTTGGTCGCACAACACTGCATCCCCCGATAATCTTAATAGGCGAAACTTTATTTTCATTATTGAAATAATCAACGTCCAAGAATTGCGCATAATTTGTCACTTTCATGGATGCTCTACGCTTGCGTATCTCCTTTTCAACGGTATTGAGTGGTGCAGCTTTTTTCGCCGAAACACAATTTGTTTCGTCCACCTTTTCATTGTTGAACTGTAGGGGTACCAAGTGATATGAATTTTTGATTTTCATATATTTATAACGGCAAACAAATATTGGACATGAGTCATGTTTGTTTTTGGAAGTGTCCAATAATACTTCAGCAGAGCAATCGACGGTACCGTACAAAACACTGCATTTACGAAATATTGCCTCCACTGAGATATCTGAGTCATAGGGACGGTATTCTTCAATGATTTCTTTACCGAAATCAATGAAAATATCATCCGCATCATAATGTTTCTTGGGAATACATTCGGGTCGGGAATACCATTGAACAATGGCCCGATGGGGATCTTTGCCTGATAAATCTTTCAATTCGTACAAGTATAAAATTTTTGCTATATCGCAGCCCTCCACAGTGTCTGGTTCTTTAGCATCTGCATTGGAGACCAATACAAAATCTCCAACATTTAACGTCAATGGCCCGAAAATACATTTGTAATAAAAGTAAACATTTTTATGAGCTAACTGCGGTATATTAATTTCAGGATCATGACTACCAATCCATTTTATTGAGGCAGTAGTTTCGTGATTTGCTTTTAAAATTATTTGTTTCTTTACACTATGACCCATATTAATATGAATTTATTTAAAATTTTGTGACTTTTTCTGTGTCAAAATGTTCGCTAAAAAACTGAGAAGTTACATTGTGGCATAGTTTTGGCGCCAAATAGATTTTATTGGTTGCCATCTCAGTCTAAAGTTTTAGCAACCCTGCTTTTTCGTGGGTTCAAGTGGTTGAGAGAGTTAAATGATCAATCATGTGTACATTTATGTTAAAAGACAATGGCAATACCGCGTTTCTTTTACCACATAAGTTGGAAAATTTTTTAAAGCTATAAATCAAAATTATATTGCACTTGTTAAGTTAAAAATAAAAACCACCATTTTACAATCAATTAAATTGCCCAGTGTATATTTTCCAAAAATTCAAAAGCCAAAATGTATACAAATAGTGAATGAAATTAAAAAAAAATCATAATCATGAAAATCTATAAAAATATTTTTTATTGCAACGGCATTTAGGCAGTGGCTGTGTATGAAAGATCCTCATTTGGCGGATGTTTGTGATGGCGCTTATTGCGCACAACATAAGGATGTGCGGCACTGTTCTCATAACTCGATAGAAAAGGTAAATTTAAAAGATGCTCTGGATATTTTTGTAACAAATACACCCAACATGATATAGTGCTAAAAAAAAAAAAATATATATGAAATTTAATTAATTCGTTGCTAGTAGTAGTGAAAGTTAAAAGTGTACGTTACCCCTCACCCACACCAATGTTCATGTCATGTTTTTCACGTGTATAGATATCGGGACAATCCTCCAGAGTATCTAATACGTTTAACATTTTATTGTCCACTTCATAAATTTCACCAGTTACATAATAGCCCATTCCAGGTTTATTCAATAGAAACGGGATATTATAACGGGTGGCTATGATTAGTGGCAATTTTTCAGTTGTGGTGGCACGACACCAGAACTTGGCACGACCATTACCATTGTTAGCTAAAATAGAGTGACTTGGCTGCCCATATTTTAAACCACCATATACGAATAATTTATGAAAGGCTGAGGATGCTTTCTGAAAAAATTATAGTAACAAAATGATATGAAAAGAATGATAATGAAAGCACAAGAATTTTCAAGTGAGCAGTAATCTTAAAATTTCTTTGCCAAATGATATGATTGCTTAATGGTTTTATATACATACATATATATATTTGGGTATTGATTGATCCTCTGACATATGCAAACGCTCTCAATTGCTTGCGTTTACAATCACTGTGAGTAAAAGTAATAATCAATTTAAAAACAATAAAAGATTGCATTTGTTGCTTCATCCCTTGCCAAATTTGGAGTTATGTGTTTAAAACAATGTCAGTTACCTTTATATATATATAATGTATGTATATATCTATGTTTTTCAAAACCAGTTGTCATGTTTTAACGAAAAAAGCTGTTCTTCAAAATGATTCCGTCAACCAATAATTATTGTATTATTCTTGAACGTTATAAAAATTGTGAATAACTCAAAAAATGTTGAAGCAATCCGCTGACGCCCAAGTGAACAATTAAAACCAGGTACAATAGAAATTTAAAACATGCTAAAAATGAGTGGTTACAGCTCCTTTCATGTCTCTATTCTATATAGAAAATAATATCTGACGTAGATTAACTTTTATTTATAAAAAAATTTCGCTAAATCCCGTGCCTGATACAATAGTAATTGGGGCTTATTATAATTAGAATCTGCCGGCAAATTTCAGTTTATTGTAGTGTACATTGTATATAAAACGTGACCAAATCAATCATTGTATGACAAGTTATTATTATTTATATATATATATAGTGCATACCTACGTACATAAATGTGCAAAACCACATCTGTGTGTTACCATAAAATGAATGGAATGAAATTGAGTGTTGAGTATAAACAAGTGTAAATAGTATAAAATAGGTCTAGCCGGGTATTTAATACCCTTCTCTAATAATCTTAAAAATATGTTTTTCAATTCCTATACAGCAAATGCCCCACCCACCTTTAATTATAACGATCGATACAGAAGCACTTTTTGAATCAATTTAACCAAGACCGTGTGTAAGTCTGTGTGTCCATGTATATTTGGGTGCAAGCTAAAGGTCACATTTTTTGAGATATTTTAATAAGATTTTATACAAGGATATATTTTAGCACCCTTTTCAAAATGGATCAAATTACAACCGAAATTTTTAAATTGTTTTAAGAAATAAAAGTAAATAGATTGATACTTAGCCAATGGGATAAAAGCACAAAATCTTAAACAAACTTAATATATACCGTGGTGGTGTAACGTTTTGTTTTACGAGAGAGCATTTAAAGCATGCGTCTGTATAAGTGTTTATAATATTTCAAAAAAGTGGTAACATAAGATAAATGTTGTTTATCTAAAGTATCGTTTTATACGAACCATACGCACAATTTCATTCCACGGTAATGCTTTGTCATTGGTTGGTTTTTTCAAAAGATTATACGAAAGTTTATCAAAAAGGATGCAACTCCTAAAAGAGTTTGCAGTTCCCACTTAAAAAAAAAACAAGTAAAATAAGTAAGTTAGGCTAAGGCCAAATCTTAAATACCCTCCACGTTTAACTAAAAATGGTGGGCGTGGCAGATACATGATTCCACCCTCTAATACACATCAACTCACAAGTCAAGTTTCATGCTGAATACATTGTTTTGTAAAATGTGGTCGTGCATATTATGTGACCACGCCCATTTTCGGAACATACCAGAATAGGGTAATTATAAATGTGTTAAATTTCAACTTCAAATTTTGCGGCAGATGAATTATATTTGTCGATTGTGGGCGTGTCGGTTATCTGACCATGCCCACTTTTGGTACAGGAATGGGCTAATTGTGAATATAAGTACAAAATTGAACCTTTTCTGCTCAATTTTTTTTTTAGCAAAAAAAGGACTTTTGTCGATTATGGGCGTAGCTCTTGACCAATTCTGTCAAATTTAAATTGCGATCTGCATGAAGAGGCTAAAATAATTTTTACAAAACAGCTCAGCATCTAAAAATTTACGACCGTGGGAGTGCCAACAGACGGGCTCACAGACGCCCCGACATACATGTTTAGATGAACTTGTTTTTTGAGGCTGATCAAGAATATCATATAATTTGCCTGTTTCTAATCCCCTTACGGTATATGTGAAGGGTATAATAAAGTTCGTCATACTTGATAATTTTGCGAAACAAGAGATATTTCTCGTTCCTTCCAGGACTTAAGATGAGATTAAGTGTAAACAAGATAAAAAAGTTCGGTTAAGACCGAAACTTAAATACCCTCCACCTTTTGTAATTCTCTAAAAAATAAGCTCCCATTGCCATATTTATGTATTTCATGTACTTACGCAAATAGTGTTTTTTTTAAATTATAGACGTTTGCGTTATTCAATCACGCCCATTTTTGGCACAGTGTTGGATAACGGTACCCTTTATATATGTACCAAATTTCAACTTGATAGGCATAGTATTGTGCGATATATAATTTTTTAAAGATACAATTTTTTCGAGGTATGATGAGATTTTCGTTTATTGTGGGCGTGTCTCTTTACCAATTTTGCCCAATTTCAATACGGAACAGCGAAATTGAACTAAGAATACGTATGCAAAGTTTCAATTTGATATCTCAAAAATTACGACCGTGAGAGTGCCAACAACAGACGGACACACGGACACACGGACACACGGACGGACATGTCTCAAACGATTTCTCTTTTCATGCTGATTAAGAATATATATGGTTTGTGGGGTCTCCGACGCTTCCTTCGATGTGTTGTAAACGGATGATCAAAATGAATATACCCTCTTCCCTAAGGTGGAGGGTATAAAAATGGAATATTTTTAATAAAAACTCTTCAAAGTTGAATTGTGTCGTGCCAGACTTGTTTGTGTCTCTGTAATAATCTAATTTCTACAGTAATTCCTTTAGTGTGGTGTTCCATTAACTATGCACCCCTTACCGACAATATAGCTTATTACATATATAAACAGTTACGAATGGGGAAAGTAAATGAAACCTATTCATCCATTCATTCATCAAAAAAAAATTCATTTCATTTCAGACATTTTCACTTATTGTCTAAACGAAGATAAAAACAAAATCGTTTCAATTAACAAAAAAAAATATTCACAACTTACTTTAAGATTACACATCGCTTGTTCTTATTGCTTCCTTTGCTTTGCAAGATTTTTTCCCTTTAAATGTGAAGATCAAACCACGTAAAGCAGAAACAAAGTTGAATTGTTTCAAGAATATTCTTTAAATGCTTTTTAACAATTATATGTATACGCGTGTTCAATATTTATTTATCAATTACAGGAAAATAGCACGGTATCCGTTCTATGCGAAAAAGCCAGAAGCGAACCTTCGGAGAAACCAACTTCAACTGTTGTGTGATTTTACTCAAACACCCTATACCAATATGATACCAACAAATCAGGTACTTTTTCGTTGGAGAAACGTCAAGTGAGTGCTTTTGGAAAGCAAAATGAAAAACACACAAGCGAAAAAGCTACATTTTTGGTTCAGGCGGAATCTTAGATACCCTCCACGGTGCACGTATGTAATGGCGTCCATTTTTTTTAACGACTTTGTAAAATATTTGTTACATTTTCTTTCAACAGGTGATGTCTTTACTAAATGAAGTATTTTGTAAATTAAGGGCGTGCCTGTTATATGACCCTGTCCATTTTTTTACACATTGATGGAAAGGCAAAACATGAATGTGTGTACCAAGTCGATCATAATTTGTTGCTGATGGATAGGTTTTTGTCGATTGTGGGCGTGACTCTGAGGCTTTTTGCCCATTTTAAATAGCAACCTAGCGGATGCCTCCATTTTGATAGTTGCGTATGACAAACTTAGTATGCCGCTCATCTTATGTGTAGAGCGTTTAACAAAAGATACAAGTATGTACGTGTATGTACGTAAAAATACAATTCGTTTATTATACGAAACAACAATTATAGACAAAGGATGCTCAGCTTTGCAGACGTATTCATATTTAAGTATATTTTTAAATGTCTCGTAAATTTATGGTTTGGATGGTGGTATGAGGTGTTCTCGTTTCTCTCCCTATGAACGCATAAAACGTTATACAATTTATCTCTATTGCGTAAAGATAAAGCCGACAATAAGGGGACATGGAAGCGAATCTCTCTCGTCGAAGAACGTATTTTGGAACGTACTTGCACTTGGGTTAATGAATTTTTGCGTGCGTGTGTGTATATATATTATATTATATTCTTTAATGTACTCAATCTTTTAGGTTCATGCTTATAAGCAAAAAGCTTTTGAATATGTAACAGCTTATGTCTCGGGTACCAGCTCAGTACGGGAAGCTGAATCGAGAGTGTATTATTTCTTTACGTTGTGCTTTTCCAGCATACCATCAAATCAATACCATCTTACTCTTTGCAAAGTTTTCATATCTCCCGGTTCTCGAATGCGTTAAAAGAGTAATAAAAAGTCAGTTTCGTACGTATATCCAATCTTTAGCTTCTCATTTATTCTAAAACTTAAGCTAGCAGAGTTGAAAATTCTGTGAGTTCCTGCACGTGGTTATTTTTAATGCATTTTCAGTCTTTAGTAAGAACTCTGAATGGACTAAAACCGGTTTGAGTGTATGTGACAGATGATTTATAATCATTTTTTAAATATTTTTCAGTTTCTTTTAACTTTTCGAACTGTTCACATGATTGCAGTAAAAGGAGATATGTAACATTTTCATGAAGGAAGTTAATGAGGGAGTTAAAGATCTAAACAAAGTTGATGTAGGAATATTCACACACCTGTAGGCGTGGCAGTAGAGTTTAGATATTGCATCAAGATACGTATAAGTTGCTTTCTTTGCCAAATATTTCAATTGTAAATGTGTCTGATACGGGACCACGCCCATTTTTGACGGATGAATGCATTATCTAATTATATAAATGTGTTCTAAATTTTAAAGTTTAGTGATAGTGACTTATAGATAGATTTTTGTTGATAGTGGGCGTGGCACTTGATCTATTATATGTAATCGAAATAGCACCATGGATTTAGAAATTCAAAATTTCAGAGCAATAGTTCAGCATAATATGTTAAAATATATAACTATAAGAGTTCCACCCGAGAGATATGTCTAGATATATTCAGATGTTGATGTTGATTAAAAATATGTATACGTTGATTGGTCTTTTACGCTTCTTTCAAGATGTCGCAAACGAAATAACAAATTTAGTACATCCTCAGAATATCCAGGCACACCCATAACTGTAAAAATTGGTAATACTTAAATAGAATTTTAAAAATCGTTTGTTTTTAAAACTTTTTCCTTTTTAATCACCAGCGATGTCTGTTTCTGGTTGCAGTATTTTCAAAATGAATAACGGCTGATATCATTGGGTGCATGGGAAGGACTGAAAAATAAAAAACTGCGAGAGAGTGTGTGATGAAGAATGATTTTGTAAGCATACGAGGCGGCATAAAAATACTGTATGGACAAGCCAGCGTGGTGGCATAAGGCAGAGGGTTAGCTTGTGCTGAGATCAACATCAATGTATATATATGTTATAAACATATATACACTTACTCTTAGCTATCGCTAACCGGGTATATCAAGCTCTACATATTCTAACAGCGTGCATATAAAATGCGCGGGCGCATTATATGCTCTTTTGTAAGGCTTACACACACACACACACACACACACACACACACGTTGGCGGTTGAAAAAGCGCAGAGAATTTCATCGAGTCGTTGTATGCTTAGCATATGTTTAGTTTTTTATTTATCGACATGTCTCTATGAAGTGATGTTTGTTAAAGTTTTTGGTTTTGTTTTTGTTTTTATTATTAGTTTTTTCCTTTTTTATTTATATATATAAATTTCATTTTGTACGTATATATGTGGATATTTTGTTTTCCGTAAGTTTTGGTATGCTTTAGGTGCCACACAGCACACAACACAACAATGTATGGAAAACAACACACAATACATAGTTTATGGGTGATGTCTTGTTGTATATAGAATTCAGTTGTCGCTTGTTGCCCTAACAAACCGGCCACATTTCTGTTGGAGGAAGAGAGAACAAGAAAAAGAAAAAGTGATTATTATTATATCATAAAAATTATTTATTAGTAATCAATCCACTGTTAAGTAGAGAGGATCCAATCAGTGTGCGCTTGTTTATGTATGAATATATTCGTGCTATAAATCGTAATTTAGATTTACTTGTCTAATTAAAAGTGGAGCAACAGTAGTACAGTGATCGACCCATTAATGCGTGTAAGCAGCTTAATTGTGATAACGGTGTAATTCTATTGTGTTTTTAGCCTAGGGTATGGTCATTCATACGGTTCCTATGTAATGTTTTTTGTCTTCTCTTGGTGTGTAGGTAAGTAAGCATGTGCGTTGCTTTCATTACGCTGCCGCACCCCAATTCATTCGCACTCTTTTATTTTTTATTATTATTACGAACATTACTTTTTATATCCTACTTGTTGGCTATAGATCGTATACCTATTTCATTGTGGTGTTTGTAACACTTTTTAAAATCTGTTACTAGCTCAGTGGCAGGTGTTTATATATATATATGATCCGGTAGTGGCTATTCCTTAATAATAATGCGCCATGCCCACAATTTATAAATCCATTTACAATTTCTATAAAAGTATATATCGTAATAAATAAAAAAACTAAATTTTGGCCAAATCTTAAATATATGCTCCACATCTATAAACAAACAGTGGGCGTGGCAGGTACATAGCCACGCCTTCTAATAGTGTATATCTAACGTATTAATGATTTTTACAATGAATGCAGCGTTTTTTAAATTGTGGGCGCGGCACACCCATTTTTGGCACATTAATCAATTTGTTTATAAAATTTCAACTTAACAGCTGAATTTTTGTGACAAATAAATACTTTCTTGTCAATTGGGGGCGTGGATCTTGACTAATTTTACACAATTTAAACAGCGGACAGAAACGATAAGGTTAAGGTACAAAATTTCGGCTCAATATCTTGAAATTTACGAGCATGGTAGTGCCGGACATACGGACAAACAGACCTAGATCGATTCAGTTTTTGATACTCTCTCTGGGTATTGCAAATGGAATGACAAACTTAATATACTTCTCATCTTATGTGATGGGTATACAAATGACACGGGCTTAGATTCGCATCAATGGCATTATGATCAAGTCTCTGATAAAAAGTTATTTAACTTTTCCCTCTTTTTCACTTTAAGTTGTAAGGCATTCTGATTGCAATCTATATCAAGTACAGCCGTGCCTACCTAATTCTTTTTTATTTTTCTCCGTTGTTTATATGTGCAAGCATGTACGTACACGCACATAGGCTGGAGAGCCCTTAAAGTTTCATTTTAATTACTTTGTGACCCGCACAGCTATTATTACGAAATTACAATTTTTTTTTTTTTTTATATAAAAACTATAAAGTAATCGCAGACAAATGCATACATGTGTTGTGTATAATGTTATGCCCTTCACATAAGATTGGAGGTAGACTCGTTGTAATATTCTGTTTGCAACAGCACAAGTGGCTGACTGAGTATATATATATTCTTGATCTAATATGCCATCATGTGTGATGTGATAATTATGTGATGTTAAGCGAATAAAAAGTTAACTTCCGCTAATGCTTCTAATCGTAGTTATTAGCAAATGTATCTGAGTGTACTGAAGACTGATGATAAACTGTAAGAGTTCAATGAAGTGCATTCATAGTTTATACACCATTATGGAGAAATTGTTATTTTTGTATTTTTATAGTAGACCCCGTGATGGCAAATTACAAAAAAAAAAATATATCATTAAAATTCTGCAAACGCTCCAATGACGCAATCGAAATATTGAATGTTTTATTATGTTTAAATATTAGCATAACAGATTGTTTTTATTGTTGTAATAATAATAAAAGAAGTTTTATTCATTTATATTTTTTTTTCATCATTTTCACACTTTTCAGTATGGCCTGTATTTAGTTGTGTGGCTTTATCAAATGTAACTCTGCTTGGGCAGGAACACCTAGGTCTGGCTATGATTAATTGAAGCAACCACACACACACACACACACACAATGTGTTATATAATCATTACTGGTGGCAGTTTAGTATGGTTTCTGTTAAGCCTTATAGCTGATATGCTTATAGTAACGGCCATAGTCACACCCAAATGGCTGATAGGTCCAGCTGCTCATACTGTAACCTTAACGCGATCAATGCATTTGTATGATGAACAACAAAATCAACAACAACAACAACAAACATTAGATTATAATAATATGATAATGATAACAACAACAACAACAACAACAATACCTACTGCAACAGCTTTACGGTATCCCTCGGTTGGTATCTATACACGTTGTAAGGTAATGAATGGAGTAGGTTACCATTGTGGCCCATTTGATTTGGACGGTTTCGCCACCGACAGTTCAATATATCCAACAGCCTGGAAGGCGGCTATGTTTTTCATATCATTGGGATTTATTTTATTAACCGTAACTGTGTTCTGTACGTTATGGTCGTGCTGTCGCCAATCGGTATTTGGCAAAAGTTTACATAATATGACAGCCTGTGCTCAAGTAATAGCTGGTAAGTGTTTATAAATTTTTAATAACATATTGTTTTGTTATACAGATATGGTAAATTTAACATTTCTTTTAAAGGTATTAGTGTAATGCTTTCCTTATTTTTACATCCGTTGGCTTGGTCGGCGCCTCGCGTTCTGCTGTTATGTGGATCAGATGCTGAACCATTTTATTCGGCGGGCTGTTCTGTTGGTAAGTTTATCGACAAAGTTTTGTGTTTGTTATACCCTTCACTAGAAGGAGGCGTCAGACACCCTACAAATTATATATTTTCTTGATCAGCACCAAAAACTGAGTCGATTTAGACATTTATGTTCGTGTGTCCGTCTGTTGTTGGCATTCTCACGGGCGTAAATTTTAAGATATTGAGCTGAAATTTTGTTCACAAGCACTTTTAGTTTTTGCATGCAGATCACTATTTAAAATGGGCACAATCGGTCAAAAGCCACGCCCACAATCGACTTTACATCTACGCCTACAATCAAAAAAAAACTTTTATATCTGCCACAAAAGTTGATCTAGGAACTTGAAATTTGATGCATTTAAGATTAGCCAAGAATCGACGTGGTCGGATAACAGACACGTTCACAATTTACAAAAAACCATAATCACCATTAAACTAGACTTGCAAGCTGAAACGTATTAAAGGGCCCAATCTTTATATATGTCTGCCACTGTGGAGGGTATTTAAGATTTGGCCTAAGCTAAATTAATTAATTTCTTAATTGTTTTTATTTTAAAATTGAATTATTTGAATTGTAGGTGTTTCGTTTTATTGTGCGGTGGTTGGAGTTATATTGTGTTTTATTTGTGCTGGTATTAGTGTTAAAGCTGAGTCGTCTAATCTACGTACACGCGTTAAGAGGCGCATAGAGGCGGGCGAACGTTTAGTTTGTATTCCATAGTTTAAGAAATGTTAGCTTTCCACACACAAGTCACAATCAATGCTTATAATAAATAGTAGGGTTAAGATATTCTAATCATCTCATATACGTATCCTGTATATATATATATATATGTTATCACTTTGTTTATACTAAATATTACAAATGCAATAAATTTTACAACTTGTACTTAATAAAAGAAATATTGTAAAAAAAATTGACATTTCACAATATATGATTGGTTTCCACCAATGTGCGTGCTATTGCTGTACTTTATATAATAAATTTATTCTTACGAACTTTTTTTAAAATACACTTCTCTACATAAACTCTGCATTATGTATTTATGTACATCCACAGGAGTTATTGAGTTTTTTTTTTATTTCCTTTTTCCTTTCGATTTTTTGACTTTTCCGGGGTCATCGTTTGCGTTAAGCTTTGCTTTGGGTATGTAGACTCCATGATTAGTGATATTTAGATGAGCAAATAATTTATTTTTGGATTCGAACTTATTATGGCAAGTGGCACAGATATGTTGCGGCATTTCCATTTCAGTCGGATGCACCAGTTTGGCACCGGTTTCCTTATCGATGTGTATGTTGCTGGTGTTTGAGGCGGATGTGGTTTCAGTATTTTTAGGATTTTTCATTTTTGTTAGCTTTGGTTTGTTTTTATTTTTCTTATTAGCTTTCTTATTCCCAGTACTTGTCCAATCCTTCTCAGATCCATCATCACTATGCCGTGGTTCTGTGAATTTTTTACTAATTGAATCATTTTCCTCATCCGAGATATTTGATGGAAGTAACTTTGATTTTTTAGTGTCTTTTTTGTGTTTGCGTGTACAGTTGGCTTCCTCGGTAACAGTGTCACTATTTAGTGTGGGCTCCTGTTTCAAATCATTTTCCGTACTTTCTTTAATGTCTTCCTTGTCACCAATGACACTTTTGACCGGTTGCTGCAGTAAATTATCTTCTTCGTGCATTTCTTGCTTTAGTTTTGTCATATTATCGCGATGTTTTTTACTAGTTTCGTGATTGGCAAAAGCTTTTTTATTTTTAAACGCCCGATTACAAGCCACACAGTACAAGTTATCCATAAAATCATCAATTCTTTCTATTACATCTTCTTGTACAGCTTCATTCACATCTTCATCTTGCTCTTCCTCTTCAGTACTTTCGTAACTCTCATAAGAGTCGTCATCACTATATTGAAGTTCTAACTTTTTCAATTCCTCTTCATAGTCATCATCTTCAGCTGCATAAGCTCGATTGTTTTGACGTACTTCCTCTAACTCCTGCTGACGGCGCCTTATTTGTTCTACACGATTTTGTTCCTGCTTTTGGCGATTTAAAGCGGCTCTTTCCTCCAGCATCAGTTTATAAGCCTGTACACGTTTATCACGTTTACGTACATATGCTACTAAATTACGTACCTAGAATTTTACAATTATTATAATTTTAAAAAAAAATTTATACTCAAATCACAAAATCATCCAACAAACCTCTTCATTGCGTTCTTTTCTGGCTTTTTGTCTTATTTTCTTCATATCTTTTTCGATTTCTCTTAAAATTCTACGATCTTTAATTTCAGTAATGTCATATGGACACAACCACGAGTAGGTTTTCTTCGTGCAATAGGCACTCCAATAAGCATAAAACGGTCCCACCACTTCCTCATAATTGCTGGTTGAATCACCAAATTTCGGTATATTATTAAGTTCTTCTTCATCTTCAATAAATTCAGCATCCTCGGTAGCTATACTATTAAAAACCTCCCTATATATAGAATAAAATCCTTTGACATCATCGCCATAACCTTTAAAACAGGATACCGTAAAATACTGGAACACATCTAAACATTGGTCTTCATAAACGGAATTTTTCCCTCTAAGTATTTGATCACGATGTTTGTCATACCATGAACGTTCATGTGGATCTGACAATACTTCATAAGCCTGTTGGATGGTTTGAAAGCGTTCCTTGGCTTCATCTAAACAATCTAGATTTTTATCTGGATGCCATTTTAAAGCCAATTTGCGATAAGCTGTTTTTATATCACCATCATTGGCATCACGTTCCACACCAAGTTCTTCATAATAGCACTTCATTTTAAAGCAAAACTATGTTAAGAATTTTTTTCGTATGTTTAATATATTCTTTTGTAATTTATTGTTCAATAGAATTCTCATTTACCATAAATTTTGCATTTACTTGAAAACACTAAACAAATGTGTTAAAATAACAGCTGTTTGTGTGAAAGCAATATACTATGTCAGGGTTACCAAGTATTTTCGCACTGATGCCAATCGTCATATATATATAAAACTTTGCAACCCCGTCTTTGTTCTTGCTGTTAGTTATTTTAAAAACAACTGTAGTATACAGCAAACATTTTTTTAGCGTAAAAGTTTGATTTTAATTAAAATAATTCAGATATTCGCCAATTTTTTTGGGAAATATTAAAAAAACCACATAGAAGTCGCGCAAAAATCAATTCAATCTATCAAAACTTGCAATGCTAAGGAAGAGGCGTGAGAGACCACAAAATCTATATATTCTATATTTCAGCCCATATACCATTTGGGCCGAGCGACAAGGCCACAATGCAGCAACAACTGAAAATTTAGCAGGTTTTAAATTATATTTTCCACATTACGCATGAAATGCAGAACATACGTTTCTCGGAAAGCTTCCGTGCATAGATGGTGGGCATTCAAAATTTGGCCTCTGCTAAAAATAGTTTTTTCATGATTTAAAGTATGATTTCGTTTTAGTTTATTTTAAAAGGATGCTTATCTTGCTAACATTTATATTGCCTTATATGAAGTGGCATATTTCGCCAAGGATGCAAGGTAAGTTATATCAATAGAATAGTCTATAATAATATCAAAATCACGTTTTATACATAATAATAAAATACACAAGGGAGGGATTTATTCCATGTTAACATTTCGTTTGGCATTAATAGTTATGAGCATTGCATAGTCAACGGATTTTTATATCCTTCCTCACCCCCCAACAGCCAAAAAGTCTGGAAAAACCATAAACATCCTCTCAAGGGGTGGATGTCAACACTATAATTGTACAAGTACACAATAATAATAACAACAAACTACCAAACTAAAAACTTGCTGCTGCAAGAATATAAATGGAGAGAAGATAATATAAAAAAAGCACATGCTTATAGTTAAAACATGTACATATACAACAATACCAAACGACCGAGCATGCCATGCCGTACCAAACGATAGATTACGACGACGAGTTAAAGTAAAAATATTTGCAATATTGCGCAAGTGCATCATAGTGATGACAACAGCAATAACAATTATAAGCAGGAGCAACGTGTGAGCGTGTGAATACTGTGTAGTGAAGAAGACAATATTTTAGCTCCAGGGAGGACCATTTGTATTGTGTGATGTACACAAAAATTCAGTTGAATTCAGCACTTGTCTTGAAACAGTTAAAAAAGAAACAAAATCGCTTCAAACTAACGGTTCTACTGGAATATTTATATATAATTGGGTATGGGTGTGTGTGTGTATTTTTAAATTATACAAAATGCAAGAGTGTGTACAATAATTATTGGCTAGGTTGTATAGCTTCGTGGATACCCATAGCTATGCCTGCACTTTCGTTTATACATATGTATATACACACATATATAAATATACAGTGAAGGACAAATACACGCGTATACCGTAAATTAAAAAAGAAAAACAGACAATCAGACCAACGGCAACTTAGTCAGCAGTAATTAAATGATTTTTCATGATCATTAAAAGCGAATGTTTATGAATTTTTTTTTCAGTCTATAAATGTTTATACAAAAAACATGCTTATTGTCTGCTTTAAAACCTGTGTGCATTTAGTGCAATTTAAATGGAAATGAAATTCTTACAATATAAGCAACAACAAAAATGAAAATTTATATGCATAAGTATGTGTGAATCAATATGAAACACATGTTTCATAATGTTTAGAAATGTTTCAAAATATTGAGTGAAATTACTAATATTTTTAAATCGATGCTAAATAATGCCTAAAAGTGTGTTAAAATTTTATAACATGAAAAGTATAATGTGAATAAGTAGGAAGTCACACACACCCCTTTAATAACTAACAACCCCTTGAGTGTGGCGCTATTTCCGGCAAGTGACAGACGTTCTCTTCCTTGGGTTTTGCACTTTATACATAGATTTTAGTTAGTTGTTATAAATGTAAACACTTACACACATATATACAATACATACACCAACACACCAGTATAAACAGTTTTAGTATAACTCTGTTCTCAATTTACTTATTCAGCGTTATTGTATTACTTTATATAACAAACTATACTGTTCTCTCTTCCTTCGTCTCTGTCACTGTAAATAGTGTGCGGCTTGTATATTTTCATTCTAACACTCTTATTACGCGTGTGGTTGTTATGTACATCTATACACAGTTACGGTAAATAAACAAATAAATGCATAATAGAAATATAATACGATGATATGCTCTCTTATCATTACAATAACAACACCAACAATATATAATATGAAAACAAACCGTCATGGCTTTTAATATTGAAAGGGGTGGAGGAGGACGGAAAATGCCGTAGGAAACTGTAAATATTTATACTCGAATTATATGTGTGTATACTTGAACTTAACAATTGTAGGAATGTGTGTGTGTGTGTACAAGAATTTCTTTAGTGTAATATTGTATAAAACTGGCAAAACATGTCCAAGCTTATAAAATAAACACTGTGACATAAATACAATAATAATAATAATATTACCAACCAACAACACACTAACAAATTTTATCGTGTTTGCTGTGTAGATGTGAATGAATGTAAGACTGAGGAAATTGCACTGAAATAGTTATGAGGACCATAAAAAGGGATATGCAGAAGGCTGAGGATATTGTAAGAAATGTAAGTAAAGACAAAATTACCAACAACAAAAACAACATTACTCGAATATATAATACATTCTCTAGACATACTGTTACACACATTTAGCACGTAGACAGTTGATTATAATATTATTGTTGTTTCCATGGCAATGTGTTTTTCTTGTTATAATCCTCCAAACTGGGATATCTGAAGCGATATTATTATAACCTCCCCATAAGATGGAAGTATACAAAGTTTGTCACTCCATTTGCAACACTCGGAAGGAAGCGTCAGAGACTCTTGAGCAGCATTAAAAATAAATCCATTAAATCATGACCGTCAGTATGTCTGGCACTCTTATGACATTGAGCTATTTAAAATAGAAAAAAATCGGTCAGGAGCCACGCCCACAATCAACAAATGTCTGTATATCTGCCACAAAAGTTGAACTATGGAATTTTAATTTGGTACCCATATTCATCGATGTGCCAAAAAAGGGCGTGGTGGAATAACAGACACGCTCACAATGCAAAAAAACTCTTATAAAGTTCGAAAATCGACTTGCAAGGTGAAGCGTAATATATACACTATTAGAGGGTGTAATCATGTACCTACCCTGCCAACTACTTGCATATAGAAGTACAGGGTATTTAAAATTTGCCCTCAGCTAAATTTAGTTTTCTTACTTGCCTTACTTGTCGTATAGTTTGTGTGATTACAAGTGAACATATTACAGTAGGTTCTATCTATAGTACCCTACTTCACTTGGTTGAATAATTTATTTTTTATTATAATTTAACAACTATAATATTTTATATTGCCATCTTTTATTTTACAGTTATTTCAACGGTTACTTAAAGACATTCGTTATCCGTTATATGCCGGACGTGTGCAAATGTCAAAATACACTAAATTGGAGTAAATGCGAGTTTAAATAACTAAAAAAACCAAAATAAGAAGAAGAATAAGTAGAAGGATAAAATGTTTGGAGCCAAGCTAAGAACATGGATGGAAAATCATATAGTGCGACCGCGTAAGAAAAGCAATAAAAGTAAAAACAATACTAGCGGATGCACACCAGCAACAAATACCACCGATCAGTATGGCAATACTGACAATTTCAATAAGCAAAAACACGCTGCTACCGGGTATACAGTTTATCATGGCAATGGCACTACCTCACCGTACCAAAGTAATTGTAATTCTAGTAGTTCTAGTGCACAGCATACGGGCTGCAGTAGTGTTATATCGAGTCCCGTAAGACGACGCGAAGTGTCACCCATACAAAATCATGTAAATAGAGAAGAATATTGTTTTTGTTAAAAAGAATGATTCATTTAGCTTTTTTTTTGTTGATTTTTTTTTTTTTACATTAGACCCAAAGTCGTTACGGCTGGCAGTCACCAGATGAGGAACATGATCATGTTGTGTCACCCAAATCGGACAATATTTTATATTCAACATCACAAACTTCCAGTCAACCGTATCTAAAGTCTCCATATTCGTATTCACACTCCCAATCACAATCCCAGGACAATACTAGTGGTGATTATTGTAAATATCAACATCAAAAACTACAACAACAACAACAGCAACAACATAAAACCCAAACACAACAACACCAATTGAATTGTTCCACTTCTTCGTTTTCTTCTCTGTCATGGTCTACTGGCTCCAAGGAGCCATCTATGAATTCCAATAATGTTCAAAATAGTAACGGTATTAATAATAAAAACAACAACAGTAACAATAAATTACAAAAAAATCAACCGCTGTCCCCAACGACATTAACAAAAAGCAACGCATACGACAAAGTTGGAGAGGATGAGGTGGTTATAACACCCGAAGAGGGCCACGGAAAAGAACTGGAACTACAGTCTTCGGAAGAAGATCCGAATGCAGTGCATTATGAAGAGATTGGTACGTTAATACGTCACCCTGAACATTACCTAAGCGAAGGCTTTTCTCATTTACCCATCGAGAGGCCAAAATCCGAACAATACTCCAGCACAGCTTACACTAATCGTCTACTCATCGATGATAAGCTGAACCAAGATGACAATATTTCATGTTACGGCCGTTTATTACCCTCAAAAATTGCCAATCCTATCATTGTGAGCTTTCGTACCGGCAGTGAGGAGTGCATTACACCACGTCGTCCTCAGCATGCAGCATTCAATTATGGCGCCAAGGATTTCGGTGCTAATTCTCGTGCACCACCACGCAATAAATTTAGATACACTGTCAATTATGGGCCACAAGAAGTTGTTAGTGGAGATCATGTGGCGTCACGACCTTTAGTTAGCTTGTCATCCCCGGAAAGTGCTTATTCGACGGGCTACTCTACGGATAACACATCTCCTGGTGCTGGGTATACACCACCCGAATACTACATAAACATGCGCACCGGTACTCATTATTTTCCCAAAAGCATTAATTCATTAGCCATTGAGGCGCAACGTTACAAATTTGGTTTAAATAAAATCGAGGAAATGTCCCCCATTGAACCGTTGGTATGTTGGATAAAAATACTCGTATTTTATAGAATTTTTTTTTTAAAGTTTTCCACCAAAAAAAAAAAAGCCTAAAAGCTCTTTCAGTTGCCGCAAGAATGAGGTGTGCATTGAAGAAGAGGAAGATGTGGGACCTTTAAAAATGCCCAATTTTCCTTTACAAGCGCGGGTGGGATTAACAGCACAACGTGCTAGTAGCCCTCAGGCCATACGCAACACCATTGTCATACCTACCTTAAAAGGATTTGAGTGTAAGTAAATTACTCTCTTTCCCCCTCTCTCTCTCTCTCTTTCTTTTATTCATATAAGCTTGAAACTCAACAGTTTTGTTTTGCTTTTATTTCATGGCTTTTGCTGCAGCTCCCTCACCCCGTCAACGTTGCCGCATACGTACCAACCCTTGGTATGCAACCAACGAAACCACTTCATCCACCACCTTGTGTACTAACCATATACAGCCGCCAGCAATTATGTTAAGCTCCCAAGCATCGTTAATGACAATTTCCTCCAATTCATCAGCCCAATCGGCAATGGTTCTCTCCTCTGCCATCACGCTTCACCGCGATAAAGATATAAAGCGAGACTTTTCCCCCGGCATCAAGTCAATCAGCGCAAGTTCTTCTTTAGCTGACGGCAGTGTTAGCGGTTCAAGTGTAAAACAACACAAGTACGTACAATCGTAGAATGCCCGCGGGAGCAAGTGTGGTGACATTACACAGCATATAAAGAAAGCGCAATTATAACAATTATTATTTTATATATTTTTTGGTTTGGGTTTCTCTTTTGTTTCTTACAAAAGGATGGCATCGTGTGTGTCATCAGAGAGTTCATCATCATTGACTGAAGTGGAAAATGTGCAAAGATCCTATACCCCCAACACAATGCGTCGTAAACGTTCATTACAAGTGCAACAACAACAACAACAGCAACAGCAGCAATGCCAAATGGAACCTGTTGCACACAGTCTGCATAAACGAAATCATTTTCATCATGAGGAGTTGCCGGTAACAACTAGCATGAGTGATGATGATGCTACTTTGAATGAGATGATGGGCAAATTCGATGAGAGTTATGTGTACGAGAAGGAAACGGATATTTTGAGGTAAGAATATTTGAGTAAATAAACGCATTTATTACCCTGTCATTTATTATGTTCTTCCGCTCCCCCCCAGCAGTGACTCTGATCCAACCGATTGTCTTTCCGATTTGGATACCGGTCAGGATGCCGGCGATGAATGTGATACCGATGAATTGCTTGATATAGACTTTATTGATACTCCATTTATAGCCGAGTTGAATCATATCAAAGACCCTCCAATGAATTTGACGCATTGTTACTATAATCAAAGCAGCCATTCTTTGGGTCCACCCTCTAAAAATGTATTACGCAACAATACGAGAAACTCTGGCAACTCGAAAACCTGGGCAGATCAAAACTTATTAGCAGCTTCAGGCATTGCCAACTCGCAAAGGAGACGTAAACGTTATCACAAGACACGAAAGAAGAGTTCAGAGAATCGTTCGGATCATATCAGGTCGCCATTGCGTAAACAACGCGAAACCCGTAGCGTGGGAGGAACACCTGTCTGTTTAAGAAAACATCTTAGTCGGCAAGATAAAGAAAGGTTTGATGAAGATGTAAAAAAAAAAATTTTGAAAAAATGATTTTCTTCTATTTTAAAGATATAGTAAAACAACTCCCTCTCCCTTAAGTCAGCGTTCAAATTCATTAATTTTCATGGATAATCGTGTAAAACGTTACATGACTGTAAGCGAAAGCGAAAAAGCTTTATTGAAAGCGGACTTCGAGGCAGACATTAAATATCGACAACTCATTATGGAGGCTGAGTCGTTACTCAATTCCATGAAGAACAGCATGCAAAGGTATTTATTAAAATAAAATAGTTTTTGTGATAAATGTTTGACGTTATGAATGAAACGTTCAACTTACAGTATACCGCGCGAAACTCCGGTGGCTAGTCCGAGACGTAATAATCCATTGGCTAATAAAAGAGTGGAAATGATTAAAAATTGTGAAATTGAACCCAAACGCGATGTACCAAAGAATCAACCACAACAACAAATAATAATACAACCCACACATCTTCACAATGCATCAAAATTAAGAAGCGGAGAATTAACTGAACAGGAATTAACGGCAGCTGTAAATAAACGCATAGAACTTCTAAAACATGATCTCAACTCTCCGCCGAGCAGCCCCAAAAGATCTGCCGGCAGCTGCAGTCCACGTAAAACACATTTGACCAATTTTATTAATCAAAATCTCAACATGGAGACGGTACAAAATCGAAAATTGACTAATTCTCCTCTAACACCAAGGCGCACCTTAAATTCGGCCACTGCCACACCAAAGCATTTCAAATCTATAGGCACTAATTTTAAAGGACCATCGCGTACCATTCATTTAGATTTCAATAATCTTAGTGATTCGGATCAGGAATCTTATATGTATTTAAACCATAAGGATGAACGTAATCAGAATTATTTAAATGAGACGAATTCAAATCCAACTCTGGAAGATGTTAGAAATCGAAATTATATATTTGAACCACCACTAAGGCAGGAACAACAGCTACAACTTCAACTACAAAATGAGGCAAAATTGTTAAATTGTCCCCAAAGTGAACCTTTAAAACGTAAGGTGTATACAGGTGCTAAAGCTTATGAACAATTAAAGCGAGATTATCAGCAAGAAACAGGTGAGACTTCTAGAATTTTAGAATAATGTACCGTTAGAATAATGTTGAATGGAATGTGTTTCTTTTGAAAACCCTAGTGAATCTATTGGCGCCATTTAAAACGGGCAGTAGTGATTTTCAATATGATCAACACAACTTGACCAATGAAGGTGATATTAAGAGAGTGGGCAGTAAGACCGCCTTAATTGTTAGTACCATTGAGGATTTAAAACGTAATTTAGAACATCAAAGTTTACAACTAAATGGTTTAAATGAATCTTAAATATATTTATATATATAATATATTCTAAATATACACAAACACATACACACACACAAACACATTCTGAGTTTCTAAAGTTCTTTTGACGTAAAACATAACTTAGACTTACAATGATATAAAAGTTGGGCTGGTTTTTTTATGAGGCATTCTTGTAAAGCTCACTTTTATTATTATTTCATATATACATACATATACATACCTATACATATATAGCAAACATATATTTATATACATTTAATAGTTATATTATCACATTCAGTTTACCGGTTTTTTGGCTTTATAGAGAATATATACTTTTTGTAGTGCTTAGTGGAAAATCTATAATTTAGTGACAACAAAGAAAAACACCAATTAGTAGTGAAATTATTTTGAATCCCTCCAGACATATGTTAACAATGATTTTAAACCAAAAATTATAAGAAAGAAAAAAAAATAAATTTGGCTTAAGTCAAATACGGAACCCTCCACCACCATCAACGCTTTGGCTAAATTATCAATTTTTTTTATTCTCCATCTACTACACTCTGTGAGTCATTAAACGTTTAAAAATTACTTATGTACGATTCCATTATGGGCGTGTCCTTTGATCGATCTTGCCTCCAACTAATACCAACCATAGCACAGATACTGCCAAAACACGTTTTAACAAGTTCATCAACATTTCAAATTTTGAAACCCAAAATATTACATACTTACAGAGGACCATGGCTAGATCCACTTAGTATTGTGTGCTGAATTAGAATATATACTCTAGAGTGAAGCAACCATCAATCTTGGTGGTGATGGGCTTAAAAACATTAATTAAAAATTTATTTGTAAACGTCTTGAAAAGGCTTTAGTAGTTTCATAATACTTTACCAAATTTACATAAAATCTTTATTTAATTTTTGGTAAAAAATGTCTCTTATTAAAAACCTTTCCATTTTTTTTTGTTTTAATAACTCTTTTTTTTATTTTAATAACTTGAAACTAAATATTTGAGGGAATTATATCCAAAGCTAGCTTTAATTTCCTAAAGAATACGTTCCGAAACTTGTTGTTTTTTTTTTATTAATAATAATTTTATTGAAGATTATTTTTAAATACAAATCTTGGAATTGTATTTCGGCTGGACATTTAAAAAAACTTCTTCATACTTTGTTCTAGTGTATTAGAAAAATGATTTTACGTAAAGTCGCGCTGACTTATGGGGAAGAACACGTTGTTGATAAAATATTAAAGAATTTTTCTAACTAAAAACTTAAAATGTTATTTCCAATTTGTTTCGTAATACATTGCTATGATTCATTAGTCTGGAGAACGTAATAATAGTTTGTAAATATTTTTTCTTAAAAAATTCCTATTGTCACGCTAAAGGCAAGTGGGAAACTCGTAAAATACAATACATGCGTCACGAAGGCGTATTCTCAAATAATATCTTACGAATGTAAATTTATTTTTATTTTAATAGTAAATAAATGTTGAACTACGTTCGTGCGCCCTTCTGTTTGAAAAGAATATAATTTTTATAATTCCATTAAAATTGTTATTAAAAAAAAAAACAAATAAAAAACTAAAATTGGCTTAAGCCAATCTTAAATACCCTACACACACGCAGGCGTAACAGGTGCCTTCTAATAGTATTATGTGTCCATATACAAGCCGGATTTTACTTTGAATACCGTTTTTTGTACATAATGAGCGTGTTTATTATGCGACCACGCCCATTTTTGGCACATCGATGGATGAGTTAATTATAAAAACTTGGATTAAATTTCAACTTTATAGGTAAATTTTTGTGGCTGATGGATGGATTTTTGCTTATGGTGGGCGTGGCTCAATAAAAAGCCATCTGCGAGTAGAAACTAGAAATATTTATACAAAATTTTAATATCGTAGAATTTGGGATCGGGAGAATGCCAACCACAGACAGACACACGAACGGACGCGTCCAGATCAAATCATATTTCAGAACAGCGTCTCTAACGTGTTATAATGGAATAGCAAACTTAGTATACTCCCATCACTAATTTATTTTTCAAAAAGTTTCCCTTGAACTAAAAGTTCAACTTCTATGATCTCTATTAACACACAGTTTCGGAAATGCTACTAAAACAAATGATTTAATAAAAATTATTATTATTATAATTATTATTATTATATTTTTAAAATGAATTAGAGGTTGTGTTTATTATTTGATTGTATTGTTTCTACTAATATAAGTCAATTCAACTCGACTCGATTACGTAAATTTCTTAGAGAAATGTTTACAGTATTAAAAAATTTATTAACGTAGCACATTTTACTCAATAGTTAAAAGTTATGTTCCTTCATTTTATTGAATTTTCTGATTTTGGAAAATACAATATTTTGTTATATTAATTTGTAATAGAAAATTATTTAAAAAAAAAAGAAGAAAATAATTTAATATTAAAACGTAGAAAACTGCATATCTCTCTCTCTCTCTTACTTAGTATTATTCTTACAAGAAAAAATTAATAAATAACATTTATATCAATTATTAATACAAGACAGACAATTCGAATTATGAGTAAACCAATAAATGCATTTATAATATTTTTTACTTTTCAAAACGTTTGGTATTGAAATGAAAATTGAAAAAAAAAATAAGAAAGAAAATTTGGTTAAGCCAAATCTTAAATACCCTCCACATCTATAACGGGAGGGTTTCAGGCCCTCTAAGAGTGTAGCATATGTATTACGTGTAAGCTTGCAAGTAGAGTTTTACGCTGAGTACGGTTTTTTGGTATATTGTGGATGCGCCTGTTATCCGACCCTGCCCATTTATGGCACATCGAAGTATGGGATAACTATAAATGACCATACTAAATTTCAAGTTCATAGGTCCATTTTTGTGGCTGATATATAGATTGTTCTCGTTTGAAGGCATGTTTGTTATCACATTAATGAATGAGATCATTTTAAATAAACATACAAAATTTCAATTTCCTAGCTCAATTTTTGTGGGAGATAAATAGATATTTGTCGATTGTGGGCGTGGCTCTTGACCAATTTCATCCATTTTAAATAGCGATCTGTATACAAAAACTAAAAAACATCAGCGAAATATCTTAAAATTTACACCCATGAGAATGCCAACAACAAACATCTTATGTGGAAGGTATAAAAATCAAAACATAGATATGTAACAAAATGTCTTTAATAAGGCGGCACTTGAAAAACACATTTAAAAGAAATTTAACATTATGAAAATAAAATTTTTTCCATATAATAGAAATTTAGTTTGCATCTCATTAGAAAAAAACTGCTTCTATTTAAAATATTTACAATTTTTTTTTAGTATATTTCAGACTTTCACATAACCTATCAAGTGTAGTACATAGTACATGGGTAGGTATACGGTATAAAGTGTACCTTGGTAGTTGTATGTAATGTTAGTCCCATTGGTGTTTAATTACAGCCCATTAATTATACATTTTGGTTTCATTTCATTAAAATGGCGTGTTTTTGTTTGTTTTGTTTGTAATGTTGGTTTGGTGGTGTTTCATTGACGTAAAGTCTCTAATGTGCTTTGTTTTTAATGCAAATTAAAAATGACCTTTTACAACATCATGGAATTTTATTATTTACCTTTTATGTCAATGATTGTTAAATGTATTCCAATTTATGGTAGTAAATTGTTATGTATACCCTTCACCATCAAAATTACAGTAGATTATATAGTATTTATATGCCTTTTAAGAAATTCCGAAGTGACATCTTTTGTTTCTCGTGTATTTCTTTAAGACTATTGAAGATTGTCAGTGTCTTCATGTAAGAGTAATAATATGTCGCTATTGTTATCATGAAATATGACACAAATGGAATTTGTTCCGAATGAATTTTTACGATTCATTTAGTTTCAACATATTGGTTAATACATTATATTGTTATACGATAAAAAGTCATAATCTGTCATTCCTTTAGTTTCAAAATTTTGTGTGATCAGCAATTATTTAATTCAGTCTCACAAATTTCTTAAGGCTTCGTCAAGTAAGAAGCCTTCCTGCGTAGTACACAATAGAACGCTGCGAAGTTTTCACATCAGAATCTCTTGCTTTATAATTTTTATTAATTTATCAAAAGCATAAACGTGTGTATTATTTCCAGGCGATGTCTCAAGATACTACTCCTAGGCATTGCTTCATCCATGCGGCCACATTTATACATTTTAATTGATTTTGACAACAAAGCATGAAAGCGGAACGTTTGCCAAAGTCTTTATTTTTAATTTTAAATTTGATTGATTTTTAAATTTGTCTTTGAAGTTGGACTGAAATTAATATTCTTATAATTCATTTTAACGGTAGAATATTAAGTGGTTAGGCTTTAACTTAATGTTTTTTAATAATAATAATAATAGAGTACAAATTGTATATGGGAAATAGTACTCCCAGCTCTAGATTTTTAGAATTTTGCATAAAGCAAGACAGCAGTCGACAACTGCCGCCTATTATTTATTTTATAATGGCAGCGATTCTTCATTTATTAAAGTAAATCCAAATGTCCTTAAATTTTTCATAATATCGTTCTTTTTTCTTGGGCTTATACCTCCCAGGGAGAATCCCAAATTGACATATAAGAGACTTTACAAAGTATATATTCTGGATCAGCATCAAAATTTGAGTTGTTCTCTGTCTATTATTGGCATTATTCTGCACCTACGTTTATAATTGAAATGGGTGAGAATCAGTCAAGTACCACGCTTATATATGTGGGGCCATCCATTCACGTGAGGGGTAATTTAATAAACCTGCTCACAATTTAAAAAATCTCTTATTTGGTTTAGACTTTGACCGTTGAAATGACATGCTTCAATTACGTTCTTCAATGGTCTCCTGAAAGAGGTCGCTCTGGTATAGATGTCATTCGTACAGTATACATGAACAGGATTTCAGATTTAGCTTAAACTCAACAAAGTTTTTTTAACAGAAAGTTTAACAATTGAAAATGTTTTTTCTTTTCTTCTTTCTCTTCTAAAACAAGTGTAAAATAGGTGCCCGATGTAAATAAGGTTGCTCATTGCTGGGCCAAGTAGTGGTATTGTTTTAGAGTTTATAGTAAAATCGATATCGATTCATAAACAAATATATTGCAATTGGCACACTTACATAATTAACAACATTCAGACCTTTATACATAAGACTGATCCCATTAATAATGTACTCGTATATGTTGCAACACATTTACTCTCCTATATATAACCATACAATGGAGTATAATTTGTTCTATAATACACTTAACCAGACAATCTGAACTATGAGCTTCAAACATAACTTTATACACACATAGATAAACATTAATGTACAATAAAGGACCAATTTATATACTATGTATATATACTTATAACTAAACATATAGGTAATTATAGTCTTGAAGTGACAATTAGCACGGAAATGAATTTCTTAGCGTTAACGGTAAAATTTGAACCCGGAACATTAAGCTTGCATATAAACACAAGTGTTGCCACCAAGGGGTATACGAGTATATGTTATAATAAAGACATTAATTGTTTTGTCGTACTTTTCCTGAATATATGAATACCATGAATCTGAAATTACTGTTTATAAAAAGGTATTATGAACTTGTACTTTATTTTACAGGCTAGTCAGTTAATGTTACTTAACTGAACATAATTTAAGGCAGTTATAGTCGGTCACGCTCGACCACTTGGCTTTTAAAATTGTGCTACAATTAGTTTAGTTATATCAGTAAACGCGAACCATTGTCATATAAAAGTCAATTCGTGAAATTTCATTAAAGGGAAAGGTGTTCTAAAAATGACCCGATCAGGCCTAAATTTAGTAAAGCTAATTATTAAGCTAATTAACTATTCTTCATCAAAATTTATGAAAAAAAGAGAATCGCGATTTTTACAATGTAAAAATTTGTATCATAATAAGACCTTATATGGGAAGAGGTTCTAAAAATAGCCCCATCGCTTCTAAATTAAGTATAGTCAATTATTAAGCTAATTATCTATTCATCTACAAAAATATACGAAAAAAGGTTAAAAAATGCGAATTTCATATAAAGACTTATTTTATATTAACGGGCTCTGAAATTAATCCGATTGGGTTCAAATTTGGCATAGTCAATTATTAAGCTAATTAACGATTTTTTACCGAGTTTTATTAAAAAATATTAAGAATTGAGATTTTTTCCATATAATTTTTTTTATAAAAAATAGGACCGTATATAGGAAGGGATTCTAAAAATGATTTGATGCCTTTGCGTACTAAATTTCAATAAAGTTCGTCTTTAGATCAATACGTGTCTTTGTACCAAATTTCATTGAAATATCTTAAAAAATGCGACCTATAGCTGACATGGATACACAGACGGACAGATGCACAAGGTTAAACCGATTGAGATTTTGATCTTGAAACGCTCGTTATAATTGAATAATTGAATGTGGCTATTTAGGAGTTACAAACATTCTTATAAACTTGATATACGCTTTCATGTAAGGGGTATAAAAAAACGAAGCTTGTTATACATGATATGAAATACGATGCATAAATCATCATACAACAACAACAACAACAACAACAACAACAACAAAGTTAATATTATTATTATTAAGCTGTAATATGAAGTATTATGAATGAGTGGAAGATAACAATCTTTCCATAACTGCTTCCTTTCAGCAGGTTTCTTGACAGTTTTTGTGTTTCAACTTGTTAGATTTTGTTAATAAATTTAAATACATTTTATGGATATTTTTAGCTAAATGCATTCATATACAAACAAACTCTCTCTCTCACACACACACGCAGAGACATAATTGTGGTCATAAAAATGGTATGCGAGGTACTATATGGTATGCTGTGTTGTAGTTTAGGTTTTGACTTGACTTGTGTCGTCTCTATTGTTGTTTTCATTATTTATACGTATGTGTATGTTTGTATTTATATTTTAGTTAACGTCAAGGTCACCATTGACAGCAACTTGTTATTGTTTTTGTTTTAGGTATCATAGTTAATGTTGTTGTTTTTCATATTCCATGGCTACGACACTTATAAGATATTTTTCATGTTATGCTTTATGGGATACGTTTGTATGCGTATCTGTATTGGTGGTGGTTTCGTGGTCAAACTGAGAAATTAGACCAATGACTCGAATGATTAACACTTGTATTACCAATTTTTTAAATTATTATTAGTACTGTTTGCCAAATGCCAGACTGTTTACTGTACAATCATATCAAATTGTAAACACTTCTCTCAGCCAAACGTTTAACTGACGGCTGAGAGTTCGACATGTTGGCAGAGTCATTATATGAAACGCAATAAATGCAAAAGCTTCAAGTGACGTTTATATTTGACAAATACAATGAAAAATAAAAATAATAAAAATTAAACAAAACAAAAGTGCACAAACGGGTTTAATAAACTTCACCACATATTACCACATTCTAACTTTAAAGTGCAATACACATTTATAATGTCAATGAATTTGTTTAAAGAGAAAATAATATTTCATTCAAGATGTGGCTAATGATTGCTTATATATGTATATATATATTAAGTATATAATAAGTACGTTGTTATGCTAGCAAAATATAAAAGAAAGAGTTGGGGACCCCATAAAGTAGACACATGTTCTTCATTCTTCATACCAATCGATACAGATATGTTCCTTCCTGTGTCCATAAATTTTTATACATTGAGCTGAAATTTTATTTCTGCATGCAGACACGCTTATAATCGCCAAGAAGCCTTAAAAATAAATCTATGAAGGGCGTGGCAGGTAATTTACACACCGTGCAGTAGCACGAATCAATTTAGACAACTTATTATGCGCGAAAAAAGTTGTTTGTAAATTATGGGTATATCCACGTTCATTTTTTTGCACAACCACGAATGTACTAAATACAAAATGCTCCTAATTTAAGATTGTGAGAGTGCCAACAATATACGGACATATCCAATTTTAATATTAATCCAGAATATAGAGTTTCTGACAAATCTGCAAACTCAATGACCAAATTTATTGTTGAATGGAGGTGGTTTTTAAGGTTAACTAAAAAAAAAAATAATTCTTATTTTGCCCCTCAGTGTAATTTATTGCTTCCATTAAAATAACTTTTAAATATTAACGTTACGTATACACACATAATTTTCTGGTGATTGTTTTTTCTTCTTTTCGTCATTATAAATAATTCACTTTTTCCTAAAACCTTGACTGGGTTCAAGATCACCGCGTTCTTTCCACATACCACTCAAAAAAAAAAAAAAAACGACAATTATTATTATTATTATTATTGTAAAGTAATTTCAGTCAAGTATGGAGATAATCTACATTTAAGGTGATCAATAATTGTTATTTAATTAAGAATATAATTATGGTACACGTGAATATTATTAATATTATAAAAATGTTTCATATTGACTGCAAGTAACACAAACAAAATTAAACGATTAAAGAAGTGAACAATTATTGCATTTAATAAAATTAAATTTAACCGTTTTCGAGGGAAGCGGTAATAAATAACGTTTAATAAAGTTGAATAATAATAATAATTAATAATGTCATTGAACATTTTCTAGATTGTTAAAATAACGCTGACTCATTTAGTTGGAATATTATTAAAAAAGAAGAAAGAAAACTAAATTTGGTTTAGACAAAATCTTAAATATCTTCCACATCTACAATAGTGGGCGTGACAGGTATACGATTACGCCCTCTA
Organism: Ornithomya fringillina; assembly: GCA_963978525.1. NCBI lineage: Eukaryota > Metazoa > Arthropoda > Insecta > Diptera > Hippoboscidae > Ornithomya > Ornithomya fringillina. Next base: position 11,228,671 of record OZ021694.1, read on the forward strand.
ATATTGTATGTGTAGCTTGAAAGTCTAGTTTTACTTAAAGTATAGTTTTTTGTAAATTGTGAGCGCATGTGTTATTCCACCATTTTGGCACATCGATGGATAAGCTAATTTTAAATTTGCATATTAAATTTCAACTTTATAGCTCAATTTTTATGGCAGATATATAGATTTTTGTTGATTGTGGGCGTGACTCTTGACCGAATTTGCCCATTTTAAATACCGATCTGCGTGCAAAACCTAAAGGTGTTTGAACAAAATTTCACCTCAATATCTCAAAATTTACGACCGAGAGAATGCCAAGAAAATTTTACTAGCTATTACGTAATACATGTGTACACTATTGGAGGTCCTAACATATATATCTGCCATGCCCAACGTTTTTTAAAATTTAGCCTAAGTCAAATACAGTTTTTTTACTTGTTTTTTTAAATATTTATTTAACAGTACAACGACTTTAATCCAGACTGTAGAGTTCAAAAATCTTTAAACTATTTTTTTTTATGGGTAATAAAAACGTAAAGAATATTACAAAGTATTACATCTTTTAAATATTCAAACTAATAAAAATGTAAAAAATACAGAAACAACAACAAAACAAAATACAAATAAATACTAATTAAAGTTACGCAAATAAATTCGCTACAAAATTCCATTCAAAATGGTGGCTTGTTTTAAGGCTCGTGGACGCGTTGTTATGTATTTAATGAATTTATTTACCTCATTATAGAAACGTTCCAAATATTAAGGCATAACAAATGATTGACGAACAACCGTTCCTTATGCTAAACAGTGTGGCGTAATACATTTTAATTAATATCGGATAGCGCTTGTTTTAAAAAAATTCTGTTAAACTGAATAAATGCATAAAACAAGGGAAAATATTATAAAAGATTCCATCCGACTGCTTACATACTACTACTTGGTTGCACAATTTATGGCAAGTTCAAGTTATTTAATAGTTTTCTGAATATGGGGGGTACAGTGTTATACGAGGAGGGGTTCAAAAAATGTGTCCAATTTACATCATATTAGTAGGGTTCGGGTTTACACACACTTTTGTATAAATTTCTATATATATTCCAACATTGTGGCCAATACTTAGCCATATAAAGAGATATGGGTATAGATCGTTTTAGGATTTGATGCTGATATATTTTGTAGGCCCTCTGACGCTTCTTTCTAGATGTTATAAACTTTTTGACCTTAAATAGGAGTAGTAGTAGTGGTAAATAATAAAATTTTATGTAAATATTATTATATTATTATTAAGGAGGTGGGATACGGGAAAATTTAACTGCTATACTACACCAAACACACAATATGCTAAAGTGCACATCGCAATACAATATATATCACGTGAAGTATTAAAATTTTACACCAAAGTATAATAATTGATTACACAGATTACACAGCTTCCTATAATTATAGTCAGCGTCATCTCATAGAAATTGTTCAACAGTTTAATAACAGAGAAGCATATTTAATAAGATATTTAAATAGGATTCTATTGTTATGTACAATATATTAGCAATTAGATATTAACATGTTAAGCGTGTTTCAATTTCTTATAAACACCATCATATGTATCTATACGGTATATATCACTTTGTATACATGTTTATAACGCCCAAAAGGGGGCGTCGGAGATTTGAATATCAGAAATATATATACGTTGGATCTCTGACAACTTCTTCTGGGTGTTGGAAACGGAAGAACAAACTTAGTATACCCTCATCATTAAAATGGAGGGTACAATGAGCTTTGTGTTCAAAATCGAACCGCTGACGAAAGAATACTTGGATACCTGGAATATTCAAGTGAAGACGCTTCTAACGAAGAACTATACATAAAAGTATGTCTTCGGAAAATATACAAAATCAAATGGAGCCGCGGCAGATGTGGCAGCATGGGAAGACAATGATGAAAAAGCAAAATCAGACCTCATATTGTCAATGAGTCCATCTGAACTGCAACCAATAAAAAATTACCCAACATCAAAAGAAAAATGGGATAAAGTACATTCCATTTGCCAATCGAGAGGACCAGCCAAACAGGCCATGTTGCTAATGTCCCTCATCCTAATAAAAATGAAAACAGGCGATGATATGCGCGAACATGTCCAAAAATTTTTCGAAATTGTACACATATTAAGCGAATTACAATTAATCGTAATCGATGAGCTGCTAGCAATAATCTTACTATACAGTATTTTAGGCGGTTGCCAAATCTTCAATCATAGCCATTGAATCACAAGGAAATCTACCCACCATGGTAATACTTTGAATAAAACTCCTTGAAGAATTTGAAGCAAGAAAACGAAACCTAGATCGGGAAGTCGAAATCGCTATATATACGAACAAAAACAACGAAAACAGTAAACTTACAAATGAGAAACAACCGAAACTCGAATCACTTATCATTCTTACGGTAAGCTAGGACATATGTCAAGAGACCTAATCAAAATACTTCCCCAAAAGTCACGATACCAAAGGCGATGTATCCTGCAATATAAGTGAAGTACTACTCAACATAAATCACGATTGCGAAAAGAACGAATGGTCCCTTAATTCAGAAGACTCTTCGCATACTTGAATGTCGCAATCGTGCTAGATCCAAGAACAAAAGATCTTATATTCTCAGCAAGAAGGAAGGGCAACATATACTATGTAAATAAAAAAGAAGATGTCTAAGGCAGCACCAAAAGAACATTACAAGACTGGCATGAAAAAAAAAATACACGAAAAAGACTTAAAAGCTATGATTAAAGATCTTAAAACAAATGAAGACACAAAAGGTACGCTTCAACAATGTGAAACATGTACACTGGGCAAACAATCACAAAAGCTGTTCACCACTCCCAGTGATGTTTGCGGCACAATACGTACACAGTCAGAAGCAGAATGCGTGCCTCTCTCCAACTCCGACAAAGAAGCTATATATCTAAGAAGATTCTTAAAAGAACCAATTGAAACTAAAAGGAGGATAAAAATTTACGACAAGCAAAGTTGTGAAAACTTATGTAAGAACCCAATCTATCACAACAGAAGGCACCATTTTCTAACAGATGTTTTGAAAAGTCGATGATGATATTGAATATTTAAACACGAACGATATGCCAACAACTTTAGGTATTCAAAATCATTTATAAATTTTCAACATACCAGATTTGAGGGGAGATGTTCAATAGGATCAATATACTTGTGAAACATGAATTTAAATCTCTCTCTCTCTTTATAACCTAAAATTTTAAAAATTCTTTAGTACATGCATTTTTTTACCATTCTCAATAAAAACCTCAATAATTTTTTTAACGAAATTATTTTTAATATTTTTAAATTGAAAGTGTCAATGAATACATATTAAAAAAAGAAGTAAGAAAACTATATTTGGCTTAGGCCAATTCTTAAATACCCCCCACATCCGTAATAGTAGGCGTGGTAAATTATATTTATTGCACCTTCTAATAGTGTATTTTTTACGTATCAGTTTGCAAGTTGTTTTTGGTGTGTGTTATCCGGAGACGCCCATTTTTTGGACATCGATGAACGAATTATTTATACATATACAAACCAAATTTTAAGATGTTGAAAAAAAGTTTACAGTTTTATTGACATTTTTAAAGCATTTCTAATGTTTATCGATGTAAAATTTTGCCCAGCTTTATAATTCATTCATTTAATTATTTGGTCAAAAATTTTTAAAGAATTTGTTTCTAAAAACCATTATGCAGCGGCTGGAGGAAGCTAATAAGTGATGAAAGAGTTTCTGCCAGGGTCAGCTAACTACACCGAAATGTTATTCAGTAACCTTTTCCGTAATCTTCTTTCATAATCGATAATTTTCATTCATTCATTTATATTTACTGTTGATTTATTGTGTTCGTGATATTGTCTATTGTTTAAAATTGTACTTTGCAGTAAGTAATTAGAGAACATAATTTATACTTCGTAATTTGATATGGGGTGGTAAAATTGTTGGAATTTCGATTACATTGTTTACGTTGTGTAAATAAAAACCAAAAGTCTTGGGGAATATTAGTAATATTTATACAAGCTGGCAACTGTTTTATAAATGCATAGGGTTTCCCATTCAAAAATATCGAATCAGATTCTATTTCTGAAACGATTTAAACGATTCTTTGTCAGGTCAACTGGTAATTCTGTTCAAAATCTGTTCCAAAAGAAATGCAGTAGCAATCTATACTGTCCATAAAACTTTAGTGCATCTATAGTGGGTATTCAAGTTCTGTCTTGAATCTCTTTATTAATGAATCCAAGACAATCAGTAATTTTTATTAATTTATTGATTAAAGTAAATGCAGTATTATAGGACTTTACAGAGGTGAGCTTTACACATCAATTACCTTTTTACTATAAAAGCATGTAAGTTTAATAAATTTTTACTGTATTATACCCTTCACATAAGATGTAGGGTATACAAAATGTGTTCTTCCGTTTGCAAAACCCAGAATAAGTTTTCAGCGACTGTACAAGGTAAATATATTTCTGATCATCATCAAAAACTGACATGTATGTCCGTGTGTCTGTCTGTTGTTAGCATTCTCATGGACCGTATATTATAAGATAGTGAGCTGAAATTTTGTGCAGACACTTTTAATTTTTACATGCATATCGCTTTTAAAATAAGCAAAATCGGTCAAGAGCCACGCCTACAATCGACAAATATCTATTTCTGTGCCACAAAAGTTGAGCTAGGAAGTTGAAATTCTGTGTGTATATTTTAAATTACCCCAACCATGAATATTTGCATAAAAAAAGTGAGCGTGGTCGAATAACAAACACGCCTGCAATCGACAAATTGCCATATATCAGCCACAAAAATAGACCTATGAACTTGCAATTTAATACATATCTATAGTCATCCCATTCATCGATGTGCCAAAAATAGGCATGGTTGTGTAGAAAAAACCATACTCGATGTAACACGCGACTTTCAAGCTTTTACGTAATACATACACTATTAGAGAGCATAATAAAGTACTTGCCACGCCCACTATTGTAGATATGGAGGGTATTTAAGATTTCAATTACGCCAAGAATAATTTTCATACTTGTTTTATATATAAATTGTGCATTTTAAGACAATTGCATAAAACATCTAAATGGGGGTGCTTAAGGGTTTACATAGATTAGTTAAGTAAACCGCAAATAATTGAAAAAATTCCACTATTACTAAAAAGCCCAAATAACGAAAGTTTTTTTTCAATAAGAAACACTTATAAGTGTAGTAAGTAATTGCATGTAATCTCTTGTTGCCAAACAGTAAAAGGTTTCCAATGAAATTGAACAATTAATTAAACAAATATACATTTTATTGAAAATTTATAAAGCTTCCATAAACCAATTGACTATAAAAATATATACATCGTGTTTGGATGTTTATTTTTTTCTTATTACTTACTAAGGATTCATGTAATAATGAGTCGTTTGTTTCATTTGCTGGATATTATGTAGTATTTTTGGTCAGCATTATTTATGGTTCAGGGTGTACTAAGTATAGAGTTTCTAACAGTTTAAGAAGACACCCACCTCTTATTATATATATCATTTACCTTGATTGATTGATTTACCTTGTCCACCTCTAGGTGCACATGTATATTTGTGTTAAGTAGTCGCAATTTTTCACTACAATGATATGTTTAAACGGTTCGAACTTTACGAAAAAATAGAGTAGAAGAAAAACTTTTACATCGTTAAAATATAGTCTTATAGTCTTAAAATACAGAAATTTATGTATACCATTAATGTTGAGTCGAAATGAGCCACTTTTCTCTATTGGTGTTTCAAAAGACAAATTTTATGGTAGTTTAAAATCATCGTAGAAGCTATCACAGAGGTCTGATCCAGCTGAAACACGCACCATTAAGGTTGTTTGGTATTATTCTACCGATTAGTACCAAAATTTCGATATAATTTTTTTTCGGAAATGTACCACTTTCCACATTTTTGGAAAAAATAAAATGGCAAATAAAAATTAAAACTTTATTACTGGTAACAAGGTTCCCCACCTGTGGGCTAAAATATAAGTAATTTAAATTTGAACAAAGAATGTTTTTCTTGATCAGCGTCAAAAACTGAGACGATCTAGACATTTATGTCCGGGTGTCCGCGTCTAAAGGCATGCTCACTGACTCACTTTTGAGATATTGAGCTAAATTTTTTACAGGTAATTTTAGTTTTTGCACTCAGATCGCTATATAAATTGGGAAAAATCAATCAAGAGCAACGTCCACAATCGATAAATATCTATTTATCTAACGCAAAAATTGAGCTAGGAAGACGAAATTTTATTTGTATATTTGAAATCATCCATCAAAAGGTCGGATATCAGGCACGCTCACAATTTAAAAACAAGTAAGAAAAGTAAATTTGATTTAGGCCAAATCTTAAATAGCTTCCATCTCCACAATGGTGGGCGTGGCTCACGTGGACAAGGTCGGCTAACAGACACGCCCACAATTTTCAAAAAACCATATTCAACATAAAAGTAGACTTGCATGCTTAGAGGGCGCAACATATATTCATCTGCTACACCCACCTGGGCCCCGCCCTGAAACGGAGTACCGGCATAGGTGCTTCGTCCAAGGATCACGGGGCAACAGTAATTTTGCAAAAAGCAAATTATATAAAGATCCCCTGGATAATTTCCAGGGATCATAACTACCTTTTAGCAAGCATAACATAAATGGGGCACTAACCCATGGGCAATAGGCTGTCCGAAGTTGGGAGATCAAATGATCGACAGTCCTACCAAAGACTAAGTTTGGTACCGCGGGGTACTGGAGCCCCAAGAACTAAGGTTCTTGCCAGTACGTACTTTCGGGTAGGCCCCCTTGTGGGAGCATCGCGGGGGCTGTAAATTCGCTGGTAGTGCATGGTTGAAAACCCTGGTCACCAAGGGGTGAACTCTACATAGCCTATGATGTAAGTTCTAAAGTTGGGACCTCCTTCGGTGGGGGGGGGGGGCGCCAGGGACGCTCAATTCCCTTTAAAACGTCCATTCTATGTCTCAACGATGGGTATTGGACGATAAACATGCTACACCCACCGGGCCTGGCCCTGACACGGAGTATCGGAATAGGTACTTCGCCCACGGAATCCGGGGTATATTGAAAGGATAAGCGGTTTCAAATGATCCATGCACTGTATTGTAGTGAAATGATCGTGATATTGCTTACCAACATTACATGGGGCACCAACACATGAGGAAATAGTGCGCCTCGAATTGTCCCACCAAAGACACTTATTTGGTACCGCGGGTAGCTGGAAGCCCAAGAGCCCGAGATTCTTGCCAGTGGGAGTATCGTGGAGGTTGTAATAGTAGTTGGAGAGTATGGAACACCCTTGACCAAGGGGAAGATAAGTCAGCCTATTGATTGTATTTTAGTAGTTGGAACCTACCTAACTTCTAATGGAGTTAGAAAGGTCGCCGGGGACGCTTAAAAAACCCCATATATGTTAAATTAAATCTTAACGATAGGTGTTAAATATAAAAATTGCAATTATTGTTACGCCCACCGTTTTAGATGTGGAGGTTATTTAAGGTTTGGCCTAAGGCAAATTTAGGTTTCTCTTCTTCTTAGAATCATTTAGTTTCTTATAAATAACTAAATGATTCTAATAGTCCTAAACATGGTATGGCTTGGCAAATGTTCACTTAATATTCTTTTTATACCCTCCACCTTAGGGAAGAGGGTATATTCATTTTGATCATCCGTTTACAACACATCGAAGGAAGCGTCGGAGACCCCACAAACCATATATATTCTTAATCAGCATGAAAAGAGAAGTCGTTTGAGACATGTCCGTCCGTGTGTCCGTGTGTCCGTCTGTTGTTGGCACTATCAAATTGAAACTTTGCATACGTATTCTTAGTTCAATTTTGCTGTTCCGTATTGAAATTGGGCAAAATCGTTAAAGAGACACGCCCACAATAAACGAAAATCTCATCATACCTCGAAAAAATTTTATCTTTAAAAAATTATATATCGCACAATACTATGCCTATCAAGTTGATTTTTGGTATACATATAAGTGGTACCTTTGTCCAATGCTGTGCCAAAAATGGGCGTGATTGAATAACGCAAACGCCTATAATTAAAAAAAAAACACTATTTGTTGTTTAAAAATGACCTGAATAATAATACATAGGCAACAATTTTTTAGAGGGTTATAAAAGGTGTAGGGTATTTAAGCTTCGGTCTCAACAGAACTTTTCTTACTTGTTTATTATTTAATTATAACATACCAATTACTTATTCATATAGAAGATTATTCAAAATTAATATGATTTATAAGCAATACAATAAATGAATTCAGATGAGCAGTACCATATAACAGCACTTGCAAAAAAGGTAGTCAGCCAGCCAGATATTCATGCATCTAATGTTATTGTATGATAATTAGGTAGAATTGGATGTACAATTGTCATCATGCATTGTACATACTGAGGCAAAGGATTTTATTTCAGTTTTTGTTTCATTCATTGTTTCTCCAATCTGTTAATGAAATCCATTGTTTTTATGATAATTAAATAAACTCCGCCTCTTTTAGTGGCACACACGAAGCTTCCGCTACCAAAATGTTTCGTATGCATATAGTTACCAAGAAAAAAAATAAAACTATTTCGCTTATGAATATGTGCGTATTCCAATTTGAATTTTGAATATTTATAAATTTACTACTTCAGTCAATGAATACACAAAAACTTTTAAACAAAACCGTTTTTCATAGTACAATAGTTCAATTCGAGGAAATGGACAAAATTAACCTTGATTAAAAGAATTGAAAGAATATAAGAAATAGCCAGTAAAAAGGCTAAATTTGATTTATCACTGTTGCTTCTTTTTTGTTGAAAATTTTTATTAAGAAATAAGATAAACATTAGTACTTGTACTAAAAGTAAAAAAAAAATTCAAGTGAAGAGCCTTTTCATGCATAAATAAACATTTCACACTTTGGATTTTATTCAATGAAAAAAAGCAAGCATACCCTCCACAAAAGATGAGAGATATGCTAAGTTTGTCATTCCAACACCCAGAAAGAGGCGTCAGAGATCCTACAAAGTAGATTTTTTCTTAATCAGCATCAAGAACTAAGTCGACCTAAGCGTGTTTCTTCAGTAGTCCGTCTTTTTTGCCTTTTTCATATTCGCAAATTTCAAAATTTTATTTCTGCACGTAAATCGCTATTTAAAAAAAGATAAAATCGGTTACGCCCATATTCGACATTATTCTCTTTATCTACCGCAAAAATAGAGCTATAAAATCTTACCAATGTAAAACTCGACTTGCTAGTTGATATATGTAGATGTGGAGGGTATGTAAGATTTGGTTTAAGCCAAATGAATTTTTTACTTGTTTTTTTAATAATAATAAAATAGTGACCTTTCTGAACCACGCAGCCATATGCGTCGTTCTCGAAACAATAAATTAATAGTAATTCCAGATCGTAAAGCCATTTTAATGCTAGCGCCAAATAGCTAAAGTCGCCGCGGGTCGCGTCTTTTATAACAATTCTTTATAGAAATTCGCATGATTATACTTTTCAGGAAATACAAAGAGGGAGATGACGCCAACTATCTGATTCGACTAATTTAAACATTTATAAAATTTATTCATCTCCGCCAAAAGATATTTCATTTTTTAAAATCTTGTATTGGCATTTAAATAATGGTACTAATGATAGGTTTGCATCTGTTATTTATAATTATGTTTTTATAGCCTCCACCTTTGTTTGCAACCCCCCAGAAGGAGGTGTCAGGGACCTTACAAAGTATATATATTTTTGATCAGCATTAAAAACTGAGTCGATCAAGCCATGTCCGTGTCTCCCTCTGTTCTTGGCTTTCTCACGGGCGCAAAGTTGAGATATTGAGCTAAAATTTTGTTCACCTTTAGTATTTGCACGCAGATCGCTACTTAAAATGAGCAAAATTGGTCAAGAGTCACGCCCACAATCTAAAATAATCTACATATCTGCCGTAAAAAATGACACATGAACTTGAAATTTGTTGCACATACTTATGGTCATCTCATTCACCAATATGGCAAGAATAGGCATGGTCAAATAACAGACACGCCTACAATTTTCAAAAATAATATTGACCATAAGAATCATTTGGTCATACTTACGCTTTTAGATCATAATCTTATAATCATATACCTGCCACACCCACTTTTTGTATGTAGATGTAGAGTGTATTTAAGATTTGGCCTAAGCCCAATTTAGGTGTCTTGCTTGCCCAATAATAAAAACTTCAAATTGTTTTCGTAGTAATTTTGTATTGAATTTGTTTAATGATATTCTTTTTTTAAAATTAAACATATGTTATACAAAGAATTTATTTTAAAAATTTTGTATTTAGCTTTCAGCCAGAAAAATGTATTTCTTCCTTTTTCATTCAAATTCTTCATTCTTTCTATACAAATAAAAGCAAAGCTGCACTAAAAAAAAAAAAGAGCCAACCAAGCACAAGAAAAAACACCTCGCTTAAATATAGTTGAAATTAAATTAAATTAAATAATAATTAGTAGCTCTAGATATATTTTTTAAAAATTTTAAAAATTTGTTTTTGTTTATCTTTAAAGGAATATTTGTACACAGAGCTGATATCATTTTATTTAATAAAATAAAAAAAATAAAATAATTTTGAAGTTTTTTTTTCTTTTTCAATGTTTATGTTTGTTCTTTTTTATTCGCACAATACAAAGAGCAATTTGAAAAAAAAAAAACAGAAATGAAATGATTTCACATGTTATACGTAGAGGGATAATTTCGTGAAAAAGATTTTTGTTTTTAATTTTCCGTAATAGTCCGTAACAAAAATAAAATCATTGTATATTGTTGTAGCAAAGAAAAGAACCAAAAAGTAAAAGGCTTTGTTAAAAATACACTTGTAGAAGACAAAGGAGTAATTTTGATTGTTTTTACACCCTACACCATTTGTACTCTATGAAGTATTTAAAACTTGTCGTTGTTTTATTTCTATGCTAACTTAACACCTTTACAAAGTGAAGTTGGAAGTAGTTAGTGTGACTCAAGGTATGTGTCATGCGGCTGTTGGATGTTAACAAGTGTGAGACGACGTATGTGTCCTATTGCAGTGAAGGTGTTAAGGAGTAACTATCGGTTTGTCTGCTTAATGCTTAATTTTCTTTAGTCTAAACATTACAGATCTGGAGATATTTTCTGAAAATTTTGTTAACAAATGGTGTCTTAGGTCACGGATGATGATTTTACATGAAGCGGCCTTTTGAAATTTACCTTGATACGAAGAGCAATTACACTTCTTAATGTTTTTAATGGGATCAGGTTGGTTTTTTAAATATTTTAAACCAAACTTTGAAAATAAGTTTTTGAATTAAAAAAAAAAAAAGAAAGGACAAATAAAAGAGAAGAAAAGTGATTTCTAAGAAAAGACTGAGTGGCGCAGTGTATGCAATATGTGACCGGTTTTGGCCGATTACAACATTTTCACTTGTTTCAATTGTCTTTTGCTTTTTAAAAGCTACACAGGAATGCTTATGACAAGCTTTTGCTAATGTAATAATTTGTGGTTCAAAACCCAGTTTAAAAGTTTCAACAGAAAAATTAACTTGGGTGTACAAGTCTTTCTTTTTGTTTTGTTTTTGTTTTTGTTTGAATTTGAAATCAACAAATTATAATAAAATCATCAATGTTGTTGTTGTTGAAGTTGCTGTTGTGGTTACAACTCTATTTTGTTTAAGATTTCTATCTAAATGTATTCTTTTTTCATTATTTCTTTCTATTTTTCTTTTTCTATTTAAATTAAATAAACTTCTTTCAAAGGTGACCGAACAAATTCAATTTTAGAGTAAATGATCTGCTGTACAACTAAACTATACTATACATGTATTAGAGAGCCCTTAACAAAACTAAAAAGCTTCACCTTTCCACCTCTTCAGCTTTTATCTTAGTTTTCCTTTTTTTGTTGTTTTTGTCTTTACGAATCTATTTTAGAAAATAATCCTTAATCCCCGATTATGTGATAATGAAAAGTTGTTATTTTTCGTTTTTTTTTTTTTATAAGATGCGCATTGTTGTTGTTGTTGTGGCTTGTGTGATGTATGCTATAAATGTGTTTGGTGCAATGGTATGGTTGTTTGTTATATTAAAGACTTTGTATGCAGCAAAATATATTTGGTTGAGTGACTGATTGTGGTTGTTATTGTTATTGTTGTTGTTAACCTATATATTACCACCACCTATATCACTTTGGTATCGTGCAGTTAAATAATTGGCTGCTTCAGTCATCTGTTGCAGACACTGATACAAGCCATTTAAATGTCTGCGACAACGTTTCGCCAATTCTGTAGCTTTATCTGTGCTGGCGCACTTCTTTGTTTGTATTAAACCGTTTTCACTGCCGCTGCTAGTCGAATCAGCGCTACCACCACCATTCTTATGACCCTCCAACTCGACCCCAGAATCATTCTCTTGAGAAATGTCACTCTCGGAATCACTCATCTGACTCACTGAAGCTATAGAGGCCACCGAAGCGGTGGATGGACGTCGTGCATGACCTTTACTTGTCACACCACTGCTGCAAATGCTGTTATTATTATTACTACTGCCAGCAGCTGTATTCTCAGTCTTGCCATCATTCTGTTGTTCAGCATTCAATGTCATCATCATTGCCTCTTGAACTTTACTTGCATTCGAGTTTTCCTTGCCATTATCATCAACTTCCAATTCACCCTGATCATCCTTACTAGTCCATAATAGATCGTTCTTCAAAGCGTTCAACATATTATACAAATTGAATAATTCCGACGAGTTTAGAAATTCGTGAACATTTTTTGACTTCCAAGCAACACTGGGGCCATTGGGTACTTGCTGTTGGGTGTGCTGATTGGAGGTGACATCTTTGCCGGGCGTTACTAATATATCTGTACTGTCACCCACCTAGACAAAAAATTATAACAGAAAGTAGAATACAAATGAGATGGAAATGAATAATATCTTCAACATGTTGCTACTATTAGCGTGTCCTTTGACTGCGCGACTTTGTACAATTTCAATAAAAAAACTTTTTTATTTGGCTTATCCTCCACCCCCATATTCAAATGGTGGGCGCGGCAAGTAGCAGAATAGGTCTCATAACAGTGTACGCATCATACTACACGTCAGATTCTGAACAAAAAGATTAAAATCATTGAGTTGTACCAAATTTTCGTTTGTCGCTTAGTTTTCGTGCCCAATAAGGGCATGGTCCTCAACCAATTTCACCCAATTTAATTAGGCAGCTACGTACAGTTAATGCATAGAAATATTTCTACAGAATTTCAGCTTAACATCTCAAAATTCACGTTTGTAATCCGTCCAATAACACACTCACGAATGGAATTGTCTAAATTGTTTCAGATTTTGATGCTAATCTAGTGTATAAAGTTTTTCAATAAGGACGTAACATCACATAAGTTTCGACGCTTCAAATGATCAAAAGGCTGCAGTTCTTAAATTAATTATTAATCTTGTTAGGTTTTAAGACAAGATGTTTATAAAAAATTCGTGATTTTAGAGATTTCCAATTTATGTAAACAACGCGGAATCGCCTGATTTTGCTTATTTTGAACTGAAGCTTTTATTTCTGCAATATTGTCGGTTTTTCAACCGATGCATCGCCTTGCTGGCACTAGAACATTCTATAGTGAATATTTCGACTCGAATTTATTCTGGTGGGGCAATTATTATGAACGAAAATTGCATGAACCGCTCTTAAAGTTGCGACCACAAACTCAGATTTAATTTTTAATGATTTCCAAACGTGTCCCTTTGGTGAATTTCACCATAATAAAAATGTTAACCTATAGTGACACTTTGACGTTGAAAGATCATAAAAAACGTTCAAGGATACGTTCGTATTGAAACCTAATATTGTTAGGTCCCTATCTGTCTGGATATTGGAAACTAAGATGGAGGATTTAACTAAAGTTCGAAGATTATCAACATTTTGGAATCGATATGTCAATTTATGTGATATATCGGCCTCGGACACGAAGTAACTCATGGGATAACGATGCAGCTTTACTGAGTGAACTGATAGTGTGGGATCTTAAATGATGCGGTAAAACCGATCTTCACTTGTTTCCAAATTGTACAAGTATTTTACTTATATTTTATGTATAAACCAATAAGTACGTATGAGCAATATACCTGCCGATCCATGAGGCGGCACGGTACCAAAATCGTGTCGTCCATCACATTAACGGTTTTGACAAATTTTTCCATCACATTGACAATGCTATCTTTGGAGAATTGCGGCTCATCGTGACGAGCTATGCGGCGTAAACAGTTTCTGAAAATAACAGCAACAACAACATATAATTTTTTAATTAATTTTTGAGTATTATTTAAATTATTTAACTAAAAATATAAAATGAGAGAAGGCAATAAGGCAATTTTTAATTTTTCGTTTAAGAAACGAACGTCAGGAGGGAATTAATTTCGTATTTGTAAAAATCGTAAATCATCTGCAACAAATTTGGAATGAGAAGTGAAATTTCTACAAACCCAAAAACAACAACAAGAATTATATGACACCAAACCATTTAGGCCAATCAGACAGTTAAGTACTTTACTTTACAAGCAAAATGGTCAAGGGACTGGTGTCAATGAATTGCGTTTGCTTTGGAAGGCGATCTCCAACAACTGCTAACTACTCTTAGTAAACTAAACAGCCCTCCTGTAATGGTAGCAATGCTAGATATTAATTATAAATTCTGGTCAGTTGTAGTAATAAATGGCAGAGCTGAACACAGGCAGGCATTGCTTTAGTTGAGTCAACATTAATTCCATAACTGTGACACACGCACATGCACCACGATACATATAAATTAATTAACATAAGTGTGTACTGTTAAACTTTTAAGTAAATAAAATATTTGCAATAATAGTAATAGGTAGCAACCAGTGCTCGAAGAAGAGTGTGACAATTTTACGTGTCAAGTTCAAAATCAACGGAAATGTTCATGCAATGAATTCGTTAAAGTTGGCAACACGCGTTTTTGAGATTTATTTTCTTCTTTAAAATTCTATATAACCTTGAACTCATCTCACCTGTATATTTAGTTGGCCGTGATGCCAAAAGAGATGTTTTTATACCCGTCACATAAGATATAAAGGTATGCTAAACTTGTCATTCCGAATGCAACATCCAGACCCACCCCCCCCCCCCCACACACACACAAATCATTTTTATTCATCAGATTCAGAATCAATAACTGAGTCGATCTAAACATGTCTGTCCGGGTCTCTGTTTGTTTTTGGCATTCTCGTACATTTTATGATATTGAGCTGTACGGACACTTTTAGTTATTTAAAATAAGCAAAATCGTTCTAGAGCCACGCCCACAATCGACATATATCTATTTATTTATCACAAATATTGAGCTATAGAGTTGAAAACTAGTATAAACATTCATAAATACCATCACAATCTATATATCAAATATGGGCATGGTCGGATAACAAACACGCCCACAATCGACAAAAGTTCATATATCTGCCACAAAATATGAACTAAGAGGTGGATTCGGAATTTGGTATACATATGTACAATTACTCTATCTCTTGATATATCAAAAATGGGTGTGGCTTACAATATACAAAAAACCTTACCCAGCATAAAACTCAATTTGCATGCTGATACGTAATACAGGCACTATTAGGGGGCGAATATATTTGTGTAGAGATGTGCAGGGTGTTTCAGATTTGATTTAAGCCAATTTTAGTTAATTTTTTTTCCTGTTTTTTTGTTTTGTAGATTTTAATGATATACCAGGATCTTCTGGTATATTTATCTGGTTTTTAAACAAAACTGTACAAATCTAGAAAAGATCTTTTCTGTTATTGATGTATAAACTGAAAGCATTGAACTTTTCAGGAAAGAATTTTATTGAGAAATATTCAAGATCAAGTTTAGTATGAAGAGTGAATGTGTGTGAGTTCACAGTTATATCATGAGTAACACAAGTGCTTTATATACATATATACCAACGCGTACTATAAATGCTTACAACATATGTATGGCTGTGTGTCTACTGTACCAAAATATTAATCAAGTCTCAAGTTACTAGAGCGATACGCGGCTAGCACGCGTTCAACGCATGATTTACAGGGTCGCTGCTTTGGTTTTGTTTTGTTTTTTTCCCCCAAGAAATTATGTTTGAAACATTGAACAGAGATTGTATAGAGTATTATACAAGAATTTTCATATCAGCACGTATAGAGAAACGCTAGGCCCATACCTTGCCTTAATATTACAAAACATATTAACGAGACTTATCTGTGATATTGACTTTGGTATATAATTATCGATAACATATTAAGATAAATAATAATAACCTGCTTGTAGGAAATTTCCCTTTTTTGTGTTGTATAGAGTTGTATAAAAAAAAATTCCACAACAAGAGATACAAGAAACGAATCATGTACCATTGTTGACTACAACAATGTCAAGCATTGTACAAAAATAATAACAGTGGATGAGAGGAATGTATAGGATTATTTCGTTTATACTACCCAGCAGACTGTAAACTCCCTTCAAAGTAAACATATGTCTGTCGGTCCATTCATTTATCCATTTATTGCAATCAACCGGCAACTCAACTTATTATAGCATAATCAAGTACAACCAGTTGTAGGGTATTAAACGAGCGCGTAGAACTAATGATAATATGTTCACTTAAGGTTATGATCTATCTGTCTGGCCTCTCTCTTAATTATTGTATACCATTCCACAGACTGAAAAGTACATATATAATAACATCCGCCATAAAAGAAAACGACTAACGTATGTGCATTTGTATCTGTTTTGATTTGATTGCATTTTCATTTAAAAATATTTGCATGTGATTTAATTCGAATGATAATATTTGCACAACCACACACAATCTCTTTTGTGATGTGTACTCCTTCCTGTTCCATTTAAATGGAGGATTAAACGAAAAAAAGAAATTAATTAATTTTACAATATTAGAATTATTTAAATGGTTTGTATACAAATATAATAAAACATTTTGTAACTGTTTGCCCACGAGTATGAAGAGGTAAAGTTTCTCTATTTGCTCCACAAAAACAAAATCATTCAGTTTGCCACTATTTAGCAAAAGGAGGCAACAGAGATGCCATAAAGATTATATGTATGTACATTGTAGAGTCTCTGACGCCTATTACTGGGCGTTGCCCAGTCTTGTTTTGTTAAAGTGAGTATACTTTCAAGTTTCAACAGCTAGGTGGTGCAGTTAAAAACTTCATTTAACTTCAACCGAACCGCAAACTGGAAACTTCATTTAATACTAATTAAAAAATGCATTCTTTTACATCTTTAATCTAATTGTATTAATTCCATTACCATACCAACAATTTATGCGTGAGTAATACTTTACAAAAGCCTTTCCTTTACTTCTAAATAACTTTACTTTTCTATATGGCTTTAAAAGGTATTAGAAAGAATACTACTTTAATTGAATCGTCATCTCATATGTAAACAAGATCACACCACACTTTTTTAAATATTTAAAAAGTATTGGTCAAACAGGTGACACCGTTAGTTAGCAATGAGAAATTATTTTTCATTTTACAGAGAATTAAGAAAAGAAAACTAAATTTGTGTATGGTCGAATCTTAAATATCCTATATTTTTATACAAGTGATAACTGGATTTTTAATAATTATGGGCGTGGATTTTAGCCAATTTTATCCAATTTAAATAGCAATGGAATATAATAGAAATGTATGTACAAATACCAGCCCAATATCTCAAAATTTACAAAAGTAAGAGAGCCAAAAATAGTCATATATATCTAGATCGCTTCAGATTTTCAAACTGACCACAAATATATATACTTTGCAGATTCTTTAACTTCTCTTTCTGTGTTGCAAACGGAAAATTAATTTTAGTATAGCACCGCTTTTTATATCTTATGCAGAGGTTATAAAAAAGCGGTAAAAAAGCATACATATCGAAAGAGAGAAGAGACAGAGAGTAGAGGTTTAGAGAACAAATTTGGCAGCTGTTAAAATAGAGCATGCGTATTGCTTATTAGAAAAATCGGCTGATTTTTCTTGAGCAAAAAATTAAATTAAAAAAAAATTACGTCAGCCCACCCCCTATTGGCATTATATAATCGTACTTTGGCTATACCTTTATTTGTATTCATTAAATAACAGTGATTGACCCTATTTTAAGTACAATCGTTTTTAAAGAACTTGTATAACTGCTTACTCTTCTAAGTACTAATGTTTCAATTGTCTAAGTTTAATTAGCTTAAAAAATGTCATGGCTGTATATTAGTTTAGGTAATTTAGTTTTAATTAAAAAAGGAAAGAACTTTCTATTGTTATTGTGTTCGCTTATAAATGGAATTTCACATGGTGGCGATACCGAATGCACTTACACATCCTGTTTTGTCATGCATGTAAAATGTTTGCTATTGGGGTGGCGTGATTTTCTTTTATTTTTTTTATTATTATGAACTACCCACTATTGTCACTTGACACCTTAATATGCACTTGTGTAAAATTCTCGAAGCTTAGCTTAGATAAACTAATTGATGCCTATTTTTAGCTAAAATGTTGGAAAGCGTAAATTGACGCCTAATAATAATAATGCTGATGAAATAGCGTGTGTATGTTTATAACAAACCTTTTGTCATACATTCTGCCCGCCACGAAGAGTCTCAAATATGGTTTTTCTAATGCTCTGTTGACGTCAACTGGATATATAATGCTTACGTTCGCTTGCTTTGTACAACATGGTACATACATACGTTTTTTAATAAACCAGTTGCTTTTTTTATTGGGTGTAAACAGAGAGTGCATATGTATGGAATAAAATGCAGAGAGAAAGAGAGAGCAATTTTACGTGCTATTGGTTTTGTTATGCTTTTCAGAAAATCATACGATAAATTTATCCCATTAAGCAGAGGATTGCAACCCTTCAAAAAAAATTGTACATTCTAGAATGCGAATAGGTAGAGCAGAGAGAACTTTTCCAAATGAAATAACATTTATTTGGAATTTAACGAGTATAATTGAAAAGGTGACATTTTGGCGTTTCTACACTTAAGAACATAAGCCAGCTAGTGGGTATGCAATATTTGGCCCTTTTCACATGTTTATAACCCATAATAATTGCTAAAGTAATTTCAACACTGCCAGCTCATTCTACTCTATTTGGGAGCACCATAATGCTCACGGACGAAGGCTTGCGGATCTCTGCCACATAATTTGATTTGGTTATAATTGTCAATGCATGGATGATGGGAAGTTGGAATTCCATACAATTTGAGTGTAGCAAACGGAATTACAAACTTGATATATCCCCCATCTTACATAGAGCGTATAAAAGGGCGGCTTTGTTTTAAATGCTATAAATTTTTTTCAAATTTGTTCAAAAATTTTTTATTTACTTACCGTGTGTTTTCCATTTTAGCTATGTCTGAGTATCCACTCATTTTGCTGACTTTTTTTATGTATTTATATTTGACAAGTCGCACACACTGATTAAGAGACAACACTAGCACCTGCTTTGTAATGGGGTCAACAGAGTGTATTTTTTATGGCGTACTTATTATTTTTTATTGTTTTTAAGTTATTCCCAGATTTTTAAACGTTTTATATACATAGACTACGAATTTTGTTCCAATTCCACTTTCACTTAAGCTGACTTTACAAAATCGACAATATCCCAAATATTTTATCTTTTTTTTCAAATTTTTACTCTTGGAAGATTTTTTTCTTTTGAAATTTTTGGTAATAAAAAATTTATTTCTACTCAATTGTTTTGGTTTTGTTTTTGTATTACGAAATCTTCATGTATACGCGTATCATTCACAATTTATGTGTATGTGTGTTTGTAGAATTCACACCAATTTAACCACTAGCCTTGTAATTTTTCTTATATGTACGCCTCTCTCGGATAATAAAGTTTTGACTACAAATGTAAATAAAGCCTGTAATGTAACAGCAGCGGTGACTCGTCTCGGGCTTGGATGAAAATGTTCCTCAACTTTTCATATAAGTAATTGCATATATATTCGATGTAATGCTTAAGCTGCCGAAATTTAAAAATTTATATTTAATTTCATTTGGTATGATATTTGGTAATTTATTTAAACGGATTTTTATCAATACATTTGATTATAAAAGCTGCGGCTTTACGTTCAGCTTCTACAAGACAATTGTTAAAATAGAATAAAACAACACCAAACTATATACAATTTGCCGTCACACCCGTATTCGAACCGTTGCTGTTTAATGACCAGTTGACAGCTGACTTTATTTTATATATATATAAATAAGTTTTAGAGATGATTGATTTGTACACATACTAGTTCAATAACACTAAGCAACCTGTGGTCATTTTTTAGTTTAATGTTCTCAGTGTTTCTTAGCTGAACTAATAATTATTATTTAATCGAATTCTATAATCATGTTTTAATAGTGCTAATGGTGCTTGAAATAACTTAATAGAATTTAAATTCTTAACTAAAGTGTTCTGATTATATAAAATTGTTCCATTTTGTTAATCCTGCAAAAATTTTAAGCGTACGTGATGATTAGAATCTATAATAGAAGGTATAGTAGTTAACAAACTGGAATGAAACACCAATTTCTTATTGTATACAAGTTATCAAAGAAATCGTAAGCTAAGAAAACAAATTATGTAATGTTGCTAAATTGGTTGGATTAGCATACAACACACGCATTGTATTTACAAGACTCTCTGTTTAAACTTGAATTTGGGAGAGAGACAGAGAGAAAGAGAGCAATTATGACAATTCACGCTACAGATGAAGGACTTCAAAGATTTTGTCAAAGCCTAATTTTTATCTCCTATTAGTTTGTCTTAATTAAAAAACGTTCAATATATTTTTATTAGTTCTTTATTTTTTTAAATATATTTCATAATTTCTTTAGATTTTGTGTTTTTTTGAGATTTTATTGTAATAATTATTGAAATAGCTATTATCTTAATTATTTGTTGTTGTTGTTGTTGTTGTTGCTTTTACATATTATTGTTGCAGATGTATTGATTTTATAGAATTTTCGTTTTTGCATATTAGTAACACAGGTGTTTATAAAAGGAGCATTTTTCAAGAGAAGAAGAAAAATCAAGCATAATTTGAAAAATAACTGTTAAATTTAAAAAGCTCACTGTGGATTAATTCTCGTGTTTATGTTACTGTTTTACTGTAAATGATTGATTATTGAAACCATGTATAAAATATTACAAAGAGTAAGAAGAAGAAAGAATTTTTCTTCAATTATTGAATAAATATATAAAGTGTTTTTTATTTATTAAAATCCAATAAGATTTCTTTGTTTTGTTTAAATAATATATTTTCCTAGTAAATTTAATTTAACTTTGATTTGATGTTGTAGTTGTGTTCAGTATTAAATCAATGTTGGTAAATAATTGGATACGTAAATAAAGTTTTAACGAGGTTTTCTTTATAGAAAATCGAAATAAGTGGAAAAAATGGATGAAAAATTGTGTAATTTAGTTTAACATTTAAGACTTTTATTAGAGTTTTTAAAGAAAAGCTTTTTTTGTACCCACCACCGGGTGGGTATAAATAGTTTGTCGAAATATTAGTAATACCCAGGAAACTTCCGTAGGATTTTGTAAAGTTTCAGATTATAGGTTGTGGGTAAAGCAGATTTCGTTTAAACCAAAATGCAGTCATTTCACGTGCTGTAATAACAAACATATTGTGTGTTTTTTAAGTAATTTATTTTCAAGCGTAAAGATTGTTTTAGTTTTTGTATATTTTCTTTTATAAATATTTGTTTTGTACGTATAAAAGAAAAGGTTAGCAAAGTGTTTGATTTAAGCGTTTTGTACATAACATAAAACAATTTGAAAATATGAATTTTTTTTTGTTTGTTTCCAATTTTTTTGTTTTGTATTTTGCAGCTCTCTATACTTTTTGCAGTGTTGTCTTTGTCTATTTCATTATGAATTATAAAAGTATGCAAATGTGAAATTTGATTTTTTATTTTTAATTACATGAACTTCATTTATATCTATATAGCATTACTATATGCATATATATATATCTTTATTAGTGCTTAGTTTTACATTCGGCAAAAGAGAGAAAATGTGTTTTTTGGTTTTAAATTTCTAATTGTGAGAGCTCGGTAAAGTTTGTTTTTTAGTTAATGTAGTAATTTTTAGAGAAAAAAATATGAAATTGTTTATGAGTTGATTTGATATTGCATGAAAGTGTTTTTATTTTCTATAATTTAAAAATATATTTATATTGTATTTATCTATTATGTATGAATTATCAAAAATGTAATTAATTGTTTATGTTAATTTCTTCATATCACTGAATTTGCAGAAATATACTATTTTTGTTTATAAATATATATTATATTTTCATAGGTTGATTAATTATAAAATTGCTCTATATATGTGTGTATGCATGTGTACAATTAAATATGTACAATACAATACGTAGTCGTACGTACGATATAAATATATTTGGAAAGCTTAAAAATGTATTTTTTTAATATACAAAAAATTTTACACATATAATGTATATGCACATCAACTCTCAATTTACACACTTTCTTAATATAATTACGCGCATTTTTTTGATCAGATCCAATCCAATTTGAATAAATCGCGTAAATCAAGAGTTGAGTGCTCTTGTTTTTTAGTTATAGTTTAAGCTTCAAACTAAATCCACAAAGCGGAATTTTTTTCTTTAAATATTATATATAACAGTATTTGTGCTTATTTTAGAATCCATATAATGCAGTATGACAGTTTGTTTATATATATATATATATATCTTAAAGCGGGCAAAGTTATAAAGTCATGGGTTAAGCTTAAGTTAGTTAAATGGAAACAAGAAACCAGATAGAATTTCATTATTTAAAAAGTGATTTTTATACTAAGTTTGTTCTTCTGTTTGTACTTAGAAGAAAAGAGTCAGACACCCTACAAAGTATACATATTCTTGTTGGAATACTCACGGTAGTACATTTCGAGATATTGAGCTGACATTTTGAACAGACAAAATCGGTCAAGCAGCCATGCCCACAATCAATAAAAATCAATTCATCTGCCACAAAAAATGGCCTATGTAACTAAAATGTGGTTCTCCTATTAATAATTATTCCATCTATATAGATGCGCCAAAGATGGGCGTGGTCGGGTAAGAGACACGTCCACAAACGACAAAAATTTATATATCTAAGTTGACCTATGAACTTTAAATTTGGTATGCACATTTATAGTTATCCCATTCATTGATGTGCCAAAAATGGGCATGGCTGGTTAAAAGACGCGCTCCCAATCGACAAAAGCCTTTATATCTGCTACAAAAGTTGACCTATGAACTTTACATTTGGTAATGGTTAAAGTTATCCCATTCAATGATGTGCCAAAAATAGGCGTGGTCGGATAACAAACACGCTCATAATTTACAAAAATTACACAATTAGAAGACTAATTATATATATTATTTACCACGCCCACCGTTGCGGATGTAAAAGGTATTTAAGATTTGTTTGTAGCCAAATTTAGTTTTCGTACTTGCTCCACTTAATGTCAATTTCATAGTTTGTGAAACTTTTTTAACAAAATCAATTATTTACCTAAAAGAAAGATAACATTGAATGGATATATATTTTGGAAACCCTTTAATTTATAAAAAAGTATAGCTTTCGATATATTTAGTATTAAAACCAATTGTAGTGTATGCACTCATATGTTATCCTTGTACTTGCAATAACTATTTCATATACAAATATTTGGGGTGTTGAATCTACTCCGTTTTTCTCCATCAGCTTTTGTTTGACCTCTACGGCCTTTCGAAAATTAGATTTTGGATTAAAATGGCACTTTCCAGAGCTGCATTTGTCAAAAACTATGCAGGGTAGAAAAAAAATAAGCCCGCATTTAGAATAGAAGCATCACTTTTGTTAAGGTCAATTATAATTTTTCTGCCCTTGAGACAATTTTATATATAGTTTAATTTAATCAACTTGAGTATTTAAGATGGGCAATATGGACCGATCACAAACCATTTCAGTCAACAAAATAACTCTGTGCCGGAGAGAAACAAACAGTGTTCAGATTTAGATTCAGCGTCTCAAATATATATCAAATGCTTGACATCAACAGAAGTCCGCTATGTTATAACTACAACATATGAGTGCATCCATTTTATTATTATGAATTAATAAATACAACATTTGGGTCCATCCACTATACAATTTAAGCATTCCCATCAGTTTCCCGATTGAATGCTATTCCGAGGATTCTTGACAACAAAATTGTGAATGGAGGGTATTATATAGTCGCATATCGCCTATTTACAATATTATCACTTGAGCATTTTTACACATTTTGTTTAAGAATAAATTAGTTTATCTGCTTGAAATAGATGAATTCCAATCTAAACGGAAGCGATGTGTTTACAAGAATCATAATTAATTATTCTAATTATTATTGTTGTTGTAGTTTAAATGTCTTTTAATTATTGTTTGTTATTTTTATAAGACCTCGTAATTATTCACAAGGCAATTAATTGCTTGTTTAGTTAATATTATGTCAAGTGTCAGAGAAAGAGAAAAAAACGCAGGACCGTGGTATAATAAAAGAAATGCTTTTGTAATACGTGTCCAAAGACAATCAAAAGCATGTACAATGGAAAGCGAAAGTGAAAAAGGAAGAATTGCTTGTCAGTTGTTATAAAAAATCTAAATAATCCTTTTATACAATTTTAGCTGATTTGTTTGTTTGGTGGACAGTATTTGTTTAAATTTGAATAAAATAAAACAATTAATAAAATCAAAAATTTGTTTTAGGCCAAATCTTAAATACCCTTCACGTTTACATACAAACAGTGGGAGCAGTAGGTACATGATGACGCTTTTTAATTAGCTTGCCAGTCGAGTTTTTTGTAAATTGTCGGCGTGTTTGCCATCCGATCACGCCCACTTTTACCACATCGATGGAAAATTTACAAACGTCAGAGTGCCACCAACACATGGACACACGGACGGTCAGTATCTCCATCATTTGTTTCCATCAAGCTTGTGGTTTTTGAAATAATGAACATATATCTAATTTTTGGACAAGTTTCTATTTAAATGAAACAAAATTGAAAAGCCACGACCACATTGACAACAGATATATACATTAATCTTTAAACAATAATTAGGTCATCCAGGGATGTGCCTAAATGGCCAAGTTCGGATAACAAACATGCCCATAATTTGCAAAATTTTATTAGTACATACATATATTACTAGAGGGATCAGTTAGATATTTGCCACACCCACTGTGTACATATAGATGCGTAGATTATTTACGATTTGGTTTAAGCCAAACTCTTCTGTTATTTGTTTTTTTTATAAAATATTTAATAAAGCTTATACATAATGTTGTTGTTGTTGTAGTTGTTGTTGTTGTTACTACTATTATTATTGTTATTTAACTATTGTTATTATCATCATCAATTATTATAAATTTTTAATTTAAAAAAGTACATAAAAGTAATTTGTTGCTGTTATTGTTGTTTTAGCAATAATTTGTTTTTCCTTTAATTTATGCAATTTATTTATTTTTTATATATTTTTTTTATGTTTATTTTTTCAACTATAGAAACAATGTTAACTTTACTTGTTTTGTGTGTATTTTAATAATATTCCTCCATTTTTTATATATCAATATTTTATAAATTAATTATTAGTAATATATATATTTATATATATTTTATGTATATAAAGTAGCTAAAGAGAAAGATACGCGTACGAATAAAGTTAAAAATTATTATAAAAAATTTTCATATAATTTTTGTTTTTGTTTTAAATACAATACTTTATATGTAAATGCTTAATTAGTAATTAGTTAGTACATGAAAAATAAATATTTAATTTATTTATATAATAAATATATTCCATGTGGAGTATTTTAGGGGAACGGAAACTTTAGATAAACGGACTGTTATCATAGAAACAAAATAAAAAAATTTAGCTTATTTTGGCAAAATTAAATGTCTTCTTCTTAAGTAAAATGTAATATAAAATAAAAAGCAAACATCAGTCTTTGTTTCAGCGAATTTTCTAACATTTCTCTCAATTGATTAAAAAGTTTGTTTTGAAATTGAAATCCTGCCCCACTTGTGGCAAAGACCATATTAAGTTTTTACTCTTAAAATCTATTTAGAATCACTTTCTAAATCGATTTAATCATGTCCACGTCTGTCTGTCTGTGTGTCCATATAAATTTGGGTAAATTACAGGTGGAATCTTTTGAGATATTTTAATGAAATTCGTTACAAGGACATGTATTGGCTCTTAGAAGAACTCTATAGAAAATAGACCTAATTGAAGCATTTTTAGAACCCCCTCCTCATGTAACGTTTTATTATAAAAGCCTTTATATGGAGAAAAATCGCAATTATTATAATTTTTTGATAAAATTTGGTGAGGAATGGTTTATTGGCTTTAGAAGTAACTGTATCAAAGTTGAATCCGATCGGACTATTTCTAAAGTCCCTTTCCTTATAACCATATATCACGAATTGACAATTATATGATAATTCCGAATTATAATTTGGGGATTAGGTTATTAAATGGTCTACACTCGTTTTTGCACTCGTTTTTTATTAAAAATATGCTGGTCAACTAACAGACATGCCCATAATTAATAAAAATCTATATATCTGCCACAAAAATTGACCTATGAACTTGAAATTTGGTATGCATATCTATCTATATCTATCCCATCCATTGATTTACCAAAAATGATCGTCGTCGAATAACAGACGCGCCCATAATTTACAAAAAATCATACTCAAAGTAAAACTAGATTTGCAAGCTAATACTCTTAGGTGGCATAACCATAAACCCGGAAATATGGAGGGTATTTCAGATTTGGCCTAAGCCGAATTTAGTTTTCTTTCTTGTTTTACATGTGGTGATTATAACCTAACTTGTAACGTATTTAAGTTGAGTAGAAAATTTCCGTTATCTGTGAATTAATGGAATACAATTTTTTTATTTAGAAGTTCCAATTCAATTAATATTAGAAATAATGTTTAATATATAAATGAGGAGAAACATTTTGAAAAATATTCCTTGAAGTAGTTTTTGTTTGTGTACGTTACGAATAATAATAATTGTGTTTTATATGTGTATAAAAAAAAATCAAATCACAAATTTAGATTTTATCAAAAATGTTTAATTGGTGTATATGTATTTATATATATATATATATGCACTTATATATTTATATAAATTGTATTCATATCTAGAAAAACCTTAATAGTAGCCACACAGAGAGAGAAAGAAAGGGAGCGAGAGAGAGAGAAAGATAGAGATTAAAAGACATAAACTTGTAGACAGACGTTAGAGATTTAGATTTAGAGTAAACTTTATTTTGGTCAATCGTTCAAATCCTTTTCTTATTTGTATACTCTCCACTAAGCTTGTCATTCTGTTTGTAACATCTAGAAGGAGGCGTTGGAAACTTTACGAATTCCTGATCAGGGTCAAATACTGAGTCGATCTAGACATGCATGTCCATTTGTCCGTCTGTTTTAGGCACTCTCACGGAGGTAAGTTTTAAGTAATTTATTGGGTTGAAATTTGGTATGAATATTTATAATAAAACTATCTATAGATTAGCGTGGTCAAGTAACAGACCCGCCCACGATCTACAAAAATCTACATATCTGCCACAAAAATTGACCTATGAACTTGAAATTTGGTTCACCATCTTTTGTTATATCAAAAATGGGCATGGTTGGATAACAGACACGCTCACAATGTACCAAAAAACATACTTAACGTAAAACCCGACTTGCAAGCTGATACGTAGTACATACACTATTAGAGGGCGACCCACCCTCGTAGATGTGGAGAGTATTTAAGATTTGGCCTAAGCCAAACTTAGTTTTCTTACTTGTTTTTTCTTTTACGATTTATTTTTGCTTAAATTAG
The DNA here is from genome assembly GCA_963978525.1 of Ornithomya fringillina. Taxonomy (NCBI): domain Eukaryota; kingdom Metazoa; phylum Arthropoda; class Insecta; order Diptera; family Hippoboscidae; genus Ornithomya; species Ornithomya fringillina. The sequence continues at coordinate 11,256,684 of OZ021694.1, forward strand.
AGAACATTCAAAATGTCATCTTTTTTTTCTTATTGTTATCAGTTTTATATGTATTTACTTTTATGTTTAGTTCACTTTCCACAACAAGGATAGAGTTTAAGAAGCTTAATGCATTAGAATTGTATAATGGAGTGATAGAGAGAGAGAGAGAGAAAAAGGAAGAGAGAGAGAGAGGACTTTGTTCATTTTTCTTATAAAGATTTCGTTTTTTTTTGTTTCTTCTTTAATTTTCTTTGTGTATATGTAATTTATTTATCTAAAATTTAGTTATAATTGCTGCCTTCATTGTCCACGTTTATTATTTGTTATTCTGTTGCGCCATATTAGGTGATTTATAAAAAGTATGCACAAACTCAGCCAAGCTGTAAACCGTGCCCGGTCCCTTGCCCGGGCTCATACAAATGAAATCTCCCAAACTGTGTGCATTACCTATTCAAACACAAACACACATATACCAGAAAACTGATTATTGAAAAGTTCAAAGTTTGATGATCTGTTTAAACTTACTGTTGGATTGTATGGGTGGATAAGAAGGTGGCGGTTTTATCCAACTACCATCGGGTCGTCGCATATGTCTTCGATCTGAACTAAACTCCGTCAGATATGTTTCTGCAGGTATTACTCTGAAAAAGCTGAAAAACAAATTGAAGCTTTTTTTTATACCCTGCACCACTTGTTTCAAAGAATATATATTAAGTTTGTGCGGATGTTTTTAACTCCTTCAATTATACCGATCGATTCCAAAATTTGAAACGATTTAATCATATACGTCTGTCTGTCTGGGTATCCATGTAAGTTTGTGCGCAAGCTACTATTTTGTACGAAATTCATGTATAGGTCCGAAGAGGAACCCTATTGGAAAAGTACCAAATTGGACAATTCTTAAAACCCCTTTTATTACAATGGAAGTCTTTTTATGGCGAAAAATCGCAATTCTTAATATTTTTTGGCTAAATTTGGTGAAGAATAGTTAATTGGCTTCATATTTGGCTGTCAAATTTTGACACGATCGCAACAGTTTTAGACATTCTTTCCATATAAAGATATTTCACGAAGTAACCTTTATGGCATTAACTCCCGTTTACTGATTCAACTAAACAAATTTTAACCCAATTTGTGGAAATAAATAGTATATGGTACTAAATGGTCGGCCTGGACCAACCATAATGTTTTCACTTGCTTATTATGATTATTAAATCTCTCACATAAGATGGGGAGGTTTAGTAAAATAGTTAATACGTTTTGAAATATTCAAAAGAAGGCGTGACAGACTCCTTACATAAACATTTTGAATTATGTTAAGAAATTTAACTTGACTATGTTTGAAAGCTGTAATGAAATGAAATGTTAGAAATTGTGAAAAATTAATACTTGGCGACTGGAAGCGTAGAGCCCGGACCGGTTTCGAACTCGCCCTCATCGAGTTCTCATCAGCAGATCTTTACCAGCTGAGCCAAATCCACCGTTGCGATTTTTATGCGCGATTGGTTTATATCAATAATTCACACTAACAACATTACAGCCCTACACCATTGTGTTGCACTTTATATAAATGCAAATTAAGCAATGTAGTGAAAGGATGGTTGACCGTATGAAATCAAACACAGTAGCCATATACCATTTGAGGCTTTCTTCTATCAGCTCTGATGTGCTCAAGTTAAAGCCGAATGTCCCTAAACCCTGCTCCCATTAACACTCTTCCTATAAATCCTTCTAACCAACACTGTAAGGGTCCACTCTGAGTGGCTGGTTATATTATATATAACCATATATATATTAAAAAAGGATGAGGTCAGACAGACGCGCCCATTGCTCTTAAGAAACTTTATTACAGAATTCTATTGATCGATTGTTGGGATTGTCAGTTATCGCTGCCGTCATCTTTAATTTCTAGTCGTCTTCGCTAACTTTTACTGTCGTAGAATTTTGCCCAATACCGTTTGGTTCATACCGAATATTACATGAAACTACAGCATTGTTCGGTAAAGTTAGCAAAGGCGATTTAAAATTAAAGACAGTGCGAACGATGATTTACATGTTAAGCCTGAAAATGGACCAGATACTTGGTGATCGCTAAGAGGCGACACATTTATATGTAGAGTAGATTTGGTCAAAGCCAAATATAGTTTTAATCTAATTGTAAAATAAAGTCGTTTCAAATATAAATACCGATGATGTTCTGGTCTTAGGGCTAAATCGGAGCGAAACGTTTCTGTTACATATTTGTGAAAATATGTGGGAAACGGTAGGGTTGTGTCCAAGTCGAATACCAAACATCGATTAGGCGAAGGATTATGCATAAAAAACACATGATAATCCTGTAAGTAAATGGAAAACAATGTTATGATGAATTAAAGTCTGCTTTTAAGAACAAGATTAAAGAAAAAATTAACAACTTCTCATTCACTCGTAACAATAAATTTGTTACTATTGCCACTAAAAAGAGATTAAGAGGAGAGAGATAGTTTTGTGCGTCCTTGCATAACATTCAAGTGAACTCGTCTCAAGCAATCATAAAAGATTTTCTTTTCTTTTCGTTTCTTTTCTTCTCTTTTGTTATTTCAGTTTTAATGAAAGTTGCCGCGTTCTTGTACATTTTAATACTCAGTGGATTGGTGGTGCTAATAAACAAAGTGTTTATTAAAAAGTTTATGTTTTTAATAACCAAAAGGGAATACTGCTGCTCTTCTTGTAAACTTTATTGCTGTACATTCTTCGGTGGCTAATAATTTTTGTAGTTTTATAGGATTCTATATAAATTAATTTACAACAAGTGAAACGTTGGGTCAAACACGTTTATTTCACGCTTAAAAAATACTTACTTCAGTTAATTGTTGTTCGTGTTCTTTTTTTATGGGAATTATGAAGTAATACCTACTTTTATGAATGAGAAGTTTTTACTTGTTTTTCTTTTAAAACAATAATAAAGAAGTTAGAAGTTAAAGAAGTTAGAGAAGTTCGGTTAAGACCGAAGCTTAAATACCCTCCACCTTTTATAATCCTCTAAAAATAAGTTCCTATTGCCATATTTATGTATATGACTATTTCATGTACTTACGCAAATAGTGTTTTTTTTAATTATAGGCTTTTGCGTTATTCAATCACGCCCATTTTTAACACACTGCTGGATAACAGTACCACTTATATATACGCCAAATTTCAACTTGATAGGCATAGTATTGTGCGATATATGTGCGAATTTTTTAAAGATACAATTTTTTCGTGGTATGATGAGATTTTCGTTTATTGTGGGCGTGTCTCTTTACCGATTTTGCCCAATTTCAATACGGAACAGCGAAATTAAACTAAGAATACGTACGCAAAGTTTCAATTTGATATCTCAAAAATTACGACCGTGAGAGTGCCAACAACAGACGGACACACGGACGGACATGTCTCAAACGATTTCTCTTTTCATGCTGATTAAGAATATATATGGTTTGTGGGGTCTCCGGGGCTTTCTTCGATGTGTTGTAAACGGATGATCAAAATGAATATACCCTCTTCCCTAAGGTGGAGGGTATAAAAAACGATGAAGAAATCAATAAATAGATAGGGGTATACTAAGTTTGTTGTTCAATTTGTAACACCCAGAAGGAGACTTCAGAGACCCCACAAAATTTACGTATTCTTGACCAGCAGCAAAAACTGAGTCGATGTCTACATCGATATGGATGTCCTTGTGCCCGGATATTGCGCCCGGATTGCATTCTTACGAGCGTAAATTTTTAGATATTGAGCCGAAATTTTTATAGAGATATTTCTAACTCGTAGATCGCTATTTAAATTGGGCAATAAAGGTGAGGAGGTACGCCCACAATCGACAAAAATCTTTACAAGAAAAATTGAGCTATTAAGTTGAAATTCGATGTGCATATCTATAATTAGCCTATCCAGTGATGCACCAAAAACGTAAAACTCGACTAGGAAGCTGATACGTAATACATACACTATTAGAGGGCGCAATATATTTATATGCCCCGCCCACTCTCGCAGATTTGGAGGGTATTTAAGGTTTGAGCTAAGTCAGATTTAGTTTTTTTACTTGTTCTTTTTTTTAATACAGTGTATGGAATTTGATTTCGAATCCAAGTAGACGTACTCAATGTTACGGAAGAGAAATTTTTGGGACTTTTAGATTATAAAAAGAAACTACTACACCTTCTCCACCAAATACGGATAAAATAGAGGGAAAAATGCTGGAAAAACGAATTGGCGTACTCGTAAACAATGCATTAATTAAAGCCTTGGATTACGTTTATTTAAAACTTTATAAAAAATTCATTTATTAACCTTAAAAACAAACCAAATACTGCTTAGATGAAAAGAAAAAGAAAGAGTAAAACATGTAAAAGTTTTTATGCAAATTTTATTCCCTTTCGCGCGCCATCCCACTTGAGTTTTTCAAAGTCATCCAAAACAAAAACGACATTCTTTTTAGTGGCTATTTAATTGTAAATTGTAAATTTGTAATAAATGCGTAAATGCTTGTTAGAGATAGAGTGGAAGCATTAAAGGAAGGAAAAATTTTTACCCATATCACGACTTGATCATCCCCACGTCCGGCTTTTTGACGCCAAAGCGGTACGGTACGACCCTCATTGGACACAAACACCGCATAACATTTGGACAGCTCATCGATACGAGTTTTCTTTACTTGCTCACATAATTTCCAAACGTTTTCTTCACTGAAATAAATAGAAAAGAATATAGAAATATTTAGAGAATAGTTTTATTTATTTTTATTGAAAAATATCGGCGCTTATGTGTATAAACCGTAACAAATTTACGACCTCAGATATAAAATTTTACGTAGATTCGATTTCCGCAGTGCTGCACGCTTCCGTAATCGAACCAACTATAGTCTGAATAAGACACTTAAGTGTTACATGCCTTCGACTAAGGCGGAAGGCAGAGAGTTGTATGGTTTAAAATGAGCACCTGCCGTTAAGGCTTAATCTCACGGCACCATAGAGTGCGTAATGCATTATAAGGATGCATTACAGCGGTCAAAGATGACATCATCAAGATGTTGTTTTGATGACAAACCACAGCCACTATGATGCACCCACTAGGGGGCCTACCTCAAATTGTCGGGCCAGAGTGAAATCACCCTGGGGGCTCCCGACACCCATAGTACGGAATGTTAAACCTCTCCGATGGAAGGTCGTAACTTAGATGTTATAAGTTACTACCAGTTGTAGTCCGTAGCTGATGGAAGGCAACAAATTGCTCTGAACAGGGTTGAACATCGTTAAGTGCATATGGAAAAACTTATGTTACTTCTAATATTTATACTTTACGCCAAGCAACTTTTAGGTTAATGAAGCATTAACTGTAAGTCAGATTCACTCTTCATTCTACTTTAAAATTAATTTCGCAGTTTATAAAGTTTATGTGGATATTAAGTTAATGGATTTTACACTACTAAGCATTGTTCTTCAGACGGGGTGCTTTTCAATTCATACTTGAGATGAGGGTAGTAGGATAGTAGGTCAACTTCAAAAGAAAATTTATAAATATTTGGACTAGATTGCCCTTTTTCGAGATTGGTATAATTTCTTTTTTTTAAGTGAATTTTTCATGTCCACTTTGATTGGTTTTTATTTTGCTACAAGTTAGGTAAATAAATCGCGGAACGAAAAGAAGAAAACAAAGTTTTTCTCATGAATTTTTGCATCTAATTTATCGAAAAGGTTACAGTAATATTTAGAATTACTGATTTTATCTTTTTCCAGATGGTCAACGAACAAAATCTTGGTAGAAAATTTATATAACTGATGCCAAAACGTTTTTGTTGATCTTTCATGCTATGTTTACTTTGGAGCTGATTATATAGCTTAAGTCCACCGAAAACATTTCTATTTTTAATGTAAAATCATGAAGATAGATTAAATATAACCCAAAAAATTTGTTTTGTGTTTCTTAAAAGGCTCCTCCGCCCTCAGGGAGAGTTGTTGAATTTTTAATATTTTCGGCACTACTTTCCAAACAGTTTTTTCATTTGTAAATTTTTCTACGAAATATGCTGTACCCGTTAATCTAAGGTGCTTAGAAATTATTTCATATAATCGGCTAATTGACAACCAAGCGACACCTGCCGTTCCGCGAACTTATCATGTGTTAAGTATATGCGGAGTATTCCGTAAGGAGACCGCAAGTATTATTTTTTGGTTAAAAAATCCACAAAATTCTACTTTTTAATGGAAGTTTAACTGATTATCATTTGATCACATTACATTTAAGGGCATAAGGAGAAGAGTTCGATGCAGTAGTTTTTTTGAATTCATAAAAAATAAAGTTGGCTTAGACCAAATCTTAAATACCCTCCACCTCCACAACGGTGGGCGTGCCGATTTTTGGCACATTAATAAAGATTATATTTACAGATCTACGTACCAAATTTTAAATTTATAGCTCAATTTTTGTGGCAGATAAATAGTTTTTTGTCGATTGTGGGCGTGGCTCCTGATCGCTTTTTCTCATTTTAAATTAATTAAATTTTCAGTTTTTTATGCTGATTAAGAATATATACATATATACATAGAGTAGAGTCTTTGATTTCTCTCCGGGTGTTGCAAATGGAATAACAAACTTAGTATATTACAAGTTGTACCTTACATACATTTGGACATTTCCTACAACAAATATCAACTTCATATACTTCCAGTAGTTCATAGTTCATTATAAAATACTGTAAATTTCAGTTAAAAAATTTTTTTTTTTTTTTTGTAAAAAACAGTATAAAAATTCATAGGAAATAAAAATAAAATAACAACATTTTGGTTAAGTTATGCATACCTACGTAAATACCCACACTTATGTGGATTATATACAATATATGTAAATTTTGGTACAAGTGTATCAAAAAAAAATTTACAAAAAAAAGGGGAATTCGATTACATTGTTTAACATTCACTACAAACCCAACACAAAAAAAAAAAAACAAAAAAAAAAAAAAAACGCACCTCACGAGCCTGACAGCATTGCATAGTCATTTATAACCACGAACATTACACCTTTACAAACACCCCAAACATAGAACATGGTTGCAATACATGAAAACCCTTTTGAGATAGCATGTTAAAATGTCGATTTCGTTAAAAATCTCTCCACGTGTACATTTTGTTGTTTTCTTTTTGGTTTTTTTCTATGTGTGTGCTTCTTTATACATTTTATATAATTCTGTGTATAAATGCATTAGAATACACTTGACATTTACTGCAAATGGTTTGGCATCAGTTTGGAAATGGAAATTTTTTCTTTATAATGTTCATATTTATATGCGTGATGAGGAAATGATGATAGAATTGTGATGGCAGGCACTTGTCATATGGAAGGGAAAGAGATGTTCGAAGCGACTTTTTCTAGAGCAAATCAAGTTTAATTCCACAACGCAAAGTTTTTCATTTCTCAATACTTTACTAAATTGGAAGAAAATATCTTATAAGGTTTGGCAATACTCTCAAGTTAATTAGGCTAACGGAATCTCAATCCGTCAGAAAAATTGTTCTGATTGTAGTCGTTCGAATGTAAATTCAAAATTTTTGCTTAAAAATATAACTTTATTCAATTAGGTACTGTCCGATTTTGTCGATGACCTTTTGCCATTGTTCAGGCAGTGTCATATTTCCACGTTTATTAATTTTCTAATATTTGCTATAAAAAAACTGAATTAAGTGTGATTTGTTATTATTAGCGTCATTAAAAATTTTACCATTTAAGGAGTTTTGCATGGAACGGTCCGCAATCACATAGTTGCTAATTTAATATTTAAGTAAATCTTTATATCATATTTTATATTATTTTATTATTTTTGATGATCAACATCAAAATCTGAATTAATCTGTATATGTCCGTATGTCCTCGTTAATTCTCTTTATTGAAGTGAACTCTTTTGTAGACATTCTTAGCGTATATCGCTATTTAGAATGGGTAAAATAGGTCAAAATCCACTCCCATAATGAAAAGAGAAACTATTTATTAGCCACGCAAGTACCTATTTGGTACATTTGTGTATTTATAATTAGTTTATTCATAGATTTTCCAAATTTAGGCAGGATCGACAACAGCAACGTCCTCAATTGAAATAGAAATTTATTCGGGGCAAAGTTCGACTTGTATGTAAACTTAGTACATATTATCTTGGAAGGCGTTATCCGTTACTTGCCACGCCCTAGTTTGCATATGAATATGGAGGTTATTTAAAATTTAGACTAAGTCAAATTTATTTTTTTTTACTTGATATTTATTCCATTGTATATTTTTTATCATTTATGGTGACAACAGCTCCAATGAAATGCTGCTGCTTCCGCTTTTGTTGTTTCAAATAACTTTTTAATAAATTCTGTACGTCCTAAGATAAATAGAAAATTCTAAATTGCATGGTGTGTACACACATATTGTACGTTTATCGTAGTTTTCCAACATATTATAAACTAAACTCATTAATTGTTAACTTTATTTGTTTAACGTTTGCTATTCTTCTATTATATGCTGTGTTATGATATTTATAATAAAGTAAACTGTCATAATATTTAGTATGTACTCTAAAGAAGGAATTTTTCCCATTGTATGGTGGATTTGAATCGATGAAATGCCCGTACGTCGATGTGGGTATTTATAAAAAGTTTTAGTTATAAGAAGTAAGTCGTAAGTCAGAGCCTGCCGTTGTGATTCCCCTTACGCAGTGGCGGGTTTAATGGTACGCGGATTTAGCGTTGGCGATCTTTTACAGAAAAGCTAATGGACTATAAAATTGTTTTCCATTTAAGTACTACTTTTAAGCTGTTCATCCTGCCTATAAGACGTTTTAATCATAACTACTCTATAGAAGCAATTAATAGTTTTAGGTTTGAAACCAGCAGAGCTCAAGCGGAGAAGCTTTGGTTCTTCAAATGATCAAGAGACTTCAGTTCAGTTAGATTGATGTTGTAAGGATAAGTCTTGTAAGGTAAGCTCAGGTCTTTATGCAAAATTCGCCATAATGTTTTTGAGAGATTCTCAATTCCTGTGAACAGCGCAGAATTGTAACTAATTTGCCTTCATTTTGAACTGAAGCCCTTCGGCTGCAATGTTTTCGGTATTTCGACCGATGCCCGTTGCCTCACGGGTACAGAAATATGTTATAGTGAATATTTTGTCTTGAATTTATCCACTAAAACACGCTTAGCCTGTCTGTTGGGAGGATTGTTACGCGGTCTTAAAGTTGCGACTACGTACCTCAGTATTGCGGTAGTAAGTCTTAATAATTTGCAAAGATTTACTCATTTGTGAACTTCATCATAATAAAAATGTTAACCTTGACTGACGTTTTGACGTTGACAAATAATGAAAAACCTTCAAGGGAGGGCGTATTAAAATACAAATGTTATGTCTCTATTGAAAAGTCCGCTATTTTGCAATTTATATCAGAGAAGGAATTTCGCATTAGAAGTAAAGTGCTTTGGAAATTGTGGGCGTGTCTTTTATCCATAATGTGTACATTAACAATTAATTGTGTCTGTTGTAATAGTTCAGTTTTAGTTTTATAAGTTTGCCATCTTCACTTCATATATACGAATTTGTATGACCATTAATAAATAGATACTTGAAATGAAGAATACAACAGTGTCAATTTTGGACCCGAACGAACCATTTTTAAAATCATTTTCAAGTTACCTTTTTTTTTTTAGAAAGTGACTTTTTTTATAGGAAAGATCGACATATCGACTTTATGTGTTTTAAAATTTGATTATAATCATTTTAACAAGAGAATTCTCTCTCTCTCTTTCTCTCTATATATGTATATAACGATCAATTATGATTCAAATGATTGATAACGATTTTTCTAAACAATTTTTTGAAAATTCGTTTTAGATGTTTTCTACAATATGTTGCAAACATTTTGATGTATTAAATGTATGCACTATCTTCCTGGCATTATGCCATAATGTATGTATAACATGGTAAAACGGTAAGCAGGAGTATGTACCAACTTTTCATAACTTCTAAAATGATAGTCATGAAAAAAATCTACTTTATATTATATTGTTTTATTGTTGTTGCTGTTCTGGCCATTTTAGACATAATAGAAAAATGCATAAATAAAAAAACAACAAAATTATGAATTACGAAACATGTTGTTGAAGAGTTTCTTTCTTCCCATTTTTGTTGATAAAGTGACTGCAGCAACACAACACACAAGTCAAAATTTATCGTCACTATCTCTCTACTTCGATACTTTTTATGTATGAGTATATAAATTTTACTATGAAGTAAAAGTAAGGCTTTGTGAAGAGAAAATGTTTCCTTTTGTATAATAATAACGCCTTGAAAACTATTTTCTTGTTGTTGTTGTAGACTGCTGTTGCTACTGTTTCTGTTATATTTCCTGTGTAAAGTGCGTAAACAAATTATACAAACTGTCAAGATATTGTATAGTTATGTAACATAAAGTGCGTGTGTGTGAAACAATTTTCATTTAATTAAATTTTTTTTTTTTCAATATAATTCATCATGTCAAGGTCTAGGAAGGAAATGCTATTTAGTGGGTTGCATGTGAAGGATTATGAACGAAACTTTTCTGCCATCATTTCTTTCTTGCTTGACGTTTAAAAGGGCCTGTACTTTGTTAAAGAAAATTCTTCAATTTCAGGTAATTTCCGTTATTTATAAGAGGGGCGCCAAACAGTTGGGAGGTTTTTTTTAAACATCCATTTTTCGTTTTTAGGCATTCCAGATCATTTCGGTTTTAGATATAACAAGTAAATAATCATAAAAATAGAGGGCGTGGCAGGTACGAAATTACGCTTATTAATCATTTATACCAATTTTCATGCTGGATTCTTCATGAAAAAAAGATTTTAAAAAGTGGGCGGTTTTTTTCGATCCCACCCATTTTTGCCACGTCGATACAATGACTCAATATATAGATGATTTTTTAAGGCCTGATAGATAGATTTTGGGGTTGAGTTTTTTATAAATTGTGGGCGTTCTTGCCCATTTTTGGCATAGCGTATGTACCAAATTTCAATTTTTGTGGCAGATAAATAGAGTTTTGTCGATTGTGGGCGTGGCTCTTGATAAATGTTGCCCAATTTATATATAATGAGAAACTTAGTGAAGCTCTCTTGGGTGTAAAAACGAATACCATACCCATGAATATAGAAAAAATTTAATCACATTATAATAGACTAGTAATGATGATGATAATAACGCTGTTGAGAATAGCATTTGGATAAAAAAAAAAAATTAAATAAACGTCCCTACCGCCATACATATGTACGGTATGAAAGTCCATGGAGAGAATGAGGTCAGTTTTAAATGTAAACGTACGCACATGTATAAAAACCATTTAAACTAAACTTTTTTTGTTGTAGAATTTTTTGTTTTTCATTTATTATTACCTGTTTTTTTGTCTACTATGTCAACAAAGTCTTTTGTGTGCGTTCTATAAACTGTACTTGTGTGTCTGGTTTGTATTATATAAGCCCTTAAACACAAATGTAGAAAAAAACCGCTATTTATATGTGTGAATATTTACATATTACATACCTGTGCATACATGTGCATACATACTATACATAAGGGTAAAATCTCACGTGGCCAACTGGCGCCTTGTTTTTCAGTTACTTAGTGGTTTTATCAACAAATCTTTGGTTGGTTTGTTGCTACTTCATACACACATGCATGTAAACATACTCCCCACTTCATATTACACAGAATGCAAGCAATTATTTTAATTATTTATTACCCATCAACTCTCTACATGGTGTGCGTACGTACGTATGGAGAGGGTGGTGGTGGTTAGAAAGTTAACTGGGCACAGTCAGTTATAATAAATGAAACTTGATCTTTGCAAAGAGTCTACCACACTGCACTATTTCACATACTTTTGATTTCAACCAGGAAAAAAGAATGAATGAAAAATAACTTGGAATTCCCAAGTTTCTGGAAAACTTTACCTAGTTACCTTACAAACACGCATCTAATTCGTACATTACGGTATTACGATTATTCTTATTACGTATTTCATTTGATGGTTGAAATGTGGGAATGATGTGCTTAGTTTGGTAGTGAAAGAAATTAAAACAATACCAAGCCTCAAGGACTGTATTGGCCAAAGGCGTTGGTGCTTTGTTATTGTTAATCTCTAAGGTTTGCCATTTAGAAACTTGCACAATGATAAAATTCTTTACTGCTGTACGAGTAGTTATTAAAATAGTTTAGAGAAATTTCTGTACCGGTTAGATGGTAGAAAAACATTTTTTTGTTTGTTTTATAAAATTTTTCATTTTTTTTCTTTTTTGTATTTTTATTTTTCTGGGGGTATGCTTGACTTTGTCAAAACGTTTGCAACTCCTAAAAGAAGGGGTTCAAGATCCCACAAAGTATATATATTCTGTATCAACGTCAAGAACTGAGGCTATCTAGCAAAATCTGTCGGTACGTCTGTCCGTGTTTTTTGTAATTACTTTTCTAGTCACAAAAATCAAGATATCCAAACTTGACAAAGTGTTGCTAATTTTCATACGCAGAATGGTATTGAAATTGGACATAGCGTCAAGCGGCACACCCACAATGAAAAATAGAAGCAATTTTATATGTATTGGTAAAGAATATTTGTTGACATATGTACTTTGCGGGAACTTTTCGTACAATGGTGGGCAGTCAAGATTCGGCCTTAGTCATATGTAGGTTATTTTTACTCTTCGTATTTTCAAAGATGTAAAATGATTTAAAAAATATATAAGGCTTCTAGAAGCCTGACTGTAATTGGCAGTTATTAAAATTGGGTAAAATTGATCAAGAGTCACGCCCATAATTGACAAAAATCTATTTATCTGTCACAAAAATTGTGCTGTGGGGTTGAAATTTGGTACAAATATTTACAATTATCCGATTCATCGATGTGTCAAAAATAGGCATGGTCGCATAACAGATGAGCTTTCAATTTAGTGTAAAACTCGACTTGAAAGCTGATACCTACATACACACCTACATACCTACGTACATACATTATTATTATTATTATACACCTGCCACACCCACTCTTTGTTTATAGATATGGAGGGTGTTTGAGATTTGGCTTAGACAACTTTTACTTGTTATTAAATAAGTCTATATGATGAAATTTCGCTATTCTTAATTTTTTTTTTTTTACAAAATTTGAAGAAAAATAATTAATTGGCTTAATCCGGTTCTTTTTAGAACCCGTTTCCACATATATCTTTCTTTTTTGTTTGTTAAAATGATACGTTATCTGGGGAAAGGTCCTAAACATAAGCAGTTCGAGTCCATTTTCAATAATAATTGTCCATGGGCCATAAGACGCCCTTGTGCAAAATTTCATCGAAAAAATATTAAAAATTGCGATTTGTAGATTGATTTCAATAAAAGGACGTACTGACGGACATAAGTTTAGATTTTATTATTATTAAAAGAGGGCGTGTCATTTAGCATAAATAGCACTTAGTGATCAAAGGTGTAAGGATTAGCGTATAGTACAAGATTTGTGGGACAAATTAAGTTTCGTTGTGTAATGGTTGCGCTACACCAACTAATTTTTTTATACCCTCCACCTTAGGGAAGAGCATGAAAAATCAGCATGAAAAGAGAAATCGTTTGAGACATGTCCGTCCGTGTGTCCGTCTGTTGTTGGCACTCTCACGGTCGTAATTTTTGAGATATTAAATTGAAACTTTGCATACGTATTCTTAGTTAAATTTCGCTGTTCCGTATTGAAATTGGGCAAAATCGGTTAAGAGACACGCCCACAATAAACGAAAATCTCAACATACCTCGAAAAAATTGTATCTTTAAAAAATTATATATCGCACAATACTATGCCTATCAAGTTGAAATTTATTGTATATATAAGTGGTACTGTTATCCAACACTGTGCCAAAAATGGGCGTGATTGAATAACGCAAACGCCTATAATTAAAAAAAAACACTATTTGCGTGAGTACATGACATAGTCCTATATATACATATATATGGCAATAGGAGCTTATTTTTAGAGGATTATAAAAGGTGGAGGGTATTTAAGCTTCGGTCTTAACCGAACTTCTCTATCTTGTTTTTACTTAAAATTATTCGTACTCCACAACATGAGTTTTGAAGCATTATTATTATAACCTATCTATGGTATATACCTAATGAAGTTGACTAATAATACTAATCATTGGACGGACAGACAGACAGATGTGATGAAAATACTTATAAAGTCATGTAAATGTTTATTAATGTATGCATGCATGCATATTTTATTGAGTTACCAGTATTAAGGACATTTTCCATTTAAAATAATTGATTGATTGAAGTGTGCATATAAAGCAAACAAATGTTGCATGTTTACTTAAGCACGCATACAGTAGATCCAATGGTCATTATCCATATTGCAATACATGTATGTAAAAGTTCAGTTGTATATAGTATATGGAGAGAGAGAGAGTGTATCAGTGATGTTGAAATGACAATTTGGGGTCACTTGTGGCATACACGCACCATTAGGGAAAACACACAGCCAGTGTTGAGTTGAGTGCGTGTAAACAAAGACTTGTTTTTAAATAATAACACATTTACTATTCTACAAATATGCACTTGTGTGCCTGTGTGTGTGTGTGTGGGTATGGTTGTGTTTTATTTGCCACAACATAAATTATAAAAGACCACATCGAACCAGCATGCCCACAGTCATACCTTTACACATACATACATGCATTTATATTTAATCTGCATGAAATAGTGATGACAGTTACATGTATTCACATATTGTTTAAATGTTATTACTTTTGTGAAAAGTTGTATTCAATTTTTGTTTGTTTCTTTTTTGTAAAATTTTATTTTAAATAAATTTGGTTTTAAACAGCTTTAGGGAGTAATTGCAAGCCTATCCTTCCGTTTTGCCTTTAACTCGATTGCATGCCTATGCTCGTTTACGAAAATCTAATAACAATTTTTACACGTGAGCTTCATCTTTAGTTTCATACAATCCATATATTAATTATAAAGCGTGTCAGCAGCAGGCATGCACTCACTCGTACTTTTGCTCCTATTTGCTGCAATTGCTTACTTTGTTGAATGTGCATGTTCATGTGTATGTAGGTATTATATTAGCTAATGTGTTGTATGCGAGCAGGGTATATCTTATGCTAGCTTATGTGCATTTATATGTAAAAGCAGCAGAATACCTTAATTATGCATGATTATATACATATGTGCACGGATAAGTATGTTCGTACATAATAAGCAGGTAGGTAGGCAGGTAGGCAGGTAGGCAGGCACGCATGCACACATATCTCAGTCTTACATAATTCATAAAATGTACAATATACATAGATACACACATGCACGCAACTTTTCACGCACAGACGGTAGAAAAGCTTCATTTTCTTCTCTGGGTAAACAATACCGAGCGTATGCATACTTAATACGCAAATGAGAAGAATAGAATTCTGTAAAGAGCGTATCTAATGATATGAAGGAGTGATGGGAAACTATTCTTATAAGATATAAAATATAAAATAAAAATATACGAGCTGGGTAATAAATTGCATGAATATTTGAATGCAAATTTTTTAAAACTAACAGATACAATAACTCACTTAATTTAGCTTAGGCTAAAACGGATTGAAAAATTGCTCTACAATTCAACAAAAACTGAAAGATATTAGATTTGTTAAGGTAGTTTGGTAAGATAAAATAAGATAAGAGAAGAGAAGGAAAGAAAAGATAGCAAAAGATAGATTAGACTAGATGAGATAAAATACAATAAGAAAGGATAACTTATGATATGATAAGGTAACATAAGATAAGACAAGATAAAATAAGATAGAATAAGAGTAGACAAGATAAGATAACATAGAACTAGATAAAAAAAGATAACATAAGATATAAAAAGATACAAAGTAAAAAAAATTAAGATAAAATAGTATAAGATGAGACAAGATAATAAGAGATTAGATAAGATACCTAGGAAAATTTAATAAGACAATATAGGACGAATAAGTTAGATAAAAATCTGGAAACTGGCCCTCATGTTTTACTATATTCCTATAAAGTTGCGGGGAATCGGCGCCGCCTGATTTTACGACTTTGTAAAAATTGTTTTAGAAATCTTGTATGAAAATAGCTTAAGATCAATAATTTACCATTTTATATTAATGGGCTAAAGTCGGGGGTTTTTCAGACTTGGCCCAATCCCCACTTAACTTTTTTGCTCGTTTTCTCCGTAGGCGTGATTTTGACTAATTTTGTCTAATATTAATATTGACATGAAATCGATTTCTCAATTTTCCTACTGCGGACACACAAAATTGTGCTATTGTTGAGTGCTGCTGTTGGAAATTTGTAGTTTATTGAAAAATTTCACGGTTCAAAAGTTTTATTAAAAAAATTGTTGTTATTTGGGTTAGTATTTTTTCTTCCCTTCTTCTCGTTTACACCACATAACCAAACAATGCAAATGGTGACACACATACATACATACACATATATATATATATATATATATATACATATATATATATACGCGATGATATTAGTGTTTTAATCAATGAACATCTACCGCGAGACTTAACGTAAGCTTTTCTTCAACAACTTTTCAAAGACTATAAAATTTTTTTTTTGAACTACCACATACACATACAGTATATATACAATATAGATATAAAAATATTCCAAGTTGTAACAAAAGAAAGAGATAGAATGGATGCACTACGAACCACATTTGCTGGGTGGGTGGATAGGAATTGACTTAACTGAATGTGTGTACATTTTGATTGCACGTGCGGTTCTTATAACTTGTTTTTGTTTTTAATCCATTAAATACAAAATCCTTTATTAATAAGGATTTAAGTAAGCAGTGCTTTAGTTATTGAGTAGGGAAGATGAATACAAAGTTAAGATGAAATTTGTAAATTATTTTGCATATATATTACTACATAGTTAAATAGAACTTTTATTCACATCTATATAAAAACAGTGGGCGGGGCAGGTACACTTCTAATTAAATATAAACTTTGTCGCGAAACAACACATCTTCATAGCTCAATTTTGCGGAAGGTAAATAAATTTCTGACGATTGTGGGCGTCGCTCTTACTTATATATTCAAAATAATACCGTACGAGTGCCAGTAGCAGACAGGAACAAGGACAGACAAGTAGAGAGGCACCTTTTTTGGGTGTGGTATGCTTCTCATTTTATGTGGAGTGTGTACAAAGCAAAGATATCTTTTCAATCATTCGAGAATGTTCGCGGTACCACAAAAAAGTAGATTTCAAATGTGCGTAATGATTATTTCTTATAGTTTACTATGAGTTAAAACGTGATTCAACATGTGTGTCGCAAGACTGTTGGATAATTAAATGTGTGACTTAACCTATGTATGTGTCACATGGCAGTGAAGGTGCTCATATTATGATAGAATAATTTTTTTTTCAAATTTACATGAAAAGCGTCAAGTTTAACTTTTAATGTTCATGAGGAAGAGGCTCAACAACAAGACTGATTAGGGTAGAAAGTGCTGTGGCCACCTTCGAACAGATACATCCAGCATTTTGTAATTTCTAATAATTTATTAATAATTGTAATGGCGTCAAACTATTACAGCATACGGTTGTATTGGTTGAAGCAGTTATAAATTTTTTCAAAATTTTCATTGACTAACAACCAAGTATTGATCGATGAGTAGGATTTGCTATGAACTGAAACTAAAACTAAAACCAAAACCCAAACCACTATGTTTCTAATCCTGCAATGTCTTAATTGAATTGGATTTTGTTGTTGTAAAGTAGCAGATCCGGAACGTTTGCGTATTTTACTGACCCATTCATACCTCATTTAGTCAAGTTTTATTCTCGTGTCTACATTTCGGTACTATGCACAAATTGAGGGTATTATTGAAGTTTTTCGAAAGTTACATAGCCACTTATGTTATCGGAACAAAACATTTTAAAAGAAATAATATTGTTATGGTTACAGCATTAAAGCATTTTTAAGCCAATTTGTAAGTTTTCAAGTGTACTGTGCAAAAATTAATCCTCTTTACCTTAAACTGAGGAAATCATTGTATTATTAGTTTTATATTCTACTTCATGCTGTTTTCTCTCCAGCTTAACAACTTTCGCTCATTTAATATTTATTAATACTTTTGTTCACAAATCTCAAATATATGCTAAAGGCATTTACTATATATTATATAATATAAATGTAGTATACTTTACTTGTATGCTATATATGTACATACACATATATACAATGAAGCTAAAGTAAATGAATGAATGACTGGGAAAATCTCTCTCTCTTCTCTGCCATTTTAATGGAATTTTTTATCAAGTTAAAGTTTTCAAACCAGAAAACTTTTTATTATACCCTCCACATAAAATGGGCGGTATATTAAGTTTGTCATAAGGAGGCATCAGAGACCCTACAAAGTGTCCATATTCTTGATTAGCATCAAAAACTAAATCGATCTAGACATGTTTCCCCGTGTGTCTGCCTGTTATTGGCCTTCTCATGATCGTGGATATTAAGATATTGAGCTGAAATTTTGTCCAGACAAAAGTTTATAGTTTCTACATGCAGGTTGCTATTTAATATGGACAAAATCGGCCAAGAGCCACGCCCACAATCGACAAAAATCTATTAATCTGCCACAAAAATTGAGCTAGAAAGTTGAAATTTGTTACACATATTTATAAGTACCCCATCTATAGATGTGCTAAAAATGAGCTTAATCAGATAATAGATACGCCCACAATTTATAAACAACCATATTCAGCGTAAAAGTCGACTTACAAGCTGCATGCATAATACAAACACATTAAAGGGACTTGCCACGCCCACCGTTGGTACGTACAAGTGGAGGGTGTTTAAGATTTCGTTTAAGCCAAATTAATTTTTTTTCACTTGTTTTTACAGATATTTTTTAAGTATTTTCCTTCATGCCACTCTTTCTCGTTTCTAAGAAAATTTCATTTCAAGTGCGTTTAAAGGTTTTTGGGGTGGGATGGCAGACATGATAACATATAGCCATCAGGCGAATGTTGACTTTTCAGCTTCTATTTTGTATTTATATAATATATAAATGTGTGTGCGTGTGTGCGTTATGTTTTTGTAATGGTGGTTAAAAGAGTAAATTTCAAATCAAATAAAGAGCGTAGAGTGCTAATGACTTGATGCAATTTGCATAAATGTTTATGGTTGAGCAATGTACGTACGAGCAATGTAAAAATTATGATGACCCTTCCATTCCATTCCATTCTATTTAAGTTGTCTTTACTCTTATACTATAAACATTCTGCATAAATTATACTTAAATTTTGAATAGTACGTGTGTGTGTATGAAAAATCCTTCACTTTTTAAAATTTATTTAAATTAGAGTCACGAAGCCGAAAACAACAAACATAAAGAAAAGGAAAGGACTGAAGGATACTTAAAAGGAAAGTTTTAATGTTGACCTTCACCTCACTAACAACACCAAACAGCCAACAGCCAACACCAATAATAAACGAGACACCTTATAAATGTTTGCCACCGATATGCGTTACAAAACAAAATATATACTAAATATAAACATAAATTTACGCACACATTTGCACATTCAACTAGAAACACATGAAAGAAGCAACAACAAGAACAACAACAACAACAAGAAAATGCTTGACTTGTTGTCTGCCTAGCACAACCTCGAATGTATGGCAGTGGGGGCCGCAAGTACACATATAAAGTGTATGAAGGCACGTGTATTAAGAAGTCATGTGAGTAAATGAGAACAAAAAACCACTGCAAGAAAAAAAAAAAATGAAACGAGCAAATTGCTCAAGCATACATTGTCAGCTACAATGACTATGGCTTTAACGACATCTTAAGAAGGTGTTTATACTCACTTAATAATCAACCCTTGATACTATCACGTGCATACTCAAGCGATACATGGTATATAGCGTTGTTAAGTATTATATAACTATTTATATATATAAACAATAAAGTCCATATATAAATATTCGATATTGCAACAAATAGACATTATCACGCACATATGTATACATATAAACAACAACATTTTGTAAATATGGGGGCTAGAGTATGATTTAAGCCAAATTTTATCATCTGTACTGCCCTGTGACACATATGGTGAGTCACACTTTTTAATATGTAAAAGGCGGTGTGACTCATACGTTAGGTCACACTTGCTATAAATTTGTTTTGGGCACAGAGTCCTTATTTTTTTTTTATTGAGAAGTAGAGTAGAGTATGGTTTCACTGCCCTGTGACATATACGGTGAGTCACAATTTTTAATATCCATTTTTTTTTTTTTTTTTTGAAGGCGGCAGTTAAGGTGTTTTTACATTTTTATATATTTGTCCTCTTAAGGTAAAATATCAACTCAAAGGTTTAAATCCACGCCAATTAGAGTTTTGTTGCAAATTATGGGCGAAGTAGTTAATGGAATATTAGCCCATAGATGATGAATATGTATATAAAATTTCACCTGGGAGCTTCATTTTTGTGACTGTAGTATAGTGCTTTATTGATTGTGGGCATGGCTCTTGACCAATTTCGAATATTAGTTTTGGCCTTTAATTTTATGACAGTTGGAGAATTTCTTCGATGTGGGCGTGTCACTTGATCACCTAATTTATACAGGAAATTTTGTACAAAAAATACTAGAAGTTCTTCTTAGTGCAATATGGCAAAATGTTCTACCGTTACCAACAACAATAACAACAAACATATAGGCTGATGTACATATCTAGATTGATTTAGAAGTTGATGCATTGACCCTTTAAAGGTATTGCAAGCGGTTCAGCAAACATAAGTATACTTTCATTACTAAAGTGAAGGGTTCTTAAAACTATGGTGTCCATTCCATGCATTAAAAAAAGCAATTTGGAAATTGCATTTTTTACCAAGTTGACAAAACTTGAAACCAAATTTGTTATTCTAATATTTGTAAGATAAGATGTCTAGAAAAATAAAATATTGTTCAACTCCATTAATGCAACATTTCAAAAACTGGCGCAAACTTTTCCAAGTAATTTCTTTTACATTATAGTACATAGTAAAGGAAAATGTTTGAGTGTGTAGCAGCATCGTCAGCATTAGCCAGCAGCAACACCAGCAACACTATCAAACCAGCAGCAATCAACACAATCAACGTCAACACTCTTGGCGCAGCAGGCAAAACATTAAATTATGTTCTCTTATCCTCTCGTATACCATTTATTATTATTCTTTTTTGGTTGGTTGTACATATTTCAATTTTGTTACATTTTTGTGTGTTTATTTCATTTTATAATCATCATTAAAATTGAGGAAATTCTATACAACAAGAAAAAAGAAAAATATAAAAAAAAACTAAAAATACTTTTCCACACAATCAACTGTTATTGTTGTTGCTGTTTGTATTGTTGCATGCAACTGATGCTTGCTAGACGTTTACGAGCGTTGTGGAAATATATTTATATACACACACACATAGGGAGCCATACACATATTATTGCCCTTTTCCCTAATGATAGTAACAGCACAAACAAGAAGAATTATAGTAACTGCAACAACAACAGCAACAACAACTTAAGCAGAAATAACCAAGGAGAGCATAACACAACCGTTATAATAAAAAAAAAAAAAGAGATGAAAATATTGTAATAATAAAATAAACAGAAACACAAACACAAAACACACATATACGCACGCACACACATAAACTAAAAAATATCAAAATTGAAACAACAACAACAAATAGTACCAGTAGTAGAGAACAACAATAAAATTCCCAGCAGCAGTAGCAACAACAAAAGCAACAAAAATCCGCAAGATAATGACGGGTTTTGAAACGGATAATAGCAAGAAAGTGAGAGCAGCAGCGAAGAGAAGACGACGAAGCTAAAGTTAAATTAGGAGATGACTGAAACAACAACAACAACAACTATAACCATATATAATAAACAATATATAACAAACTACACCGACACACTTATGTACACATGCAAACAAATAAATGCATACACACACATTCATATATAAAATATGTACAAATATATATGCAGCAACGAAAACCAGACCATTTTCTCCCCGTAAAGGGTGAGTATGACCATTTGACCTAATTTTTTGGTTGTTTGGTTTGTACACGTGTGTGTGTGCGTACATGTGTGTGAGGGTATTATGCACTGTACTCGCTTATATAAAACCAAGGCATGTATTTGAATATGTGCATGAAATGAAATGAAATACATAAAAATTATATAAACGAATATGTGTATGTACGAGGTTTGCTTACCCCCCTCCGATATGGCTTTGCTTTCCTGCCTGCCTGTCTGTCTGATATTAATGTTGTTGTATATACAAACTGTCTTGGAAACATAAATATTACGATATGCTCGCACACTTATGTACAAGTATATGTATATATATGATTATAAATGGGTAAAATAGTAAGTGTTTGTATGAATGTGTGTGTACAATGTATCGGTAAATTGTTGAAAATTCTTTTTATTACATCCGTCATATAAAAAGCAGGGTATACTAGGTTTGTTAGTCTGTATGTAACTATCTCACCATAAGTAGATATATTCTTGATTATCATCAAAATCTGAATCACACTAACTTTGTCTGCCCAGGTATCATACATGCAAAATATGAAGATTTCAAATAGAATATTTAGATATGAAATTTATATAAACAGAGAGAGCTTTTTATTTCGGAAGGAAGCATAATCATTTAACAAGCACGCCCCCTTTTGGCAAGAAACGCTCCAAGCAATAAAGCTGAAATTTCTCTACACATATATATTTTTATTTACTGCATTTGTGGATGTGTTAAAAAAAGGGCGGGGTTATATAACAGACATGGCCCCTGGAACAGTCGTTAGAGTAAGGCGTAATTGTAAAACAAATACATCAACAAAATAAAATTCGACAATTTAGAAGGGCACTTCAGATGTGGCCCCAGCCATATATAGTTCTTTTGTTTTTACTTGTTAAACATGATATGTGCTCACGTCATAACCATGAAGTTTATGAAAAAAGATAAAACATTTGTATTATTATTATTATTATTATTGTTTTTTATACCCTGTGCTCCACTTGTGGCAAAGGGTATATTAAGTTTGTGCAAATGTTTGTAACTTCTGAACGGCAAATGCCACCGCTACCTTCTTTGCATTCTTTGAGGTATTTTAATGAAATTTGGCATAAGGACTTGTATTGGTTTAAAGAGGAATTCTATTGAAAATGGACTGGATTTGGAATTGGATCTTTATTAGAACACCTCATTATTTAAGGGTCTATTTATAGAAAAATATTGCATTAATATTTTTAATAATATTTTTAAACAAAATTTGATGAAGTTAATTAGCTTAATAATTGGCTGTTCTAATTGTGGACCCGATCAGACCATTTTTAAAATCTTTTCATACTCTCCATATAAGATGGAGGTACTAAATTTGTCACTCCGTTTGCAACACCTAGAAGGAGGCGTCCGAGTCCCTACAGAATATATATATTCTTGATCAGCATCATAAAATGAGTCGATCTGGACATGTCTGCCCGCGTATTTGTCTGTTGTAGGCATTGTCATGAGCATACATTTTTAGATATTGAGCTGAAGACAGTTTTAGTTTTTGCACGCAGATCGCTATTTAAAATGGGCCAAATCGGTCAAGACCCACGTTTACAATCGACCAAAAACCTACATACCTGCCACAAAAATTGGTCTATAAACTTGAAATTCGGTACGCTTATTTATAATTATCCAATCGTGTCGCAGACGCGTCCACCAAAATGTACTCCACGCACTAAAATAGGCAGATGAACCAGTGGCTATTATTAGATATATTATCCTGCATTTGCTTCAAGCCAACTCATTTTACTTGTTGTCATAGACGCTCTTAAGCTTTCTTGGAGTCCTTTTTCAATAAGAACGATTCTTACCTTAAGAGTTTTATAAAATTTTATCTGTACAGACGGATAATTAAACTGAAACAAATCACAAACATATAAACGAACGTAATATACTTGGTACTTGTATAAGGCAAAACTAAAATGATTTTATAATAAATTCATATGAAAAATGACAAATATTCCGATATACACCAACAGATAATATTTGCTAATGGCAATGAAGTGAATAAGTTTATGGGCACTTGAAGTATTGTTCTCATATTACGCGCACACACATACACACATGGATTTATGTGATCATATGGATTTGTCTGCTTTTGTAGCCATAAATTCGCTTTCATTGATATTGAAGCTTGTGGCTGTAATATGACTATTGGATGATTACCAAATCGCATCCGACCCGGCCACAAGGTTATTTAAATATTGAAATGCGTTTAGTTTCAATTTTAAGCTTCTTTTTGTTTGTCTTTTTCATTGCTACTATAATTGTTTTTGTTGTTGTTGTTATTATTATTGTTTTATTCTTTTATGTACTAAATTGTTTATACATCTAATTGCCAGATGCACATACATACAGAAGGGCGCAAAATCGTTTTTAGAAAAAGGTCATTTGTTTACTGCATTGCTCAAAACCTGAATCCAAAACACAAAACACAAAACACTCGAGAGAGCGATCAATTGAAGTGTTGACAATAAAATGAACAAGTTTTATGCATACGAGGTTAGATTGAAAAGTGTGGACATATTATATTGCTCAAAAGACCAAGTGAAAATATAATTGTGGGCTTTACCCAACCATGTAATACCTAATGAGTTGCACTGTATCCGTAAAATCGAAAAGTCACTTCGTGAAATATTGTTATGTGGAAAAAGGTTCTAAAAATGGTTCGATAAAGTTCAAATTTGGTATAATCAATAAAGTAGTTCCCACGAAATTTTGTTAAAAAATATTAAAAAATGTCAATTTTAATTAAAGGTTCCGCAATAGGCTAGTGATATAACACTTGACTATAATGTGGAGAGTATAACAGAGTTCGATATCTACAATAGTTGAGCCAATGAATGGGGGTTTAAAATATTTTTTCATTGGGAATATGATCGGAACGGTGCATACATTTATAAAACATATCTCCTGATTTTTATAAAAAATATAAAGATGTATAAATTAGCGCGTTACTCCTTACCGTAGGAGTTTTAAAAATGCGTCAAATTTTATCAAAAAATATCTATATCAGTCGAACATTGTTAAATCACTATAGATTTTGATTCTGAATCGATCAATCTATATCGATTTCATAAAAGACTTGGCATTCAGTTAGTGTGGTTAATCGATTTGGCAGGTGAAGCTTTCATATTATGCATGAAAATTAACTTTCGGTGATTTTTGCCGCAATTTTGATGCGTCAAAGTCATGACAAAGACTTTTATGATTAAAAAGAAATATTCTACCAGCATTTCGCTCCATTATCATCATCATTACTGGCCGATTACAATCTATGTAGATCCTTGGCCTGTTGCAAAAGAGAACGCAACGCATTTCGGTCTTCGACGCAATTTCTTCAGTTTTGTATACCAAATGTTTGCAGGGCATAAAACACTTGGTATCCACTGCGGTTTCGGTCTATCTCTTGCGCAAAATTTTTCCGGTTCCCTTTTGAATAACCTCCTATGTCCGCGTAAAACTTTAGCGAACATTTCGCTCTATTTATATCGAAACAACGCTCCTAAGCAAAACTTAAAATTTATTTATTTATTTATTTATCGAAACTTAGCTAAATATACAGCCAATTCCTTATAAAAAGTAACAAATAGAAAATTTTTTTATTTTATAATTTAACTAAAATCAGCAACAGTCTCCAAACCGCAACAACAACAACAACAACAAGTGCAGCTGCAACAGATTAGAATCTTATTTATTAAATTTAGCATACTTAAGAACTAGAAAGTTAACCAATATTAATACAATTCAAATTAATAATACAATGAAATGTAAAAAAAAAAGATAAAATAAAATAAAATAAGATATTAAACTTTCATACAAACTACAAAATAAGGTAAAAAAAAAAAGGGAAAGAGCAATCCGGCATCTTATTAATTTAATATTAAACTTTTAATACTCTCAACGGATTTGAGTGATCCATCGTAAATAATAATACTCATTAAAATAACTGGATATAACCTTTAATGGATGAAACATCTCATAATTGGTGCGACACTGTGACAGTTTAATTAAAACAAAATGCCTACTACATCTTTTGGGCACATTTATATAAACGTCATTCAACAAAGCAGGACAGTTAACTTCCCCATTCAAAAGTTTAATGAAAAAAGAGACACACAACCAAATACGTCTATTTGATAGCGAAGTCATGTTAATAAGTTTTAAGCGACTTTCATAGGGTGGTAAAGGTCTTTGGGGGTCCCAACCTAAACCGCGTAAGGCAAATCGTAAAAAAAGACTTCTGCACGGATTCATTACTATCCGTATACATATTATAGTTAGGTGACCAAACGGCATATTCAAGAACCGGACGTACCAATGCAACATAGAGAGATTTGGTCACGTACGGATCCAAGAATTCTTTGGACCAACGCTTTACAAAACCTAAAAGAGACTTGGACTTATTAACCACAGAGCGAATTTGCATATTAAAGTTAAGTTTCGGATCAAAAATAACGCCTAGATCCTTAAAGAATAAAACATTTTCCAACTTATGACTGCCAATAAAGTAATCAACAACTAATGGAGCATATCTTGAAAATGTAATTTTCTTACATTTATCTAAGTTTAATATCATACCATTAAATTTACACCACTTAACTAATTCCACCAGATCTGACTGTAACAACGCACTACCACCAAGGGAATGATATGAGTGAAAAATTTTAACATCGTCGGCAAACATTAAAATATTAGAATGCCTAATGCATGACGGAAGATCATTAATACATAGGATAAACAACAAGGGCCCCAAAGCTTTAGAAAAATCAGTGTATAACACATCAGTTTGAGTTTTCTCAGAAAATGAACGAAATATACAACATACTAATTCAAGAAGGTTAGTTGTTGTAGATTTATCTTTAGTGAAACCATGCTGAGCGGACGATAAGATTGAAAAGATGTACGGTTGAAGTCTATTCACTAATAAGCGTTCAAATAGTGTAGGGATAACGCTAAGTTTAGAGATACCCCTATAATTACTAATCAAATTTCGCGAACCAGTTTTAAAAAGTGGTATAATGTATGCTTCCTTCCAAATTTTAGGAAAGTACCCATTATTGAGACAATTGTTAAAAATGGCTGTTAATGGTGCACTTAAAATATCGGCACAATAGATGATAATACAAGACGGTAAATCATCGGGTCCAGGGTAATAAGATCTTTTTATGGACCTAAGAGCATTTAGTACTTCTGTTTCCGAAAAACGTACTTGGGGAGAGATATCAAACGATTCAAGATAATAAGGATAAGCATCCGGATCGATAATTTTATCACTAAAACAATTAGCAAAAAAATCTGCAAAAACATTGCACACTTCAAAGGGGTTAGAAGATTCAATATTATTGCAATACATAAATGATGGAAATTCTTTAACCCTTCTTTTGGAGTTAACAAAATCATAAAACTTCCTCGGATCACTTAACATTCTGTTTTTCATTTTCAGAACATAGTCGTCATAACACTTCTTGTTAACAGTATTAAATTTACGCATTTCTTTGGTGTAAATGATATAATCCGCAGAGCGACCAGTTCTCTTATGACGCTTAAAAAACTTATTCCTTCTATTTCTGATAGATTTCAATTCATCCGAAAACCAGGCAGGGCATGACTTAATCCTACTGGTACACTTAGGGAAATAGCAGAATAAAGTTTATCATATATAACGGACAGACAATTATCAATGTTCTTATAACTCAATTCCCAGAGCACATTAGACAAACAGTCAGATAACACGTTGTAATCAGTTTTATGAAAAAGGTAACGATTATTCTTTAAACGATTATTATTATTAATCTCTTCAAAAGATACATTTAGCAAAATAGAAATAGAAGGATGATGGGTATCTTCAGGTGGAACAAGAGGAGATGCCCGTAAAATAGTTAGATTAGTTGTAGTAGAAAAGACCAAGTCTAATAGCCGACTATTAAAATTTAATACATGATTTAATTGCATTAAGCTGAGATCAAAAATTAACTCAAAAATTTCAACATAATAAGAGGGATAGCTAATGGGTCAAAAATACCCTCAATCCTTTTCAAAAGTCCACGTTACATCAGGTAAGTTGAAATCTCCTAATACAAGGATTAAATCATTCGGTCTTAATCGAGAACACACATCAGAGATGAAGGTAAAATACTTTAAATAGATAGCAATATTAGATGACGGAGGAACGTACGAGCAAGTAATATAAACAAAAATATTACCGACTCGTAATTGAACACAAATAAATTCAATATCAAGAGGAATAGAAAAATCAAGTTTACGAGAAGAAAAGGAGTTAGAAATAGCAATGAGTACACCACCGCCCACTTTCCCAATCCTATCCTCCCTATAAACCTGATACCTAGTGCTAAAGAATTCAGAATCATGAATCCCTGGCTTAAGCCAGGTTTCGGTGAAGGCAACAATGTGGTAGTCACAGTTAAGAGTGTTAAGGAGTAAAGTCGAAAATTTAGTTTTTAACCCACGCACGTTTTGGTACAGTAAAGACAGGACACTGTTCAGTTTTTTGGAACATTATCAACCGGATTGGAACTAAGTGACACAACAGCTCTTTTACGTGGAACAAAGTCCTTAATGAAAATCCCCTCAGGCCAAAAAGCTTTATTCGACACCAAATTATAAAGATTAGCCGGTAATTGCAATTTGAAAGACGAAATGTCGCGCTGTTGGGGGACATTAAATTTAAAGATGCCAATATTAGCTGTATCCACATTAGGAATTTTAGCCTTAACGTACTCCATAATCATGTCAACCGTTGTATCAGCAGCAAGACGAGAAATAAAAATTGCCTTGCGAGCTGGTACAACAGTTAAAACATTTTTAGGAGGAACAGATTTTATTGACTCACACACATTGTTACAATCAGAAATACTTGCTGGAGTAGCGGGCTTAGAACACGGTTCCATTAAAGGAATATTCTGTACATTGCCCAAATTCACTACCTCAGCATTATAAACAGCATCCGTACAATTACTGTTGGAATCAACATCAACATTAATTTGGGGAATATCCTCAACAGCCTTAGACATAGCATTAAAGGTAGAGGGTAAGTTATCATCAATAACAATTGTTGGAATCACAAGAGGAATAGACGTAGTATCCGAATTTAAAGACGACATAGATGTCGTCCGATACGGTACATCCGATATGTTTGGGGCTAATGAATCCTTAGGCATATCAACCTGCTTCACAAATCCCCCACGATCCTGAAAAGAACCATCCAAATATTTACAAGACGCAAACAGGTCGTGATAGAAGTCAAACTTAGCGGTTAGCTTAGCTAAATCACTACATAACTCCTTAAAGCCAGTTTACACATATTTCTTAAAACAAATCTAAGATTTTCACTTTTTTATTAATCAAGAAAATGAGAAAAAGAAGCAAGAGATGCAGATACCTGATAACAAGCATTTATCAATTGATTGTCTACAAAAAAAAAGGGGAACAAAAGGGTAAACGACATTCGCCTTTGTCGTTTGCCATAATTGAAAATAAATGACAGCCATACAATGATTGCATGGTACAAGGATTTTGATTATACTATATGCTCTCTCCTTTGTTCGATGTTGTGCGTTGGCGATCTGGTGACATATCTGTCATCGCATTTTGCTTGCGTAGCTGTTTTGCATAAGTGCGAATAATTCATGAAATTGCTTTAGAATCCCCATAAATACTTCTTTGTTTTCGTGTGTCAAAACAGAGCTGTGAACAAAGTAATGGGAGAAGTGAAAGTGGAAAATTGTCCTACCTTTGATTATAAAAGGAAATTTTCAATGTTTGGTTTTTTTTTTTATACAATACTTTAATTTAACCTAAGGGACATAACAATTTTGGATTTCAATACGAACTCATCCTTGGACGTTTTTTATGATCTGACAATATCAAAAGCTCAGTCAAAGTAAACATTTTTATTATGGTTTACAAACGTGTAACGTTTGGAAATTAAAAATTTCTGGTCAGTAGTCGCAAATTTTAAGAGCGCTCACTCAAATTTTTGACCATAATAATCGTCCCATCCGACAGGCGGTGCATGCTATAATGGATGGATGGAACGACTTAAAATATGCTTTATTGTTTGTTCCTATGTCAAGGAGAAAACACACCGGTCGAAGTATCGAAAATATTGCAGCTGTAAGTGCTTCAGCAACCATTCCACTATCATGCTATGTTGGAAGACCTTTTTTGGGCCAGAATTGGACAGATTTGACATCATTATTAATGAACAGCTATGATTCACTGAACTATTGAAGGGTAAGTTCGGTAACCGTGTAATCTAGAGATAAGGTTCGATAAAATGACCATCTCTTTCTCTTTAGAGGGGCTTATGGGTGATATATGCGAATGAGTAATCGAATATTGGCTCCAAAGAATTGAGCGTTACAAACGTGGTCGCGATCATCATAGGAACGAGTTCGGGATTTAATAGTTAAAAGTGACATGTGTACTGGAGATGGTATAAATTTTAGCTCAATATCTTAATTATTCTACATTTTATTTAATTACACAATTGTTATGTCCTTGTTGAAAAATTTATATCCTCTGTACTCTATCAACGGAAAATTTACTTAAAAAAGAGTATTTTGTGACTTTTGGTTGGTTTGTGGGCGTGTCGCTTGACTGAAATTGCCCAATTTTAATAGAACCAACGAATAAAAACTACCATCACTTCAGTCATTTTTGCGACCAGAAGAGTTATTAGCACAGAACAATTTTTGCGACGTGAGTATAAATTTGTGGACGTGATGAGTTCGTCTGATAATTTCTAGTTGGTCAATTTTAACTTGAATAATTTCTTTTTGAATTAAATGGCATTTTATTTTACTTAGATTTTATAGATTTTTATATTATAAAACTTACCAATAACAGGAGACATATGAACAGTCGGCAATTTTCGGAAATAGTAAATCTGTAGTCATTTTGGGAATCTTAATAAATTGGAAATGTTTGGCGTCTATACCCAGCTGTTAAGGTTAAAATGCAAATACAAATGCCTTTGACTCTCTCTCTCTCTGGCCAACAATTTACATTCAAATACTTAAGCAGGCTTCTAACTATAATTTGATTATTATTTATGATGAAAAGTCCTAATGAAGTAAACGGCGTTACAGTAGCATTCTTACTTTTATGGCAATTACTAAGTTTGTGTCCTTTTTTAACGGAAATATTCTGAATTTTCTTTTTTACTTAAATAATATATCAAAGGAAGCCACCAGCATAGCTGTATACAACAATAATTAAATGGAATTTCATTATGCACTGATTAACACTTTTCTCTTATTTCTCGGGTACTTGTTCCAAGTGTTGTTGCTATTTTTGTTTACTTTTTCAAATTTTATACAAACTTTAGCAAAGGAGTTAAAAGCACTCAGACATACATTCAACGTCTCAAGTGTCTTGTTTTAAGAAGGTAATGTTTGTTCTTGCTGTGCTGCCTTCTCTTTTTGTACAATATGCGCCTTTCGGTTCATTTTAGAAAATTTTCTTAATCATGAGTTTTTGAGTTTCTAAAAAGTTGTGTACATTGCACGACAAAGATGAATGGAACGCTGTAAGTTTTCCGGAGATATAAAACATATTCACGCTTATTGTAAAGCCACCGTTTGTTGCTAATAGAGTTCGATTTTATAGCCATACATACACACTCAAATTGTATAAAATTTACATGGCGCTATAAAAAGGAAAATTAAAATAAATTTTTTAAATAAAAGAGTTTTTGTATAACTTTGGATTAGTTTGGCGCACTGTGGTAACTCAAAGGCATATTGGTAGAGTGCCTAATTAGTTTACTTAATAATTATTAATTTTACAGGCATATACACACACCAAGTATATGTATATATATATAACGAGGTTATAACGCGTATTGACTTCTGTACGTGTTCCCGGTTCTATAACGACTCAAAATCATCTCGTAGTGTTTTCTCACACGAAGTTATAAATTTTTCTTCCATTTTTCAAACTCTCCAAAACTATTATTCCTTTTATTCATGTACAACGATTCTCTCTGCTTATACATATAAACAATTTGCAATAATACAAGAGGATGGTTGTGTTCATATTAGAGCACAAATAGTAGTCAAGTGTGGAGGAGTAATTACAGACTTTTGGTTATGTACGTACTTATAAATGTTACGTGATTTGGTTGGTAATCACTCATTGCTAATGAAATATACTTTGGTAAGCATATATGGCATATTTTGGGAGAAGAATGCAACAATGGAATTGGCCTATATGGAGAAATGTCATATACATCCTGTTGCCTGAGGTTTATTAACAAATAACCCTTAAAGTATACTTTATTAAATATATATATGATTGTATTTATTAACAGCTTATTCATATATCCTTCCGATATGTAACAATGGCCAAAAAAATATTTGCGGTAAACCATGCTCTATTAACTCTATTATATTTGTGGTTAGAAGAGGGCATAACACGCAAGCTTATAGCTGAAAATTATCCTTAACAGCGCAAGTCAACTGTTTGAGACGGTTTTGTTATTATCCTGTCATAATATGTAAACAAAAGAACAGAGCGGGGAGACTTTCTCTCCTTCCTATCTTTTTTTGTGTTGTTGTACATAATCAGCAAATTATTACAACACAGCAACAATAAGTTATATGCAACTAGTTTTAATCATTCGTCCTCTTTTCGTTTCTTTTGTTTTAATATATAAAATTATTGATTACATTAAACTGTTGGGGAATAATTTAATATTACTCCAGGGTAGTAAATTTTCTTGTTAGTTTGCTTTCAACACTGTTCTTTTTGTTTATTAAACATACTTTTGACTTTTTTACACATGATTTTTATTATATTAATTTCTTTTTTATAAATTTTCTTGGAATTTCACAAATTTTCTTTTACATTTTACATTTGCAAACATTTTTGCACAGACTCCATAAACAATATTGTCAACAGCTGTTTAATGAATTATTTTTTACAATGTGACGTTGCCAGATCGTTGTTGTGAAAAGTGTTAATTTTATAGCATGTTATAGAAATTGTATGAAAACTTATTGAATTATTTACATGCAATTTTTATTTTAAATTTTATATACTATGATAATGCAAAGTAGTATAAGGGCATATAATATTTTTGCGAATTAATGGGAATTAATGAGTGGCAAATGCCAGACCCCTCTTTAATTATACCGATCACTTCAGAATGTAACTTTTTATCGATTTAACCATAAACGTCGGTCACTCTGTCCAGCAGTGTAACGTTATGGGTAAGCTATGGACCGTTGTTTTTGAGATATTTCAATGAAATTTGGTACAATAACATATTTTGGTCCAAAAGGGACTTTGATAAAATTTGTTAAAAATTAAGATAGTTAGCTTTATAATACTAAACTGTACAAAATTTGATCGGATCATTTTTAGAACACCTCCCCATATAAGGGCTCATTATAATAGAAGTCTTTATATAACAAAAAATCACAGTTCTTTTGACAAAATCTGGCGAAGAATAATTAATTAATTAGCTTCATATTTGAATGTGCCAAATTTGCACCCGATCGGACCATTTTTACAACCCTTTCCCATCTAATTATATATCACGAAGTAAATTTTATGGCAGTGTGGGGTATTAAACGTTCGGGCTTCACCGACTATAACATTTTCACTTGTTATCTTTATCTCATAAAAATGTATTAATAAAAAAAAAAAACAATTTTTGGGCGTAAACGTTATGCTATCTAGCATAACAGGAAACCTCAAATATAGTGTTTTTGTAAATCGTGTTAAATTGAAACCCAGTAAAAACAGGTTTCGGTGTTCACTGTATACACAATATACCGCGGACCGTTATTTAAAAAAAAAACCATTGACTTTCGCTGGTTGTGATAACACATATATTTGTGTTGTTGTTGTTATAGTATTGCTAAGTATATTGCACAATAAATGTGCGCGTCCATTATACTGATACATGAAGTGCATACTCAAAGGGTTATAATTGTAAGAGTACCTAGTTTGTTGAACGATGTTCATGTCACTCTCAGCAGAGTGGTTGTAATAATCGTGAAAGTGCAGCTTTGCGAGGCGTTCTATTATATGGGTTAGTGAACTTTTTGTTTGCATACAAGTAATTAAGCATTTTGTAAAATCCTTATACTCTCTTCACTATTCTCCTTTCATCATAAATTTGTAGGAGTGAAAGATTAATTGAAGAGAAGCTCAAGTCATGCTTTGGTAATAATAGTGTGATGAATGTTCGTTCGTGTGAATTGTTTTAAAATTCTTTGCTCTGGATTATAATGTGCAATAAACATTAAAGGGGTTTAATAAGGAAGAAGAGTAACGTATGAATGTATGAACCATACATCGTGTCAAGCTAATGATTGCATCGATCGTGTTTGTTAACATGAATTAGTCGTTGACAACGATTTAACCAAAACGGTTGCATTGCCAAGTAAACGAAAGTTAAAAAAAGTTATAAAAAGTTATAAATAAATAATTTCCTAAACCAAAAATAATACTTAGTGTTCTATAAATAATTCAGATATAAATAAACAAAGAAAAGTTAAAGAAAAGTAAGATTTTTTTTGGGTCCCAAACCGGTTTTTTACATATATTCTAAGTGCTGTTTGTGCCAGTTCCCTTTTATTTGCAGATGTTGTTTATGGTTTAACCAGTTTTTATAGCACCCAATACATTGTGTATTAACTCTTATCGTATGTTATACCAGTTGAGGTAAAAGAACTGTGCGACGTGATTAAAAATATCCAACAAGTTGAATTCTACGTCAAATACGGTTTTGTGTGAATTGTGAGTGTGTCTGTTATCCAATCACGCCCATTTCTGGTTTATCGATATATATTCAAATTATAAAAATATGTACAAAATTTCAACTTCGTAGATACATTTTGGTCAATTGTGGGCGTGGCATTTTATCAATTTTGTCCAATCTATACACAGATACTAGGAATCTTTCAGCAAAACATAAGACTCCGATAATAGAAGTGTTTATACAAAATTTCAGCTCGATAAATCACAATTAACGAATGTGAGTGTTCCAACAACAGCTGCATGGACTCACTGACGGACATTTCTATTGCAAAACCAAAACTTTCTTTCTTGTCTAAAGCCGTCGTGATCTAAGTGTAATGTTTTATTAAAAATGTTTTTTTTTTTTACTATAATATTATCGCTGCTATTGCTAATGTTAAGCAAGCACTTTGCAATAATTTTTAGTCACTGTTTGCTTTGCATCGCTTGTTTACATTGTTTCATGTTTATTTATTTTTTATTCATCATATGAAATCAAATTTGTTACTAAATGAAAATAACGATGATTTAATCATTCAGTTAAACGTTTAATCAAGTACAAAAATTACCGTATTTTTTCTTGCGTTGAAAGTTATAATTATCATCAATTAATAATAACAGTGAAAGCTGTTTATAATAAAATCAAACGAAACACGGAAATATATTAGAAAAGATCCGTTGTATCCTGTTTAATAAATGAACAACAAGTGAGAAAACTAAATTTGGCTTAGGCCAAATCTTAAATACCTACCACATCTACAATGGTGGGCGTGGCAGGTATATGATTGGCGTAAACTAATAGTGTATGTAAGTTATTACGATACGTAGCTTGTAAGTTGAGTTTTATGTTGAATACGTTTAATTGTAAATTATGGGCGTGTCTGTTATCCGACCATGCCCATATTTGACAAATGGATGAATGGAGTAATCATATATGTATATACCAAATATCAAGTTAAGAGGACAATTTTTGTGGCAGATATAAATATTTTTGTTGATTGTAGGCGTGTATGTTGTCCCACAACGCCCATTTTTGGAATATTGATGGATGGGATAATAAATAAAATAGATATTTGTATCTAAGTTCAACTTCGTAGTTAAATTCTTGTTGCAGATATATACATGTCGAAAGTGGGCGTGACTCTTGACCGATTACGCCCATTTTAAATAGCTAACAGATGCGAACAACAGACAGACACGAACATACATGTCGCCTCAGTTTTTGATGCCGATCAAGAATATAATTCGGGGTGCTTCCAATGAAAAGACAAACTTAGTGGAGTGTGGAGTGTATAAAAACGAGTTAAAATGTGCTTAATAATTACGTTGATATCAGTGATAATGTTTGTTTTTTATTGATTCTATAATTAATTTAATTCCTGATTTTATTTTTAACCATTTTTTTTATATCAATTGTTGTGATGG
Source organism: Ornithomya fringillina (assembly GCA_963978525.1). NCBI lineage: Eukaryota > Metazoa > Arthropoda > Insecta > Diptera > Hippoboscidae > Ornithomya > Ornithomya fringillina. The sequence continues at coordinate 11,292,996 of OZ021694.1, forward strand.
ATTTTCTTTCATTGTATTGTAATCGTTCCCATAAATTGGTTGTGAAGCATTGTAGAGTGTTCCTTTTTTCGGATTTTTGTACGTAATGATAGATACATATGTACATACCAGACAGTAATGTAATTTCTAAGATTTCTATTAATGATAAGTAATTCCAAGTATTATAATGTAATGTCACACCATAAAAGTTTGATTGACATATTTAAATAATAATAATGAATAACAAATAGTGCCAGCGAGAGAGAGAGAGAGAGAGAGAGCGAAATAAAGCAACGAGGTGCGCTTTTGATTTTTGAGCAGAACGGATGTAAGACAGGACTGCTCCTTCTCTTTTAGTTTAAGTTAATGGGATACAATTTAAGTAATTTTTTTATTAAGATGTAATGGAAATGTGCTAAACATCCGATTAGGATGAATTATCACAGCTCGCAAGATGTAATGCTTAATTAAAAAAAAATAATAACAATATTTTATAAGATTTGTTGGACGCCTTTTTAAGGAACGATTAAAATGAAATGATTAGAGTGGGAAGAGAAAGCTTTTATTAATCTAAGCTTTATCATTCTCGGTCCAAGAAAATTTTAACAAATTCAAAATATAGTTTGAAATGATCGGTGAATTAATACTTAATCGATTTCTGGAACATTTTGTTAATTTAAGTACAAGCCACAGTTGAAAAACTGAAAAAATATCAACTCTTTAGAGATTTTTAACTGGATTTATAAACGGTTTTTACATGGTTTGTCGCTCAAAAGTTATTGCCCACGAAACACTACTCCCTCTTTTGTAGATATTACAGTGTAGGCCTGTCATTCGGCAGATTTTATTCACTTTAATACTAATCAGTGTACAGAGACTATCGATAATTGCAGCGATGTTTGAAAAATATTTATTTCGGATAACTTTTACCAGACGGACGGACAGACATTATTAGATAGCTATTCCATGCTAATTGAGAATATATATACTTTCCTGGGTTTTCCTGGGGACTCTGGTTTTGTTGTAAAATGTTTGACAAAGGTATATGGAGTCCTAACCCTGGGGTGGGTATAGCAATACAATTTTTATTGTTGATTTTAAATTTTTTTTTATATTGTTCATATTCCACAATGTATTTTATTTATATATTTTATGGCTTTATCATCCTTTGTGTATTTTAGTTTTATTATTTTATAACGGAGTGATAAAATGTTTTCTTTTGATGAGTGATAATAATCCGCTTATAGTGGGAAAAGTTGATTATCAATAAAAATACTTGGAGTCAAAGAAGATAGGGGAGGGGAGAGCAGGTGCAATTATCAGAGGAAGACTTCAGGGAGCTTGTGTACATTATACTTATTAAGTTTCAGTTTAGTTATTTTCCTATTTTTTTAAAAGATTTTTTTAACTTCTAGAGGATGAATGTTGTTAGGCCAGAATCAATTTAATCACATTCACCCGTCTGCCTAAGCGTCCATTAGGTTATACTTCATATTATTGTTTTTTAATTTAGCGTAGGAATGTCTTTTGAACCTAGGATGGAATGGTAACTATTGAAAATGAGGTGATTTGAGTTTTTCGGATTGCTTTCCACATAAATGTCTCTTTATACAATAGGTTAAAAATTTAATTTGACATAAAACCTCCTCGATCTATTGCACAAACATACAGTGGGTGTGCCTGCTACCTTTTCACGCCCCTTAATAGTATGTGTAATCACGTATCAAAGTATCGAGTTTTACGCTGTAGAAGTTTTTTTTTTATTTATGAGATATGTTTGTTATCCGACCCCGCCTATTTTTGGCACATCTATGAATGGGGCAATTATAAATACATACGTATATACATATATCATGTCATAAATAAAATCAAACATATCAAAATTTGCGCGATGGACAATAACTCCCAATCACAATCTTTTTCTTCTTCTTTAAATTGCTATATGCCATTAAAGGTATTAGGCCGCCCTGATCTTAGCAAAACTTTTTTATGCATAAATATGTATATGTACTTTTCTTTCAATTACTATTTCTTAAAAATTGTCGCTTAATTAGAATTTCATGGTTTCTCCCAATTTAAAAACGATTTATATGTGATGCCACTTAAGATAACATAAGCATGTACGATACTTCAAAAGCAACCAATTCATTAAAAATAATTATACAACTATACAACAATAACTTTTCAAAGATATTAATGACAAAATGTAATAAACAATAACAATAACAACAATAGCAACCACAATGCTATAATATAACGAAACGTTACTTCCCAATGAATTTGAATTGACAGCCACCGTATGTGAAAATATACAATAACTGTGGATGTTAATTGATGTGAGGGAAATAAAAGCATAAACTACAATATAATAACAACCACAACAATTATCAATTTATGTTATTAATATGCACGCAAGCAAATAAGATATCTATTATGCTGTAAATACCCCGGCCCTCACAAGTGCTATACATCCATGTCTGTCAGATAGTTACATGTATGTTTATACACATACATATATGGGGTGTAATTATGATTATTATTAATGTTATTATCAAAGTGTTTTACGATAATGAAATTGCTAACAATTTATGCTATAAAGCAAAACATAACACAATGCAAAATGATTGCTGGTTAATGTCTGCTAAGTAAGTTGATTAATAACGTAATATTGTAACGTAATATTGTGAAAATTGTGGTATGTGGCGAATGATTGCAAGAGATATTGTATCTAAAATATCGATACTCATATAAGATTATACAAATCCTTGATCGTTCATGAAAATTGGGGTTGCTTTAGTTTATTGTCTGTACGTCCTTTGCGTTTGATTGTTATGTTCTCAATAGATTTGTTTTTTGCGGGTTACTATAGAATAATTACATTAAATTTTATAATTACTATTTATTATATCCTCCATATATGATGAAGGGTGTACTAAGTTTGTCATACCGTTTGCAACAGTCAGAAGGAGGCGTTAGAGAGCCTACAAAATACAAATTTTCTTGATCAGCATTGAAAACTGAGTCAATCTAGACATGTATGTCCTTCGTTTATGCTACTTACACGATCGTAAATTTTAAGATATTGAGCTTAAATTTTGTATAAGCATTTTACGTTCGTGCACGCAGATTTAAAATGAACGAAATCGGTCAAGAGCCTCGCTCACCTCTAACAAAAATCTATATATCTGCCAAAAAAAAAAAATTGGTCTATAAAAATGGAATTTTGTTCACATATATAGATGTACATATAATCTTACACCGATTTGCCAAAAGTGGGCATGGTCGGATAACAGACACGCCCACAATCAACAAAAATATATTTATCTGCTACCAAAATTAAACTAAGAAGTTAGAATTTGTTATAAATTTACAATTGCATCTTTGAGCGATTTGCCAAAAATAGGCTTGGCCGGATAACAGACATGCCCACAATAAAAAAAACGTATTTATCGTAAAAATCGACTGACACATAAAACATACTGGTATATTGCAGGGCATTTAAGGTTTAGCATAAGCCTAAGATTTCTTCTTCCTACTTGTTTAGTAATGATTTTTGTGCTTTTATTTATAGTTTCTCTCATCAAAGAAAAGTTCCATAACGATGAATTCAAATACTATTATTAATGAAGAGGAAATTCAAGCTTTACGTCAAGGGAGTAAGCAGCCCCGCATTGTTAAGGGATTAAATCAAGAGTACAAGCCGAAACCTTTAGGTGAACAGACCAAGGCTATGAAACGTCAGGCAATGTGGGTGATATTCGGTAATTTGGGTGTAGTGTCAACAGGTTTGGGTATGGGTTTACCCACTATAACTCAGCGCTCTATGACCGACAACATCAATGAAGTGGTTCACCTAACACAATCCCAATTTACTTGGTTCGGTATGATTCCTTGCTAATCATTAGGAATGTGCTCTTCTTAAAGAATTTTTTATTTTTTCATTTACAGCTTCATTGAATCTATTGTCAGCACCATTAGGTGGCTTGTTGTCGGGTCTATTGCTGGATAAATTGGGCCGCAAATATACCATGTGGGTGTTAAATATATTGGGTTTGATTGCCTGGATGGTAATGGCTTTAACGAGTCAACAGAGTAGTGAGGTTATGTTTATACAATTAATGGTGTCACGTTTCATTATCGGTGGGTAGATGGTCATTAATGTCATATATAAATAAAAATATAATTCCTGTCATGTTTTTAGGTATAACAACTGGTTTATCAAGTGCTCCGGTTGGTGTATATTCCGCAGAGATTAGTACCCCAAAAATGCGAGGCCGCTTAATTTTGGGTACTTCTATATCGGTGGCAGCTGGCATTACAATCATTTACATTTTAGGTTATTTCATACGTAATGATTGGCGCTTAATTGCTTGGCTATGTTTTGGTTTTCAGCTATTAGCTTTATTAGCTGTTCTATTTATGCCCGAATCACCCAATTGGCTGCTGACAAAGAATCGTTTAGAAGGAGCCCGAAAATCTCTAAATTACTTTAGAGGTTTGGATAAAAAAGGTAAAATAGCAGTGTTTCGTAAACGCTAGAACCATTATAATGAAAGAAGACAAATGTTTTATTTATTGTAGAAGTCATAACGCACCCGGAAGTCTTGGCCGAATTTAATATCTTACAAAAGAATATACAATTGTCCACAGTGGATCAGAAGAAGCCCTCTTTTTTGAGCTCCTTACGTCTACCCGAAGTATACAAACCGTTATTAATTTTAATGGGTTTGTTCACCTTTCAACAAATCACCGGCATCTTTGTGATTATAGTTTATGCGGTACAAATCTCTATAGAGGCCGGAGTCTCGATTGATCCCTTCTTGTGTGCCGTTTTTATAGGGGTAGCTCGTTTAATTACAACTTGCCCGATGGGTTATATATTGGAGAAATGGGGTAGACGCCGTTCTGGCATGATTTCTGCCACCGGCATGACTATTTGTATGTTTCTCTTGACATTGCAAAATCAACCCGGTTTGAGGGAAGTGCCCTATTTACCCGTAATAGCAATTGTGTCATTTATACTTTTAAGTACTTTGGGCTTATACACGTTACCGTTCTTCATGATATCGGAATTGTTTCCACAAAAAGTACGGGGTCCAGCTTCAGGGCTGACAGTAGCCTTTGGCTTATTAATCTCATTTGTCTGTATCAAAACTTATCCCGGTCTGAGAGATGACATTGGCAATGAATATTGCTTCTTACTGTATGGTATAGCTTCGTTCATGGCTTTGATATTTATCTATTACTTTTTGCCGGAGACACGAAAAAGAACGCTGTTCGAAATTGAAGAACAATTCCGTCAGCCAAAGAAATCTAAAAGGCAGCCCCATGAAGTGGAAATGACTGAGATTTATGTAAAATGAATTGAAATTATTCAATATGAGATTAAATTAATTATAGAATTAAACTCATCTGTGATAAGTTTTGTTTTTTAAATTTTTGAAATTTCCACATAAATAGACTTAAGTGGTTTTACCTTTTATACTGTAAAAATATTAGAATTTCAGAGATTTTATTTACACATGTATTGAAGTTTAAATAGAAATAAATATTAATTTATAATTTAATTATATACATAAATAATTAATTGTGTTTTGCGTGTTTATACCCTTCACTTGGGAGGGAGGATTAACTAAATATATCATTATATATTATTATATATATATTATATTATACGTAATATTGTAAACCCAAGAGGATGTTTAGGATTTTCTTTAAGTCAAATTTAGTTCATTTGCTTGTTAATGATATGAGTTGGGCCGGGCCATGACTTGGACACTTGTGCTCAAAGTCTTTGAAGCCAATAACACATTGTATAACTCAAATAATTATATTTTATTAATATTTTTATTGTGTCATATACATACATACATTTGTGAAACTCAATTCCGTTATTTATGATAATTGCCATAGGGAATTTTTACCAACTAATTATTATTGTATAAGGGCAAGAACAGTTGTAAGTAAGTGTATAATGTTAAAAGCCCTCTAAGTAAATTGATGGAGATAATGTCATAAGGTAACATTATGATAAACCAGTCAATTAATTATATTTTATATTATTCTAGCAATGATGTTTATAAAGTGTGGGCAACATCTTGATAGAATTGAAATATTGTTTAATAAGTGCTAAAAATTGACTCTTTATGAGTTTGATCTACGGGTATCTGGGAGGATTCTGTTGAATTCAATAGTTAGACATTCGGACTTAAAATCCATTCAATTCAAATAAAATCTGTCTGTCTGTGTATCAATTCAACCCAAGTCTGTCTGCCTGTTTATCAATACAATTCAATTCAAGCCTGTATGTCTGTCTGTCCTTTCTCTTTCTGTCTGTGCAATTCAATTCAAGTTTGTCCGTCTGTTTGTTTATCTATTCTATACGAGTTTGTCTGTCCTAAAGGACATGTAAACATGATGCAGTCTCTTTGTATAAAAAAAAAATTATCAAGAATTTCATATTGACAATAATTTAAGAAAACACTCATACGTACTGCTGATCCTAGTGGTATGGTACAATTATGATAGACAATTAAAACACACACATAATAAGTATTTTAGGAAATACATTTGAACAATTTTGTTATTGTATTATATATATATAAATAAAATCTCTTTAGAATGATCGCGTTGGTAAGAAAACTCCTCATGTGTATGTTTATATCTCTTTCATTAATTTGTTGAATATTAAATGTTTCATAGAAAGAGAATTTCCCTCTCTCTTGAACAAAAGGGTTGCCATGAGATATAATGCAGGTATAATTTAATTTTTTCCCAAAAATAATATTACAGTGCAAAGAATATTTATTTGGGACACTTTTCTTACACCATATTTGTCTGTCCGTTAATATATCTTCCAATAAACAAGGTATTTCTGATCGTTCAAAGGCGACACAAGTTGAAATAAACTGCTGAACTACTGGAGAACCTTTTCGTTTTAGTTGAAAGCTGTAAAATAAAACGCAATCTCACAAGGTTCTCACCTTCATAACATATATAACTTGATTATACCGTTTAGCTCAGAATCAATATCTAAATCGATTTAATTGCCTCCGTGTGATCGTACACATATATCTTGTAATCCTATAGGTTATAATTTTTGATATGAAATTTGGTTTAGATATGCCTCTCACGTCAAGGACGGTTACATTTTGAAAAGGGACCTGATCTGTCAATTTTGAGGAACTTTTTATATAACAATAGAAATCGCCATTTTTAAAAATAAATATTTTTGATTGAATTTCTTTTTAAAATGTTTACATAATAGATTTTAAATAACTTTATATATTAAACAGTTTATTATATAATTAACAGCGGGCCTACAAAATTATAAGACTTTATTGAATATTTTCCGGTATATCTCATTTTATGTAGATGTGCTTGTTTCCAATTATTTTGGGTTTATTTCTCTTAACAATATTGTTTCGTCACTTGTTGTGATTGTTGCTATAGTATTTTGTTTAGTGGTAGTAGAGAAAGGGTACAATTTCTGCACATTGTTTAGAATTGCGAGAGTGGAGAGAAATGGGCCAAGTTCATGTTTATTCATTTAGTAGACGTTTGTCACTGAAAGCAAATAAACGGCTGCCGTTAATATAGCATAATTCCGTTATAACGCTATGTATTGTATGTAGTGTGCGTGTGTGAACAGTTCTTCCGCATTTCTTTTCATATGAAATTGTTTACGGCATAGCAAGAGCATATTTGTGTATGTGCGCGCGCGTGTGTGTGTATGTGTATGGTTACTATACTATATCTTTTTCTTAAAACATAAACAAAGACGACATTTTTTTTTTGTTGAAATGTTTACAAGTGATTTTTTCTTTAAATAATTTCAATTCTAATAAAAGATTTAAGTATTTTTTTTTGTTTTTGTAAATTTTTTTTATCTTAACAAAAGTTATAAAAAATATATCATCAACAAATTAAGAAGAGCATTTGTTTTATAATATTCTATGCAATTATGTCCGTCTCTATGTCTGGTGATCAAATGTGTGTGTGTGTATGTGTATGGGAGCAATTCAACCAATTAAGTATCAGTTGAAATTGTTTAATGGAATGGAATGGAAATTGAACGATTTCGATTTGTCATAATTGTCGTCGATGTTTATTGTAATCATAATGATATTGAAAATGATTATTACCGTATATTTACGATATACATCATAAGCTTTTATTTGAATACACTAGAATACCGAAACAACAGAATTGTTCGCTTCGATATAAAATTGTCAGTGAATGTTTAGTATTTGTTAGACAGTGAACTGTAAAACACTTTTAAAAACTATTTTTCAATTTTCAATGCACACAATTCGTACAATAACTATTTCAACATTATATTGCTAAATATTGAAAGAAGGAAACAAATAAAAAAATTAAAAAATTGTGAAATAAAAAAAATACATGTTAATAAAAATATCATAAAATCATTAAAAAATTAAAAAGTTTAAATTAAAAAAAAATTAAACAAAAACGTTATTATAATAAAATATTGTTCAGTGACAATTACGTGATGTGGGCATTATTTTGATATATATTTTTATTTAAAATTTTTTTTATAATTTTAGTATTAATCAAATATTTCATTGTGTGATTTATTTGTAAAGATCGGCCTTGGATGTCCTATTCGTGCCTGTATCGTGCCGATCTTATCACCCAGATAGATAAATGAATAAACATTGATTAAAAACACTCCATCTCTCCGTGCACGAGTTCTATTGTTATACAGGGGATGGACAAAATAATATGAATACTTGAAAAAAAGGGTTTCACAAATGCAGCCATTCCATGATTGATAGCTTTGTGGAACTTCCGCTGTGCTGTTCTTGTCGAATTAGTATTAATCAGTGTTGAGTTTTGCTGTCATTTTGACTGCGGTAGTTTTATGTTGTCTGGCCACAATTCTTTTTAATGTACGTCGGTCTCTGTCAGTTAACTTTTAGTTTCGCCCACTATTACCATGGATACTGTCGCTCGTAAAAGGTCGCATTATTTACGCGGAAGCAGTGTTACCAACATGCAAAAAGTACTATAATGCATGGTTTGTTATTATTTGTTATTTTGTCCAGGTATCTGTAGGTATCTAACCCGCAAACTCCCGCATCATCGTAATGACTGTGATCTATTGCGGATGTGCCTTTTAATTTTGGGTAGTTTAGTTCTGGCCAATCTTCCTCGTTTCAGTAAAGATATAAAAGAACCTTCTGCGCCGTACATAAAATGTTTTTTCATCCTAAATTTAAGGGAGCACAATAAGTTTGTTATACCGTTTCTAATTCCGTATGCAGCATACAGAAGAAGCCCCCAGGTAGTACGAAAATCTAAAATTAATCTAGATGTGTCTGTCCGTGTGAATCTGTCTGTTGTTGGCTTAAATTATGTATGCTTTGAGATATTAAGCTAAAATATGTTTTTTTCAAGTTTCTTTTCACCCGCTGCTAATTAAATATGTAAAATCGGTCAAATGCCACGCCCATAATCAGCAAACGTCTCTCTATCAGCCACAAATATTAACCTATTAATTCAAAATTTGGTACACATATATAGAGCGATGAAAAAATGGAAACTCTCGAGTAATGTCATATATAGACATTTTCAACAAAAAGACAAAAAATGTCACGTTAGAAGCAAAGGGAAAATCACGATCAAGATCACTAAATTTATAGTTTTTTTTTGAAAAAGTTCAACCTATGACATTACTTGAGAACTACCACCTTTTCCCTAAAACTATATATGAGTAGCTTTTCCATAGATATGGAAGTGGTGGTGAAATAGACTTGACCATAAAAAATCGTATTTGGTACGCACATCCTCCCATTTAACTAATGCGTAATTCACACACTGATAGAGGCCATAATTAAGAATCTATCACGTCCCCATTTTGATAAAAGGCGTTCTAAAAATGATCCGATAGAGTACAAATTGCACGCAATCAGTTATTAAGTTTATTAATAATTCTTCAGCAACCTTTATGAAAAAATATCAAGAATTACTGATTTTCGTCATGTAAAGACTTATTTTATGTAAAAGGCTTATATGGAGTAGGGTTCTAAAGATTGTCCAATTTTAACCATTTTCAATAGAGCATATCTATGTATCAAAACAGGTCTTTATAATAAATTTTAGGGAAATGTCTTAAAAACTGTCGTCAAAACTAAGCGTACAAATTTAAAAGTAGAAACAGACGTACAGACGGATTAATTGAAATCAATTCAGAATATGATTTTAAATAAAATAAAAGAGAACACAGAAGTGAATTTGACCTATTAAGATTCTTTCATTGAACACTACATTGATTATAGATGAATACTACATGCATACCGGTACCAGTTCTTGTATACACACCAGTATAAACAATAATTTAAAGTCAAGGTTTTTGAAACTAAATGTCAAGTTTAATGAATAAAGAATTTTTACTAACGTAGAGGAACAACAACAACAAGAGCAACAATTAAACCAAATTGATTAAATTGATTTCTATATCTAAATACTTATTATGTAAAAATCTTTCAGTGAACGCAGCATATCTGCTATTATTGCTGCTGAATATATATTCTAACATGTGTGTATATCAATTAATAGAACAGAAACAATAACAATAACAATAATAATAATAATAAATAAACACGATTTCGAAAAATACAATATATTGTGTATCAACGCAGAAACATTTGTTCATTAAAACTAATAATTCTTCAATTACTAACGTGCACCGAAACCTGGAAACAGATTAAAAAAATAAATAAAAACAAATAAAATACAACAAAAACAACAACACCAATAACAACAGAGCAACAGTCTCACAGTACTATTCATTAAATATAATTAAAGAAAAAATAAACAAAAAAAATTTAAAAATAAAAAACTCGTTTTCAATATTGCGACATGTCTCACGATTTCAGTGATGACAATCAATTAAATTTCAACAATAATGGTAAATCAGCTACTCCCATTTTATGTAAGGGTCTTAATGAGCCATCTAAGCCAAAGACCAAGCCTTTAGGTGAACGTCGCAAAGCGGTATGGCGTCAACAGTTGATGGTTTTCTTGGGTAATAGCGGAGTTTTAGGTGCCGGGATGTGTGTATCATTGCCATCCGTAACCTTAACCTCACTAACCGATGAACAGCAATCATTTCATCTGAACACGGAAGAAGCCAGTTGGTATTGTAGGTTATTTAAATTATTTATATAGAAGAATTTTGGTAAATATTTGTTGTTTTATATTGAAGCCTCTATCAATACTATGGCCTGTCCGTTGGGTGGTTTATTGGTAGGATATTTGTTAGATCGTATAGGCCGTAAGAATACAATCCTTGTAACGGATATAATCGGTATTATAGGCTGGGCCTTATTAGCGGCCAGCCCTCTGCATACAAATCATATTGCAATTTTTACACAAATGTTGGTGGCACGCTTTTTATCAGGTAAGTAGAATCATTCAAGTTTGTAAAACTCGTAGAATTTATAAAATAGAATTTATTTAATCAAAGAAGTAAGAAAACTAAATTTGGCCTAGGCCAACTCTTAAATACCCTCCACATCTGCATAGAAACGGTGGGCGCGGCAGATGGCACCCCTTCTGGGTGTTACAAACAGAATGACAAACTTCGTATGCACCCCCAATAATTTTCAATTTCAAATTAGGGTTTTAGGACCATTTTTGAACAATTTAGTATTTTCCGTTTGAAGATATAACTGAACAGTCTGTACAATTGCTTCCGCTATGCTGTTTCTTCTGCCTTTTTATTTATGAGAACTGAACTACATTTTTAAATGCTTTCATTTCTCTTCCCACATCATATTCACCATTTGCATTCTCCGCTTTTTCAATTTGCTTTTTTTTATTACATATGTAAAATTAAGTTTCAAAAGGTGTGTTTTTCAATTATGTTAATTACTTACTGTACCCTAACACCACAAATTAGTACAAAATGTATATAAATTGAATTTAAGCGGATGTTTGTATATTTTAATAGTAATTTAAATTTGTACCAATCGGCCTAAAAACCAAATTTTAAACGACTTAATTATGTTTGTCTTTCTGTTCATATATTCCTTGTAATTGTACTGCTTGCAATGTTTCATATTAATTGATAATTTATTTATTATTTAGAACCTCTTTCCATATAACGTCATAAGAGAAAGAAATTCTTTATTTAGCGAAATCTAGAAATACCTTATATTATTAGACCAAAATTGGTAAATTATAGTTAATTATCTAATAAAAATGAAGTGTGTGAAATTTGCACCTGATCGGATTATTTTTTAAACCTTTTTCTATATAACCCTTTCTTAGGAAATGACTTTTATAAAACAATGACTCGCGTTTTCTCATAAAACTCTTCTAATAATATCATAAGTTATGAACCTCAGTGGTGGAGGGTAGAAAAAGGTCGGAAAGTATTTGTTTTTTCCTTTAAATGAGAATGTTTTTTTTTCTTCTTCACTAATTATAACAAATTAATCATGCATACAGTAAAAATTTTGTATGCACGGCAATGCATAAAATTTTAATGAAAGTTAATTTGTAATAAATTACTTTTCAGTTATGTGTCACGTTGTTAATAAAAAAAAGCATTTTTTCGCAATAATTCTATAACAAAAGTTTTAAATTTTTTTACTTAAATGAAAAAAAAAAATACATAAATTATTTTTACACCCTCCTCCTTAGTTATGAGGGTAATCTAAGTTTGCTCTTCCGTTTGCAACACCCAAAAATAGGCTTCAGCGAGCCTACAAAATCCTGATCAGAGTAGAAAACTGAGTTGATTTAGACATGTATGTCCGTGTGTCCGGGTGTCTGTCTGTTGTTGGCATTCTCAAGGGCGTTTCAAGATATTCAGGTGAAAAATATACGCCAAAAATAGGCATGGTCGGATAGCAGACACGTATACAATTTACAAAAAACTGTGTTACATGTCAGCAAGCTGACACGTAATACATACATTTTTAGAGGGCGTAATATATATATATATATATATGTATAAATATATGCCATACCCATCGTTGTGGAAGTGGGAGGTATTTAAGATTTGGTTTAAACCAGAATTAGTTTTCTTACGTGTTTGTTATTATTGTAGTTCAATGACATGTGTTTTGCTTCCTTTATAAATAAATATAAAAACAAATTTAGCTTAGACCAAATCTTAAATACCCTTCACATTTACATATAAGTGGTGGGAGTGGCAGGTTTCCTAATAGTGTTACTTATCAGCTTAAAAGTCGAATTTTCCGTTGAGTTTTTTGTAAATTGTGAGCGCATTTGTTATACATACGACCACGCGTATTAGATGAATGGGATATTTATAATTATGTGTACTACATTTCAAGTTTATAGGTAAATTTTTGTAACAGATATATAGATTTTTATTAATTGTAAGTGTGGCTCTTGAGCGATTTTGTCCATTTTAAAAAACGATCTGCGTGCAAAAACTTTGAGAACCTATACGAAATTTCAGTTTAAAATCTCAAAATTTACGCCGTGAGAATATCAACAACAGACGGACATAAAGACACACATGTCACGATCGACCCAGTTTTTGATGCTGATCATGAATATGTATGCTCAGAAGTCTCTATGACGCCATTTTCTGGGTGTTCCAAACGGAATGTCAAGCTTAATATACCCCCCAATCTTATTTGAAAGGTATAACAACTAAATTGCTGCGGGAGAGACAGAAAGGAAAATATGTATTGAAGAATTGTTTGTTTACATTATCGACTTCACGCCAAATTCAAGCATTATATGATCTAAAGAAAGTGTAGTTGGGTTAAGATAACCGCAGATTAGATTTGAGTGGCCTGTCGGAACTGTCTTATTCATAAAAAGTAATAAATCTTTGTAGTATATTACAAATGAAACGTTTGACTTGGTCAAACGTGACTGTTTAATACCTTAAACCACTTAAGCTTGAACTAAGCCCCGGAATTATTTGATTACATCGTTTTATAATGAATTTAACTTAAGTGATTATTACGCGAATATATTTTAATTGCTTTAATTATTCCTTAATGATTTTGTATTGTTTGGATTGTTTTCTTTGTTTAGGTATAATGTTGGGCTTGTGCCTATCACCGGTTGGGGTTTATTCGGCTGAAGTAAGTTTACCGAAAATTCGTGGGCGTTTAATTTTGGGCACCTCGATCAGTTTAGCATCCGGTATATTATTTATGTACGTTGTGGGATATTTTATACGGGTGAGTCTCAACTGTATTGCAATTGTAATTGTTTTTGTAAATGATTATACTTTCTAAATAGAATGATTGGCATTTGATAGTAATTATATCGACTGTCTATCAAATAATCTCCACCTTGTGTGTCTTGCCCATGCCGGAGACGCCCAGTTGGTTGCTGCAAAAGGGTTACGCGGAAAAGGCTCGGAAGTCCTTGAAATATTTTCGCGGTTTACATAAAAATGGCAAGTCTTATTATTCCTTCCTTTCTCTCTCTCTCTCTTCTTCATTATCTATCTTTTTATCTGGTTTTCTATTTTCAGATATTGCCTATAGTGACGAATTTGAAAATGAATTCGATTTAATGAAACGTACTTCGGAAATGAGTCGTAATTCAGCCAAAACGGAATCATTGCTGCAGGCGGTACGCTCTCCCGAGGTGTACAAGCCTTTGCTAATAATGATTGGCTTTTTTGGCTTCCAGCAGTGTTCGGGGGTGGTGATAGTGGTGGTGTTTGCTGTGCAAATTGCTACATCAGCCGATGTTTCTATTGATCCGTTATTATGCGCTGTGATGGTGGGTGTGGCACGCCTTATTACCACCTTTTTTATGAGTGCACTATTTGATCGTTGGGGTCGTCGTCCGGCTGGTATGGTTTCGGCCACCGGTATGACATTGTGCATGCTACTGTTGGCCATGTCGGGTTGGTTTCCGGAACAATTCCATTTAGTACCCTGGCTACCCGCTATCTGTATAATCTTGCATATAATCTTCTCAACAATGGGCTTATTAACTTTGCCCTTCTTTATGATATCCGAGGTATTCCCCCAACGTGTACGCGGTACGGCATCTGGCTTGTCCTTATGTTTGGGTCTGTTAACCTCGTTTGCTATGATCAAATTATATCCCACCATGGAATTAGTGTTAGGTACACCCAATGTGTTTGCTTTTTATGGCTCTGTGTCATTGGGTGCCATAGCTTATATATATTTTTTAATACCCGAAACCAAAGGACGGACTTTGTTGGAGATAGAGGAATACTTTCGTACGGGACGTCGCACCATTAATACTAGTACCAAAGATTTGAATCAAATGAACGAAAATCAAGAATTTATTGTTAAGCCTTAAGTGATATTTATACTTGAATAACTGGTACTTAAAAGGTACTTACCTTGTACTTAATTTTACTTTAAGAAATCTCACTTTGTCTCTTGCTCCTAAGTGTAGTCTGTGATGTTTAAAAGAACGTTTAAATAAATTTTTAAATATAATTATACATACACTCATATGTGTATATGGACCATAAACTTTTGAAGTCTACCGTTTTACTTCATTCATAAAGAAGTTCTTTTTTTCTTTTTCTTTTTTATTTTATTTTTATTATTTACTTGTTTTATTTTGCTTCATTATTGTTATGCGTGTAATTGTATCATCATGTGTCAAAAGGTTATCATCACGAATTGCTTCGACAACAGCTGCAGCCCTGTATGGAAATGTATGTATGTCAGTGACAATGCGTATGAATTATATAATGTTATTATTGTTGTTTCACAACTGATACGAGTACTTCTACGTACGCACCACAAGTACATAAGTGAGTCATTACCATAGAGTTGAACTATAATTCATATTTAATCAGTCTTGAAATAGTTATTGTTACATGAAGGCTACCTACGGAAAAACGAAGTGTTTTAACTTTTGTAGAATATTTGCAACCATCTCTCATTTAAGTAACTATCCAAAGTTTACGGTTTAAAATAAGAATTGAAAATCTTAGTATTAAATGAAATATTTCAAGTACTTAAAGGTTTCAGTTAATCTATATAAATATTAATGAACATTTAAAATATCTAGAAAAGTTACTCAATTTTTACTTTTTCTGAATCGTTTCAAAATTGGCTTGGCTGAGCGATCTGTAACAAATAAATATATAATAATATATATAAAAAATAATAAAAAATGGGAAACTCTCGAGTAACGCCGCAGAATGAAATTAAAAAAAAATTATATATTAAAAGTTGTGGGGTTAGAAGAGGGTCATCAATATCATCACCTTTTAAACGCAAAAACTTTTGTTTTTTTTTTTTTTCGAAAAATTTCATAATATGACGTTACTCGAAAGTTTGCTTCTTTTTTTGCTCACCCTGTATATTATAACTACACCCCGCAATCACACACTGCAGAAGGAAAATGTTAGCTTTAGTCATTTTTTCTATATTATAATAATATCAAGCAGGGGAGACGTTCTAGCAAAGACAACCACCACAAAAGCTCACAATAATTCTTAGATGTATAATAATGTATATTTTTACGTTGTTTTATAGTAAAATGTGGTGAATAAAATAAGATAATTTTACCACAAAATGTATCTTAGGGTGATACGGAGATACTGAAATTTACGTTTATGTGTGTATTTAAAAAAACATAAAAACGGCCTCAGAATTCGAATTGTTGATGAGGTCGTCGCGCCTATGACTTGTATGTACTCTTAAATTGGATTTTTATACCCTGCACCATTTTATGGTAACTTTAATTATTATACCGACCATCTCAACTCAAAATCTAAATCCATTTATTTTTGTCCGTCTATCCCTCCTTTTAATCTTTGTAGTCTGCCTACAAGTCGCAATATTGGATATTTATTGATGAAATTTAACATAAGCGAGTCAAGAATGATGACTATTGAAAATAAATTTGTAAGACCTTCTTTGATGTTATTTATGTATGTCTATACGTCCTTCTAATTCATGTAATCAACCTACACGTTGAAATAATGGTTATTTATTAGTGAAATTTGTTACAAAATTGAGTTTTGGTCAAATGAACCTGATCGATTCATTTATAAGACCTTCTCCCATGTAGGCGTTATATTTACAAAAAATGTCTGTATATTATAAAAATTTCTTATTTTTTAAAATATTTTAATAAAATTCGCTCAAGCATAGTTTATTAGCTTAATAAATAATTTTGCTCCAATTTGAGTCCAATCGACTCATTTTTAAAACCCCTTTTTTATAACTTTCTAGACAGCTTTTTCACAAAGTGATTTTTATATGACAATGACTCACATTTAAATACTGATGCAACTACACAAATAATTGTAGCATAGATTGGAGTGATGTAGAGTAATAAATGATCGACTTTGATATAATCTTTAATTTTAAGATGTGTGTATAGAGAAAGTTTTTTTAAATATTTAGAAAAGTGTTTCATTTTATTGTTATAAAAGTATAATTTAATGATTCCAAAGTAGAATATAAAGCTTTATAGAATTAACTTGAATAAGATGGCGCCCTACTTTCGATTAAGTAAACTTTGTACTTATTAGCCATCACTGAAACAGGTCAAACGTTCTATTACTCTACTTGAAGAAACTATAGAGGTTTCTGTTATGGGGTTTTATTACCCTACGAGCTATCTCTTTGTATAATATCATAAGTTCCGAAAAATGAAATTTAATTTAATTTTCACCAAAATTTCAACACAACAAGATTATATTATACCCCGTACCATTCGAGGCAAAGGCTATATTAAGTTTGTGCGAATTTTTGGTAAATGTCACACCCACACTTTCAATACCGATTGATATTAAATCAATATCTGCATTGATTTAACCATGTCCTTCTGTCCCTCTGTCTGTGGGTCGCATACACAAGCTACCGGTCGCATTTTTCAAGATATTTCAAACAAATTTGGTACAAGAAGATATATTGCCTTAAGGAGGAACCGTATTGAAAATGAAAAGAATCGGACCATTTTTAAAACCCCTTCCCACATATTATAATAAAAGTCTTTATATAGCAAAAAATTGAAATTCTTAATATTTTTTGACACAATTTGATGAAGAGTACTTAACTAATTTAATAATTGTGTCCGATTGGAACATTCTTCGAACCCCTTTCCATTTAAAGATACTTCACGAAGTGACATATGTGGCATTAACTCGCGTTTACTTTGCAACTAAACTAATTATAGCTTAATTTGTGCAACCAAGTGGTGTACGGTATTAAATAGATGTTTTTGATTAACTTTTTGCAATATTTGTAAGTGAAAAACAAAAAAGAAAGCGTTACAACATTTAAGAACAAAGTGTCAATAAAAAAACAAGTCAAGGTTTGCACTAAGGTTTGAAAACCACGATTCTCTACCAGAAACATATGTGTAAGCAGCAGCAGTAGTACGAATTTGATCAATATTCTTCTTCATATGATGAAGATGGGAAAAAAATATTGCTAAAGCATTAAAGTGATATTGGGTAAATATTAATCATAAGTTTGGAGGCTGCAGTAATATCACCGATTTGTGATCAGTAGCAAAACGAAAATGAAAAGTGAGTAAAATGAAAATGTTCATATCAAAGAGTAAGATGCCTTTGGGTGGTGATGGTGATGGTGATGGCAAAGGCTGGCTGGCTGGCCCTCATTCGCTTAAATAAAAATTTTGCCATAAAATGATCAAAAAATTTATTGCATCGGAAGATCGAGTTGCGTGGCTAATGAACACTCTGATAAATTGCACTGAATGTTATGCCTTTAGGTTAACTGGTGGGTAAGTAGATGGAGATGGGCCGGTTAAATACGTAAGTATTTGTTAAGGAAGCATTAAAATTTTTACCAGTTGCATACGACTTTTTTTCGACTACTATTAAAATTCAATGTTTTTATGGCTTAATAACACAGCAGAAGAGAGTTGGGTAATGGTTTCCAGCAAAAGTAAAAACAAAAAAATCTCTCCGAACGAAGATCACAATAAAAATGCACTGCAACGAGCATCCTGTGTTGTCATGCCTGTTGCACACGCACATAAGCTTGCATACACATGCTTTTAAATACGTAAGTGTATGTGCGTATAATTACTAAAATTAAAATAACCATGCGTACAATCACTGCCTACCAGCTAAACAAGGGAGACAACAACCAACCAACCACTTGCAGCTTGCCTGCCCCCCCATCAGCACAGCGTGTTGCTCACTTGATATCCTGCATGTTTATCATCATGCAACATCAGGTAGCACCAATAGCAATAACAATAACAATAACAATTATATTAAAGAGAATGTGAATAAAAGTACTTCAGAAATATTTTGAATGGAGGCGCTAAAAATCGTAACAGACGCACGCGTTCTTTCTTAACTCATGACCAAAAAATCACAAAAATTCAATATAATGATCATCACAACAACAACAACAACACATTACCAGCTCTTACCTGTTGCACCTTATTGTAGTGTTACTGTCATCAAGAATATTCATCAGTTATATTCACAGATACCCCAACGGTACGAGTATAATGTTGTGAAATCTTAGTCTTGCGTAAACCTACCTTTACAACTCGAATAGTAGAATAGTTGACATTATTGGAGGATGTCTTCGCATTACTACCTTATAAAAATAAAAAAATTTGAAACGACCTTTAGTAACCCTCAAGATTGAATTCAAATCACTTCCGATTTCATGTTGAACTTTTTGAGGTTTAAACAATTTACAGAACAGAAGAACGAAATTGTACTCACCTGTCGTCATATTATATATCCATCACACACACACACACACTTGATGTTGCACACACATACACAGACACATGCTTCCACTTCCACTCACATAATAATAATAACGATCAATGCAGGATCGTACAGGATTGTGACGTTTTGATAAGAGCGTTAATGTTGCTGTTAAGCAATTAGCTTTGGGTTGTCAAGTTGTAAAGAAAACACAACAAAACAAAACAAAACAAAACACATGTACACACATTTGTATTTTCCTTTAATACCTGCTGTCTTCCAAAGTTACAACTCTTTACTTCCTTGCGATCACATATTCTTGTATTTTGTATTTTGGGGGCCCTTAGCCAATAGGTGTGTAATCAATGATCAGTAATTACTTAACATCATCATCATCATAATTTAGTGTACAAGACATTAAGCAAAGAACAGAAAAAAAAGAAAAAAAGAAAAGGAGTAAAAACAAAGACCCTTCAAAGGAGTACAAACACGGGAGTTTGTTGCTGTCGGTTTGTTAATATATGATCTCAACACGTTTACATAAGTGGTGGAGCGTTTGCTACCAAAGGAACCCTTTTCCTTTCACGAGCTGTTGTGTTCTTGTCAGGACATTACGGCACACGTCATTTCATTTTAGTTTTATTTAATGCCATTAAATGTTTTTTTTTTTTAGCACGAGAGAATCTTTCTTCAACTTGGCTTTTACTCTTCAAACTTTGATGAACACACTGCAGCATGTTTCCATTACAAGTCCAAAAACAACTTGATCATATTTGTTCAATTATGATCGTTTTGAGGAGCAGCAATAGAAAAGTATTCGATTTCCATAAAAATCATCTTTCACTATGTATTTCATTTAGCAAGAAGCAATTGTTCAAACGAAATATTTCTTGTTTGAAGACGATTCTTCATGAAGTGTTCTTTGCATTTATTTGAAATTTTATCACTTGTTAGGGTACCTACATATATTTCATTACGTAGGTCTAGTGAGGGTAATACATCAAAAATAATAAATAAAAAAACAACAATAAGAACAGGACGAACAAGTAAAAAACTAAATTTGGTTTAGACCTAATCTTCAATACCCTTCACATCTACATACAAGTAGTGGGCGTGGTAGTAACATGATTACGCCCTGTAATAGTGTATGTGGGGCTCAGTATGCAAGACGAGTTTTAGGCTGGACATTGTTTTTGTAAATTATGTTAATTAATAGTAAGCGTTCATGCTATTTAACCATACCATCGATGAATAAGGTAAAATATAAATATGTGTACCGTGGCTCTTGACCGATTTTGTCCATTTCAAATACCAAACTGGGTGCAGAAACCAAAACTGTACATTGTGTGTTAAAAATTTCCCCAATTTTACGATCATAAGATTGCTAACAACTGACGGACACCCGGATATGTCTAGATCGACTTAGTTTTTGATGCTGAACAAGAATACTCTGATGTTTTCTTCAAAATGTTCCAAACTGAGTGTACTGCCGGTAATGGGTATAACAACATACCATACGGTGCAGTGATTAGGGATAAATAAAAATAATGTTACAACAATTTTTGCTAATAAAATTCCGTTTTCATAAACTACCACATAGTCTATAACCACCCAATTCAACAACAAAAACAACAACAAATAAATGAATTCGTTCCCCTCTCTAGTTAAAATTACAATTTGAATGATGACACTTTTTTATCCACATCATTGACTATCTAACAACAGGGATGAATGTTAACAAACATATTAACACTCTTGTTTTTGTTGGGATAATATTTTGTATATTTTGAAAGGATATTGGTAAGTGGTAATATAGTGTGCGTGTGGGTATCAATGGTATGGTTTGCACAATTGTTGTCACGCATCATCCTCGTACCTTTTCAAGTTGCTTTGAAGAGATTTGAAAATATTTATCACTCAGTATTATATGCAACATATGTATGTGAAAATAAACAACAATCATCACACAACCCAACTGGTTGATTTTTAGTTAAAGGGGACAGCATACGAAACAAAGATGAAAACGTGAGCGCAGAAAAACTCATAAATCAACCTCATAACAATGTATGAAGAGTGCTTCTCCTTCAGCTTCTTCTACTTCTAATGTTTTACGAATATATTTTCGGTTTTGGTTTTGGTTTTGTTTTGTTTTGTTTTGAGAGTGTTGACAGTTTAAATTGTTATGTAATCATACATACACACACATATTTATATTGTGGTTTATTTTATTACCATTATTGATATTAATGTTGTTGCTGTTGTTGTTGTTGTGGTTATAATTAAATAAATCTGTTAATATTTACGGTTACCGTTTGACAGAATTTTCCGATTTGTATCCTCCACTTTATACTAGAGAGTAGAAGCTATATTAAGTTTGTCATTCTCTACGCAACAGACTCTATAAAGTGTTGGAATCAGCTACTTAGACTAGTTATGATCTCTTAGATTAAAATATTTAGCTGTAATTTTGCACAGAACCTAAGAATGCACGCAATTTTTTAAATTTAATTTAATGTAGTTAAAAAATTAAAGAAAAGTGTGTAAAAAAATATAAAAAGTCCTTAAATCGGATTCTTTGTTTATTGAATAGTGGGCGGGTTTATGACCACGCCCAGTAAGTGAATACACTAAATATAAATATCTGTATTAACTTTTTCAACTTCATAGATATATTTTTTGTCGATTTTTTGGGCGTGGCACTTGATAAATTTTGCTTAAATTTAAACTTACAATAAAGTTACATAATAACTCAATTTTTGCGACCATGAGCGGTGCAAGCGAAGCAACAAAACTTGGTGTAACTTCATAATTGAGGTGGAAGAAATAAAAATGATTTTTATTTTTCATAATACAGTTAGAATGTTGTATTGTTTGAGGGGATATATTGTAATAATGGACAGACAGACAATCTTTTGGTACATTAATTTCTTTGATGTAATAACATACACATATGTAAATATACAAGGGGTGGTTTGGTGGCACAAGAGACAACTTAATTATTGAACAATTTAACAACAGGTGTTATTATGATTTAATAAGCAAGTGGCAGCAATTATTCAAGTACAAGATTTAGATATTTTTATTGAAAAAGAATTGTTAATAATATGTAATAAATATGTATTGTAAAATAAGCTTGAACAACATTTAAAATACTCCTCTAATCGATATAAAAATTGTACGCGTGGCAGGTAGATGATTAAGCCTTTTAACGGCATTTGTAGATTCTCTGAAAAAAGGGTTTTCGTTATTGTATTTAGGGGCATTTATATATGATATATAACCCCTTCCATTTTTGCCAACATGTGGTGTACTTTTTCTAGCTGTTAAATACATTTTTGTAGATTGTGTTAAAAATTTTTTACAAAACTTTAAAAACTAAAAATTTATGAAAGTTCTAAAAAAAATACATATGGACGGACGAACATATCTAAAACATTTGAAATTTTATGATGCTGATTTAAAATATACAAACTTTGTAAACTACTCGAAATGAAATGATAAATTTAGCATACCATGCATCCATATAAGAGGATATACAAATAATGTAAAGTTACTTAACGGAGTCTTTATCATTTCTTTTCTCTACTTCAGCGTTTACTTAATGAAACCATTTATGTTGTATGCTTTCCTTCAAATTTTTACAATTTCTCAGTTAAGTGACACTTTTGTCCCTTAAATAAAATTCACAACAAGAAATGTAATTATAATTTATAGCCATTCCTTAGGGAAGAACGTACGAGTCATTGTTTATAAGGCGTTATTAGCTAACTTGAAAAGGCTGCAAGTCAATATCCTTCGTTGTGTTTTTATTCGTATACGTATAGGTTCAAGAAAATATAGGGTGCGTTTATAATTGTTTTCTTTGTTAAGCAAACCTTTTATTATTAAAAATTATAGTATTCTAAGCTCTAAACATTTGATTGTTTTGTTGTTCTTTCTTAACAGATTATATCAAATTCATAACCAATGAACACATACTACGCTTAAAATATATTTTATTGAATATCCTTTTTTGGTTTTGTTTTGCAATTTTATTATATGCTTGAGGTCCTTGTGTACATATAGACAAAGATTGCGTGCGTTAATCGTCCGTCCATCCAACCATAATGTGTGAGAAATGTTTGCTTTATTATGTAATTGCTCATTCCCTGATATGTTATCAAGATATCTCTTCATTTGATCATCATCAGCTAAAACACACACACACACACACATACATATGCATTTATTAATTTGTTATTTTTTTGGCAGGTGGCTGATTCCTTTGTGTTCTGTATGTCCTTTTTCTATTGTAAGTATTTCGTTCCCGGAAAAATTTGAACGCCTTTATTTTTTTCACAAGTTTTTTTTTCTTTACTGTGTATTTTGAAGCATTATTTTTATTAAATAATTGTTGCATTTCATTTTTTTTTATTTTATTAATTAGGTCACAAATTTTACAATATTATAGTTGTCCATACGTCCTTCTTTTGTTTTCTAATCTTTAGTGAGGTTAAGGGAAAACTATTGAAATACTGAAGGCGTTTATGAAAATTAATAAAAATGTTATAAAAATATGTATTAACAGCAATTAAGTTATAATTTAAAAAGTAAGAGAAATAAAAAATTCGATTTTCAGGGATAGACTTGTGATGATCACTTCAAAGAGAAGCATTAAAATCTTTTCTATTGGATAAGCATTTATAGTGTATCTAATACTTCACAGTGACAGTAAACCTTTTCTGCGTACTCTAACATAATTATAACTACGGAGCGTTTTTAGCTCATAAAGCTTGCTTGAATTGTTTAAATTTTATAATCTTTAGAAGCTTCTTATTAGGATCTATATCTTTTGATTCACGAGCAAGTAAGAAAACTAAATTTGGCAAAATACCCTCCACATCTTCATATAAACTACAGGCGTGGCAGGTACATGATTACGCCTTATAGTATTGTATGTATTACATCTAAGCTAACAAATCGAGTTAGTATTTTTGTAAATTGTGGGCGCGTCTATTCATGACACATCGATGGATTGGATACTTATGAATATGATAAAATTTCCGAATTTAACTTCAACTAAATTTCCATTTAATAGCTGAATTTTTTGGCATATAAATACGTTTTTGTCCATCGTGAGCGTAGCGCTTGTCCGATTTTAACCATTTTAAATAGTGATCCGTGTGCAAAAACTAAAACTGTGCAACAATTTCAGCTCAAAATTTAAAATTTTATGAACGTGAAAGTGTCAACTAAAGGTAAACATATAGATACACGGATGGTTCAGATTTCGATGCTAATGAAAAATATATAAACTTTGTGGGGTCTCCGACGCTTCCTTCTGGGTGTTGCAAATGAAATGACAAACTTAGTATTACCTCATCTAAAGGCCACATCTTGAATACCTTTCATATAAAATGTGGGTGTGGCAGTTACCTGATTACACTCTTTTATGTATCAACTTATACGTCGAATTCTGCGCTTATTATGCTTTATATCTTTTTGTGGGTGTACAGGGTATTAAGAAGCCTGCTTAGTTGGTGTAGCTATATACTCGTTAATTTATTAGAGGACATATGTGAAATTGTCACGCTTAAGAAGATGTCTGTTCGTTATTGTTGCTTGTAATTATATTCTAGATTTTCCATCTAATCGTCGGCCTATCTTCTCAGTGGCTACTACATACATTGCTGCTATTGCTGTTATTGGTATTGTGTTAATTGTTGTTAATTTAAATCTTTAATTTTATGTTGTTGTTGTAGTATTTTCATCTGTGAAACATTGTTTTTCGATGTTCTTCTTTTCTTGTTGGAGGGTACACCTCTGTATGTAATTATCACATAAATGTCTTCTAAGTGTGTCTTCTTCTTATATTGCAGTTGCAACAAAACAATCAATTGTTACATTTCTACTACATTTTCCACTTATCAGCTAATTTTGATCTGTTCAACAAATTAATTTATCCAATTTTTTCTTTGTGTTGTCAATTGTTACACATGTTGCCGACAAGAATGCAGAAATGAAAATAAATAATATAGCAAAAAAAAAAAAAACCTTAAACAAAACTAATGATCACGTGCTGTCTACTCATCTTCAAGCGTACAAGTGATTATCAGAGTGACACACCGACACAAGGTGTCCGTATATGTATGTGGTGGAGTTTATGTGTATTTACTTACAAGTGAGTTGCAGGTGGAAAATGAAAAATAATTTCTTTTCAAAATCAAGAAATAATTTTTGTGTGTAAATATTTTTCAAATGTTTTAAAGATTTTTTTGTTTCTTCTTTCGAAAAAGTATTGTAACGGGGTTCATAGGGAGGAAGAGGAGGCATGAGTACATGTGGGCACGAGTTTAACTTCGTTGTGATCATTATGTTGTATTGATGATGAAGACACCTTTTTGTAATAGCTGGAAAAGATCGCGTGGCAAATTTATCACAACAGCAGCATTAACAACAACAGTAACAATAATAAAAACTCTTAATGGATATGTACGTGTAGACGTATTACTTGAATATTTTTGAAATGTTTTGCCCTCAATCCATACGATATTGTTGAAAAAAAAGAAGAATAAGAACAACAACAACAACAACAACAAGCACAAGAAAAGGATCAAGTGCGTTATACGTAACTGCCAACAACTCTTACTTCAAATTAAGTGAACGCGCATGCGTACGTAATTTGTTATTTGGAGTTTCAATGTATAAGCGGGTATGTGTGTGTGTGTGTGTGTTTTTTTGACAAATACTCCAGGAATTGCAATATATTTCTCGAAGGTGTTTATCTTGTTTCTCTGTCTCTCATTATGTTGCTGCTAATGTCCTTTTGATGCAGCTGCCGCAGTGAACTGAAGTTTTACTTCAGTGACTTTGAACCCGCAATTATTACGCCCTTCCATTATATACCTAACTACGTTATTTTTATTATTTTGTTTTTAGTTTTTTGTAACACAAAGAACAAATTTCAGAGGAAGAAAGGAGCAGAAAAAACACAAAGAAGAAGAAGAAGAAGAAGAAGAAGATATTCAGCCAATAGAAAAAATTCCTAAAAATTAATTTCATTAAATTTTCAAAAGTCAAAGAATTTCTAGTTTTTTATCCTAAACAATCTCGCCTTCTACTCAGTTGTAAAATAACATAAAAACAATAACTGCTCAACACCCCCACAATAATAACAGAGATCATAATACCTCATGTTTGTTTTCTTTGGCCTTAAGCTTAAAAAAAAAGAAATTTTTGTGGTAGCCAAGTTTACTCACTAATAATGATCACTGGCGGTCCTTACCACGCAAACCCTACATGGCCAATCAGGCTGATGACGATGTTCATGTTCATGTTCACGTTTATGTTTATGATTATAATATTAATGAAAATGATGATGATGATGATGGAGATGACGATGCTGTGATTATTGAAGCCTTAGGTGATGTTGTGCGTGCTTATATATATTTTTTATGCCATAATTTTATACAATTTTTAATGACCATGAAATTTTGGCGTTTTAAACCTTTGAGCAAAAAGAATGAATAAATAAAAAAAGTCAATAAAAATAAAACAAGCAGACTTATTAGAATATATTGTGTATCTCGGATGCTTTTGTTATATCCTCTACCTCAGCTGGGAAGTATACTAAGTTTCATGTACCGTTTGCCACATTCAGGACGAAAGTGTTCAAGTATACGAAGCATACTTGATCAGCATCACAGTTCAACAAAAATATGTTTGGACATATTTGGCCGGGTGTCTGTCCGTTGAGGTAAATTTTAAGATATTTAGCTAAAATATTTGAATTTGAAATTTTGTACACTTCCAATTTCTGTACGCAGGTCGCCATTTAAATTGAGCAAAATCGGTCAAGAGCCACGCCCAAAATCGGTAAAAGTTTATTTATTTGCCCCAAGAAAACATGAGGTTGAATTTTAGTATTAATATTTATAAAATTCCTAAAAATGGGCATGGCCGGATAACACACACGCCCACAAATTACAAAAATTTACCTCTTTGCTACAAAAATTAAGCTTTAAAGTTGAAATTTGGTGCTTAAATTTATAATTATTGCATTTACGGATGTGCGTAAAATGGGCGTGGTCGGATAACACAACCTTCCAAAATTTGCAAGCAGCCGTATTGGTTATAAAATTGTCATTCATGCATTATTCGAGAGCATTGTATACCTGCCACGCCCCCCATTTGCATATATCATAAATGTAAAGGGAATTTAAAGTTAGGCCTAAGTCAAATTGAATTTATTTACTTGTTTTGTTTTTTCATTCTTCTCTACTCTAAACTTCTTCGTTAATATTCATTAACGGTAGCCAATTATAGTTTTGGTTGATGTTTCCATTTATGTTTTAATTTGCGAAATAATGATTTCAAAACATGAAATAAAAGACTTTTAATAAAGTTCTAACAAAAACGTAAATAAGACCATTAAGCACGAGGCAAACTTACAAATCATTAAAAGAATTCAAAATTATAATAATCGGTCAAATTCGATTATTTAATACCCTAGCGCTCTTAATTTTAAAAGAATTCTGAATATCCTCATTTATTCTTAAAAAAACATTTTAAAAAAGTAACTTTTTGGAAATACTTACGTAAAGAGAGTTTTCTAAAAAAGCAATTTCTAAATGGCTTCATTTAATACATTTCGAATGCAGCTTGTTTTTAGGTCAAAACCCAGTGCTCTTAATATTATCAAAATATCTCAAAAACTGCCTAAATTTATATACAGGAATCCAAGAAATGGATGGCCACTTACAGGCCATTCATTTGTCCAACGAACCTCGGCTTTCATGGTAATATTCTTAACTGCCGCAGGTGAGCTTAAGTTGCTTTCTGAAGAAGTTTCTTTACTTTGAAAATTAGCTGAACCCAACGTGCAGTAGTTCCCAACACAAATATACAATAAAAACAACAAATCATAAACAACAAAATCAACAACAACAAGAAACAAAAGAATGTCTGCCCTAAACTTCGTAATGAACCAAATTGTACAAGACGTAACTTTTTGGAAAGTACTCGGATAATAAGATATCACTGCATAACTGCACTGCATTTATATTGGTGGGGATTATATATTATATTGATAGATAATATGCGATGCCAGCAAGATTGTTTTGAGATGTATGTCCGTTGTTGGCATTCTCGCGGTTGTAAATTTTGAGATATTTAGATGATATTTTATACAGACATAATTTAACACACCCACAATTTACAAAAATATATGTATTTGTGCTCCGAAATTGGATTTTGGTACACCTCAATCCATTGAAGTACAAAAAAATGGGCCTGGTCGAATAACGGAGACGTCCAAAATTTATAAAAAACCTTATTCAGCTTAAAACTCGACTTGTTAGTTAATACGTAATATATTATTAGTGGGTGGAATAATGCACCGGCCACGCCCAGCTCTTATAAGTACATATTGAGGAAATTCAAGATTTAGCTCCAGCCAATTTTCATTTTCATTTAGATTTCTACAAAAACCAAAATTTCTGCTTAAATGAATTTATTGTATAATTAAAACTGAACGCCTGGTTAACGCATGCTAATAATTATGATACCGTTATCAAAGATCACATCAGACGACAGATTGATTTGAGTAACACTCTAAAGCCGCTTAAATGAAAGTCAATCGTTGGGATGAAAGGACACCACCCCGGAAGGAAGACAAAAAGAACAAAACGATATTTACCCTTAAATGAAATATTGAGAGAATAAGTGGCGGTAATGCTGCGATTAGAAACCACTTCGCACACTGATTAAAATGAAACAAAAAAACAAAAAACGACTTTAACCACAGTCAGGGTATCCTTCGGATGTTTGAAAAAAATTGAAAAAAAATTACTTTCCGAATATTTGGCATATGATTAGATGCGTATGTGTGTGTGTGTGTGTGTGTGTGTGTGTGTGTGTGTGAATAGGAAGGAAGTTTTTCTTTAATTTTACACGTGATTTAAGCATAACTGTTCAAGTGGGCCAACAACACCTACTAAAAAAAGGGGGAGGATAGACATTTTGCTTGTAAACTAATAACAAAACAAGTTAATCTTATTAACAAACGCTTCGTCGAATGGGAAAGGAGTACAAACACACCCATTATAATGCGCTTCACAACATTGACTTGTACTGTAAGCAGTCGCTCTCTCGTGTTAAGCTTTATGTCAATTTTATCTTAGCTTTGCAGGTTATCTAAAACAGAACATGCACACGCACACATACACACATGCACAAGTGTGCTACATACACACTTTAGTGTTCAAGTGGCTTTTCATAGTTGCTTGAACGAACGTAGCTTTTGGTTTTGTTAACCTGAAAGGATCTAAATGTCTATCCTTTTATTTCATTTTAGAAAAAAAAAATACTCCATTTGTTGTTTTTGTTTTTTATACTTATATAAGTTATACATTGTTGTTTATTGGTTTATTTGGTATTGTGTTTTGACATAAACTCTGGACTAAGTGTTTAATGTGAAACCTTTCTTTTTATACTCTCCCCCTTAGCGTTGAGGGGTATATTAAGTTTGTCAATACATTTGCAATACATTGAAGGAGGCGTTAGAAACACTATATATTCGTAATAAGCATCAAGGAGACGATTAAGAGACGATCTAGACATGTCCGTCGGTATGTCCGTTTGTCTGTCTATTATTGACATTTTCACAGATATAAATTTATAGATTTTGAGAATTCTGTATTTTATAGTTTTTGACGTAAAGAGAGCTATTTAAAATGGAAAAAATTGGTCAAAAGTCACGCCCACAATCGACAAACATCTATATATCGGATGCAAAAATTGAGCTAAAAAATTCGAATTTGGTACATTTGTAATTATCGTATTTATGTATGTGTCAAAAATGGACATGGTCGGATAACAAGCACGCCCACAACTTACAAAAAACCGTACTCAGGATAAAACTCGACTTTCAAAATGATACCTAACACAAACACTATTAGAGAGCGGAATCATGTATCTGCCAAGCCTACCGCTTGTACATGTGGAGCGCATTTAAGCTTTGATTTAAACCAAATTTCGTTTTTTCTTTTTAGATAGAATTGGATTTGAAAGTTGACTTTGACTGCCACTGCGTTTCCTGTAAATTTGTTCTTTTTTTTTATAACCTACAATGCAGCAATTATTGTTAATGGTATGAACTCTAAACAGTATTTAATGTTTGTGACATCGAACAGCTACGGATCGGATTCAGAATAATTTTCAGATTTTTTGGTAAGTCGATTTGTACGTACCGTACCGATTACAATTTA
The DNA here is from genome assembly GCA_963978525.1 of Ornithomya fringillina. NCBI lineage: Eukaryota > Metazoa > Arthropoda > Insecta > Diptera > Hippoboscidae > Ornithomya > Ornithomya fringillina. The sequence goes on from OZ021694.1 coordinate 11,323,896, forward strand.
TGAAGTATTGCGATATAATTTAGAACAAGTATGACCTAAAGCAAATATCTATTAATAATGGATTGAAATGCAACATGTCTCCTTTGTATTATCCCGTTTTTTGTGTAAAAATAAATGTTGCATTCAGAAAAGTGATGAATTCCTTGTGCTTATGACCCCTAGTTACCCTTAATGATACTCAACCAATTTGGGTAGATAGTTATTTGAAGGTGTTCTGCACATGAAATATTCTCTAGTGAAGGTTTACTTTTTTACAACCTTCGTGTAGCATACAGCGCCCATTTTATATCCTTATACACACATATTTAGTCATATGCGTATATTGGTGTGTGTGAGTTTGTGTGTTTTGTTATCTATACAAAACATTCGCTGTGAGTTGTTAGTGGGCCCACTTAAAATGATTTAAGTAACTGTCATTTTCAAGTGAATTCATTTTAAAACAATTAACACCAAACAACGAACCCACCAGAAACTCTCTGACATTTATATAATACATGAACACCTCCCCCCTCCCTTGTTTTATCAATTTTGTATAAGCTTTTTAATTACACTTACATAAGTGTGTGTGCGTATGAGTTATATAAATGTTGTGTAAAAGCGTTCAGAGAGCTGTTGCTACAATTTCAATTTCGTCAAAATTAAGTAGAAACAATTATGTATGGCTGAGACCAAATCTTGAATACCTCACATCGATGCGCCAAGGCTTCCCGAGAAGAATGTATTTCTATACTTTATAAGTGTTACGGAAGATTTACTTAAAAAAGTGGCTTATTTTTCAGTTTATCTTGCATTGTGTACATTACGGGCGTGTCGCTACCAACACTTTTGCCAAGTTTGGCATCGATGTCCCAATTTTTGTGAGCAGGAGAATGATTACCACAGAACATGCATACCGGACAGACAAACAGACACACATGGCTAAATCTACTCGGCATTCAATACTAATCCAAAATATATTTATATATAATTTACAAGGTATCCGATGCCACCTTTTGGGCGTTGAAAACATTTTGACAAAGTCATATATACCCCCATATACATGTGATGATGTGGGTATAGGAACTTTCATTACTTGCTTATATAAGTGGGTGTTTAAGTTATTGCTGTTGTTGTCGCGTGTCTCTCATTTAAAAGCATTGCCATTGGCCGGAACGTGGGCGACTGAAACGGTATCGGTATCGGTGCCAGTGATGGTGTTGGTGCATTTCTTCTGTAACGGTTATGCTGCAGCAACGCTTTTAATGGAACGGTTGCAATTGACATATGTATGTGTGTGCGTATATTGTCGCAATAATAAATTTTTTTTATTTCAATTGTTTTGTTTTACTTCTGTTACGCTCCAAATGGGCATGGTAACCACCCTATATAGAAATATGAAAATAAATACATGTCGTTGTGTAATGTATACAAATGTATGAGTAAGTTTATTTTCGTAAGCAACAAAAGGAGGCAGTATCATTTATACTAAATGCACCGTGGGCACAAAGAATAAAAATATTTTATGTTGAAATGGGAAACTTTTTAAATTAAATTAGACTTAAATTAAATCTTAAATAATCTTCACATCTATATATAAAATGTGAACGTGATAGGTACTTGATTAAGCGTTTTAGTAGTGAATTTAATATGTATAATCTTTACACGTTGGATTGTACAAAAAAAATAATGTTTTTGAGAAATTGTAGGCGTATCTATTATTCAAACCTGACCATTTTTGGTACATCAATAGAATTGCTAATTATTATATAAATATGTGTATCATGTGTGTAATTTAATGTAATGTAATTATATTTTATTCTGAGTATTGCAAATGGAACAACAAACTTTGTATATCCTCATTACTACGACAAAGGAGGGTACAAAAATATATATTAACCCTAGAAATAAAAACAAAAGAGAGTAATATAATCGGTCAAACTCGTTCATTTAATATGCTACACCACTTAATTCCACAAATTATGCTGTGCATTATCAAATAAGTCACTTCGTAATATATTTTCATATGGAAAGGAGTTCGAAGCACCGCCAATTCTTCTCTTAATTTTATTAACAAACTTTTACGAAATAAGAAATATTTGTAATTGAATGAATTTTCAATCCCTAATATTTTTCTTTTATTTTGCTTTCTATAAACTACTGTTGTTCATTTATTTATAGTTAAATAGAGAGAGAGATGTCTTCTTTAAATATACGGAAATAGTTTAGTGTGTAAGAGAGAGTATTGTTTGAGTAATGCAAAGAATCTCATTGGCTGGTTGTTTGAAACAGTAGATGGCGACGGCGCCGTAACAAATGTATTGTTGTCGTTGTTGTATGCATGACCGTAAATGTGGTTGGTGCAGAACTCGTTTCTGTCAAAGAGCATAACATTCATACAGCTACAGTTATAGCTGTTGATGTGGTGTGGTTGTTATGGATGTGGAACCAGTTTTTCTCCCAATTTCCGCCTATTGCTTGTTACGCATACGCACATGCACATGCACACGTACACGTAGACCTTACTGCCTAGAACGAAGGTAGAGCATTGAAGAAGGGAAACAGGCCGTGGCCGGTTTGCATCGCTATTGTTCCACCTTAAAGCGTTAAAATTTACGTTAGGCTTTTGTGTGTGTGTGTTTTTTTTATGGTTTGGGTTGGTGTCTAACTTCATGATACGGCTGCTTTTCTTTATCTCAAATATAAACAATTTTTTTATTGCTCCTTAAGCTTCGCTCAATAGCAAAGCTACAGCAACAACAAAACACACTTTTCAACATTAGTTTGGTCAAAATCGTATAGAGGGTAGGTAGAGTCTTTGTTAGGTGTTTGTGTGTATGCACACAAACATGCATTGTAGTAAATTAAGGCGAAACTGTTGATGAGCGGTGGTAGTTACGTTTAAACAGCGGTCACATTAACACAACTTTACGAAAATTTACGCAGAATTTTTGCTTTTTTTTTGGGTGAAACAGTTATTCAAGGTAAAAGGTGATTAGCGCGTGTTAATACGAATTCATCGGACAAATTTTTTTTTCTAAAGAAAATTATCAAGTTGACAGTTCTTTAGTTGACGTTGATATTTGAATTTCAAAACCGCTTTATGTGCCGCGTGAGTGTCTTAATTATTAGAATGGTAATTAAACCGTTTCTTTAACATTAAAGAATGATGTATATGCTGGGATTTGTGTAAAGGGTTTGTTAAGCTCTTAATGAACTTTTAAAATATTTAAGATACCTTTAAGAAATATAATTAATTAATACAAATAAGTGGTAAATAAAGAAAGTAAAATAGCTGCAAGAAGCTTTAGCAAAATATTAACATATAGGATAGATGAATATCCACCAATAAATTATATTTAAATCAAGTTTTTGTTTAACTATGTTCACAGTTTCAATAAAACGCTAGATTGCTGGTGTCATTGTTTTTGTTTCATTTTGGGTGTGACTTAATTAATTTTGCCTACCTTCAATATCAAACTATCTCCAAAGACTTACTGCTGCTTATTTGAGGTTGCTAATTTAACTCTTGTGATCAGGAGAATGGTTACTGTGCATAAATATAAAAATGGACTGACAGACATTTGAGGATAAAGGCCGTGTTATACTTTTTGTCGTCTCCAAAGCTTGGTTTTGGGTGTAATAAACATTTTGACAAATCATTGGTGGTGATCATAAAAAAAGCAAAAAAAAGTTTAGAGTATTTGGAGGTTGTCTAGTCCCTGCCTTGGATCTCCCTTGATATATTCGCAATAATGCTTCTAAAGAGTAATTTTTAGAGATTCATTCGCATATTACCAACACAAGAATCATGTATTATCATGTGTTTATTTGATGACAACTTCGTCATTTTAGTCCGTACGTACGCAACATTCAATATATTTAAGATTGATAGGAAAAGACAACAACACAGTGAAGAATAATAAATATGGAAAATGTGTTTCTGTCGGACTAGAAGGCTGAAGTAGAATTTCTCACATTTTCTTATCCAATTATCACTTCAGCCATATAGTCCAGAAACAAATTTTCTATAAATGACACAAAAATACAAACCAAATATAGAATAAATAAAGTTTCTTATGATCATTGAATGTTATGGTGATAGTTTAGCAACTTTAGTCCGTACGTCCAGAATTCGGAAAAATTTATTTTTCTTCTTATGGTCAATCTGAATTACTTACCTCGATAAATGTTTAACTTTATATTCAATAATTTCAGTACAAACTTTTAAAAGGCTTTTTTTACTGCAGTTGGTTACGGTAAGTTTTAAAATTTCTTCTTAACAGGAGCGGTATTGCAACTAAAACGAATATAAGAGAACTCAACGAAACAATATTTGGTAAAACTTGCAATGGGAACCAAATTTTTACAAAGCACTAGAACCACAGAAACTATGCTTTTAAATAACGATACTTTAAGAAAAAAACAAATTTCTTTAAAATTGTGGCAATATATCAGAAATAAAGAAATATTTAGATATCTTTAATCTAAATCTTAAAAAGTATATAAGAATAACTTCAACTCTTTGGTTATTTCAAACATATGCATCCATATATTAAATTTGTTAAGACCGTTAACTTTTATAATAATCATTCACTTGCCAATCGACTCCAGTTGGCAGGCATTCACTTTAACTCTTCTGGCCTTGTCCAGAACTCTTTGAGTAATATGTAAATTGTTTTCCTATTTTCCTATTTTAAAAGTCAAAAATTATTTCCGTTTCCGTTGCTTTGTTGCATTATATCAACGTAAATTGTATTCTTGCTTGTAACGCTTGTCATATGAAAATGGGGGAATAACCCGAACACATTGATTTACTATTTTAGAACCCTTTACTTAATTATGTATAATTTTTACATAAGAAACCCTTTCATAATCTTTAGCTTTGCATCTCTTTAACAATAAGGAATCCACCTGATAACTGTAATTTAATGAGAAGTTTTAAAAACACTCGGAATTTTTTTATTTATATCTACTAATTTGAAAAAAATTCAGTTTTTAGAGGTGTTTCCTTCACTTCTTCTACATTCCTCAGTCAATCGTAATGAAATTTTGCAGAGTAGTGCTGGATTCCTTAGAGAATATATGAATTTATAAAGAAATTAAAATGCGACAGTACCTATAAGAAGAAAGACAGCTTAAATATATCCTTCCTTATTTCTCAATCAAATTAAACTTAGCCGGACTATTTCAGATAACGAGCTGAAATTTTGCACACATAATCTTAGTGTGTTTAGAGTTTTGATATCCGCTCACTGATGCGTCCACAATGATATTCTAAACCATCAAACCTAAACTATTGACAATCATACGATGGCAAAATTTCACATATAAAGTTGAAATGTTTGAAATGTGAAAACTTCAAAAGTGTAGTATTGGAAATAATTCAAATCAGTTCACAGTTTGACAAAGTTCAACATGTTAACCGAGGCTATATATTTCGATTCTAGTCAACCTAATTTTTAATTTAAAACAAGTAAAAAAACTAATTTTTTTGGCTTAAACCAAAACTTAAATACCCTTCACATCTACAACGGTGGGTGTGCATATTACACCCTCTATTACTGTATGTAATACGTTTCAGCTTGCAAGTCTAGTTTTATGTTGAGTATGTGAGCGTGCTTTTGAACTGACCACGCCTATTTTTGGCACATTGATGGATGGAATAACTGTGAATATGTGTACTAAACTTTATAGATTTTTTTTAATTTTCTGTTATCCAACCGCGCCTATTTTTGGATATATTAATTGTAGATATGAGTACCAAATTTCAACTTGATAGTTCAATTTTTGTTGCAAGTAAATTGGTTTTCATCTACTGTGGACGTGACTCGCGACAAATTTTTCCCATATTAAGTAAAGATGTGCGTACAAAAACTAACAGTACATGTGCAAAATTTCAACCCGATATCTGAAAATTTACGCCATGAGAATGACAACAACAGACGGACACACAGACATACATGTCTACACCATTTCCAGTTTAATTTCAGAAATTATCAAAATAATTCAGAAATGGTCATTTGAAATTCAGATATTCCATTTGAAATTCAGACATTCCATTTAAATTTTAGAAATATTCATTTGAAATTCAGATATTCCATTTGAAATTTAGTTATTCCATTTTATTTTTAGAAATGGTCATTTGAAATTCAGATATTCCATTTGAAATTCAGTTATTCCAAATGAAATTTAGAAATCGTCACTTGAAATTTAGAAATTATCATTTGAAATTCAGTTATTCCAAATGAAATTTAGAAACAATCAATTGAAATTTAGAAATTATCATTTGAAATTTAGAATATTTATATATAAGCATAAAGAACTTTAAGAACTATGTATGTATGTATTAAGAACGTTAAAAGTATTACTTTAAGATATGCTAGGCCATGAATTCGATAGTACTCTTGCATTTATATGCCAGGTGCATTCAACATGTGGCAAGTTTATACAACAATGTATTAGAACTACATGATATGTCCATGGGAATTTAATACTTAATAATATTTTATTTATTTAAATAATATCTCTTGTTGCAACCTATAATATTTTTCCTTTTTTTTATTCTGTGTATATTTCGGTTACGTACAATATTATACAATATATAATATTTTTATTATCGTACAATTTCTAAATTTCAAATGGAATATCAGAATTTCAATTGACTGTTTCTAAATTTCATTTGGAATAACTGAATTTCAAATGATAATTTCTAAATTTCAAGTGACGATTTCTAAATTTCATTTGGAATATCTGAAATTTAACTGACTATTTCTGAAATTAAACTGGAAATGGTGTAGATGGACTCAGTTTTTCATGTTGATCAAGAATATATATACTTTGTAGGGTCTCAAGCGCGTCCTTCTGGGTGTTGCAAACGGAGTGACAAAATTAGTGTATGTTATATGGAGGGTATAATAAAATCAACATTCTAACGGTATATGAATAAAACACATGGAATTAGCCATTTCGGAGATATATTATAAAGAAAATGTGTATCTCTTCTGAAGAATAATTTCACAATTATGATGATTCCCCCAGATTTGGCATACACCTAATATGTATAGCTATTTTACAGGTTTATTATATAATTATTCAGAAAATAAATTTTATTACGTTTTGTAACTAGTTTTTTATTGTAATAAAATCCTCAATAAATTTTTATTTCGCGTATTTCAACGAAATAGAGAAAAACAAAAGAAAAAAAGATTTAATCAAAACTATGTCAATAGAAAAAGCATTGAATTACAAAATTTTCGTAGGAAAATCAATAAAAATCTACCCCTTATGCATTGGATACGCTAGCGTTAAAGCCAATTAATTAACCAAACGTTTATTTACAACTAAATTAGCGAATAATTATGTATACGATACGATGCGATACGATACGATGTGATGCCTATTATACGAGAATATTTAATCATTGGGTGTTGAAACTTTTATTGTAAAATTAATTTGTTATTCATTGGAATAGTAGATGGACAGGTGGGGATACGGACGCATACATATTTATATGTATCTATGTGTCTATTGACAATATAATCACCGACTCAATAAGAAATTTCATTAGCATACAAATTTATTGTGTTCTACTTTTTGTTTTTATTTTTATTTGTGATTTTTATATTTAGAAATTAATTTTTCTTTTTTTTAATGAAAACCGTGAGAATTTACGCTTAATGGACAAGCTTCAATTTTTGATAATATAAATTATGATGAGAATGTTATATAGTCTTACTCTACCATTTGATACCTTACACTTGTTAGTTGCACAATTTATATCATAATTAGTTGAGTTACATCCGTAAATGTGAACCATTATCATATGAAAGTCACTTCGTGAAATACCTGGGAAAGGGTTTTAAAAATAGTCCGATTGCATCCAACTTTGGCACATCTAAATATTAAGATACTTAATTATTCTTTACGAAATTTTGTCAAAAAATACTAAGAATTGAGAATTTTCGTCATGTAAAGACTTCCATTATATTAGAGTGTTATATGGGGAGGGGTTCTGGAAGTAGTTTTTTTCGGTCCCTTTTTCAATAGGATTCTTTTCTAAGGCAAAACATACCTTTGTACCAAATTTAATCGAAATATCTTAAAAAGTGCAAAAAATGCGCACAAATTTACATGGATAGACAGACGGACATAGTTAAACAGATTTTGATTCTAAATCGGTCGGATATAACAAACATTCACACAAACTTAATATACCCCATTTTATATTATAGGCGGTGTAGGGTATAATTTTTGTAATAAAGTAAATAAAAATTTCTAGTTCGCATATTTAGTAGCAACCTAGAGGCATGACCTAAGAGTGCTTGGACAAAACTTTGAGCTCAAAAGGTAATTTTCGCAATAGTGGGTACTTTAACGTAAACACACGGACATATAGACATCCTTAAAAAGACGCTGATTAAAAACATATATAATCTGAAACAATTCTAAAGACTCCTACTAGTATTTGCAAATGTAATGAAGCTCTGCCTTATATGGGTGCTATAATTATGAGAGTCAGTTTTCAACCGGCTTAGAAGCTCTTACAATACATTTATAAACAATTTTCCGTATAATAGGTATAAAGAAAAGCAAACATTGGCTGATTGTTTTACTGAAACCGGTTTAGTGGTATTGGTGAGCTATGAGAAAACTTCCATTGCCTGAAATTGATATCCATACTGCGGGGGGCTCATTAAGCAAACTGATTACACTTGTGTTCTCACCGTTACAGCTGCGATATTTGATAATCTAACTTAACTTTACACAACCTCGTCCATAGCCCCATACATCTACATGCACGTGTAGTAATAAACTATAATTTTGGTTAATTTTCCAATAATTATTTTACGATTTTGTTTGAATGTATAATCGTTGCGATAAGAGATAAGAGAGCGAGTAATATAAAAATGTTGTGATCGTCTCGATATTTTTGTGAACAATTTATTTAACAAAAATTTCTACAATTTCTCATCTATTCGACTATTTTAGGATTTAACGATAAAACAATCAACCGGCAAAGCTAGACGGTGTACTAAATCTACATAAATCCGTTGTTGTTGGCTGTTCACTAATGTCGTTAAATTTTTGAGTCATTAACTGTCTAAGTAACGAGTTCCACGAAACTATCAGCAATATAAAGTGAACGCACAATTTTTACGTTTTGGATGCTGATAAAAAAAAAAAACACACACACACACACACACACAAATAATATAAAATTCTGGGTGAATCAAGTAAAGTGAAAAAGGAGCCTCACGCTTAAAAAATAAAATAAAAAAAAACTCTATAAAATAATAACAAAACAAAAACCAAAGAATCAAAAATAACTCAAAAGCATAGTGTAACAAAAAAAAACTGTGTACATGTGTGTGTGTATGTAGCTAGCTTGTTTTTATGGATTTTTAAGTTTTGTGTTGTTGATGATTTTAAACAAACGATTAGACGGACGTCTCATTAAAACGTAACACGCAGCATTACCGGCCATCAGCTCGGCAGCGTCCAGCTACAGCGTCAGTCAGCACGTCTTTTTAGTCAACATCAACATCATCAACATCAACTTCTCATATTAACGTGTGTGTTGTGAATTGTGTTCAACCAGGCTGAGGCCAAAATGCCGCATACAGGTGAGTTTTATATTTAAGCAATGACGCCGTAGATTATTATATTTCAAGTGGTGAAGCTTTATTACTCTTATAAAATGTAAATAAAACAACAACAACAAAAACAATAACAACAATAAAAACACTAAACCAATTACTCAATAAAGAGATCGGTAATACAATATTATGTTATGTTATCGCTTCATGTCTGCGATGAGTGCATCTTAAGGATTACACCGTAATTTTCTTCGAACTGAGGTGGCATTCATGCACTTCTTTTCAAGTGATAATTGTACGGTTCCATTAAAAAGGATTAATAACGCCTTTCTAGTGTGTGTGTGCGTGTGTGTGTGTGTATGTGTGTTTGTTTGTTACATATTTATACCTTGCAGACAACATTAAACAATTGCTTCTGGCGAAATGTTGTAAGTTTCGCTCATGCTTTCACGGTTATTATTTTTATGGGTTTTTTGGTGGCGTTCGTATGCTTTGCGACACACACGAATACGATTGTTGTTGTTGTTGTTGTTGTTGTTGTTGTTGTTGCATGTTTCTTGAAAACCCCTGGTAGCTCTTTTTACAGGATTTTTTCTTCTTTTTTCGCTTGTCTTTCAACTGGAAATTTAATAAAAAACAAACAAAAAAAAAAAAAATTCAATCTGGTTGATTGTATGAGCAAGAGCTTTTTCATGTCCAGTGTGAGGATAATAAAACATTTTTACAGCCCAGCAAAGATTCATCTGCGACCTCCTTACACGTTTATTAAATCATTTCTGTTTTGTTTTGTTTTGTTGTTATTGAACGATCTTTTCTCAAACTGAGAAGATATGCGATGTCTTCTGGGTTTCTTACATAAAATCATGTAATTACCGCCTCTCTCGCTACACGACTACCACAAAATTCAATTTCAGTGAACAGTGAACAATTTTTATAAGCTTTTAGATGTTGTCGGTAAAGAACAGTTTTTTAGTAATTATTACACGTGTATATATGTGTGCGTGTGTTCATTTTGCAGGACAGGCTGGTGTTAATCAATTGGGCGGTGTTTTCGTTAATGGCCGCCCATTACCGGATTGCGTAAGACGACGTATCGTGGAGTTGGCTTTGTGCGGTGTAAGGCCTTGTGATATATCACGCCAGTTGTTAGTATCTCATGGTAAGTTAAATCATTTAGAATACAAGAAACTTTATTCGCATTTCGATTTTTTATATTTTTTTAAACATTTTTTATGGAAGGTTGTCTAAGATTGTTTTTCTGTAACATTCATCAGAGACCCCATAAGGTATATATATTCTTGATCAGCATTAAAATCTGAACTTTTCTAACCATGTCCGTTTTTATGTCTATTTGTCTTTGGTTGGCACTCTCACGTGCGTAAATAAATATTTAGTTAACATTTTGTTTTGTTTGAATTCTGCACAGAGATTGCTACTCAAATTAGGTAAAATCAGTCAAGAGCCACGCCCACAATAGGCAAAAAGGTATCTATCAGTTACAAAAATTCAGCTTCGAAATTGAAATTCAGTACAGATATTATTATATAGCTTTTTCATCAATATTCCAAATATGGGAGCGATCGGAATACAGACACGCCCACAATTTGAAAAAGAACTCTACTTGTATGTTAACAAATAATATATACACAATGAAAGGGTATAATGCCACACCCAATTTGGAGGGGAGGTTGAACGGTATTTAAGATTTGGTCTTAGCAAAACAGTATTTGTGAGGATGTTTATAACTCTCTCTTTTATTTATATTGGATTGGATCAGATTCAAAATCTGAATCGATTTAATTATATCCATTTGTCCATCTATATATTTCTTGTAATCAACCGAAAAGTGGCAATTTTGGATATTTTTTTGATAAAATTTTCACACAGAGATGCCTTTTTTGGCCAAGAAAGTTGGTTATTGAAAATACTCGTAGACCTCACCGGCCCATTCTATACTTATTCTACTTTAAATAAATCTTAATATGATAAAAGTTTGCAATTTTAAATGTTTTTTGACAAAATGAATTAAGAATAGTTAATAACTGTGGCCAATTTGGACTCGATCGGATTATTTTTAAAACACTTTCTCTTATAATGATTTTTCATGAAGTGACTTCTGTGTGATAATGATTCGCATTCATACAATACCACCCAACTAATTATAATATAAATTGTGGAATCAAGTAGTGCAGGGTAGGACCTATTAAAACATTTTTCCACCTTTTAGGCTAGAATTTGTCTTTCGAAATATCTTGAAATCTACCATCTGTAGACTTAACCTTTATATTATTTTTTATATATTTCTATCTAAAGATCTTCTCTAGCTCCTCAAAACTTAATATGCTTCAAACTTAATTTATTCCTGTTTTATTAATTTTAAAAAGTTAGTTTGCTTTTCAGCAGAGTCACTATTAGTTACTATTTTACATATTTTATTTCTTCAATTTAACTATTAATCGATTAATTTTTTTACAGGATGCGTATCCAAAATACTGACACGATTTTACGAAACAGGTTCAATACGACCCGGCTCTATTGGAGGTAGTAAAACAAAGGTGAGTGAAAAAAAAATAGAAAATTACATTTTATGCGCTTCTTATCAAGTACACTATGTGGCATTAATTGAAGTAAACTGCTACTGTATACAGGACACAATCATCAATTGGTAAACGCAACAATTTTATGATGGTTGGTAGGAAAAAATACATTAGTCATCACAACCCTACAGTAGAGAGAAGCAATAGGTAAAAAGTTATTGTAACCTATGAAACTTGTTATACATGAATAAGATAACATTACTTAAGTGACTGACAAGTAGCTACTTATGTAATAAAAATAAAACTTACCATAATAAATCAAAGCCTTTTATGCCTTTTAAGCGAACGATTTCAGATATTGATAGAAAATCAACACTAATCATAACAATATGGTAAATGGTGTCACATGGGTTTACCAGAAAAATAAAAGATAAGTCTTATAAATCAATACGTTCCCCTATAAAAGTGAGGTTATAACGAATTATTTGATGAACCAGCAAAGGCATGAAATCGTTATCAACACATGTGCAAACAGTTGAAATTTCTCACATAATAATTAATTATCAGTTTTTATTTTATATATGTAAACTGTTAAATGATTTATGAAAGTGTTGATTTTGCTGTAGCGTCACAATTTTATCAAATTGTTGCTTCAACTTCAACTAAGAACATTTTGACTGGTGTCCGCACGGCCACCTTTCTTTATCTTCTAAATTAAACAAAAAATAAAAAGGACGGTGTTGGAAAGTTTTTAATTTTTTTATTTTGATCAAAAAGTGTATTTTCTTAAAATAATAGCTTTAATTAAAAAAAAAAAATGTTTTCAGACGTACATATGATGCTTAGATTAGAGTTACCTCTTTTAAAAATATTTTCGAGATTCAAGTAACGATTACTCGCTATGTGTAAAGAATTCATATATGAAATTTTGTCGGTAGATGTATGCGTTATATGCAGTCTTTACTGCGTTAAAATTTTAAAATATTTGTATATTAAGAAAGAAAATTATATTAACAAGTGCTAAAAAGAAGGCGGACGTACGGACAAACGTTTTTATATCATTCAAACAAAAACCAATTCCAAAATTTGCAGAACAAATATATGTTCAAACTAAAATATTAAATCATTTGAGGATGAACATGTTTCCGACTAAGAATATATATACTTTGTAGGGCCTCTGGGTGTTGCAAACGGATCAACTTAGTGTATCCCTATCACTAAGGTGATGAAAATAAAATTACTGATTGACTATAATACAGACTGACTTAATTGAAATAAATGTACTTAATGATATCAAAACACGCCCCCTATTAAAATGTTAAACTATACTGAGGACAGACTGAGGGACATTAACAAAACGATGGCTATCTTTTGCTTGTACTCCCATCACAAAATAAACTTACACCAGCATATTTTCCTGTTTCCTTCAGAATTCTTACTTTTGTATAACTTTTTTATGAATATATAATGAATTGCTTAGTCACACGTTATGCATCGGATGTAAAGGCCAATAATTATGATTGTGTGTGCAAGTATTTGAAGTGTTATATATGTAACTAAACCTTGGCGTCATATGCCGAGAATATATATGTATGTGCGTCTATTAAAACAAGAGGTGTTAAGTTGGCTGCACTTGCAATTTTCCGTGTTCCAATACAAAGTGTTTAACATTAAAGGGGTGTTAAAATTACACTTTACATGAAATCAATTCCAGTTCAAGTTTGTAAAATAGGTGGAATGGGTTAAATACAATGTTGAATAAAAATAAATAAAAAGGTGAAAAATTATGAGCTAATGGAGGAAGAGTTGAAATAAAATCGATTTAGAAGAAAAAGTAAGAAAATTAAACCATCACTGGGCGGATGGACATTTATTTCTTAAACAATTTTATTATATCTGAAAATGATTAAAATTTAACATCAAAAGAGCACATTTTCTTCAAGTGCATAGAAAAAAATATTTAAATTTTTTCAAATAATTTCTCCACTTATGCTCTCTGTGCCCTTGTGCACAACTTCAGTTTAAACTTTATTAGAGGGTTAAGAGATTGCGTGATTTTTAAAACAACAATTATGTCATTCATTGTGTCTGCGGCAACAATTAAATTTCACGGTATTTAATTGTACATTTTTAACACGAACCCCAACCAAACTGTACAAACTCGCTTGCACTCACACGAAGTAGAGCAGTAGAGAGAACACGAATAACAATAATAGAGAATGATGATTAAGATCTTTTACAAATTTTTCATTTTATTACAGCAAGTGGCCACACCCACGGTGGTTAAGAAGATTATACGTTTGAAGGAGGAGAACAGCAGCTTGTTTGCTTGGGAGATACGTGAACAATTACAGCAGCAGCGTATATGTGATCCCAGTTCGGTGCCGTCAATCAGTTCTATTAACCGGATCTTAAGGAATAGTGGTTTATGGACCGATGAGATGACTACGAATCAACAAAATGCAGTTGCAGCAGCGGCCGCCGTAGCAGTTGTGAGTAGTTCGGGTAGTCCCTGTAATTCACCAGCTGTTTACAACAATTCTACAAATCACTTGTACAGCACGACAACAACAACTGGCATGGATACTAATAAATTTCCGCACAATTCATCGGCACAATTATCGATAAATCATCGTACATTGGTAGCTACATCAAATCCAAATTTGAGTTCCTCGTACTCATACAATGATTTGGCGTCAACGTCAAATACGGTGGAACAGCTCATCAAACCTTCACCTAAGCATGCTCTAGCAACATCGGCTACAACAAATGCCAGTTCAGCATTTGTGCTGAATTCTGCCCAAGATCTTTCCTATTCAAGTGCTTTGCAAAAGCACTGGTTTTGGAATCCATCTCTACTTTATTACACACAACATGTCCAAGCGGCCACACAATTTCTACCATATTCAGCAACAGCAGCAGCCGTAACAGTTGGACCCACATCAACCACATATTTATCGCCCACCTTAGGTGCTTACACTACCAAATCGGAAAGTTCTATCGATTTGACCTCTAACACTTTAAGTACTTGTGATAATTTAAGTGATTGTGATTCGGGCAAATCATCACCAACCATTATTAGCACCAATCCCAACACAACACCAATTACCACCATTAATTTAAGCGCCACCACTGGCAGCAGTACTGCTCGTAATCATGGTAATAATCATAGACAACCGTCATCGGTCGGACAATCGCCAGTAAATGGTAGTCGTAAACGGAATCCGTACTCAATTGAAGAGTTATTAAAAAAACCGGAAAAGCGTTTACGTTCTGCTCAGAGCTGTTCAAGGAGTAACGAGAGAAGATATTTGGGCGGGAGGAGACTGACAAATTTAGGTTCATTCAATAAAACTGACGATTGTTGTGTTAGTATATGTTCAGCTTCGAGTAGCAGTAGCAGTAGTAGCCGTTGTTTAGCTGAAGATAGCGGTGATGAGGAGCAGCATCATCAGCAAAGTCCTTCCCATCACAGCCACACAGAGGCGGATGATAATTGTGAAACGGTAGAGGTGGTGAATTAAAAAAATTATTAAAATAAAATAAAAATAAAATAAAAATAAAAAACAAAGCAGTAGTTTTAAGTTCCTTAACTTAAGGTACGTAATGTAATGAATATTAAACAGGGAAGAAGCAGCTGTAGAATATTATTTTAAACTTTTGTATATAATAACCGCATGACAGGACATTTTTTCAAATTTCTGGTAGCTTTTTATAAACAAAATTTTGAGTTGGCCAAATAACTTTTCTCCCTCCGCACTGGACATATAGCTTAAAATGTACTGTAAGACAAAACTGTAATAAATTAAACCTTAATTACAATTATTCCATGATGATACAATATAATGTTATAGAGAAATTACACTTAATAAATATACGGCAAATAAATAAATTATACACATGCGTACATGTATTTACTTTAAATGTAAAGGAACTTAACAAACTAATGCAAAACTTGACACTACAAGAATGGTAAAGAAGCGGAGAGATATAGGATGCATTGTTGTTTAGAAAAACTCTTCTGTTTTAAGTTTTTATACAGATAAGGGTAATAAGGTGTGAGTGATTCCAAAGAAATACTCCTTAATGGAGGCCTTTTATTTGTACATTCATCAAAGAAAAGAATCGAATAATACCTGACCATCCGGCCATAGTTCGATTGCATTGAAATTTTTTTAAAAATAATAAAATTAAAAAAAAAATCATTAAATCATTACCGATTATCGGTCTCCGAAATCTTTATTTTATTACAATATTATTCTTAAAAATACATTAAATTATTTTTATAACATTTTGATTAAAATTTTTTAAATTATTATCGATTATCGATCTCTAAAATTTTTATTACCATATAAAATTATACTAAACGTATAAAACAAATTTAAAAAGCAACTTTTATTAATATAATAATAACGATCATTTTAATTTTTATTTTTATTTTTTCTAATCATTATCGATTATTGATCTCTAAAATTTTTATTATCATACAATCTTTGACTAAAACAAACATGTGCTTATATTTAATATATCTGGACAATCACAAGTGATATAAGCCCCTCTAGGCAAGTGTTTGTTGTTGTTGTGCTTCATCACTCTACTTTTAGTTAGTCTTTAATTAACTTCGTGTACCCCAATGAAGTGTCAACATCAATATATAAATATATAATGACAATAATATGAACAACCACAAGCACAACCACAACGGCAACAATAATAGCAGCAGCAGCAACAACAACAACAACAACACTGAATAGTTAGTTTATAATAAATATGTACGTTAACACTTGATGAGACCCCAAAGTGTTGTTGAGTTTGGTTGGTTGGTTGGTTGATTGGTTCCTCACATTACATACTTTTGCTTAACACTGTATTTATATGCTATGCTTGTTGCCAAAGCGTATGCGCGTGTACTCACTGTTTATACGCTAGTTAAACTAGTATTGTTGTTGTTTTTATTGTTATTTTTGTAATAATGGTGGTGTTGGTGTTGGCTAGCTGTCTTTGTTGTTTTTTTTAGTGGCGCAGCGTGCGACTTACGTGTACAGAATTCATAATCGATCATGTCCGACTAGTGTTAAAAAGGTATTGTTGTTGGTTGTTTGGCATCTCATACGAATTGTTTTTGTTTTTACTGTGTTTTCTAACCATTTAGGGAATGTGTTGGTAGGTGCAAAATATTTTTACGTATTCATTTATACAATTTTCAGCTTTTTTTTTTTTTATTTATTTTACACTTTGATAAATTTTTTTCCCAGGTTTTATGGTTGACTGAAAATTTGCGTTGTTGTTGCTATTGTAAGACCATGTTCATCATTTTTGGCCATAATTGATTTTGTCATTTCGACACTCACCCCGTATAGCGAATATTGTATTTTAATAAATTAAACATTTATCGAAAGTGTTCAAAATAGTTTTAAAGTGTTGCTGATGTAGTTGCGATAAATTGATTTTTTTTTTTATAAAACTTTGAAATACTTCTAATAAGGGGAATTTAATACAAGGAAAAAAACTGCTTTTTTATACCCACAATGGCATTTTTTGAAGTTTGAAGGCTCACATACACTTTGTCAAACACCCCAAAGAAGGCATAAATCAGGTTTACCACGGTTTACTAGTGTTTAAATTGATCATCATCTGAATCGATATAACCATGTCCCTCTGTCTGTCTGTTTATATGATTATGGTAAGTGTTCTCCCAGCTGCAAATATAAAGAAATTAATTTCAAAACTTAGCACAAGCGCTTCAGATTGTTATTGAAATTGAACAAAATCGAAAATAATTTACTCCCGTAATTAATCAAAATAATTTTTTAGAGGCTTTCAAGCGGTTTTTCACTCAAACATTTTGTTAAGAGGTGGCTCCCAATTTAGTCTAAGTACAGCAAGTATGGTGGGTATCCAAGATTTGGCCTAAACCTAATACTTGTTTATACATTATATGGTTTACCCAAGTATCATTATAAGTGTGACACATAGCAGCAGCATTAAGACTTCACCATCAATTTGATGGCTGACCAAATGGTGTCTATATACGTATATATGTCTATTCTAACTCAAGCACTTCAGTACGACTATGAATATGTAATAGTTTCATAAATGGCGCATAAATAGAGAAAAAGAGAGAGTCTCATGGGTGACATGTGTTGTTGTTGTTGTGGTTTTAAATGTAAAGAACGATCGTAATTATATTTTTTATTGCACAGACCATATAAAATAAATAATTGCAATAGCATTAGAAATCCATGACCATCTGAGAAGAAGAAGAGCATTTTTTATTTCTTTAACTTTTTCATAATCGATGTTTGAACAAGATGGAACAGTATGTTGTAATGTACACACATACACATATATGAATAAAGTAAATAATTAAGAAAGAAGTCCAAGTCGAGATTATTTTTAAGTACATTTTTCAAACAAATTATATGCTAACGTAAGAAATAAACAAAATTTCAGATTACCAAGAGTAGACGTGTTGTGCAAATTGCGACCACGCCCACTTTTGGCACATTATTTGATAAGAAAAATACAAATGTAACAAATTACGTAGCACCATAAAGGCAGATAAAGAGCGTGTTGTGGGCGTTGCTATTCAACGATTTTGCCTAATTTAATGGTAAACGGCAAGTCGAAAGTAGCAGTGTTTGCATAAAATTTAAACTGGAACAAATCTAAAATATATATGACCGTGAGAGTGTCAATACGAGACAATCGCACGGACGGACATCTCTAAAACCGTTTAGATTTTCATATTGATTATGAATATGTAGATATACATTTTATACACTGAAGCCTCTTTCGAGAAGTTGTAAATATTCGCTTTTTAAATTGAGTAAATTCGGTTAAGACCCACGCCTATAATCATCCAAAATCTCAGACATAAAATATTATCTCGATTTTTTAATTTCGTGCACATATTCACAATTACCTTGTTTACCAAAATGGGGAAAAATAGGCGTGGCAGAATATTAATCACGCCCACAATATACAAAAACGCTCATTTGGTATAGAAGTCGAGTTGTAAAATGATACGTAATATTAACAATAGTAATAAACCTGCCACGCCCCCTTTTTGTACATACAAATGTGAAAGTTATTTAAAGTTTGGCCCTAGTCAGATTTAGTTTTTCTGCTCCTTAACTTTACGGTAGGCACCACCATGTAAAATCATATATTTACTCATAAGATGACTCTTAGGTCACTCTGATAATTAATGATGAGATACCATTATACTTGTAAAAATAATAATTATAACACAATTCATAATGAATGAAAAAAATTAAGATTCAAGTTATGTGAGATCGTGTTAAATATTCGAAACTTGTACATTTCGCAGCTACGGCCAACAAATGGTTTTTTTTTTTCTTTTGCGAAGTAGCAGAAAAAAATACGA
The DNA here is from genome assembly GCA_963978525.1 of Ornithomya fringillina. Classification (NCBI taxonomy): domain Eukaryota; kingdom Metazoa; phylum Arthropoda; class Insecta; order Diptera; family Hippoboscidae; genus Ornithomya; species Ornithomya fringillina. Next base: position 11,343,398 of record OZ021694.1, read on the forward strand.
AATTAAAACAAATAAAAAACTTGATTATTAGTATTCAGACATGGAATGATTTAGAATATTTTTGAAGTGAAAAGCACAAAAATGGCATGAAATTTAATTAACGACACAAACAACAAAGTTTGTGTTCTCTGATATGGTTTATAAGGACTTTGTGAAACACCTTACAATGAATATCTAGAAATAGGTAGAAAAGTATTGAAAATTTGGGAGCATGGGGGTCTACGCATGCCCAGTGTTACGAATGTAATGGAACTAAGGTGGAGCTCATATATATAAAGAATCGACAGACACGCATATTAGTAAATGCAAGAAATATACTAAAATAGGTCGGAACAGCTAGGAAAGTGAATACACTGCAATTAACTTGGATTGTTTCGAAAACTATTAAAAAACTTTCAATCAAAACCAATGCCGTTCACATTAACAGAAAGCATTATACTCCAGTCTCCAATGCAAGAGGTTGTAGTTTCGATTACTTCCAAGTGTAACGCTGCGAAGTATCAAAGATCGGTCTACACTTATAGAAATTTTCTACCAAGCGCCCATCGATCTTATGAGAGATTGTTTATCAAAGACCGACAGACAGATTTTGATAGATTTCGCTCGATTTTGATTGATAAAAAAAATTTTGAAAAATTTTCATTTCAACATTAATACAAACGTTTCAAAGTTATTAATAAACAGTTACTTTTACGGTGCAGAATATCCATAAAAACCCGAAAAAAATACACACAAGCACAGTTCATAAACATCTTTAACTCTCTTTGACTTTAAGCATCATTACAATCATGATTTTACCTTTTTTATGCTCTACTCTCCATCAGAGTATCATCAGTCATTGTGATCGTTATTGTAACCGTCACCGTCACCATCACCACCATCGTCATCTTCATCATTATTATAGTCAAACTGTCATTAAATCTGACTGAAATAGTTTGGTGTGTCAGAGTTGGGCGAGCGCGATTTTATCGGCTGTTGAGTTGATGGAATGATGAGTACAGACGTACGTACGCATATATGCTATAGTATGGTATGGTACAGTAAGTAAATAATAATGCGTTGCGAAAACAAAATTCCATGACAATTGACAGCAAATCGTCAGCAATGGTCAGAGACGTGTACGTAGCAATGCGACAAAATCATTGCCAACAAAAAGCAAAAACGAAACGAAAACGAAAACAAAAACACGTTGCCAACAGGAAAATAAAAACTGGGCATAAAGTTTTTACTCCTCTTGCAAAATGTTTAAAGGAGATACTGTCGTATATGTCGTGTGTATACACAGTGTGTGGACGTGTAAAACAGCTTCTGACTATACGGTCAATGTATGTATATGTGTGTGTTTGTTCTCTTTCCTTTGGTTTGCCTTTTTTTACCCTTAAACTTTAGGCGTTACTTTTAGATCGTTTGTCTACGCTTTACTCTGTGGTGTTGCTGTGTTTGTCCTTTGGTTGCCTCTGGTGGAGTGGACGTTTATTGCGTCGGTGATCATAGTGAGTGAAACGACAAATACTTCAACAGAATATTTTTATACGGTCGCGCTCGAAATATCAATGAGCTTGAATGGGTTTTTGGGATTTAAACATTGCAGCAGACTTTTAGTCAGTTAAGCGTTTTTTGCCTCCATGCAGTTTCTCCCGCGATCACTTTATAAACGTCGTTTTTACAACCTTCCACATAGGAGTACCAAGTTTGTCATTCCATTTGCAACACCCAGAAAGAAGCGTCAAACACCCTATAAAGTATATTTGATCAGGATTAAAAACTACGGAGATTTAAACATGCATGTCCATTCGTCCGTCTCCCGCTTTTTTTGACATATTCACGTTTGAAGATTTTGAAATATTGAACTAACATTTTATAGAGGTCGATTTTTGCACGCAATAACAATTTAAAATGGACAAAATACGTCAAGGACCACGCCCACAATCGAGAAAAATCTATGTATCTATCACAAAAAAATTAACTATGAAGTTGGTAGAAGTATTTATAATTATCCTATTTATGGATGGGCGTGGTGGGATAACAGACACGCTCACAATTAACAAAAAACTATACTCAGCAAAAAAACTCGGCTGATCGACTCGGTGATCCCTATTACATAAACTGTTAGAAGGCGAGATCAAGTACCTGCCACGCTCACCGTTTGTAAGTACATGCGGAGGGTATTTAAGATTTGACCTAAACCAAATATGTTTCTATTGCACTTTCTGTTATGCCTTGTATTTCGGGTTTTTCTTCCCATTCCACTTCAACTCCATCCATCGATATCAAGGAATTTTGTTTGGATTTCTTGCAGTTTTTGTCGTCGTTTGCTTACGGTTTCCTGGTTGCTGTCGACGACCACTTATGTGCCTGTTGGCTAAGATTTCAAGCGAGACCATATTTTTGTATTATTATGTACATTGCAGAATAGTTGATAACGTACTGGATGCTCTTCAGTCATGTTCATGTGTTGCTTGATTATTGTTTTTCCAACTTTTATTGCTACTGTGTTGGGTCAAAATAAATCAAATCCCATCACACTCTGATTTGATTTACACAATCACCAGAACAACATCCACACACATTGCCAAAGTATGTTCATGTGCTTTAGTTAACGTTTTTTGCACAAACACACACATATCAGAGTAAGGATGTGGAAGGAAGCATAAGCAGGATGATTCAAAGAGATCTTTACAAAATATAAACGACAGCAATAAATGTTTGTTGTGAGTTTGTTAATATGAAATGTAGTTCTAATTATTCGCATGCAATGAACGACCAAAACCAAAACGAAAAAATATATAAAAACGTTTTTGTTTTTGTACAATAATAACTTTTTTACGATCCCACCACTTCACGTGGATGTGTTTAATGTCTCTTCGTAATGATATTGCTCAATATATTGAATGTTTGAATTGAATGTTTGTAACTTTGTTGTGTTTTTGTTAATCGTACAGATGTCCATTTCTGGTTGCTGGCAGATATCATGGCAGAAAATTTATTTTATGGCGGTAATGGTGTTATTTTTTACGCGAACAATGTTTTAACATTGACAATAATGCAACAAAACAATAACAACTACAACAATAATAACAACAACAACAACAATTTGGTTTAATCGCGCCGTTTTTTATATAGACACCAGCTCACACTCGTGTTCAGGCACTGACTCCTGCAAGGTCTTAGATATGTAAACGGTGGGCGTGGCATGTGCGTCCACTATAACATGTATGAAATTCCGCACTAATTTTGGTAAATTTTTTTAAAGACTGTATTCATATTCTTGATAAGCTTTTAAATCATAGCATAGAGATAGAATTGTCCATCCGTCTGTCTGCCAGTTGTTCGCCTGCAAATTTTGAGATATAAAGCTAAAATAGTTTAGTGATATTTTTAGTTTCTATACGTGGGTTGCTCCTTCACTTATGGACATGGTCAAGTATTACGCCCACCTATCTGCCTATCTTCCAACTGCCCGAAAGTGTCAATATGTTGATCGGCGGGGCAAAAGGTATTATATGGTATTGAGTTTGGGTGGATTATTGAAACAGCTAAGAGAAGCCTATCTATTATTTTACCGCTCATTTCACAATCATCATAATACCTAGGGACGTGAGTCCGTGTTTCTGTCTTTTGTCAATATTCTCAAGGTCGTACATTTTCAGATAATGAGTTAGAATTTTGTATAGACACGTAAATTGGGTAAAATGGATCAAGTGCCACGCCCACAATGGAAAAAATCTATTTATCTACGATAAAGTTGGAATATACTAAACATAATAATAATAATTATCTCTTTAATCGATGTAGCAAAAATGGGCGTGGTCAGATAACAGACACGACCATAATTTGCAAAGAGAACCTTACTAAGCGTAAACCTCCACTTGGTAGCTGATGCGTTATCCCTACACTATCAAAGGGCAGAATTATGTACCTGCCGCGCCCTCTGTTTATATGTAGATGAGCAGATTATGTAAGATTTGACCCAAGCTAAAATTAATTTTCTTACTTGTTCCTACTAAAACAAATTCAAGATAATTTTATATGTGTTTACACATGTACGCCGTTGACTTTTCCAACATAAATTTTTATTGTTTTTCCCCAAAAAAAAAATCGGAAAGATAACTTAATTACTGCCTTAAAAGATCAACAGAAAAGGTTGATAGGTTGAAAGGCAACTAATGTTAGTTAGTAGGAAAGTAGGTAATGGTGGATCAAGAAAGTGTCGGTGTCGGTGTCATCTATTAAATCTTGCTTTAGCTGTTTCTTTGGAATAACTTAACGATGTCACTTTAATGGATGAAGTGATGCAGGTTTTTATTTTTTGTGTTATTTTCTTTAGTAAATTATATAGTATTTGGTTGGTTGGTAGGTAGCTGTAAGGAACTACAATACTGTATGCACTGGTTGAAGAAATTGATTTGAAGCATTTACTTAATTGCCATCATAATGCTTATAATAAAATCTAGTAATTGGGACCAAGTTGTAAATGGTTCCGTGTAAATAAAAACTCAGCGATGAAGAGAAGGTAAACATAAAGGGCATATAAAGATCAACATGTAATAAAAAATAAAATTATAGTTATTAGTTTCTTCTTCTTATACTCTACGCTCAAGTAAATTTTATTTCAAGAGTAATTGTTGTGATTAAGGTTTAAATAGGTAATCATGAGCTGTCATGTTATTATTTAAAAATTGTTTTTACAAATTTTATGACTTATTTAACACTTACGCACTCATTTTCATGGACGACTTTTTTATTTAAAATATTAAGAAAATAAAAAGAACGAAGATCACTAAAGGGTGATTTTCATTATTAGAAAGTAAAATCGATAAATGGCTCAATAAAGAGAACGAAATACATAACAGCTACTTTACACTACTACTTTATATGTTCCGATAGATATGATTAGTGCATGTGTTTAATTTGATGCTTGAAATTTTAAGAATTATTTTATGTTTTATATGGATGGACTGACAGACACAATTTTTTGACTAAGATCACTACCAAGGAGGCTAATGGAGCTTATGTTTAAATTACACAAAAACAGAAGAGGCTTCAAAAGTATTATAATTTGTTGTTCTTGTTATTTTTATTTGCTAAAGCATACACCACATATGGAGGCCGTTTCAGTGAAATACTATGAAATGAGTCTTTTAAAATAGCGTTAGAGAAAAACGTCTCCTTTCGACTCAAAATGAAGTGCCCACTAAGAAATTATTCATTCATATGAATTTAAAGAATGTAAGCTTTCCAATGAGGTAACTTTTTTCTTTCTAAGTAAATTTTTCGCAATGTTATAGCACTTTAAACTTTTTTCGTTTTTTACAGGAAACTACCTCTTAGAGCATCAGTAAAACAGTCTTATAAGGCAAAAACCCACCATTCTTAATATTTTCAAATAAAACTTGATATATTAATTCCATTTACTATAGGGCTTCGGTAAACCAAATTTGAGTCCCTTCGGTTGGTTTTTACTTTTTCTGCCATTTATTTTAAAAAAGTCATGCATGGTAGCAAAGCAAAAATGTTTTATATCCGAAAAAAATTTTATAACAAAATTTTGATGCCAATCTATAGCAAATAGTTAAATGAGTTTAATGGTAATAGTTTAAGCTTGATCGCACCACTATGACAGCTTCTGCGGTGATTATAATTTTAATGAAAAACGTTTCTTTGAAACAGTGTAAGAGAAAAGTCGCTCATATCAATTCACTATAAATTACACAACTAATATTTTTTCTTCTCACCCATTTTAAGAATATAGGCTTTCAAACGATGTAAAAGATTTTCATCTGCGTTCACTTTTCGCAATTGTAGAACAGTTCAAACTTTTTGTCACAGTAAAGAATACTACTTTTTTAAAGTTTCGCGAGTCACATTGAACAGTAATAGAGGGAGAGACTGCAAAAGCTTCAATTGTTTTTAGTTAGTATTTTCATTAGTTATAGTTATTATAAAAAGGAGGCTGTTTTAGAAACTGTTAGGGGCTGCCTGTATCCTTGAGGCTGTACCTTCCTCAACTGTACCAAAGATAGTCTCCGCATAGATATTTTGTATATATTTTTAAGAATATACATAATTGCTTTTAATGTTGCCCATTTGACAAAGCTTTAATACGTTAATAATAAATAAAATTACGTTTTGGGGTCAGTCGTTAACTGTTGTTATACCTTACCGCATTAGAGTGGGAGTGGGAGTCTTTCATACCGTATATAATTATCAAAAATTAGTTTTTATACTCTTCACCTTAGTGATGACGTTACATAAAGTTTGTCATTCTTTTTGTAACACTCAGAACTAGCCGTCAGAGACCTTAAAAGGTAAATGTACTAATGTGTGAACAGCAGGTCGCACAAAGTGAGGTATTGATCCGAACTTCGGTGATGACATTCATAGTAATTGGTTAGCAGCCACTTCTACAGTTGATAAAAACCTGTAACTGTAGTAAAAGTAAAACGATTATAAATTTGAAATTTTATAAATAACAGACACGCCCACAATTTACAACAACTTTATTATACTTTAATGACGATTTCGACCATTCATGTAAAATGTTATGTTCATGTAACCGTTAAGGAAATGGAAGTGGTGCGAGTCCATTTCTGCCACGCTAACTATTTCAATCGTTTTATATATTCATCATTTTTCAAATTTTCATGATTTTGAAAAAGAGGACTTTCACCATTTCTATACACAACGGCACATGTTGCACAGACTATGCGACATGAGCCGTTTCCTCTAAACATGTAGGGTATCCAAAATGTTACTTAAGCCCAATATAGATTTTTTCTTGTTTTTTTTTTTTGTGGGTATGCATTTAATTGGCGGTAAACAAGAGATATTTGCATATTGTTGTTGATGTTGTTGTTGTTGTTGTGATTGTTGTTGTTGTTGCTATATTTTACAACCACTTAAATCAATTTGAATGGTTTTAAAGTAGATAATAACCTCTCACAGATGCATGCAGAAAACTTATGTTCAGCTTCTGTGTGTAAAACACCGACTTTTCAGAGGCGTACACAGCATAAGAAACAAGCCAAGCCTACCCAAACGTGTACAACACTTGACATTAATGGTATTCAACATTCAACATATGGTACTTGTACACACATTCACATATACATTCTTCCCAGCCTACTCATATATGCACGTTTACACGTTGGCATGCATCATGAAACCCATAATAGGCGTCGTTTAGACCATAAAATTACTTTAATGAGAGAATTTCTGCTGAACTGTGATGAATGTTGTAACGTATTTAGGGTAGTAAGAATTGTTAATGGTTAATGAACTTTTCCCCATTAATTGATTTGATTTTTTTTTTTTGGCTCGTTGGTTAAATGTTTGGCTATAAAGAAAAGCACAAAGAAGATGGCGGGAGAGTACTTTAATTCGTACGTTTTTATACCCTTCACATATGATGGGGAGTATACTTGGTTTGTCATTCTATTAGAAACGCCCACAAGAAGGCGTCAAACACTCTATAAACTAAAATTATTCAAAGGCTGAGTCGATCTACATAGACATATAAGTCCGTCTGTCCGTCTGTTGTTGGCACTCTCACTATCGTAAATTCTGAGATTTCGGGCAAAATAACCACGCCCACAATTAACAAAAATCTATTCAAAAATTGACCTAGGAAGTTAAAATTTGATATACATATATATTTATAATTATTGTAGGTGTGCCAAGAATTGGTCAGACATGCTCACATCGGCAAAAATCTTTTTATCTGTCACAAAAATAAATCTCATAAGTTGGAATTTGGTACATATTTACCCCATTCATAGATGTGCCGAAAAAGGGCAAAATAGATCAAGAGGCACACCTACAATCAACAAAAAACTATTCATCTGGCACAAAAATGTATCTATAAAGTTAAAATTTGTTATCCATATTTATGATCTAATGTAGCGATGTGCTAAAAATAGGCGTGGTCGGATAAAAGACACGCCCATAATTTACAAAAATTCATATTCAGCGTAAAAGTCGACTTGCAAGCTGAAACGCGTAACATTTACAGGTAAAAGGTGTAATTAGAACCCAGCCACGCCCACTGTTTGAAAGTATTTTCGAAGAATATTTAAGATTTGGCCTAAATCATATTTAGTTTTTTTACTTGCCTTCCATACATGAGGCAAAAATTGTTCCAGCATTGGTTAGAGACGGTTTTCTTATTTAAAAAATTATCTTTTTACAAAAGAAAAGATTTAACCAATTAAAACCATTTTACCAAATCGTCTACTTAATGGACTCATCTAACTACAGTACCAAGAGAGACTTTTGAATATTATTTCTTGGTCTTCGAAATATATGGAGGCAGTGTTGTGCAGATAATCGAAACTAATTAGAATTGTTGAACATAGAAGCAGTGACCACGTGCCAGCATTTTAAGAAAGACCTGCAAGCCAATAAACTAACGGTGTCTTCTCTCTTCAGCTGACAACGATCACTTGTTTGTGTCGCACTAATTATTATGTGAATGGATGGGGATGGTAATGATAATGTTGCAAAAGTAACAAACAACAACAACAACAACAACAGCTACAAAACATCTATAATTATAATTGCATTATGTGATGAGGAAGAGAGAGAGAATGAGGGAAGGAAGTAAAAAATGATCACTTGTGTGCATTTGTTGTCAGGATACCCTCGGACAGAGTCCTTACATTATAAAATTATATATAAGTTAATAAAAAAAAAAGCATTCAATTCTTTTAATGCTTGTAAACGTTAATCATCGCATTGTTGGAATTTGCTCTCAACAAAAAGTAAAGAAAACAACGGTTTCTAATATTCTTTAAACTGAACTTATATTCCACTAATACATAAACACATACACAGTACTTTTGTTGTTGTTATTATAAACACTTGAACAACTTTTTTTACCATTTCTATTACGGCATGTACGCATTGATGATGTTCTGGATGACGTCTAAAGACATCGTTTGCTCTGTTGCGTACTTTGGCTAATGCGGGTTATGTAACAACTGGCAACAGGTGATTTTCTAAAAATATGACTAAAAATAAGAAGAAGAATTGCTGTTGGCATAGCTTTGCATAATTGGGGTTATTCAACTTGATTTGACACCGAATTGAGGGGAAATTTTAGTTAAAAACTGAAAAAAAAAAAACAAGTGAAGATGTTATAGTCGACTACTTAATACTCTACACCGCTTAGTTCCACAAATTAGGCTCCAATTGGTTTAGTTGTATCAGTAAACGCGAGACATTGCCATATAAATCACTTTGTGAAATATGATTGTATGAGAAGGGGTTTCAAAAATAGTCCAATTGGGCACAAATTTGAAGTTAAGAAGCTTCTTAATTATTCTTAATCAAGTTTTGTCAAAAAATATTAACAATTGTGATATTTTGCTATATAAACATTTAACTTAAATGATGGCTTTATATGGAGAGAGATGTTAAAAGAAGACCTCTCATGACCATTTTCAACAGTGACCGCCCTTGGCCCAAGAGGCATACATGTGCGTACATGTCCTATAGGTTGATTAAGTGAATTCCTTGGAGGGACAGATGGACATTTTCTCAAATTTATGTTTAAACAAATTACACAACTTACAAACAGTGGGCGTGGCAGGTTCGTGATAGATTTTTATCGATTGTGGGTGTGGTTCTTAAACGATTTTGCCCAATACAAATGCAGTTCAATTTTTACTCAATATCTTCAAATTTACGACTGTGACAATGCCAACAATAGAAAAATCAAGGATGGACATGTTTAGAGCGACTGAAATTTTGATGCTGATCATGAATATATAAACTTGGTAGAGTCTATGATGCCTCCTCCTAGCTGTTTCAAACGGAATGACGAACTTAGTATAACTTATGTGGAGGGTATAAAAAGCTGTTGACTATAGATGGAGCGATCTACATTTCCAGAGGTCAAGAAAAAGTTCTACTTGAGGGCATTTACTGTGAATCACTTATATGGCAAACAAAGGCAGAGACCTCTAAATAAATATAGCAGAGAGTTTTATTAACAGTTTTCTGTTAAGTTAGGCTGAAGGAACATTTTAGCACCATCTAGTAACGAAATATTTAAGCTTCAAAATTTAGATACAATAGAAATACATCCCTGAATACTTTATATTGAACAAGTCCTAATAATTGCAACTCCGTAAAGAATTCCTTACTTTATAGTGTCGGTTGTAGTCTTGACGCATGAAATTTTAGTTATTAAAAAAAAATACTTTATTAAAACATAGGAAAAACTTCTAAATACAAATACAAAATATAGATAAGTGTTTATTTTATAAGAATATGCATAAATATTATCATTATGTATGCAAGTAAAAGCAAAAATTGTGTATGTAGAATAAATTTTCTCATGAAATGATCGCCATTTTATTAAGTGCGTTTTATAGTTGATTTTATAATGGGTGAAAATGTCAAAACGGGAAATGGCTGAATTATAGCATTAGATGTAAGTTATTTTATGAAAAAATTAATGGTTCTGTTTTTCATAATAAAAATCATTTAAACTGAAACCGTGTTGTATAAGGTTAGTGTAATTATAATAATAATAATTTTGTGATTTTAATACAGAAAAGTGTTAAATACAAATGTAAAAATGTTCTTGGATTCACTCACGTGATTAAAAAACGTGACACAACGTATGTGTCACATGGAAGTAATGATATGTAATGTAATTTTCATTATATTTATTGCATATAAAAATGGTATTTTGTTATTGAAAAAATGAACATACATATAAATAATACCTATAATGGTGAAATTGCTAAGGAATCAGGGTTGTATTTCTTATAAGCATTATTCTACCGTGAATTGTTATAATTGTGAATTATAATAAAACAACGCATTCACAACGTTTTAAACACATCCCTAATTAAGAGCCAAAACCTATATTGCATTGATTTGTTGAGTGCTGCATTAGCTACAATAGCCTACTTTTCTATTACTTTTTTATGCAATAATCTTAACTCAAATACCCTGCATCATTTGCGGCAGCGGAAGTTTGTAACTTCTAAACTACAAAAACTATATTCACCTTCAATTATATTAATCATTATAAAATCGTTGTATGAATCGAATTAAGCGTGTCCGTCCGTACTTCTATGTGTTCATATAGAATTGTAAGCAAACTAGAGCTAGCATATTTTGAGATATTTGGATGACTTTTAGTACATGCTTTAGAACATGTTTTGGTGTAAAGAGTAAAGGTATATAAAATGAACCGAATTGAACCATTTGTAGAAGCGCCTCCCACATAAGGCCTTTTGTTTATTGATATATCTAGACTAGCGTTTCTCAAAGGGTGCTCCGCGCAGACCTGCGGCTCCGAATTTCTTTGGTGTTAAGCATAATCAAAAAGCTCCGCAGCTCAAAAAGTTTGAGAACCGCTGATATATACTAATTAAAGCATAATTTGTGGCAGGGTTTTACATGATTCGAACCACTTCATCATTTCCATTTTTGTAGAATAAAGAGCTGGCCTTTTTCCGACCTAAGTTTAAGAACAATTTTGTACATAATCAAATATTTGGATTTTTTTTTATATAATGTTTCTTTATTTGTTTTCTGTCGTAAAAATTTTTCAATTTAAAAAACATTTCGTCTCAGTAAAGTATTAACGAAATAAACATATCGCGCGTATATGTATTGTATGTACATGTATAAAAAATATACATAATCTTAATATATTTTGACATGCAAAGTAATTAAATATTAGATTTTATACAATTTTTTGTTGTATATTTCATTTTTGTTTTTGTTTATTGAAAACTTGTTCAAAAGTACAATTCGCATATATTATAGAATTTAAAATTTTGTATAACGGGAAGTTACTGTGGTGCCTTTATTATGCTAAAAAAAAAACATAATTAATGGAGTGAAAAATGGAAAGTGTTATAAGTGGAGATAACGAGAGAAAGAGAAAGAAGAATTAGTGAGTTAAGTTAACTGTAAAGCTTAAAGTAGACAAAAGTAGGAAAGAAGCGTAAATGGCACACATTCCTTTTTTATTTGTTTTATTGTGGTTTTTATTTTTTTTTTTCGTTTCCGTTTTATTTATTTACCCTTTAATTATAAATTAAAGTTACAATGATATATAAAACTATTATTTGTATATTACAAAATATTTCTAAAAACTAGATTATTATTAAAATTATTCGCGGTTTAGTTTGTTTTGCTTTTTTGTATTCTAAGTTAATCACTTAAATTATATTTAAAAAAATTATCACAGTTGGAACTTAAATATTATTTTTTTAAAATTAGTTTTATAGTACAAAATGTTTATTGTGTAGAATTGTAGTATAATTTATTATACCCTGCACCACTTGTAGTATATTTAGTTTTTGTGGATGTTTGTAACTCCTAAACGGCTAAAGATAAATCCATCTTTTATTATACCAAACGATTAAGAATCACTTTCTGATTTGATTGAAGTATGTCCGTCGGTGTGTCCATATAATTTTTGAGCAAGGTTTTGGCTTCAGCTTTCAAGCTACTTTGATGAAATTTTGTACAAGAGCGTCTCTTGACTCAACGATGTGCAATATTGAAAATGGCTTAAATCGGTCTATTTTTAGAGCTCCTCGCCACAAAATTTTTATATGACGAAAACTAGCACTTCTTTATATATTTTAACAAAACTGGATGAAGAATAGATAATTGGTTTAATGTTTGACTGTACTTCATAAATTTAGACCCGATCAGAACGTTTTTAGAGTCCTTTTCTCTATAATGATATATGCCGAAGTGACAATGATGGACTTATATGGCAATGCCTCAACTCAAATAATTGTAGCATAAATTGTGCAAATAAGTGGTGTAGGGTATTAAAGCGTCGGACTACACCGACTGTAATATTTTCACTACACTTTTGAAATCAATGTTATTCCTTAAGTAAAACTTTATACAGTTTGTTTTTTTGTTTGTTTTTTTGTATTCCTACAATAATTTGTCTCAAATTTTCGTTACTACAGTTTGGGATTTTTGTTTTGTGTGGGTGTTTGCTTTTTTGTTTATTAAAAAGTCATATTCGCAATCAGGTGGTTTCTGTGTAATGATGTGGCAACCATTAAAAATGCACTAACGGTGTTTGATGGTGTTGAAGTGAATCTCTTGCAAAACACTTCATGAACTTAAAATTATCAGACAATTAAATTTTTTTTTTTTTGTAAATTTTATATAAAGTTAAACTTAAAATTTGTCCTTAAAATCTAGACATGGTTTAAATAAATATCTTGTAAAATAATTAGTTCGTATAATAATGCAGGCACTTTGAGGTTTTTTTATATCTTAATATAAAATTAAAATCATTATTTAAAGAGTTGCCATGTAGTGTAAATATAATTTAAATACAATTTACAGTTTTTATATGAACTCTTGAAAAGACAGAAGGAAGTGTTCATTGCTTACCATTATATTGGCTATAGAGTGAGGGCAAGATTATGGGCGGTTGGGCAGTGTTTATTGCAGTTCCTAGTTTTCACGCTCCACGGCCTTCTCATTTTTCAAACCCTTGTTTCGTTGCGATGCAAAGGTTGCAATTCCCGTTGGGTGTCGTTGTAGTATTCATGATCCGAACTGGTTGGCTCCGATATGGCCAGAGCCACTGGAATCTCGATTACTGCACTATTTGAACTCACCGAGGTGGCTATACTCATGCCCGTTGCCATTGCATTATTGGGCAGCATCACCGGGATACCTAATGTTTGGGTGGGTATTGGGGGCTCTTGATTTTCTAGCAAATTGTTATTAGGATTAAGCAAATATTCTGGATTATCTACACTGACCGGTACACCAATCAAATCCATATAACCTCCCGGTGTCGTCACCGCACTCAACCCCGCATTTATATTAGCATTAACATTCACATTATTATTATTATTGTTGTTGTTGTTATTATGGTTTAAAGATGCTACCCCACCATTGGCCGTAGCTTGACAGGTGGGCATTAAGTAATCATCTTCATCCACGGGGAGATCTAAACGCAAGTTACCCACACCCACTTCGCGAGCATTGGAATCGGTTTCGTCACTTTCATTTGAGGTCGTTTTATTCATGGGATCTTTACAATAGCGATTCAGTTTGGGCACCTCATCCGTGCCATCCCGTTGTAGTGCACTTTCATTATTGGTTTTTGGCTGTAGACAATGATTCGGTTCAGCGGCAATGGTTTCGGGGCCATCAAAAGTAGGCGCTAGTTTACGTATCAAGTCCTTTTCATCTTGACTGGTGTAGGCGGGTAAGCGGGTGAATTTGTCACCGGGTATTGCCAAATAGCGGCCCGGGTCGCGTGCAAACTCAGCAAATATATTTACCAACTGCTTAAACGAGGGCCGCATTTCTGCATCCAAGTGCCAGCAAGACAACAGAGTGCAATAAATATCCAATGAACAAATTTCAGGTTGTTTCAGCTTTAGGCCCACTTCAATAAGGTCTGGTATGTCCTTGGCCGGTATAGTTTCATGCGGCCTTTGACCGAAAGTCAGCAGTTCCCAAATGGTAACACCGAAAGCCCACACATCCGATTTACTGGTAAACACCCGATGTCGAATACATTCTAAAGCCAACCACTTAATGGGCATTTTGCCTCCAGCTGCTTTGTACTCATTGGAATCTTGATTTAAGAGCTTAGCTAAACCGAAATCGGTAATTTTTATACATGATGGAGTTTGTACTAAAACATTGCGTGCCGCCAAGTCTCGATGCACTAAACGTTTCTCCTCCAAATATGACATACCCTTAGCGATTTGAGTAGACCAGTTAAGTAGGGCTTTCGAGCCAATCTTGTCACGATTATTACGCACATAATCCAGCAAACAACCCAAAGGCATTAGCTGAGTGATCAGCATCATTTGCGATGTCATGCATACGGCTAAAAGTTTCAATAAATTGGGATGTTCAACGGAGGCCATAATGTAAGCTTCTCTTAGAAACTCCTCACTGGATTCAGCACCCGATGTTTTGATCAGTTCTTTAATGGCCACCGGAATTTTGACGTTCTCACCCTCGGGCACCCACACACCTTTGTAAACTCGACCGAAAGCTCCCATCCCCAAAACCCCACCCTTGGCCAACTCAGCATGCTTGACAATGCGTAACTTGGACAGATTAGCGCCAATGTTGGTGGGTCTTAATGGTTCAGAGTCCTCACACCCCGACAAAACCATGGTCATTTTCACAGCTTCTTTCTTGGCCTTGTTCTTCTGGCGACACAAATACGTTACCACAATCAGTGTGCTGCCTACCAGCACCAAGGTTACCAAAGCTATGACCAGAAACAAATAATTGTCCACGGCGGCTATGAGTTTAGATCCTCTTAAAGGCACTGCTGAGCAATATGTGCCAATTTGTGGCGATTGATATATAACGTGGGGGTATTCGGCGGGGCACTTCGAAGTACAATTAAAACTGGTGGAATTGTCATATGGATCACCATCACCAAAAACTTTAAAACTGCGGCATGAAATGCAATCATCAGAGCCGGGACCCGTACAGCCCTTGCATTCGGGATTGCACATAAAACATTCACGATTCAATTCATCGGCAAAATGGTCTGTTGGGCATTCGTCTTCGCATTGTTCGCCCCGCTTGTAACCGGCACACTTTTGACAAACCTGCTCATGAAATCCGTAACCATTGCATAGCTTACAGCGTGGATGACATTTGCGGCAAACGGATTTGCGCGCCAAAGCTCTTAGTTTTTCGGTCTCATGCGGATGAACATACTCCCAATAATAACCATTCGGACATTTATCGTTTTTCATCAGGCAACGTTCCACATCACCCGTGGAATTAATTATCGCTAAATTGCAAGTTTTACAACCACCAGGACCGAGGGTGTTGCGCGGCCCTGTACAGCCCTCACAAGCGCGATCACAAGGCCGACATATACCATAATCAGAATATTTATTGTCTGGACAAACGTTTACACAACGGTTTTCATCCCGCACATGAACGCACTCATCACAGTGTTCCGCTTTGGGTCCGGTACAAGTGCGGCACTCAGGGTGGCACTGTTTGCAAGTTTTGGAATCAAATTGATAAGCGCTATAGAGGAAAAGAAAAATTGTTTTATTAGCCAGCGAAGTTGTTGAATGAAAAAGTAAGCATTACTTGGAAATGTTGCGGCAATCAGCTATACAGGTGCCGTTGAATTCAAAATTTTTACATTCCAAACATTGGTCAGGCCCGGAACCCCAACAACCAGTACTATTGCATTGATCCGAGCACACCAAACCTTCTTTTTCTAAAAAAATTAATACAAATAATTAGCCGGAGGACACTTTTTTAGCGTAGAATACTTACTGCAGTCTTCAGCATTACGATTCATATTCACCACAGTAAAATGATCAACAGACTTTTGTATTAGGGACCAATCAATAGAGTCCACATAACAGATTTTGTCATTGTTTTGTATGACCACCGAGCCCGAATTGATTCTCTTCAAGGATTTCAATTCTAAACTTTCCAGCGAAGACTTTACAATGGACAGGGAGGCAAAGTAACTCTCCATCAGCTGACGGCCGTGTATAATTTCCAAATTACGAAAATAGGAAAGATTTTTAAAATCGGGATGAGCTCCTTCTATATCCAAATAACCGGTAATTTCTTTTACGGTAGAAAATACTTCCATGCGATCGGGATGGATGGCAATGTAACGTGGTCCAAACGTGTAATTCTTATTAATATCCTGGTAACCTGAGAAAGTTATATCGAGAACACGTACGGAACCTTCGATTACTGTGCAGCCTTTATATGAATCAATATTGCCAGAGCTTAGGATGTCGTGTCCGGGACAAGTTTTGGGGCAAGGCCCATTACAGGGTACACAAGCCCCGTCTTGGGCCATTTTATCAAATGGACAACTGCGCACACAGGCCCCGTTATCTTTAAGCAAGTGTTCCGGACATTCTTTAACGCAGGTTGCCCCATAAGCGTATTTACCCTCCGGATTCGGTTCCAACATATAATTTGTGGGATTATATTTCTGCATGGGGGGGCACTCCTCCTTGCACACCCCATCATCATAAAAGTTCTTACAAGCGATGCATTCTCTCTGAGTGGGTCCTGTACAACCGCCCGCACAAAATAGGTGGCAACATTCACGCGGCCGCGGACCGAAGCAACGCCCTTGAGCACACTGCGGTGAACA
Organism: Ornithomya fringillina; assembly: GCA_963978525.1. NCBI lineage: Eukaryota > Metazoa > Arthropoda > Insecta > Diptera > Hippoboscidae > Ornithomya > Ornithomya fringillina. Next base: position 11,360,532 of record OZ021694.1, read on the forward strand.
ATTCACTTTGCTAAATTTCTGGCAATTGTTTGGCCCCTCACCCCAACAACCGCGCTCACACGACTCATGACATTTGGGGCAGTCTCGCTCAGGCAGCGTAAAATTATAAATGTAATTATATTTGTACTTATCGGGTGATCCAGATATGATCTCCTTCCAGTCTATACTTTTAATGTGACATAAATTGAAATTGCTGAAGAAGCCAACGGAACCTTGTAAAATGTCCCGCAACGCTGGCATTTCCAAAGTGAACATTTTCGAATATGTCACGAACAAGGCGAATTGTTCTTCTTGAACATTCAGGTTGAATAAGGTGCGACCGCGAATAATTTGAAGTCTATGAAAATATGGAAGGCGTTGAATGATTGGCGGAATCAATAAATTTCACGTTTCAAGAGCCCAACTTACCTAGGAAACACGACTTGCTTAATATCCACATGACTGATTAGTATATAGCCGGTCACTTCGCGTATATTCTCAAGGAAACTTAAATCCAAATTGGGATCCTGTAACCACGTCAACTCCAAATTCCCATCCACATATGTGCAATTGTTGTAACGATCTCTCAAGTTGCGATAGTGATGTTCACGATTAGATGGAACAGATAATCGTGATTTGGTGCCAATACAAACTATAAAATGAAGCAGAGAAGATACCGGATTACAATATTGTTGCAGAAGAAATTATGGATTTAAATAAAAAATAATATAAAAAAAAAGGAGGCAATTGGCGCCATTTGTCTCAGCAAATATATCTAACAGGCAATCAAACCTTAAATGGCGTTGACTTGGCGAACCTACAACTGCACTTCATTTTACATGCAATGACTTTATTTGGCGAAAAGAACTTCTGCTTTTTTGCTTTTTCTATACCCTCCACCTCAGTGATGAGAGTATTATATTTAGTTTGTTCTTCCGTTTGCAACAGCCAGTAGGAGGCGTCAAAGACCTCACAAAGTCCTTGATCAGCGTCAAAAACTGAGTCGATTTAGACATGTATGACGGTGTGTCCGTGTGTCTGTTCTTGGTATTCTTAAGGTCGTACATTTTAAGATATTGAGCTGAAATTTTGTACAGGTATTTTTAGTTTTGGCACGCAGATCTCGCAAAGTGAAAACGGACAAAAAAGGTTAAGAGCCACGCCCACAATCGACAAAAATCTCTTTATCTTTTAGTGGACATAGTTACAGTTATCCCATCCACTGATGTGCCATAAATGGGCATGGTCAGAAAGCAGACACGCCTACAGTTTACAAAAAACCATATTCAAAATAAAAATAGACTTGCAAACTGATGCGGAAAACATACACTATTACTATTAGAGGGCGAAATATATATTATTTGTCACGCCCATTGCTGCGGATGTGAAGGGTATTTAAGATTTGATCTAAACCAAATTCAGTTTTCTTACTTGTTTATTATTATTGTAATTAAATTGAACATCACTTAACGATGATTAAGGTATGAGGCGAAGAGAGGAAATTAGATAATGTGAGAAATCACTTGATGTGCACAAGTTATCTGTTGAAAGAGCTACTGTTCACTGAGAGTGGAAAAGATATATGATTTACAAGTTTAGTTATTGAATATGTTGGAGAGCATATGTGTCATATGTGTCTCATATAAGTAGGTATTTATACCCTGCACTACTTGTGGCAAAGTTTTTATGTTTCTATAGATGTTTGTAACTAGTAAACGGCAATGGTATATGCCCATCTTCACTTCAGAATGAACATCTGTTATAATTTAACCATATCCGTCTGTCCATAAGTCTTACAATGTAATTTTTTTCTTAAGCTACAGGGTGAATTTAGTAAAATATTTTAATAAAATTTAGTAAAAGCATGAGTCTTCACTCAAACATAAGCTCTATTGAAAATAGTTCAAACCACTTCAACCATTCAACCATTTTTAAAACCCCTTCCCATATAATATATATTTCACGAAGTGGCTTATATGGCAATGTCTTGCGTTAATTGATACAACTGTACTAATTGAAGCATAATTTGTGAAACTAAGGAATGTATTAAATGGATGGACTTATCCTCGCAAATATCACATATTTCTCGGTCTAGGGCAATATTAAGTTTATATCTCTGCTGGCCTTCACACAGACCTCCTGTGTAAGCATTTCCATGTCCTCATATTTCTAAATAACTATTTTGTAATTAGATTACATATTTACTATAATTTTGCAAAGAAATTTGTTAAAGTTAACAACGAATGGCATCTATTTCATAAATTATTAGGCGTTGTAGGGCATAAAATGTGCAAACTTTACTGAAACTAACAACCTTTTCTATAAGAATTTTCTATATATTTGTTGTTGTTATTATACCAAGAATTTGTTGTTGTTTATGTAACGCTGAGACTTGCTTTTTGTTAATATAAATTATTGTTGACAATTATATGAGCTGAACAACTGAGTTGAGAGGTGCAGCCACACACAACAATTTGTTGTGTATGCGCCTCTCTGTTTGCTTTAAAAAACGAGTTTACAGCTTAAGTCTTTTTTATATCGTTACAGGGAAAACTTACAGAAACATATAAGAAAAAATTAAATTTCGTATTTAGCCAAACCCTAAACACCTTATGCGTACGAAAAAAATGTGGGTGTGGCAGGTATGTGATTGCGTCCTCTTGCTGTCTCAAATAAGGGTTTTTAGTAATTGTGGGCGTGGCTGCGACTAGGCACATTTTAGGTGTATTTGATGGACTTTAACTTAATATCTCAATTTTGTTTGGTTGATGGGGAAATTTTTTGACAAGTGTGGGCGTGACACTTCCTTAACCAATTTCGCTTTATTGAACTAGGAAAATGAAATCTAGTGTTTGAATGAAATTTTAGCTCCCAAGTCCAAAATTTGCTACTGTGAGAGTGTTGGCAAAAAAAAAAGACTCAAACGCATTTATTGTTGGCTTCAGATTTATACTTTATAGCATGTATGATTTTTCCTGCTGAGTTTTACAAAGGTACTGCCAAACCTATGATATCCGCCGTTTTGAGGGACGGGTATACAGACTGTATGAGTATTTAGTTACAAGGAATTGTTAATTTATTAATATATTAACAGTTGTTTAAATTAATAAAACTCTTATAAAAAACTATTAAAAAACATAATATTAAATTGTTGTAATAGAAAAAATTAATTAGTGTAACAAGACACATATATTGGGTGAGATCATTATCTCATAAAATATTTTATTGAGCAATTAGTGATAATTTATTACGAATGGTTAAGAGAGTGATAGAAATAGATAAAATCAAACTCAATATAATGAATAAAAGATATATTTGAAGAAAATGTAGGAAAACTGAAAAAAAAAACTTTGTCAAAACGCATGTAATGCCCAGAACTCCTTCTGGTCTATTCGTTTGTATGTGGAAATCATTCCCAAGTAGATGTGGGGTGTTTAGGAGTTGGCTTAAGCCACATTTAGTTCTTTTACTTGTTTTGTGTTGAATTTTATTTAATTTTTAATTTTTTCAATGGACTTAAAACTTGCAAATGCTAAGTAAACGCTGTTGAAGCGTTCACGATAACCTCATTTACAGCATTGACTTCTCACTTAAATCATTAAATTACAAAACAATACAAGTTTCAAAACGTTATAAACGATTGTTCGTGAATAGTTTAGCATTTCCTGTTGTAATGCATCCACTCCCTTATTACGCCCACTTGTTTTCACAGTCATACTTTAAGCAATAAATGAACAGCCGTACGTAGTTTTTTTTTTATATTAAACAAGTAATTATCAGCAGTTGAGTTAAAGTGCTGACCGAAGTGTATTAGACGATAAAACGAGTTTGTAGATTTTCATTTAATTGTTGCGAGTGTTGTTGTTATTGTTGTTGTTGTTGCAACCACAAATAAATGATGTGCACACAGAACGTTTTTTTATATTGTAATAAAAAAGGTAAAAAAATTACATTAGTTCAGGCCAAATCTTTAATGCGCTCTACAAATGAAATGGTGGGCATAAATTTTGAGGGAGACATGTATAGTTTTGTCCATAGTAGGCGTGGTTTATTAGTGACTTAATGGAGATCTGCGTACAAAAACTAAAAGGCTCTGTGTAAAATTTCAGCTTGTCGCCTCAAAATTTAATATGATTTACACAAGCCAACAACAACAAACGTGCATGTCTAAATCGGTTCAGTTTTTGATGCTGATCTAGAATTTTTGGGTATTGTGTGTGTGCGTGTACAAATGGAATGACAAACTTTGTACATCCTCTATCTTATGTAGAGGGTACTAAGAAACTACATGATTTTCAAACTTCAATTTGGAGTGAATGTCATAAAAATTTAGGCAGTTGCCATAGTAGGCCATACTACACCCACACCATCACTAAAAACACAAGGCAAGAGTAAAATCTTTCCTGTTAAGCATTAGCAACAGGTGGTCTTAATAAATTTCATTTATTGCTTTTCTGTTCAGTTATCTTAAATTGGTGAAATCAGACCTTTTTCTTTGATAATGTTGTTATTTTGAAGTTTGTATGATAATGATTTTCTGTTGGGGTGGTATATGTAAATTATTGAAATCACATTTTGTGTAATGGCAACACAAATCATTGATAATATATTTTTTTAGGACATTTGCTTAAAAACGTTATGTCATTATATATGATATATATATATGCTTATATATGTGTGTATATATATATAATGTATTAAAGACCAGTCCAGCTGAAATAATTTCAGCTCGTAATTGTAGGCATTGTCCGGAGCAGCTTTGTTTGTGATGAAAGAATGTTTTCATTTTCACATGTACAAAATGTTTTTTGTTGATGTTGCATTCTCTTTACACAAGTGCACAGGTATAAAGGAATTTCATAAATGTTCTTGAACAGTAAAGTTTTTTACATGTTCTTTAATAAGCAACAAATGAAGCAAATAAAAAAGCCTTCAAGATTAACTTGGCCGTAAACAACAAAGAGACAAAGCCGCCTGAAAGACTTTCAACTTTATAAGGCGGTTTTGTGACATTTCTGCATTTCTTCTCGTTTAAGTTTAAGAGGAACATAGAGCAACAATTCTAAGGTTTTACTAGGAGGAAGAATAATGGATAATTGTTGTTGTTGTTGTTGTTTTTGTTGTTGCTAACGCTGAAAAATTTTATAGTAAATATTTATCACAAACAAAGATCAAATTATAAGTAGGCACAATATTTCACATCCATTGGGCATGGATATGGATGGGATTTGTGGATGTTTATAAACGTGATACAATGTATAGTTTTTTGTTGTTGTTGAATGTAAAATACAGTACTAACTATAACAAGAAAGACAACAACAACAACAACAAACATAAACGACATGAAGAACAATTTAAGACAATCAGAGCTTAAAGGCTGTCCATCAGCAAAAATAGTTTCATGTTTTTTGTTTGTTGTTGTATGTTGCTCCTGTTGTTGTTTTTTTATATTTTATTTGACTTATTCAAACAAAAGACTTAAGCCACAAACTGTCAGAAATAATTACGTTTTATGTAGAAAAAAAAAACAAAACTGTGTATGTAACAAACTCTTTCTATTTTCTTTACTCTCTCTATTTCTCTCTATCACTCTCTCACTCTTTATTTTTATTATCCAACACTCAATGCTTATTTTATGCTATTCGCATAAATGTAAAAACACGCAAAAGTATGCTTGGCACACACATGATTGATAGCTTAACGAGTAGAAGTTAACATATGCCCGCACGCACACACACACACATGTATAGAAGGATATACATACATAACTCTACCACAACATAGTTTACAGCCAGTTAGGTACAGGCAGGCAACCCGTGACAGACTTACACTTGATAACATAGTTTGTTTATATTTACGTAAGTATGTATGTATGTGCCTATGTACTTATATCTAAAGGCGACTTTCTTGTACCTTTTACTCCACCAAACAACCAAACAACCAACCAAGCTGAACTCGAGAAAAACCGTTTTTTCTTTTTTTTCTGCAAAGTTTTGCGGTTCTGTGCATCAGGAGAGAGTCTTATAAAAGAGAGAAAGATGTGTATGTATGTATGTAGAGAGTGAATTTAACAGAACCTATAAAAAGAAATATGTGGTTTATTGTTTTCTATTCGGCTATATATTGCTATAAATTATGCTGTGTGTGTATGTATATGGCCTCAGGTGAAGTAAACAAGTTTTATATTATCTTAAATGTTATTGTTGTTGTTGCTGCTATTATTTCATTTTATACATTTGTGGCTAACCCAAAAGGTTGTCTACGTACGCAGAGCAATCACCTTTCTTTTGGAAAATCCATTTCGTTACCATAACCACCACCAGCCAACAATACAATAAATTCATCAAATTATAAAAAATTTGATAATAATACCAAGAAACCAACAGCATCGACATCTAAGGAGAAGTGTATTTCGAAGTAGGAAAATGATAAAAATCTACTGAAATATCCATCTTTACGTTCATCCTAAGATGGAATATATTTTTCAAATATTTTCAATAATCAAAATCAAAATAATATCCAGATTATGGTTAATTAACAACTGTTTTAAAAAAGAACTTCCAAATATTTTTTTTCAATTTTAATCAAATCATGGGCAACTTGGTAAAGGTCTTAAAGACGAAACTGTACCCTCCGCATAAGATGGGGAATCTATCGATTGTCCGTCCGGAAATCTATCCATTGTTGGCATTCGCACGGCCGCAAATTTTGAAGTATTGAACTGAAATTTTGTACAATTTTACCAGTTTCTTCACATAGATCGCTATTTAAATTGTTCAAAATTGGTCTAGAGCCACGCCCACAATCGATAAAAATCTATATATTTGCCACATACTTATAATTATTCCATCCACCAAATTGTTAAAAATGGGCGTGTTCAAATAACGGAAGCATCCTCAATCTATAGGAAATCTTCAATTCAAGGCGACTTTCAAGCTTGTAGAGATGGAGAGTATTTAGGATTAGGTTTAAAGTACATTTAGCTTTTTACTTTTGTTTTTGTTTTTTCTAAATCTCCTTAAACTTGCCTGGTGGTTTTCTATTATAATCTCAGAAATCCTGCTGGGTATAAAATATTCGGCTTCAACGGTTTATAGTCCTTGAACCTGTTTAGTTTATAATACCAAATTGTTTCTATACATGCAGGCTGACAGTCTAACTAGTTGTTGTCTGCCCATCTATATGTTTGGCTGGCTGTCTGTCTGGTTGTGTGTCTGTCTACATGGCCTTAACATTTTAGCCTGCAGAATTGTTTTTCTATTTGATTTTTTATTAAGATTTTCATACAATGCACTGAGATTCATGGGTAAACTTCTTTTATATTAAAACCGGATTTAGTTCTTCTTCTTCTAAAATGAAGTGAGTAAATGAAAATTTGCTTGTATTTACTTTTAGGTACAAATTTCTAGCCGAGAATATTCTCGTGTAACTGTAGATCAATCAGTTTTTTGTTTTATTGTAACTTTTTGTGAGTCGTTGTGTAGATTAGGGTAAAAAAGGTACTCAGCAGTGATTTAGATAACAATTTAAGAAAATTGTCCATCAGTCCTCAGCCTGGATGTTGTATTCTTCTTTTTATAACATACAATATAAAACATTCGAATGTATGTGGGTGCGATTGTCATTAAATCAGAAATTAATGGCTTCGTTTTCAATCTAAACAGTTTCATTTTAATTTGACAGTGAAGGCGTATTATTGTTGGTCTCGTGCCAACAAGTGTTACACTTATGTTTTAGATATAAAATATAAATATTTATAAATTTTATGATATCTTATCTATCTCAAGTAATGAACATGTTTTGTTGTGTTTCATAAACAAAGTTTAGTGGCGCCCTTAATTTATATTGATGACATAAATTAACGGCCCACTTAAAATAATATTTTTATTCAAATTGAAGAAACATGTTTTTTTTCTTTAATAATTTTCCGTTTCCGTTTTTGGCTTTTCTTGTTTGTTTTTGTTTTTGCGGGTCTTATAACTGACCGAAGCAATAAAATTCATTTTATCTGTAATTTGAGTTTTGCCGATTAGTAGGTTTAAATAAAACAATGACTCATAATTATTTTAATATTATTAATAAAATTATATATTTTGGTTTTGTTATTATGCGTGGTTGTTTGTTGTTGTTGTTATCGTTCTTTGCATAATTCTTTATGGTAAACTTATATTTTATTGAAAGATTCATAACGTGGGCTAGTAATTATTGTTAACACCAACATCTTTTGATACCCTACTTATAATATGGGGGCATACTAAGTTTGTCATACCATTTGCAACACCCAAAATGAAGAATCAGATACCCTACAAGGTATATATAATTTTAATCAGCATCGAAAACTGCGTCAATAGTTTTATCCCTGTGTTGTGGCAATCTCACGATTGTAAATTTTAAGATATCATTTCAATACAAAGACTTCAACTTTCTGCGGTTTTAACAGGTTTCTTTCTAATTTCTAAACCAAACCCATAATCGATAAAAATCTCTTGATCGGTTATGCCATGAAGTTGAAATATATTCAAAATATTTTTACGGATACATGCTTTATAAATTAGGTAAAATCGGCCAAGAGCCACGCCCACAATTGACAAAAACTTGTTTTTGTACCACAAAAATTTACCTACAAAGTTGAAATTTTATATACATATTTATTATTACAATGAATGCATCGATGTGTGGATGGGATTGGTCACAGTTGAAAAAAAGCATTATCAGCTTAAAACTCGACTTACCAGCTGATACGTATTATTTACATTATTTAAGGCATAATTATGTACTTGCCACGCCCCCACGTTTGTACGTATATAAAGAGGGTATTTAAGATTTGATCTAAACCAAATTTACTTTTCTTAGTTGTCCTGCTTTGTTGCTTATTTATTATTTCTCTCTTTAACAATTTTCTTGTCTTCTGTGCTGTATTTGGTTTAATGCACAGACAGACAGACAGCCCACTTGTTTCATTGTAGTTCAATTAATTGGGTTTGTTTTGGTAGAATGATGAAGAAATCGTAATCAAAACAAAAAACTTAAGCAACAAACTTGATTATAATGTGTGAAATTTCTTTTACAGATAATTATTATACGAATTAAAGTTTGGCTGTTGTTGCGTTTTTTAGGTCATTGTACAAATATTACTAAAGTAGTTAAGCTTAAGTAGGTCAAAAGAAGACTTTTTGAAAAAAAAAAAATAATAAAATTTAATCCAAGTGGAAATTTATATCTGTTAAAACCATCATGCAAGTAATGTGTTAAAGTTGTTTTGGCAAATATGCAGAATTTAAAACATATACCCTACCCATGAGAAAGGTTTATTAAGTTTCTTATTATGTATGCAACACATAAAAAAAGGCCTCAGAGATCTTACAAAATATAAATCCCACCCAAATCTGCATCTGTGGGTTCGTCTATTGTTGGTTGAGTATCGAAAATAAGACATAGTGAGCTGAAATTTTTTCCTTTTTCTCTATTCCTAGTTTTTGCACGCAGTTTACTATTTAAGTTGAGTTTAATTGGTTTAGATCCATGCCCACTATCGACAAAAATTTGTCTATTATTCATAAAAAACATGCTATGAAGTTGAAGCTTGTTTAACGTATTTATATGTAACCCTCTAAACGGAGGGCGGTGAATAACGGATACGCCCCTAACATGATTGATTTAGTTAGTAATACATACCCATAATAATATTTATATTTACATTCCATTTATTGTACCTAGAACCACTTTCTCAATTGCATCTTTGTCCGTCTGTCAATATTTATTTCCCAGTTAATGAGTTTTTAAAAGATTAATTATTGCCGTAATTAACTAAGAAATAATTTCTCTGTTTATTATAGAGAATATCACTTTGTCTGTCTGTCTGTCTGTCCGTATATTGTTGTTTATAAATTAAAAACCTTGTTTTAAAAATATTTCATATAAAGTAATTTTTTTGGAAAATTTATTGAAATAGATAAGAAGAAGCATTCCATCATCGTTACCATAATCCTATTCATTGTACAGAAATCTGCAAAAGTTTCGCTCCCAAGAACTACAACACAAATATATCGTTAAGTGAAAAGTTAAATATAATAAAAATAAATGCAATAAATAATAAAATGCCAGCAAAATCAATAAATTGTGTTTGTGTAGGAAACAAAAAATTTATTGCCACACAACTCGATTGATCCCGTTAACAATAATCTAAATTAACCCTAAAACAAAGTCCATGGTAAGAAAAGTACGCCGCATACATTAAGTATGTATATGTAACATATTAGCTGAACTAAACATTTTTTTAAATAAATCGTGATGGTGTCTTTTTCTCTTCAATCCAAAAACTGAATATTTCTAAAAGGGAATAAAATATCTACTTAGCAGACATCTTGGTAACAATAACAATATGCAGCTGTGCACATATATGTAAATGGTATATAAAAGTGTGTACTTACGATAATAAAAGCACACACAAGTACAGTCGTAAATGGAAAATTATTTTTATATGTAAATGATTACAGCAAGGGTGTGGGTGGCTTTGTTTGTTCATAAGAAAATAAAAACATAACTTTATAGCGTTTATGGTTCGATATTGAAGCAATAATAATAAAATATATGTTCATTGGAAATATTTATTGAAATAAAATGAAATCATGTTGAATCGTAAAAATATTGAAACCTTATAGCTGTCAATTATAACACATATCAAGTGTTTGGGTCTGTTTAATACACAGAGTACAACTACAAAAGACAAAAGGTTAAAATGGAATTTCACATTCAACCAAACATGGCTTCGTCTCTATCACACGGTAAAATATTTGACCAAAATCGGAGCATTAGTTTTCTAGTTATAAGCCAAGCAAGCAAAATATTCTTGTAATTTAGTCGTAATCACCCAAAACATCTGGATTAAACATATATTAAAACGCTTATAACTCAGAAACGGCGAAACGGATTTTGTTCAAACTTTCAGCTTTCAAATGATTATTTGAATTTTTTTTAAATTATACATTGCGTAGTATTGTAAAGTAATAAAATGTTAACTAACTTGGCTTATTAGACAATATTAACACTTTTACCAAGCTTGGTATTGCATTAATTGTGCAACCGCACAAAGATGGACGTATGGACATTTATATAGATGGATGCAGAATTTACAACTTTGTTGGGTCTCTAATACCTCTTTCTCAGCTTTTTATAAAAGTTTTGATAGGAATCCTATCCTGATGGTTATAAAAAAGGACAAAGAAAAAAAGAAAACTTCCACAATTACGAATTACCAAGGTACAGGCTTTAATGAAAGGATCGTTACATGGAGTTTATAATTTTTGATATTTTTTGCATAAAACAACTTTCAAAGCTAAAGCCGATAATAAGAATTTATATGCTTTTTAAGGATTTATGAGAATTCATTTTTAGAGATTTCTTTTCGTTATATGTCATAAAAATCTTATACTGCATGCATCATTAATATCACCCCTGGCGAGAGTTGTGGTTTATGATAAATCAAAAAAAAAAAAAAAAGAAAAAACAAAAAAATTCAAAAAACTACAAAAGAAGGAAAAAATTCTCAGAACTTAAACTTCCACTGATCATCTCCCCACGGTAGATATATTTATTTTTTAAACATAATTTGTTCAGAGTATATATGTGAGGCTTAAAAGTTGTGCCATAATAACCTTATAAAGTTTATATGTGTTTATCAGATGCTGCAAAGATTTCCAGTAAAATTTGCCCAGCACAGGTAAAGGCAACATATAACAAAGACAAGACAAAGCCAAACCATATTTTATGCCCTCCACATAAGATGGGGAGTATACTGAGTTTTTCATTCCGTTTGCAACACCCAGAAGGAGACGCCAGAGACCCTGCAAACTAAACAAAAAATTTATTGCCACACAACTCGATTGCCCGAGTTTCCGTCTTTTGTTGACATTCTCACGGGCGTAAATTTTGAGATATTGATGGAAATTTACCCAAAACCATACTGGCAGTAAAACTTGCCTTTCAAGCAACATTAGACGATGTAATAATATACCTGCCATGCTTACCTCCGTAAACGTGGAGGGTATTTAAGTTTGGAGCTAAGTCAAACTTAGTTTTCTTACTTGACTTTATTTTACTTAATTTTTAAATTTGTTTGTTGAGTATCTCACTGGAAATAAATAAAAATTTCATATCATAATCGTGCTTTGCTCTCTTACGGCTGTGTTTCTTTTTTTCGTTAATTTTTTTCGGGCAATCACTTTTTTTCAGCTTCTTCTTTTTTCGCTGGTTCTTGTATTGTAGTTATATATAAAATTTTGTTCGTTTGGTTTGGTTTTGTGTGTGTTCCTTATAATGATGTTAAAGTTATATTCAGTTGGGTTTGCTTGGCTTACACTTACACAGCGCTTCGTTGAGGAGTATAAAGTAAACGTGAGGCACGATTTTTGTGGCAAAAAAATTACTAAGAAGTTTCGTTCTTGTACACACGATTCGTGTAAGAAGTAACAATCAACCAAGCGAACGCTAGATTTTGATTACAATATGAAAGTTGTTGAAAATGTTCATATTGTTACCGTTGTTGTTGTTGTTATTGTTACTGTTGTTGTTGCCCTTATAGCAAAACTAATCTTTCTCTTGCACTTCTCGCTGGTAAATGATGTGTTTGCGTTCATGTTTAGGAACAAACACACACACACACACAGAAACAAACAAACAAACAAACAAAATAATGTTTGCAGATATAACGTTTTATGAGATGAGGACAAAAAAACAAAAACAAAAAAAGATTCAATTGACCATTGCAGCAACAATAATCTCGAAAGAGAAGAAGAAAAATAAAACGAGGACAACTACAACAATAATAGAAAATATACTTCACTCCGTTAGTATCCGTGTGTTAAAGTTTTTAATGAAAAATTGTCACGTCTCCTTAGTTTTGTGTGTTTTTTTATTGTTTTGTTTTTGTTTTTGTTGGTTTTGTTGTTTCCAGCGATCATGCTGGAATGATCACTAAAGTTAATAATCAAAACATTGTCGCCGCCGCCAGCCACAAAGCAATATACAGTTGTCGCGTGCCGTTACATGAGGCTTTTGTTTATGTTTTCTGGGTATTTGAGTTTGAGTTGTTGTTGTTGTGGTATTAATATTTTACTTTTAATTACTTGAAAAACAAAAAACACACTCGCGCACACATAATCATTAAAAATTTAAACTTTATTTTTAATTAGTTGACAACTTTTGTTTTTTATTAATGTTAATGAATAAATAAATAATTTATGATATGTAAGCGATCGATTTTGAAAAAAAAAAGAACACTTCATTTGATACAAGAAATTGAAATATTTCAATATTTCATTAATTTTACCATTCACTTAAAATATAAGGGCGCACTAAGTTTGTCATTCCGTTTGCAACACTCCACATGCGGAGGTCCTGCAAAGTATTTATATTCTTGATAAGAATTTAAATTTAAATCTTTAAATATGTCCATCTGGGTGCCTGTCTGCTGTTGGCATTCTAACGGTCGTCCACAGTAGAAATTTTGTATAGACATTTATAATGCTTTTAATTTCAAAATTGGTAAGAAACCACGCCCACAATCTACAAAAATCGATTTATCTGCGAGAAAAAGTTTATATTAATTATAATTACCCCATCCCTTAATGTATCAAAAATGGGCGTGATTGGGTAACAGTTGCGCCTGCAATTTATACACAATTTATGAATTTGTGCAGAATCCGCCACGTATTCTGATGCGCTTAACATGTAGTGTTAAAGGGCCTGATGTGATATACGCCACACCCCACAGTTTGTACATAAATAAGAAGTTTGGTTTTTTAAATTGTTTATTTTCTTTATTAAGGTTCGTTATAAGTGGTTCAAGAACAAGGAGAAATGTTAAAAGGGGACTCTGCACGATCGTTTAACACCCTACACCACTTATTTTACAATTTATGCTATAATTTTTGGGTTATATTCCTTGTCACATAAAACTCAATTTGAAATAATATAGAAAGGGGGGCTAAGCTTTTCACTAATATAAGCAATTGCGAATTTTTTGTCATATAAAAACCTAACTTAAAATAAAATTTTATAAAGGATTAGTCCAAAAAATTGACCCATCAAATACATTTTCAATTATGATTATCCTTGGCTTGAAAGACATCCTGATGCCAAATTTCATGAAAAATATTCAAATTTGTCAGAAGATATACAAAGATGGACAGACGGACATGCTTAAATCAATTTAGTTTTCCATTCTGGTTTTGATATAATTAAATACAATCCACTCCCTTATCACCCTGTGCTGTAGGGTATAAAAAGAAACTAAAATTAAAGCATTTTAAAATGTCTGTACAAGTAAAGATAAATGAGTTTAACACAAACTGTGACAAAGTTATACTTTACATTAGCTACGAAAATGTTTTGGACAAAAAATTGAACGAAATCAAGCAACTCTACGTGGAAAAATGTAATGAAAAGGTGAATAAACACAAAACAAAACAAAACAATGACGGTTGATATATTTTTTAAAATATTCGTTAAAGACGAAAATCATTAATAATACACGTGAAATGTAAAGTACACTCTCATGTCATTCCATTCTTCAAATTTAACATTTTAATCAGATATGTCGGTGGAAACACGTCCGTACAAAGCGTTTGATCTGTTGTGTTAACAACACATAGAGATTTTTTGTTTTATAACATATGTACCTAGTGTACAGTATATTTTATGAGAATAAGTGTAATATCAAAATTGAATCAAAATTTGTTACAACACTTGAGTCAGCACAAGTTTTTGAAAGACTTACGATTTTTGTCCATGTGATTATTAAGATTAAGATTACCTTACATGTTACAGTTGTTGAGATTATTTAAAGAAACTTGTATGATATTTAAATCATTCATTTTGAAAGTGACTAAAGTATATTAAAAAAAATCTATTGAATTTCTAAATCCATGCACTTCCTCAAGAAACTGTCATATGCGAAGGAATTGAAAAAATATATTTTATTTAAAATGAACATTTTTATAACCTTTACATAGGGGATGAGATTGTCAGTTCATTTGCAATGCACCCAGATAGCACCCAGATTTACCAAAAATAGGCGTGGTCGGATAACAGATATGCCCATAATTTACAAAAAAACCATATTCAGCATAAAACTCGACTTGCAGGTTAATACTTAATGCATACACTGCTATAGATGGTGTAAAAGTGTACTTGCATGTAGACGTGGATGACCTAACATGACTGACGTTTACCAATTCGATTTGATTCCAAAAAAAAAAAAGAAAAAAAGAAAATCTTCTATTATTGCGCCAACAAATTAACATTAATGTTCAACTTTTTATAGTCGTGTTAGAATTTCTATTATACACACACATGTAAAAAGTCTTTTCTTCTCAAACAACTACACGGGCACGCGCCCGTTTATTTAGAATGCATTATTATACACAAACACATATTCGTGTTATTGTATGAGTGTGTGGTATATACTTCTATGCAGAGTGTTAGTTGTTTATTCTTCTTGTTCTCTTTTGATTTTAGTTGTATAACAACATTCCAATCTTAAGTTCATATACATGTACCAGCACACACACATTGATAGCTAGCTGGTACTGGTATGTATAGTAACGTACACAAAAATTTATACAAATAGATTTTAAAACTAGCCAAAGAGTAGAAAAACGAAACGAACAAGATAAAGAGAAATAAACGAAAACAAAAAAACAAAAACACTTTATACTCACAGAGGGACACCTTTGCCTTATATATACATACAGCTTCCATAATTGTTAGAAATTTTTTTCCATTTTTTTCCTTCAACATCTGTGAGTTGTTTGTTTTGTTTGTGTTGAATTTTTTAAGTAAAAAGTACAACGGCACAAAGGTAAAGGTAATAAATGATGGAAAAATTATTAAAGTGTGTTTTTTTTTATTCTAAAATTCTAGAACAATGATTTCAAGAAAGGTTAGGACAGAGAAAAGGTCAAGAAAATTAATTGTAATTCATCCATCAAGTCATTGTTTCTGATGTTTGGACGCAAACTCAAACATTTTGGTGACTTTAGATGTAGATAAACATTTGTATGTGTATGTATGAAAGTAAATCCTAAGGTAATAATTGTTTATGGATGTATGTCTGTATTGGTATGTATGTATAATACCATAAGTATGTGATACGTGTGGAGTAGATTTCTTCTATTTTGATATTGACTTTAAAAAGTTACACAAAAAAAAATATGAATAACAATCTTATAACAGGCAAATTCAACAATTTGATGCCCTGCACCGTTTAAACTTACACTGAATCCATACACTAAATGCTTTTCATCGCATAGATGGGGAACGCAGTGTTTTTCACTTCAAAACAAGATTTCAACAGCGGCAACATTTTTACCTCATTTTGAAAGCTTAAATTCTATAATTCGTGAGATAGAATACATAATTTTGCAGAATGTGCCTCAGATTGATTTGAAATGAGCCACTTTTCTCTAATGCCGTTTC
Source organism: Ornithomya fringillina (assembly GCA_963978525.1). NCBI lineage: Eukaryota > Metazoa > Arthropoda > Insecta > Diptera > Hippoboscidae > Ornithomya > Ornithomya fringillina. Next base: position 11,376,987 of record OZ021694.1, read on the forward strand.
TAAGACGCTTTTCATAGTAAATTCAAATCATCACAGAAACAGTGGCAAAGGTCTGATCATGGACAAACATGATGCAATAAATTCGTTCGATTATTTTCTGGCGATTGGCTTCAAAATTTTACAAAAAAAAAATTATCTCGCAAAATTTTCCAATTTTTAACAAAGTTTTAGAAAATAGCAAAAAAGATTGGACTCAAACTTGTCACAAGTCAACTTCATTATAAGTAATGTGCTAAGTTCATTGAAAAATATTCAAAATTGTGGATTTTTTCTATATAATGATATTTTCTTGGGGCGCCAAGTGGTACTTTTCACTGTAATAGGGGGAAGAGGTACTAAATATCAATCGGGTGAAACAGCCAATTTTGAAGCTAATTAACTATTCTTCACCAAATTTTGCCAAAAAATTTTAAAAATTGCGATTATTTGCCATATAAAGATTTGATTGCTTGCTAGGTTGTTATATAGGGGGATTCTAAAAATGGTCTGATTCGTAGCTTGGGCACAATCTTACATGGACAAACATGATTAAATCGTTTCTCGATTTTCATCCTGAATAGATAAATATGATTAAAGATATTTAGATGTTCTAAACATCTACACAAACCTAATATACCCTTGGCCACAAGTGGTGCAGGGTATGAAAATATAAATAAATAAAAAATATAAACCAAAAAAAAGCACCAACAATCAATTGTTTGAATTCAAACACAATTGTTCAAATACAAATGGCAAAAATTGAAATGGTTGCTGTTGTTGGTGTTATATTATCTTGTGGCTTTTGTGGGCAGAAAGGTAAAAAAAAAATTTTGAAATGTTGGCAAATATTTAAAAATATACACATAGCGTAGCAAATTACAGATAGAGAGTTATGCAAAGACAGACAGATATGCAAGCATAACAATCTGTATAAATATATATTAACGTAGACAACTGAACATACTCGTATGTTGAAGATAAGACATCAAATGCCCAGAAAACCACCAAACAAACAAATGAAACGATACAACTGTTTATGCGCTTGTGCAAATATACTGGCAGACACTTGAAAATGTGTTTATAATAGTAACGGTATATTTTATGAAGTATTTTTTTCTTTTTAAATCATTTTAATAAACGGTTTTAGAGTCAAGAAATCAACTTTAATGATGATATTAATCATCGGAAGTTGATAATAAAATACATATAAAATATATACAATATATATAAATATAATTAATGATTGTAAGGATAATAAATGGTTTTATAAACTTAGAACGAAGCTGCCAAGAACCACTACCACTGATGGACATACGGACACTCGTAGACAAATTCCAACATAAATCATATTTTCTGAATTAGCATCAAAAACTGAGTCGATTTAGTCATTTCTTTCTCTCCGTCTGTTTTCGTGTGTATATGTTTGTGGAAATTATTCTTCTAGTTCCAAAAATTGGGATTCCAAAGTAAACAGAAATGATTGAAGTTTTTGCAAGCAAGTACGTACTGAAAGTGAACAAAATTAGTCAGGGACCACAGCCACAGTGCAACAAAAACTAAAAATGGATTAAATAAAAAAAAAAAAGTTCCTTTTTACTCATACAGTATAGAAGTTATATTAACCCATTTGCACCTTTGCTGCATCGGTGGTGTGTATTCAAGATATGACCTAAGCCACAAATACCTTTTGTTTACTTCTTCCATTTCAATCAGAATTTTTTTTTCCACATCGAAAGTGAATGTATAATCCAATCCAATACATTTACATATAGGCAAAGGGTGATCCAATTGGTTCATATATACTATAAAGCCTTAGCAACATTATTTTTTTACATTTACATAAAAAAAGTCTCTTTACGAAATTTATACACTTTTTACTTTCATTACAATACATGTACGGTTTACAATTTGTCTGCTTATTCTATCTATCTATGAATTATTATTGATAATGAAAATTTTTATTATCACAAATTTTTAAAAGTATATATAAGGCAGAAAAAATTCAATAAAATCGTTGGTGTTGTAAACTCAGGTGTTGTATTATTTATCACATGATTAAAGAAAATTAAACGTTCCTAGAAGCAAACCTATCGCCTATATCGAGTTGTAAAAACTTATGAAAATTTAAGCATTCACTACTACTACTACTACAGCATTAAATGTACACTTCAACGTTTATTCAATATTAAGTATGTGTTGAGTGTGTAGAGAACAAGTAAAAAAAAACTCCGATAAGATAAAGTGCATTACATGTACGAACCTACTTACACACACACACACACATGCTTACGAATAACAAACAGTAGTTAACTTTAGAAGAGTATGTGAGGGAACGTTTACATGCCCTCCACCTCAGTGATGAAGGTATAAAGTATATATATATTCTTGATCCGTATTAAAATTTCAGTTTATTACAGACATGACCGTTCATGCCCGTAAGTCTCTCTGTTATTGGCATTTTCACAGTCGTAAATTTTGAAACTTCTCTAAAACGCTTTTTAAAATCTAATGAAGCTGAAATTTAAAAATTAAACCATTCAACTATGTCGGACACGCCCACAATTTACAAAAAACATTTTGTATTGAATTCATCTTGGATGTTTACATATAATACATAAACTATACAAGGCGTAATGAAGTACATGCCATGCCCCCTGTTTATACGCAGAGATGTAGGGAACTTAAGATTTGTTCTAAGCCAAATTTACTTTTTTTACTTAGTTTTATATACTCTGCATTATAATAAGGGTATACTAAGTTTTTCATTCTATATAAACCCATCAGTTTTTGATTAACATTGATCTTGATTAGCTTGAGTGAAATTGTAGTCGCTCCAGTTATTGGTTAAATGCAAAATGGTTCAAAATTGAATTAAGTTGGTATTGAACTGAATCAATTAGAGGCCACACCCACAATTCTCGTGATAATATAAATAAAAAATGGAATATTTATATTACGAAATTGAAATTTTGACACGCAAACGTTAATAAATCGATTTTATCAATTTATAGGCTAAAAAAGAGGTGAAATAGACACGCCCATAAATTATGAAAAAATTCTTTTGAACAAAATTTTGTTAATTTTTTGTTAAAAGTTCAATAATTGTTATAAAATGGTAAAAATTGTATACACGCCACGCCCACTATTTATATAAAAATACAAAATGTATCTCAGATTCGACCACAACCAATTGTAGTCTTTTTTTAGTTGTTTTGTATTCTATTGAAGGAAAATGTAAAGTAAAGCGAAAAAAGCAGAAATTGTTAAACCGTTAATACGTGTTAAGTATAAGTATGTACATACTGTTACACTCTGTAAAAAGATTTTGTTTATACCTCTGTTTGCCATATACTATATATGTACATGTGGAGTATATCAAGTTGTGTACAATTTAGTAAACACTTGGTGTGTATTGTTGTTGTTGTTGTTGTTATTGTTATTGACGAAAGTGATGCAATGTGATTTCCAATGAAAACAATAACAATTGCAACGATACGTACCATATAACAAATAAAGCAATGCAATGCAGTCAAATAAACTACAATAGCAGCAATACCAACTTGAAAAGGGTAAATATAATAATTGAAGTGAGCAGCATTTTAGGAACACAACCAAGAGGTTGTTTATATGTAGAATGGTTATATAAAGTATTGAAAGATTTTCAAGCAATAGTGTGCCATCTCATGTAACTTCAACTGAATGTATTATAACACTAAACTCAAGTTAGGCAATATGTTTGCAAAAGAGTGAAGATTTCAATATTTCCCAAAATTTCTTTAGTAATACTTACAATGGTAGAAACGTCGCTGGAGTTTTCCTACAACTTTAAAACCCTATCAACATATTCAATCATTCAGAAAAAAAAAAAAAAAAGAAAAAATTTTTAACGATCTTTTTAGTTCAATTTCTTTGTGTTTTAACGATTTGATCTATTTTTTGTTTGTTTCCCTCAATAGGTGGGTACCTAAACAAGTGACTTTCTAGTATATTTTTTCTAAATGCATTTTATCACAGTTTTCTCTTATTTATTGCTTTTTTATCGCAGCCAATTGATCTATTAGTAAAAAACGAAGATATTTACCAAATTGTAGATAACCCCTTTACTCTTGTGTATGTAATTTAAATAAACAAACACTAATAGAGTGGCAGGTGTTTGTGTATGTACAATCGTTTTCTGTTGAAAATCAAAAAAGTAGAAACAAAGGTTTTGAAAATGGTCTAATTGAAATTTTCAACAAGTGTTGGGAAAGGAAAGAAATGCATTAAATCATTACCATAATTATTAATGCTTCTTACAATGAGTTTAAATGCTCATTCGCCTCTCGAGCCAACCTCGACTTTCATGGTAATATTCTTAACTGTCGATGGGTTACCATTCCAACGCGACACCTGAATTGAAATTCCAGCAGAAAAAACTCTTTCACTTCTTTCCTAAGCTGGAATTGAACCCGTCTCCTACAGCGAGTGGCGTTTAAAGCCTTATCCCACTCAGCTACTTAAGGACAATTCTATATTATTTGTACTAACAAATGAATAAAAAAAAAAAAAAATCGGAAAAATTCTTTCAAAATTTTTAAGGAAATATTTTTTCTTCTTTTACGAAAAGCAATGATCGAAAGTAATCCTGAGAATATAAATAAATTTTATATGAAATGTAAAAATGTTAAGCTTTTAAACAAGGTGAAATTTTTTCTTCTACATTAATTTTTCGCAGTGTTAGAACAGTTAAAACTTTGCATTGTGGGAAAACACATCACTTGGCAAACCAACAAAAAATGATTATATGGAAAAAATCTACAATTCCTGATATTTTCCAATGAATTTTTGCACAATAGTTTCATTATAGGATGATTTTAATTATTGTGCCATTGTTTTAACAAAGGCTGTATATAACAAGATAAAAATGGTAAACTTCTGAAAAAATTTTGATGTCAATCGATAGAAAATAATTAAACGAATTCAATGGCTCAAGTTTGAGCTTGAGCAGATCACTATGGTAGCTTCTAAGATGACATTAAATTGTTATGAAGAGCAGCACCTATAATTTAGGGAGAGATCTTCAAAATCAACCAATTCGGATACTTTCCAACAGAGCTCGTCTTGTAATCCAAAATACTTATTCTATACCATCGAGTTATAACAACAACTGCTTTCTATACGTTAAACACGAAAAAGCCTCAGCATAAAATAAAAGATAGACAGACAAGGTGTGTCTAGTTTAACTATTGAAAGTTGAAGTAACGAATAATACAAGTATTCTGGTGGATTGAGGCATAAAAAATCCTGTTTATGCATTCATTCCTCATAAATTTAATACTTAAAGACTTCATTAGTTTTGGCATTTGAAGTGTTGTAAGAATATTGTGTGCAATTATAAAACTTTCCTCTCAGCCAACTAGGAAAAGTTCGTATTGTTTAATGTGGAAAATGTGCAGCTTTAATGAAGAAATGTTAAGTGCTGCTCAACATTAACTAATTAACAACAACAAGAACAACATTGATTATTATAAATTCGGTAGCAAATAGATAGAGAAAAAGATAGAGAAACACGTACAAATCAAAAGTAAACTATGGAGCATATAATGGCGCAAACCAAATGCAAATTAGCCAACTAATCATCATTAGGTGAATGAAACGAGCAGACATACTAAAAATCATCACACACATATGCACACTTTTTTCTATATCAATACTGATATTATCACATAGTGAACATGGTGTTGGATAAAATTTGATTTAAGCTTTAGGAGAAGACTGGTATTCTGGTATTTTTTTTTCATTTTTTTTGTCTACATTGTAGAGACGTTTGCTAAATTCATTAATGATCATTATGCTGGGCAGTGAAAAAGAAGTTGGCTGGATACTTTTTTAGGTTAGAGGAGAATACAGTAGAGTTTTTTGTTTCCAACTTACTTTTGCCCTTAACAAATTCGGTGTGTTGTTGATCCTCAATTAGACGATGATGATGATGATGATGATGACTGCTTATTATGTTGTTATGTATCAGTTGTTGCTGCTGCTGTTGTTGTTGTTGTTGCTGCTGTTGTTGCTGTTGGATAGCATATGAAGACAAGCCATAATGTTGTGTGGCACTCGAACTGTGTTGGCGATATGTTGAGGCTGGCAAACGATTATTATTGTTATTGCCATTGTTGTTGTTGTTATTATTATTGCGTTTACGCGCCACAGAACGTTCCTCTGGACTATTACTATTGCGGCCATTACGTATACGTTCCGCCCCAGTTACGGTGGGCGTATGCGTGAGTAGAGCCAGTAATACGATGAAACTAAACACCGCCAGCGACGTCTTCAGTCCTTTCATTGTCGTTGACACCATTGGCGTGTTTGGTTTTAATAATTTTATTTTATTTTATTCTTTTTTTCTTTACACTTAACACCACTACTACTACACTACTACTACTACTACTACTACTACTACTACTACTACTACTAGGATACTGATGTCAGTAACGTCATTATCTTTAATCAGCAAACTGATTGCAAAGCTGTAAAGTGGGCTTTAGAAGCCATCGGTAATAATTCTTTTCATAATTATATAAATGCTGCTTGCACAGGTTTTCTTTTGCAATATATGACTCGTGTTATCTATAATATATACAATACTTGTATTTTCTATAAATAATTTCTTTTAATTTTTTTATTTTTTCATTAATTTTTTCTCGACTTTTTTACAAATATTCTCTCATTTTTTTCAAACAACTCTAAATATTATACATATTGTTGTTGTTATTATTATTATTGTTGTAGCTGTTATTGCTATTGCTTTAGTTGCACTTTGTTTTCTTGTCTGAGATTTTTTTTATTTAAAGGCCAAACAAGTTTTTATACATTCGTAGTTTTTGCTTCAACTTCATTTTGTATTTAAGTGGTTGTTTTTCTACTTTTTCTTCCTCTTCTTATTTAGCTTCTCTTACTTGGTTTCGTTCTCCCCGAGAAACTCTGATCGTGCTTCTGATAAATGTTTAATTTAATACCTTTCTTTAAACCTTTATTTTTTCCCTCCTCTTAATTAATTATTTACGCGTGTGGACGTATGGACACAATTTCATTTAATTGATTTTTCAACGCATACACACAATATTTTATCCAATACAATATAATTGAACACTTATTTTTGGTCATGAATATGGAGTGTGTAAATGAGATGGATCCCCGTCGTTGTGCGCTTGAAAACGTTGAGTACGAAACTGAATTTGAAATTATTGTCATCTGAAAATTTAACAGCCAGCCAAACGTTGTCGTCTTTACAGTCGTTTTTAACTCTCTTTCTTATTTGTGTTGTTGTTGCTATTACTGTTTGTCATAAAATCTATGCTCTTGAGCACGCTCACCACTTTTTTTGTATTCTTTACTACCATTTGGTAAAACTAAATATAATATAAATAGATGGTTGGATGGATGGATGTACGTTTCACATATTTATGAATCTGTGTTTACAAAATTTCGCTTTAAGTAAAGATCAGTAAGTAAATGAGAGAGTTTCAGTTTATTTATTATATTCCAGGTAAATTCTTGTCTAAACAACCCTACACACCAACAACAATAGCAATATTTTACAACTTCTGGTATTAGTTACTACAGACAAACTCTCTTACTCTCCATCACATTTACTCACTCACACAATTATGTTATCATTTGAATTCGCTTCAAAACATGATTTTTGTGTAATTTAGTGGTTTTATGAGCAGCACGGTGCGGCTGTGTTGAGCAACTCTATTTAGCCAGCTCTGTAGTCTTTTATTCTCTTTCATTTAAACCTCTTCTTACCTGTGTTTGATAAATATGCTGGTTACTACTACGAGTGTATCTTTGCTTCTTCTTCTTCATCATCATCATCATCTTAAATATAGGTTTCGTTTTGTTTTGTTATTTCTTTAACTTAACATATGTCTCTTTGTTTGTTTCCTACTCTATTTCTGTACCTTCCACTATGATGATGACAATATTCTAAGTTTGTTGTTTGGCTTACAACACTCAGCGGTTGTCATCACACAAATAGCAAAATGTGTGCATAATACCAGGCGCCCAGATTTGCTCAGTAAGCCAATCTGGATTAAGCAAATTTTTATACTCCTATAACTCTGAAACGGCTGGGTGGATTTTGTTCAAGCAGCCGAAATATATTGTAAACCATATTGCCAGAATGTCCATGCTTAATAGCCTAAAACTTTTGAATCCCTCAAAGGATTTGGTTCAATTTAAGTACCCGTACCTGGAAAATTCTTCAACTTTATAATGACATATATTTTAAGGACGTGACACTCCTTAATTAATTATAATAACGCATTTTACAAAGTATTACCGATACCCTAGGAATAGAGTCTTTAGCGAATTTAGAAAAAGGAATGCAAAATTTTTTAGATCCATAAGAGCCGTTTCCAAGATTTAAGCTTTAAAAAATTGAGCGAAATCGGTTGAAAGCCACGCCCCCTATTGATTAAAAATATATTTATTAACAACAAAAGTTTTACAATATAAAATTGACATTTGTGACATATATTTATAAGTAAATGTCCACAATGGGCGTGATCGGATATCAAGCGCGCCCACATTTTACAAAAAAAAAAAAAAAACCTATTTAACGTAATATCTGTCTTGTTGAAAGAAATGTAGTATACAACTAAAAAGGGCGTAATCAGGCCACGCCCACTGTTTATATGTAGAAGTTTAGAGCATTTCACATTTTGCTTAAGCCCAATTTAGTTTTCTTACCTGTTTTTAAATATTTTCATATTCTTCTTTGTCACTAATTTCTCTCTCTCTCTCTCTCTCTTCCACATTTTTTCCTCTTTTTGTGACATACAAATATGCTGCCTTTATGTTGTTGTGTTATGTATTGTTACTAAATACTTTCTTGGTCTGTGGTACTAAAGCTGTATAATGTTTACTTTGCATTTCATATTGTTGATCTCAACGTGACATTGTTTGTTGTTGTATGCATACATTTATGTCATATTTTATATGAACTCATACACTACACATACACTACACATATGCGGACAGAAAAAGGTTATAAATAAATTACAATAATAATAAAAACACAAAAACTTGATGTGTGTGTCAAATGTTGTTCAAATTTGAAGCCTTTCGTACAATGTTTACATCTCCAATAAATTGTACATAAACATACGTATATGTGAATATGAATAAAAACGTTTATGTGTAATTAATATTTATTAGAGTGACTTTTTAAAATGTTTTGTTTTTGAAAAAAAAAAAACAAATATTAAATTACAAATAAAGAGAGACGGGCTACAGGTTGTCTTAATGAATGTTAAATTTTGGCACTTCAGCATCAAATCAGTCGATCTAGCATGTATGTCCGTGTGTCCGTGTATCTGGCTTTTGTTGACATTTTCACGGGCGTAAATTTTGAGACATTGAGCTGAAATTTTGTACAGACACACATAGATCGCTGTTTAAAATGGGCAAAATTGATTAAGGGCCACACCCACAATCGACAAAAACCTTTAAAATTGCCACAAAAACTGACCTATGAACTTGAAATTTAGTACACAGATTCACTGTTATCCCATCCATGGGTCTACCTAAATTTGGCGTAATCGAATACGCGCCTACAATTTAAAAAAAACCGTATTCCACGAAAAAATGTATATGTGGAAGGTATTTAAGATTTGCCCCAAGCCAAATCTAGTTTTCTTATTTGTTTTTAAAGTGGCCTTAGTTCGTTATAAATGGAAAAGTGGACTTAAGTTATTTTTCGAATATTTGTCACTAACAACAACTTTTACTACATTTACAAACGCATCTTAACATTAGTTTTTTAAATACCTTGTATGTGTATGTGTATGCTTAATAACTTATATCAGTTAATGTGTACCTTGTCCGTTAATCCGTCTTAAATAAATCATAAAACTTTTCACTCAGTTTGCCATAAAACTCATTTCAAACACAATCTTCGTTTATTATTATATTGACGTTTCTAATCAAAAGGAAACGACTGTTGAGTCATTTTGTTTTTTTACTTTGTAACAGCAGCGTAAACAAGTTATTTGTGAAAATTGCTGAATATGATTTCATACAACAACAACAGCACACAAAAATTCCATAACTTAACTAATTATTGGCCAATGTTCACCTGAACCGTTCCTCATGTAGACAAGTGTTTACTAATTAAACACGAAAAGTGTGAATTTTCTCATTTCAGTAATGAGAGTATGAAAAAGATGCTGTGCTAACAAGCAACAAGCAACTCAAGCAATTCGCAGAAGTGAAGGTCATACAGAGAAACAAAATTTGTGCTATTTTTATTACAACTTACACACTTGAGGTCTGGTAGCCGCAAATGCCTTTGTGTCCTGGCGTCCGTCTTTTACAAAAATGCTAAGGCTCTTAAATATTAAACTGAAATTTTTACAAACTTTTTTTTTTTTAATTATTTAAATTGGTGAAAATTCCACGCCCTCAATCGATTAAAAACTCTCACAGCTACATCAACAAAGCACCTTTCATAATTAACTTATTAATCGATAATTTTTTATTAAATAAATTAGACGAACATGCCCCGCCCCTAATCAATAAAACACTTCCTCAGAAGCAACAACAAAGCTACTCTTATAATAATCCTATCGTTTCATCGGCCTACTAAAAATGGGCAGATATGAAAAATAGCCACGCCCACAATTTGCAAAAATTCATTTTAGTATCATTTTTTTTTTTTTTTTTACAAAATCAACTTTTGATACATTCAAACTATTTGTTGAGTTGAAATTAGTTGAGAAGTATCGGGAAGTTAAGGGGTGTGTGTGAGATGTTAAATAATCGTTCTCGTCCATACATAACATTGTTTTAAGTGTGAATAAAAGAAAATAAAAAACGAAAAACTAAGTTCGCTACCCTACCCATCTATAATGAATTTTAACTTTTTCGCATAACTCTCGTACCTGGAAGGACAGATTTTTTGTTGATTAAGGGTGTGGCTATCAAACTCAAATAATGATTTGCGTGCGAAAACCTATAATGTTTGTACAGAATTTTAGCTAAATATTTCAAAATTTAATTCCGTGATGGAACCAACAACAGACAGTCATAAGGACATACAGATGGACACGACCAGATACATTCATATTTTGATATTAATACTTTGTAGGACCTCTGACATGTACTTCTGCTTGTTACATAATAGCAAACTTATATTTTGAATATTATGTGCAGGGTATAAAACCATTTCGGTCACAACCTAGGAAGTTGAGCTAAACCGTAATTTCTTGAAAAATAAAATACTTGCCATTAATATTAAATTATCTTTCCCGAACATGTTTTGTATTGTATACAGAAAAACCCAACAAATGAAAGAGATAAGAACAAGACTTTATAAAATATACATCAAAAAAACTTGAAAAAATCCTTTAGTTTTTTGCTTAAATCTCAAATTTCTTATTAAGGCCGAGTTGTTGTAGTTCACCTGTTTCCAAAAAAAAAAAAAATAAGGACAGACAGACATGTATATTATCACTAAACCACATGTATTGTATGCGTACATACCTACGAAGGCAAATGGTATACACAATAAGCAGACGTTCAACAGGTAACAACACTCTTTAGGTTTTCAACTGATAAAAACATCGATTAAAAGGTTTTTAAAAACCAAAAATAAAAAAATAAAATAACAATAAAAAGAAAGACATAAAAACGAAAACCATACTTGTAACATACACACATCTACACATGTACATAAAGTAGGTACATATATGAAATTCTTAAGAAAACCTTGTGAGCGGCGTTAAGATGCTGTAGATGAACAGTACGGTTAAGGAAAGAAATGAGTAAACTAAGATGAACTGTGTTTTTTATGATAGTTTAGCTAAAGTGAAGTGAACACTACTTACTCAAAAGCCGAAAGCCATTTAGACAGACAAGATAGATAGGTAGACAGACAGACGGACAGACGGACGGACACTTGTTACGCTGTAAGCTACAAAAGTCAACGAGAGAAATGCTATTAAATTTTCTTTTCTTTTTCATTTTTCTCTTATGCACCATCCCGCTGTGTTTAGCGTGAAATTCAAGAGGTTCACCGTATGCATCTCTCCGCCACTCACTATTTTGTGTGCGTCGTAATTCTTTAGTTTTTAAAGAAAAGAAAAATTCACAGCCACTTGATTTATATGAAAGATCCTTTAAGCTATTGTAACGCCTTCCAAAAAAAAATAACAATAAAAATACAACAACAGCAAAATATTTATTGGAAAAATATTAGAAAAGAAAAATGCTGTGCAGCAAAAAGAGTCCAGCAAGTACAGGGAGCACAGCCATCAAAATGATTTGCACACATGCTTACGAAACAAAAAAAAAAAACAAAAGACAAAAAAGCATTTTGCAAGACTGCTTATGGTTTATGGCATTACGGCACGGTATGGCAAGCAACTTTGTTTAACTGTTAAGTGTTTTATTATAAATTATTCTCCAGCAAGTATCGTTAGTGTCAATATCCAATATTTTGTATTGGACGAATAGTGCCCCAAACAAATTTCATAATAATCGACAATAATCATAATAATATTGTTGCTGTGGTGGGAGTGGGGTTAAGTACTTTGAAAAAGTGATTATTTTTAACCGGGTACACATACATACACACATACTTAGGATATTTTTCTAAGAGGAAAATAAAAATAGTTGCTTGGACTTCTAGAATTGGGCTGAACACCAGTGTGTAGTCAGCTGGTTCAATAAAAAATCGATAAAATTAGAATACAGTTCAAATTGATAACTCCAAGGCAAGTGAATATTTGAAACATAAAGGTGAAGTAATAGTTTTCCCATCACACTCAAGAACTACAAAACTTCCTTATATGGGCACCTATGTATGAATAGAGGGTGAGGAGAATGCAGCTTTCCTTTTTATACCCTTTACCTTAGGGAGGAGTACATACTATGTATAATAAGTCTGTTGTACTACTTGCAACAGCCAGAATACATAATAGTCAGAGGTCCTAAAAAGTAACAGAATCAAAATCTGAACAGATATTATTAGTTTCTGTACGCAGCATAAAAATCTGAGTCGACCTAGCTTTGCCTATTTATGAATCCCTCTGTTTTGGGAGTGCTCGCGGTTATAAATTTTATGATATTAAAGTAAAATTTTGTTCAAAAGTTCACAGATCGCTACCTAAATTGGGCAAAATAGACCCGCTCACAGCAGACAAATACCGTCATAAAAGCACAGGTATTAAGTTACGTACACAAATTAATAACTAGGATATTTATCGATTTGCTAAAAATGGGCGTGGTCGTAAAATAGACCGAATCAAAATTTTCAGAAAATCAACTCGTTTGTTGATACATCATACAAAAACTATACAAGTTTTAATCAGTTAGGGCACGCCCACTTTTTGTGAATGGAAGTGGAGGATATTTAAGTTTTCTATTTTTACTTAGAGCTTCTATCTAAAGGCCTTTATAATAACTTCTAAGTATGATTGTTGTGTTACAACGTTTATATATTCGTAGAAATACAATAAAAAATATTTATAAAATGCATTAAAAAATGTTCTCATCCTTCTTTTTTTTATTAATTTCAAATGAATTTTATCCATTTTGGTCCTTTATGGATGAAATATTTCAGCCGCCTTTAAAAGGAGTGAAGATGACAACGAAAAAGAAGAACAAGAGGGAAATAACGACAAAGCTACAGCGATTGCTTTGCGGCTCGCTTTAGTTTTATTGTAGTGATTATTGTAGTGGTTATTGTTGTTGTTGTTGAAGCAGTTAGTGGTATTTGTTTTTTGTGTGTGGTGACAACAATTATTGGTTTAACAATGCCGGAGCGTTCAGAGAAGCACTTTTTCGCACAAAAGCATTTTCATTTGTTTTTGCCTGATTGTCTTTATGTCTACTATGTAGTCGTTATGCTTATATGTCTGTCACTTTGTCTGTTCAATGCGTTATGTAGAGCCTTCTTATAGTTCTTAACCGATTGTGTTATGTTTATAATCAATGTTGTCGTGTTTAGTTGCACTTTTTTTTTTATACAAAACGACGATCACCATCATCATTTACAACAATAGCAACAACATTAATACACAAACCATGTTGAACATGAATACTTGAATGTCGTACAAACATGAACACGGAAAGAAAAAAATTGGTGAATAAAAAAAAAAAAAATTATGATAATTTTTCGATATATTAGGTAAGGTGTGGGGCGCGGGTGTGCGCTTATATATATATATAAAAAAAAAAGCGCTTCACTTAGGACAATAGGTGGCCCATTGTGATACCCGACGAAACATAACGCAGATTATTCAGTTCCGCCTCCGGTTTGCCAAACATTTGACAAGACGCCCCCGGGTGGCTGAACTGAACAATCTGCGTTATGTTTCCGTTATATTAAATATATCGATAACTTTTTACTACACATTTAATTTTGCTAATTTAACGTGTAGATGAAAATATTTTCCATATAGGTAGCTGATAATTTCTGATAATTTATCGATATATTAGATATGTCGATAACTTTAATAAAAAAAATTGACAAAATGTTATTTTTGAAATACATTGCAGTGAAGTGTTGTTATCGATAAGTATAAATTGGTTAAAAATAAATATTTATTAAAAACATGTTTAAAGGATTTTAATGACTTTTAATTTATATACAATTATGGAACACAAGATTCAATATGTGGGCAATTATTTATGTATTTTATTAAGTTTTATTTAAACACTATAATTACCTCTTGATTTCTTTTTTAGTGAGAATCGTTCGTCTTTTTTTTCAGTGTCTAGAGTTTGTTTGAAGGGAACGATGTATATATATTTATGGGTTGTAGGTACCATTCAAAATTTATCATAGTTATGTATTAATATGGTTTAGGGTTTGGGGCAAAAAATAACAACCAACAACTATCCATAACAACAACAACAACAATAACACGAATAATACTTTTAATAGAAGAAGATGGTTGACGTGAACCCATAACACACGGGGCGGGCCAAAATATATAACGCAAGAGCAAGAGCAATATAAAAATGTGGTGGACGTTAATCTTGTAGTGTAAGAAGAAACCGAAATTGACAACCACAGCATGAGGCTGTGTTGTTTCGCTGGCATCGTTGTGAGTGCTGTTGTTTGATGTGTTCGTTGTTGTTTGGGGTTTGCTTGGTTGGTTGGTATGCACCAACAACATTCCAACGTAAGTCGAGAAGAGAACATTGTCAGAGTGCTTACTATGGTTTCACACATACCGCAACTTTGCTACAATGTACACGTAAGTACGTAAGGTTTTAAGTTAAGTGAACGGCAGCGTTTTGGCGTTGCGGTATTTCTTTCTTCTTCTTCTTATTTTTCTTCATTTAATGATGCCAAACATTTGATAAGACGATTAAACCGAAACTTTATTGGAATTTTTCGCGGATTTTTGTTCTGTCTGTCCTGCCACAGGTATCTGTTACTGTGCTTGTTAAATGTTTTTACTTTTTTTTATTTTAAATACAAAATTGATGCGCTGCTGACCATAAGCATAAGAGCAATACAATACAATACTGAAAGAAAAAAACGGAACGAAATCGTGCAATTTGATGACTGAAAATGTAACCGAAATCGTGCAAAAGTCGCTTTTTTTGTGTTACGTTATCAAGTTTTACTCGTTATTATTTGGAAGGAACGCCATATAAATTGTGCTAATTTGTTTAAGTTTTCAACTTTTTATACGTTTGTTACATTATTCTCAAGCCGAAGTTTTAAGAAGCGGTAACTCACCAGCACACACATGCCTGCATACATACATTCGCACATGTACGGTGTGTACACATGAAATGTTTGTGTATTATTGATGATAAGGTTGATGGGAATGATGATGAAGCTCTTGTGGAAGATAAAAAAAAACCAACAACAACAATGTGCGAATATGTCATAAATGAAGCATAAATCAGAAAAGAGAAACATTAAGTATGTATTAGCCTTGGGATATAGAAAAGAAGGAGGTTACTGAAAAACTTCAGAGTTTTTGTTGCGTCAATTTTTACAAAAAATCTGTAGAAAATGAAAAATGTTGATGATTTTTATGCAAAGAACTCATTAAAGGTGTTTATGCAACATTATATGAAAAGTAATCAATTATCGATATATTTTTAATAATTTTTGTTGCAAAATTTAATAGTTAGTGAAGACTAAAGTTATCGATAACTATAGTTATATTTTTATAAATATTGAATTGAAAAATGTCATAATCGATCGATAATATAAATATAAATCGATTACATATCGTTGGTTAATTAATTGATGATTTATAAAAATATCGACAACTTTATCGATTTTAAAACTTTATATATGATAAAAATATCCATAAAAATATCGATAACTTTGTTGATATTTTATAAGCACAACATATTTTTAAGAATATTTTTATATAAACTTACACACTAACAAACTCTGAAGATAAAATATTTCACTACAAAGAAGTTTTAACCAGAAATTTAAGACATTTTTAGTAATATTTGAAATATTTTAACCGAAACTTATGCCTCAACTGATGTGTTTAATAGCAGCAACAGCAAGCAGAACTATTTCAAGATTATATGTATATATGACAGATTATAAAGAATTTATGTTGGAAGAGGTATTTTGCGGTACGTAAGCTTGAGCAATTCTTAAAAGTTACTAAGTGGCAAATTGTTATATTTGGGAACTTCAACTCCTAGTATGTACTCAACCATTATTATAAACGTATGCACTCACATGAAACTTAAGCCGTCGTTACAAAAATATTTCAACACATACACACACACATAAATTGAAAAACAAAGCTTGTAAACAAATACAATCAGTTATACGGTTGGGTACATACAAATCACAACAAACAGAAGAAGACCAAGAAGAATAAGAAGACGAAACTAAATTTGAAAAATGAAAACAACAGTGAACACAGTGGCTTATGAATATGTGTACGTAGTGTGTGTGTGTATGTGTGCGGCCATCCCAGCACCAGCATATTATCGTTATGCCGCCATTAACATGTAAAACAATTCTTAAGTTTTAAAAAGACAAAAAAAAAACAAAATAAAAAAATAAACAAAAAAGGTAGATTAGTATGTGTGTACGTACTTCTACCTACCTTTAGATAAATGATAAACAAAAACAAGAACAAGCACATAGAATACACACACAGGGTTACAATGAAACAACAAGAACAACAACAACAAAAGCAAAAGAAGAAGAAAGAGTTAAACAACCTTAAACATCAAGCAAACATACATACATGGATGTATGATTATTTCAAAATAAATAACAGAAGACTGCTGCAGCAGTGATGATGATGCTCTCTTCATAAGCATTAAACATTATGTGATGATGATCATCATCATCATAATCATAATCATCATCAGCGTCAGCATCAGCATCAGCATCATTGTCATTATGAAGAGATCTTGTGTGTTGCATACATGTGTACAAATCAATGTTTACGATCTTGTTAACCACACATGCACATATTTATAAATATCTGTGCAATATTGTACATATGTACACTCCGCACTCATTTATTAAGCTTATAATCCAGGTAAATGAGCAGCTCTGTTTATATATGTTGTACATGCATAAAATTATACTTAAATTTAAGTTGAAAGATTCGAAAAAAAAATTAATGTCCAGATTATGGAAAACTCTGTGGATAAATGGGTGGTGTTTGTATAATGGATGCAACGTAATGAAAGTAAATTATAATAATTGAAAACGAGAAGAAGAAGAAAAGGTACACAATATTCCATTGCATAGTCTGCTTAGTTGAGGGAAGCACTTATATTCTCAAAATATTTGATATTGATCAAAATTTTGTATACCTTACAGCAGGCCACGATGTTACCACTTAAGGTGGTACAACACTCTACTTGCTACTTAAATAATCTTAACTTGGGGTATTATTTGTGGATTTAATATTATTCTTTTTCTTGTTGTGTATTCCATACGTAATCACCAGTTAGACTACCAAACATGTAAGGGAGTGAAAAAGTCTTTAACGAATCTTAGCTGAACTTTTTCAAGTCTTCTCCTTTATTTCACTTATACCTATAATAAAGAGCGATAACATTACTGAATTTTGTCATTGTTGTTGTTGTTGTTGTTGTTGTTGTTGTTGTTGTGTTAGTTTTGTGGTTGTTAAATTTATTATCGCAAAAAGAGCAACTTAATCAATTCGTGTAAAACAACAAAAACAACATATGTATTTTATGATGAACAAAGAAGTAGTAAAAGCGTTAATGATTTCAAAGAAATGAAATTAACCGCACAATGAATATATACACCTTTTAATACATATATATATATATATGTATATATTATAATTTATTTTATTTTTATTTGTTTTATCATTTTTTTTATTTTAGAATAGATAGAAAAAAATATGTCCATAAAGACAAATAAGTCACTCTTAAAGGTTATTCTGAATTAATTCACGTAATCAATAATTTTTTTTTTTATTGAAAAAAAAAAATTAAACATTGAATACAAATAAATTCGAGGCAATTAGTCGAGTGGACATTTCAAGGTTCGCAGTTTATGTGGTTGTTTTTGTTGTTGACACCATTGCCATTCTTTTGATATGGATATTTGTCTTCTTCTTTTTGATTACGTCTTATTGTTGTTGTTGTAAACATTTCGGAATTGTTGTTATTGGTTGTTGTTTTTTCTCCCTCATTCTTATGTTTCCTCATCTTTTACTTTATCTACATCGACTTGTTGTTGTTGTTGTTTTTGTTGGTATTATTTCTTTCGTTTATTCTTCTTCTTATTATTTATCCACGTTTAATTCATTTCAATTCAATTTATTCAACATGAAAGTCTGCACAACAAGAATTACTTCTTATACATTACAGTGCAGGATAGTTTATCGTAAGATTTACAAACATATGAAAAATATTAATAAAATTGGAAATTTTTAACAATAAAAACAAACATTGTTATAAATAAAGCAAGTACGTTTATACAAAAAAAAAAAAAAACCATTAAAAGTTGTCATTAATTAGACATCTGCTGATTTGAAATAATTAAATAGCAATGTACTAAACAGTTTGAAGTCGTTGGCATTCTGCTGGTAGATTGTTCCATAGTCGTGTGGTTTGGATGAAAAAGTGATTTTCTGATAGTCCACGATGGAAACGTATTTGTATGATATTGTTGCCTCTTGTTGTTAGAATGAGCAAAACGTAAGCGATCAAAAAGGTATGAAGGTTGCCCGGAATAGATAACTTTGTGCATAAATAGCAGACACCTGTGTTTGAGCAGCTGGTTAAATGCAATTTTTCGTTGGTGTTGTTTTGATTGTACCAACTGATGTAGGGTATTAAATGATTGGACTTGGCCGAGTAGACCGTTTTCACTTGTTTTATTTTTATTCGTTTTTTGTTGTTGATTTTATTTGCAAAAATACAGAAACGGTTCAATGGGTTAGAAAAGAATTACAAATGATTCAATCCACTTCATGTGATTTAAAAGTCTATCACTGTTCAGAAGAAAAGAAAAAAATCAAAAAAATATAACCCAACGGAGTAATAAACTGATACAAAATGGTTGTAAATAGTAAACAAAACGACAGTTATAAACATGTTGCCACGATTATATTATTTAGTAAACAGGCAAGAAAATTTTTGTTGGTTATTGTTGTTATTGTTATTGTCTTTTATTTTATTATTTTTTTCTTTTTTGCAAAACCAACAACAGCATAATCTTGAGCGAACGCAGCGTTAAGCGAAGTGACTGTAAATTATACATAAATGGAAAATATGGTGGTACGCCGGCCACTTATTACGTTCCAAGAAACGTAAAACCAAACGAAACGTAAAAAATACACAAACTGTGTGAAACATAAACCTTAAAATAAATTACAATACAACAAAAACAAAAATAGTTTCTTACAATATAATAAAAAACTCCAAATAATGGTGGCGGTGGCGGTGGCGGTGATATAAAAAATTGTGTATAAGTGTAAATAACTCATTTGTTTATTTGCATGTCCAACTGTCCGTCTGTCCGTCCGTCAATCTACTTAAGTCTGATATGTGACAAAATGATTTAAATTCGAACAAATTTCAAACACAACGGGAATACAAATGCAAACACACAAACGCTTATGTACGAACACATGTGTTTACACATGAAGTGAAACGTCCGTTATGTGGATTGCTGACAATAAACATATTTCATTAATTTTTTTCGTTTTTTTTTTTAGTATTTTGTTATGATGCTTATTGCGTAAAAGCATGAAAAAGGATTACATTTCAAAGCATAACGCACGCTTCCTTCATTTACGGCATATTTTTTATTAAGAGTTGTTCAGAAAATGTGTAAAACCTTGATAACAACCACTTAAATAACTTTATATACCACTCAGTAATTACTTTACAAAAATATGCAAAGTTTAGAAGGTTTTCAAAGGAATTCACTTTGATTCATTGGCATGCTTATATAAATAAACTCATAAAGTAACACTTCAACAAGAACACATATAAGCGTACAAACGTACAATACATACCTACCTAAATCTAACCCTATCTTAAACAAGCAAAATATATAAAAATTTATAAAGTCGCGAGTAAAGGTAAACGTTAAGTAACGTACGTCATAAAAATAAAATAAAATAAAATAAAATAAAATAATAATAACAAAAAATCATTTATAAACAATGGAGCAGCAAGCTCGCACTTTAGCGGAGAGTACAGTTAAGTGAATGCCAAAAATTAACACAAATACTATAAAATGTAGAAAAGTAACAGCTCTCAACATAAATAATGAATGAGAAAAAGACCTTTAAAATAATAATAACAACAACTAAATGTAACAAAAATATTATATTTCATATTAAAACAACTTTTTGGTACCCTTCCTCATGACATGATTACATATCTATAAACGGCTTGTAATACTTAAAAGGGCGTGGCAAGTGTAAGATTTTATTATATTCAAGTGATTAAAAACTTATGTAGGGTTACGTTACAACCAATATAAAAAAGTCTCTCATTTTGTAGGGCATATAACTTTTGGCATATTATAGGCGTGGCTTTTTATTTTTCTGTGTAGAATTTACAAAGGGGACGTACAGACATGATAGCCTCTTCCTAATCGTTGCAAAACGTTGTGAAAATTCAATATATGTTCGCTCATGTAAGGTAGAGGGTAAAATCAACAGCAACAATAACTTCGAATATATATCATTTGTTGACGTGAGTATTACGTTCATATGTTTGTTTGTACATTAACAAATAATCTGTTATATTGGATGTGTGTGCGTAAGTGCGTGTTCGCTTGAATTTATATGTGTATGCGTACACATGAAAAAAGAAAAGAAAAGAAAAAAACCGGCTGCCTGCTAATTGGTGTAAATGCATGTGCGTGCTTAAAATTTATTATTGTGCAAACTATGCGTGCGGTGTAGAGAGTTGGGCCGCTATTGTTATTGTTATTTTGTTATTTGTTGTTTTTGTTGTTGTAATCACTGGAGTTTCAATTTCAATTTCTGCTACCAATGTAGCCACTATAACAATATGTTGAACCAGTTTTGTTGGCACTGCCTGTACAAGCGGCTGATATTTTGAAACAACATTTAAATTTAATCATATGTTGTGAACAAGTGTCCATCTATGTATTATATTTATACTTATTTTTAATACAATAATTATAACAAAAGTCTAATTTAATTATAAGAAGATATAATAAAAATTTAAAATATTTTCCATATGTAGGAAAAGAGAAATACGTTGCGTATGAGTAACTAATTTTTAATTTTTTTTTTTTTATATTTTTTTTAAATTATCTTCTCTGGGTAATATCTAGAAAGAGTTTAGTTGGATACATTTTGAATTTTAAGTGTGATATATAACAAAACGTTTAGTCTCCAATTTTCAAATTCATTCTTGTTTGAATGTTTTAAAATCCTTGTCCATCCATCCGCGTACAAATTAGCTATTATTACTGTAATTTTCTTACTTAATAGATAAATATTTTGACATTCTATCACAGTAAGTATTGTAAGTTTTAATTATTTAAAGATTACGAGGGAATTGTTACTTGAACTTCAAAAATTTCGTTATAAGCATTATATGTAAAAGGTTTTTCAATAGAGATTTTAATTAATTTGATGGCACAGAAACTTCCAATAGTGAATATTTTGACTCGAATTTATCCACTATAGTACTGTCTGATAAGACGATTATTATGACTAAAAATTGGCGTAAGCGCGACCACTGTTTTAGAATTAATTTTTTAATGATTTTCCAACTAAGTACAAAATTATAAAAATGTAAGCCTTTACTGGTGATTTGACGTTAAAAGATCATAAAAAACATTTAAGTGTACTTTCCTGTTAAAATAAGAAATTGTTAATTCTTTATTGAAAAATCCTTTATATAAAGTACAATAAAAAAAAAATTAAATAAATTGCACTTTTTTCAACATAATGAAAAACAATGTTCCTTGCATCACCTCTTGTTTACTATATCCTCTACATTAGTTGGGCTGTCTACTAAGTTTGCTACTGTATTCATTGCACTTAGAGAGAGATTCTTCAAAGAATATATATTCTTGATCAGCATCTAAATCTGAGTATCTCTAGATGTTTCCGTCAATGTGTCTATCTGTTTTTGGCAATTTCTCGGTCGTTTTGAGATAGTGATAGGGTGTATCAATATCTCAGTTCTAGTTTCTGCATAGAGATGGTTATTTAATATGGACCACGCCCACAATTGCTAAACAACTATCTAACAAACGAAAAAGTTAAACTAAAAAATGAAAATTGATGCAAATAACAAACGCACTCACAATTTGCCAAACTTATTACAAACTTATTTTGTGCAGAATCCAACGTGTTAGTTGGATACGTATGACATGCAGAATTATTTGCCACCTGCCACGCCCACATATGATATGTATGTGGAGGGCATTTAAGATTTGACTTACGCTAAATTTGGCGTGTTTTACTTATTTTTTATACCCTCCACCTTAGGGAAGAGGGTATATTCATTTTGATCATCCGTTTACAACACATCGAAGGAAGCGTCGGAGACCCCACAAACCATATATATTCTTAATCAGCATGAAAAGAGAAATCGTTTGAGACATGTCCGTCCGTGTGTCCGTGTGTCCGTCTGTTGTTGGCACTCTCACGGTCGTAATTTTTGAGATATCAAATTGAAACTTTGCATACGTATTCTTAGTTCAATTTCGCTGTTCCGTATTGAAATTGGGCAAAATCGGTTAAGAGACACGCCCACAATAAACGAAAATCTCATCATAAATTTTATCTTTAAAAAATTATATGTCGCACAATACTATGTCTATCAAGTTGAAATTTGGTATATATATAAAGGGTACCGTTATCCAACACTGTGCCAAAAATGGGCGTGATTGAATAACGCAAACGCCTATAATTTAAAAAAAACACTATTTGCGTAAGTACATGAAACAGTCATATACATAAATATGGATATAGGAGCTTATTTTTTATAGAATTACAAAAGGTGGAGGGTATTTAAGCTTCGGTCTTAACCGAACTTTTCTATCTTGTTAATATTTCGATTTGTGTGCAATGTGACAAATTTTTATTGTTGACTTTACGATAAAACTGACAAGTCTCCAATGAGTTTAGAAACCAATATAACGCACTTATCTTGCTTTCATTACTTACAAGAAGAAACATTTACAGTATTATTAATTTTATTTTTATAACATTCTATTTATTGTTTAATTGTTTGTTATCTACCCGTGTGCCGGTGGACAAGGTAACATTTTAGTAGCAACAACTTATGATATAGCTCAAGGAAATCTGCTTAATTACGTTATTATGTGTATGTTTGTAGGTGTGTAAGTGTGTACAAGTACATAATCTTTTGTAAATATAAATAACCAGTCAGTCAGTTTTGTCAGTTTTGCTAATAATAATAATGATCAAAATAATCAGTGTCTTCATCAATCTCAACAACAACAATAATCCTCAACATGGGCCATTAACATTAATTGACGATAATAACTATAAAGTTCAATTTAAATATAAACACATACACATGAAATTTTTTATAAATATGTGACAACCAACAACATTAACCCAACAAATGTTTTTTTTTTCCTTTTTTAATTTAAAATCAATTCAATTTTAAAATTTAATTATCAATTAAGATGTAATACATGTTTAAAGTTAATAAACAAATTAAAAAAAGAAAAAAAAATTAAAATTTTTATAAAAAATATAGAATAATAAAAGGCATCCATAGTCATGAATTTATGTAAGTGGCGGACTTTAAAAATAAATAAAATTTTTATATTTATGTTTATTATATAAACAAAAACATGTGATATTAGAACTCCATGTAAAGTACATGTATATACGTACAGCACACAGCCCAAAAATGCCATATGACAATGTCGGACGTACGTACATATACAAAAATCAACATTTGCTTTTATTTTTAAACTCATGATCTTATATGAGTATAAACAAATGTGCATGTTCATACAAAGGTGCGTGCAAATATATGTACTTGTGTTTGTGCATACATACATATATATATACTTATAAAATGAAAAAGCAACAACATAACGTTTTGCTTGTTACTTGTGGTGTAGAATTGAAATTTAAGCATGTTTTCTACTCTTTTTCTTTACACAAAATTAAACCGGTTCCACATATCATTTTATTACATACAAACAGAGACATAAACAAACAAAGCTACAAATACGTAAACTTTTTTTTTATAGCTTCCCTATAAGGTGGGGAAGTACAATAAGTTTGTCATTACATTTGCAACATCCAGAAGGAGGTATGTAGAGTCGATCTAGACGTGTATGTCCGTGTGTCCATCAGATGTTGATAGTCTTATGATTTTAAATTTTGAGAAAATGAGCTGAAATTTTATACAAACTCTTCTGGTTTTTGCCGACTGGTCGGTTTGAGCAAAATGGGTCAAGAGTCACGCCCCCAATCGATAAAAATATAAATATCAGCTACAAAATTTAACCTATGAATTAGGAATCTGGTAAAAATATTCATAATTATACTAATTATCTACGTACCAAAAATAGGCGTGGTCGTACAACAGATAAGCCTATAATTTACAAAAACCGTAATACGCGTACAACTACAACCTTGCAAGCTAATAAGTAATACATAAACTATTAAAGGGCGTATCCGTGTACCTGCCACGCCCATTGTTTGTTTGTAGATGTATAGAGTATTTATCATTTGATTTAAATCAAAATTTAGCTTTCTTTCTTCTGGTTCATACACCTTATACCATATGAAACAAATTGTTAAACCAAAATGAGAGTTTAAGAAAACAAAATGGACAAAAGAGAATAAATTGCATGAAATGAGATATTTTGTCCATAGGCCTGTAACGGCGCAAATATAAAATGCTCAGCAAAATCTATAGTTAGCCCAATTATAGCGAAAAAAGTTTTAAAAACGAGGATGAACCTATTACTTCAAAAACGACTGTATATTTATATCGATTTCATCCTAAATAATATAATAGGACTGTGAAATATAGGAACGGGAAGCCATTGGATTCAGAAATAGATCATGGCCAAAAATATGCATTTTGTGAGTCTTTAAAAATTTCAATGGATTTCTTACTATATTTTCACGCGAAGTATATAGATGAAAAAAATATATAAGCTTCTTTTGGAAAAAAAAAATTCCAAAATTCAACATTTTCATAAAAAAAAAATTTTTTTTTTTGGTTTGTTTCAAAAATAAATTTTTATGCCCTTCACATAAGATGGGAGGGTATAAGAGGTATAGTATACAAAGTATTCTTGATCAGCGTCAAAAACTGAGTCGATCTAGACGTGTATGTCCGTGTGTGCGCCTTTTATTCGCATTCTCGCGGTCGTAAATTTTAAGATATTGAGCTAAAATTTGGTACATACCCTTCCGGTTTCGGTTTCTGCACACAGGATCTCTATGAGCAAAATGAGTCAAGAGCCACGCCCATAATCAAGTAAAATCTACTTATATGCCACAAAAATTTAACTAACAAGTAGAAATTTGATATGCATATTTACAATCAACTTGTCCAAAAGTGGGCGTAGTCGGATAACAAGCACGCCCATAATCGACAGAAATTTATATATCTGCCACAAAAATTGACCTATGAACTTGAAATTCGGAACGCATATCTATACTTATCCCCTCCATCGACGTTTGATTTGGCCTAAGTCAAATTTAGTTTACTTACTTGTTTCAGATTCACATTATTACCTATGTACTATGTATGTGTAAATATACGCGTATTGATGAAAGGAAATGATTCCTTTGTAAGATTTTAAAGCCAAGCCTCGTAGAAAAAAGAAAAGAGGTCCCATCCTTAAAAAATTTTACGTTGTTTATGCTTACAAAAGAGCTATTTTACTCATGGAAAAAGAGAGAGAAAGTAATATAAAAAAGTGCTCTAAAGCCTACACTTGGTCCCAAACCTAATTTTTTCATATACAACCCAGTGCTTTTCTTTATAATTATATTATAAACTCAATAATTTTCAATCGATTCCAAGCCACATAAAACATTAAAAGTAAAGGAAATGAAAAATTATATTATTGTTTGGCATCCTCTTAAAGTTTATTATTTTCTTGTTTTATTAAATAAATGAAACTCTCTTGACTGAACTCTTCATTCTCTAAGAATTAATTTATACCAAGAAACTAGTGTTCATTCTTTCTTTATACCAAACACAGCATCACAGCAACCTAATGTACTCGCATGCCTATGAGTAATGCGCCATTCTCTTGATAATCTATGAAATTCATCCAGGTGTTCAATGTTCATGGTGTGTTCATTTTACAATTGAACTCTTTCATCTTCTATTTATATTACATGTTTCCTTCTCATTTGCTCTACGTACCTTTTCACAGCTTTGTTATTAAATGCATTCTTTGGGTATAAGTTTGTAGTTTAACACTTGCTTTGAAGTTTACTAAGTTAAATTTTTGAAAATTTTGCATAATTGTCCAAATTAGCGAAAAGACAGCGAATGATCTAATACCTGATCCGTACATTTTCCATACATATAAAGAAGTCATTCAATTATTAGATGGCGTTCTATGGAAATCATTCAGTTTATTTCTATGAAAACTTTGAACGCTTGTATCTCGAAAACAGTAGCTCTGCAGCTTTACAGGGATGTTAACCGTACTAATTAAGAGGCGTGGCGTTGTCTATTTGCTTAGGAGATAACTTTTTAAAAATTTTATGTTGATTATTAACTAAATGGGTGATGCCACGCTCACAATTTATTCTTTACTTAAAAGTTGAATTAATTTACAAATTTGAACCTAATTCCTCCAGCTGTTTCTAAGTTATAAGAGTAGCTTTTCGCTTCAATACAAAGTTTGAATTTTCTTGCAAACTTTTAAAATTCTTAATAAGTTGTTGGTGTATATAGATATGTTATGAATTTTATTTTCATTTTGACTATATTTGAAAGCTGTAATGAAATGAAATGTTAGAAATTGTGAAAAATTAATACTTGGCGACTGGAAGGGTAGAACCTGGACTTGTTTCGAACTCGCCCTCATTACAGCTTTCAAATATAGTCAAAATGAAAATAAAATTTTAAAATTCTTTTCTAAATATTTTAAGCATGTCTCATACTTTTGATCGTGGCTGTATCTACCTCTCT
Source organism: Ornithomya fringillina (assembly GCA_963978525.1). Lineage (NCBI taxonomy): Eukaryota > Metazoa > Arthropoda > Insecta > Diptera > Hippoboscidae > Ornithomya > Ornithomya fringillina. The sequence continues at coordinate 11,404,605 of OZ021694.1, forward strand.
CTCAAATTCATTCTCTATAACTGCCATGAGATTTAAAAAAGTGATGCCACCGTTTACTTTAAAAGTGCGGCCAAGTTGTGTTTTGTTTGTTGGGTTTTGGTTTGGATACGCACTAGATCATGAAAAGTCTTATTCAAGACACATTGCGTTATGCAGCAAAGTTTTCAACCGAAATATCAGTTTTCGTGACGACATTTACTAAAATTATTGCTGAGTACAAATGCTATAAGAAATCGTTGGAAAAATGTCCCTACTTGCTATAAAAACTTTAAAAAAGAGAACATTGGCAATATTTCGAGAGCATGAAATTGATGTATTCTTATAGTTCCCTACCAATCAAGCTTTGTTTGTATTTGGAAAAATTATAAATTTTGTAGACACATTAGATTAAATTTACATTTGGGTTTGGCTCCATATTCTGGGTGTCAAATGGTAATTATGTTATAAGATTAGCGCTATTAGCGATAATCTGGTCGTGTTCATATTAAAACAAACTAAAAAGTAATCACATGTTTGTAAGCATTTCAAAATAATAAGTAAATGTGTGCCATGAAGAAGAAACACGTAGTAACTGTACAATGACATCTTATCACTCACGAGACTTGTTTATTTTAATTTTGTTGTGTGGAATGAGAAAGGTTATCAAACACCAGTTTTGGTAGATTCGCACTCATTTATATAAAATATGTTCACAACCTATTATTATACTGATAATGTTTTAAAATAAATCTCAAAAATTTATGGTTAATGCTCTGACATTATATTTTTTAAATAATGTTTCAACTAAATGTTGAAGCGAATTCTGTACAGATAGATTAATTTCTTTAATTATAACATTTTTTTGAAAATAAGTTGAGTTTACATTTTGAAAAATATCAAAATTTGAAAATAGATTATATATAGAAAATTGCTCTTAACGCAGCTGAATAGATGTGTTAGAAAAATCGACTTCTTCTTCTTTCAAAATTATAATCATACACTCCTCATAAGATGAAGAATATACTAAGATTGCTCAACACCAAGAAGTAGGCGTCAAACACTCTACAAAGTGTTCATATTCTTAATCATCAACAAAATACCAGTCGCTGTAGACATATCCGTCAGTGAGTCCGTCTATTATTTGGAACTCCAACGTTCGTAAATTTAGAGATATTGAGCTGAAACTTCTGGTTTATTCATCCAAATTACTGTTTAAATTGAACAAAATGGGTTAAAAGCCACGCACCCAATTGACAAAAATCTACTTATGTGCCACAAAAATGTACCTATGACCGTGACTGGGTAACAGACACAATAAAAAAGAGCATCTATATAAAAACAGGGGCGTAACATATACCCCTAATAGTGTACGTATTACGGATCGGCTGCCAGTTGAATTTAACGCTGAATATAGTTTTTTGTCTGTTATATCACCCCGCCCAGTTTTGGTACATTGATGGTTGGCGTAATTATAAGCATTGGTACAAAATGTCAACTTCATAGCTTAATAATTGTGGAAGATTTTTGGCAATTGTGGGCGCGGCTCTATAACGATTTTGCTTAATTTAAAGACTCGTCGAAATATACATATCAAAATTTTAGCTCAATATCTTAAAATTTATGACCATGAGAGTGCCAACAACAGACGGACATACGGACCTACAAGTCTAGATCGACAATGCTTGATGCTGATCAAGATTATTTCTACGTTGTAGGGTTTTCTCCTACTAAGTCGGACAACTGAAATGATAAACTTAGTATACATTGTATCTTAAGTGGAGGGTACAAGAAGAATTGCTTTTTGTTAACGTTAGCCAGGCGTAAAATTTTCGTCTAGGTTTTCGCTTTTTTTTTCACTTTATTCTACTGAAACATACCAACCAACAGTAAGTATTGCACTAACCCCTGAAAAACATTAAATTTACACTCTACAATATACGCGTTGTTGTTGTTAGTGTAACTCTCAGCATAAAAAAATGAGGAAAAATATTAAAATTATAAATTTCGCATGTGACCTTTAATGCATTTACTTGACTTACGTTATAAAAATGTAGTTTTTCGTTGTAAATGTTATGTCACTCACCTGCAAAGGAAATAAAAATAGACAGAAAATAAATCATTAATAAATAAATCAATTTTTATCATAACCTAAACACGATCAATAGTAAATTTGTAACCGAATGTTTTCTTGGCAATTCAAATTTTATACTCTCAAGAGATTTTTGTCAATTTGTTGGGGTGGAAGCAAGCTGAGAAAGGTTCGACTGTCAGTTCAATTTCAATCATTTCCCTTCCATTTATGATTGATTTTCTATTAATTTTCCTTTTCTTCAACGCAATCTCACCTTAACTGTATGCACATATCTGTATATGATTACAGTTGCCTTCAACAACCTGTATTTAACTAGTATCTCGTTTTTCTTCTTTATTTCCTTTTTTTTTTCCTTTCTTCACCACAAACTACATTTTTCATATAATTTACTGTGCTTGTAAGTGTGTTTGGCCCATTTTCAGTGTCATGAGAGTTCCCTTTTCTTTAGTGTTAACACTTATATTATATGATTATAATTTACTCTAATTCGTTCCTCTAACTCTAAACGCTTATATGCGGAGTACACGCCAAACATGTCTAGAGTCTAGATAAGAGAAACAAACGAATGGCATATAAAATGAGTAGCGTGTGAATTTTTTTAACTGTTTCTAACTTTAATGTTTTAATTATGTGTGTTAGTTATACAAATGTTGTTTGTGTATATGTGCGAGGGTTTGTATAAGATAGCGAAAGTTGGCTAACGCGTCTATGGTGGCGGTTTCAGCATGACTTGCAGTTATAAGTTTATTGTCAACCATTCGTATTAATTATTAGAGCATTTAATTTTAATTGATACGTAATAGGCTTAAGCACCCTATTGGAAAGTATCACATCTCATATCTGTCATATATCTTCTACGTGCTTGTGTGTTGGTTGTGGTGTTTGTTTGTTCATATGGATATTTTTATTGACACAAGTATACTGTTGTTAAACAAAAACAAGAAAAAACTTAATTTTGGTTAAGTCAAATATTAAACACCCTCCACTTATATAAACAAGTAGTGGGTGTGGCAGGTACTTGGCAGCTTTGTCTAATGGACTTGCAAGTCGGTTTTTACGTAGACTACGGTTCTGTATGTGGGTCTTGAGTACAAAAAATTAGCTCAATATCTCGATTTTGAGATGTTTGGTACACACAAGAATCCTCTATGATGATGAGGGTATACTAAGTTGGTTGTTTCGTTTGCAAAACACAGAAGGAGTCATCAGAGGTCCTACAAATATTCTTCATTAGCATCAAAATCTGAACCGGTTCAGCAATGTCCGTCACTGTATTTAATTGTTATTGTATTGTAAATAAGAAATTGGGTGAAATTCGTGGCGAGTGCCACGCCCACAAATGACAAATATCTCTCAATATCTCCAAAAACTATACCTATGCAGATGAAATGTGGTTCGCATTAATATTTATAATAAATGCATCCATCGATGTGCCAAAAAAAGGCGCCATCGCTTAGGGAATATGCCTCCAATTTACAAAAAAAGTCTTTTTTTCTTAGATTCTGACATGTTTTAGATACCTGTCACGCCTAGGGTTTGTAGGTAGAAGTAATGTAAACTTGAATGTAAGATTTGGTTTAAGACAGATTTAGTTTTTTACTTGCTTCGTGCAATAATACAGACCAACTAAAACTATTATTTTGAAAACCACACAAGAAAGAGAAGAATTAGAATTTTCAGAGTATCTTCTCTTATAGAGGGTCATCGACAAAAACGGACAGTACAAATATATTTTTAAGCAAAACCCGCAATCGCTTAGTAGCCAACCCAATAGTTTCTTTGTTATTAAATTTATTTTATCGTAAAATTTTCAATTTGATTATGTAAACAATGTGTAAAGAATTGTTCAACTTATGCTTAACATTGAAAAAAATACAACAACAACAAATGGAAAATTAAAAAAAAAACTAACTTTCTTGAAATTCTCACAGCTTACCCTTGAAAACATTTCTGATCTCTTTTGAACAGATGTGTAATCCACCCATATACACACATACTTACATATATAATATAGAATACACGTATACATACATAAGTGAATAATCATTACAAAAAAAACAGATATTAATAAATGTGTAACAATATGTTTTTTTACTAATTTTTCACACACAACATAAAGTATTGGCGGCATTTAATGTTTGACTAGTTAGTGTAGGGAATAGAACAACTGACACTATGCGTGAGAACTTAATGGTTCTGGTACGACGACAGCCACTTGAATAATACACATGTTTCGCCAGCTGGCTAGTACACACACAAACGCATGTGTAATGTTTTAATTTCCATTGGGTTGCATTTAAAAGATAAATTGAATCATTTGGTTTCGGTGGATTATCAAGGAAAATTCTATTAAACCATAATTACCACAAACCTACCAAATATGTAAAGGAACCGTATTCGAAAACAAGTACTTGAAAATTGTTGCAGTAGAGCAGGCTATATGGGCAATATGTAAGAGGAACAAGTACTACAAACTAACGCGATATGAAGAAGAATTCTTGGCCTTACAGCCTTGTCAAGTAGTCCATATGCAGGCTGTGTCTGTGTAATTATATGTCGGTTAAATAAATACCATTCGTTGTTGTTGTTTTTTCCTATATTTTAATTAAATATTTCACAGAACTATTCAAAGCATCCATCGAGAGTCAAATGTTATCAATAACAGCTTGTAGTAAGAAAACAAACTCAAGCATGAAAACAATCAAAACACCATACTTGAGGGTCTTAAGAAATTATTACACAAGAATTTTAAAATTGAAAATAAATGAAAGCGATTGTGTGAGTTTGTATACAAATCCTATAAATATAGGAAAAAGTATTTTTATTATTGATCTCTAAAGTGGAGCTTCTTTCTTTCGTAATAATTACAATATATCAAGATAGGGGAGATCCTACACATGACTTTAGATACGTGCGGTTTCCGAAGAATTGAAAGCAAGAATTATTTTCTATGACGTATTATTATACGTGACGCTGTAAGCACACGAGCGAATGTTTGTCGTACTATGTGTTTAATGAATAACAAGTAAAAACTAGTGAAGATGGTGCAGTCGGTCAAGCCCGACTATTTAATATCCTACATCACTTAGGTCTACAAATTATTCTATAATTAATTTAGTTGTGTCAGTAAACTCAGGGGCAATACATGCCCTTGGACAAAATTTCATCGAAATATCTCAGATAATGCAACCTGTAGCATGTAGACAGACAGAGGGACGTGATAATATCAATTCAAATTTTGTTTTCTTTTGGAAGGTAGGTGCGGCATTTGCCGCTTAGGAGTTATTTTGCCACATGTGGGTCAAGGGTATAAAAACAGAATTTTGATTTATATCAACTTTTTAAATACCCTTCACATCTCCCTACAAATTAGCAACTAACGAATTGTATAAAATTTTGTAACTAGTGGGCGTGTCTATCATCCGTACGCGTTCACTTTTTTAAACATCTATAAAAAGTTTAATTATAAGCATGGATGCCAAAATTTCTTTTATATACAATAATATTTTTAATCCGATAGATTTCATTGATTATGGGCGTGGCACTATAGATAAATAAGGATAGAAACAGTAACTGAATATTTATCATCATGAGCTTTACAACAACAGAGAGGCACAAGGTACAAGTAGTGTGTGACGTTACGTGGACTAAGAAATCGCGGGAGTTCCACATTGTCCAGAAACCTTCAAATTTGGAAAAAATCTTCAACCCAATATATTCGTTTTATCTAAAAGGGCCTGAAGCCTCTTTCCTCTTGACGTCTGCGCTCTTTTCTCTTGCCGTGCAAATCAATCAAAATAATTTATATTCAATAGAATATTACCAGCAACAACGAATGTGAAAATAAAAAAAATTGATTTAGATATTCCCCCAACTATATACTCCAAGTTAAAGAATGACTTTATTGTTGTTATTAGTAAACTATGTAAGAGTCCCTTGGAATGCTGAAGGGCTCAGCTAGTTAGCGTTCTTTATATACATACACACGCATACACACTTCTATACAATAAAAAGTAGAGCTGCTTGCCTATCTAGAGTTGAAATGACATCATTTTGTTGCTTTAATTATTTCTATATGGACATGTGCCCAAAGCTATACAAGGATGAACAACAGTAGATAAAAGCAGCAGAGCATAGATAAAATAGCTGAAGACGTTACGCTTTTGAACTTTCTATCTGTAAATCATTCTTACTTTGAAACACACAATCGATCCATTCATTGCATTCAATAGTTTTGTTGTTGTAGCCTTCCCTCTATTTTTTTTCTTTCTTTTTTTAATTAAAAGCATGAAAACAATAAAAACAACAACCAACCATCAATACAGCTGATTAATAAAATGAATGAACAAAAGAAAAAAAATCACTATAACACAAATATCTGTTAACCATTAACCAGAGAGGCTGTTAAATGAAAATGGTCACTGACCAAATGCGGCAAGTTGATGTGATGCCATGCGATGGCAAGCTATCGTTTGTATCGCTTTTGTGTTATTGGTAGTCTATGCTAGGCATAGACTAGTCGGTACACAGATACCGGGTTCAATGCAACTAATAACAATTATAACAACAACAATAATGATAATGTATAAACAAGCACACATCATACCTAATTTATACAGACAACATCACAAGACATGACAACATCCTTACAATGAGGACAACGCTACCAATTTTGGTAAATATAACAACAACAACAACAACACCAACGCCAACGACAATTTCTAATTTATTGTAAACTTCAACGGTGTACTCATGTTCTTATACATTTAGTTGGTTTGGGTTGTTGTCTTAGCTAAGCACGCACACGAATACATTTGCACAGATATTCCGAAAGTTTGTTTTGTTTTGTTTTTATATATTCACACAAAGTATGTTAAATTTAATATTATCGTGGCATTATTTTCATTCAAACCCTATAATTATAAAAAAAAAACATTTCTACGAGAAATAAAAAAACTTAATGATCTTGGCAGCGACTTTCAGAGGATATACACGCAAACTTTTAATAAGAGGTTTAAACATTAATTAATGCATACATTGATTAACAAATAAACAAAAATTCAGATTTATAAAAATTGGCTACAAGCCATGCCCACAATTGGCTAAAAACCTCTCATAACTACAAAAAAAAAAAAATAGAAAAATGAAACTATAAAGTGCAAATTTATTAAATATATATAATAATATATCGATGGGCTGAAAATAGGCGGGGTTACATAATAGATACGCCCTCATATCACAAAAAACCTTTTTGAACGTATATCTTCAAACTTTAAGCTAAAATTTGACATAAAGACAATAGTAGTCAATAAAACAGAGACCAATTGCATATTTGCCACGCCCTCAATTTATCTATAAAAATGGGCCTAGATTTTGGCCAAGCCAAATTTTGCTTGTTTTCTTTTTAGTCTTAAATTAAAAACACGTAAAAACTGTATTTGTTTGAGAGCAAATCTTGAATACCCGCCATTGGTGGTTCAAGTTTCCCGAGTAGTATATATGCCAATATATCATCAGTTATATTATAAAAAATATGGAAAATTTATAAAAAAAAATGCTCCTCTTTTATTTTTTGCTGCATTGTAGGCGTGTCGCTTGACCGATTTTGCCCAATTTCAATACCAAAACTTTGCCAAGGGTGGACAATTACAATGTTACAATTTTTCAGACCAGAAGAATAATTTCCACAATACAAACACTGGACAGACAGACAGGCATAGCTTGATCGACACAGTATTCGCCTTCTTTCGGACGTTTCAAACGTTTTGTCAAAGTGGCACATGCTGGATATATGTATATATGTAATGTGCGTATGTATTCGTTAAAACCTTAGAAATCAATTTATTGTTGGGTATGTTCTGTATAATAATTTTTTTAGCTTTTCTAGCTTTTTTGAACACCTAGAAGGATTTACATCCCAATTCATATGATTTTTGAATTTTCACTTTTTTATATTTGTTCACGTAATTGTTCCGGGGAGTGCAGTTGTTAGACTAAAATTTGTTCCGCTTTGTATAAAAGTCGCTATAAAGTCGATGTGACCTATTTTCGAAACAATAATAATAATTATTATTATTGCACAATAATCACATTACACTAATTACCAAATTGCTATAAGTTTGCTAAGCGACTAAAAAAAACCAAAACAAATTAATGCCACATTCCATGAAAATGTTTATACAAATGTGTATAAAATTACAAAACCATTAACTCGAAACAAAAGTAATACGAGAGTGTATGCATGTGCGTATATATGTAAATACGTAGTGTGTGGTGGATAATGTTCATATAGAGAAATATATTTTTTGTTTATATTCTCATATTTATTTTAAATTGATATTTGATGACTGTATAGAAGAATAAGTAAATAATTTGTTCGAAAAAGAGACGAAAAAAATGAATAATAATTTAACAAATTAAGCATTTACAACAAATAATTATTTGTTGAACTATTTTAAAAGAAATGAATGCCAAATATGCAGAAATACTAGAAATGGAGAAAGAATTCCTTCAAGATAAGACATCTCCCTGCAACTTAACTTAACCGAGCCGGCTATGCTTACCTAACCTAAGAATTGTTGCAAACTAAGAAAATATCGCAAATGGTTCCAAGTTGTCAAACAACCTAAGCTTACCATTATTATTACCCGTACAGTCGTAAACTTTTATTTAGTTTATTAAGGAAACTAACAACTAACTAACGGTCCTTGTAAAAAAGAAAAACTGTTGCTCTCTAGAGTATTACAAGAATCTCGTTTTACTGTCTGTACGATGTGAGTGGGATTCTTTTGCTGATATATTGACTCTGCGAAGAATTATTTTTTATTGCACAATGTTTGCTCAATTTCCTGATGGCTTTTTTTTCTTCTTTGAAAAGAACATTGGTAGTTAGTTAATGAAATTCTTAACCCGGAAGCTTAATGCACGGCTGGACAATATTTTAGAAAAAAAAAACCGGTACACACACACACACTTACGCACTATGATCATAACATAATCATTAAAATGACGCCTTTACCATGAACACTTAGAGCATCCGGTTATGGTGGCGATCACTAATTGTGCTGTTGTTGTTGCTGTTGTTCTTGTTGTCTATATAAAATCCTAGCTGAGAAAAAAAGATATAAAAAACAAAATTCTGGTCACAACATGACGTACCGAAGAAGTTTTGCAATCGTATTGCATAATTATTATTGTTGTTGTTGTTATTAGGTTAACTACAATGACAGCAGATCTTGCAACTATGAGATTAAAAATATGCAGGCTTAAACATACAAACACACACACACACATACACACCGATAACCACCTTTTATGCAGAGCATCAAGTGATCGTTATGATATTGAAAATGATGATGACTCTGTAGTGGTGTAGAAATATGTGCGTATAAGAAGAATAAAAAGGAAAAACAAGAGTACGTTAAGGCTTAAAGGCAGTGAATGATGATGCTAATGCTGCTACTGCTGGTGATGAAGATGGAGATGGAGATGGTGATGATACTATAGATGATGGCCTGCCATGAAAATGAAGAATTTCTGTAACAAAACATGTTTACAGCGGAAGTAATTTGTGGTGTAATGCAGTCTTGTTGTTGTTGTTGTATTACATTTTAATACTGGTTTTTATTGTTGGTGATATTGATGCTGGTTTTCTTATTGTTTTTATTTGCTAAGATTTATAGGTTTTCCTTTCACAGTCCCTAAGTATGGCAAATGTGAGATGGCTTGAGAAGTTAAGCAGGTGGAAAAACAAATTTGTGTACAATTACTAAATATGTGTATGTGTGAAGAAGAATCAAATATTTCACTTTTTTTTTTTTCTAATTATGTAGGAAAATTTTTCAAGTCATTCTGGAAATATGGATTTGATTTAAGACGGGTTAGGTCAGGTTAAGTTTAGATAAAAATTAGTACAAATAAAAAACTTCAACGGCCTGCTTTATTACTTCTAAATGTGGCCACCAATGATAAGAAAAAGTCATATTTGGCACTACAGCATAAGGTTTGAATTGATCTACGAAAAATTTACGCAACCCTTATACCGTTTAAAAGCTAAAACCTTTAAAATTTGTATGAATATATAAATTTACGTTCGCCATTCATATTGAGATGAAATCAGCCACTTTTCTCTAATACTGTTTCAACATCCATTTCCAAGGCTAGATTAAAATAGTCATAGATTCTGTTAGAGTAGTCTGACCAATTTTTTCTAAATTTAGCTAAAATTTGCCAATTTCATTTAAACTATAGCACTGAGAACGATTGGCGAAAGTTGTAGCTCCTACCGATTTTAAATATATGAGCGCCCCTCTTTCTAAATTCGATGAAGAATCCTTTAATTGAGGAATCAGGGTTCTAGGATGAACATGGACATTGTGATAAGATGGTTTAAAAAGTATTTCGACTGTTTTGGCTAAATTCTCACAAAAACAAGTCAAATATTATAGTCTTGGTATGAACTTTGTGCGGACGTTTGTAACTCCTAAATGGCAAATACCACACCCACCCTCAATTATACCGATCGATTCGGAATCAAAATCTGGATCGATTTAACCATGTCCCTACGACAACTCCAAATTTGGTCAATTTTTTTGTCAAACATTTGGAAATGGTGTGTTTAGCTTTTCGAGGATATTTAACTAATGGGCGTGGCTCTAATCATTTACTTACGAGATGACTTTATAAAAATACAAGTTATTTACTAACTAAATGGGAGGTGCCACACCCTAATACTACACTTCATTTGAAAGCTGAATTAATTTACAAATTTCCACAGAAATCCATCCAGCCGTTTCTAAGTTATAAGAGTTTAAAAATTTCTTTAATCCAGATTAACTTACTGAGCAAATCTGAGCGCCTCGTTATGTTTGTGAGATTTTCAAATGACGATCGTAGAAATAAAATTGAAATATTTGCTTGCGTTGTAACTAGAAAACTACTGCTTCGATTTTGGTTAAATTTTTTGCAAAAAACGTAAAAATCGTTCGATTGAACTGAAACTTGTTATAAATCAACTTCCTAATAAATGAAAAAGTTTCATGGAAGGAAACCTTTTCCAACGTTTAAAAAGCATACAGTTTTACATATTTTGTGAATATTGCGTGAATTTGAGTTGAAATGAGTAACGTTTCTGATATTAAAAAAAAAAAAAAAAATCAACAGCGTGATTACAAGCGATTACCATCCAAATAACTCCAAATCGGAATACCTTCTAAACAGAACAAAAGAAAAAAGTAACAACAACACTAACAGGAAATCTATTTCTGATTAAAGCAGCAACATGCATGTGAATTGTACCGCGTATCCTACACAGTCCAACGAGTGTTTGGTGCTCATTACTCGAGATTTTATTTAAAACAAGAAAAAAACCCTTTTGTTTAGTCACCTCAATAACAGCAACAACAATAATAAAATACTAACTATAATATTATAATAATAGCAGCAATAACAACAACAACAAATTTCAGAACACGTGTGTCACCTATTGGTAAATATCTACGAACAAGTACGCATAACCAAGGGGATCTATTTTTTATAATAGAATTAAAAACTATTTCACCCCATTTCCTACACTTCACTCTTCAATATATTTTCGTGCTAGAGCAAATGTTCGAAATGGTTTCACATGGTTGACTCGGTTAATGTACATTTGTTGTTATCTACTTATCTACGTGAAATACCTTTTCATTAATACAAACTATACGCGATATATGGAGAGATTTAGTTGAACCTAATTTAAATTTCTCTCCCTATTTGACGGTATTATGGTAAATAGGGTTTTGTGGAATATTTAAAATCGTAACATATGCCGGCATACGTGAGTGGAAAGGATAATAAGGTGAGATGTTCGTAATAAAAACATTCAAATAAATGGCGTCATATTTATCCATCTACACATATAATAGGAGCATATAATATATTGTTTACTAACCCTAATCGGAATACAAGAAGTATTAATAGTGGGATAAACGCTTAGTGAATACCAAAGCTATCTTAGGTTGAACTGTTCATATAAGTAAAAGATTGAAATAAATGTATCAGAGTAAGTATGTACAATATCATCCATGGTGTGTCGTTTATTCGGTTTACATCCCGCTCCTTAATAAGGGGTTATGCTAAGTTTGTCATTCTAGCACCAGAGATCTCTTTAAAAGTCCACCCAGCAATGTCCGTCCGTATGTCCTTACATATTCCAAACGGTTAGGACTGTAATTTTTTTTACATATTTAGCTAAACTTTTCTATATGGATCAAATGCCACGCCTTACACATAAAAAATATCTGCCAAATCTAAATTTGGTTCATTCCAAATTTATAATTATCCCCTCCCTTTAATTATATATGAGAAAGACGTGGTTGTGCATAATAGGTACGCCCACAATTTACAAAAAACTCTTTGCTGTAGAATTCAATCTTCGAGTTGAAGTATGAAAAATATTTTAAAAATCAATAAAAAAAAGGGCGCTATTGCTTACATGCCACGCCCATGTTCTACGTATAAATGTTTAGGGTATTCAAGATTTGAATTAAACATAATTTAGTTTTTTGTTTGTTCTCTATTAAGTTTGTTTGTGTTGATTGGTATTGTTTTGTTATTGTTATTACTGTTGTCATGTTCATTCGTTCGTTCTGTTGCTTGCCCACAGCTGGTGTTATATACCGTGTTTTTTATTTATTTTTCATTTTTTTTGTTTTGTTTTTTTTAATTATCACCCTAAAAATGTTGATATAATCATTACAACACAATGTTTGTATTAGCTGGAAAAGAATCAATATGTTTTAGTTGATATAACTAAATTTGTCTGTCCGTCCGTGATTTTACAGAAAATAAAAATTAGTGGTAATTGATTTAAAGGTATTGTTAATTAAAAGAAATTAATCAAGAGCTGGTTTTCTTTAAATTTTTAAACACTCTAGAAATTTTCGTCTATACGTCTGTTTCTGAGTTCTTATGGTGAAAACTTTATTGATTTCAAAAATGATAAAAAACATAAGTAGAATATAAAAAAAAAGTTTAAAACATAGAAGTTTATAAAAAAATTAATATACCGTTTATTCTAAACTTATGTCCATTACATTGTTATAAAAAATACGTGTCTGTGCGTCCGCCTATGCATTTTTATGATATGAACATTAGTGGTTGTGAATTTTAAAAATTTGTAACAGACAAAAAAAAAAATTGTAATATAGGGGACAATGGAGTTCCCCTTGACCTTTCTATCGTATTCAAAGTGGATCTAATCTGTCTATGACTATCTATCTACCCATCTATGTGACTTCGTGGTGTTATTATTGTTATTTTTATGTAAAATGTTAAAGCTTTCTGGAAATCTTTCTAAAATACTACTCTATTAGATATAAATAAAAGGAAAATCCTTTTATTACATTCAATTGTGCTGGGGGTTTAGGGTTCGTTGTAAACGTATTGTTTTTACTTTTTTAGTTCAAAATTCATTACTTCTTTATTTTTGTTACAACGAAGTTAGTTTTATCAAGTTTCAGATAAACAACAGCAACAACAAGAAGAACAAATAATAGTGTAAACAACAATAACAACAACAACGAGAACTATTAACTTTTGAAACCACTGACCATAACGGTGCAACAGGCTTTTGTTTAACTAAAAAAACACAACATAACATAAGACACACATAGACACACACGTATATATATATATAAACACTTTGCCAACTTTTATTTTATATAATCATTATTACCATCTGTAGGAGTTATATATATTCATCATCATCATCATTATGATCAAAAAAGAAAGAAGAAGAAGATGAAACACAGATTAAACAGATTAAATGAGTATATTCAATTCATAAAACGATTTGCTACCAAATACTTTTGTCTTACATGAATGACTAACTAATGACATGTGAAAAAGTTACTTTAAAAATCACTATACCTTGATATTATACCACTTTTAAGACTGATATACTTATGAGAGCTTTATTTGAAATTGTGGATAAGTCCCTAAAATGCCAAGAGCTACTAAAACTATTCACACCTATACCCTTTCATATATACATGGCTTCATATATAAGCCTTGTTCAAATGATTGTTAATCTCTGTATGTAGGATGCAATCAATGTGAGTCTTAGAATCAATTATTTACACTATATGGATCACTTAGGGCGTATAGATGGCTATGCAGTAAAACTTTGACGTTTGGCTCTTAAGATGGCGTTCAACACTACAAGCAAGTTTTTAATACTCTATGGCGCACATGGCATGCGAAACTAAAAGAGAGATGCTTAGTGTACATATCTGCAGCAGGTTAAAAGATTTTATAAACAACAACTTACAAAAAAATCCTGTTCCTTTGCCTTATCCTTAAAGGCAGCTAAGCCAACGAAGTAGCTCAGATTCTTGCTGCTTCTGTATTATCACAAAAACGTTGTGAATTTTTTATTTTTTTTTTATTATTGATGACAACAGTTTCTTATAATTCGACATTGGAATGATGGCACCAGCTGTTATGTATTTTTTTTTTCACCAAAAGCTACTGTTTGATATATTCCAAGTTCTTTCTTTTTTCTTGAATTGTGAAATTTGAGATCTTATAATTCACAAAACAAGATGATGAGTTTTTTTTTTTGTATATCATGAGTGTGAGAAAATAAAAATGATCATGTAAAGGGTGATATAATGTAGTGAAGTAGAGCAAATGGCATAAAAACCAGTGTAAAACACAACAAAGTACATGAAAGTAAAATGTAAATCGAGCGAGAGAGCCGTATATGGCTTAAGAAACCTACAAAGTGTGTGTAGTCTTGATCAGCATCAGAATCTGTGAATATTTGTTGATGTATGCGTTTTGGTCTGCCTTGGAATATTTACGGTTGGTTCAATATATGGGAGGAATAGACTAACAGAACCGTTCACCATTTATTTGAAACCTTGTTCGGTACAGAATTGTACGTTAGAGGCCTTGAGGGATCCATAGAGGATTAGTTATAAATATGAAGGGTGCCTCAGTTTTAACTTACATAACAAATATATTCTTAATCAGTATTATAATCTAATATATACATATTTTTTGGTATGCTACCGGGTAGTCTGAAATGCCATGGAATCCAACACTCAAGTGTACTGTTGGCATACACCATTCCTATACAAGGCTGGACCTGGCTTCACCCTTATATATGCCTACGTAATAAAACACACACCCTTCAGTATCTCCCATTTTCTAATCAATCTGGTTTAATTTAATGGTTTAAGTGGCTGTAATTGATGCACTCGCAATAGTAAAAATTGAGGTAAATTTCGTTCATGCCGCCATTCTTAGTCTATGTAGATAGTTCTTTATTCAAATGGTCTCGATTGGATAATAAACACATAATAATAATAAACATAGTTAAGAAAATCTCTTTTAGCCTTAAACATTAAGTTCTCAAGTTATTATATCCGTCCGTGTGTCTGTCTAGTGTCTCTCATTGTCATAGGGATTAAATGTTAGTAAGGGCCCTTCTAATTTGTATTTACACACATCATTATTTAGATTGGGCAAAATCGGTCAGGAGCCTCGCCCTTAGTCGATAAAATTTTATACACTGCCATAAAAACTTTATTAATTTAAATTTGTTGTATAAATTTATAATTACTTCCTTCATCAAAGTTCCAAATAAGGGCGTGATCAAATCAGTTGAAAATAAATACATATTTATAACTATGTTATCCATTGACGTGCCAGAAATGGGCGTGGTCGACTAACAAACACGCCCATAATGTACAAAAAATCATATTCAACCTAAGGTCCGACTAGCAAATTTATACGTATTACATACACCACCAGAGGGCGTAATCATGCACCTGCCACGCCCACCATTTGTACAGATAAGATATATACTTTAGGCAAATTTTTTTTTTACTTATTCCCCTTTCGTGATTATTGTTGTTATTATTGTTGTTGTACAACAACAGAAATTTCATGTCAACACCATTTTATAAATAATGATGACAATTAACTTTTTTTATTTCCAATTTTTTTTGTAAACTTTTCCATATTTAATGATATTTTGTTGTTGTTGTTATTGTTATTGTTGTTATTTTCTGTTCTGTGTCTTTGCAGTTAACTCGATCGAATATTATGGTGACAACACATTCTTGTAATAAGTGTACAACTCTACTCAATCAGTATGTAGTACAACGCAGTGCTGTTAAAACATTCAAGTTGCTAAACGTAGCAATTGTTAGCATGTCAAGCACGTAGAAAGAGCTGTTGTAAGAAGACTCATTTGTATGTGTATTACAGTTGTTCGTTAAATTAAGTTTAAGTCCGAATCATACAAACTACTGTGTGTGTGTGTGTGGGTATGTGCGTAAAATCGATGAATTTGTTCAACCAACTACTACTGGCTGCCTCCTTCACTTCACTTAATCAGAAGAATAAGCAGAATTTTGATGAAAACAGAAAAAAAATGTAAAAACAATAAAAATAAATATATATTTTTTATAAATAATTAATGTAAAAAATTCTTTCAAGTGCTTATCTACGTATATACACGCACACATACACACACATACACGATGTACAATAAACATGATTTTGTCTAAAGGCGCGTTTGTTGAGTGTTGAGTAGAGTGCGTGTTTGTGTGTGTGTTTTATCATATCTTGTATTATGTAAACTGAATTTTAATTTCTGTATTTTATGTGTGTGTTTGTATTTGTTGTTACTTTGATATTGTTTCTGCTGCTGCTGCTGCTGCTGCCACTATTTGTAATTCTTTACAGAGATGGGTTGGGCTCAGTTTCTGTTGTTTTTATTCACATAGTTTTCTTTTTATATGCTTTTTTTTAAATTTTTTTTTAATGTTTTTATAACGTTATATATATACTTATATGTCTATATAGTATGGTTCATGTGTATGAAGGGTATTCGCTGCTGAGTATTATGAATGTTTTTGTATCATTTAAATATTTTATTGGCGCTCATGTGTATAATTGGCTAACGATCATCGTCATGCCTTTGGCCTCCTTTTTTTTATATAGATACTTAAGTGTTTCTTGTCTTGCTTTCTTCTTTGTCTCATTTGTGTATTTGTTTGTGCGTTTTGTATGAAGGGTCCGCATGCGTAATGTTGTTTGTATCTTAAAAGCATAAATTATCAGCTTAAATAGTTATTAACATTTTTGAAATATCTTTTTTAATAATTCCTTACGTTGTGTAAGGGTATCAACTTCTCGTTGAGAAAAAGAAGACAGAAGGCAGAAGACAGAAGACCTCTTCAAGTCATTTTTGTATTATTTAGATTAAATAAGAATTTAAAGTAGATCTTGCTCTAAATTCAATTCGTATGATTTTCAAAATATTAAAATATTCGTCTGTTTTATATCAGGGGAAGAGGTACGCAATTGAAATACATCGGATCCCTATAAAATTCCTAGTCTAGTAGCTGGAAAGAACTGTGAAGAGAATACTCGAAAGACTACTGTTACAATAGTAATGAAACAGTTTTTAGCCTCAAAAGAATCGAACAACTTATGTGGCTCTTAAAAGGGAATATATTAAGTACATATACCGTTATTAGGGAATTATCAAAGTTTAGCTTTAACTGCTAAGCGCTAGCTGTATTGATTTATGCTCTTCTTCTTATCCTATTATTCTAAAATATTTTACAAATCAAATAAAAAATAACTTAAAAATAAATAAAAAATAAAATAATAAAAATAAAATATTAACTTTAGCAGGATAGTAAACCCTTTCAAAGTACACTATAAAGAGACTTTACTTATCATACGATTTTAGGTTTTTTATGGAAGGAGCTTGATAATAAAAATCAAGACCTTTTTGGTTTAGTTTCGCTCGGATAATAATATGATCTGCTGGGTACCTGGATACTCGGGTATACCCCTTGGTGAGAAAGTAGATAAGAGTGCTAGACTTGGGTCGTAGAAAAAGTTCAAAGTACGCGCACCCTTTTCAGCATTGATTAGCTAACTGAATGCCTGTGCATCTAATGCAGTTCTCTAACGAGTTGCTGCATATCCAATACTCTCTAGTATCGTTTCAATCAAAATCGAAGTAAGGATTTACTATGTCTCAGTAGGAAATAAATATCATTCAGCCGCCCTTTCCCGTCGTACTGGCAGTTCACAAAAAATTAAAAAATGGTAAATATTTAAAAATACTTAATTATTGTAAAATAAATAAAAATTAAATCACTAATTATCTCATTTAAGCCAGTGCATTTAAACTATTATTATTTAAAAAAATTTTATAAAATTTGGAACGACATTATCACATAATTACTCAGCTCATAAAGACCGTTTATCTCACTATTGTTTCTTACGAAACCAAACACGAAAAATACGAAACGAAAAAAGAACCTAATTTCACGGCTTTATACTAAAGCATGAGTTTCTTTAACTATAACAGAAAAAAAAAAAATGGACCTCCCTTCACTTCAAGTTTCTTCCTCTATATTGTATTATAAAGTAGTAAGTGAGTATATGTGAAGGCAATATTTGGTTTTTGCAAAACTCTTAAAAGTCTCAACAGGAAATCGAACCGGCTGCAAAAGATCCAATAAAGTAAAAAAACAACAAAAACAAAGCAAACAATGTGTACTGTAACTAAGAAAACCAGTAACTTAAGAGACTAAAATACAACAACAACAATAAATTATGTTAAAGAACAACAACAACAACAATACTAAATAATGGTGCTAGTGCTGGTGGTAGCCGTAACCAAAGACTATAAGTAAAAATTTCGTAAAAGAAATGATCAATTGAAGAAGAAGAATATAATCGAATATTAAAGAAGGGGCATTTTATAGTACAACAAAAAATGTGCTAAACAGAGACCACTGCATAAAAAGAGGTCACAAGAGAGTAACAAGTAAACGGAAAAATAAAAATTTTATTACGCTTGATTGAACAATATTGACGCAAGAAATAGTTAAACAATCTCTAAAGATTATCGTGGTTATCGTGGCAGTCATCACAGAAGCTGTCACAGTAGCCCAATCAAGCTCAAGCATGCAGCATTACATTAGTTTCCACATTTTCTATCGATTAGTGTAAAAATTGTTGTAAATTTTCCAAAAGAAAATACTCCAAAATTTAATTATTAGTTGGCGTTGTACAGAAATCATGCCGAGTGTTTCTATGAACGCTTACATCTCGGAAACAGTAGCTTCTATCGATCTGAAAATTTATGCGCCCCTTCTTTTAAATTTGTTGAAGAATCCATTAATTGACGTGTCGAGGTTAGAGGTTGAACCACTTTTGAACGAAAGTATACTTTGTAAAATGGATAATTATAATCAAGTGGACGGTGCCATGCCCATCAAATGTATGTTATTGTAAAGCTGAAGAATTTTCCAGGTACGGGCAGTTAAATTTAACTAAATCCGTTAAGCTGTATAAAGGTTATAGGCTGTTGAACACGAACATTGCGAACAAATTGAATAAATAAATATTTCGACTGTTTTTGCTAAATTCTCACAAATATTGTAAAAAAAAGCAACCACTTTAAAAAGAAGGTAATATTGTTTTCTTTATAACTTTTTAACAACCACGTCGATTTTGGTCAAAATTTTTTGCAAACATTTGCAAATTTATGTAACTTTACGATGATCTTGAATTAAGGGGCGTGGCACTTCCCATTTGCTTAGGACATGACTTTATTGTTATTGATAATGAACTAAATAGGTGCTGCCACGCCCCTAATTTATGTTTTATTTGAAACTTAAATTAATTTACAAGTTTTCACAGAAAGTTTTAACAAAATCCGTCCAACCGTTTCTGTTAAAAGGGTTTAAAAATTAATCCAGTTTTCTCAACCTAATAATCTTTTGTTGGGGCACCAAGTCGGTTTTTTCACTACAAAGACAAGTATTTTATCATAATAATCATAACTAATCTCCATCCCTCTGAACTTCTTCCTTTAAAACACAAAGCTTGGTGTCGTAGCGTGCATTTGACACATCTCAAATTATGAACAACATTAATATTATAAGTAAGAGATACAATAAATTAATGAGTTGGTGCTTGGGGGAAGGAAATTAATATAAATTGAAGATCTTGTATCCTTTTGCAAGTAATATAAAACAACAATTCAATAAAGGAGGAAAAGACAAATTCAGACAAAATAAACATAATAAAGGAGCTGGCAAATTAAGATTTAATCTCTTGATATTAATATTAATAAAAATTGTTTTTTTTTTTGCAATGTCACGAACATTAAGTTCATTGCAGTACATGGACATCCATTGCACTGTTGACAGCTTTTCAACTTACATCTGAAAGATATATTTAACATCTTCAATGTTGTCAGGCAAAAAAAAATATTAAGGTCCTCGTGGTCGAAACAATTTTTTTTGTTCTTATACCTTCCTATAATACATATGTGTCACGCGGCTAATACATGTTAAAAAGTGTAACTCATCATATGTGTCACACAATAGTGAATTGAATTGAAACCAATTCGAATTATTGGTTACTCAGAATCATTTTGATTAGAATTTAATAAGGAACAAGGATCCTTGCCCTGGATCTTGTGATATTCTGTAAAGTCTTGGGCACAAGTTTCTAAGGCACTGAAGAAGCTTTTTTGAACTCTACACTTCGAAATCAAATGTGCTTCAGACCAGACATTTAACTTTATTACTCTTACCTAAGTGACGAGAGGCAAAGAAAGAAGTTTAAGCCTGAAGCATACACTAGACTTTTACAGTATTACAGCATCACTATAACTAAATATCAATTGTCCACTTCAAAAAGTTACAAATTTTCATATATGTACACATGCGTCCGTCAGTCCGCCTTTCTCTTATGACAAGTATTTCCTTTCAAAGCAGAGTGTATGTATTATAAACTGTACAGTACCGCTGAAATATAGTTCACTATTATAGTTTGTTATATATAATGTTTACTTTTTATAGATCTCTTGGTCCCTTCATCTCTTTTCCTTGGTGGGTTTTTTTTTTAATATTTGTCATGTTAAACCCAATTAACCGCAATTAACTGTTTGTGAGGAAGTTAATGCTGAAATGTGGTACACAACGCAACATAAAAAAGTGTACAATAAAATAATATTCAATATAAAATTATGAAAAACATAATAAACGTTCACACATATAATTCGACGGTTAACATGAAGCAACAATTAATAAAAAAAGTAGAATTTTTTTGTGGGTAAATGTGTTAATTTTTTAACTCCCCTTTCAATTTATTATTTTACAAAGTGAAAATGTTAGCCAACCATTTAATACCCTACACTAATTAGTTGCACAACTTCGGGTTTTTAAAATTGTGCAATTGAGTCAAAATTTGGCCCAGCCAATTATTAAGCCAACATTGTCCAAAATATTAACAATTATGATTTTTTGCTATACAAAGACGTTCTTTATAAAAGGATCTTATTTGGAGGGGTGTTCTAGTAACAGTCCGCACCAAATTTTGTCATAGAATATTAAGAATCGCGATATTTTTGCCAATTGAAGACTTCTATTATAAAGGGACTTTATATGGGGAGGGAGTCCAATTCGGCCTTTTTTCAAGATCGTTCTTCTTTAAATCAAAATATGTCTTTTCAGTCAATTTCTTCAAAATATTTCAAAAAATGCGGTCAGTAGCTCGCAAATAAATTAAAAAGAACGGACAGACGGTCATTATTAATTCGAATGAAATTTTTATGCCATATGGATCGGTATACTTGAAGATGGGCGTGGCATTTGCCGTTTTAAAGTTACAAACATTCGCACATTCTTAATACACACTTTGCCACAAATAGTGCACGTTATAAGAAACAATAACAACAACAAATTGTGTTAATATCTTTAATATTCTGGGAAAAGTAAAACAAAACAAAAACGCACAAATTAGAGAAAAATTGAAAATGTCGTTTTTTTTTGGCTTGACAACCACCCAAATACGGGCTAAAAGATATCCTCGCACTATGCCATCTTATAGATTCTCGCTCTTTCTCTTAAATTCCTAGAATAAATCATCATTTATATATTCGCTTGATTGTGTGTGTGTGTGTGTGTGCAATGTGGCTGACACCCAATTGCCCCGATGCTTAATTGTTTTTAATTAACAATACATTACGTTAGGCTTCAAATACACGCGTCTCCAGCATGAATATATGGTGAAATTTCAATGGAAAAAAAACAAAAAAAGAAAATTTCATTAAATGAGTACAGTGTTCAATAACTATTGCGTCTATTTACTGTCGCTTGCCGAAAAAAAAAACACAAAAATGGAAATTGTATAGAATTTCGTCATCATGAATGTTTATGGTTGAAATCAATACTTTTACTTTCTCTCTCTCTCTCTCTTTCTTTCTTTATCACCCCTTAAATGAACTCAGTTTCGGATATACAATATATTGTAATAGTTATAATAATTCAATTGTTTTACAGTGAATTGTTTTATGCAGCGTCAGTCAGTCCATATATCGTAGATTTAAATAATTATCATGCTGATACATACACATTTATAAAGAATATATGAACGTGTGCATGTAAGCCTTATAATGATTCATTTTAGTTTTACTATTGTTTTTGTTGTATTTGTTCTTATTGCTGTACTCTTTCTCAACCAAAGGTTAACTATTGAATAATTCGTGTGTTCATCTTTTTTTTTTCTTTTTCTTCTTCTTCTCTTTTTTTTCTGTTGCTTTTAATGAAACGGTTTCCTTTGTTATTTAAATTCGATCATTGGAACTATACGCGCTGTCAATCCTATTGTTGTTGTTTTAGTTGTTGTTTGTATTGTGATGTTTACTTCATGGAGACAGATTTCATTTAGCAAGATCACTGTCACGTTCTTATAAATGAATACAGATTTCATATAATATACGCCTATACGTCCATACATGAGTTTTTGTATTGTATTTTTTTACACTTCCTTATTATGCTAATATGTGTTAATAACATTCATAATGATGACCTTAAGCCATTGTCACTTTTAGTTTCTGTTGGTGATCTTTAACAACAACAAAAAAGAAAGAGTTTTCTTTCATTTGAGTTTTTTCAAAAAGATTCCTCATACGTCCGGTTTGCCGTGTGGATGATAGCGTTTGTGCTGTGCATTCTAATAGTGGCATAAAAAACACAAAATAAAACAAAAGTAACGTCCAGACAATGAACTTGTAGGAAGCAGTAGTTATCACGTTATGAACAGTATTTGGAGAAAAAGTTGGCAGCGTTCGAAGAAACATTTAAAAATTTAGAGATTATGATAAAAAATTTTAAATGTAAGAAGAAGCAAATAAAACAAAAATTAAATTTGGTCTTGGATGAATTCTTAAATAACCTTTGCATTTATATACAAGTAATGGGCGTGACGAACACAAGAGTATGTCCTACGGAACAGTGAGATCGGAGTTTGGAAAGCATGGGCCTGTTTATTACAAGACCACGCCCATTTTTCTTACATAAATTTTTATTTATCAATAGATGGACTAAGTAGTACAAAATTTTAACTTTATACCTAAATTTCTGTGGCTATGCAAGCAACAGACAGATGGACGGACATGCCTAAATCGATTGAGAAAAGTAAAAGCTTATGAAAAAACCTTTTTCTGATAAAAAAAAGTTTTTTTTAGAATTATATAATGAATGTCAGAACCTCAGAACTAAATAGTGATTCCCAAGTTTATGTAAAAGAAGGGAAATATTTGTCCATCCGTCCGTTAAAGTTGTTACAACTTCTTATGGACTTTTTGAGCAGCAGGTACCACAAATAAAACGTCAGAGGTCACAGAAAGTAAACATATTCTTTATATATAATTATAAATCTGAATCGATATAGCCGTGTCCGTCCGTGTTTCTGTCTATTATTGACATTTTTGCGACATTTAGACATTTCTACTTTCTGTACACATATCGCTACCAAAGGTTTTTTAAAGCCACGCCTACAATTGATAAAAAACTCATCTATCAGCCACAAAAATTTAGCTACGAATTTGAATATAATTTTTATAATTACCCCATCCATCGATAAACTACAAATATAAGTTATATAAGAAAAACAAAATTGTGGGCGTGTTCAAAGAAAAGCAAAATTTTTTTGCTCAATCTGAAGTGAAAGTTGTTACATATTAACTGTACTTTTAAAGAACTTAAGCAGATATCACTGCCACGCCCACATTTTGTATGTAAATATGGTTGACATTTAGCGTTTAGCCAAATTTAGTTTCTTTACTTGGTATGGGTATAACAGTTTAGATTATTCGCAGATTTTTCTAAAAATTTGTATGAAGACAGAGTGACAGACAATTTTTTTTTTCTAAATTTTAATAATAATAAAAGGTGTCAGTTTTTTCTTCAAAAAGCTATTTGTGGTTGATAAAAAAAATATTGTTACAACTAGGAAACAACAACAACTACAACTTACCTTATAACGCCAGGTAGCCGGCCGACACCTACTTTACTAGTACTGAAAAGTGTCTTTAATTTTAATACCGTCATTGTTTTCTAAGCATTTCTACCGATTATTTGAAAAGGTAAACGTAGACATTTCTTTTGTATGATTATAGGAATTACTTTAATAACAACTCTTCAAAATCGTAAGAAAAGGTAGGAAAGAAAGCAACAACAAAATGAACAACAATTGAAAACCTGACTAAGTGACTGTCCTGTCTGTATACTTGTATCTCTTAAATTATGAGTGGGTCTCTGCATGACAAAGAAACACGCACAAGAAAAGAGCAACGCAGTCACTTAACAGCTGTCTGAGATTCATTTGAAAAAAAAGACATCAATTTTGTTATTGTTGTTGTTGTTGTTGTAGAGTACAAACAAAAAGTATCGAATTTCAAAGATTTTTACATTACAGGACATTTCATTTTCAATGAAATTAAGTGAAGAATGACGAGTACGTAGAAAACGAACAAAAATCCTTCAAAGAGCCCACGCATACCTTCACTTGCTACCTACTGCGTAATAAAGTGAAACACTTTACTTGAGGTATGTACGAATATTATAACAAACAAGAAATTTCTCATACTATATAGAACAAAACAAAACAAAAAAAAAAAAAAGAGAAAAAAAAGTTGAATAATGATACCTTCCTCCTGTTATGATTTTTTGTGTTTTCATAACGGCAACTTACCCAACGTTTACATACATTTATGCATGTACCTACGTGTGTATCATGTAACGGTACATATTTTGTTTAATTATCGGAAAACACTTCAAATGCAATTGTTTCCGGTTCTTGAAATATGTTTTGCATCACATTCGATAGCAGCGAACAACCAACAGCTAATAACAACAACAACCAAATATATATATTTTTCATTCAATATGTTAACACCCTGATTTTATAGTTTATGCGAGTATGAAATAAAAATATTAAACAAAAAATTGTCTGTACATCCACGGCCCAATGAAACAATTGCAATCCTTGGCAAGGGAAGAAGAAACAAAGAGTTTAGGAAACAATCTTTGTTATAGTTTATGAAGTAAATTTAACTTTACCCTCTCCAATGGCAGCCACCATTTATCCAAATGTTAACATTTGTGTGAGCCATCACTAATCTAATCAAACTGAAAAATATGAATGAATAAGAATTATGACAACACAACAATGGCAGCAATAGCAGCAGAAAATATAAACAAACAAAAACCATATTTTCTCATGCAGTTGCTGCTGCTGTTTAATACTAATATTTAGGCTGTTGTATACGCTGAAGCTGTTTTTACGCACACTTACTGGAACTTTTAAAGACTTTGCAGCTGTTATGAATAGTTGATGGGATACCATCATCATAATTATGTTCTTCATAATAATAGTGGTAGAATGTGTGTATAGTACGTTTGGCAGTTCAATTTCGGACCAATCGTTTCAATTTGATACCGTTATCATTTTAATTAAACCAACAATCTCCTCTCCTTCCAAAACATTCTTCATATGCAATCGTACAGGAGTTAAGGAAGGAAATTAACGAGATTGAAGAAACAAAGGAACGGTTTGCTAAGGAGAGGAGATAAAAATAATATTTCCAAAGATTAGTTTCAAGGCCTTCTGGACTTTAAGAAAAATTCAAAAATGAAAAGTTAAAAAAAAACGTTGTAGATATATTTAGAGGTTCATTCAGGATTCTAAAAATGGTCCGATCGGATCTAAATTTGTTATGACCAATTATTAAGCTAAATAACTATTCGTCACCAAATTTTGTCAAAATGTATTAAAGATTACGACTTTTTGCCATAAAACACCTTCCATTAATGTAAACCACGTGTGGTAAGGGGTTCTAAAAATAGTCCAATCCGGTCCATTTTCAATGAGGTTTCTTTCTGAGCTAAGATATGTCCTTGCACCAAATTTCATTAAAATATCTTAAAAAATGCTAGTAGTAGGTGGCGCACAAATGTACATGGACAGGCAAATGGACAGATGGACATGGTTAAATCGATTGAGAATTTTATTCCCAATCGATCTGTATAATTGAAGATGTGTGGCATTTGGGTTTAAAAGTTACAAACATCCGCTCAAACTTATTATACCTTTTGCTATAAGTGATGATATAAAAAACCCTGTAAGGGTGTTCAATCTTTCATACAAATTTCAGCTCAATTTGAAAAATCTACCATCGTAAACGTTCCAATAGCAGACAAACATTGCTAGTTCCACTCAGTTTTTGATGCTGATCATATAAAAAATATATTTAGTTTTTGTACATATTTTAAGATTTAACAAATGTTTTAAGAAAGTAATGGATATACACTCGTTAAGGCTTGTAATATCTCCTTCTTCTTCTTCTTATTCTCTGTGAGCTTAAGAAGATACAAAATAATGACAAAGAATTATTGTTTACCTTAAGCAGTCACTATGTTTAGTGAAACTGACAAAGATGCTTAGAAGATAAATGTATTCTTCTTCTTCTTCTTCTTTTTAACTAAACAAGGGAGAGTGCAATTATTACAATAGCTAAACTTTTATAATGCTTTTAGCCATACTTATATGGTCTTTAAACTGTATACGTGTCCCACAAGAAAAGACAGACTGACTGACATTTCTTTAACAATTTAGAAACCAATAATCATTTTAAATAAAAAGTATGTGCATGCATATAAGGCGTCTTCATATCTCTATTACGACATTCTCTTTCAAAATGATCTTAAGTCTTAAAGAAACATAATCCCATACAGACAAACTTCACAACAGACAGCCATGCGCATTTATTGTATTTGAACGAATGGCTGATGTGTGCGTCATATGAGAATGTAATGTTAGGATGTTAGTGTTTCTTCTTTTGTTTTGCTTTTTTTTTATTTGGGTTTTTGTTTTTTGTTTTTGTTTTGTTGTTTACTGATCACGTCAACGTCGTGCGCTAAAACTAACATTTAATAATAAAGTAAATACATAGACGAGACCAAGCCAAAGAGATGCTTTTATACTTATTGTATAAGATGCAAACCAACCAACCAACCAACCAATCACCACGCTTTTAATCTTACACACACTAACGTTTGTGTATTTAATAAACATTTAGCAATAACAGCTATAATAACAACAACAATAACAATTTAGCCTTCCAATTAAATGGGCAATTGAACAGCAATTTGTGTGTTATTTATGGGTGTGTGTATATGTGCTTATTTTTCAAATCAATTTCAATTTCGATTCGAATTTGAATTGCTTCACTGTTGTGTGTAAATGTTAGTTTAACTTATTCATGCATTACCATCACTTTAATATAAATACATAATAATATGGACGGATGGACGGATGAACGTATAACATAAGTGCAAACGCATATGATTCCATGGAATTGAAATTACTTTGAATTCTTTTTTTGTTTTCTTTTTCTCGTTCGTTGTTGTTATTGTTGTTTTCCTAAAATGAATAATAAACAATGTTTTAAACAGCTATCGATACCAGTTATAGTTTAGTATACAGCTCAGTACAAGTACAAGTTAACTAACTGGCTGACTGGCTGACTGACTTATCTATCATTTGTTTTAACTTTCTCAGGAAATGTACATATGTTTAATAGATGTGTCTAAGTATGTGTGTTTATATGGGTCTAATGAAATGTTTCTATTTAAGTAGAAAAAAGTTCTCTTCATATGTATGTGTGTGTATGTTACCGGTAATATGGTGGGAAAACTTTTTTTGCACAAGTGTTTTTATTTTATATTTGTAATGTGTGTGTGTGTGTGTGTGTGTGTGAGAGTATTTCCCCTGAACTATACGTAATTACAGATGTTAGCCAAATGGAAACATTTTGCGAAATTCAATTGCAAATAATAATATTTTTTCTTTTTTTTTGTTAAATAAAAATAAATAATTGAATTTAACTATTTGAGAATGTGAATGTGAATGTCTATTAACAACTCTAACCAGATAACTTGACACAATTTTTTTATTTTATGTATTTTTTGTTTGCTGCTTAAACTAATAAAGATAAAATTGTTAAAGCTTGTGTTGCCATTAACAAACACTTTGCTTCTCTAACAGAATGAATAAAAATCTTTACTCATTCGATATTTAAGGCTGTAAGCTTTTAAACTAAGTATAAGATTTTCTTCTATGTTAATTTCTTTCAATTTTACACAACAGTTCAAACCTGGTGTTGTGGTGGTAATTATATATAGAGCTGAATGGTAACAAGTTTGAACCCAATCGCAAGACTTCTTTAATAATTGGCATATTTTGGGAATATTTTTTTTATAAAAATTTACCAAAATGTTAAAAATAATCGATAGTAATTGAACAATGGAATTGAATGTTGCAAATTTTTACTTAATCAAGACAGCTTATGACAGCTTCTGTGATGTTTTTATGATGCTTTTATATGCACTTTTGTTGATGTATTAGAGAAAAGCGGCTCATTTTAATTCAATATGTATGGCACACGTAAAATTCTACACTCTTACAAATTTTAAGAATCTAAGATTTTAAACGAGATTAAATATTTTCTTCTATGTTAATTTTTTCAAAGTTACAACAGTTCAAACAATGTAATGTGGTAAAAAGCGTTACTTGGCATCCCAAAAGGTCATTATATAGAAAAAATTCACTATTCTTAATATTTTCCAATGAAACTTGACACATTAATTATATTTATTATAAAGTTAAATTTTGACGAGTTTGAATTTCATCAGTTAACTTTTACTTATTTTGGCACTTTTCTTTTTTAAGTTTATTAATCCATAGAAAATAGTCAAACAAATTTAATGGTGTATATTTAAGCTTGATCAGACCACTGTGACAGCTTTAAAGATGATTTGAAACCACCATTATTTGTTACTTAATATATAGGCTTTACTAGAAAAGCTTGGGTTTCAGGCTATATTTTCCCCTTTTAAAGTATATATCGATACGAAAATCGTAGACGATCTATACTTTTTGTTATTTGATAGTCTCTTCATATCAAGATCTATAGTTTATTGCTTAACGAACTTTCAATGCTAAAATTAAAAATCAACCACTACAATGTAAAAGAAAGTGAGTTAAAATGCTTCTTCATTAATTTCTTACCATATTTTATTACATAAATACTTTACTGATTAACTAACGAATTGCGTAACGTGTCCATCCGTCCTTCTATCTTAGAAAATCATTCCAATCTAACCCAATTAAGTGTTTGCTCATATGAGGTTAAAATATATTATAAAACAATCAAAAAATAAATAAAATACTGGCCTTAAATATATCTTAAAAGCTCGTTAAACCTATCTTATGAAAAAGAACTTTTGATAAAAGTGAAACGAATAAATTCTGCACCAAATATCTTAAAAATTATAGAAGTTTCAACAAAATTCTAAATAATATATGTATGTATGTACGTATTACTCAATTAAATGATTTTCTTGATTAAACAAAGAATTTTCAACTTTACCAAGTGATATCAACTGTATGCGTACAAAGTAAGTATAGATGAATTTAGTGATAACAACCAAACTATACATTACTTCGGCATATATATGTGTGTATGTGTGTAAAACAGTAAATCTTAAGTTATGGTTTTTCTGCTACAAGTTAATGCATTATTACATTAAACATTGTTATAGTTGTATACTCAAGAAAAGCTATGCTAGTAAAGTTGGTTGGTTGTGTGTTTTGGCATCAAAGCATTACACACTTACACTCACATAAGTGCAATTGTAGACCACAGAATTAAACCGGTTTCTTTAAAGTAACGATATGTCAGTCTGTCCATTCGTCTGTATATCTGTCTTTCTGTCCGCCTAAATGAGCTCTAATGTAAATTGGCAGATTTTGAATATGTTTGTGTACATATATATTGGTGTTGGTAAGGCAAGTGTTTCAGCATAGGTTTTCTGTCATGCTCCCTCTCTCTCGCTCTCCATTTATATGTTTTTGTTTTTGTTTGTTGTTGTTTTCTTAGTTGGCTTTAGTTGGGCTTGTGAGAGTTGCATCAATACTACTACAACAACAGCACAAGATGTTTTTAAACAAAACACAAATTTTCTCACACACTCAAGGCAAAAAGCGTTAAAGTGGAAAAGTAATAAACAAACATGATATGAAGATACAAACAAACGCAACATAAGCCAGCTAAGCAAGCCGAACTCATGCCCTGTTACAAAAATAAAAAGTTAAAAAAAAACTATATTGCACTGTAAAGAAAATAAACAAGCAGTAACAACAACAACAACAACAACAACAACAGTATGCTATTGAACTACTTTACAGCGCCTGTCTTGCAAGAAAAGCAACACCAAAAAAGGACGGATGGACAGACAAACACTAACACTAACACTAATACAGCTATCATATCATTATAAAATAATCTCTTTGCAATTGTTCAAATTTGCTGTAGAAATAGAAGCCAACATGTAATATGTGTGCATGCGTGTTTATAAGGAAAAATATGTAAAAAAATAATAATAACAACAATAATAGCAGAGCGTGCATTTTATTGCGTGCAAGCACAAACAAGAAAAAAGGAAAAAAACCGTCTGAGATATTTTGGTTTTTACTTTTCCTTTTGTCAATGAAAACAATATGAAAAACTCTGAACCGAAAACAGTAAGAAGAAGCATTTATTGTGCTCACACGCACTCTCGCACAATTACAACATTACACTTAATACTCCTTCAAGAAAAACGAAACAAACAAAAAAAATATTTAATAAAAAGTACTTAAGATTATTAAACTACCAAAGTAGTAACAACAACAACAACAACAAGAAAAATAATAACAAAAAATAAACAAAACAAGAACACGTTTTATGTTAAAGAACTGCAGGTGATGCTTGAAAAATACTCCTTAACCTTGTCATGAATAATAAATATATCGAGAGTATGTACTACCTTACAACCAAACAAACACAATGTGATCTACAACTAGAAGCACACACAACAATACAAATATATGTATACAAGCACTTGTTTCTTATAATAAAACATTTAGCACACCGTGGTTGGGTATCACATCACTGGCTCTTGATGTTTGCATTTAGTTATACTGTTATAGTATGTTTGTCTGTCCGTCTGTCAGGGTGGTTTAATTAAAATGCAGGTGTTTAATAACCCAGCAGGGTATGCTGGTATGTAATTATAACTAAACATTTAATAATTATTTTTCTTTTCAAAAATCAAGACTTTTTTTAATTTATTCTTAATCGTAAATTCTCTTAAAAGCATTTGAGTTAAACATTTTATTTGTAGAACTAAAGTGTTGTTATTTATTAATTCTCTTTTTGCTTCACATGTATTTCAATATCTTTGTTGCGATCGTTTATTTGTGAAATTTCATTTGATAAGCATTTTTTATGATATTGTAGCTCTTTGTTTAATTTTTTTTTTTATAAATTTCATAAACAATTTACGTTAAAGGGTTTTTTTTTTTGTTACTTTTTATTGCATACGTTAACAATTTTGTTTACAAGATAATAATAATTTATTATTGTAATTCTATATAATTCTATATAATTCTTAAAAGCGATAAATATTGACTGTAGGACAAGTGACATGAATAATTAGTTGTTGACAAGTGGAAAGAAAACTTGCAAGTCTGAACAGAGTACGTTGACTAGAAGAAGGCTTTAAATCTTACAAATTTATATAAAACTTTTACCTTTTTCTATTCCGAGAGTTAAATGGTTTTTAAAGATCGACGATTAGGAAAAAACATCTTTAGTGTAATGCAGAGTGCCCACCTTACCATCCCACAAATAGAATTTACTTTAAAACTCCGTGGGCATGGCATAAACCATGGTAACTTGCTTAAGGTTTCTTAACACTTTATATATTAAACGTTAACATAAAAGTCGATTTTTTCGCCAAGTTCTTGTAGGTGTGTTTGTTATCCAATCGCGCACTCATGAAAGTGCTAAATATTAAAATGTGCATCGAATTTTGACTTCGTAGGACATTTTACTATTTTTGGCTAAGATATAGATTTTGTCGATTGTAGGCGTGGCTTTCATTCGCTTTTACCCAAGTTATATAGCAATCTGCAAAAGTAGAAGTATGTGTAGAAAAGTTCAGCTAAATGTCTCAAAATTTACGATAGAATGACAACACCAGACAGATATACGGACACACGGGCAAACATTTATAGATCGAGATTTTTAAGCTGAACAGCAGAAATATATATATGATCTAAAACGTCTCTCTTTATGTATTGTAAAAGGAAAAGCAATCTTAGTATAGCCTCCGTCTTATGTGGAAGACGCGTAGTTTTGCTATAATTAGAAAATTTTATTAAGAATGAATAACGAGAATCCCTTTCGCGTAATATGCATAAAGTTTAGACCAAATTTTAAATACTCTCCACCCTTATACGTAAACTGAAATGATATCTGTAGAGGCTGCAGGGACAAGGAAGAGGTGCAAACTGTGGAGCACCTGCTGTGTGAATGCCCGGCCTTACAGGGAAAACGACGCAAAACAATTAGAGTCAGATTCCCAGAGGATTCAGGGTCACTAACAGATGCTTCCATATATAGCCTCCCCCGGGAGGCTTAATTGACTCTGTGTTATGTTATGTTTCGTCGGGTATCACAATGGCCTATTGGCCTAAGTGAAGTGCTTTTGTTTAAGCGCGCACCCGAGTAACCTAACCTAGCCTATACGTAAACTGCAGGCGTGGCATGTACATAATAGCTACACTCTTCACACAAAACACATTTTATCTTAATATGCATCAAAGCAAGATTGGTTTTTACTGTAGGGTTGTCCATTATTCAATTGCGCTTTTTTTCGAATCGTTAAGAAATCGATTACTTAAAATTATATGTAAAAAATATCCATTTAGTAGCTCTCTGTTATCCTGTAAGAGTGTTTTTGCGATTGTGGGCGATGCTGTTAGCCAATTTTTCAGATTAAATTTAAACCTTCTGTGCAGAAATCAACTTCTAACGCAAGACTAATGAAAAACTTAGCATATTCCTCTTGTGTATAACTTAGAGAATATAAAAATTAAAATACATTGATAATGCTCGCTTCTCTATTTGCTACATAAGTGTAATTTACTCTTCTTTTAAGAATATTTTAAATATAAAATCGTTCAAAACTTAACAAGAATTGTTTTCAAGAAAGACGTGCTAAGCCAAAAGATCGAAAGTATAACTTAACACCAACAATTATTCAAAGAATGTCTTTTCCTTATGTTTCCTTCATTCACCTTCGAAAACCTACAATAAATTTTTTCCTTCTAGTTAATCTCAGCTCTCAATTTCAGCTTAATAAAAACAAACAAATTAATAATCTTTTTTTTTTTGTTTTGTTTTCGTAGCATTTGTAAACTCAAACACATAGAGTATAAAATTTTCTCAAAGATTTCTTTAGAATTCCAACCCAAAGAAATGAATGAAATTTTGTTTTGAAGTTACGTAAGAAGGAACATTCATTCAACGAAAAGGACATTTACAATAAGATTTTATGTATTTAGAGACATGAAATGCACAATCATCTCTTGTATCATATTATTCAGATGTCTTTTAGTCTGATCTTTCTTTCCATTATATATCTTTTTTTAATTCTAACCTTAGATTTGTTTGTCTGGTTTATTCAGCAAAAGCAAAAGGAGTTCTCAGGTGATACCAGGTATATATTGTTTGTAAAATAAGTTGATTTTTTGTTTATGATGTTATTGTTGGTTGTTGTTGTTATTATTATTCATGTGGGCAGACTTCGGCAGGTAGTTGTTTTTGAAAGGTTTTTAGTAGTACTGGTGATGGTGATGTTGATGATGGTGGTTGTTCTTCTCTTCTCCTATACTTCAACTCAATTCCATGCTATCCATGGGAATTCATAATGAAAACCTGTTTTTAGTTTTTTTTCTCGTTTCTTTATGATATTTTCTGTTATCTTTTTGTAGTGAGTTGGAGAGGGTGTTTTATGAATTATAAACAAAGAACGAGCAGATGTATTCTCAATGGAATTGTAATGATTTCTTATGGTTTTTCAGAAAGAATTGTTAAGTTTTAACCAGAGCCAAATACACATATATGTATAGAAGAAATATTCTGTAAGAACTTGGTTGTGATATATAACATAATTCATTGAAACGGTTGGACCTGAATTTATATAAAAAATTTAACAAGTTTCCCCCAAGGCTGGTTATACTTTACTTAACCATCATTTATCAACTAGAACAAAGCACTGGAAACCGCTCAGAGTACGTATATATTTTTCTTTAGTATACAATGAATGAACGAAGAAATATGTCTTTAAATACCTAAAGTTTCCAAGTGTCCTTAGGTCCATTTATTTTAAGCAATCTCACGGTTATTGAAAATATTTGTTTTTGGGATTTTTTTTTTGTTCTATATATCAGTTTCTATTTAAATTAAGTAAAATCGTTTAAGTATCATGTCAATAAAAATATGTTTATCAGTTGCAAAAATTCAACCATAAGTGAATAATTTGGTACATATTGAGAATTATCTTATTAAGGGCAAAATATATTGACAGCCACGACCACAATCTGCATCAATCTATCTTTTAGCCGCCAAAATTGAAATTTGACTTTTGATTTGAACCCCATCTATCGACGTAAGGGCGTAGTCGAATAAAAGGCACGCTTCCAAAATTAAAAAAAAACTTTTTCTTGCAGAGTACAACATAGAAGTTTATATATACTGTTGAGAGGCTTAATTAAGTACCTGCCGAGCCCACTTTTTGTACATATATAAGATTAGTGTAAACCAAATAAGTTTTATTACTTCTTTTAAAAAATTTAATATACAAAATTTTTTATACGTACGTTGTAAAGAAAAAAGAAAAATCCTACCTTTTGTGTCGCCATGATCTACATAACCGGAATTGAGGCTAGCGTTGATTAAGGTGCCATGCATCCAACAAATGATTAAAAATAATCCCAAGTTATTCAAGTGCAACATATTGATCGATTATCGAATATTAAAAGATAATTATTTTAATTCTTACTTTTTTGTAAGTGTTTGAAATTTGTATTCACACAATTTTCTCTTACAAATATTATTATTTTATATTATATTCTGTTTTTTTTTTTTGTATAATGACACACACAAAGAAAAAAATTTATTAACTTGATTTCTTGACAATAATCACTGAAGCGTTATAAAAACGTACGTTTTTTTAGTGAGAGTAAGTGCAATAAAGCGCAACATGATGGTGATGGGCAGACGTTGTAAACATGCATAAACATGCACTGTCAAACGACAAACGATTACAAGTTTAGTTAATTATTTATCATGTTGGTAAAAATATAATCTCTTTTTTTTTGTTGCCAATTTCTTTTATGACAACAATTATGTAAATTTTTGGTGAAAAAAAAAAAAAAAATGTTCAAGAAAAAGTTGTTTGTTGCTTTTCTTCTCCTTTCCTTATGGTTTTTATTTCTTGTGAATTAAATGTTAAAAAAAAAAATCATTGCCGTGAAGATGTTGTTATTGTTGCAATATAATGACAAATGTTGCATACAAGTACGTAAAGTGTTTTGTTGTTGTTGTTGTTGTTGTTATACAATACACAAATAACTGGTTTTCTTTAGGGCTTACAAGCACTTGCTGTATGGATTTTATTCATATATTAAGCTGAAGTGTTAGTGGGAAATTTTTGTTATTTATTTATTTTCATTTTTTTTTCTTAAATAATTATTTAATTAAAATTCATAAATTCTGATTTAGTGGGAATTAAATTTAATTGGAACAACAAAATATTGTAGCAAATTATATATATTGTTGTAATAAAGTTAATTCATTCTTATGTAAATAAAACATTTTATTAAACAAACGACAGCCTCATCATGTTTTGATATATTTTTTTTATTTGTGGTTTATCCATTTAATTATAATCAATAATTACATAAATTATTTTCTTATTCCACAAATATTGAATTGAATGAATATTGAAAGAGTTTCAAAGAATTGAATTTTTATATAAATATTTAACACATTTATACGCTTAACGAGAAACACAACTAAACGCTTTAATATTATTTCCACGACTGATCGTTATTCATAATAAACTAGAAGTAGGGAGCTTGAAGTATTAACAACGACACAGTGTGCTCTCTAACGAAGTAAACAATTTTTGGGAAATTTTTATTAAAAACACAAAGTCTCTCTTGAAATATATATATCTGATCAACTTAACATTTTTTAATGAGAATTTTTATAGCATAAGGGATATTAAAGTCTGAAAATAATTATTATGGTAAAAATGTAGCTAGAGTCTCGTACTCTTATTGTCTGGTTTTCTTTTGACTCAACATCTCACATGCTTTTAGGCGTAAATGTATTACAAAAATATTAAATGAAAATTCTGTTATTACTTACTTTGTAAAATATTCTTATGTTAAGATGGGGCAGAGACTAAGCCAAATCCGAAATTCTTCAAAAGTTAAGTAATATAAAATTTTACAAAAGGAATTTCTGAAAAGAAATGAAAATATTATGAATTTTTTCATCTAACTATATTTGAAAGCTGTAATGAAATGTTAGAAATTGTGAAAAAAATCAATACTTGGCGACTGGAGGGGTTGAACCTGGACCGATTTCGAACTCGCCTTCATCGAGTTCTCATCAGCAGATATTTTCCAGTTGGGCCAAATCGCAAATGGTTTATATCAATAATTTACATTTCAACATTACAACCCTATATCATTGCTTTTACACTTTATATAAGTGTAGATTAAGCTACGTTTTGTTCTATTTAGTGAAAAGATGGGTGACCTTATCAAATCCAACTACCCGACGAACTTACATGGCTTGTAAACACAGTAGCCATAGCTTATGTTTGAATACTGTAAACCTATTATATTGATGTTAATTTTGCCCTATATATGTTCGCCTGGTTATGCGTGGTATGTTAATGAAATGAAAATAATCAGTGAGAAGTAAAAAGAAAAATTCAATTTGGCTTAGACTAAATCTTAAATAAACTCCATATCTTTTTACAAAAAATTAGTTGTGGCTAGATTTACTTGCCTTGATTACGTCCTGTAATAATATTGTATGTATTACGTATCAACGTGTAAGTCGAGTTTTACGCTAAATAAGGTGTTTTGTAAATTGTGGGCGTTATCAGACCACGCCCATTTTTGCCGCATAAATATAAGTACAGTAAATTTCAATTTTGTTCTCTAATTTTTGTAACACATAAAATGATCTTTCTTGAAAAGGGGGCGTGGTTATAAACCGAATTCCTCCAATATACACAGTGGTCTGCATGCAGAAACTAAAAATGTTTGCACAAAATTTCAGGTCAATTTTTCAAAATTGACGACCGTGAGAATGTCTACAACATACGAATACACGGACGGACATTTCTAATAAGACTCAGATAATTTAATTTAATGCTGGTCAAGAATTTATACAGTGGGTGAACAAAATAATATGAACACCTGACATCAAGTATTTCGCAATTGCTGCTCTTTCATGAATGTTACTTTTGTGGAGCTCCCGCCGTATATTTTGTCGAATTGTTGAAATTGAATTACTCAAGTGAGTGACACCTTTAACACGGTAGTTTTTTGTTGTCTGGCCAGAATTATTTTTAATGTTCGTCGGTCTCTGTCAGGTAACTTTGAGTTTCGCGCACTATTCCTCTTCGCCCATTTTATCATGTTTTCTGCATGCCGTCATTACCATGGAGATTGCCGCTCGTGAAACGTTCAACAATTTAGCTGTCTTTCCGCTAACCGAGCACCAACGGTTTGCCCTCTTTCGAAGACTGACACATCACACATTTTACCCATCGCTTGTTTTAACTGTGGCAGAATAAAGTTTATGAAATATAACCTACAAGACTTTATTATTTACACGATGTATAGCAAGGTGTTATTTATTTATCATCTCTTGTACATATATTGTCTGATTTGTAATGCCTCCTTCCCTTATGTGAAATTATAAACTTCTTGAAATTTATTCAATTATAAAACATCCTTAAGTAAAAAGTTCCGTTTGTATAATGTATTGAAATATTTTATACGTCTTTTTAAAATTAATCATATATGTACACAATCTTTACATATTTGTACTTACTTTATACATCATTTTAGTTTTTTTAATATGTTACATAAAACTATTTATATATCGTAGTGAATGAACTGTTTTCCAAATATATGGCAATTTGAAAAATGTTGAAGAATTTAAGACAATTGAAATAGTTTAATCCATATGTTTTAAGACAACGGCTTATATAAAACTATACAAATATTGAAAATTAACAATGTTTTCAGTCCATCCACTCAAAAAATTAAATGCTGGAGTTACAAATGTATCCCATACGTCTTGTATAATATCCCCAATAAAACTAGGTTCCAACGAAGTTTTGGTTCCTATATCTTCATTATTAGCATCATTGCTCTCGTCATTGTTATCATCATCATTGTTAACATCGTCTGCATCATTACTATTAGTTTCATTTAGATATCTAATCGGAATGCCTGGACCAAAGCCTCTATCACCCAATGGAATAATTGAAACCGATACAACTACATCTTCATCCACAACTGTAAGATCATCACCATCAAAAGAATATGTAACTTCTGCTTCTGCCAAAGAGTTCGTTTCGGTATTCACGTTTTCAGCTACTCTGTCATAGCCTTCTTCTGCATTCAAATCACTCGAATTTTCATGATTTAATGAAGCAGTAACTACGCTATTAGCAATTAAGCAAAGTAAAAGCATTTTATAACACTTCATATTAACTTTTCTATATTTCTGTAACAAGACGATATTAATTCGATTAAAAACTTTTCATAAAACAACTTCTTTAACGTCTATTATTTACACTTTCTTGAGGTATTTAAATAAGTAAATATTTTTCAATATATCGTATAAATATAAAACTGTTTTTTGCACAAATAAAAATGTGTAAGAAACAATTCAAAGTTTGTTTAACGATAT
This sequence comes from Ornithomya fringillina, assembly GCA_963978525.1. Taxonomy (NCBI): domain Eukaryota; kingdom Metazoa; phylum Arthropoda; class Insecta; order Diptera; family Hippoboscidae; genus Ornithomya; species Ornithomya fringillina. Next base: position 11,443,952 of record OZ021694.1, read on the forward strand.
AACAAAAACCGTAGGTGGGGAACCTTTTGCCCCATGGAGAACACATTTAAATTAAAAAGTAGAAAAGGAGGCCGCAAAAGGTTTAAGTACCTTCCACTAGAGATGGAAAGTATACTAAGTTTGTCCCTCCGTTTGTAACGAACAGTATGAGACATCAAAAACTCTACAAGGTATATATATTCTTGATCAGCATCAAAAACTAAAACAATCTAGACATAAATGTTCCACTGTGACAGCTTCTGTGATGATTTTAATCTACCACGAAAAGCGTTCTTTAAAACATTATTAGAGAAAAGCGGCTCATTACGGCTCCAAATTTATTACACACATAAATTTCATTTTCACACATATAAGAATAGAAGCTTTCAAACGACGTAAGCAAATTTCCTTTACTTTCATTTTTTGCACTGTTGCAACAATTCAAGCTTTTGTTGTGGTGAAAAATATGAGTTTTTTACTGATGGATGCCAAAAAAAAGGAAGGAGTAAATATTAATTATTTTATTCTTGGTATTTATACTTATACAGCTTATTATTGTAAATGTTGCACAAGAAACTCTCAAAGGTCGAATGTGACCACGGGGTTGCAACAGCAATTTTGGGAAAAACTTTTATTTCTAAGATTAAAATTATAACTCAAAGTAAATCCACAATAAAGATTAAAAAAATACAAAATATGTTCCAAATTTATGCATCAGGGGAAATAATTTTCACAAAACAAATGACGGCAATTTAAGTAAGTTTATCCTGCGTTGTTTTAGAATCATTTTTACCTCCTATAAAATCTAAAGCACTTTTCCCAATGTGACCAATAATTTGTACAACAGGTGTCAATATTTTCTTTCCAACTTCAAGTAATTTAGTAAGTCCATTTTTCTTTTTGTTTTCAGTTTTGTTTGACCCATCGTTGTCATGGTTATTTACACCAGAAGGAACTAAACCTTCAGTGGTTGAGAGTGAAGGTGCTAAAATTGTATCAATTGTATCAATTTCCTCACCCATGAACGCTTTATAAATTACAAGTTAAATACTTACTACTTATTCCATTAGCCCCATTTTTTACAGATTCGCCTATCTGACCACTGCCCTCTACGTTAAGGCTTCCTTCAACTTCAGCTACAATACAACCATCATGGAGAAAATTTAAAGAAATTAATTTTTTCGCTTTTGAGGGCTTTATTTATCACAGTTTGAATACTTACTTTGATCTCCTTTTCCATCACTTGTTACAGATTCCCTTATGTTATCAATGCTACCTTCTTCAAGAACTGCTCCATCTTCAGCTATAATATTATTCACACAATATACCACAAGTAATAATAACAGAGTTTTACTGTAATTCATTCTTTTTTTATTATTACTTATCACAATGATCGGTAATTAACCAAGAAATTCAACTGAAGTCCGTTCTTATAAGGACACGGTATAAATAATTGTTTACAATGATTACATGTTTACAACTTTTTTCAATATATTACTGTTTAAACATCATTTACATAATTAATAAAAACCTTTGTTAGGCTAAGACCAAATCTTGAATACCCTCTTAGCTTAACACCACCTGTCAAGACTTCACTTAAGGTACTTGTAACACTTCATTTTAATGGTCAAATTTAACATGTTTTTTTGTAAATTAGGGGTGCATCCCAAAACGTCCATTTCTAAGTGATTATTAGATAGATAATATTAATGAGTGGGTGGACAACCGCACTGCGACTTGAAAATGACTATTGTTCTTGCCCAAATCTTAGCCTTGGGGTTTGAGCAATATGTATGAATCTCATCACCCTCATAGGCTCCGAATACCAAATTGTTTTCGGGGACATGAAGTGCCTCTCGAACACCCGATATCTAGTATTGTTGCGCACTTGCATAAAATGTGATGGGACGTTTCAATTGCCCCCTCGCTAAATCTGCATACGGCAGTATACATAATGCCTATGTTTTTCAGGTGATAGCTGAGAGAGTTGTGTGATATAATTTTAAAGTTGTAGTATTGTATTATTGAAGGATTTTTGATCCATTTAAGCTTTTAAATAACAACCTAAGAAGTGATCTAAGAATCTATGTTTCTACTGACGCAATAATAACCTAAAAATGGGCCCAAATTTTGAATACTATATAATACACTCTTTCTTTGTAACCATTTCTTAATAGAAAAGTCTTTTAAGTACATGCACCGTGACGATCTAACTGTAATGGAAAGTATTTAATTTAAAATGCTCAGCGGAAATCGATTCGCTCTCTTCTTAGGAACACGAATATTAAGACATCGCATATTTCAAGGGGCACTACTTACATAATTAAAAATTCCATTAGATAATGGTTTTTAGAAAATTAAGAAAAATTCTTCATCGTAAGAAGTTTGTATTATAATTTATCTAATTTATGAAGTTTATGGATAAAAATGCTAATAAACAAGAAAGAAATTTACAATGCCTTGACTTTTGCAACTATCGAGGAAATATGATATTTAATAATAAATATATTAAAAAACCAACTGAGTAAATATTTTTTTATAAAGTTAAATAAAATAAATTTTGCTGGTTCAATAAAATTCTCCGATGGACTATTTATTGCCTTTTTGCCTAAGAATTATTTTATTCTCTTTAAAAGATTTCTAGGAAAATTGCATCAAAATTGTAAAATGAAAACACTTTTATTAATTTGAATTAAGATTTCCTAAATCATTTGAATAATGTAAAACGAATGGCAGCTTTAATCGGATGCACAATTTTTTGTAAAAGAGTTCTTGCTAAATTTGAAATGTTTTCACGTGGGGAAGAAGACCCGGGTTTAGAATTATGATGTGGGACAGGTGTGGTTTTATCATTTTGAGTTTCTTTATTTTGTACAAAGTCAACAGATTTAGACGGGCTCGAAGGAGTAGGCGTTGCTATAACCTTTTCACTAGGAGTTGCAGTTGCAATCACACCTTCAGTTACACTTGAATCATGGGTTATAATTGTATCTGTTGTACCAACAGGATACCTTGAATGACCTTCATTTTGTTGTTGTTGCTCAAGAACTTCATTTCGACCTGGATCGCTTACCACTTTATCAACAATTAGTTTTTCGCCAATAGAATCTATAGAACTTTCGTCCACTTGGCCCTTTTCTTCATTATCCACTTCATTCCAACTCTCGCTGTCACTGTCATTAGTTGATAACGTGGTAATTAATGGTGTAGGCTCCTGCAATATTGTTGCTTCAGCCGTTGATGTTTCTACATCACTTTGATTATTTTCAACAAAAGATTTTCTGTCCTGCTCTTCTGTTGTAGGAGTTCTTGATGAAGCTTCATCATTTAATAGATATTGTAAACCAGATCCTTCGCCTAATGAGCTATTTTGTCCAGATTGTTGATTGCTATCAATTGTATTATGATCAGTTTGATTTTGTTGATTTTTAAATTTATCCAAAGTGGAGTTTTTAAGCGATTCTTCAGGCATGTCATCATTTATTGTTGTTGGAGGTGTTTTACCAGACTCAGTTTCATCTAACTTTGTAGTTACATTATTTATATTTGCATGTTTTGTTTCATTTTCTTCAACATCAATCTCATTAGTACTGGTTAGTTCCATAGCTGAGGGGTTTCCATTTATCGCACTTTCAGTTATACTGTTATCAGGAAGCTCCTCATATGGTGTAGCTTTATCATTTTCTTCTTTCTTATCACCTTTATTTTCTTTGAGAAGAAAACCTTTTTCTTCACCAATAACTCCGCCTATAGTTGCAGGAGTTACTTGATCTTCAAATGACGTTTTATTATTACCTCTGTCTCTAGCTTTCTGTTTGTCTTTTTCCTCATCTTTTACTGCAATTTCATTAGTAGTTGATGTATCATTATTTTGTTTTTCTTCTTCATTTAAATCTATTTTTTCTTCTGTAAGTAAAGGCATGCTACCATTATCTAATGGCCTAAAAGTTTGCGGTTCCAGTGCATCTTCTTCAATTAAACCATTGTCACTTGGACTAGCACTAGCAGGTTCCGTAGATACATTTGCTTGAGTTGTTGGAATACTGGTATCAGAATCATTACTCCCAGGTGATCCATCTGGAATTAGTGGTTCTCTGGTTGGCGGAATAGTATCACTTGTGGCAGAACCATCAGAAGCCATTCTATTATAACCGTTATCCCTAGATAATCTATCTGAAAATAGTGGTTCTTCTTTCTTATCACCTTTAGCGTCTTCAGAAAGTTTTTCACTATCAATGTCACTTATTGTAGAACCTGCAAGTTCCGTAGATACTTCATTTGCTTGAGTGATTGGGATACTGGTATCAGAATCATTACTTCCAGGTGATCCATCTGGAATTAGTGGTTCTCTGGTTGGCGGAATAGTATCACTTGTGGCAGAACCATCATCATCAATTTCTTTTGTAGTTGTTTTATTTGATTTAGATAACAAATTATTTTGCTCAACAGTTTCATTAACTTTATCAGTGTTGGATATCGTTTGAATATCATTTGAGTTTTGTTCTATTCCCTCTTGATGATTTAAAATTATATCATTTACTAGTGTCTTATTTTCTAATTTGTTAAATCCTGAATCTTGGGGCAGTTTTCGCTCTTTTACTTGCTCAACACTATTTTGTGCTTCATCTCTCTCTGCTTGTGACAAAGTATCCATATCTTTACCATCTCCCCAAATTGATTGTTCTGCAGTGTCTTGTAAAGGTGGTTCATCTATAAAATTCTGTTGTTCTTCAGTTTCATTACTGTTTTGTGCTTTTCTGCCATGGATATCCTTTACATTGGGTGATGTTTCTGTTGTTATTTTATCATTTGAATCATGTTTTTCCTTAACATCTTCTATTTTATTATTCAAATCTGAGTGATCTTCCTCATTAGCGAAATTACCAAATAACCATTCATGGTTGTCATTCGAATAATTATCGTCAAACTCATTAATGTAATTACATCGAACATTGATTATGATGATTCAAAGTTAGACCACTTTTATGCTATAAAATGATTACTCTCAATAATAAATAAAATTTCTCGCTCAAACAGCTAATTAAATATATACTTTCTATCATGAAAGCTGTCTATCAAGTGTTGTTGAATAAAATAAACACCCATGAAAATGGCAATTGATTTTATAACGGAGGGTCAGCGCGCGCTAAGCCAAACTAAGTCACACGATACATTTAACATAATATTTATATATTTATATAACCAGTTTAATTATTTCCCTTACACTGCAAATATAATAACTATATAACGTTGTCCCTATTGATTTCTTAGTAAAGGGGGAATAATTGTTATGGAAGATTCTCAATTAGTTAGAACAATATGGATTCAATATTTAGCTTGCCTTTGTGTCATGGATGCCCCTACTTTATAATTATATAATTTTTATGAGTTAATCTTTATATTTATTTTCATTTATTATATTTTTCTACGAAATGGGATTTAAATTTTTTAACAGACAGCAATACATTTCAATTACTAAATCTTTTTTACCTAAGGTTCTATACGTTATTATTGATCATACGTATTTCATTAACAATATATCGAATATATTACTTTATATTATGGTACAATTTTGTACTGTTAATTAAGTATATATTCTACAATTTTGTAAAAGTGATTCTAAATCGACGACCATCTTGAAGTGGCATGGAATAGTCTACTGGAAAACCGTTCTCTGAGGAATGGTAGCCGTTTTGAGCCGGATTTTCTTCTGGATTTGGAACTGGATAGCCGTCCACAAGTGGATGCCCGTGTGGAATTGGGTGACCTTCTGGAACTGGATGACCGTCTGGAATTTGATAACCCTCTGGAACTGGATGACCGTCTAGAACTGGATGATCTTCTGGAACTGGATAACCTTCATCACCTTCTTGCACTGGAGAATCAACAATATAATTGTTATTTAATAAATCATTATCTAAAAAGTCATGAAATAAAGGATAAGGAAACTCCTAGACACCCTAAGAAGAAGAAACTCATAGATAAGTTTTTTTATCCTTTATTTCAGTCTTTGAAATTTAAGTGTTCCTATACCAATACAGGTACCTTTTTGATGTGCTTCTAGCACATCTTTAAGATTCATTTCAGTAGGTACTTGAAAAAGCGTTGTACCCGTTGAATCCGCTTTAGCCCCAACACCTTTTATACTGAAATCTTCATCATTCGTTTCATTACTCTTAAAAGTGTAGGTTCCATTATCCATTAACACTTTTATAAGACTCTTCATTAAGTCCTCTAAACTCTCTCCGCCGAATTTTACAAGAGCTTCTAAAGGATTTTTAATTTCATTTTCAGCGGAGCTCAAGGGTTTTCCATTAACGGTAGAAACCATAAGATAAGAAATTAAAAGGACAACAATTGTTGAATAGTTCATTTTTGCACCTGTTTTTAAGAAACTTTTAGATAACTTTGATGAAACAAACGCTTCCCGTGTTGCTTTTTATAGAAAATTTAAGGTTTAATTAAAACAACTTATGCAACACTTTGTCAATAAAAGATTGTAATTCTGTGTATTTGAATTGATACAAATTGTGCTTAATTAATTTCTATTGAAATGTTTAAGAGCCGCTTAAAAACTAATATTTATGAAGAAGTGTAGAAAAAAATTTAAAAAATTATTTAGCTCTTGAATACCCTTCACATTTATACATAATTTGTTGTGCCCTTTTAAAAAATATTAAAATCGTTGTAACGCGTTACTTTAAAACTCGAATTCCCCCCACTTTCAGCAAATTATTGAAAACAGCAACGACGTTGCCCTTTTTAAATAAACTAAAAAGATCTACATTAAATTTCAGCACAAAAAATAGGCACTGACATGCGGACGTATAAAACATTATAATAAAGTTACCCATGTTAAAATTGTGATATATGCCCTTTAACTTCATTTCAAATTTTTCTGACATCATCGAATATCGTGCCGATCTAGTCACCTTATGGGTTTATATTTGAAAATTATTATCCTATTCGTACAATTAAGATGTCGTTGTTACATGTGAACTAAAGTACATATATTCTAGATCAGCATCAATAAATCCCTCGGTTTAACCATGTCTAAAGGTCTTTCTTGAATATCTCACAGTAGCAAAAATTCAGAAATTCCGTTCTTAGTTCATGTCGTTAAATTGCTTTTTAAAATAGAAAAAATCTGTAACAGCTTCGCCACAAACGACAAAAATCTATCTGTTAACAATAAAAATCAAATTATAAAGTTCATTATACCCTCCACTTAAGATAGGGGGTATACTAAGTTAGTTCTTACGTTCATAACACTCAAAAATAGAAGTCAGAGACCCTACAAAGTATATATATATTCTTGATTAGCATCAAATACTGAGTCGGTCTAGACATGTACATGTGTCCGTGGTTCAGTGTGTTTTTGGCATTCTCATGGGCGTAAATTTTGTGATGTTGAGCTGAAATTTTGTTCAGACACTTTTAGTTTTTGCACGCAGATTGTTATTTAAAATGGGTCAAATCGATCAAGAGGCACGCCCACAATCAACAAAAATCTATTTATCTGCCACAACAAATAAGCTATCAAGTCAAATTTATTTTTCTTTTTCAATTTTTAAAATGTTCGCGAACTTTAATATTTTACATAAAATATTCTACAATTTTGAACTCAAACTTTTCATTGGCTTCAGTCTTACTAAATACAAACATTGGTTACTTCTTTTTAATAATCATGATTTATATTTATTGTGTATAAGATTTTTTTGTAAACAATTATTATTCTCTAGGGGGATAAGGTCGACGAGGTCCTCCACCATAAGCAGCATTGTCTCTATCACCACCCGGAGCTACAGGAGTTGTTGTTTGGGCAGCGGCACTCGGAACACCCCGTTGACTGCCAACATAGTTTTCATTATGGCTTTCGTTACTAATACCACTTACTACAACGTTCCATACTTTAAACATATTATCTGCAGTAACTTTCAAAAGGAAATATAGAGGATTTTGTTCACCTTGCACATTGTTAATAATCAGATACATCCACAATAATGTAATTATTGTTTTATATTTCATTTTCGTTTCTTCGGCTACTCCTGCAATGCAGTCTCTAAGATTTAACCAAGTACACTAAATTAGGATCACATTATTAATATGTTTTATAGGGAAATGAGCGCAACTCGTATATAACTTTGTACGTAGTTTAAAAAAACTAATTAATATTTAAATCGATATCGTATTAGTTAATTACCGCCTATTCATTCCTATTGGTATGGAACAAATATCTAGAGTATTGGTCAAAGTTTGTAAGATTTTCTTACTTATCGAACGCTGCTCCTTGAAACAAATCAACATAAAATAAAGTTAATAATAATAGACATAATAATAAATAATGTACAATAATATAACGATCGGCTTAATTTGCATTTGTTGTAACTTCAGATTGTTTGCAACCCACTTTACATCAGAATACTTTATCTCATAATACATTATTCTCATTTTGCCACCGGTGTCAATCCTCATAGCAAAGTATTTTGATTTGCCTTTTGATCCAATCTATTGGGTTTTATTCTCAGTTGGTGCTTCGCTTCCGAATCATTCGAATTATGGTTAAATGATCCTCCTTCTGTTACATTCTCTTTTATAATGTCAGTACTTCCATAATTTGCAGATGTAACATTTATTTCTTCAACTTTTCCTCCAAGTTGATTATCATCTGTTCTACTGTCTTTATTCTCTTTGATGTGTATTAGGTATGGGTTTACAAATACCTGTATTAACCATTAACCAAACACATAATACTCTATTACAAGCAGTGCGTTAATTTTTTTTTTTTTTTGTGCTTTTTAAAAAACTCATTAATTTATTGTATGTTCGTCCAATAAAGGCAAACTAAATTAATACTTAAAAAAAATAATGGAAAATAAACAAATAAACGTCAATAAACCTACAGCGTATGCGGAATTAAATTATGTACGTACTATGTAGAAAAAGGCTGTATTTGTGCAGTTGTTTATTACATGTTATATAAGTCTTATATATGTAGACAGCTACAGTTTGGAAGTATATGTCCGTCTGTCTTTTCTTAATTAATTTTTGGAATATTTCTATTTTTTCTAAATCGATTTACAACATTTAAAAGTAGGTTAAAATATCCGTTTTATAATTTTTGGCCCCGGATATCAAAGAGCCGTCCCAATGGGGCACCTTCCCACTATATTCCAGGCGGAAATATGCCATGCGCGAGAGGTGTGTCTGTGAAAACGCTTGAGAAAGGCGGACACTTATAACTATCTCTCACTTATATATATATACTTTATAAAATCTTTCAATAAACTGCAAGGCTTTTGGAACTTTAAAGGGGCGAGCTTAGAATACTAACTGACCTTCACTCGGGACACTGTACCCTTAAATACCATTTATATAAAACAGGGGTATCTATAAACGACATATGCAGACTATGTGATGCGGCTCCTGAGACGACGAAACGCAACTATCCAGCTTCCAGTAGAACCAGACATAGCACATTCGATTAATATGTGATAACACCAGAGGAAATCTGGACCTCTGAGCCCAGAAAAGTCTACGAGTCCTGAACTGAGAGGATGGGCTTGCACAAGAGACCCAGTTGTCGCAGTGCCGATAGCTCACATAAATATAATAACAATCACTCAATATTTGTGTCACGTGTCAATATGACTAAACGTATGTGTCACATGTCAGTTTTAATTATTTTTTTTAACTATATTAAGAGGTCCTAAGTAAAGCTAACTTGACACATAATTTGTGCCACATAGCTGTTGGATATTAAAATACGTGTGTGTCACATATGAGTTTTAATGTTTTTTATAATTGTGATAACAGTGGTCCTTGTTAAACATTTATAAAAATGTAACTCAACGTTGGTGTCTCGAGACATTTTTTTCAAATCTATCAAGTCATCTTTCCCTAAAGCACACATTCGACTTTATTTTGAATTTTTTTTTATTCGAAAACTTCCTCCCATCTAACACATTAATATACGTGTGTGAGAAAGAATAAGATTAAGGGAAGTAAAATTCCATTAACTCCGAACTAACATATTTTATTTTTCAATAAAAACACATTATTTTAAAATTTTCTTCCCAAACGTTTATTATTACTTTATAAGAATATTAAACACCAACCATTATGTTTTTTTGTTAGTATTTGTTTTACCGCCGCCATCTTCATTCGTAGCATAGCGATGACTGCCAACATAGTTTTCATTGTGACTTTCATTTTTTATAAATCCCAGAAAGAAATCAAAAAGTTTGTACATATTTTCGGCAGCAATGTCAATTATTGAGACGTTTGGTTTTTTAGGTTTATTTTCAGCTTTTTCTGTATCATTTAAACTGTTAACGGTAACCATTAGGCAGATTAATAACAATAATAGAAACGTGGTTATATATTTCATATTACGATGTTATCCCAGAGAATTTTTAATAAACATTAAATTGCTTAATAATGTTATCAAATGAATTTATATCAATTTGAAAAATGTCTATGAATTCTACAATCGTTAATTAGCAACTATTTATATATCGCAAACACTTGGGGTAAATATAATTTATGATGTTTTAATGAGATGTGATGTGTGACCTATTTTTCATTTATATCAAATGTTCTATTTTCCTATTACACTGGGCCAAGAATTTAATAACTAATTAAATCGAAATATATGCGCTGCTTTTCTGTATCACTCCATCTTCTCTTCATCGTTTATTCGCTACGGTAGGCTGCTAGATAATTAAGGCATTAAAGTAAATTTGGAAATGCTTTGTTTCCAAAATGGTGGCTGGGAATCTCTAAAATTAGCTATTTACTTCTTTTTGTATTATTTATTCATTTATAGTCACTTATTATACACACATATTATATAATTATGTGTTAAGCTCAAGACATTTGAATAAACAACCGGCAATTGTCAATCAAAAGTTGTTTATATTGAAGTTGTCCATTTCACATTGTCGCACACTTTACTGTTTATGTCACTTTCAATTCAATATTGATTAAGAAAGAAAAGTTGTCGCTTTCTTTAAACTAAACCGACTTACTCACGACCCTATATATCATTGAAACTAATGGCTTGAAATAGAATTGCTCTCTGTTGAAAAGGACAAACATTTATATGAAATCGTAACTTCCTAAATAAAAGTAGTTAAAGTTTACAATTCTTGGTACCTGCCAAATAAGTTGTTCATATTTTGCTTATTGTATAAGCTGAATAATAGCTGAAAGAATATCTATAAATATTGTTGTTAGCAATGGTAAGTTCTTGCAGTATATTTGAAATCCTCTTTTGAGCAATAACACAATAATTTAAAACCGATTATGAAGCACACGATTCTTATAATTGTAATTGTATGTTTGATTTGTTTAACAAAAAATATTACTTGGAGTACTAATTTAGAGGAATCTGAAGTGGAACTGCCTGCATCACAAAATCAAAATGAGAATTCTGGAAAATCAGTTTCATTTTTCTCAGTGGATATAGATAGAAATAATCATAGTTCAAGTGAGAGTTTACATTTGACGAGTTTGGATGCACAGGGAATTGATCTATTAAGTGATTCTCTTTAAAGTAATGGTTTTAATACAATAAAGTGCAGTAATAATATATTTAATAGGCGTTTTATTTCGATGTTTATAGAATGAATAATTTTGGGCGGAGAATTTTATTGTTTAAAGGTTAAAGTTGTTATGCGTCCATTAAATGTTCGTAATAATTTGTGTACAAGGTAATTTTTTTAAGTTAGTTTGATGAAATTTGGTATAAGGACATGTTTTGACCGATCTCAGTATTTTTTAACGAAAGTGAGTATACTTTTATATACCCTCTACATAAGATAGGGATTTATCATTGCAACACCCAAAAGGAGGCATTAGAGACCCTACAAAGAAAATATATTATTGATCAGCATCAAAAACTGAGGTCCAAAATGGGGCGTGGTCGGATAACATGCACATCTACAATTTATAAAAACCCATACGCAGCGTAAAACTGGACTTGCAAGCTCATCCGTAATATGTACACTATTAGAGAGCGGAATCGTCCAGAAAAGAGGATTTGCAATTTATCTAACCGTTTTCTAAGGCTAATCCGGGGCCTTGAAGATCTTTCATTACTTCGTTAAAAGCAGAATCTGCATTGCTTCCATTTGGACCCAAATTAACAACTGAAGAACCTGGTAGAGAAGATGAATCTCCACTTTCCCGTGGTCTTTCTGTAACAGCGATTTCAAGTACGACGCAAAAATATAATAAATGAAAACACTTCATTGTCACGTGATTGTACTCTACTGAACAAATTCTCTTCTTGCATGCTTTATAAAAACCATAACCAACTCTACTTAAAACAATATTTACCAATTAAATTTACATAATGGGACTGCGTTTATTCAAGACCAAATGTTAAATGCTTTGCGCAATGTAACCACTTAAAATATTATAAATTTAAGTTCATTCAAGTTCATTTTCTAATCCTTTACAACATTTCCAAATATATTCCATATAATACATTTTTTCATATATCTTATGCCTATGAAATTGTCAGGGGCGACTACTTTTAAGTAGGTGTGTCTGGTTTCTGGTTACTCTCTGGGCCAATATTTGTATATTGTACCAAATTTCTTCGGAATATCTCATAAAAAGGGGGCCTCAACATGCGTACAAATTTATACGGTCAGACGGCCGCGCACATATACATAACTCAGGTTTTGATCCTAAATCGATCGTTATAATTAAAGGTGGGTGTGGCATTTAATGTTGTTGAATAAGTTTCTATTTTTAATGTATTCCGTTGATTGGTTAATACCACGCCCATTCAGCTGATCCATTATATTTTTTAAAGCGCTATCAATATTAAGAGTTATCATTTAACCTGACGTATTAGAAAACTTTGGTGGGCATTCCGCGTGATACTTAGTACCCTACATTAATGTTTTCTAATCTAATTTAACAACTCATTCGATATATCCTAGAAAATTTCTATTATGCAATCGCATAAAATAAAATGAATAATACCATTAATATTTAAGCAGTTGTTTCTTAATTAAATAGTACGTATATGCCAGATATTTACTCGTATCATAGAAACTATAATATTGTCATTTAAAAAAAAAAAAAAAACAAGTAAAACTAAATTTTGTTTAGACCAAATCTTAAATACTCTCCCCATCTACAATAGTGGGAGTGGCAGGTATGTGATTACGTCCTCTAATATTATATGTATTACGTATCAGCTTGCAAGTCGAGTATGGTAAATGTGTTTTTTAAAATAACGACCTGCGTGCAAAAACTACGAGTACCTGTGGAAAATTTCAACCCAATATCTCAAAATTTACGCCGTAAGAATGCCAACAATAGACGGACACACGATTACTCATGTCTAGATCGACTAAGTTTTTGATGCTGATCTAGAACATATATACTCTGATGCCTCCTTCTGGGTTTTGCAAACGAAATGACATATTTAGTATACCCCCCATCTTACATCTGGTGGGTACAAAAATTCACATGATCTATTGCTGTAATTATTTTGTCCTTCCTTATACGTAATTACAACAATTGTTTCGTTTGATCTTCAAAACATTTACAATCAATAATAAATTTCGGAATAATGGGACTACTTTATTCAAGTATAATTAAACCCCGTAAATAACTATAAATACTTTTGAAAGCTGGAACATCCTATTAGATAACTGTAACATTTTAAACTTAGTGTCTACAATTTTTTAGCGAAAATGAATCATATATTAATTCTAACTGCTGTAATTATAAGTCTTCTGATTCATACGGCTCAAGCGCGACCCGACCCTACGACGGATATGCCAGAGACAAGATTTCTACTACCACAAAACTTCAGTTTGGATGCCTTCTTCCAACCGTTTGTGGATTTTTTTAAAAACTTAATGCAACAATTCTCAATGAATAGAAAAGCCTAAAATGGATAATTTTAAATGTAAACTTATAAATAATTAAAATAAATATCTCTACAATGGCAAATTTTCGTTTTCTTCACTTACCTTTTTCGTTTTCAATATAAAATTAATATGAAACTGCAACGAATTAAGCCGTTGGAAAGTACTTTATTTATTGTTGTTATTGTTTTGTATATTTCATAATCAATTAATCTTTAATAATTAATGTATTGTAATTATTTGTGTGTGTGTGTTTTTTTTTTTAATTCAATATTTGTATATAATGACGGCCTGATTTTGTTTTATTGTAATGCTGAGCTTTGAATATTTTTTATTATTTATTTTAAATCAATTTTGTCGTTTTTATTTTTATTGTTTACAAAAAGCAGTATTTGATGATTTTTTTTTTTTTATTAATAATGTTTGTTATTGACAATATTTAGGCCGTAAGTGTTTTTATATCAATAATAATACATTTTGTATTAACATTAAGCAAATACGAGTATAACGCGCTTTGATTTTTTCAGCTTTCTTTTAGAAAAATATTTTCCTTTTTTTTTTTAATCAAAAACTTTTTATGAAAAATAAAAATAAAAAAATTATTACTTTATTTTGTTTTATGTTTCGTTTTTTATTATTTTTTAAATGTTAATAAATACTTTTGATATGCTATTTAAATGGTTCCATTAGACATATAAAGACAATTTGTTTAAAACAATAATAAAAAATTAAAACAATTAATAAATATTTCAAAAAAAATTAACATTATTGAGAATATTTTAACGGCTTGCGAAAAAAGTAAATGAAACCGGACAATAATAATATTTTTTCTATAAAAAATAGAAAAATTATAAATTAATAAATGCTATTAAGAAATATATTTAAAAAATTATTTTTGATTAAGAAATTATTATTATTATTATAGAAATTAATTTTTTCATTTAAAAAATATAAATTTATTTTTATAAAAAAATTAAAAATTTTAAATTTATAATTGAATAATAATATTTAAACAAATTGTCTTTTATTTGTTTATTATTATTTTAATTTTTTTTTGTTTGTTTAATTTCAAGCACGGTACATGTTTATTTAATCATAAAAAGCTCGCTTAATTTTCATTTATTTTGTTTTTTTGCTATTTTATGAGAAAATAAAAAATGTTCAAAAATTATACATCTTAGCGATTATATTAATACGTTTTTTCATTATCAATTATCAATTTCTCAGGCACAAAGTGATGTTTAATTAACTTAACAAAAGTATGCTCAAAAATAACAAAAAAAAAACATTAAAATGGCGCGGCATTAATATTACGTTATTGTAACTATTGAAAACAATAAATTGTTTTTTTTTTATACACTACATGATTTTAAGATCCTTTAACAAGTACATTCTACGAAATTGAAGATATCATCTAAACCTATCTACAACGTAGTATGTTCTTGAGACATGTCTAATCGAAAATTTCATATTTTGACTCTATTTATATTAATTTCAACTTTTCACTTTTCGCAGTATTCATGTAAACTTAGCTAATTTTAGGAATATGTTAAAACTGAAAATATTATACTACTGCGATAGTGGGAGAAGTAAACCATCTAAGTATCAGGCCTAGGCCATAATACGTTTACAAAAGGGAAACTTTTTTCAGCATCAACCGCCTTCTGTTTACAGTCTCCACCTTAATGATGAAAGTAAACCAAGTTTTCTTTACTGGTCGTAAATTTGGAAATTTTGTATACACTTTAAGCATATTGCTTACGAAGCAAAACCACGTTTTTAATTGACAAAAATCCATTTATTTGACATAAAAGTTTATCTATAAAGTTAGAATATAATATGCTAAAAATGCCCCGGATGGGCTAACAAACACGCCCACAATCGACCAACATCTAAATATTTGCCACAAGAATTTACCTTCAAAGTTGATTCACATATTTATAATTACTCGAGATGTGCCAAAAATAGTCGCGGTTGCATAACAAAAACGCCAAAAATTTATAAAAAACTTCATTTATCTTGTAATCCGACTTATAAGTTAAACAATTTCGCGTTTATTAAGGTGAAGGGTATTCAAGATTCGGCCTAAGCTGAATTTATTTGTAGTCTTACTTGTTTGTCTATCCAACACAATGTAAATAATTTTACTTTATTGCTATTTAATCCACTTTTTTTCGCATATAATCTATATATTTACCTTTTTCTAATTCTGATGAGTACTACAAAAGCTTGTTATTGTTGTTTTTTTCATTTCTCAAAGAACTATTTGAAGGATTTCAATACGTTACATAATTAAGTTCAATTTTTAATTTGATTATTTACTACATAAGGTTTTTCATTAATTTTATTTTGTTTTGTTTTTTTTTTTTTTTTTTCTTTCAATATAAGCCGCGCTTAACATCTACTAAGAATGTGAGAGAGAGGGAAAGAAAGATTAATGGTGATTTGTGGATTTTAAGGGAAATTTGTAAAAGTGTAGGGGGTTGTAGAGTTCTTGACGCGGTGGAAAGTTAGAGGGAGAGAGAGAGAGAGAGAGAAAGATAAATTGATAAAGTACTCAAATATTATTGTATTTAAATAAAAAATTAAGCAAAATCGATATTTTTTATTATACCCTCCACATAACATGGGAGTATACTAGGTTTGTCTTTCCCTTTGCACACCCAAAAGGAGGCGACAGAGTTGCCACAAAATATATATATTCTTGATCAGCATCAAAAACTGAGTCGATCTAGACATGTATGTCCGTGTGTCCGTCTGCCAAGAGCCACGCACCATTGATTTGTCAAAAGTAAGTGTGTGGATCACAGACGCGCCCACAATTTACAAAAAACCACATTCAGCGTAAAACTCGACGTACAAGTGGAGGGTATTTAAGATTTGGCCGAAGTCAAATTTGGTTTTCTTAATTGTTTATTAAGTGATTTTATTATAGAGTGGTGGTCTCTTGAATAATAACAGGTAATAACTTGTTGAATAGGATTTCCTTTTGCCTTTTAATAATGGTTCTTTTGAGTTTAGAAACAATCTAAAAGAATATATTGTGTATGAAAGTAAATATTTTTCGAATTTGTTATTTTTCGAATTTGTTTTAATAGTATTAAATTTAAAAAATCGCCAACAAAATAAAATTTTTAGAATTTATTTAAAAAATATTTTTCATTATACAGAATAGGTCTCTTTAACAAATTGTAATATTATTTTGTTTATAAAATCAGAGGTAAAAAAATTATTGTAAAAATTTTACTCAAAAATCATAAACAAAAAATTCATCTTTTTTTTATGATGTTAAATTAAAAAATTAGCCAAAAATAAAACACTTAGAAATTATAAAAGAACATATTTTGTGTTATACAAAATAAGTCCTTGCATCACTAAATTATTCATAAACTTGAAGGAAGGAAAATTATTACAAAAAATTCAAAAAATTCAGGTGGCCACCACCATATCATCATAATCACAAATTTCAATTAAGAAAACCTTATTAAATTGAATAGAATTTATGTCACATTGATTATTTCTCATTAAGTACATACCGGGGAGTGTGTGTGCATCGTAGGGACAAGTTAATACAAATTCAACTCAATAAAGTTAAACGTTTAAAAAAATATTTTTTTTCTATCAAAATTATTTTTCCTTAATAAAAAAAAAATGGTTCAAATTTTTAGGAGGGAATTACTTAACAAGTAACCGGTTCGGGCAGTGGATTTTCGGTGATGCGTATTTTTTGTTTATTCTTCAGTTGCACTGAAGGATTTGTGTATAATGTGCCGTTAATATTACGAGGAATTTCATCTATGTTAGTCTCTGCTTCTTCTTCTTCTCCTTCTCCTTCTTCATATTGATTCACTTCACTAAGCATTTGTTGTTGCTGATGTTTGTTGGCGTTATATAACATGTTGGCAGTTTGATTGATGTGTAAATGGAAAGTGCTATTGTTGTTGTTATTGTTGCTATTATTGTTACTTTGATCGTTGTTAGTATTTTCTACAATTGTTGATGATTTAGATTGTTTTTGTTGTTGTTGTATATTGGTGAAATCGCTGTTATTATTAGTGATGGCTGTTTCACGGCATAAACGTGTATTGGTGCGTAAACGAGGCGGCTGCTGCTGCTGCTGCTGCTGCTGCTGCTGTTGTTGCTGTTGTTGTAATTTCTCAGCTAAAATGCGTTCTTGTTCTTCTTTAAAGTTGGCAAAAAAAATGTTCGAGTATGATAAATATTTGGTGCCACAGGGTGAAGAGGCTGGGGTGGTTAATGGAGTAGCTAAGATGATCATCATCATTCAACATTCGTCATCATTATTATCGTCATCATCGTTATCCATTTTAAGCAAGGTTGTTGTTGATTTTGTTTTATATATACATATACATATATATACATATACATATATACATATACATTTTAAGTTATAGAGGATTGAAGTTGGGCAGTTGGTTATTTACGTTTCTTGATCTTGTTGATATGAAGTTTATTTATTTGTTTGTTTGTTTGATTGTGTATGTATAAGTTGATTATTTTTTGTTTAATTTGTTTTTTTTTTTAATCTTGTTCTATATATATATATATATTTTATCAAGTGTAAGTATGATAAAAATTATTGAATCTTTTATATAAATATGATTAATTTTTTAATGGTTTAAAATGTTGTGTGTGTGAATGCAGTAACGTGTATGTTTATGTCTATGTTGTTGGTTCTATTATACATAAAAAAAAAATGAGATTTGCGAAAAAGCGTTTTTTTTTTTTCTAAATGAAAAATGCAACTTCAGTCTCTGTTCAGGTTGTTGTTGTTGATGTTGTGATTTGATTAAGAAAAACACAATTTATTATTATTATTGTTTTTTTCTTCAAATATTTAAAAATATTTTTTATTTTTATTGATAACGAAATATGTTAGTATGCAGTATGTATACAGACCCTTATATTTATATATGTATGTATGTATTTTTTATATTTTATTATATAATTAATGTAATGTAAATGATGGAATAGGCAAAAAAATCAAATAAAATAAATTAAATATTGAAAAATATTAATTTCTATTAGAAAAAAGCTTAAAAAATGAGATTAAATTAAATTAAATTAAATAAAACAAAACGAAAAACTAAATTGAGCTAAAATACGATATATGAAAGTAGCCAACAGCAAATAAAAAATAAATGTAACTACTGCTTAATATGTGTAATACAAAAATAAAAAATTAAATAAACAAAAAATTGTAAAAATTAAAAAGCAAATTTAAAGAAATCAATATATATACAAATATTTAAAATGAAATAAAAAATCAAGCTTTACTTATAAAAATAAATTTTCTATTTCGAATATTTTATTAAAAAAATAAAAAAATAATTAACAAATCATAACAATTTTTAACAACAAAAAATACAAATTCATCATTTAAATGTAATAATAAATGAAAATTGTGAAAAAAATTCTTTATAATATAAAATAATTTTTGCTGATTAAAAATCATTAAAAAATAAAACTAATTTAAAAGTTAAATAAACAAATCAATGTTTTCTTATACAAAAAATGTAAATCTTTTATTTCGAATATTTTTTATAATATTATTTTTATAAACATTTACAATCTTAAAAATCCAATAATAGTAAAAAATAAAAATGTTTCTTTTATAAAAAAATTAAACGTTTGAATAAAAAAAAAAAACTTTTAAAAAACAATACACACTTACTAACATTAACAAAATGAAGAAATCTAATATTAATACAGTATTTTTATTATTAAATTATGATTTAAATAACAATTGCTTAACAGTAATGGTTTCGTTTTCGTTCTTTTAATGTGCTATAAAATATTTTTTTGATTTTTTTTATCTTAAAAAATCCGCTTCTTTTCTTCCTTTGTTTTTTTTTTTTTTCTATTTTATTGCATCGTTAGGTCCACGTGATGCTGCGGTGTTGTATTATTACTCTGGCTGGCTGTTGAAAATTTGCGTCCCAATTTTTGTAGTGAACCCACAGCTACCGTATTCGTTGAAATGTCGTTTAAAAAATAGCACATTTCACATAGGTGTTGTTTAGTTGACACGTTCAGTTAGATTATGAACAAAATCATAAAAAAATATAGGAAAGAAAACAAAAAACAATATGAAAAAGCAAACTCAACAGAAACTTAGATTAGAAACGCAACAATTGTTTTATAAACTATAAGCGAGTTCCGTTAAAGATAATTGCCAACCCCAAGTACTACGAATTAGATAAAGCTTTTATAATTATGCAGATTAAGACATATTATTTATTAGAAAGGATTTAACTTTGGGCTGTCGTCATAATATCCCAAATGTAAAGAAATTATTATTTTTTTACTCGGCACCACTTGGCGCAAAGAGTACATTAAGTTTATATTTGTAACTGCCAAACGGAAAATATCACACCCGATTTCAATTCTTTTCATTTAGAATTACTTTCTGAATCAATATAAGCATTTCCATCCCTCCGTCCATGTTTGTAAACATTTGAGCTAAAGCCACAGGTTGCATTCATTGATATTTTGATGAAATTCGGTACAAGGTTTAGCTTTACTTAACTAAAAGGTTCCCTTGATCTTCTTTAAGCTAACTTAAAGGAGAACCCTTTTGAAAATGGACCAATTTGAAACATTTTTAAATCTCTTTGTATGGCGACAATTAACAATTCTAATTATTTTTTAACAAACATTTGGTAAAGAATAGTTGATTAGCTTAATAATTGATGATATCAAATTTGCACACGATCCGACTATTTTTAGAACCCATATGGAGAGCCATATGAAAATATTTCACGAAGAGTGCTTTATGTGAAAATGCCTCGCCTTTACTTAATTAATTATAACATAATTTGTGGTGTAGAGTATTACAGAGGTCGGGTAGGACCGACCATAACATTTTCACTTGTACTATCTAATTCATTGTTTAAAGAAAGGGCCAAGCACATATAAAGTCCATAACTTTTCTCTTAGCAATAATTTGTTCTTTACTAACATCTACAGCTTACTGAGATTTTTCTAAGCCCATACAAAAAAAAAAGGACGGTAAACAAAATTGTTAGTTTAACAGAAATAAATAAAAGAAAATTATTAATTATTATTTACATACATACCACATTATTTTTATTATTGTAATTTAAATTTGAACAAAATTCAGTAAAAATTGATTTTTTTTTTGTTAGTTTAAGCAGTTTGTAAAAATTTCAAGTTTAAAAATAGAAAAACAAAATATCATATAAGTACGTACGTTATTTTATATATTTATTTATTTATTTTTTTTTTTGGATACATGATGGAAATTATATATATTTTTATAATAAGAGAGCAAAAAGAAAAAAATGAAAAATTAATTAATATTAATATTTTATATTAAACCCGCCCGCATATGAGAATGTTTGATAAAAGCAAAAAACCAAACAAATTAAACAAAAAAGTAAAGCATATTTTTAGGCAGAAAACAATAATAACGATGATTTATCATGTAAACGTTTTTGTTATTGTTATAATATGAAAATATTGTATGACATGTTTATGATTGGTTTTAATTGTTGTTGTTGTTATTGGAATTGTTGTTGTTATGTATTGGGTGTAGAGTTTGAGAAGAAAAAAGAAAAGAAAATACAATTTTTTGACCAAATTATCTTAAAATTTAAAATATTTTGCAATTTTTTTCTTCAGAAAAATATTTTTTACTTTATGAATATAAAATAAAAAAAAACCATAACTGTTGAAAAATGAATAACCAAAGTTTTAAAGATTAAAATTGAAAATTTATTTAGTACTAATAAAATAAATTATATTAAAAAATAATAGTAATTATTCTTTTTTTGAATATGTGGTATGATGAAATAAAAATCCTCAAATGGTAACTACAGTAAAACATATCGAACTCATTATAAGATTGATTGATTTTAGTGTAAAATTTTATTAAATGATTTCGGTTTAATTAGTCAGAAACGGGTGAAGTGTTTTTTGGGTAGATTCGAAATGGAAAAGAATTCAATGCAACACTTACCATAACCCTCGCCTTGCAAAAATAGCCGAAAAGCTTCAGCTAGTTTAGCTGGTTGTTCCTCTAAAACCATAGCACAATCGGATATCTGAAGATAATAAATAAAAAAAATCATAAATTATTGAGAAAAAACCAACAACACAAAATATTTACCTTCATCCAAGTGGAATTGGTAGGATCTAAACGGCCATTAAATGTTACCGTATCATCAACATGGGGCGACAAAGCACCCGTTATATTCATTATCGGCATCTTCAAAGTACTAGTCGATGATTCAGTACCCGGTGTGCCGGGTGGTGTTCGTGCAATATTCAAATCGTTACGATGTATATACGAATTGATAAACATGGCCAAATTGGTGGGGTTGACGCCCCGTTCAAAATGCTGCTTATACATTTGCACCAAATCGTGATTACGTTCCTCCGGATTGCGACCGAAATGATGCCACATCAAATAATCAATTACACTCTGAGTCATGCCTTTGGTGCGTAAGAAGCGCGTATTAAAACTTTGATAGCCCCACTCAATCCAACCGGATTGCGTTGATACACAATTAATTAAACACATGGCGCCCACTTTATCGGGATGCGCTAAAGCGAAACGTGCCAATATATTGGCACCAGCTCCAATACCAAAACCAATCACCGACTTTAAGCCGAAATGCGATAAAACGTATTGCAACTGATTGGCCAATTCATCCATGGTGGGATAAATGTA
The DNA here is from genome assembly GCA_963978525.1 of Ornithomya fringillina. Taxonomy (NCBI): domain Eukaryota; kingdom Metazoa; phylum Arthropoda; class Insecta; order Diptera; family Hippoboscidae; genus Ornithomya; species Ornithomya fringillina. The sequence goes on from OZ021694.1 coordinate 11,466,542, forward strand.
ACTGCAAAAAAAAAACAACAAGTGAGAACATTGTAATCGGTTCTACCCAACCATTTAATACCCTGCACCATTTCGTTCTATAAATAATGCTTCAATTGTACCGATTGATTCAACATGAATATCTGAATCAATTTAAGCACTTCTGTCTTTGGCCCAGAAAGAAACACTATTGAAAATGGATCGAATCGGACCATTTTTAGACCATTTCATATAAGGTTCTATTATAATAGATTCTTTGACAAAATTGCGTCAAGAATAGTTAAGTAGCTAAAAAATTGGCTGCACTAAATTTGGACTATTTTTAGAACCCCTTCATATGTTAGTATATTTCGCATAGTAACTTATATGGGAGTTTATACAGATATAACCAAATTAATTGTAGCATAATTTAAGAAGCTAAGTGGTGTGACGTATTAAATGGTCGGGCTTGGCCGACTTTAACATTTTTATTTGTTAATATTATATATACTATATATATATATATATTTGAAAATTATTTGTACAAAAACTCAGCTTTTGTGACCGTAAAAAACCCAAAAAGGGACAAATAGGCTAAAAAAGTAAATTTTTTTGGATTTCATTAGCATTGTGGGTGTGTTTTTCAGCCGATTTTGTATATAAATTGTCTATAACAAATGTCAGCTCAAAATTTCAACTTTTACGATGTGAATGCCGTAGAAAAATTCTCTCATACGGATGGACAGACAGAAGCGTTATATCGACTCGTCTATTGAAACTGAATAGATGTCTTTTTTCGGGTGGGGCATGCCTTCTTCTGAATGTTATATACGCTAGTACAAATATACCCTTCCTCATATGATGAAGGATACAAAAAAAAATTGACTTCAAGAATAAAATAAGAATGGATAGACAGACAAACAGAGATAATTAACTAGATTCATATTTTAATGTTGAACTAAACAGTTAAATTAAAGATGGGTCTGGCATTTCCATTGGGTAAATGAATAAACAACTACATTCGGCTTATTCAAAATCCTACGTACAAACATCGGGCATGGCAGACATCTGACTATGGTCTCTGACACATCAATTTACAATACGGATGTTGCGTCAAGTATAGATTTTGTAAATTTTGGGCGTATCTGTTATTCGGCCACGCTTATTTTTGGTACAATAAAAAATTGATTTACCAAAGACCAAATTTCAATGCAAACTCAATTTTTATAGCAGATAAATAGATTTTTGTCGATTGCGGGCGTAGCTTTTAAACAATTTTGCCCAACTTAAACTGCAATCTGACTATTACGCACTAGAATTCACCTTTAAAATAAAATAAAAATGAATGCAGACACGCCCACAATTTAGAAAAAAGAAATAGTTTATGGAGAAAAGTTTTACTTGTATAACTACGCATAAAATAAACATTTTCAGAATGCGTAATCAGGTACATGCCACGCCCATTACGAAGGAAATGCTGCAGGATATTTAATATTTACTTCATTTCCTTGTTTCAAAAACATTTAAAAAGTTTCTCAAACTCTTACTCTTCTGGTAAAATGGGTGCAGCTTCCTCTTGTCCCGGAGCGGTAACATGATAAACACAAAAATTCTCTAATAAACCGCGCATTAAAGGGTAATTAAAAAAGCCAGCAAAACTGGTAGCATCTGAAAAAACATTTATTTGTCAATCAATCGACAATTGGGACACATGATAAGAAATAACTTACAATTCAATCCCAAATCATGATAAGTTAAAATGGCCGGTTTATTATTGTCACCTTGTATGGCCACTAAAACATCACCTTTATCCGTGGGTATGCGACGTTGGTCGCACGCATCAATTATTGAGCCTCGGGCATGAGGAAATTGCAATTGAACTGAACGCAGTTCAATATCATCCAAAGGATCTACAGGCATGCTGCTGTTTATAGATAAAAAACAAATTAAATGTATTTTGTTTGCTTTGCATGTAAGAGACGAAAAAAAGAGATTTTTAAAGCCTGAAATCTAGTAAAAATCTTTATATTTAAAATGGAATACTGGTATACTGGTAAAAACCTAACCCTGCTGAGTAAGAACTTAAATACGAAATAGCGAGTTAGGGATTTTTTCAAAGGGAAGCTTATGTTTGATATAGATTTTTGGTCGACTGGAATATTAAGAAAATTGTAATATTTTAAAGCAAAACCAGGCAAACAAATCAACACATTGCTACATATGTGATATATACGTGTGTGTGTGTGTGTATATATATATATATAATTAGGAATTAAGGAGTTCTCAAAACAATATTTTATATATAAAGCAAGCGGCAGGCGGCTTTCAACAAAATCCATTCAATTATGAAATAGTTTTTTCTTAAGATATTAAAAGCATTCATAGGATTTCTGGTTTTTATGCTAATCATTCACGTTTGTGATGATAGAGTTTCTTATGTAAAGATATGTTATGCACGTAGATATGTTTTAATGTTGTTATAATTTGTAGATATCTTACCCTAAAAGGCGCGCCTCCTCGGCAGTGTTTGTTGGTGCTGATGGCATCCTACTGCTGTTGAGGTTCTTACCACTTTTATCGCGTTCTCTGAAATGAATACTATGAGCACATGCAAGCAACAAGATGTACGATAACGCACCAATATCCGATTTACAATATAAGAAAATAAACTCTAAAATGCTTACTCAATAAATATATGACTTCTTGGTTGCAGATGAAAAACCAAGTAAGAAAACGAAATTTGGCTTAGGCCAAGTCTTAAATACCCTTCACGTCTACAACGGTGGGCGTAGCAGATATATATATTACGCCCTCTAGTGGTGTATGAATTACGTGTCAGTTTGCACGTCCAGTTTTACGCTGAGTATGATTTTTTCTATATTGTGGGCGTGTCTGTTATCCAACAGCGCCCACTTTTTATATATCAAAAGATGGAATAACTATAAATGTGTGAACCACAAATTTCAAGTTCACACGTCAATTTTTATGGCAGATAATTAATTTTTCCGATTGTGGGCGTATCTGTCAACGTACCTCGCCCATTCCTAACACATCTACGGATGGGTTACTTGTAAATATTCAATCCGATAGTTCAACTTTTGTGGCAGATATACAGATTTATGTCAAAGATGGGCGTGGTTCTTTACTTAGCTCATTTTAAATAGCGCTGTGCACGCAAAAACTAAAAGTGTATGTACAAAATTTCAGCTCAATATTTTAAAATTTGTTATTAAGAGAATGTCAAGAACAACGGACGTACATTTCTAGATCGACTCAGTTTTTGATAATGATCAAGAATATATATACTTTGTAGGGTCTCTGACGCCTACTTCTAGTCTTGCAAACGAAACCATAAACTTATTATTATGTGAAGGATATAAAAAAGGGATGTAAGGTTCCATGACATGACAAAACGAGCAAGTGAGTATTAAATGACATAAATGATTATAAAATGACATTTGCTTTTATTTCTCATGAGTTTTTTTATTAACACAAAACAAATTTTATTAAAATTTAAAAATTTCTTAAAAATTCAGCATTCAGTCGTAATAAGACGAAATTTTACAAAAATTTTTAATTTTCTACACTCTGTGCCACACTTACATAATAATGAACAACAGCACACAATTCAAAATGTTTTCACACTTATTTAACCGCACAACTCATACAGTTGAACACAAAATCACAACTTATTTATTTGTAAATAATTTTCAGTTCAATTTCAACGGCGGACACTTTTCAATACATATAAAATATTTAAAAAAAAAAAATGATTTTCTATGGAAAAGTTTTAGGAAAAACGGAAAGGCACACAACACCGAGCATCAAAAGATTTACACAATGTGTGTGTTGTGTGGTCGGTGCTATGGTAGCAACAAAAAACCAAAAAATTTGGCTCAACGATGAGTCAGCAGTGGCAACACTATTTCAATACAAGCAAAGCTAACATGCTAAATACTCCTTCTTATGTAAGCATATGTGTGAGTGTTTATATATGTATGGGTTCACATTCTACCTACCCCATCGTTTGTGGCGCCATAAATGTAATATTTACTCTAAACACTGAGAGAAAACGAGGGAAAGTGAAAAATATAGTCAGTTATAGCTAAACATTTAGTACCCTACACCACGTAATTCCACAATTTATGCTATAAATAGTTCAGTTGTAACCATAAATACGAGTCCTTGCCATATAAAACTTCCTTCATGAAATGTCGTTTTAAGGGGAGAAACTCTAAAAGGGGAACAAACTGCTCGGAATTTAGCTTAGTCAATTATTAATCTAATTAACTATTTTTACCAAATTTTGTTCAAAAATATTAAGAATGGCGAATTTTCGCCATTTAAAGACTTTCTTTATATTAGAGCGTTATATGGGAAGGTATTCTAAAAATGGTCCAATTCGAAATATTTTCAAAAAGGTTCTCCTCTAAGCCAAAATATGTTCTTGTATTAAATTTCAAAAAAATGCGACGCGTAGCTTAAGCACAATTTTACATAAATACACTGACGGACAGATGGACGTGGTTGTAGTAAATGGATAATCGAAGGTGGCTGCAATATTTTCCGCTTAGTGGTTATAAATATTAGACATTAACCCTTTGCCACATGTGGTGCATGTTATAAAAACCGATTCAACACAGTTGGTGTTCGTGTGTTATGTCGACTGGTTGCCATGTTATTAAATTAATAGTACCACTAAAAGGGCAAAATAGTGTATACGACGCAGAGGAAGAGAAGAAAAGAACGAAGAAGAAAATTTATCTAAAGAAACTTTTAACTGTTGGTTCCCCAACAACACTTCTCTCAACTCTATGGTAACCATCGTTTCTCTCAGTACTACTATCATAGCATGACGTTGTATCCACCACATAGTTTTACCATATTTAACATATAATTTTTTGTACACCCTTAACTGCATTTCTTGCTACTTTATTTTATTGTTGTTTTATCGAATAGGGAAATCATCAGTTCAAAACTAAACTATAACCGGAGAGCAATGTTTACTGTTTAGAAAAAGTTATTTAATAATATGAGGCGTATACTAAATTTGTTTATCCGTTTACAACACTCAGAAGGAGGAGTCAGTGACCTTACGAAGCATAAATATTCTTGATCAACATCAAAAACTAAGTCGATCTAGCTATGTACGTCCGTCTATTGGTGACACCTAAGAGTGTATATATATTACATATCACCTTGGCAGCAGAGTTTTAGGTATGTTATCCAACCGCACCCATTTTGGGATGAGATAATTACAAATTTCAACTTCAAAGCTCAATTTTTGAGGCAGATAAAGAGATTTTTGTTGATTGTAGGCGTGGCGCTTGACCTATTATGCCCAATTTAAGGAACAATCTCAGTGCAGAAACTTAGTGTTTAAAAAACTCAGCTCATTAACTAAAAAATTATGCCAATTATCGTTTCATCACCGACCACATTAGACGCATAGACATTTGGGTATATTTTATTTCCAAGTATATTCTAGAGAATATACTCTAAAATGAATGAATTTCCTTTACGAGTGAACTGTGACTATATATGATAATGACATTTATATATCTGACCTTAAGGTGGAAGGTGAAAAGTTTTACTCTGTCATAGTTTTTGCAAAAGAAAATGTAATTAAAGAAGCTTTTACAAAATATCATAAAAGCACTCTCAAGGAAGTTATTTTCATATGTGCACATAATTGAAATATAACGTACAATTACTATGTATATGTTTGATATTTACTCATAGGAAATAATGGGTATTTAAAAAAGAAACAACAACAATAAAAACAATTCTCTTCAAATGCGTGTTTATAGGTAATTAAACTTTTAATCATACATCGTCATACATAGAGCACAAAAAAAAAAAGAATTCAATTAAATCAGTTCTAACCGAATATTTAATATGCTCCACCAGCTCCATAAATAAGCTATTATTGTCTCGACTTGGAAGAGTGTTCTAAAAATGGTCCGATCGGGTCCAAATTTGATTTAGTCAACTATTGAGCTAATTAACTGTCCTCTAAATTTTATTAAAAATTTTAATATTTGCGAATTTTTGCCATACAAAGATTTAATTTAAACGACGAGGTTATAAGGGAAGAGGTCCTAAAAATTAAGCCATCAGTTCCATTTTCAATAGTGATTATTCTGGGTCAAAAACATCCTTGTGCCAAAATTCATGAAAAAACGACGTACTTAGATTGCCTCTAACTTTGATACCGATTAAGAGGAAGTGAAACGACCATTAAAACCAATGGAACAACAAATTATGTTGATGACTGAACTGTCTGAACTGTCGTCTTGTTCTACTTTTTATTTACAAAACTTGCATTCCGTTGAACTCTTTTATATCTAAAACAAATATATATGGTGCATGGATTGACTGACAGACATTTACATAAAAATGCAATACTAATACATTCAAGTGGTGAACTCATTTGCTCGCGATTAGCACCTAAATGCAATAAAATCAAATGTTTACAAACGTTTTTTCTCCTCTCGTTGTGAATAGTTTTTTTTTGTTTGTTTGTTTACAAACAAACGTATAAAGAAATCACACACATACGATAATTGTAAAAAAATATCGTATCACAATAATGAAGTTTTCTTGTTTACTATACACCGAGAGAGACAACAAGTTTGTAGCAGTTTAGACCAATGCGGACTGGCAACGAACCGGTTAAAGCTGGTATAAATCGGAAATTACAAGATCCACCACAAAGACAAAAAAAGGCGCACTTATAAGAAACGAATAAAAACAAAATTGAAATAAAGACAAAGACGCAAGAACAGTCAATCACAATATATAACAAATTATATGTATGTGTGTATATACCGAGACAACAATCGTCGTCAATTGATATAAAAAAAGTTATAAAAATCAATGAACTGAAATGAACTTGAAAATGTATAAGAATCAATTAATTTTTACTTTTTAATGAAACTTCAATGCAAGGCGGAGAAATTATTGTTCAACGTACTACTGCGACAACATACCGAAGACACGATTGTGAAAAAAACCAATAGCCAACCATTTCCGTTTTATAGCTTCCACATAAGATGGGGATTTACTATGTTTGTCATTCCGTTTGCAACACCCAGAAGGAGGCGTGGTCGGATAATACATACGCCTATAATTTACAAAAAACCATATTTGCCGTAGATTTCTGCTTATTATTGTAGTTTAGAAGTTGAATTAAGTGTAGAGAGCAGTATAAGTCATTGTATAGGTTTTTTATATAATTTTCTTGTTTTCAAAAGTATTGATAAAATAAAACATTCTAATCTATTTTCTTCTTATGAGTGACGGAAGATTTTAAACTATTCACAATGCTCCGCATACCGCATACCGCATATGTAAAAGAGTGGGTGGGAAAATTTTTTATAAACATTAATATCACAAAAAAGTTATTTAAGAAAAGACGACAAAATACAGTTTATTGATTTTTTTCTCTCACTATACTAAACTTGTTGTTCTTAGTTGGTGTGTGCGTGTGTACATTTTCCGTTTAAGCATGAAAATGGGGCACAACGAAAGAAAAAAGAAAAACGAAAAATTTATGTCACTTGTGTGATGGAAAAGAGAAGGCCAACGCTGTGAAATGAAACAAAGCTTACAAAGTGTGTCATACAGCAAGGTAATTGCTATCAATTACCAACAATAACAACAGCAACAATCACACAAAATGAGCAATTTTCAATGACCCCATAAACATTAAATATCAACGCTTGCATTATATAGTAGTAGTGTACTCCCTCCTAGCCAAAGGCAGATAATCAGCAATTCTAAGTAAGTATAAGATACGTGTACGGTTAGAAAAAACACGCCAATAAAGGGTGGCATGCATTTCAACCCACATGTGAATAATTAAGTAAGTGTACACGTATATCAAATTTATGAGAACCTATACGTGGGTGGTTCGAATAATTAATACAATAAATATCTTACCGAACACCAGATCAGTCCAACTAGCTTAAAACGCGGGCCAAATAAGTAAAACTATATCATGATAAAAAACCGTTTAGTTTGAAAGTGCTTCAAGCCTTTCATTCCAAAAATATTGAGATAATGATGGGCATTGATAAACATTGATATGATTTTAATACCTTGTGGCAGGGAGCCGAGCGATTCTGAATCAAAATGTGTATCGATTTAACCATATCTGTCGGTCTGTCCGTATGTCCATGTAAATGTGTGAAAAAATTTGCTACGAGAACGTTTTGATGTTAAGAAAAATCCCATTGAAAATGAACCGAATTGAACCGAGGATTGGTTAATTGGCATAAGAAGCATCTGAATCAAATTTGAACTGGACTGGACCATTTTTAGAACATTTTTTTTTATAATGATATTTCACGAAGTGACTAAAACTCACTTTTACTGATTCAACTCAACTCATTGTGGCATAATTTATAAAATGAAGTGGTGTTTGGCATTAAATGGACATCTATAGCTGATTATAACATTTTTACTCGTTATTATTTTCATTGCGTATGCGAAAATTCATTCAATTATTGACGTATTTAATAAAATTATAACTTAATAAATTATAACATAAAAGCCATTGAATTCTCTTTAAACTTAAATTACTCTACAATAAATATAAAATAAATGATTGCCATTAAAATGATGTCTGAGTAATTACAGTGAATAAAATGATATTTTAGTGGGGTGTAAAGAGAGTGTGACAATAAGCGATAGTTTAGAAGAAAGTAGAAAAAGCATTTCGCCAATGACACGACTTACCTCGAACCAATAATTACTGGTTGACGTTTTGAATTATTGAGCAAATCATCAGTATCGTGAGACAGAGTTGGTGTAATTAAAGTGTTGCCGGCAATACCACCCCCATTACCACCACCCCCACCACCACCACTGCCACCCACCACATGACCTAAAACACGTTTCATCGATTCCAGTACAGAATGTGTACCATTCGGCTCGGTAGTCGATTGATAGATAGCTTGACCATTCGCTATATGACCGTTACCATCTAACGAGATATAGCCGCCCTCCGATTGCGGCATTTCGTCTTTTCTAATATAAATGTAACTATCTCTCTCGTTTACAGTAAATTGTTGGCGTTTTGTCTTCACTATGCCTAGATAATTGAGAGAGGGCAATGGCTGGGGTGGGTGGGTTGGTTGCGTTGGCTGAGTTAGCGGGTAGTTTGTATATAAAATACTTAACTTGATTGATTGCCTGCTGCTGCCTGTACTATTACTGCTGCTGCTGCCGCTGCTAATGTTGCTGCTGCTACCACTTGAATGTTTAATGCCAGTTATGATAGCAGTTAATTTTGTGCTATTTTTTATTGTATTGTACATGCATACGTACATACATAGCAGAGCCATTTATTATTTAAGGGTGCGTTGTTAAGGCCCATTATTCGTGTTGTGCATATATTCGTATATAGAGTTAAACACATTGTTTGCATTGTGAATTGGATGCGTTTGCGGTTAGAAGTGGTAATGTGGTGCAGTTGTTAATTTTTTTTTTATTATTATTTGTTTAAGATTATTTTCAATTTTTATTTTTTTTTTTCATTTTTAAAAAATTTGCAACAAATTTAGATACAATACAATAACAAATTGTGCATGCAGAGTTCAGGCATTCAATAATTTGGTTTATTAATATTATTTTATATCGCACAGTTTTTTTTTTTTTTTTTGGTGTTATGTTGCGGGAGAATAAAAGAAAACCAGAAAAAAACAAATTAAATGAATTTATAAAAATTTATCAACATCACAACAACAAAAATCAATAACACACATACACATACACATACAAATACACATACACACAAATAACCCAAATGTACCAAAAGATTATAAAAAATGATGATAATGATGAAGAAGAAGACGAAAGAAAAACAAAGGAAGAAGAAGAAAATATTAGTTACAATACAGAAATTGTTGAGGAAGGAATTAAGATAAGCCACAGAAACGAAACGATTTCATTTCATAACAAACATGACAAATTTTTCAACACATTCACTAAAAACATTAAAAAAAAAATATTTCCTTAGTTTGATCCCAACATGTGGTTATGACAACTTAACCACTATTTACAACAAAAACAACAAAGATTGATGAAAAACACAAAACAATACAAAAATTTATCAAATTTCACGAGAATGATACAAAACAAATACGCACAAAAAATATGGTTTCAATTTATTCATGTCAATAACAATGACATATTTATAATGAATTTAGTAATGGAAAGCAGCACCAGCACCAGTGTAAACACTATTTCACTCCCACCCCGTGCCACCACAACGGTTGCAGTAGCTAAGAGAAATATCTAAAATGTTCAATTTTTTGACTTCTAAACAATATTTTATACAAAATGTCATCATTTTCACTAAATTATCGCAGTGTAATTTTCAAGTTGCTGAATTTTTATGGTATAGTGGGTGTAACCCTGAAGCACTTTATTATATAGAGAGCAAGGTTTATCCATATTTTTAAAAATTTTAAGGTTTATTCTCTAAATATTTTACTCTTAAGCGGGAGACGGAGAGGCGGACATCATTATTTAGAGTCACTTTGTTAGTGCAATCATTCCTAGTAGTAATTGTAATTAGTAGTAATTGTTCTAAGATTCATTTAAAAACAAGTGAAAGTGTTATAGTCGGTAAAGCCTGACCATTTAATGCCTCACACTACTTAGCCCCGTATACAATGCTACAATTATTTTAGTGATGTCCGTACAAAGTTTACTCGTGAAATATAGTTATATGGGAGAAGGTTCTAAAAATAGTCTGATCAAGTCCAAATTTCGCAGAGCCATATTAATAAGCTAATTAACTATTCTTCACCAAATTTTGTTCAATAATATTAAGAATTGCGATTTTTTGCCTTATAAAGATTTTTATTAAAATAAAAACTTATATGGGGAAGGGTTCTAAATATTATCCTATCCGGTCTATTTTGAAAAGCATTCTCCTTTGCATCAAAATATATCCTTATACTAAATTTCATTGAAGTATCTCGAAAAATGTAACCTGTAGCTTGCGCACAAATTTACATGGACGCACAGACGGGCAGACATAGTTAATTCGATTTAAAGTTTGATTCTGAATCGATCGATATAACAGGAGGTGGGTGTGGCATTAACCGTTTAGGAATTGCAAACATCTGCACAAATTCTGCCATTTTGCCACAAGTGGTGCAGGGTATAATGAATATAATGAAATATGTTCTAATTTGATATCTTATCCTACGCATGACTCATACGTACGAGTACATATTATACACATGTAACTTTATGATATTCTCTGTAATTTGAAACCCTCAAATAACCGTATTGTACAATATGTTTGCATTACATCAATAAGCAACTATTTATTATTAAATCATCAACCTAGGAACCGAGCCTGAGGTGGGCACATGTAATTTTACTATAAACAGTTTCTATTATTCTAGGCTGAGAGCTTAGTTTTTAAAAATGACTAAATTTTTACTATTAAGGACTATCGGCAAATGCAATGGTAACTGGTGTAGAAAATATAAGACTCTGGCAGACACTTAATATCCTCCACTTTCATTTAAAAACAGTGGACGGGGTACCTCAGTATGTTTTCTATAATTTCATCACAAAAATTACAAGACAATATTGTTTTGTTAGAAGATGACTTTCAATTTCAATTCTAATACGAGTGGCCCACCTCTGCTGCGTTAGATAATCATAAATGTGGAAATAAAAAACAATCACAGTAGATAATAGAAAAACATTCACAATCAGAGAATCGCCATAATAATGAATTAACGTAATAGGACAACAAAAACAACACCAGCAACAAAACAATGATAAATTTTTTTTTCCACTTGTATTAAAAAACATTAACCGCCAACGTTATACAATATTATTGAAAGCAAAATTGTATCAAGTTTTTATATCAAAATGTTTTTAATTATTGTTGTAGTATAAATAATAGCACGAAAAAAAAAACAATATCTAACTGTAGATAATAAAGTGAAATGGTTCATATGTATGTGGAAACGTTTGCATATAATTATAGTAATGAATAAATGCAAATAGGCAACAACAACAACAACAACTAAATAGCACAAAAAACAAATAGATCATCATCACGCATACGCAGGCACACATACATCTATCTGTCCTCCCAGCAGCAGCAGCAACAGCATAAACAATATACAGCGGGGTGTAATTACTTGTACTGGAACTGAAAGTGGAACTGAACTGAATGACTAAATAAACAGCTGGATTGAATAAAATAACACTCATATGATATACTCGTACACATACAACAGACAAGACGAAAAAACCGCGAAAATACAAAAAAATAACAAGTAAGAAAAACAATTTATTGACAAAGTCAAGCAGGCGGAGAGATACAGATACAGAGTGGCAGAACGCAGAGAAGGGCAGGGCACAGCAGGGCAGGTCGTTAAAGTAATGACAGGCAGCAGTCTAATGAAACCACTCAACCATTTAAGTAGATATTTGCCTGTATATGTTTGTGTAAGTGTATGTATGGAAGCATGTAACATTTTAATAGACATTATTGCGTAGGCCAGAGTGTAGGCTGGAGTGAGTGTTCCATTTAAAAACGCAAAAAAAAAAAACAAAACAATAATTAAGTCTTACATAAATTATTGTTGTTGTTGCTTTTTGGAATATTGTTGCAATTTTTACATAAATTTGGTTTTTGTATGCACATATATTGCGATATTACAAATTCATAAATCAAAAGTGACGAGTAAAAAAAAACTTACGGCAAACCTTACATGCACTCCACATCTACTCGTACATACAAAAGCAGCTCGCACTGTTACCTGTCGGATTCTACGACACATACGATTTTTGGTAAATTATGGGCGTTTTACATTTTCTCGCAATTTTAATCTCCTGACTTAATTTTGGTGGCTGATGAATAGTTTTTTGTCGATTGTGGGCGTGGCTCTCAAATAGTATTGCTTTTTTTTCTATTTCAACTGCCTTCAGAAACTGGAAGCGCTTGTAATTTTTCAAAATTTGCGACCTTAACAGTGCTAACAAGAACCCGACACACGGACGGACATAACTAAATCCACTTCGATTTTCATGCTGATCAAAAATTAATATACGTCGTAGGGTCTCTCTCTTATTTATTCTAGGAAATAACCAACACCCATCTTATGTGAAAAGTATAACAATCGGCTCAATCTTACCTAAAAATGGATGCTTTAGATTAAATTTTTATGGGATTAGGATCGGGACAGGGCAGGGATTTTTAAAGAAGAGACGGCCTTTAAGATTCTGTTGGCTAAAATTCAATCAAAAACCCGACTGAAAATTCATTGAAGGGATAAACAAATGGTTGCCCCACACGCCTAAAGTTCGACATATAATCGTAGTAAGAACAATAATAGAAATAGTACCAACGGAAATAATATCAGAAGTGTTTTTGAAGAAATGTTCATGTTGGAAACAACTAACTGCTCTAGTGAAACCTCATCTAAATCCCAAAAAAAGGAATACTTCTTCTCCTACGAACAGTCTCCTGGTTTACTTCGAACCGCATTTGATGACTTTTAGTACAAGACAGCAGAACTCAACACTCACTTGATTAATACTGTTTCGACAATAAGAGTTCGGTGGGAGCTCCACAAAGCTAACATTCACTGAAGGGCTGCATTTGCGAATTATGCAATTATGTCAGATGTTCATATTATTTTGTCCATCTCCTGCAGTAAATTAAAAAGCTAATTATATATAATTTATATAATTCTAATGTGTTTATAGTTTCAAGGGGATTGAAATACTGTAAAATGAAACCAAAGGCGACGAACCTCCTTCATCAAGCTTTTAAAAAGTCAACGCTTCGTGTTTACAGGCAATTGAACTTTTTTTTTTTTATTTTTTTTTTTTTTATTATAAAAAAATTTACATTAATCAACAAAAGTTGTTATCGTGTTTTTTTTTTTTTTTTTGAAATGTTTTTGTTTACTTTTATGTGCAAAGTAATATGTACACTACAGCCGTGTATATATGTGTTTTTTCAAGGTTATTTTTGGAGAAAAATTTTGTTAAAATGCCAACTTAATTTATTATAATTGCAATAATAACAAAAATCACAATAATAATATCAGGACAACGATATGTAGTCGCGCGTTATCCTGTTTACAACAAAGTGCACTTGTTCAGACATGATATTTAGTAATTACCTACTTCAAGGTTCGGTTTTGTAACCTTTACAAGAAAATACAAAATGTATGAAAATATTATAAGAGGAGCCAGGCCGACTATTTTCATTACTCTACGGTTGAGTACAATTACAAAAGTTTTAAACAAAACTTCTAGAAAAAAAGTGGTATATACCTGACTATGCCCTTTAACACTGTATGTAATACGTATGAATTCTACCCAAAAATTGTTGCAAAAATGTGGGTATGTTTGCTAAATAACCGCGCCCATTTTTGACCATGGATGGAAGTTGTAATTAAAAGTAGCGGAATTTTTGTATTTAACAGAGATATTTTTATGTATTTGGGGCGTGGCTCTCAACCGATTTTTTCCCTGCAGAATCTAGAACTTTTAATTTAATTTTAAATTAACAAAATTAAACGCCGTGAGAATGCCACCAACAGACACACACCTAGATTGACTCAAATTTTTATATATATATATATTGTATGTTCTTTCACGCCTACTTCTGGATGTGGCAAAAAAGCCAACCTTCCATCCTTTACGAAGGCTATAAAAATTAGTCTTTGTAGTTTGTTATAATAAAAAGCCAAGCCGTTATGAATTTAACTCAACTTTCTCTTATTGTTTACATTTTGTGTGTTTTGTTCATTGTAGCCTAAACTAATTCTTTTTTTTTTTTCATATACCTACAATTGAGATGAGATTGTGCTAGGCAGCGAAATGTACAGTAATGTAAAATACTAAGCACAACAACTAAATGTACTCGCAAACTAAGTTGATTGCTGTTCTGGCAATACAACTTTTACAAACTCGATTAACCTAAAAAGCAACTGGGCTTGGGCCAAATCTTAAATACTTTCACACATTTTACAAACGGTGGGCGTGGCAAGTATATGATTACGCCCTCTAATAGTGTGTGTATTACGTATCAGCTTCAAGTCGAGTTTTAGGCGGGAAGCGTTTTTTGAGCGTGTATGATATCTGACCACGCCCATTTTTAAGCACATTTTAAATTTCAAGTTTTCAGGTCAATTTTAGTTGCAGATGTATAAATTTTTGTCAATTGTAGGCGCGGCTCTTGACCGATTTTGCCCATTTTAAATAGTAACGTGGATGCAAAAATCTAAGGGTCTGTTCAAAAATGTTAACTCAATATTTCAAAATTTACTATCGTGAAAATGCCATCAACAGACATACACACATATGTCTAGGTCGATTCAGTTTTGCATGCTGATCAAAAATATATATAATTTGTAGGATTAGTGTTACAAACGGAAGAACAAACTTAGTATACCTTCCATCTTATGTGGAGGGTATATGATATATTGTATAGAAATTTATGAAATTCGAACTTTAATGTTTGACATCATTAGGTAAACTTAAAATATTTTTATGTAATTATTTTCAAACTTTATTCAAAGGATTTTTAGTTATTGTTTTTATTACTATTGACAGACACAAAAGAAAGTTTTGAAAGGATCTTTTATTGGCAATTGTTTAAGAGAAGAAATCCTTATCAAAACCATAATTTATTTTGTCAAATAACAATAAACAATGAAAATAATCTTAGGAAAAAGTGTAAACACTTGAGACGGACGTACAGACATAAGATATTGCACATAGTTGAAAAGCTATAAGCCGTTCAAAAAAAAGTGGCAAAAGTTATACAAAGCAATTAGCAATAAATAATAAAAAAGTATTTTATATTGTATATACAGTGAGTATCAGAAGTGGAACAATGCGTTGGTTTACTTTAAAATCACAACAACTACCGTGTAATATATTTGATAATAGGACAGTTGTATATATGCCACGCCCACATTAGTTACATATATTTTTAAGGCAAGTATCCAAGATTCAGTTAAAGACAAGTTCAGCTTGTTTTCTTGCTATATTCTCCGCAGCAGATCTATCCCCCATATAGCAAGTTTGCTATTTTGTTTACAAAACACAGAAGGAGCCATCACTTCCCTACAATGTATATATATTCTTGATAAGTATCTATGTATCAGACAAATTGAGTCAATTAAATTCGTCCAATATCCGTTTTTTGCGAATTCTCACGGTCGCAAATTTTGAGATACTGAAGTGAAATTTTGTACAAGCACTTCTAGTTTCTTTTAAATGGTTAAAATGGGTTGAGCATCACACCCACACTATGCAAAAAATCTATCTATAAACGGCAAAAATCGAGCTCAGAAATCAAGTTGAAATTTGATATAATTATCGCTTCCGCTGATGTATTATTTTTTTGTTGTTGCATTAATTCGGTAACTGACTGTAAATATTTGTATAATATCAGGCCCATTACAAGCACTCGTCTACATACCTGGGAAAGTGTGCACATAAGTGTGTTAAAGGAGGCAAACAAAAACTCTTTGATTGTTATAAAGAAAAGCCATGAAATGAAAAAGTTAAATAATAACAATAACAACAAAAATGAAAAGATAATTATGAAGGTATGACTTTTTATATGTGTTGTAACCCTCTTATCGAATTTCAAACAATGAATGAACGAACAAATGCAATGTTGTTATTATTATTATTGTTGTTGTTGTTGTTTATTATTACTACAACAACAAAGAACAATAAAGAAAAGTAAGTTTTACCTTTGTTATGTGTATAGAGCGTTTAGCAAATAATGAAGAAAAATAAAAAGAAAAGTGAAAAATTTAAACTAAAAAAAAAATTCTGTAATTACCTGGAAAGTAAGGAAAAACTTTTTTTATTTTCAATTTCTACCGCAAACAAGTAATTTTTCTTTTATAACCCTACACCACAAAGTGGTAAGAGAGTATATTGAATGTTTTTAACCTTTAGTTGTAACGATCGCAACAAACTCAACATCTAAGTCGAAAATGTCCATCTGTCCATTCGTGTATTTCTTGTAATTAACCTACAGGTCACAATTTTTGATATTTCTTTTAACAAATTTGGCCCAGGGATGTCTTTTGTGCCAAGGACGATTATTATTAAAATTAGTACTAATTAGTTTATTTTTAATACCCCTCCCCATATAACCTTATCACACAAAGTGATTTTTATATGAGGACTAGCATTTATGAATAGTAGTGTAGGGTATAAAATAATTGGGTAAAACCAATTCTAACAACTTCAACTGTTTTTTGTTTTTTGTTTTGTTTTTTTCATTTATTGTAAAAGTTTGTTTTTTCCTTATGAAAAAAAAAAAACCTTAAATATTATAGTCACGCAAAGTGCCGGAAAATTGCAACAAATCAATTGATTTAAATTGCATTGAATTGAATTGAATCAATTCCAAATGTTTTGTCTAAGAATCCAAAGAGAATATTAATACAATTCTACTATTAAGTAAATCTTGCATAACATGATGAAATATTGTACTAATGGCAACAGCAACAATAACAACTACAAATTTTCATTCTATTCACAATTTATCAAAATCAATAAACAACAAGAAAATGAAATATTTTATCAAGAGAGAGAGAGAGAGAGGGTCAACACATGCCCACTTACATACACTTCACTTTTTGTCTACGTATCGTATTTAACTAATAATCCTACATAAGCTATATATGCCTGTGACTTGAGTGCTCTCAAACTTTTAATAATTTGATTGCTATCGTGTCATATGAACGTAAACTCTAGGTACTACGTATACACAAAAAGTATCGTACTGTCACAACATTATTTTTATATTTTCAACTTACATAATAATGAATAATAATAATAATAACAACAACAACAACAATAAATTGCACTTTATATTAAAGTATACAAAGACATCACAAGTATAGGAATAAAGCATACAAACAGAGTGCCTGCTGCCCTGTGAGGGTTTAATGCAAACTAGATTCGTTTACTAAATAACGTGCATTCATTATCTATTGTTTGCTACTGCCGCTGGCAGCTACAGAGTTGAATGCATGTCCATTTCAAGAGACAACAACTACATGCACTCCCAAAATGCTTGCAGCAGCACAACATGCTTGTAGAGTGCGTTCTCGTACGTACTCGTATTACATCAAACCAGAAATGCAAAAACATACTAAACAGAAACCTTTATTCATCTCAGGTTTATTGCAAATTGTTATGCAGCCACACACAGAACCATATATATATATATATAATGTGTGAAGTAAAGAAGGGGCAGCTTATACAATAGAGTCATGTAAAGATGATATAAACAATATAACGGCATTTCATTAACATAAAACACAATCTCATTAATGTACATGCGGATGTTTGCAACTTCTAAAGGGCTAAACATGGACTCACCTTTCAATTTAATGATTGATTTTGAATCAAAATTTGAATCAATTTAACCATGTCCGTCCGTCTGTCTGTCCAGCTGTTGTGTGTCCATGTAAGCTTGTACGCAATGTTTTGGCCACAATTTTGAAGTAATTTCAATTAATATGTATTGTGGTCTATTGAAAATGATTTGAAGTCGACCATTTTGAAGACCATGCCCATTATTTGAAAAAAGTCTTTATATGACAAAAAAATTGTAATTCTTAATATTTTTTGAAAAAATTTGGTAAAGAATAATTAGCTTAATTAGTTCAATAATGGACTTTAATCTCTCTTCCCTATTTCGCGAAGTGACTTTACTGACACAACTAAACCAATCATTTATGGATTTAGGGTATTAAATGCTCGGCCTAAACCGATTATAACATTTTCACTTGCTTATAACGCAACCGGTAACCAGCACCTAAATCCACTTCCATCTCTTACCCTCAATATTTAAAAGCATTACATTTTTTTATTTAATTCAGTGCACGTATGCACACGCACATGATTGACAGTGTTGGGGAGGTACGCAAAAACAAATTAAAACAAATTATATGATTACTACCGGATGCTCGTGAGCATGAGCTGTGATTTTGTTGAAGTTAGAATCAAACGAAATATGAATATAATGTGACACACTTTGCTATAATAAAGCACACATAAACATAAAAGTGTTACAAGTAAGTGAAAAAGCCTCTATTTGGCTTATGAAAAATCTTGGATTTATCTTGGACATATATATATATATAAAATGGATAGCAAAGCTTAACAGGCTACACCCTCTAATTATTTGTTTACATATATTGGGAATTAACTTGCAAATCCAGTCTTTTGCTGAAACAAGTTTTTTTTTTTTTTGTAATTACTGACGGCGTCTGTTATTCGACCACGTCCATTTTTATGACATTGATGTAGAGAATAATTATAAATACTTCTATTAAATGTCAACTTAATTGTTCAGTTTTTATAGCATATAAATCGATTTCGGTTGATTGTAAGCGTGGCTCTCAATCGATTTTGAAATCTGCCGATAATCAATAAAAATATTTAAACATTTCAGCTCGACATTATAAGAACTGACTTCACGGACGAACACGTCTAAATCGATTCAAATTTCGATACGAATATACTTTTTAGAGCGTGTTTGGAGACGTTGCAAACGGAATGGCAAACTTTCTATACCAAGACAGAGGGTATAAAACAATTCTGTCACTATTATTGATAAAAAAGAACATGATTGAGTACAAAAAATTATCATACGTTTATTTAATTTTTTATCTCTTATCTAATTAATTTTTCCGTTTTATATGTCAAATGAAAAAAGTTTTTATTACTTAATAAAATTATTTTCTACTAAAATTTTTTCATAAAAACATTTAATTTCTAAGCAAAACAAACAAAAAACATACAAATGTAAACGAATACGTAATGCGTTGCCCTTCTAAAATAAGGTGAAAAAATAACAACAACAAAAACTTCATATCCAAACATATCATATAAAGCACAAATGACGTTTACAACAATAATTAAACACATATGTATACGTCATTATTACAAATGGTAGCGGGCAGCTTCATTCAGAGCACAAGTTGTAGCATAAGGAAGGTGAGACAAGTCTCTCCCATAAACTGCATATGACGAAGCTCACGTACGCATTCAAATAACATTCATAACCAACAAAATCAGGCAAAAGAAGTTAGTAAAAGAGTGAATGAGACGGAGAGTTGAAAGTGTGAAGTTGGTGGTCTTGTGTGCTGCAGCTCACGTATGCAATCAAATAATATCCGAACCATGCAACTTTTACATAATAGCATAAAGAAAGATACAATATAAGGAATTAAGAGATTAAAGAGAGAGGGAGAAGGGGTAAGTAAGTATGGAAGTTGGGAGTTGGGGAGTGGTGTCCAGTATGTTTACATAATAAACAGACTACGAGATAATTTTTTTTCACTTTTGAAATGTTTCTGTAGACACAACATTGAGACGGTTTTTTATATTATAAAAAAATGGTAAATTTTGTGCTGAAAGTATTATTTTTATATAACATCTAAATATTATGAGAAATTGCATCAATGTTGTGAAAAAATGATAAATAATTGATGTGAGTATCCAACTATAACGCCCTTAACCAAAAACAAAAAATTATGCGTTAATCACCATAAAAAAACCTCCACCTCACCCCATGTACGAAATTTAACAACAAACACAATGAATCAGAAACATGAACATATAATAACATACCTGATTAGTTAATGACGGCGGTTTTTTGTTATTGTTGTTTTCTTTAATTAAACTGTTTCAATATATCAGCTGCTTTTATATGTGTGCAGTTTTAATATTCAATAATTAATAAAACGGTTACAATTAACTTTTCGTATCTTTTCTAGGCTGTTGTTTATTGTAGGGTTTTGATTTTTTCTGTATTTTTTTTTTTTTTTTTTGGAAAATTACTTGAAAAATCAATAAATTTTCTTTTCTAGTTCAACGGTTATTAAGAGAAATACTTTTTCTAGTTTTGTTGTTTTACTTTTAGGTTCTTTCCTCCAACTCAATAGAAACCTTCACACAGTTATGTTTTTTTTTTTTTGCATTCGCCACGATTTACGTCTAGAATAATGTTCTCGTTTTTTTTCTTGATCTTTCCTTCCTACTTTCTTGCTACTTTCGTTTTTTCTTTATTACATTAACTTGTATTCTTTCCTTATAAAATACTTCTAAACTTGGTTTTTTTCTTATTTCGCACTTTTTGATACTTTTTCCCCTTCTTATTAATGTTTTTCCAACACAATTTATGTTTGTTTTTTATAGTATTATGCACTTTTTATACTTTTATTAGCTCTTCATTAATTATTTAACAACCGTCTGCTTCTATGTTTAAATGAAAACTAATTGGAAGAATTCTTTGATAATTCTTAAGTAGTAAATTTCTTCCAATATTTTGACAATTATCAAGCAGACATGTTGTAAAATTGTACGTTGATAACAAAATTTTACAACGCTGAAGGAAGTTTTATTCTTATTTATAATAATTCGAACAGGGTGTTGTGAAATTTTAAAAATTATTTTTAATACAGGTTTGTATATATGCATGTGCAATAAAACGCTAGAATTTCAAATAATCAAAAATTGAAAATTTCCAAATATATGACCTTTGCTGAGTCACACATAGATAATAAAATAGTGATTTTTGTCTCTACATCCACTTCAGATTAGAACTTTATATGCTATATGTATAAAATATTATGAAAGGTTTTTTTTCGAATATATTTTAGCCTATCTATCTATCCAACCATTTAATAAATATCCTCACTGACTTGTGACACATATGTTGCGTCACATTGTTTAACATGAATATGAGGTGTGTTCAAAAAGTAACGAGAATTTTTAAATTTCGCGGGTTTGGAGAGAGAGTTTGGAGAGAGAGTTTTTTTTATTATGTTGGTACACATGCCCCTGAAGTACGATAAAATTTTCAGCAATATTCATTGTTTACTTTTTAAGTGGCAGGCGCTAACGTGAGACGTGTTTTTCGAGCTCGGCGATTTTCGTTAGTGAAAAAAAATGGATCAAAGAATCTGCATTAAATTTTGCGTAAAAAATGAAATAAAGTGTTAACAAAGGCATATGGTGAGTCTGCTATGAGTAAAGCAAGGATTTACGAGTGGTATAACCGTTTCCAAGATGGCCGCGAAAACGTTGAAGATGACGAACGACCCGGACGCCCAAGCACATCAACAACTGATGAAAACGTGAAAAAAGTGAAAGAAATGGTTATGAACGATCGCCGAATCACAATCAGAGAAGTCGCTGATGATGTTGGCATATCAATTGGCTCATGCCATCAAATTTTTTCGGATGATTTGGGTATGAAACGTGTGGCAGCAAAATTCGTTCCAAAATTGTTGAATTTCGAACAAAAACAGCGGCGAATGGAAGTTGCTCAGGAGTCGGTAAATGAAGTTAATAACGATGCAGAACTACTAAAACGTGTTATAACAGGTGACGAAACATGGGTTTACGGATATGATGTCGAAACTAAGGCTCAATCGTCCCAGTGGAGGCATTCAACGAAAATCGCCGAGCTCGAAATACACGTCTCACGTTAGCGGCTGCCACTTAAAAATTAAACAATGAATATTGCTGAAAATTTTATCGTACTTCAGGGGCATGTGTACCAACATAATAAAAAAAACTCTCTCTCCAAACTTTCTCTCCAAATCCGCGAAATTTAAAAATTCTCGTTACCTTTTGAACACACCTCGTATGTGCATTAAATGAGTTGGATCACCAAACGTCTTTCATTTCATCATATAAAATTCACTTGGAGATTTTGCTTATTTAGAGAACAGATATAAAATAAATACAACACCAAAATATATGCAACAGCTTTTGCATTGCTGCAGCAAATACATCGTTGATCGTAGCAAGATATTATGCACATAGACGAATTATTATATAAATTATTAATTTTTATTATTATTCGTAACGTTACTTTCCTAAACACTGAGCCTCATTCACGTATTGCTTAAAGCAATAGGCCTTGTGTGGTGTGCTTTATGCTCTGTCAGATTTTTTCTATAATATTTTCAACTTCAAGAACATTGGGGTGGGGGAAATGAATTGTGCAATAGGCGTGTTGGGTTTTCTACTAATTAGCGTCATCCTCACAAGATCACTATCAGCTGGTGCTTTATTCGCTTTAACTATTGTGCACGTCAATGATTTCCATAGCAGGTACACGCTTATCGCTTTGGTAAATAGCAGACGTCTTATATCTCATCTATTCAGATATGATCCCATTGACAAACACGGCAATACTTGTGACGAAGGCCAAGAGAAATGTATCGGTGGTTTGGCGCGTCTCATTTATACCATCAGAGACATTAAAAAGAAAAGGCGAAACGAAAACGTTCTCTATCTAAATGCTGGTGACAATTATCAGGGAACTCTACATTTTAAAATTGGGGGAGCGAAGATTACCCATGAAATGATGAACCTGGAACCACCCGATTTTATGGTAAAAAAATTCCTTTTAACAAAAACTTGTAAAAATCTTGTTTTCTCCGTGCAGACTTTAGGTAATCATGAGTTCGATAATGGTATCCCCGGTTTGACGCCATTTTTGAATAATATTCATTCATCAGTTGTGCTAACCAATGTGAATGCTACCAATGATAAACTTGTTTCGTCTGCGATTAAAACGTTTAAAGGTTCGACTCGTAAGATTGGAATAATTGGTTTGCTTGTGCACAATATTAATGTAAGTTAGAGTGAAAAGAAATTGAAAGCAATCAAAATTCGATGCAGCCTAATAGGCTGTAGCACAAATAATTTGTGGGCGTGGGAGGTATTATAATTAGTCACTTAAATATTGAGACAAAGTCTGAGCACAAGAAAGTTTTTATACCCTTCACCTGAGATGGGAGAGTATAAATTGTGGGCGCGCTTGTTATTCTGCCACGCCCATTTTGAGCACATCGATAGAAGGATTTATTATAATTATTTTTAGCATAATTTTTATAGCTGATGAATAAACTTTTATGTGTATTGGGTATGGTCAATGGTCAACCAATCTTGTATCGAATACTTTTCGTTCTTTTGTCCATTACAAAATATTTTTGAACATTCAGCCTCATTATGTAAATCGTGATCGCCTCCGCTATCTTATGTTATCGCCGAATTTCATAGTTTATGTAATAGCGAATTATTTATTAGTGCCACCGGCGACAGCAAAGGACAGCAAAGGCGTGTCTAGAAATTGGAGACGATGCCGATGGCGGCTGCAACTTACATAATGAAGCTGACTAACGTCTTTTATTGGCAGACATTAGTCAAAGCGGGCAATATAGGCGATTGGAAATTTAAGAAAGAATGCAAGGCGGCTTTCAATGAGGCAAAGAAATTAAAAGCACAAGGCGTAAATATTATTATTGCCATAACTCATGTCGGATACAGAGAAGAGCAAATTCTCGCTTATAAGACTGCTGGCTATATCGATGTTATAGTGGGCGGACATTCTCATTCTTTCCTTTACAACAGTACCATCCCTGCTTCCACTTCTGATGTAATTGAAGGTCCCTATCCCACTATAATCGAAAGGAGACAGGACAAAGTCCTAGTTCTTCAGGCTGGCTCTTATAGCAAATATGTGGGCTTGATAGCTGTTTATTTTGATGATGATGGAAAGATACAGAAATGGGAGGGAAGCCCCATTTATATGGACACTAAAGTACCACAAGGTAAGCGTGTATAACGGCAATAGTAAATAATTAATAAATAAATAAATAATTGATGCCAGCAAACGATGTACTGGTAGCCTTGAAAAAATGGAGTGGACCAGTAAATGTCGCAAACAACCGTCAATTGGGCTCCTCTTTGGATACGGTAACAGGTCAATACGAGTGCCGTTCAGGTGAATGTGCTTTGGGCAATTTCTATACCGATGCTTTGATTTATGGGGTAACTGTGATTTAAATCTTTAATTGATTATTAATTATGTACCTGATTGTAATTATAAGGCTGGTGGTGATAAGGAAAATTGCAAGCTCAGTAAAGTGTGGACTGCAGTCCCCATTGCAATAGTTAATTGTGGCGCTATGCGAACAACAATGCCTCGGGGAAGTATGTCTATGACAACGTTCCTTCGTATCCAGGTTGCGATTTATTTAACAATTATTTTTAGAATGGTCTTATGGTCAAGTTGTGAGCATGTCACCATTTGATAATATTATATACACTGCTACGATGAAGGGAAAACTAATACGCGAGGTATTGGAAGACATGGTAACTGAATTGGGAAGCGATGTATTAATGTCGCGAAAAATGATGCAAGTGTCGGGTATAAAAGTTGTATATCATGTGTGGCAGCCTCCTAAGCATCGCATTGTCAGTGTAAAAGTACGCAAAGCATCGTGTCCCTTTGACAGTTATGAAGACCTTCAAGATAATAGAGAGTACACCGTCGTGACGAATGATTTTCTATTGGATACACACCCTGTTTTCAAGCTGGCTAAGAACAAACGGTTCGTATCAATGATGAATCTCTTATTAATATAAATATTTAATATATTTTCATTATTTTTGTATAGAGTTGTGAAGCTGGTTCATGATATTTTAGAGGATTATTTAAAAGTTTTCAGTCCCGTGAGTCCGCAATTGCAAAATCGTATTGAGTTATTGTATAAATCAAGGACACTTAGAAATTGAAGTATCCCAGAACATAAATCAAATGAATTCCATTCACTTTAGTTCTGTTACCCAGGCCCGAATCCAGAGATTTTATAGTTAAGGCATCTGTTTTTCTAAATTGTAGCTGATTTTATATATGTTAGAACACCTAACGGGAACCTGATTAATTTTATATAAGTACCTGGGTAGAATAATAAAAAAACACTAGAACTGTTATATATTTGTAATAACCATTTTACAACACTGTTATCTAAAATGATTATCTATTTGTACTAAGTATTTGACAACTCTGTTATATTTTTTAAGATAGTTTTTGACACTCGGTAGATCACTTTGTAAACACGTGCATCATGAAATAAATTGAATTAAATGAATTAGTTAAAAACACAACAAGAACCATATCGTCATATATTCTCCGTGCGTCTGTCCCTACGTCTGTCCTTTGCTCGAACTCTGTCGGTTCTAATTTTTAAAACTTTTGAGCTGATATTTTATTTAGACAAGTTTGCAAGCAGATCGCTATTAGAGTTGGGCAAAATCGATTCAAAACCACGCCCATAATCGACAAAAATCTACCTACTAACCACAAAAATTAAGCTACAAAATCATAATTTAATACCCATTCTAATAATTAGTCCTTCCAAAGAAATGCCAAAAATGGGCGAGATCGAACAGACCTGTATGTTAACGCTTAATATATACACTATTAGAGGGCGTAGTTATACACGCGCCACGCCCACTTTCAGTAATTTTACTCTTTTTTTTCACTAAAATGAAAGAATGTTAACTACTCACTATAAAAGCAAATCCACATAGTGAGCGAATAAATTACAGTTATAGCAGAGACTTCTAAAAGTCTCTGGTTATAGTTGATGGAGGCGCCCTTTCTTTTAAGTCTCTTCTTCTACATAATACATCATAGATTTCAACCCAATTCTGTTAGGAAAAAGCTATTGAAGCAACACAAAGACTTAAAGCTTCTACTAGATTTCAGGCATATAAACATTGTTGTTGTATACATTTACAACCAGAAACAACAACAATGAATAGTTAAATAAAGAGAAATATACTATATATGTAAACAATGCTTATAATAAATATATATGTATATATATATATATATATATGCATACTTGTATAAATATATGTAAAAAAATTATCGTTTAACGTACCTGACACCATTATCTTCTGGCTCATATCCAGGATTGCTAACACCCATAAATTTCGTGGTAAGCGATAATTGCCAGTTTTTATCCAAATTGTTGTAATTGTTATTGTTGTTACTTTTAGCTATTGTTGATGCTGTTGTTGTTGCTGTTGCTGCTACTATTACAAGGTCGTTTTCGATTATTTTATTATTATCCGTCATAAACACCATTGTTGAACGGTTTTGTAATTAATTTATTATATAATGTTAACTAACGAAAGAAATCAAACGTTTTCTAATTAATCCTTGTTTATGTATTTTTTTATCGATAATGAAAGTTTTGTTTATTAACACTATTTAATTGATGTGACAAAATATATTTATATTAATTTCATAAATATTTTATTTATGCAATAATTTTATTTTATTGTTTTAATGATAATATAATTCTTTATTATTATTATTTTAAAATTAAATTTATTTTTTCATATAAACATTTGTGACATTTAATAATATTTATTTATATTTTTTCGCATTCGGTTTATTTGCACTAAATTGAAGTCGTAATATTTATTTTTATAAATAATTTATGTACGCTTTTTGATATATTTTGTATATGAAATAATTTTTTACAATTATTTGTATTTTTATTTATTTTATTTTTAATAAAATTCTTTTTTATTTTTTAGGATCATATGTTTTATTAATTGTAAATATTTATAATCTTTATTGTTATTCATTTTAATTTTTTATTTTTTATTATTTATTTATATATTATTTTGTTTTATTTTATTTTGATTTTATTTGTATTTTTTATTTATTTATGTTTTTTTATTATTACTCGATTATATTTTGTATTCATTTCATTTAAATAACAAACTTTTACATGTCAAGTACATTTGAATATTATTTAATTTTGTGTTTATATTATTTTTATTCCCGTTTTTGTTAGTGTTTCAAATGCAATTAAATTTGAAACGTTTAACATTAAATGTTTAAGCTCTGAACATTCACTCTTAAACTCCTAAATACTTACAGCACCGTCTTATTGTTTTCTAAAATTTAATTTAATTAAAACAATTTTATTTAAAAAATTCAGTTCAATTTTGTAAGAATTTTTTATATATTTTTATTTTTTATTAATTTTTTTTTTTATTGTAATAAAATAATTAACATTTTACCCAGATTTGTAAGAGAAACACATTCAAAATTTTTCCAAAATTTCCAATTTTCAATTTAATACCATTTTTTTTTGACACAAAAATTTTGCTGTGAACTCGCCGAAAATCATTCCGCAAATGATTTAAATGAAATTGAATTTCGATTTTGCACACTAATCAATAAAATTACAACAACAAAAACCTGTACTCAAGATACAATTATTATTAATCATTTAAACTTAAATACCGCCAACAACCACGAACAAGCTAGCCAGCCACCTGCCTGCCTGCCTCTGGTTAACTAATAAATTTTCTATTATTATACATAAAATAAAAAACAAGCATCACTCCACTCACACACTCACTCGCCAATTCCAACAACTGAGAATAGTTTATGCGTTTCATTTTTTTTTTTTTTGTTTGTTAAATAATTGAGAAAATTCATATAAAAAAAAAACATTTCCTTAAATTTTCACAGTTGATCGAGCATAACATGAGAAATGGGAAGCTGTGATATAATAATCGTTTAAGGGTGTGCCCTATATGTGGATCATACCGGGAAACAATTCTCTTTTCAATGTCAACAACAATAACAACAACAATAATTTGAGAGGCGTTTCTGCTTCTGTTTCTGACTTTTCCCATTTAAGTTCTATCGAGTTTTAATTGAAAAAAATCATTAAATGTAAGCATTCATGTAGTTTTAGAGCAGATGCTTATAATCACTTAGTTAGTTTTAATGTGTTTTTTTTTACACTTTAACAATAAATTAAATTTAAAACAAAAACTAGACTCACAGGCATTCGGCCATAATTGCAGGGAATCCTGCTACCCGTAATTATCATGCTGCACTTGATATTGTTGCTATTGTTATGAAAAGTTTGTTGCCCCCAATTATGTCTATTTTTTCACCATTTTCAACTAATTACATTTAATTAATAAAACATCGATTTATTGCAAAATATTTGAATAAAAAAAATCACGATTCATAAATTGTTTCAAAAATTGACGACGACGCCATCCCTATGACTTAAGCACTTAATTATTTTATAGAAGACGTGAGCAAAACAATGACTTCCCCGTTGTTTTGTTTATGAAATGGAATACTATTATTATTGTTGTTATTTTTATCTCTATTTCATAGTCATAAATCTTTTAAAACAGGTAGAAAAACTTCTTTTCCAGCTAATAATTTATGATGTTAACAAGTTTTTTCACTATGCATAAGCACTGACAATTATTATTGAACAACAACAAAAACTATAAATATTGTATTGTATTTGTTAAATAACTGTTGTTGTAAATTTTTTTTAATAATTCTTGGAAACTACATAAAATCAAATGCTAGTACACTTACCGCTTGATTTACACGAACAATAAAATTTATGTAAATTATCGATAACTTTTTGTTTCCACATATTCATCGATAACTGTGCACAATTTATAATTTTTATATAACATATAGATATTTTCACAATTTTAATTGTTTATCGATACGTCTATATGCATACTAAATATAATTATCGATTACTGCGAAAACGTCTCTAGTTAATCGATACGTTTATATAATTTTTATATAACTTATTTTTTTTATTTATATAACTTATTATATATTCTTAGTATTTGTATAAATTATTGAGAATTTTGTATATCTATGTATTTATCGATAACGATTTAAAATATTCAAAAGTTAATCGATAAATATTTATAATTTTTATAAAACTTTAACAATTTTCATTGCTTATCAATAAAAATTAATAATTTGTTATCGTATATCGATACATATTTTAAAATTTTATCACTTTCCTATAATTATTAATAAACTATTTTTAACCATCAACAGGTAATTTATTTAATTCTTTTATAGAGTAATGTTATTATGTTATTACCGCTTATCGACAAATTTGGATTAAATATTAACGATTTTCGATAAATTTTTATCAACAGTATTAATAAAATTTTAATAATTTTATGTTAATAGTAATTAAACTTTATCAATTTTGATAAATATTGATAAATTTTTGTCAATTATTGATAATTGATGCATTTTAGTAAAGTACTAAAGATTTTTTTCCATTAGCGATAATAATTAATGGGTTTTTTCTATTTACAATCAAGAACAGATAAGTAACAGTAATAATTTTATCTTTATCGATAACAATAACACCGATATATAAGAGTTTATCGATATCGATTCTACTAACTCTGTTTATAATAAATTATATTAATAAAGTATATTTGACTGAGTCCAAATTGTGACTACGTACCATCAATAAAAGCTTCCTGAGAGGAGTAGAGAAAATTTAATTTTAAAAATTACTACTCTTTTAAGTTTTTGTTGCAAGTTTGAGATCGATATCAGAAGTGTTTACCACAAAACACACGTACCGGACACATAGGCAGACGTGGCTAGATCGACTCCAGCATTCGATGCTGATACAAATGTTGGCTCACCACCCATTTAATAAATAAATATTGTGTTCAAATTATTTTGTCCATCCTTATGATGTTGGGTCTAAAAATAATTTAACACTTGATTGGTGAACAGGTATTCCACCTCGCCCATATGACTATAACTACATCGTATAACATGTGACTCTTTTCTTGCCTGTGTGTGTGATAAGTACATATATCATAACAGTTATATATCGATTGTTAAGTCAACAAGAAATATATAATGCAGCGCATTATTCACTTTCTTTTCATCTCCATCATTTAAGCGTCTACGGGTAATAAATGATAATTGCTTCTCGATTGGAGTGATAAACATGCATCCATTACATAAATTATTGTGTGTGGGGATTCAATAACAATCCAAGAGTACATTACATGTACAAACATTACAACTCCTTTGTTACTTTAATATATGTTGCGGATAAGAAAATTATTATGGGCGGTTTTTTTTATATACAAAACAATATTAATCGAATAAATTCAAGCTGATTGGTGGGTTTGGAAGTATTGTCAAACGAAGTGCGCATGCTCATGGTATGAAATGGAAAACGTCGATGAGGATGATGATGATTAAGGGGGGAATGTATGTGCATAAATATCATCACTAGCAACATGTTTTAAAACTTTTAGGAACTTTTCTAAGCAAGAGCTTTCTGTTTATAGCCATTAGGGTGAAAGAAACTATTGAAACATTATCATACAACTGCAAACAGTTTATAATGAAATTTCTCAAAGTAAAGGTTGTGTTTCTGGAAAAAATAATAATATTTTTATTTTTATAACAACACGTAGAAATAAGAAAGAAAATTGTTAATTAATGAACAATTTTATAAAGTTTAAAAAAAAAAATTAAGAGCAAACGTTTGATTATAAACAAACAAACAAAAAACGGTATTTTTTTGTACATAATCTCTGTTTGTGAAACTTTGTTGATCGCTAACTATGAGAAGAGAGTTTTAAGCTCTCTTGATTCCGTATTAAACAAAAAAACATTTAAAAATTTATAAACCTGATTACGTGGACGTATGATATGCAGCGATTTCTCAACGATTCCTCCTTACATACACACACGCACTTGGTTGATCATGATATTAGCTTGTTGCTCAGTTAAACAGTTTCTTAGTATAATTCGTGCGGTTCGATTGAATGGTTGTTAAACGCTTTTTTTTTATATAAAAAATAAATCACTGCTCGATCAAAGTGCCAAAGTCAAATTTGAATTAAAGCTAAAAAAGAAAAAATAACTCTAAAACAATTTCTTTTGAGAAGTGTTTTCCAAAAAAAAAAGGTAAATGTGGTGGTAAACTTGTTATTTTATATATTATGTAGTGCCGGATATAAGTATGTATGGATAAGAATTCTTTTATTTTTTCTAAAAAAAAAAAGTTACTTATGTAGATGGGATCCTCTGTGTACTGAATCATATACTGCGATAATGATTTTATTTATCAAACATTCTCTCTATTGCTTTCTCTAATTCGTTCTTATTCCTCTATACAGGGTGAAGAAATAACATGAAAACTCTTGAGTTATGTCATGGGATGGAATATTGGGGAAAAAGCTTGAAATAAAAAAGTTGTTGGGTTAGGAGAGAGAGGATTAATACCAAAGTAACCGTCCTCCCCGTCAAAAGTTTTCAGATTAAAAAATTAAGAAAATCGAGCTCCCCTTCAAAAGTTTCCGGGTTCGAAGAGGTAGCATCAAAGTCAATGTCAGTCACCGAGCGCCTTGTCAAAAGTTGTCGTGTTAGAAAGGGGGAGCATCAATATCAAAATCACTGTCCAGTTGCTCTCTTTTGTCCCACTAAGTTTTTTATATGATTTTTTTTTTTGAATTTCAACCTATAACGTTACTGCATAGTTTCAAACTATTTCTTCACCCTGTATATAAACAAAATAGACTGAGAGGAAGGGAGAAAGAAAGAGAGAGTCTAACATAGATAAAGTTAAGTGACTACCACATAAATTGACCCAAAAATAAATATCTCATCCATTCACTTGATAAGATTTAGTGTTATTTCTATTACTCCGAATGAATTAAAAAGAAAAAAATTTGTTCATAAATAATATTTAAAATTCAATTATTTACGTACAGTTTATTGACCCATAAAGAAAAACAAGAAAAAGTTGCACATCTTTTCAATTACATATAAATGTACTTATATGTAAATACCAACCGATCGTATTAGAGAGAAATATGTACCGCTACGACAAATTTTAGCTTTAAGCTAAAAGTGATTCCGTATAAAAGGAAATTCAATGTGTTGAAAAAAATGCATTTAAGAGAACCAGAGAAAGTCTCTTAACAGCACATGTTTAGAGATAAACCATTTATATATATATATATATATACAGGGTGAGAAAACACATGGAAACTCTAATTCTAGGGAAAAAATGATGGAAACTCTCGGGGAAAAAAAAGTTGTCGTGTAAGAAGAGGGAAGACTAAGATCAAGGTCACCGTCGAATTTCCCTCTTTTGATCCAACGATTTTTATAGTCGAAGTTTGAAAAATTTCATCCATGTTACTAGAGGATTTTCATCATTTTTCCTTTCCCTGTGGAGATACTTTTGTGTAAAAAAAGAGTTTTTGTTATATACGATCCTTAATACCCTACTATAGCCAAAAGAAGTACTAAATATGATTCGATCAATCGAATTCTACATTGAAAGATCTTGAAAATGGTTTGATTTATGAAATGTTCAATAGAGAACGGTCGTCTTTAGGTCTTTAACTTATTTTAATGTCAATGTCAATGTCAATGTCATCCTCAACTAACAATTCTTAACTAACACACTCTCTGATGGAACAAAAATTTACCTTATTCATTTTAAAATAAATTTTGATTTTGATAGATCGAAACTTCTCATAATGCATTTATAAACTATTAATATATTCTTCTACTGTCGCGCATGCTATCTACAATAATTTCCCATATTTATACCAAATTGACCTCATTCCTATATTTGAAATTCATTGAACGTGAGAAATTTTTTTATAACGATAAATTTTCAAGCAGAAAAACCCAGCATGAAATTTTAAAAAAGGAAAAAAAAACAAAAAACAAGCAACTTTGAAGAGAAGACAACATTATATATAAATGATTGTTGCAGCTAAAAAAAAATAAATTATCTCTAATGGTATAAAAAACATAATCTAATTTTACTTTAAAATATAATTTTGAATAACGTAAATGTCAAGTGTCAGCAACATAGATAAGACACTTTGAAGAAAAACAAATATTGAATAAGTAAAATATTTCCACAGAACGCACTCTACGCACACAAACTGGCAGACATTGCTAGACTGACTGAGGATTTTATGCTGATTCAGAATATATATAAAATTTCAATATCTTAAACTGTTTGACTGGGAAGGTGTTAGAAAATAATTAATAATAGACGGACATACGGACAAAAATATCTAGTTCAACTGAAACTTTGATGCTTTGATTGCTTTCATCAAGAATATATATACTACTTATGGGTGTTGCAAACGAACTAGCAAATTTAGCATATTCCCATCTTATAAGGAGGGTATAAAGCCTCCGACCTTGATAAGATTTAGCTTGTCTATCCGTCCATCAGCGTTAACTGAATTAACAAAATTGAAATGAAATTTAATGTAGCCGACATTTTATTGTGTGTCTACAACAGCTACTGTTACATAAACATACAATGCCCCATTTCATTTTAAAATCATATTTAAAAACACGTTTTCATCCGAGTTTCACTTTATCACTCAACTTAAGAAATCAACATAATAAGCAATTCGATTTACTTATAAACATACAACACATACAAATATACAACACATAAATTAACGCCAAAGAAGAAGAAGAAGAAGAAGAAGAAGAAATGATGTCAAAGTTGATTTCATAACAAACAAACTTTTACCACAATATCAACTTTTACTTTAAAACAAAACGAAAACGATGCCAAAAACGTGTCCAATAGTTGTTGTTTCCTTTTCCCCTTTTATTGAATAACAATTTTTTATATAACACTCTCTCCCCATTATCTTTGTGGCCTTGTGTAGGAAATGCTAAGAGAAAAAAAAAAACAATCAACTAAAACTATGAAATGCACAACTTAATGTGATAAACTTAATATGCCCTCCTCCACATAGAGAGTGGGGATACACACATCTTCGCGCGTTTACAAGTGATCGTGGACTTGCAATACAAATGTTTTGCCAAGCCGTAACATCTTCTTCTCCGTCATCTTCTTCTTGTTGAAATCATGTTTTATGCGCACTAATGAGCAAACACAAATGTATTGATATCAGCGAAGGCAATCGAAGCAAAATTGCATAATAATGCATTCACGCGTGCATGCTACTAATGTACTAATCAACACACCTGCCTGTAATAAAAAAAGTGGTTGTGGTTGTTGTTGTTGGAACAAGTTAAAGAAGACACGAATTATTATGAATTTAATGCTTGCATGATTACGCATACTCGTACATATATAATTTTATATGCATGTGAATATAACACCAACTTTTCAATCTAACTATTGTGTTATACCCATTTTTGTACGTACGTCCGTGAAGGAGTGTGCTTTTATACATATTATTAAAAGCAAGTAAAAGTTGTTTTTTGACCAATTGTGAAATATTCTCCATATTCCTCATAGAGAAACGGCGGGCATGGCATGTATCTGATTACGCTCTTTATTAGGCTCTTAAACAGTAAATGTAACACATATTAAACGTTGGATACAGCTCAAAAAAGGTGTTTCTAAATTTTGGGCGTGTATATTATAC
The DNA here is from genome assembly GCA_963978525.1 of Ornithomya fringillina. NCBI lineage: Eukaryota > Metazoa > Arthropoda > Insecta > Diptera > Hippoboscidae > Ornithomya > Ornithomya fringillina. The sequence continues at coordinate 11,501,648 of OZ021694.1, forward strand.
GATCACGCCCACTTTATGGCAAATCTGTGGAAAACAAATATTTATACAAAATTTTAACTTTACGAGTCAATTCCAAACAAATAAAAGTTTTCTTATGGGCATGGCACTTGTTTTATTTCACATAGATATATATATACCTTCAATTATACCAGAATCAAATTCAAAATCAAAATCTGAATCCATTATTATGACCGTTCTTCCGCCTGTCCATGTAAATATGTCCTTAAGCTACAGATCGATTTTTTTGTAAAAATAATAAAAGAGTAAGCCTCATAAAAATAGACCGAATTGGACCATTTTTAGAACTGCTCCCCATACAAGGTCCTTTTATAATGGAAATCTTTATATAGCAAAAAATCACAATTCTTAATATTTTTTGATAAAATTTGGTGAAGAACAGTTAATTAGCTTAATAATCGGCTGTAACAAATATGGACCAAATCGAACCGTTTTTACAACCACTTCCCATATAATGATTTTTCACGGAGTCACTTAGAAGGCAATGCCTCGAGTAAATTGATTGTAGCGTAATTTAAGAAGCTAAGTGGTTTAGGGTCGGTCTGGATTGACTATAACATTTTCCCTTGTTATTGTAAATACAGTATTTGTGGGCATGTCTCCATCTAACTCTATCAAGAATCTTTGCATAAGATCCTCACGTAGTACATATAACGGCAATACTCAAAGAGCATCAATATCCATTTCAATGTTGTTGATGTTGTTATTATTGTTGCTACTCTTCTATTATTTATAATTTTTATAATTTTCCTTTTTCATCTTAAGAAAATTCTTTAATTTTTTTATCAATATCATTGAAAATGTTTTTGTAATGATCATGTTGTTGTTGTTGTTGTTGTTTCTTTTGTCCCTCACCTCTATAGTCATGTTGAAGTTTGTACTTATTGTTTTGAGCGTATTTACGGTGGCGTTTGTACATAGCACACAGGGCACCGAAGAACTGAAAGTTGATGTTCTGAGTACACCTGAAGTATGTGAGAGACGATCCAAAGTGGGTGATACGGTAAGTGGCTCCCTCATTCTCTCCAACTATACAAATATTGTGAAATAATTTTCAATTAAGTGAAAAAATTTTTAATAAAATTCCAGTTAACTATGCACTATACGGGCACCCTAATTGATGGCAAAAAATTCGATTCGAGGTAAGTGTTGAATTTACTTTAAAAATTTATGTTTAACGTTCGCGTTTCGACGTTCATACAACGTCTCTATTATCATCATCCTCATCGCCATCATCATCATGTGAATGGCAAGTATACACACAACCCTACATTCACACATACTTATATACTTTTACGCAATTGCATTAACAGCTCACTTGCATCGTAAATTAGGATCCGGTTGATAACAATCTTTTTATGCGGGGAATTTTTGACCGACCAACAACAACAATACAAACATACATAAAGTGTTTTTGTCTACTATCCAATTTTTTTTATTTTTATTATTGCTTTTAAGGGAAATTCGTCGCTTTTGTGTTGTTGTCTTGTATTGTTTTTGTATAACAATAATGACAACAACAAAATTTTCATTATAAACCATGAGTTTAATTTAAATATGTGGATTTTGCATAATGACATAACACGTTAAAGCCTTCGGATTGATTTTGTCGCCTTGCCAAATTCCTTTGCTTCAATGGATGGTTTCAACAGTTAAATAAATATGCTTGAAATTTAAAAAGAAAACATTAATTATACCCTCCACATAAAATGTGGTGTATATTAAGTTTGTCATTCCATTTGAAACAACCAGAAAGACGTCTCAGAAACCCTAAAAAGCATTTATTTTCTTGATCAATATCAAAAACTGAGTTGATCTAGACATGAATGTCCGTGTGTCTGTCTGTTGTTGGTATTCTCACGGTCATACATTTTGAGATATGGACTTTTAGTTTGCGCACGCAGATCACTATTTAAAATGGACAAATTCGGTCAAGAACCACACCCACGATAGACAAAAATCTATTTATTAGCCGCAAATATTAAACTATTAAGGTGAAATTTGATACACGTGTATATAATTATCCCATACATCGATGTGCCCAAAAGTGGGTTGGTCGGTTTTTGTAAATTGTAGGCGTGTCTATACGCCCACAAAAACCATTATAAAGCGTAATCTTGACTTGCAAGCTGATACGTAATACATATACTATTAATTGGCGTCTTCAGGAATACCTGCCATACCCACCGTTTTTATGTAGGTGCGTAGGATATTTAAGATTTGGCCAAACGCACATTTATTTTTCTTACATGTGCGTTGTTTGTAATTTATTGATAACTTACAAAATGCAACCGAAAAGGTCAAGGGTCATTGCAATAGAAAAAAGGTGCCGCGTTTTTCTAATATTTCTAAAAAAATAAAAATCCAGCTCCATTTGTTACACTCTCACACAAAGAGTAGTAACTCATATATCTCTTACTACAATACGTACACACGCATATATAGCGTAAGCCTATACACGTATATTTACACGGATACACAATGCATTCTCGATGAGTAGCACTACATAGTATTCTGTAGACTAATTTATGATGATAAAAAGCTCTTGGTGCAAATAAATTATGCGTACTTGGTATGTGTCATAATAATGGTGGTGCGGTAGTGTATTAGAGGTATTGTGTGCAACTTTAGCAGCGGATATCATAAATTCACACTTTATTAAACACATGTAAGTATTATATGTGAAACATACTCATACACACATACTTGTCTGTAACAAAAAACTTCAAGCAGCGTGATAACCAAATTAAAAAATATATAAGAAACGCTCAGAAAAAAAAAATAGAGAATTTCTTTAAGCTGAAAACACTCACCCATATGTCCCTACAGGAAGATTATGTAATTTTAAATTCTATTTATTTATTTCAATTTAAAGGAAAATTTAGTTAAATTTTATTATAATTTACAAATGTCACATAACCATACATATGTTGTTGTTGTTATTGTTGTACCTAAATATGCACGTATGTACAATTTAGAGAAATTTTCCATTTTCTTTATGGTTTATTAAGTAATAAAATTATTTTTGTAAAATCTTTGCTTAGCTAAGCTTTCGGAGAGAGCTCGGCAGAGCTAACTAAAACATATGAAAGTGTTATAGTCGATTATGGACGACTTTGTAATACCCTACACTACTTAGCTCCACAAATTATGCTACAATTAGTTTAGTTGTGTCAGTAAACGCGAGGTGTTTCCTTATAAGTCTCTTCGTCAAATACCTTACATGAAAAGAGATCCTATATATGGTCCAATCCACTCCAAATTGGGAACACCTGATTATCAAGTTCATGAACTATTTTTCATAAAACTTTTCTTAAAAAAATATTAATAATTGCAAATTTTCGCCATATAACAAATTTCTTTATAATAGATCGTGACATGGGGAGGTGTTCTGAATATGACCCGATTCCGTTCATTTTCAATGGAGTTGTTCTCTACACCAAAACATGTTCTTAAACAAAATCATATCAAAATATTTCAAAAATTTCGATCTACAGCTTGCGATCAAATTTACATGGACATACTGACGGACATTGTTAAATCGATTTAGGAAGTTTGTCTAAATTAATTGACATACTTAAAGACGGGTGCAGTCGTTACAAACATGCCTACAAACTTAATATATAAGGAAACGGGACATTTGGGACCGTAGTCTACGTATAAATACTGTTAGAGATGCTTTGATTGTTGTCAAGATGAAATTATTTTGTATAAGGGAGAAAGACCCAAAGCACCCAAAGGTCATTTTTCATAAACGCATACATCATAAAAAATAGAATATCAAGGTAATGACAAGCTTCAGAGAAGGCACATGCTTGGGTAGCTTGGCTGCCAATAATGGTTCTAACGTTTCCTCTATTTCCACATTTAATTATTATACCAAACAATTGCTTATGACCACTTTTTCTTGAAAAATATTATAAATTGCAAAATATCGTTATAGAAGGACTTCTTTCATAATATTGAGAATGGTTTATAAAAAGGTTCTAATCGGTCCATTTACAAAATATCTTTAATGTATCAATTTGTAGACGGGGATGGTTAAATCGGCTCAAAAAATGATTCCAAATCGATCGGTGTATTAAAAGATGCGTCTTCTGTTATTCGTTTTATTGTCACATACTTTCGAACAAACTTGAAATACTTTTTATTTCAAATGGTGTAGGACAGAGGTCTCCAAACTTTTTGTATCACGGGCCAAAAACTAAATTGCAAAATTTATGCATTTTCGATATATTTAAAAAAAAATATTTTGTTCAAACTATATTAAAATCTGCGAAACGATTTAAGTTTCTATCTTAAATCAAGTCTATATCAAAATATCAAATAGCAAGGTTGATAGAAAAGGTTTCCCTTGTTTCCTGCCTAAATTATAAACAACGTTAAATATTGTTCCATTATTTGAGGGGCCTCATAAAATATCCAAAAAGACCGATATGGACCCACGGGCCGTAGTTTAGAGGCTTCTGGTAAAAAATTGAAATTATTGAATACCATTTTTTAAGGTATTGCCCACCTCACTTTACCCGTAAAAAATCACACATTTGTTATACTACTTGTCAATATGAACGTTAAACATTACTTTGCTTTGGTTTTGAGGAGAAAGTTTATCAGTTTTTGTTTGCTTTTGATTTTCCTTTTTTGATTGTTATTATGTTTAATTTAGCATAACATTTCGTAATCTCTCTTATAATTCCACCAACCACTACCACCAACACTATCTACACTCTCTACCTATGCTTTTGTTATACCCTACACCACAATGTGGTAGAAGTTGTGGGAATTTTAGTGATTTCTAAAAACTACCTTTAATTGTGCTGATCCGACCAAAATCCAAATCAATCGAATTTATTTAATCATGTCTGTGTGTCCATCAATGTATTTGTCGAAATAAACCCTTGGGTTGAAATTTTAGATATTATATTTATATAAACAATATTAAAAATACACCAAATCGATCGATTTTTAAGACCCTTCTTCTTATAGTATAGTTTATTGTAATAATATTTAGTTAGTTAGCTTAAAACTGTTGCAAGTTTGGATCCATTCGCCGATTTTCTAAGACCCTTCCCCATGTAATGTCGTCTTTTAAAATAATATGCAACAAAAATCGTCATAACTTCATAGCTTAATAATCAACTGGCCCAAGTTTGAACCTCATGGAACATCTCCTCATATAGTGGTCTTCCACCAAGTGACTTTATGACAATGATTTCATACAACTAAACCAAACTAAATCGTGTAGAGTACCAAAACGTGCATTAAAAATCTGTTTTCTGTTTTCACTTTATTTTGAACACTTGTTGCTTATGATTGAAATATAATATTGTGTTGTTGTTGTTGTTGCTGTTTTTGTTGTTGTTGTTTATAAATAACTTTACTTGGAAGCCATTACCGCAAACAGTTTGTGACATTTAATTTTTTGTTAAAAAAATTTAAACGATTGTTGTGTGAACCGTAACGATACATATACAAAAAGAAGAAGAAGAAGCAATTGAAGATAAAATATATCATATATACATATATATAACACTTGGATGAGCGGTGCATTACTTAGCGTTCTTTAACAATTTACACGTTATTATAAGTTCTTCAACAACCTTAAGGCAAATGTTGCCCATTTTTTTTGTTTTTTTTCCCCCTTTTTTGTTATTATTATTGCCAACTTCTTTTCATAGCCGTTTTAAAAACACTTTGTTGCCAGTAAGTACGTAAAAAAGTGTATGGTTAGATGCGCCTTCAGCTAAAATCAGTCAAGCGGATAAATAACATTTACGCGATTTTGACAAGTCCGGAAATTACCAACTGCAACAACAACAACAATAATAATAATACAAAACTTGGCTTTTAATTATGATAAGATAAAATCTCTACAAAAGCAACCATAATGAATATGATGTAGCTGGTTGGTGTGTAGAGGCTCCTTAATAGCATGTTTTTTTATCAAAGAAAACAACATTTAAAAAAAACCTAATTAAACTGAACCCAAATCTCAAAAAAAATGTGGGCGGACGGGTACCTGTTTATGGTCTTTAATAACATAACAAGTTGGATTCTGGGCCAAGTGTGGCTTTTTGCAAATTGTGGCTACGTCTGTTATCCAACCACGCCCATTTTTTGCTTATACATGAAATTACTAATTATACGTATTTGAACCAAATTTCAGCTTCTTCGATGAATTTTTATAGCTGAATAAAAAAAAATTTTAAAATTGCGGGCGTGTCACTTGATTTATGTGCAAAAAAACATAAAGTGGGAGTCTTAAACTTTATTTTGATAGCTCAAAATTTATAAACGTGAGAGTGCCAACTCACGGACACATGGACAGACATATTTAAATTGATTCAATTTTTCATGCTGTCTAAGAATTTATTGATTTCGTAGTGTCCCTGTCCCTGACATATCATCTTCTTCTAGATGTTTTAAAAAGAATAAGGAAACTTAGTGCGGCCAATGGCGGGTATAATGGCACAAGGACTAAACGATGAGAGGGACCACACAATGTATAAAAGCTTTGAAAATATAAAAATCCTATTATGTTTCCTTAGGCCTTTTTCCTCTTAAAGCCCCCAAGTACTAAATCCACCGCTAAGTATAAAATAACTCATGATTGCAGAGAAATTCGTTTTGGGGAATATAAAGAGTATTGCGATTTTAAAAGAGTGAAAGAGGCAGAAAAGAATAGTTAACAGTTAATACACCACAATTGATGATGGACCAGTGCTTCTTCAACTTTTCAAATGCAAAAATCCTCTTACGAGTAACATTTTTATAAATCACTTTGGTTTGCTACATTTAATGTCACACCAGAGCTAGTTGACTTTTGAAAATTTTATCGATACTAGATCTGATATATAAAATAGAAACTTTCACTTCGTCTTCTGAATTGTAAAGTCTGGAGCGTATCTTAGTACTAATTTCCAGCTTTCACAATTTCGCGGAATATTTGCAACACAGATGTACCGCGGCACCGCGGTTAAGAACCAGTGTGCTAGGCTAGGATGCTTGTTCTTTATTTGATTACTGAAGCTAATATTCTACTTCTTCTTCTTCTTCTTCCTATTGCTTAAGCAGCAAACTCTTATTGAACCTATTTCTCTACGTTATCGATTTGCTTGACATTGAAGGCAATATAAAGAAATGCTTAAAAATGTATCTACTTATTACGGTGGGGGAAGTGTAAATGACATTTTTGTGCAAACGACATTCACATGTCCATTCTTTTGTTTAAAGGAAAGAAATTCCTGGTTATATAAAATAACAACAAAGAGCTCAACTTGTTATTGTAGACTTGACTGCTTTCGACACATCTCAAACATTTTATTTCAATATTCATGGCATTCATGTTACAAAAACTAAATGTGAATAAAATATTTTCACTTGTAGTCCTGTAGTCCTGTTTTTAAGTAGACCCTTAAAAATTATGTTTTTTACTTTATGTGCGTTGCGTGACATTTTAATTATCAAAGAGATTAATCGTTAGGTAAAGAAAATTTTGTAGTAAAGATGAAAATTTGGGTTGTAGCGGTGAAAGGTTAATTATTGCGAATTTCGATTGTTTATTTCTCATTTAATTAATAATATTGAAAAACAAAGTGTACTGTCTCTCTTCAAATTCAAGAAAGTTTTTTTAGAGAGTTTTTTACACAACTTTAGCGAATCACAACAATGTGTAATTCATTTAGCAAACAGGTACAAGAACTCATTTGGCTTGGTCAATTATTAAGCTAATTAACTATACTTGTCCAAATTTTATCTAAAAATATTCAAAATTGCAATTTTTGCCATATAAAGACTTCCATTATAATAGGACCTTACATGGTGAGAGGTTCTAAAAATGGTCCAATTCGGTCTATTTTCAATACAGTTCTTTTTTGAGCCAAAACATGTCCTTATGCCAAATTTCATTGAAATATTTCAAAAAATCCTACTTATAGCTTGAGCACAAATTTACATGGACATACCGACGGACATGATTAAATTGATTCATATATTAATTCTATATTAAAATCGTTATAAAAGCATGTGGATGCGACACTTGAAGTTTAGTGATTACAAACATCCGTACAAACTTTGTATATCATTGGCCACAAGTGGTGCACAGTATAGCATCACTGTTGTAGCGTTTGTTGCTATTGTTTATATTTGATAAAAGCCATCTGTCATCTTGTTATGTTGATATTGATGCAAGTGGTATTCTCCTTTTTACATACAAACATATGAGTTGCAGTACCCTGCTCCGGAAGCGTTGTCACCTTATTATGTACACCTTACTTACTCCCTTGGTTACATATCAATATATGAATCCATAACATATGTTGAATACATTATTGTTATTAAATTGAGGGAAATGCTGTGACAATTCGATTATTCTCGCTTAACACTCAATTAATATTTAATGGTTTTACCGTTATCAATAACGTTACATATTACCCTTATTGGTTATATATCATCAACAGCAGGAGATGTGAAAATTATATTCAAACATCCTTTAATCCATTTGGGTTCTTAATCAAATTGAGTGAAATAGTTCAAATGCCACACCCACAAAGGAAGAAAATTTTCCTACAGCTTCAAAATAAAAAAAATTTTATAAACTTATTTTTTGCAAAAAACTTTATTTACTGGAAAAATCAAGATAACAGATAATACATCAATATAGAAAACTCAAATGTATACACGCCACGCCCCCAGTTCGTCCATAAATGTATTGGCAATATATAGGGTATCCGAGATCTGCCTGAAACCAAATATAGTTTTTATTGCTTTTGGTCAATCTAAATATTTAATAATGCTTCTCAGTATTCATGGTGAAAATAAATAAAAAACAAAAATAGAAAACAGCAACAACAACACAAACAAGAAAAGAGAAATGATATAAATAAAAGACGAAAAATTACACATACTCGGATAATAACAATAAAATCGAATTGTATACGGAATGGTAACGCGTATAAAATGTAAAATGTAACCAGAGTAGCAGCATACAGGTAGCGGTGGGTATGTGTGATAAGTATATAGATGTGTATGTCTGCTTACAGAGAGTTGGGTGTGAGTTGTGAATGAAGTGAAATGAGTGCAATTTTTTATTCATACAACATTTATGGGAAACACACATGTTCACATGCGGCATAAAAATTCGTGGCTTATGGTATGTACGTGTTTTGTTGTTGTTGTTACATACATGCACATGTGAGAACAACTGAGTGATAAATAAACCAATAATCAAACGAGTAAACATCCGTTAACCACGGTTGTTGTTGTTGTTGTTGTTGTTGTTGTTATTGTAAAAAAGGAAAAATCATATCAATTCAATATCAATCCAATCCAATACCCAGAGACTAATACAGCAGACAACTATAACGATGACTTTTTGATAAGTTGTGGAAAATCAAACCAAACACATGAGTCCATAAACCAAGCCAAGGTGAAGGGCAAAGACCAACGAAAAAGTAAAGCAGAAAAAAAGAGAAAGCAAGAGAGAGAGAGTAACAACAAGAAACGTGATTTTCTCTCTCTCTCTCTCTTTCTTTCTTAGTACATATCACACATACACGTCCCTCGAGATTAATCACTTAACATGTAAACATAAGATAATGTTAACATTCCCCCCCTTCTCTCTCTCTCGCACACTTTTGGTCAATAGTTAAGAAGTTTTATATAATTTAGAAAATTTAACACTTTCTGTAACAACACACGTACAAAGGGCACACACACACACACACCCACATACCAAACATATATTCAGTAAAAAATAAAGAAATATAATAAAATAAATTTGTCTGTGAGCAGACACTTGCATGCTTACATTTTTACAACTTTGCCTAAATTTTAAATACAGACGTAACGTAATAGCATGAAAGCCAAGCAAGCACGACTTCATTTTTATGATCCGACTACTGTTAAATTATTCAAAATATTTTTATGCGGAATATTTTCAAACAAACGTGTACAAAAAACGCAGAAAAAGCCTCTATGTACATTGTTTGCAGGTAACGAAGAATTAAGTTACTCATACGCCTCTACGACCATTATTCCACTTACACACCAAGTCGGCATAAATATGATTGAGGCAACCTTAGCCGAGGAACAAATTGTTCATAAAGTTACCAGTAGATCAATTTTCTAATATTAATATTTGAGTAACAACATTGCAGTAATGTGCTGCAGGGCCGACTTTAACTGAAACTTTTTTTCAATCGTCTTAATGTTGAAGATTTGCAAACGTTAGTTACTTCATACATATATTCTCTCCATTTGTAGCGTAAAACACTTGAATTATATTTGGTCTGCCAGCCAAATGTTATAATAAGAAATGTATGTAAGGTAAGGGCCCTCTGCGTACTCGTACTTACATACATGTGTTTAAAGATCTCTCTCAAAAAAAATATGTACATATATACACGTAAATATAACAACAAATGGAACACAGCTACGTAAATGCTGGCTCTTTGGAGATATTTCAGATCAGAAAAAGGAGGAGAAAAGTCGTTTGGATAGAGGATTGTCTTCTTCTTCTTCTTCATCTTCTTCTTTATAAAGCTACAATGAAAACAAGTGAAAAAAACACTTGACATTAACCACACATTTACATACAAAAAATGGGAGTGGCAGTTATATGATATGTATCAGCTTGCAAGTCGAGGCTTTACGCTGAGTACCGCTATTTGTACATTGCGGAGGTGTCTCTTATGCAACCTCGCCCATTTTCGGCTTATCGATGTATGAAATAATTTTAAATATGTGTACCAAATTTCAAATTGATAGCTCCTTTTACAGAGTGATATATTTTAAGAAGTGTGTCCATACAAAATTTCAGCTCAATATCAAAATTAACAACCGGTGAGAATGCCAACCACAGACAGAGGCACATATAATTGGACATACATTTGCGAGGTAGCTGCGGCCTTTTTCTGACTGTTGCAAAGGGAATGACAAATATAATATACCTCCTATCTTATGTGGAGGATATAAACACATAAAAAATTAAATTAAGAAGAACCAACTTTCACTTCACCAATCCAGAAATCTTCAATTTAAGAAAACTCATCAAAAATAAAATTAAAATTCGAATTACACGTTACACAATTTGGTGTCAATGCCAAACACTACATATGTTATACGGCTGTCTGCTGCAAGTTATTATTAATTCCGGCATTAGTCTCGCAACTTTTTGTAATAATCCCTCTTGGCTCTTGGTCACAGTAAAATTTTAAAACCGGTTAAAAAACATAATAAAGAGAAAGAGAGAGATAATAATGCGGATGTTTTCATACATTTCACAAGTTTCAAATATTTGCTTTTTTGTCCAACATTTTTGGTGGCTCTTAAACACATAAGTTGTTAATATTTCATTTCCGGTGTCTTGGAGAGTGTTAAAGGTTCAAAAAGAAAAAGTTTCTTTTCTTAGCGTAACATATAAACTTGTTATAAATCTTTTTAATTAAGATGCTACAAAAGTTTTTAACGTCATTCTAAGAGAGAGGGAAAGAGAGAGAAATAATGTGAGAAAGAGAAAATTTTAAACAAATCTATTTCAACAGGTAAGAATGTGAATTATTCTCCATGTAGTCAGCAACACTAACTTTTGCTGGGTATTATTTATTATGTAGTTTTGTTGTTGTTGTTAATTTATTAGAGTTTTTACTCATTGGAAAATTATATGTAAAGCAACACATGCTAGTAATTATTTTAAGAATAAAACGTGACCACATGCTGTGCTTTTTTAAACTCAATAAAAGAGAGCAAGAGAGAGAGATAGACTAGTAATTGGTTGCAGTCGATTTTGTTAAGCTGATGCTTTATTTTGTGTTACAACGTACAAAAGAAAAGAAACCTAGAAAGGGAAAGAGAAAGTGTTAATTGTTTACAGTTATTTTGATATTGTTGTTACTCTTCTTTCGAATGCCTTTAATAGTTCTGCTGCTGCTCCAGCCACTGCTGTTGGTTGCTTTTGTTGTTGTTTTTAAAGTTAGTTTTGCTTTGTTGTTGTTGTTGTTATAATTTTCTTATTGTTGTTGTTGTTTATGCTTTTATTGCTTATGGTGCTGTTTTTGTCGTTGTTGATGATGTTGATGCAAATAGGTAGTTTTGTTTTTGTTATTGCTGTTGTTGTAATGGTTTATTTTTTATCTCCATTCAGAGTTATTACTTATTTTCACTGGTTTCAATGTGTATTTTATTTTACGCATCCTATGTCCTATTATTGTCGCTGTTTTTGTTGAAGTATTATAGTATTATTGATAATCAACACACAAGAAAAAAATTAATAAATAAAATCTCACAAAAACCATATAAAAATTATACAAGTAAGTTCAGCACAATAATTATACACAAGATGTTTCAAATGGTTGATAATTTCATGTTTATTTATAAACGCACTTATACATGGATTTGTATAAAATAACAATTATAGCATAAATCAATGGCTTATTATGCAAAATGATGAAGAGAGTGTGAGAGCGATAAATATAATAACGTTACATTTAATAAATGTGTGAGAAGAAGCGTTCAAAGCACACACACTTTTACATAATATTCAAACAATAAAACTCAAGTACAGATAAATAAAACATCACCACTTTTCGCATTACGTATAATACCATATGTATACAACTCTCACACACACATATATATAAATATAAACATATAAACATGTTTAAACAAGCACATAAAATTAGCTATGCATACACAGTTGTTTCACAATGCTTACATGCCATAGCAACAGAGCATTCATTCATTTATGCATGCATACTCGCGAGTATGGTGAAGTATGATGTACAATTACAACAACACTACTACTACTGAAAGCATGCATGAGATGGCATATACGTGCAAAGCTATAACACACATTCACACATACAGCCACGCACATGAATAAGAGATTATAATAAGATATAGTCGAGTCTCATCATCACACACGCACACGTGTGTGCATACTTTAAGTAAATAACGACAAGAAAAGATAAACTGAGTGGAAAGCTTGTGTGACAAGTTTATAAACAATTCCACGTAACAGAAAACCAAAAGAAGAGGATACCAACAACAACAACAACAACAAACAGATTTAGAAAAGAAAATTATGCAATAAAAATTCAAGGTGAAAATACTCTAATCGCACACAATCACACAAATACAATAATAAATAAACAACACGAACATACGCACATACATACACTGAGTATGACAGATTTACATGCTTACTTTGCAGCATTTACACACATTTCACGCACTTTAATGCATTTCATTGCATTAATGCAATTGTTTTTAGATATGTATGCATGTATGCATGTACGTTATAACACAACACATAACATCAATTTGCTTATATTTCCGGTAATCCGTTGAAACGCAAACACAAGTACTACAACTACAACAATAATAGGTGACATGACATGTCAAGTGTTCACGGATGCTAACACAAAACTTAGTAGTGTGTTGGGTTACGTCTTACTTCTTCCTCTTCGTCTTCTTATTTTTCTTAAACATTTGTTTTCTTTAATCCATGAATATCTTCTTCTTCTTCTCTACTGTATTTTCCTACATTTTCTTTAAAACCCTAAAACACTTATAAATGGTTTTTTCCGTGTAGGTGTGTATGCAAAGCTTGCTTGTTTTTTAAAAGACACAGAGAGAGAGCATTTCCTTACAACTCAGTGTAATATAATAATGATGTGTCCGCTGTTCGTTCGTGATGTTGTAGAAAGGCGATACAAACGAAAACATTAAAAAAAAAATATAAATGTATACGATTTTTGTGCGGTGAGACCCCTAGGACTCGTAGCTATGCAGGTTGGTTGGAATGTTTATAAATTATTAAAACAGTTGTTGTGTCGTACAATGCATATACATGATAAATAATAATAACAATACCAACAAACATATAGACAACTGGCTGTGTTGCAGCTTTACAGGTTATAAAAAATTACACTATTGTTCATTTCGATAGGCACTTGGGGAAGACTTTCCTCTCTCTCTCTCTCTCTCTCTCTCTCTTACACTCTCTGTCTCTCTCTCATGATATCTGCTGCTTTAGGTTGAACGAAGTGTTCATCATAAGGTTCGTATATTAACTTAAGGTTCCAACTGCAACAACAATAACAACATATTCTGCGTTTTTACAAGACACGTTACAAATCAAAACTTAAAAATATTAACAATTTTATCAAGGTTTTCCTTATAATCATCATCGAAAATGTTTTCCCAAAGAAAACGCTGAGTTTTACAGTGTTTTAAGCGACTTTAACTTTCTGATAAAAACAAGAAAAAAAGCAACATTTGGTCCAGGCAAAAATTTTAAATATCTACCAGCGATACACAACAGTTCTCAAAGCTATACTTTAAGAATAATATTGAAAAAATCCAATTTTTAGTTATTTTTTTGACACTGTGGGCGTGTCATTTAAACAATTTTTTCCAATTTCAAAACCAACCGGCCTCAACGGATACATAGTTGTGACTAGATGGGCTCAGTTTTGTGGATTGAAATTATTAAATACTCTGCTTATGTATCAATGTCAGAGAGTTTGCCATATTTTGTCTTAACCATGTATAGATTTTTCACTTGTTGTCTTTGAATTAATTCAATAAATCTTCTTCGTCCTTTAACCACTAACCAGTAAATTGAGTGTATAAGAATCTCGTTCAATCCACTGTGCTTGTTACTCAAGGCCACATAAACAAATTACACACTAAACAACAAGTGAAACAAACAACAACAAACTAACTTACAAGATACGCTAACATTGAAACTGTATGTTTATGCAGTCCGTCAACATATCCTTGGAGACATTAGTAGTAAAGCGAGCGACATTTACATCTCGACGATAGAAAATAATGTTCTTTTTTTTTTTTAAAGAAAACTTGTTGGCTTGGTTGTTGTTATTTGTTCATAAAGGAGGCTATGCGCTCTGCTTGTATGTGTACGTGTGATGTGCGAGTCTGTATATTTGAAACAAGTTTTGATAAAACATAATTTTTTATTTACTCTCACGCGTATCGTTTGTTACAAGTTTATTGATGTAACCGGGAGACATCCAAGCGCATAAATATTGTGGTTTGACATTTAAAAACGGGTGAATTAAAGTTTGCTTGAAATAGAAATATTTTTATTAAATTGTAGCATGTGGTTGAATAACATCAAACCTGGAAAAATTCAGCCACACTTGGTCGAAGAATTTAACAATCAAAGCTTGACTTGGATTTTTTGGATTCTTAGGCTTAGTTTTAGGGGATCCCAAATATTACGGGCTCTCTCCGTTTATCAGTTAAATTTATCCTTCTCACTCAATACGCTCTATATGCATAGTGGTTAAATACCCTCCGCATCTACATACAAAAGGTATGCGTAGTAGGTAGCAAAAATCTGTGAGTAAATATATTTAAGCACAATCACACATATGTTGGTTTGTGAACATACATACATTTTGAGGTCTTGTGCTTATCATAAAAAATTGTCCACTTAAATAACGAGAACCATCTCGTTGAGCGTCAAGTGTTTTCAAATGTTTTTCTGTTTGATGGCTGTAGTGATGAATAGCGTTAGACTCGTGTCTGAATGCCTAGACGCAGATGTCGTTTCCTTGTTGTTATTGCTTGTTTGCTTGCTTGCTTTCACGATGATAAGCAAAATTAGAGTAGCATACAAACGTTGCCACTTGACAAGTGTCATTTGGTTTATTAGTGAACAACATTTTTATTCTTCATTTTTCCATTTTCTCATACGTTCGTGTTGCCGTGTTCCTATCTGTGTAAAACCTAAAG
The DNA here is from genome assembly GCA_963978525.1 of Ornithomya fringillina. Taxonomy (NCBI): domain Eukaryota; kingdom Metazoa; phylum Arthropoda; class Insecta; order Diptera; family Hippoboscidae; genus Ornithomya; species Ornithomya fringillina. Next base: position 11,517,428 of record OZ021694.1, read on the forward strand.
TACCATTAAAGTGCGGTTACGAGTGTTTTTTAAAAGCTTTTAATTTTCCGTTCTTAAGCCTCAAAAAGAAATTTAATGGCAAGCATTTCATGTTTTTTAATCGTTTCAGTTTGGATCGTGATCAACCATTCACCTTTAAATTGGGTGATGGCCAGGTAATTAAAGGTTGGGATCAAGGCTTGGTCGATATGTGTGTGGGTAAGTGGTTTTTTGTTCTTGTTTTTAAAATCATAGAGAATTTAATTTTATTTTAATATTTTTTTTTCAGGTGAAAAACGTAAACTCACCATACCACCAGAGTTGGGTTATGGTGATCGTGGTGCTGGTAATGTTATACCACCCAAGGCCACTTTAATATTTAACGTAGAGTTGATAAATATTAGTGATACTCCGCCCACCACGAATGTCTTCAAAGAAATCGATGAGAATGGCGACAAACAATTGAGTCGCGAAGAGGTAAACGGCTATGTATGAATCACGCTCTTCTTCTATTCATTTCATTCATGTTTTGTATTTACTAAGGTGTAAGGGGTATTTTGGTTTCTTTTGCGGTTGTGGGAGTCGTATAAAAAAATTCCTAAATCAAATTAATTTTAGACCAAGTACTAACATAAGTAAGCAATTAAATAAATACCAACATATGTTCTATCCTTTGCATGTCAATGGGACACGAGGCGTTCTAACATTCTAAACATTATGCAGCAAATTATTTACCAACCCCGCTCTTAGCTTTTCGATGGCTACCAAGTGTTTACGCTAAATATAAATTTTTACCCTTCTCGTAAGGCGGAGAGTATCCTAAGTTCATCATTCCATTCCAACGGTATACTGGGAGCAAAGAGTCTCTCTTCAAGAGTTGTCAAGTCCTTTAGTTCGTCTGGTATAACGGTTATCTTCGGATGGAAAAATATCAGTCAGGAAGAAAGCACAACTTAAATGGCCATGTTGGCTTGTAACTATTTCTTTAGATAAAAATTTTATTTTTGACGAAAACCACAGCCCACCACAACAGATACATATACAAGTCGGACCAATCCTTACACTATTGTCATATTCACTCCATAGTCGAGATGTGTGTCTATGAGTTTCACTTAATAAATATTGAAATCTAGTATCAGGTGACATGGTCTGCATTCTTTGTCTATTCAATAAATTTTGTCGATTGTTACTTCTAATCCTATTTACCTCATTAGCGCGGTAAGCTCTAGCTAACCTCTCTAGCATGCATTCCGCCATCTTCTCTTCTAATCCTTTGTGCTATGGCAAATCTCTGCCGTTCACTTTTCGCTATATATTTCATTTGCTCGATGTCGTCTGTGCTGTTTATGGTGGTGAAAGTGGTATTTTTTTATTTTATTTTTATTTTATTTATTTCTTTTACATTAGATTTTTATATATATAATTTACGTAGGTGCCTACCTCTCCAGCTCGAAGCTTATATGTTAATATTAGTGTTAATATGTTGCTCTGTTTCTCAGCCTTTCAGCCTGGGCAGTATTGACTTGTTCTCTACCGCGTCTTCCATCATCATCACTCCTATTTCTTTGTGATAATACATTCCTCAGCCTTTCACTTCTTCTAAGGACTTCGTTTTCGCGATGGCGCCTATGCTGGGCAGTATTAACTTGTTGTTCTCTATTGCGCCTTCTATTATCTTCCCTCCTAATCCTTTGTGTTAAGGCATTTCTCCGACGTTCAAGTACTCGATATCTTTCATTGCCGCGACGGTTTATGTGTTGTTCAGTATTCCTTTATTGTTCCATTAAACGATACCTTGAACTTCTTCTTCTAACAATATGTGCGCTTTTGTCTCTTCGTCTTTCCTCTTCGCGATATTCAGGATCACTTCTCCTTGCTAATATACGCTGAGAATTTTTAATTCTCTCTCTCTCCATACTTCGCTCGAGAAACCTCCTCACAGATTGTATATTTCGCAGACGTCTTTGTCGAGATGATAGAATACGTAATAAAGGCATTTTGAAATAATTTTTGTATAATATTTTTAGCATTCAATTTGAACTCAATAGTTTGATTATTGTTGTACTTCTGACGTCTGTATTTCGTATTGAGAACTTATGTATATATTGTACTACTTACCTGCTTTCGCATGGGTTACATTATCAATTATTATATTTTTCCTAATAATCACTTACGTACCAGTTTTCTAACCAAAAAAAAATTTCTGACATGTTTATCACTTTGAAATTTTGGAAAAAAATTGAAAGTAGTACAAAAAATTTCATTTTAGGTACTTCGGTGGATTGGATAACTAAAAATATGTATAACAAATTACAGTTAAATATGTAAATTTTTGTGGCAGATAAATAGATTTTTGTTGATTGTAGGCGTGGCTCTTGATCGATTTTGACCATTTTAAATAGCGATCTGCGTGCAAAAACTAAAAGAGCCTGTACAAAATTTCTGTTCAATCTCAAAACTTACGACCGTAAGCATGCCAACAACAGACAGACCACCGGACATTCATGTCTTAATTGACTGTTTTCGACGCTGATCAAGAATATATATTTTTTGTAGGGTCTCTGACGCCTCCTTCTGGGTGTTGCAAACGGAAGAACAAACTTAGTACTCATCACTAAGGTGCAGGTTATAAAAATAATGATTTAAAAAATAAAATATAATTTTACAATAATTGAAAGGTTTTTGTAATGACCTTATAGTCATAATATCATTAATGAGGTTCGTACATGCAATTGAGTCATAGCCACGACAGCACTGAAATGTTTTGGCTTTTTAATCATATTTACTAACAAAAATGAAAAATATATAAAAAGTGAAGCTTAAGAGAATGCCAAGAAACAATCCTAACTTTTCTCTCTCTCTCTCTCTCTCCCTAATTCAAGGTAAGCTCCTATTTGAAAAAGCAAATGACTGCCGTGGACGGCGAAGATTCGGAGGAAATTAAAAATATGTTAAAAGAAAATGATAAACTGGTGGAGGAGATATTCCAGCATGAAGATAAAGATAAAAACGGTTATATATCGCACGATGAATTCTCAGGACCTAAACATGATGAACTGTAAAACAAATTCTACACTCTCTGTGCAAAACAATCTGTAACATAGAGCAAAAGTATTGTTTTTGTATAATTTATTAACAAAACAATCAATTTCCTTTAAGTGTTTATATTAAGATGAAAAAAACAAACAACAAACCGCAAACTTCCAAGAATTCCGCACACATCATGGGTTGTTATACTAAAACTATTGTAATGTTTTTATACATCCCGCTTTCTTTCTCTCTGTCTCTCTAACTTACATATTTTGTGTTAAGTAACTTTTTTGTATACATATTTTTTTTTAAATAAAGAATAATTTATTTGAAAATTCTAAGTTTATTATTTAGCATATATGTGTATGTGTTTGTTAGAAAGGTTAAAAAAAGGTACGTATACGTATGAGCTTTAAAGAGCGCAATGTTTTCAACATAACGTGTGATTTTTATTTATTTAGTTTATATGTTATACATACATTATATAATATATGGTATCTTATCATTCATATATTGTTTCTTTCCTATTTTTTTATATTTACTTTCCACACACACAACAACGACACAATAGAAATCTTCAATATGTAAAGCTTACAGAAAGAACGTTACAAGCAATTATGTTTTAGAAACATACATACAACAAAAATCTCTTGTCACAACAACTTTTTTGGGAGAGTAAAGTCTCAAATTGAAAGTTTGAACTAAAAGAGTAACGAAAAGAAAAGCATTTCATGTCACACAATCAAACAAAATATAAAACAGTAAATAACAATTATATTCACGCCCATTCACCGCAAAAGCATTCACGCATAAAATATCTTTAAAAGAAAGAGAAATAAAATGTAAAGCCGCCAGATTTTCATACAGAGTTTCAAAAACCATAGATTAACTAACTAGAATTTCACAGTTATACCCACATCCACTCTCTCTCTCTCATGCACTCACATATTCACTAAACATTTAATATATAGAAGATTAACTCTAAGATAATTTCCTCTTCAATATTCGCCGAAATGCCATGAAGTGTTGGAATCAAATGATTATCCAAAGCGTTCATATATATGGGTGGCAATTTGCTACCCCCGGCACCAGCCTCATAGCAGACCTGGAATACGTATAGAAACAAAAATAAATAAAAAACGTTGAAAAATTACAACCATTTCATTTTTTTACATGTATATGAGCGAATGTATAAAACAAAGATACAAAGACAATTAGCAAATAAAACAATAAAGTTGCATCGATTTTGTCGAATAATAAAACCAACCTTTTATCAGATATTTGGTTTTTTGAAACCAGAACATAAGTACATATGGACAGACGGACAAACTTACTTCAAGACAGTACAGACTTTGTTGAATTTTCTAAACATTACAAGCATATTGCCGATTATGGGCGTGGCTTACAACCGATTTGGCTAATTTGGCCAAATTTAAGCAGCAAATGGTTGCGTTTGTTAAAAATGTCAACTCGAAGAGGAATAGTGGGCGAAACTTAAAGTTAATTGACAGAGACCGACGTACATTTAAACCAATTGTGGCCAGACAACAAAAAACTACCGCCGCCACTATTCAGATACCAAAACATTATTAAAAAATAAATAATTTGTATATGTCGTGTTCATATTATTTTGTCCATCCTTTGTATATACTTCGTAGGGTCTCTAAAGCCTCCTTCTGGGTATTACAAACAACCTTTTAGCTAGACTATGATTGAATGGATATCGAAAATGCTCGCAAAAATAAAAAATGCCTCCTAATAAATCTGCCAATGATTGTGAAAAGGAAAAGCATAATAAAATGAATTTAAAAAAAAAATTATATAAATTTGATACCAAAAAATGATTCACTTACATTATCTTGATGCAGGGTAAAGCGTAAGCCGATTTTTAGATTTTTACTAGCAACCAATAAATCTAAGAACGGTACCAAAGCTATTGATGCGCTGCGTGCTATTTGTTCCGTCATGCGGGTAATTTCTGTGGTGGTGTCCGTTGACATTGTTGCACAATTATTGCTATTATACCATTCGTTATACTGTAATGTAATTTTTAACAATTAAACTTAATTTTGAATAATTTTTAAAAAATTTCACAATTCTTTACTTTACCTTCAAAACATAGATATCGGTTAAGCGGATTGAATAATTGCTGTTGGAATAATTAAAGCTGGCATGTACGCGCATACTGGACACACCATCCATCAGGCGGTCATCAATCGGAGACTTCACCCTTTAAATCAAACCATTTTATATATTATTATTATTATTTCGATTTTATATGAAATTCATCCTAACCCTATATTAATATCTTTATCATTTTCCACCCATTTGATGCAAACAATTTCCGTTTGTTGTTCGTCAGCATCTACGGGCCCACAAACAATCGTGCAATCCATTTGACTTTTTAAAGCATTGCGAACTTCCTCCATTTTGTCCGGTAATATTTGCACCATTAAACCATCCTCCACAATGCTACATTTACCCGATAGGCCGCTGGACGTTTTTAAGGATTCATTTAAAACAAAGAAACTAGCACCCGTCACTATAATTGTATAAAAAATCATTTGAAATGAAGAAAATAAATAAAAAATATTTAATAAATTACCTTTTCTGGGCTGCCCTTGAATATTGATAGCTTGTGTTGAATATGCGTACATTTCACCAGTTTGTTCTTCGCTGACATTTTGCATGCACACCAAGTGGCCGTCAGCAGTTTTCGAGAAATTACCACCAAAAGCTAATATATGATCACTTGAATCGTTGACGGCTTTAATGACATCCTCTAAACGGTTACGTGGTATTACAACCGTAGTTTGGCGATCCTCCATATGTATATACATACCACGTATAAATGGCAGAGTATATGAATAATTGCGAAAATCCTTCAAGAGAATGAATTTTAAATATTAATCATATTTTTATAACCGACACCTCATGATCTTAAAATCTTACCGCCAGAAAATTTATAATAGTCTGTGCGATTTCCCCGTAAACAGACTCCCGTTGTCTTATCGATACATGGGGACAGGGATAGTAGCGAAATTGAGCGCCCAGCCTTAACATTAAACGCAAGGGAAACACTTTAGCCCAAGGCACTTCGTTACGATGTATCAGAATGCCAATCAAGTAGGGATTCTCTGGTACTATCACATCCTGCATACACTGATATGTGGGTCGTATATAAATAAAGCCGCCATAACAACGCGAACCCAAAAACACACTCGTCTGCGGATTGGTATGAGACAGTTCCGTTATCGGATTGCCTTGATCGGCATTATTATAAATCTCATTCAAATGCAAAAATACATCTTTCGGTATTAACGGTTTGCAGGCCATGTCCTCTTTACTGGCTGGCAAATTCACTTCCAGCAACACAACAATTTCATCATTGCCCACGTGATGCATACCTTGTGTGGTGAAATTGATAACAGTGCGATTTAAGCAGCATTTTACTAAAAATACACAGAATTGAGATATTTTGTAATTTTTTTCCAAACATTTTATGTAATTTTTTTCTCACTTACAATGAATAATTTTAACCCAAACGAAGAGATTTTTTTGTACAGCAAATTTTAAGGTTTCCTTTTGCAAGCGTTGCACTAAATCATAATTATTGAAAATATCTTTATATTCAAAATCACAGCCACCCGCATCTTTTTCAATGACAATTGGTGGTAAGCTTTCAGCTTCGTCGTGGGGTATAAAAGAGCCATTCTCATCACAACCAGAGGGTGGCAAACGTTTGGCACGTAACATTTCATTAGTTTTCGTTGCAGCAGCAGACAATTTATTACTGTCGGGTTTTATTTTTGGTGTGGCCTCCATAGCATCTGATGATTTACCTACAATTTGAAATTATTTTATTATTATTTTTTCTTAATTTTTATTAATTAATTAAAATTAATATTTTTAATTTTCTTTTTTTTTAATAAGATGGGCACTCTGGAGATGTCACTGCTACCCCCCAAACTATGAAACATTTTTAATAAAAAAGTTTGTCAATCAAGTTCACTTTGCACTCACTGACCTGTTGCTGCTTTACTTAAATGACTGCTTAGGTTAAGAGCCGATTGTTGTATGGTGTGCAAAGTGTTGGCAGCTATCACTGGCGGTATTGCGCCGCGAAAGAATTGCGCCATCATACCCATAGCGCTAGTGTCAGCAATATGTTCATGATTGGATCCTTTACCCGGCGTTGGTGGCTTATTGTTTTTATTGCTGTTGTTACTACTACTATTTTTTGGAATTCTCTCTATTAGACGACGCGGTTGTTTCGGCTCATTCCATTGTTCGACCGTAGCCAAATCACTACCCGGTGCTATGCCATCACTAAACATGACCGATTTACGTTTACGCGCTTTCTGTCCACTTGAATTGGACGAATTGGAAGAATAACTGCCGGCATTATCTTTTTTCAGTACACCCACCGGCACTATAACGCTTGGTGGTGTCTTCGGTTCACCGCTGACTTGCTGGTGCGGTGGTATGGTGGAGCAATATTCCATGGGATTGTTGGGGTTAGGGGAGCGAGGAGCTGCAGTAGAATTTGCTGTTACAGTGAATTCTGCATTTGTTGCTGCGGTTGCTTCCATGGTTTGCGTTTCATTCACCTGCTGAGTAGTGCCTTCTTTGGCGTTTGCACCTCGTTGCGTTAATATCAAATAACACTGAACACATACCCGAGAGTCGGGTTCGTTAAGGAACTCCAATTTGTATTTTTGCGAACAGCAGACCGAACACAACACCTTGCCACATGCGCGGCAGTGATGACGCCGCTTGATCATCGTGAATTTCGTTGAACATTGCATACAGCCGGTGGCCATATTATCGGGCACCCAAATGGGCGGTACTTTACCTAGATTAACATGAGGATCTTCACTGTAGCCGGTAGCTTCGGCAACATCATTGTTCATACCAATCAAGTGCACTACTCCGTGCGGTTCATAGGTCATCTCTGCTGTATTGGCGTGCTGTTGTTCCTCAGGTGACGGTGTCTGGGGACTAACCACTTCTTCGTTTACTTCTGTTTCATTGCCAGGCGGCGTTTGGCCGGCATTAGCGTATAAGTCCAATGACTTCAACGAAGGTAAATTTAATGTGGTCGGTCTTTGTGGACGTGGACGTGAACATTTCGCTGTTTTGGATAAATCATCCTCCAGTTGCTGTTGTTGTTGTATAATGTCACCCTCTAATGAAGACGAATCACTCTCCTCACTACTACTAATACTATCAGCTTTGCTGCTATTAGAGCCCAATGAATCTATGGTGGCTGTGGTTGTTGTTGTGGTGGTGGTGGCATGAGGCAAATCCTCATCATCATCATCCATATTCACGTCGGGTTGTTTTGGAACACGTACTTCGGAGAATTCTACAGTGGAAGCCTGCGAAAAACTATCACCATTTAAATAATCTGCTCCAGCACCGAAACTGCTCTCTTCACAAGCTAAAACGGACTCTTTAAAAACTCCTTCTTCAAAGAATTTTCCTTCGCAATGCTGCTGGAGTTGCTGCTGGCACACTTCAATTGGTTCCTGTGACAGTATTGGCTGTGGATGTTGTTGTTGTTGTTGTTGTTGCTGTTCCATATCATCATCTATATCCATTTCTTGCAGCATACTATCCAATTCCGTATCAGATATATCATCCATGGTGGAACAAAATGTTATTGGTTGCATTGCGGACATTTGTGGCTGCTGCTTGGAAGCATTTGTGGCAGCAGTGGCTAAAACTTTTACACGCATTTCTTCCTTGTTATCTCTATTTGTGATTTTATGCGGTTCCAACGGAGTGTCTACTGCTGCAGCCGTAGCAACTTCTCGTTGCTGCTTTTGCTGATTTTCCAGTAATTGACTCAAAGCTGATTTAGTCACAACATTAGATTCTGTTATATTGTCAAGCACTTTAACCAATGCTGAGGAGGATGCCATAGTTTCTAAAGGCAAAATGGAACGTGTTTGTAAATTGTTGCTGGCATTAATTGATACTGAGGATAAACCTTCCGTTAAATCGTCAACACTTTCAGTTTGCGAGGGCTCAACTGGCAAAGGTACAGTTTGCAAAGCTGACAAATCAGGAGAGGTGTCACCTTCTAGGGAAGGTCCTGATGAAAATGTCGATGGTGATGAGGTTGTTAAAGATTCGGAACTGTCAGACGGTTCATTTTCATGGGCACAGTGTATGTGTAACTGCTCTACGTTGTTGGCATCAACTTTATTATTACTTTTTACAGTTTCCGAATACTTTTGAATATCTTGGCTTTCTTCCACTTCTCGCTCATATTCGGCCAATTCTTTTTTAAAATTAGCCACTATGGCGGATGTACGTAATGGTTGGAAACCGCTATCCGTTTCATCCGCATCATTTGTATGATTTTGCGGCATTGATTTATTGTCGATCTGAAGCGACTGCCGATGCAAGGGTACGCTGATGTTAGTGTTGGACAATGTTACTACACCATTCGCACACTTTTGTTGTAATTCTTTGGCCAAACGTTCTTCGGCCCGTTGCCGTTGACTGGCCGCCTCTTCATTCAATTCCAAATTATCCAAAACTTGATCAATGTCTACCAAATCCATTTTCTTACTAGATAAACACAAAGTCAGCTGATGATTAACGAATTGAATATGTGCAGTCCTATGCTACGTTTATACATACATATACCTGTAGTTGTGTATGGGTTAAATTATACATATGCTCTGTATATTAAATCTGATGATCGATGAATCATCCGTTGTGTGTTTTAACAATTACGTACTGTTTGTTGGCCTTTTTACAAAATTGCTATTGTTTACAAATACATAATGATTGGCGGTACAACAATAGCTTTAAAAGTTGCCTCTTTGGTACTCCATCAAACTCCATCCGTAACTTTGCGGGTGCTGTTTGTTGTAAATGCAATATTAATTTTTTCCACTATTCGGTTGCAGAACTTTTTTCAATTTTTCATTTCACATTGCACTTTTATTTTTTCTTTTACTTTTCCGCAAAGTATTCATAATTATTCACATTATCCAATTATATACCTTCACTTTTCTATAACTTTGTAATAAATTTTTTGGCTTTAAAATATCATAAATTAAATTAAGAAGAAAGTTTCATGCTCCATATTTCAATCTTCTAGCTAAAGAAAGAAATTTAACAACTCGGAAAGAACGAAATGTTTCAACATGGAAACATGTGTTTCCCTTTGACTACAAATTGTGGCAACCCTGCTATTGTTTGCTTTTCATTAAAACAACAGGTTAATATCTAGTGTTAGTGAAAAAGAGAGAGAGTGAGAGAGAGAGTGAGGAGGAAACAAATACACAAATACAAGAGAGTCTTTCTGCTAAAAAGCAAAACCATTCGTCATATTAAATTGTATATATTAGATACTCGTTATTTACTATGAGCAGCTCACTGTTGTGTATATTAAAGATTTTTCACTAAATCCATAAATTAAACAGCAATTGCAAATGCATTAATAATCAATATTTGTCTTAAGAATAAGGAATAATTAATTCATTTAGATAAATGAGAGACAAATTCAAAATCAATTATTTTTTATTTTTACAACTTGTAATTTATATGTGTGACGATAGGAATGAGTTCATTTTGATGATGTTCCATCTATGGCAGCAGTGGCATTGAATGCTATTCGAGTGTTTAAATTCAACAAAAAGATTTTTTTATTTTCAAAATAAGTGAGAATTTTACTGAAACTGGGACAGATTTGTGTACAAGAAACTATTTTTAAGAAAAATCACCAAAATATGTATTCGTAACTGCGTACGAGATAACCACATCAATAAAACAACAACTCTGAATAACATTGAAGTGGCTGCCACAGCTTCAGTTCTTTGTTTGCCCGAATGGAATCAAAAAGTTACATAAATTAAAATAATGCACCAACCTAATCCAATCTCCCTACAAATTATTTATAATAAATGTAATTAAAAAGAATAGTAAAATAATGATTTAAAGCCAAAGCTTGAGCAGCATAACTCGAAAACATATTTAATTAATTGCGAAAATGTTTTTATCGAGACTTTCCTTCAGTCGGCCACGAGATGATGATTACTTTTACTCTCTCGGTCCACAGGTACGGTTGTTGTTTATTCGAGTTTTTTAATTGTATTTATAGTCTTGCTGCTTCTTCTGCTTAATAGGAAGTGAATTATCCTTCAAATTTACTTTGGAAGCGGTGGAAATATGTGGCTTTGTCATAAGTCATCTCTCTGGCATTATCCAGTATGGATAACTTTGAACGTAGACATAATATAAACAATAATAATAATAACAACAACAATAACAATAATCATAACGCCGAAATAATGCAACGAGGTCAAGAGGACTTAATACGCACTGCCTTTGAATATACGTTCCCCACCAATGATGATGATGATGATAATGATGGCCACGATGATGATGACGATGACGATAATTGTGCAGAACACGAAAGCCACAAGAGTACACCTTACTACACACCAATGGAATTCATGGCTACTCCTTTCAATTTTCCGTCTCCCAAGTTAACCGATAATGCTGGGTGTGATAGGACAGCCTCATCTTCGTCGGCGGCAAATCATTGTTATTGTCGGGAGGACAACAATAGCAAAATACATATCGACAGTGCTGCTACCAATCAAAGTCCGCGTATCACACAAGCGTCCAATAAAAAGTATACAACACAAACAACAACGGCTGCCAAACATATGGAACCTACGTCGCCGGCTATTCATCGGAAATTTCGTCGCTTCTCATTATATGAACGGCGCTCATGTTCGCCACAACATTCGATTATTAAAAACGCCGCTTCGATGGAATGTGCAATGGAAACGGACAAAGAGAATACCAAACCAAAGATACGGGCCGACCATAAGGACGAGTGCAATAGTGGTCACAATTCGCCTGGAGTTATTTTAGATGAATCGGGATCACCGCGCATTCTAACCAACGCGGAGGCGGCCATGTTGGCCAGTGGTCGTTTACCCTACTCACCAAAACTGTTAAATACAATCAACAATTTAAATCTCAGTTCACCATTGGGTGTTATCAGCTCGGCTGGCTACAAGAATGGTAATTATTTCAAATTTCCCGAAATCGATCAGGGACTGACCCTAACGTCCAACCACCAGTCTCAAGCAGATGATATATACGATCACATAAAAATACGCCCACCGTCCAAAAAGCATAATATTGGCAGTCAATCGCCAGCCACTCTGCAACAGCAGCCGAAAGCTTTTACGTTTGATTTAAATATTGAACCGAAACCAAAATCGGGCCATGACGACGGCTCCACAAACATAAACAAACCAAATACGAATACAGTTGGGGACAAACTTAAGGACACGAAACGGAATCGTAAGAATAAAAATAATTTAACCATAAAAATAGCCAACAGTTCACTAGGTAGCGGTCAGTGTACAACAAATACAGCAACAACAACAAATATTATCGCATTATCCACCTCACGACCGAAAACGCCCACAATCAAATCCACCAAAGAAAAGGCGCTCTCATTAGATTCAGCAGCCGCTATTAGTGAGTTGCGTAGAGGAACAGTTAACCCGCCAGCAGCTCTCTATGCCAGTTTTGATGAGATGGACTCTCACATGCCGGAAACCAAACCACCCATACATTTGGAGCCTTTAAGGGCAAGTTCTCTAATTAAGCCACGCTCTACATCAATGTCTCAACTGTCCGCTGCCACTCTCCACAACAGATCGAATACAAATCAATCCAGTTATTTGGTGAAAAATGTCAGACGCCGCATATGTACATTAAATGCTAATGAGTGGCAACGTCAGCAAAATCCTTTTTATGAATCGGAATCTCTCAGTTCCTCCAAATTATTAACGAAACGTGTTGAGGACACAAAACCGGTTGTCTACGTGCAGCAAGAGGACGAAGTGATTAACGATAAAACCGCATTAGGCACGTTGGCAGTTCCAACTATGAATTCTTTGAACTCAATAGCTGCTCCCACAACAGCCGTAAGGACATCTCACAAGCATAATCCCTTGCTGCACTCATCCAGTACTAATTTAAAAACTCTACCCGAGTTTTTAACATTGGTGGAATTTTCTACACCGACCACCTTGGCAGTCGAGCAACAACAACAACAACAACAACATCCATTCAAGCAGAAATCTATGGATTTTCCAATTTCAACGGCTGCTGCTGCTGCTACCACCTCTCTACCAACTGGAACACGACCACCGGCTAACGCTTCCTCATCCACCAATCTCTTGCAGAGGCGCGGCTCAAATCACAGTCTCACCTTGAATTTACACGGCTCCTGCGGTAATCTGTTGGGTAATTGCCGTACGGGCTTAAGCATCTCCAATTACAATATCGGTTCAATGAAGAATTCCAGCAATAATCTGAATTCCAAGTCCAGCGACAATCTAAACACTAGCAATGATCAGGTTAAACTGAACATCATCAACAGCGCCACCACCACCACCACCAGCAATACGGAAACAACAAGCTCTGCGTTAAGTGACGCTAATCAGGTAACAAGGCAAAGTTTGTTTCTTCGCCGCAGTTCAAACAACACGTTGACCAATTTGGCGGCAACATCTTGCGGTAACCTGAATTCTTTCTCTAGCCAGAGCTCCCTCAACGTGGACAAGCCCTTACCAATTATGACGTTGCAAAGACCATCCTTAACAAACACACCGCGCAGGGGTTTGCTAGAGCGGAGGGGCTCCAATCAGAATCTCACTTTAAATACAAGCAGTTCGTTTGGTGGTTTGAGTACAGAACGCTCAATATTGCAGCAGAGTCGCATACATTCGTTCGGTTACTCTGAAACTGAAAGTGAGGTTGAGGATGATTTGAAAAATCCGGCTGGCTGCCATCACAACCAGAGGAAATTTTACAGTAGTGAAAATCTGAATAGAACCAAGACACAGTTTGCTGATTTAAATCAGACCCATAAACGTAACGCGAATCAGGTGTGCTTTGGTTCGGTGGCTGATCTGAAAGCGAGCGATCGTGACAACCCCACGCAGCCAATTGCCAAAGAACCAACGCCACGCAGTTTGCAAAATTTTGACTTTCAAGAAACCACAGTTTGCACTTGCACCGGCGTACGCAACATCCAAACTAAGCCTCTGTCTCCCCAAACCACCAGCGAGGAATTTAAAGTCTATTTGGCCAACATACAAATGTTGCAAAATGCCTCCAATGCTCTCAATCACATCGATCTAATCAAACTCAATTACATTTTCGACAATAGTTATACGACAGCGGAATTCAAAAGCCTCACCGAACAATCCATATCCCTTTTAAATGTACCACCAAAAGGCGAATTGGACAGCGCCTCATCATCATCATCACCATCATTAGCAACAGCGCTATTAACTCATTCCAATTCGGAGGATTGTGAAATTCAAGAGCGTTACTTGGAAGTAATCCGACACATTTTGGATAATTCGCAGCCCGATGATGAAGAACAAAAACGTATCTTCCGCAATTTACACAAAGAGTTCTGGGACTTGCCATTAAACCATCAAGAGAAGCCCATGGTGTTTGGTTCACAGACAAAGAATCGCTACAAAACCATATTGCCCAATGAAAACTCGAGAGTTATACTTGAAAGGGAATCAAAATTATTGCAAGATATGTGGCTGAAAGTGGATGCAAATGAAAGTGATGATGTTATGATGGCTGAGGGGGATGAACATTTACCGACGATGGAGGAGCAGCCTTACATAAATGCCAATTACATTAAGGTGACTAAGAAAATTGTCCAATTTTCAGATTCGATTTCGGTTACTCACGATTATCTCATTTCATCTTCATCACATGAGACACCTGAGTACCGATCTTAAAAAAAAACAAGTAAGAAAACTAAATTTGGTTTAAGCCAAATCTTTAATTCCTACCACATATACAATGGTGGGTGTGGTAGGTCTGTGATTACGTATGTATTAGGTATCAGCTTGAAAGTCGAGTTTTGCGCTGAGTAAGGTTTTTTTAAATTGTGGGCGTGTCTGTTATCCGATCATGCCCATTTTTGTCATATCGGAGGATAGGGTAACTATAGATAAGCATATCAAAGTTTAAGTTCTTAACTCAACTTTTGTGGCAAATAAATAGATTTTTGTCGGTTTTGGGCGTGGCTCTTAATCGATTTTGCCCATTTTAGATAGCGTCAGAGAATGTCATCAAAAGACGGACACACGGACATACATCTACATCGATTCAGTTGTTGTTGCTGATAAAGAATATATATATTTTGTGGGGTCTCTGACGCCTTTTTCTGGGTTTTGCAAACAGAAGAACAAACTTAGTATTCCCCCCGCATCTTACATGTATGGAGGGTTTATAAATACTGTAAAAAGCATAACTTATATTCAATCTCTTTCTTTCTTCCTTTGTTCAATTTTTTCAGGGTCCGGATTATAATTCCAAATGCTACATAGCTACCCAGGGCCCTTTACCCAACACAACGTATGAGTTTTGGTTAATGATTTATCAAAACACTATCAAATATATGGAAATCTGTAAGGGTAGAGAGAATCCCAGCTACCGGCAGGGACAAGCACTACAACAGTATTATCAAAAAATCATCATGTTAACGAATTTTACGGAAAATAATCGCCAAAAATGTACAATTTACTTACCCATCGAATTGAATGAATTGCTGGTGGTGGTTAACAGGGAAGAGGTATTAGCACCGACCACAATTGTTCGAGCATTTCTGGAAGACTATTTAAAAGTTGATGACAGTGAGAATGATGGCCAGCCTAACATTGCAATGAGAAATTTTCAAGTGAAAATAACAGAAGAATTATGGTCCTGTATGCCCAAGGCCAATAGTTTTTTTGCTATCAAAAATGTCGGCATTATTAAGAAGCATGGCTTCTCAACGCGCAAGTTAATTGTATTGTACTGCGCCACTGCGACCAATACGAAGCAACCGCTCTTGTTAATTAATCGTTTCTATTGCTATCACTACTGGTACCCCGACTGGCCGGATCATCGTTCTCCCCAAGACATTAACACCTTATTGGATATTGCTTTGCACGTCTTGAATTTGGGAAAATGTGAAACAGAGTTTGATTCGTTTTCTAGCGATAAGGCGCCACTCTACGCTCATATTATGACTCAGAGTGTTAATTTGTATCAACAGGATATATTCAATGCTGTGCAACCGTTGCCGGTCATACATTGTTCGGCGGGTATCGGACGTACTGGTTGCTTAACAGCCATTTTGAATGGCATCCGTCAAGTGCGGCAATCTTTAGCGTACTCGTTGACTTCTATGGCAGCGGCCGCCGCTAAACGGGCCACTTTAGATCCCGCCTTAAGTCCTGTAGACTTTTGTCTACCCAGAACGTTTCTCGAACAGTACGCTTCAGCAAATGTGCTGGAAGAGCCTTTGCGATTATTGCAGCAGCAAGACATGGATTGCAGTTTCACCTGCAACACTATGCTGTATCTGCAATACATTATAAAAATGCAACAACAACAACAACAAAGCGATGCTGCCGAGGAAGAGGGAGAGTGTGCGTCAACAACTTTACCTTCACTCTTGGACTTACCTCGTATGCCGAATATTTTTGTTGACATTTTAGGCATCGTTTGTAATTTGCGTTTACAACGTGGGGGCATGGTGCAAAACTCCGAACAATACGAATTAATACATCGGGCCATTTGTTTATATTTGAAGCGAACATTTGCTTTAAAGAGATTTTAATATAAAACATAAAAAAAAACAACAGCAACAGCAACAAAACCCAACTCGAAATTAACAACAACAATAACACAAGTAGTTTCAATAAATTTACTATATGTCAATAGATCCAGAAAAACAAAACAAAAACAAAACAAAAATCTAAGAAACATTGAAACATGTTTCCCGGAAATGCGATCATTTTAAAAAACTTGAAAATGTTTAAGAATAATATATGTATGTATGTTTGTTATTGTATTTATATATATATAGGAAAATAGTATGGAAAATTATTTAAATATTTAATTTTTTTTTTTTATATTAAAATTATTTTGTTTGCTGGTGTTTAGCATAAAAAAATAATTGTTTTTTTTTAATGTAATTTAATTTAATTTAATTGTTTTCGTTTGTTCTTTATGGTTATGTGAATTTTAATCAGTAATAGTATAGTTATGACGATAAATGAATAAAACAACAGCAACAGCAACAACAACAACCAAATTTATATACGAGCACGTATATATATAATAAATTATAACGGAATAACGATATACCGTGTTTTTCCGAAAATAAGACACTGTCTTATAATTTTTTTATGTCCCAAATACGCGCTAGGGCTTACTTTCGGGGGTAGACCAAAATATATGTATTTTTATATTCTTTAACTTAATATAAATTTTACACAGCACATAGAATTTAAAATGTATTCAATTACAATTATTTCATCTTCTTCATAAACATCGTCATAAAGTAAATTCTGAATTATATTTTGATTTTTTAACAAATTTATTTCCTGTTGAATCATTGGTCCAAATCCCTCATGTCTTTTTATCTAGGGCTTATTTTCGGAAAAACACGGTATTATTAAATATTCTAATTTTATATATAAATGTTACACACACACACACACACACACACACACACACATTAAAACATTCATTTATACATATTTGTAAACTAACACTTAAATGTTCCCTTAACCCAAAGCCGCCCTTAGCCCCTAAGAAACCAAAGTAAATAAACAATTATACAAAAGAAGAAGAAGGCGAAGAAAATGATGAACATGTGCTCTTCTCCTTATGTTTATATGTATATTTATATTTATTTTGCAATCCAAGAGAAACATTTTGTTAAATTAAATTAGCGTAGCGTTTAGTTATGGAATGTAAAACAACAACAACAAAAACAAAAACATTAAGATGAACAACAATAGAAAGAACATGAAACCCATACTAGTCAAAATACACATCACACACACATCATTTTAATGAAGAAATATTAATAATTAAATAAATTCAATGTAATGACAATTAAATTAATTAAAAATAAACAGCACAGCGTGTCATTGAAATAATAGCAAGAAGAAGAAGAAGAAATATAGAATAAGAAAATAATCACAAAACTATTATTCTCTACATTTGTTTAGGTGGGGAGAAGGGGAAGGAAAGAATGTGCATAACCGACTGGACAGAGATAATGTGGGAGCTGGCTTGAATCATTTTCAAGCACGGGACGAATAAATAAAACGAAATTCTTATACGATCACGCCCTCCAATATTATATGTATTACGTAACAGCTTAAAGGTCTAGTTTAAGTGGAGTACGTTTTTTTGTAAATTATGGACGCGTCCATTATTTGACCATGCCCATTATTGGCACATGAATAGAGGGGATAATTATAAATATGTACACCAAATTTCAAGTTCATAGGTCAACTTGTGTGGCAGATATATAAATTTTTGTTGACTGTGGGCGTGGCTTTTGATCTATTTTTCCAACTTTAAATAGCGATCTACATACGTGCAAAAACTAAAAGTGTCTGTACAAAATTTCCGCTTATTATACCAAAATTTGCGCCCGTACACGTCTAGATCGACTCATTTTTTGATGCTGATCAAGATTAAATATACTTTCTAGAGTCTCCGACACCTCTTTCTCGGTGTTGCAAATGGAAAACAAACTTGGTATACCACCCATCTTATGAGAAGGGTATAACGAGATCTTAATTACTTGTTGGTGAATAATAACACAAATACAACGAAAAGTTGGATAAACATTCAATTAGAGCTCATTCTCTCTCTATATCGCTCTCTCTTTCTTACCTCTCTTGCTTAATAAATTACGAGCATTTTTAAATATCTCCGATCTCATACATAATATATGAAACAATTTTCAATACTATTATTAAAATATCGTACAAGCGTGACATTAAATGTACAAACAATTATATAATTACAAAAAATTATAATTTACTACTCAATCTGGAATAGTCGTCCGCTTTATATTCTCTGTAAATTTGGCGCCAAAATTTCATTCTGTCTTCATCGGGGTTACATTTCATTTCACCATCATTCCCATCAATGTGTAAATATTGCAACTGGAACGCATTGCTTGGAGTATTTACGTTCTTAACTTGATGCCATAAACAATTTAGGGGATTTTCTCTTTGTTTTGGTGTTGGTTCACCCGCATATGCAAAATTCGCCCATAATTTAGCCATTTGTTTGCTAACCTTCATGTCAACGCTGTCAAAAGTGGCTGGCTCGTCTGCCGACATTTGAAATAAGTAGAACAGCTCGTCAGCGTGGCAAGCTCCATTGAATTTTTGCATTTGTAATAACGTTTTATAAAAGTTACGTTTACCTACATAATCGAAACGGTAAAAATACAGAGGAGACGAATGCTGATGCTTGACGTATAGTTCGGCAGCATTTTGTAATTCCATGACGAAATGAAAGTCTGTTAATAAATCCTTCATTCCTTGTAGATTGTTCTCTTGCAAAGGTTGTCCTTTCAAATAGAAATCTCGCATCCGCTGAGCCATGGCTTGTATATCACTCTTATGATGTAAAGGTAGATTTTGTGGTACCAAGCGGGCAAGATCATTTTCATACATATCCATTTTCTTAACAACGTTGACGAGCATAGTAAGTCCCTCCGATGAATTGTAGCCCATTATTACAGGCATACTTACAACGTTGGCTTGTTGCAAACGTTCCAACAGCGGTTGCGTTATAAATGCATCAACGCTGTGTGGATCTTCAATGATAGGCTTAAATGCAAAGGGTAAACCAATTCTGCGTTCATGTGCTGTCAAAACATCGACAGTTTTATTCCAAACATCAACTGGTTGAACGTTTTGCAAGAAGTTTAGCAATTGTTTGGTATCTGTAGGGAGTCCTTTATAACCGAGTAATTCAGCCAAACGACGTGTTTTATAGCCAGGATTTGTTTGGAATACCCATTCCATGTTAGCGCTACCACTCTGCATAACGGCTTTGTGGAAAAGCTTCTCTTTGTAGGGTGAAAACATGTGCAGGTGAACACTAGCAGCACCAGCCGACTCTCCCATTAAGGTAACATTATTGGGATCACCCCTAAATTGTGCAATATTATCCTGAATCCATTGTAAAGCCAAACGCTATAGCACACACAAATAATAATAAATTATTAAAAAGAAAACACTTGAAATTTATAAACAATAAAAATGCCTGATCTTTTAGTCCAGCATTACCCCAAATGCCCTCTTCGGGTAAAGCAAGAAAACCCCAAGCCCCCAAACGATAATTTAAGGTGACCACCACAACTTGCTCTTGCAGTAAAAACGAAGGCAGGTAACTATAAAAAGCAATCATTCGTTAAAAACTTTAAAATATTTTCACCAACTAATTCACAAACTAATCACTGTTGCCGGAACCAAACCAAAAACCTCCACCATGTATAAATACAATGACTGGCAGGCGTGCAAAATTTTCATGAGTTAGCGGCGCATACACATTAAGGTGTAAACAATTTTCAGAACCTATCAGTTCTCCTGTGATAGGATCACGTTGATGGCATACATCACGCTCCTCAAGACATAACAATTCAGGTACTTCAAAATTACTCAGCGGTACGGGAGACTTTATTCACATGGAAATAAATATTTGCAATAAAAAATTTTAATTCCATTCAATTATATTAAGCAAGTGTACCTTGAAACGTAGTTCGCCTAATGGAGGCTTCGCATACGGTATACCTTGAAAACTATTATAAAAATCACCATTTGGCAAAGTTTTACTTTGGCCCACTACAACGCCTTGTTTTACTTTAACTTTAATCATGTGTGTCGACTACAATAAACAATTATTGTACTAAATAAAATAAAATTTATGAAACTTTTGGTTTTTTACCATTTTGCGGTAACAATATAATATATGGTCACGTAAACGAAACATTGCATTTTATTTATTTAAGAAACTCGCCAAACTAATACCAGAGACCACTAAAAATAGAGACGGAGTGTCATGCTCTTAAATTTTATTTTTTATTTAGTGGTCTCTGGTTATCAGTGTCCCCTCCTTTCTTAACATTGAGTACACTCTCTCAGAAAAACTTTGAAGCGTTCATTTGAACGACAAAGTCGTATGTATATAATAAAAAATGAAGGCTATTAATTATTAAATTGATGCCAAAACCATAAATTTAAATTATTTCTTTTCGTAATTAAAGTTCGGACACAAACAAAGCAATATCAATTCAATGAACATGATTACTAATTTTCTTACCAACTGGCAACTCTTTAGTTGTTCAACAGCTGTTTATTTCTTTGTTTACATTTGTATGAATAATTTGCAAATAAATCCAAATTGCAATTTTATAATTAAACCATTTAGCTTTTTAGGTACAATTTTAAAAAATGTTAAATATATTTTAAATAGTTTTTTTTTAATGTAAAAGCACATTAAAATAAGAAAATGGGTAGTTTATTTAGCAGAAGCAAAAAGCAAAGTCGAGTAACCGAACAAGACAAGGCTGTACTGGTTAGCAATATTAACTTAATGCTAATAAACAACTGCGAAACAATTATTTTATATTTTTATAGCAATTAAAACAACAGCGTGATCGTTTGAAACGATATCAAAAACGTATTGAGTTAAATTTGGAAAGTGATCGACAACTGGCTAAAAAATGTTTAGCAAATGGACGTAAAGAGTTAGTATTTGTTTGTCAAGAGTATAGTAAACGAAATTAAAATTTTTTTCACTTTATTTCTAGGCGCGCAAAATTACTATTACGTAAGAAAAAGTTCCAAGAGACTTTACTACAAAACACCGATAAACAGTTGGAGAATTTGGAAAAGTTGGCAGCCGACATTGAATTTGCTCAAGTGGAAGTTCAAGTGTTAAATGGTTTGAAGCAGGGTAACGAGGCTTTGAAGCAGATGCATGCCATTTTGGATATAAATGAGATAGAAAAACTTATGGATGAAACGCGAGAGGGCATTGAAAAACAAGAAGAAATTGATAGCCTCTTAACAGAGGCTCTCAGTCCTCAAGATGAAGACGATGTTCTACAAGAATTAGACGCTTTGGTTTCAGAAGAGGAGCAAGCCCATTTCAGCCTACCTGAAGTGCCTCAAGATGAATTACCAAGTAAAATACTGGAAGAAAACGAAGATAAGACGATGGTTCTTAAGACCAAAAAAGCTGTTAAAGAGAAACCACGAGAACAAGTTTTGTTGGAGGCCTAGCATTCAGAAAAGCTTTACGAATTTTATGTTAAGATTAGTTTTATGTTTAATTCTATTAAATAAAAATAAATAAGTTAAAATACATTTTTTAAGATAAGCAAAAGTATAAATTTCCTTATAGTATAAAATAGAAGTACAACATAATCTCATGTCATTGTGTCCAGGATGCAATCTACATCGTAGACATACGAGCAAAACGCATGATTTGATCATGATTGGAGGGCGAATCCGAAGTAATTTGTACTCGTTGCCAAGATTTCGTTTCACTTGATTTACGTATTGCTTCCAATACGGCTTGCACATACAAACCATCCTCAAAGGTAGCGGCCGCCTCTACGGGCTCCTTCACCCAACTCGCCTCTTTGCCGTTAAAGGCTTCCTTCAAACCACCCACCATTTTACATAAACCCTTAATATAAAGGCGTGGCAGCAACGATTCAGATGTCGCGTAATGTAGATCTTGAACATCCACATAAACGGGTTCTTCTTTTTGTGCTGGTTCGCCACGACTTTTGAAAACAAATAAATCGCTACCACGTACCACCAAATGACCATCCCTGCCGCATACTAGTACCTCTTGGGAAAAGGATTTTGCTGGTACCGTATGACTGTGGATGGACACAGTGATTAGACTTTGATTGGCCAATTCCATTTGAAAATTGCAAAAATCTGGCGCCGATATCTGTCTAATGCCATTCACAGCCTTGGTGGTTTTTGTATAAGCCTTGATCACACCGTGCACACGTACGGCATGTTGTTGCAGCAGAAAATTCACCAAATCTATCACATGACTGCCCACTAAATTTAAAGCGCCTCCACCCATGGCCGCATCACACATCCAATCGTAAGTATCGGGGAATATGGTACCCAATTGTACACGTACATCCACCAGAGAAATATCAGCCAAGGAGCCAATCAAGCCGTCGTGCAAAGCACGCTTCATGTGAGTAAACGCGGGCAAAAAACGTAATGAATGATTAACCAATGATATTAACGAGGGATAATACTGAGCAGCTCGCACCATCTTCATAGCATCTTGCTGACTAAGGCCCATCGGTTTATCACACACAACATGCTTACCTATGCCCAATGCCTTTACCGAAATCTCAGCATGCAAATAGGGCTGACAAACAATAAACACTAGGTCGACATCCTTGCGCAACAAAACGTCATCAATTTTGTTGGTGTAGAAGGTGATATTGTGAGCAGTGGCTAGTTCTTCAGCTTCACATAGAGTACGACCCCATAATGCTCTAATTTCGAAACCTCTTTCACGTAATATAGGCACCAGTACTTGGGTGATGGCACCCGTACCAAATACGCCCACACCGTTCATTTAAATTGCTGTGAATTTATTTACATTCACATTTAGTGTACAAAACATATAAACGCGTAATAAAAAACCGACAAAATCAATGTAAATACAATGCACAGAGTTGCTCAAGACATTATTCAAACAGTACTGCCATTGCAAGCAGTAAAATTACCTCCGCGAATAATGTTGTTTTTGAACTGCACTGTTTTGAATAGCGCGCTTAACAATATGAAAACCCTAAAATAACACGGATTCTAACTACACACTGCAAGTGGTGCAGTGTACAAAAATATAATCCTAAATCTATCTAATCAAATGTTTACATTTTTGGGGACATAGAGTTTCGAATTGCACGGATTGCTATTTTCAAAATTATACAAATTATTAGTATCCGTTATATAACGGAATCAATTAATCGAGTTAATTGATTTATACCTGACTTGTACATTTATTCGTTTCCAGAAAAAATGTTTTATTCAAAAATAAATTGCCTACATTATGGGGCCAAAGAAAAATATTTCACATTACATTAGTCCGCTATTGGCTTTTCTGCCTTTTCTTTTTCTCGTGTGATAGTCTGAGGCTGCCTTTCTTCAGCGAATTTTGTAACATTTTATTTTCCTCTTTTAACTTTTCAATTTCATCCAATAGAACTAAATTCTCCTTAAAGATTTTATCATATTTCTGTTTTTCGGCCGACCCTTCCGAACGGCCTTTGTAAATCTTCAATACCTTTTCGATTTGAACGCGTTGTCGCTGGAATTCATCGCGAACATTGGCATCCAGAGAAATGAAACGTTTTAGTTCGTCGTCACTAGCGTGACGTTGGAACAGGTCACGTACAGCCACCTTCAATTTTGCTGGTGAATTAACAAATCCCGCCACATGATATATTTCGGTACAAATATTTTGTATACATTCACGAGCTGCTCTGGCCCGATGGCGTTCGACCTTCAACTCCGCCACATGACTTAAGAATTTGTCTTTCAGTTCTTTCAACTGTAATTCCAATTGGGCGTTGTTCTGATTTAGGCCGGCCAGTTCATGTTCCATTTCCATGATGTGCTTGCGTTTGTCATTAATTTGAAATTCCCGCGGCTCTATTTGGGCTTTCAGTTCGACTATTTTGTGATTCAACACTTGCTTGTACTTGTCCAATTCTTGATTCTTGTGCAATAAATCCTGTATTCGTTTCTCCTTCGAACTGATGGCAAAGTCACGATCCGATATATCCTTTTGCAGATCTTCAATATTACGATTCAATTTGGTAATGCTGCGCTGCGCTTTGATTTGTTCTTCTTTCAACACTTCCACCTCTTCTAGCAAATTATCCACATCCTTGTTAAGAGTGTCGTACTTTTTCTGCAACACACCGGCACGACCGCGCCACAACTGTGTGTCGTTGCGTTCGCTGGTTAAACGCTTCTCGTACTCTACCTGAGTTTCCACCATGTTGCGATCATTTTCTATCTCCACCTGACGACAATATGCTATAAATTCGATCTTCTTGTCTTCCATTTCCTTCATGAGTTCACGTATCAACTCCTTACGTTCATCCAATTGATTCTTGTAGTCACTCTCCAAGCCCTCTACAGTATCCTGTAGAGTTCCAGCGGATTTCTTTAGCTTCGTTTCATAGTTCTCGCGTAACTCCAACATACTCTCACGTAGCTGGGTGAACTTTTGATATTCAATAAGCATACGTTCCGAATATTGGGTCGCTAAATTATTTAATTGCTTCTTATGCTCATCCTTTAGATCTTGAATCTGAAACGTGATTTGATTCATTTCCTCGGTATGACGTTCTTCGATTTCGTTGTTCATATTTTTCAACTCCTCCAGAGCGTTACAGTAGCTCTTGTGCACTTCCGCCAACTGTTGACCATCAAAGATCTCGTTCTGACTTAATTGATATTGAAATTCTTCGGCTTGTTGCCTAAGACGTAGCTCTAGATTAGTGATTTGATCATTTTTCTCTCTAAGTATTGTGCGCGGTATAAGAACCTCTTGACTGCGCAACAAGTCATGATCCATTGGTGCTACCCTGCCTTCAATATTTTCCATAGCCCATATAGACAGGGTGCCACCCTTTGAAATAGCTATCAACAAAGTGCCATCGTAGGAGAACCTCAAACGATTAATGGAGCTCATAAAGAATCGAAAATTGGTACAAGTGCCACCGCCTGCCTCCAAGAAGGGCAACTGTATATTGAATAGATCTCCCAACTCATTGGCCACAAACATAATCAAATCGGAACGTGCCAAACACAGATCGGTTAAGCGACATTTAGAGCCGGATGGTATAAGAATCTCACGAACAACTTGTGAATTTTGAAATTCACGCAATAAACCAGAATCGGTGAGTGCATAAATGGACAATGGCTCATTAAAGGTACAGCTCACCGACACATATTCGATGCCTTTTTGTACAATTTCTTGTAGGCGCATGCCTGTCTCCACTTCCCATTGATAAATGGCCCCTTCTGCACCACCCGAAAATAAGTACTTGTCAGTTTTGGACCAAGCGATGGACAAAACCGTACCATTATGACCCTTGTGAATATAGAATGTGTATAGTTTTTTATTCAATACTTATTTGGAATGAAGCAAGTATGAGCAGAGGCAAACTTAAGCGGGGGCACTTATTCGCCACCTTTAAATCCGCCTCTAACCTGAAGCTCACCTTAAGATCCCGTACAATCTCCAGATTATACACAGACGTTACAGCAATAGTGCTGTCATAAGCGGCCGCCATAAAATGCCCATAATTGGAATATTTTACATCTTTGCAACGCGGCAAGTTATAGGTTTTTACAATCTAAAGCGGTAAAGGTAAAAGCCAACCCTTAGACTGGCAGAGAGCATAATGAGATTGCTATCACTTACATTCAATTCATCCATAAATATCTGAGTAATACGCAATTGGTCTGAGAAACCTATGGCAGCCAGTAGACCGGTTGAATTTAATTCCACAATATTTACATCCACTTGAAATTTGCGCACCAGCTCAACCTTGTCCGTTTCATAATTCCAAATGCGAACCGTTTGATCCTTAGCTTAGGAATCGAACAAAAATATCGAATAATAATAATTAATTGAGAAAGTGAGTGAAACGTAACACCTACAAGCTGTCATAATAATGGGCTTCCAGGAGCATATGGAAACATCCACAACTTCCGCAATATGCAATAAAGCACCCAAGGGACTGAAGTTCAGATTTTTGGCTTTGAGAGTTTCCGGTACAATTAAGATGCCCACATAAATTTGCGAATGTTTTGTCGTCACAATGACGGTCTCCTGTTTACTGTCCACCGCTAAGTTTGTGATCTGATATAAACTTTCCAGGTAAATAGTGATGGGAACGGTTAATATGGTTTTGCGTTCAAATTTAAATTTCGAAACCCTTTCGAAAACGAACACTTTATTAAAAATGGCATAAGCGAAGCCACGCCCAAAGGCGGTCATACATAAGACCCGAGTATCGTTTAATTTTTCAACGGTATCGACACCAGGGCGGTGTTCATTATCGCGCTGTAAGATTTCCTGATCCATCAGCAAGTCAATAACTTCGGCCTCGGTAGCTTTTTGCACCAACTTGAGTTCACCATTTTCAATGAGTATTAAATCATTGCGATTGGAGCCAACCATTAATAAGTCCATGGCCAGAAAAGCCATGGATACCACATGATAGGAACACTTTAAATTGTTGGATATGTTGAAGCCTTTCTCCGATTTGGAGAGTAGCATTAACAAATTGCGACCACCCACGGCCACCAAACCCGTATCCTGGGGATTGCAAGCCATACAGTCAACCGTCCCTCGGGCAGTGTTCAAAGCGGGATGGCCCACCACGACGGTATTTGTTTTATCCAAAACCATTAAATAAACCGTTTCATTGGGCGCTTTAGTCAGCACTACAACAGCCTTCGAATCGGCTGTAAATAGGATTTGTGCTATTTGAGCATTCTTCGATTCAGCTGGTAACTCTAACACGCGGCGCTTCTTTAAAGTCATTAAATCATAAATCGAAATAAATTTTGATCTGCGGTTAAAAAAACAAACAGCTATGAAGAGTCGGTGTATTATGCTTCGAATGTAAAAATTTACGTTTTTGTTTGTTCTAAAATGGCCAACAGTTTGCGGTTAGGATTCATTTGTATAATCAAGGGATTGATGTCTTCGGCCAAACGTAAAAATCTCTGTTTATTGGCTACAAAGTCATGAAATGTTAAAACTCCCTCCACCGGATAGATAACCTCTTGATTCAGATTGAAGTGAATGTTGCCAATAATGTCGGTACGCAAGCCATAAATGGTTTTGGGCTTCAAACCAATATTACCCGTAGTAGCGGGGGTAACAACTTCATCTTCTTCCATTTCTTATTATTTTTATTATTATGTACTTTTTTTCATATAAAACTTGAAGATATTGTACAAAATAAATTTTTTTTAAGAGAGGAAAATTTTTTTGTATGCCCATAAATTGATTAAACTTCAAATAAATTCAAATACTATTACCATGACATTCCTATGCTATAAGTGGTTGTACCGAGTGTTGTAATGTATTTGAGAATGAAAGAGAAAGAGAGTAAGTGAAGGTATGTCAAGCAAATAACCGTTAAAAGTTGGAAAATTTGACATACCCATGGATACAACAAAGACGCTCGCTTCTTATGTTAAGTTAAATGGAAATATTTAACAGAATTGTTTAATAACAGAGCGGTTGTGGGTTTTACATGGTATGTAAATTAAAATGAAAATTAATAAATTGCTGGTGTTCTCATAGAAGAAGGCCTAGCAGAGTCAATCATATATCAGTATCGAATCTTTATTCAATCTATCTTTTTTTTTTGCTTGGTATACGACCGGGTAGTGTGAAATCTCATGGATACCAACAACCGGGCAACCGGACTGTTGCAAGGCATGCACGATTCATATACAGGGCTGTACCTGGCTTTACACTTATACATACATACGTACTAAAACACACACCCCCCAGCGTCAAACATCCCCCCGCGAGACTGCCTTTAAGTACTACTTCACGAGGATGGTTTGCACTAGCATGCGATTCTATCTGTCTATGTCTGCATGCCTGCCTCTTCGTATGTATAATCATGCTCCTGGTCGCAAAAATTGAATTCAAATTTAGCAGAAAAATTTCTTGTTCTTCTCCACAGATTGGTATTAAAATTGGCTTAAAATTTGGTCTAAGAACACGCCCATATTTGAACAAAAATGGAAAACTTTTAACCCATTCTAAAGTCCTTTGTTGTTGTTATTGTTGTATTATTCACGTAAATAATTTTTGATTTTTTTTTCGAATAGATATCATGTTCATATGAAATATTTAATAATAATGTAGTAACGGATTATTTAGAAGCATTTGAAATTCTATAACATTTTCCCTTATGTCAGCTGGGAGATAAAGGAAAGTGAAAGTTTTAAATTACAACAAATTCCCATCTTTTCACATAAGAGATCTTATATCTCTTCTCTCTTCTTCTCTCTTCTTCTATCTTTCTCTCTTCTTATACGAATATCTAAACATGCGGTTACAACTTTATACCCACCTCATAAACTGGAAGATAAACAAAGTTTAGTATTCCATTTGCAATACCTTGAAAAGGGCCTACAAAGCACAGAAGTTTTATTATCATTCAATCCAGACAAATCCGTCCACGCATTTATACGTGTTTTATGCATATTGTTGGGCCTCTGAAGGTTGTACATTTTAATATAATAAGCTGACATATTGTACAAACACTTCTAGTACTTTTTAGAACGTAGATAAAACTATTTAAATAGGAGAAAATGGGTTAAAAGTCACGCCCACAATCGACAAAAATCTATAAATCTGACAAAAAAAAAAATTAAGCTGCTAAATTGGAATTTGGTAAATATATTTCTAATTACCCTTTTCTTCCATGTGCTTAAAAATGGGCGTGGTCAGATAACAGACAATCCACAATCCACAAAAATCTATATACTCGTATATGTCGCAAAAATTTAGCTATGAAGTTGACATTTGTATCTTCCTCATTCGTAAATGCACCAAAAATGGGCATGGTCAGAAAACAGTACAAAAAAAGTCTTTATTTAGCTTAACTCATCTTGCAAGTTGATACATAATACATACACTATGCCACGCCCACTGTTTGTATATGATGTACAGGGGAAATTGAGATTTGGTCTTAGCCAAATATAACCTTTTCCCTGTCTCTATTTTGTGTACAACCAACAAAACAACAACAACAACAACGCATTCTCACACGAACGGCACGAACTTCATAAGCCATACAACCAGGTGCCTAGGAAGTGGTGGCAATCAAGAATGTAACAAAAAAAATCCTATCTTTAGACATAACAAACGGTAACTCTGTGTATGGTGAATCAGTTCAAATAGTCAATCGTTCGGAGTAACACATCTAGAGCGGGTCGTAGTTAGTTGATTAGAATTAAAGACGAAGAATAATAAAAAAAAAATAAAAATATAAAAAAATAAAAAAGAAGCCCAACATAGAATCCATGTAAATAAACGTGCGTTAAAATACAGAACAGTGTGTGTGTGTGTGTGTGTGTAATGATGAAAATGTGTTCACTTGTGGTGTAAAGTGTAGACACCGTATGTAGAAAACAAAATATTAAATAAAGTAATACAAACAATAACAAAAATATACTGTGTGCAGGTCACTTACATATGCCACTTATTCACCAACTCAGTCACTCTTTCACTCACTCACTCACTCTTCCCACACTTCCTCAACTACGTCTCTATGTCTATAGCTGCATGTATGCATGTTTAAGTGAGTGTGTGTGTGTATTTTTTAATACTTTCGTTCTTTATATAAATTGTAGTTTATAGTACAGGCTTTCGGTTGCCATGTGTTGGTAAGTGTGTGTATGTATGCTATACATCAAGCACAACTATGTATGTAATGATACTTGTGCTAGCTGTCCATTACACTTGCAAAACTATTCGTGCTTATAGTTGAACTGTTTCCATTTCTTGTTTCACATGTTGTTTTTTCTCTGATAATTAGTGGTTTGTGGCCTGAAAATAAAGTCATGAAATGTAAAAAAGATTCATAAAAAAAGACAAAGTTATTTAAAAAAAGAAAATCTATCATCAGTATTTACTTTAAGGCACATTTCGTTAAAGAAGTGAAATGGAATGAATTTTAAAAAAAGAGCAGAAGAATGCGTGCTAATAACTTACAACTTGTGCTCCTAATCTTCAACGTAAATAATATATTTTTTAATTGTTTTACACAAGACATTAACGCAACTAATTAGAAAAAATATTTTAATGGGTTAAAAAGCACAGAAACGTGTAAAAAGCATTTTTATATTAATGATGGTAAAAATCTTAACAATCACAAAAATGTTATGAAGTATACTATAAATATAAAACCAATGAATTATAAATAGTTAGTGAAAATGCCAAAAAATCAAAAAATTACTTCAATTCCTTGTATAAGCAAAAGTTGAGAAGAAGGCCAGGCGTATGAGTAACAAAATATTATTTATTGTTAAATCAAATGCAACAAAATCAGAACAAAAACAACAATGAAAATATTATTAATTAAATCTAAGTGTTTACAATATTTGGTTTTTATGCCAAGTTTTTAAGTTTATTTTAAAATACTACAATATGTCCGTCGGTCCATCTATACTGGTTTGCCTTTCCCTCCGCTGCTACATATGTAATTTTCGTTTATTATCAATTTTTTAATCACTTAAAAATTAGAAATCTATAAAGATCATAAAAATAATTTGTTCCAGTTTTTACTTTTAAACAAGTCTGTCGGTCCGTCTTTATGAAAAGTCTACGAATGAACTTTCTTAAAAATCTTTCTCATTTTCATTTTCATTTTCAATTCCGATTCCGAATCTGTTTTCATAAAAGTTTTTACAAAATTAGTGATATCTAAATACCAGTTATATAAAAAAGGCAATTTTTAAAAGTCTCAATATGATCCTAACACTTGGTTTCTCTTAATTACTTCTCATGTTCTTCTAATTACTGTACATGTTTATACCCTACATCTTACCTAGTAGAGAGTAGAGAGTGTATTGAGTTTGTTCGAATGTTTGTAACTTATAAACGGCAAATGCCACATTCATCTTCTATTATACCGATCGCTTCAGAATCACGTTTTAAAACGATGTAATCGTCTGTACATCCGGTGTCTGTTTATGGAAATTTGTTTACATAGTTTTTAAAATATTTCAATAAAATTTCGTCTAAAGGCGGATCTTCAATATATTCAATTTTTTTTGTAACAACATCAGTTTTAAGTTTTGTTTGTTGTCATTATGAAATAATTGCAACAAAAAGGATAAAAATTGTTAAATATAAATGAAAAAAAATACTCATTGGAAGTTCCACCGTAACTCGCGGCACAAGCTGAACGTTAATATTTATTAATTTTTAAATAAAGCATTGAATGTAGGACACAAAAATACGATGTTTTTATTCCTTACGGATTGCGAGTCATTATTATATGAAAAACAAAAATGTTGAAAAAAATTTCTTAACTGGTATCCACACGCCCGTTTTGCTTTCCTTTTCTAAATTAATAGAATATAAAACTAAGGAAAAAGAGTTGGAAAACCGTTTTTTCGTGTCATGTTAAAAAAAATATATTTTATAAAATAATAATTTATATTGAAGGTGTCTTTCTTAACAAGAATATTTGTAATAGAAAAGAATTCAAGCAAGAAATTTTGCATGTAGATGTATATGTAACACATGCTGACTGTATTAGGATTTTAAAATATTTGCATTTTAAATATGAAAATTACGCTAACATGAATCCATTTAAATTAATAAATGTTTTAAAAATATTTGTCGTAAAATTCAGAGAAAAATTTTTGGCTAATTTTTGTTGATCAGGGTAATTACAATAATAACAATTTTTTAAGTTTATAGGTCAAATGTTGTGGCAGATATATAGAAATTTGTCGTTTGTGGGCGTGGCTCTTGACCGATTTGGCCTATTTTAAATAGAGTTTTGCGTCCGAAAACTAGAAGTGTTTGTACAAAATTTCAGCTCAATATCTCAAAATTTACAAATACAAGAAAGCCAACAACAAAAAGACACACTGACACCCGGACATATGTACATGTCTAGATCTAGACTCAGTTTTTGATATTGATCAAATATATTTATACTTTGTAGGGACTCTGATGTCCTCTTGTTATGTGCAGGGTATAAACATTTGAAATCAACAATCTATTAACAGGAAATTTCTCTTATCCAAATCTATTCATTATTAGACAAAAATTGTTGTTCACTTTTACAGTAGAAAATGATCTCCATTAATAACGGTTCTTGCTTTTCTATTATGATAGAAATACTATTCGTTTATGTGACGTAGATATCAAGGTGTTTAAAAAATCGTTAAGAATTCAAACGAAAACCTCAAATAACTGTAATAAAACATAATACAAGAAAAAAAGAAAACAAGACAAAAAAAGTTCGGTTAAGACCGAAGCTTAAATACCCTCCACCTTTTATAATCCTCTAAAAATAAGTTCCTATTGCATTATTTATGTATATAACTATTTCATGTACTCACACAAATAGTGTTTTTTTTTAAATTATAGGCGTTTACGTTATTCAATCACGACCATTTTTGGCACAGTGTTGGATAACGGTACCACTTATATATATACCAAATTTCAACTTGATAGGCATAGTATTGTGCGATAATATATAATTTTTTAAAGATACAATTTTTTCGAGGTATGATGAGATTTTCGATTTTTTTGCCAACAACAGACGGACACACGGACACACGGACGGACATGTTTCAAACGATTTCTCTTTTCATGCTGATTAAGAATATATATGGTTTGTGGGGTCTCCGACGCTTCCTTCGATGTGTTGTAAACGGATGATCAAAATGAATATACCCTCTTCCCTAAGGTGGAGGGTATAAAAAATATAGCTAATAATAGTCGCAACAATGACAATAAAAATTTTCATTTAGTTCCGTTTCCATTCATTCGGTGGTTGTGTTCGCATTGTTTTAACTGCAATATAACTTTTAATGTACCGTATATGAGCTGGGTAGAGGATAGATGATTGCGTATGTATGTGTAGTTTTGTGCATTGTAAATATTTCAGGTCATTTGGAATAAAATATTAGTGAAATTCATATGAAATGCAATTCATTTCAATATCTCATCCTTGTACTACTTTTACTGGCTCAAAAAATTTCAACTGTTTTATAAATTTAAGGAACTTTTGGTGGAAAGTTTGTTATTAAAATTATTATGAAATTAATAAATAACTGAATAAAGTTTATGACGTTTGTGAATAATTATTTATTGCTTAAGGTCGCTATCCAGCCCTAAACTTTGTTAAAAACTTAAAGCTTAGCAAGAGTTTAAAGAATTTGAATCAAACAAAATACGAACAATCTTTGGCACCACCTTACTATGTAGTGGAAATGGAAATGGAAAAAACTCAATTGCAAATGTAATTTGTTGGTATATCTTCCAAGTTTCAAGACGTTTGTGCTATTTGTATTGTTTCCATGAAGCATGGAGATATCATTAAATGTGTACCATGTAACCATTTAATATAACATGCCTAAACAATTGTACCTAGATATATTATTTCGTTTCCAATTGAGTTCTTTTCATTTCCAGTTGGAAATGGTGTAGATACTAAGAAGTACAAAATAGGAACACGTAAGAAAAATAAATTTGGCTCAGGCAAAATCTTAAATACCCTCTACATCTACCCTCTACATTTTAGTATGTAAAAAAGGGCGTGGCAAGTACATAATTACGCTCTCAAAGGGTGTATGTGTAACGTATCCGCATATAAGTCAAATATCATGCTGACTACAGTTTTTTTTTTTAAATCGTGAATATGTTCATAGTCCGACCACACCCATTTTTGGCACATCTTATTATCTTTCGTTATAATTTGTGTATCAAATTCCAGCGGTACAAACATACGGACTGAAGCTGATCAAGAATATATGTATGTACTTTCTCTCTGACGCCTCCTTCTGGGTGTTACAAATGGAATGACAAACTTAAAATTATATGTAGGGTACAAAATTTTATTTGCCTTATACCTTGACTTGGATATTTTTCGTATGCAGCAGCGAATAGAGTTAAATGGAAACCCTAAGCGGCCCACTTAATGCTACAGGAAACATTTTGCAATTTTGATATCCCGTACACGTCAGAGTAGTCAGAGTACTGTTAAACCCGCCACTAACTCCATGTATAAATAAATACCTAGGCTCGATATCCCTGGTAAATGGGCAATTATCACGTTTCGAGAATTGAACTTGAAACCTAATGCATTAGAAATTCGAGCGTTATAGCTTCGCTTATTGCATTTTATGGAGATGTATGCTATCCTACCTCATAGACTTTAAAACTTGGCACCTTTTTATATGTGAACAGAGATTTTCGTCGATTATTAGCGATTCTGTCCAATTGAAATAGATTTTTAGATGTGAAAAATTTCCATTTCTTACAACTGAATAAGAATAAGTCTTATAGTGTCTGATACCTCTTTCCAAACGTACTAATCAACTAACCATACTCCTCCATTTTATGTGATGTGTATAAAAATAAAAGAACAATCAAAGGAAAGTGTGTGATGATATAACAGCAAACTATTAAATGCTTAACAGAGTACAACTTATATCTTTGCTTTTTTATTTTTGGTTGTAAACTATAACAGGAACCACAAGGAGAAAGCTTTTTATCATAAAAACGAAAAATTGTCATAAAAATCGTTTTATGACTTTCAATTATTTAGAAATAATTTCTTTTTTACTTTTTATTACCCATTTATCTTCTTCATCTTCTTCTTCTTCTTCTTCTTCTATTGCTTTACTTGTGGCGTCTTTTACGACAAAGAAAGTAAAAATCATTCAAGTTTTGGTTAACGATAAGCGGTACACTTAATATTGTGCTCTTCACAATGTGCAAAACGTCAGCATGATTTGGCTGATTGTAAAACTTTAAAATAAAAAAGAGAAGTAAAAAAATAAAATACGCTTCAGATGCACGTACAAACAATGGGCGTGGCAGATACTTAATAATGTCTTTCTTTAATCCAACATTTTTATCCATCCGTTTATATGTGCATAAGGATGCTAGAAATTTAATAAAAATGTACACACTTCCTACGTTGCCTTAAGCAAATTAATATTTGGAAAATTCTTTCCTGAAAATTATATAAAATTATTTATGTACTCTCGCATAACTTTTAGAACCATAATTCATTATTTTCTCTTAACCTTAATCTGATGTTTAAAGTTTTTGGTTTTTGTTTGGTTTGGGCATAAATATTAGTTGAATAAGAATTTAAAAAGAGTGCAGCTAACTACTGCATACTTGGGATGTATTTTGTGAAGACTACTTCAACAAACACCTTCACACACATCCCTACATACGAGTAGGTGTAGAGAAGTTTATACACACAGTAAAATCTAAGCTATTGCTGCATGGCTGTGTGGTGTGTGCACTGTGGGGCACAGAATATTCATACAAATCTACATGTGTATGGGTGTTAAGGTAGATCTACATATTTACTAAAACAACAGCAACAACAACAATAGAAACCAAAGAAAGAGTCTTGTTGCCACAATATTAAAAGTAACGTAGCGTTGGGTGCAAAGTAATTGAATTCTAACAAAAGTTTTCATTTGTTTGTTTGTTTGCATTGTATGTGGTTGTTGTTGTTATTGTTGTTGTTGTTGGTGGTATAACGAGTAAAACAATAACCACAGTAAAATTAAATAAACGTTATTGTTCATGAGGTTGTTGTGGCAAACAAAACGAAATAAACAAAACAATTTTTGTTATGTTCGACTTGGAGGCGAAAAATTTATACAATTTAAAAAATAATTAATTTTTGTAATTTGTAAGTAAAAAAGTTTGAAAGAAAATTATATCTATTAGTTAAAGGCGTGGCAGGTTTACGGTTAGGCCTTGAAAAAGTGTTTTATATTACGTATCAACTTGAACTTGTTATTGGGAAGTTCAATAAGTTCATAAATTTTAAAATCCAAATCCTTCTATTTACTGTACGCAGATCGTTAATAAATTTAGCAAAATAGGTTAAAAGCCACGCCCACAATTGATAAAAATTTATGTATTTTTGCCACAACCATTGACCTAAAAAGTTAAAATTATTATTTATCTCATCTAATAATATACCAAAAATGGGCGTGGACGGATAACAGACACGCCCACAATCAACAAAAATCTATATGTCTGCCACAAAAATTGACATATAAACTTGAAATTTGGTAAATGTGCTAAAAATGGGCGTTGTGGGATAACAGACGCGCTCACAATTTAGAAAAAAATGTACTCAATGTAAAACTTAACTTGAAGGTTGATGTGTAATATGTACTTATGTACCTGCCACACCTACCATTGTAGATGTGGAAGGTAAATTTACTAAAAATATTCTATTAATATTATATTAATATAATGTTGACTATAATCCATCGCAACGTACTTCTGTGTACAAATTTACAAATGTTCACTTGTTCGTTTTCGTTTTTTAAAAGTTCTTGAAGAATACACACTCAGCAATATATGTATACTTTACAAACATCATCAATCAATCAATATCGTTACTTCGTTCTTCCTTGCAACTTCTAAATGTAGTTGAAATGTTTCTTTCATTCACCTGCTAGACTGTGAAGAAGAGTTGGGAAAACTTTCTATATTGATTTAAACATATTTTCCTGTCTGCTGCACAAAAGTTTCTGACAACAACATTATCACACATTATACAAGAAGGTTTTTTTTAGGAGTTACAAACATTACTACAAACTTAAAACACTCTATAGCATAAAACACTCTATGCACATGGTGTACGTCATAATTACTGTATGTCTCCTTTTTTATAGTCCAACTCATAATTTCATTTCATTTTATTTTACTGCCGTATACAGATTTTTCCAATTGTAACAGGTCGTAAACTGAGGTGTTTACGTTTACATTTACGATTGTTGTTCTTTTGATAATATTAAATTAACCGATTGGAAATTCGGTTGAAGAGCAAAAAACAAGAAACAAAAAACACTTAAATCTCAGTCGGGCATTCATTTATTTAAGCAGGAAACACTTTTGATTTCCCATAAACATACATAAATCTTTAACAATTTGCTTTCGTCATTAAAATATTTAATAATTTATAAAGAATATGCAAAAAATTATTATCAATAACAACAATAAATACAAATATTTGGTGGTAATATATGAATTCTTGTTTTTTGTTTTTGTTTTTTTATTATTGCTTTTATTAACTGTGAAATGTTGGAAACAAACAACAACAACAACAACAACAACAAATTAAACTTATTATAAACATAGGAAAAGGCCAACACAAACATATACAAATTACGCATAAAAAGTTATGATGAAACCGCAAAGAAAAAACAAACAAAAAACATAAAGCAATAAACATATGTACGCTTATATGTAGCGTACCTATATGTATTCAATATATAAAGCTTTTTGTACTCTTTATATATGGGGGCTATACTAAGTTTTTATAGCAAGGACGCATCCCAGATCCTACAAAATATATAAACATTTAATTAGCATCACAACCTACGTTGATTAGCGCCTGCGCGTACATCTTTTTTTAGGATCGTGAATTTTTAGATATTGAATGTTTATCCAGGTTTTCTATTTTCTGCAGTTCGCTATTTAAATTGGATAAAGTGGGTCAAGAGCCACGTTTATATTAAAAACAATGCTCCAATCTTTAACAAAAGTGTCATGCTTCTCGGCTTTGCTGATGATATCGATATCATTGGTGGCAAAGCGCGGGATGTTACATTTGTCTGCATTTGCAAGAATTGAGAAAGACACGGCAAAAATGGGTTTAGCGGTGAATGAGGAAAATACAAAGTATATAGTAAAA
This sequence comes from Ornithomya fringillina, assembly GCA_963978525.1. Taxonomy (NCBI): domain Eukaryota; kingdom Metazoa; phylum Arthropoda; class Insecta; order Diptera; family Hippoboscidae; genus Ornithomya; species Ornithomya fringillina. The sequence goes on from OZ021694.1 coordinate 11,555,856, forward strand.
ACGTTCAGGGATCAAAATTTGAAACAATCTAGAAGTATCCGTCCGTAATTCTGTCTGATTTTGGCCCTCTTATGGTCAAAAATGTTTGATATATTGAGTTAAAATTTTTTGTCTATACATTTTTATTTTCTGTTTCTATTTAAATTGAACAAAATCTTTTAAGAGCTATAAAAATTTAAAATCTATTTATTTAATAGTGAAAAATAATTGAGAAATTAAAATAAAATTTATATACAATACATACACTATTAAAAAACTGCCACGCCTACTCTTCGTACATAGATGAGCACAATTAATTTTTTTAATTTCCTTCAAAACTTTCCGAAATTGCCGTCTGTGTAGGTTGGTTACAAAAAATACATGGACGTACAAACGGGCATGTTTAAATCGTATAAATTGTTATAGCGGTATACTTAAAGGTGGGTGTGGCATTTGCCGTTTAGCATTTACAAACATCCACACAAGTGAACACATACTTTTTTATACACACATAAATCGTGTATTTTATTAATTTGTAAACAAATCGATTAAAAGAAACAAAAACCCAGTTCTTGTATAGAATGATCAATTTTTATACAGAAAAATTCAACAAATGAAATATTTCTGTGCTGCGAAATTCTTTTAACGAAAATTCATGTTTATGTTAATAATTTGGGGTAAAATGCAAACAAATGCTAACAACTGCTGGCTCACAATACATGTAAAAATTGTGAACATTTTTCAACATAAATTATTTTTATAATACATTATGTATTTCATTCACCTAAAACTAAAACTAAACATACGTACGTACTCCCAGGGAAACATTAAAACGTACGCACAGAGTATAAATAACCATCGAATAGTTTTGAAATTAACAACAAGAGAAAGGGAGAAAGATACAAAATGAAAAACTTTAATTACTCATACGGGATATATAACATAAGTACTATAGTACATAGAGTAACGGTATAGCTACATACTCTTCTACGCAGTACACTAAACTGAACACTGAACAATTCCAAGCATTTGTCTGTGAAAATAATAACAACACTACTCTCAATTTATACTTTTTTCATATTTATCTGCTGTGCTATGTGGTGTTGCGTGATTTATACTCACAACAAAAATTATTATAATTATTAACCAATAATTAATTTAAAAAAAAAAAAATATGACTGGAAGTAAAAACACTAATTCTGGCTTAAGCCAAATCTTAAATACCCCCCACATCCATATTCAGTGGGCGTGGCAAGTAGCTGATTGCGCCCCGTGATAATGTAATTAATACTTGTCAATGATTTATGAACGTTTACGTCCCAAATTACAACTTCATAGGTACATTTTTGTGGTTATGGGTTTTTTTTATTAACTGTGGGCGTGGCATTTGGTCGATTTTTTTTTCAAATTTAAAAAATTTAAAACCCACGATCCTAGCAATATTTGAAAAAAATCAGCCCGATATCTCAAAATTTACGAATATGAAAATTCCAACAACAGATACACTGACATACAGAACGTCTCCCTTTTATACATACATACACATACTTTGTAGGGTGTCTGAGGCTTCCTTTTAGGTGCTTCAAACGGGGCAAACGCAGAAAACCCTCATCACCAAGGGGGAGAGTATGGGAATGGAGATAAATAGTACACAATCTTGTGCATTATTTTTACGCCTGCTGTTATAAAATTTTTTCTTTGACGAAAGCCATAAACCAGACAATTAATATATGAATATGTATGAATTAAAAAGAAGAAGACTAAGAATATTATATATACATATATTTATATAATCTATATCCATCTATCTATATCTATATATATCAACTAACAGGTTGAATTCTGCCACGAGTAAAATTTTTTGTAAATTGTGGGTGCACCTAATTAGCCTTTACGTCTAATTCTAAATATTTGTACAAAATTTCTTCAATTTTCAATGTATGTATAGTATAATATTTATGTTTCTTAGATAGTTTTGGTCGATTGTGGGCGTGGTTTTTGACCAATTTCGAAATCTCCGTATAAAATTTTAGTTCTATACCTAAAATTGTAGGACCTTGAGAGTGTGAAAAATAGAACGCTTCATGTCTAGATCGTCTCAGATTAGCGTGCTGATCTTTATGGGGTCTTTGACACATTCTTAAACGAATTGCAAACGGATTAAAAAATTTAGTATAATAAGTTTTCTTAAAAAAAAAATTGTGCAATTCTTTAATTTATTTTTTAGAACATAAGCTATGTTAGAGAAAAGGACACAAAACACTGGGAGTCAGAGTCCCGGAGGCGAATATTTTCAACCGCAAACGATTTATAGCATCCTCTGGATGTCTCTTTTCAGCATTACGGTATGTTTTTACAAATAACAAAGTGGGCCTAAAAATTGGCTTAGGTGAATCGCCTTTTGGCGTACACCCGATCAACCCATACCTAAGCTGTGTTAATAGGTTAATTTGGTTTGTAATCTTCATTAGAAGTGATTGAATAAATAAGTAACTCCCATTTTAAGTGAAGGGAATAATTGTCAGTTTTAAAGAGAGGTCCTGTGAAAAATCTTACGAAAATGTCTCAGAATTATTGCGTAAGTCGTTCTCGCCGGTGTCTTTAATTTCTGGTCCTCTTTTCTATGTTTTGATAACACCCATACTTTATCTAACATTCGGTATTGAAGTAATAATGAATAATTCGAATTTTGGACGTAGCGATGGCCAGTGTGGAGGTAGCGAAAACATCTTGAAATTAAAGCTGACGACAACGTTATAATAAAACTGAATATATCAAAATTTATGGCAATCCCCGTTTCAACACAACAAAGGGATACACATTTACAAGGACGGACATGATATTATGACCACCTCATAATATGGGGGGTATACTAAGTTTGTCATTTCGTTTGCAACACTAAGAAGGAGGCGTCAGAGTATATATACCCTCGATCAGCATCAAAAACTGAGTCGATATAGACATGTATGTCCGTATGTCCGTCTGCTGTTGGCATTCTCACAGTCGTACATTTTGATACATTTTACTAAAATTTTAAGCAGACACTTTGACTGAAATTAAATTAGTATTAAAAATAGGCAAAATTGGTCAAGAGCCACGCCCAAAGTCGACAAAAATCTATTTATCTGCCTCAAAAGTTAAGCTATAAACTTAACTGTAATTTGGTATACATATCAACAATTATCCTATCCCTCGATGTGTCAAAAGTGGGCGTGATCGGATGACAGACATACCCTCTATTTACAAAAACCCAAATTTTTATTTTAAGGTATTTAAAAATTGGTCAAATTTACTTTTCTTACTTGTATTTATTGTACATGCTGACCAAGAGTCATTATTAGATCTCCAACACCATATTATACTTAAAACAATGCGTATATGTCTTGTTGGACAGAGCATATTATTGGCTGTGGAGGGTATAAAAAGTGTGCACAACGCAACCTTGGACCTTTCAGTTGTTATACAATATAGATTAAGGCAAGATTATTATATTATATCTCGCCACTCTCTTATCTATTTTCTACACATTTATGGAAAGATTGTATTTCATAAAAATAATCCATAAAAAAAATTGCAGGAAAGATGGTCTTAAAGTCTTACGCAAGGTGGCTTTATTTTTGTTAAAGATATAGAACCAGCTATCTATGCGTATCATGTCATCATTGTTGTTGTTATTGCTACAAAAATTAAACATGTTATCACAAGTAAAACTTTTCCCATTTATTAAATCTTTACTCACGTAAAGCATTTATTTACTTAAGTAGTTAAGTATGTAGACAAATGTGTATGTGGGTTGATGAGTTCATGTTTTCTAAGAGATAATTAGAAAAGTTTTTTCTTCCAAGTCCCTCATTTCTAAATAAATAAAAGTTGATCAACTTAACCTCTGTTCAATATTAATCCATACCCAACCCCTCCACCGGTACTTAAACAATGTTTGCCAGGTCAGTTGTAATAAATTTTAATAAAACAAGCTTGGTCATTTATTGCATTCCACCACTTTGTTCTTTGAATTATGCTACACTTAGTTTGGTTCAATCAGTAAACGCGAGGCATTGTCATGTATGTTAAGTCTCTCTGCGAAATATCAATATATGGACGGAGCTTTAAAATTGTCTGTTAGAGTCCAAATTTGTTACAGCCAATTAACTATTCTTCAAATTTTTAAAAAATTTTAAAAATTACGATTTTTTGCTACAGAAAGACTTGTATTAACATAGAACCTTGTATGGGGAAAGGGTTCTAAAAATGGTTCGATTCGGTCCATTATAAATGGAGTTCTTTTCTGAACCAATAGATGCCCTGGAACCAAATTTCATGGAATTATCTCAAAAAATACGACATGCAGTGCCCAAATTTACATGGACAGACAGTCGGACATGGTTACATTGCCATTTAGAATTTGCCAGCATCCACACAAACTTAATTTTCCCCCATTCACAACAAATGGTCTTGGGTATAATGAGTGTCATGAGGAAAATTAAATTATAATCCAATTTAATGAATATAAAATGAAAACCTTTAAAAAGTTCTCACTAAACTCTAAATAATAATCTGTAGGAAAGTTTCGTTGTAAAATGTTAATTAAATTATTAACATATTATTATATCATTTAACAATTCAATGTAACACTCTGTCAAGTTGTTAAATTGTTAATGTGCTCGAACAAAAACTAAAACGTATTAAAGTCAAGTTAACAATATCATAAATGAAACACTTTTATGTTTATATTTCAATGTTTTTCATACAAAATGAGAATAGATTTCATCTAAAGCAACCAACTGGAAACCATAAAACTTGCAACATGAAAATGAACCCAAATGGTTAAAGCTATAAACTATTTAACGCTGAAAACATTTTTTGCGTAGAGGTTGTCACTCAGTGAGTGTAAGTGTTTTTGAAATGGGAATTTTTTTTCCTTTTTCAAGCACTTATACTCTTAAAGTTAACTAAATATCAAGTGGAGAGTAACTTTAATTCAATTTAGTGAAATAAAAAGCATTTTTCTATAACCACCAACTTGGGGTGCCGGTATAATCACTCTGTCAACACGTGTGTAGCACCAAAAAAGAACTAGACCTTATATTACATATAATAATATATGTATACAGGGGATAGACAAAATAATATGAACACCTCACAATTGCTGCCCTTCCATGAAGCTTTGTGAAGCTCCCGCCAAACTGTTTTTGTCGCAACAGTATTACTTAAGGGAGTATTGAGTTCTGCTGTCATTTTTTCCGCGTTAATTCTATGTTGTCTGGTCACAATTTTTTCGTCGGGCTCTGTAACTTAATCCACTATTCCTCTTTGCCGATGATGTTTTACCTCGTTTTGTGTATACAGTCATTACTGGGGATTCAGCTGTTTTCGTCACAGACACTCTCGCTAACCGAGCAACAGCGATTTGCCCTCTTTTGAAGTCTGAAAGATTACACATTTCATCGATTGATTTTTTTAAACGACGCTGAAGAAAGCGTGTAATACATTGAAATATAATCTACAAGGCTTGACACGTAAACTGTGCAATACATACGGGTAGCAGTGTTACTAACTAAGTTGTACTGTATTGCATGGTGTCCTTATTATTTTGTCCGCACCCTGTGTATTTTATACTTCAAAAAAATGTGCCTTTTATTGCGATACTACTGCCGACTTGTTCAAAGTTAATAACTTATCAAGTATAATCCGCACTTGTCGGTTTTCTCTCTTACAAAGTACTCGCATTTATTTTTATATAAACAAATACGTGTGAATACGTTAACATAAGTGAGATATACTCTAGTGGATCTTATGTAAATTTTTCACATTTTCAACTTTTTTTATATATACATGCTGTCTCTTCCATATGGATAAACGTGCTCTGTACATTGCTGGAACACATGTGTGAACAATCTTTACATATGCAGTTGGTTAGCTTAATAACTTTTCCTATATAATTCATTTCAACAAGAGGAATGTACATGCGTTTGTCTTTGCAACGTTTTATTCTAAACAAGTATTATGTAGGTATGTCCGGGTGTTCGTCTTCTTTGTGGGAACGTACTAAATGGAAAATTAAAATATTGCATTGAAATTAAGTTAATTTTTAGTTCATGAAGATGAATAATTGGATTTTTTATATCAACCATTATAATGACATGAACATTGGTTGTATCGAGACGTTGGTAAATCCTAGAAAGAGGCGAGCCACACCCTTCAAAGTATATATATTTTGGATCAGTATTGAGAGTAGAGTCGATTTAGCCCTTCGGTGTATCCGAGCATCTTTAAGAATTTTGCCGTAAAAAATTGAGACATCGAACTGAAATTTGTAAATATAAGCGTTATAGTGATTTTCTGAAATATTATTACTTTGCTTGACATTGTATACCCCCTATTAATGATATAAACAGAAAAGAAAATAAATAAAATTTTTTAAAGGTCATGTCAAAATTATATTTACTAAACACAAATAGAAGAACAACAAATACTGATAATAAAAAAATACTAAAAATAAAGCTCCCCTCACCCAACCCCAACTGCCTTTTATTGCATGAAAAAATAAATAAACAAAAACACATAAACATTTTATAAAAAAAAAAAAAACACAATTCTAGTCGTATTACAGATTAAATCAAAATTAACAACAACAATAAACAAACCAATAAATGAATCAAAGGAAAATTGAAAACAAGCAGCAAAACAAAAAGAAGCTTGTCCGTTCGTGTATCTGTGTGTGAGTGTGTATGCGCGTGATGCGAGAAAATGTCATGACAATGATATATTATTGTGTTCATGTATGTATATAAGCATATGTGATGGATTACTGTCTTGTGGGTTAATTAAAAAGCAAAATTGTGTTAAAGTTGTACGTGACAGAATCTTCGAAGAAAATTGTTAATAAATCACAACAAAGAAGTAAATTTTTCACGTAACGTAAAACAAACAAACTATATTTGCTTAATCTTGAATTCTTTCCTCATCCACTTACAAACGATGGGCGTGGCAGGTACATGGTTACGCCCTCTAATAGTGCATGTATTACGTTTACAAGTGCAGTAAGGTGCAGAGTGCGACTTTTTTTGTAAATTGTGAAAGTGTCTGTTATATGACCAGATCCATTTTTAGCACATCGATGAATAGGATAATTGTGCTATGAAAGTGGAATTTGGTCATAGCTCAATTTTTGTGGCAGAAAAATAGATTTTTGTCTATTTCAAATAGCGATCTGCAAAGGGTCTGTACAAAATTGATTCTAAACATATGTGTACATACTTTGTGGGGTCTCCGAAGTTGAACGTTTTGACAATGTTATGTATACCTCCATATATTCATATAACGGTGGGTATAAAAAAGTTCATCAAATGGAAAATAATTAATAGCATAAATAGATCCATAAGCATAAGAACCTGCAGTACAAGTAATAGTTCTCTTAACTACTAATTAGGCAAATAAAGAAATTCTTAATAGGATTACAATTTTCTTGCTTAGGGCACTGATGTTGGGTATTATGATAAAAAGGAAATTGGAAAACAACTAAATAGCGTTCTTAGGATATATTTTTGTTTTCAGTTCAGAAAGTTTACGGATTAAACACATATATTATTTATATACATATATATATTATTAATAACAAGATTGGACCTTAGAGATTCTAATCACGCGTCTGCAAAAACGACTTAAATATTTTTACCTCCCGGTGGGAGATCCTTCACATAGTATCAACATCTAACTCGATCCAGCTTTGTCAGTCCGTATGTCCATATTTTTGGAAGATTTATAGATATTAAGCTGAAATTATGTACTTACTTACATTTTTAGTTTCTGCACAGAGGTACTTATTAAAAATTGATAATTTTCGCAGCAGAATGACTTTTTTTATAATAAAACATTATATAGAGCGGGGTTCAAAAAAAATTGTTATTCCACAAAATTGAAGCAGCATGGATACTGAGTCCATACCGTATGTCTGTGTATGTGCTTCTGTGTGAAAATCATACTCCTTGTAGTTAGTAAAACTTGTCAAAGGTGCACACGTGCAATATTGAATTTTTTTTGTAAATTATTGAAAATTTAAAGCAAATATCCGCAGGCAATAAATATATGTATTGTACGTGAATACACATATAAATTTATTTTTGAATTTTATAGCATCCGTACATTAATATTCCGTGTTATTGGATAACTCAACACAACGAACAGCAGCAGCGGCAGCACTTTGTAACGTGTCATGACTTTTTTTACACCCTCCAAAATAAGTTAAGAAGTGTACTAAGTTTGTAATTCCGCTTGTAACAGTTAAAAAAAGGTATCGGAAATCCTTTGAAGGAAATATAATCCTGATCAGCCTGTATTTTGTGTTTATTTTTGAACTGCTGAAAGGCTTTAAGGAATTTAATGAATTTAATGAAATGAATAGTGTGTGTTTATCGTCCAATACCCATCGTTGAGACATAGAATGGACGTTTTAAAGGGAATTAAGCGTCCCTGGCGCCCCCCCCGAAGGAGGTCCCAACTTTAGAACTTACATCATAGGCTATGTAGAGTTCATCCCTTGGTGACCAAGGTTTTCAACCATGCACTACCAGCGAATTTACAGCCCCCGCGATGCTCCCACAAGGGGGCCTACCCAAAAGTACGTACTGGCAAGAACCTTAGTTCTTGGGGCTCCAGTACCCCGCGGTACCAAACTTAGTCTTTGGTAGGACTGTCGATCATTTGATCTCCCAACTTCGGACAGCCTATTGCCCATGGGTTGGTGCCCCATTTATGTTATGTTTGCTTAAAGGTAGTTATGATCCCTGGAAATTATCCAGGGGATCTTTATATAATTTGCTTTTACTGTTGCCCCGTGATCCTTGGACGAAGCACCTATGCCGGTACTCCGTTTCAGGGCGGGGCCCAGAATTTAATGAAATGAACGAAATCGGTTAAATGACACGCCCCCAAATTGATAAATATCTCTCAAATTTGATACGCACTATCCATTGACATAACCGACACGCCCACAATTTACAAAAACCCTTTTAACTGCAGAATTTCATCGTTGTGGAGAAATATAAAATATAGCATACTGTACTAGTCGTTGAAGGACTGCTTCGTGTGATCATGGCACGTACACAGGTTAAGCACAAATGTGAAGGATATCCAATATTTAGTCTAAGCCAAATTTAGCGTTTTTATTATATCCATCTTAATAATGAGGGTATTATAAGTTTACTATTCTGTTTGTAACATCTAGAAGGAGACCTCGATATAGCAATGTCCATCTATATGCCCGTTTTTGAAAAGGAGGAAAAATTGGTCAAGAATTATGCCCCCAATCGACAATAGTTTATATATCTGCCACAAAATTTTACCTATGAAGTTAAAATTTTGTAAGCATATTAATAATTACTATATCCAACAAGGCTTAAGAAAGTGGGCGTGGTCGCATAATAAATAAATGTGCACATGTAACAAAAAACTGTCTTTGGCGTAGAATCCAACTGTGTAAATTGTACTTAATACATACCCCATTAATGGCTCCATGTACCTGCCACGCCTTTTCCTTGTATATAGATGTGGAGAGTGTTTAAGTTGTGGTCTAAGCCAAATTTGGTTTTTATACGCCTCTTTTTTATATTTATTTTTTGCCATTTTTTATGATTTTCGTTTACATTTTATGTATAAAAAGATAATAATAATAACATCAACAACAAACTTGCTCGCCTACAATTCAGTCGTAAATTGTGAACAAATATATATTTACGGTCATAAAACAGTACGGTAATAAAAGAAACGCAAACAATCAAAGGAAATGATTTCGGATATAAGCAAAAACGAACAAAAAAAGAAGTAAAAAGAGATATATTAGACGTACGCCAAATCTAGGGTACCCATCATCGGGAATATGATAGAACACCAGTATAATTTTTAATAAAAAAGGAAATAAAAAACCTTAAATTTGAATTAAGATCCCTACAATATTATTTATTTGTGGGCGTGGCAATTCTAATATACATACTCTTTCCTGAATAAAGAATTCTTATACAATCACTTTGAAAAAGTTTCAATTTTTCACTCATATAAATCGCTATCATGTTCAGACACGCCCATTTAGGCTAATTTTATATATTTTCTTAATGTCATTTTATACTGTAATAAATATTTACAAAAACTATATCTAAAAATTAGATTTAATATATGAGGTGCGCCCGTTTGGGGGGCGGCATATTATATCCAAAACGACATGCAAAAGTACAATGCGTTTAAAAAGGGTTTTGCATCGTTTTATGAGTACTTTCATAACAAAGCAAATATATCTTCCGAACAGCTGGTCCAATTTGTATTATTCATATACCGTTAAAATATACAAACAGCTTTACTTTGAAATCGGAACTAACTGAGATAGATAAATATAGTCTAGCACGTCAGCACGCTGAACTTTTTAAAGTTATGGGCTAATCCATATTCCAACTTTGTCCATTTTCAATACAATACTTTTGACGTTAATGATGAATATGTATAAAAAGTTTCAGATCCACATCTTAAAATTTATGGCTGCAAGAGTGTTGACAAGTACGAATTTAGGGTTTAGAATGTACAGCGAGTTTCAGATCTTATTTTCACTGGGAGTGTTGAAAGCTATGAATTTAGAGTTTAGTGTGACATTGCGAGCGTGTCCCTGGTTCGATTTAACCCAATTGTAATAGGAAACCGTACATAAACTTGAAGATTACGTGCGTCAAATTTCAGCAGGATACATCAATTTTTAAAGGCCATCCTTACAAACAATTGAACAAAACCAATATACCCTCATAAGCATTATGATGATGGGTATAAAAAAAATTAAAAAGAAAATGTTTAAACATTTTTATGAATCAATGATGAAGCAAAAAATTTATAAATGAAGCAAAATTTAATCATTTCAATATCTTTTTATTACAAAAGATTTTTAACTATATAGAATTCATGACATAAATAAAAATAAAAATAAAAAATTATAAAAGAATTTATTGTAAATTAGCGGAAAAAACAAAACGAAAAAAAAAAACAATTCATTGAAAATTTTTAAAAGCAATTCTAATGATTATTAGCAATAACAACAATGCCAAGAGTGTCAATTAAACATTTTCATACTCTTGCTTTTTTATTGTACAACATAAGTACGAGTGAGTGCTCTAATTATATGGCAACCATACAACTTTGAATGGTACTTAAAGACTATAGATCAGCAATCAAAACATTACAAAGTGTTTTTTGCTTCTCTGATTTAATGGCAGTGTCCATAGTGAGTGTGAAAGAAGGCTTTAAGGCAGAGAGCAAGTAAAAAATATATACAAAAAACCTTATGCAATGTGTGTTCTTGTAAAATTCCTTTCTGCTTCATAAACTGAACCATTTCGACGGAAGTAATTCCAAAAAAAAAAAAATATAGCTAACAAATTTGTTCAATTCAAAAACAATAACAATAACAACAATAAAAACAACAACAAATATACATGCAGCTGTCATGAACAACTTTATATCACTATGAAGTAACCGACCAACCAACGAAACCAATTTGTACAGGAAGATAGAGTTTAAGAAGGAACCAAAGTAAGTGTATACGAGATAAACAGGAAAACAGGAAAAGAGGAAACATGTTTAAAAGCATAGCAATGCACTAAGGAATTCCCTTAGCTAAACTACCAAACAAATAGTAGAGATACACACATACATATCTGAAAAATATCAGGAAACTACAAAAACATTAAACAAAAATTGATGTAATAGCAACAACAATTGTGCGAGCAACGCTTTGCAACTGTATACACTGAGGCATACAAGACTGAATTATTTATGTAGATGATTTATGTTTTGCCATTTGCTGAACAGGATTTGTGCTAAAATATTAATAACAACAACAACCTATTGCAATAGCAGTAGCAACAATAATAAACGTAACACAGCACAACAACTAATTATGATAATTTGCGAATATTTAGATTTTCCTTTAGCACGCACACACACTTATGAATGAATAAATTGTTTACCAAATTGCAACAACAACCAATTATTACAACAATAATAGCATTAAGCAACAACTATAGCAAATAGCAAAATACCACAGCAGAACGGACAGAATGCTTTTATTCACCATCACACTCATACTAATTGTGAACGTTTGTTTGGCCGGTAAGTGAAATTTTCTATTAAATTATTGTGTAATACTTCTACATTACATAGCCACGCCTCCTTTTGTATGAAAAATATACACAAACAAGACAAAGAAACATAGCAAGAAGCAACAAAAGAGGAATTTTTTGTATAACCCCAGAGGTATACGTTTTGTTATACCCTCTACACAAATGCGGTGTTCTAAGTTTGTCATTCCATTTGCCATGCCTAGAGAAAGCACCGGGGATTGTACAAAAGTTATACATTCTTGAGCAGGATAAAAAATTGTCTTGATCTAGACATGTCCGTTTATGTATCCGTATGTTCGTCTCTTGTTGTTACTCCCACGGTCGCAAATTTTGATACATTTTACGAAAATTTTGTATAAACACTTCTTCTGTATGCATTAAGCTACTAAAAATGGACAAAATCGGTCAGGAGCCACGTCCACAATTGACAAAAACCTATTTATCTGCCATAAAAATTAAGCTATGAAGTTGAAATCATACATATTCAAAATTCGTCTTTTCATCGCATGTGCCAATTTACAAAAAACTGTACTCAGCGTAAAACTCGACAACCTGATACATCATAAATGCACTATTTGAGATCGGCATCATGTATCTGCCACGCCTACTTTTTGTATCTACATGTGGAGGGTATTTAAGATTTGGCCTAAACCAAATTTAGTTTTAGTTTGCGTATAAAGCCCGCTGGCTGGGTGATATTATCTTATTATAGAAAATTCTATGTGTCAGCAACTGAATAGAACACTTATACATAGAACCCCATGCAGTCCTTTAAGCTTGTTGCCCCAAAAGTAGTAGCAGCAAACACTACTTCAAAAAAAATAAAAAAAAAGGTCAAGTATTATAAAATATAGTTCATGGTCGTACGGTTTAATTTGAATTGTAAATCTTGCTGCACTTTTATTGTTTAATAAGTTGTACAAAGTAGAGTTTTTATGTGTTGCTATGCGCCAGTGTGTTATACCTGCTGCGTGTAATAGCTCAGGATGTAAGAATGTTATTATACAATTAAATGAACGCCTAAGGAAGTGAGGCTTCTTTCCTTTGACGTCTAATCATTTCAATCACCGGAAAACAAGTCAAGAAATGAACAACACTTTTTTCTCTACATACACGAAATTAGTTAAAAAAATTTACATAATACATAGTAGAGAGCATGTATAGTAAGCATAAAAAAAAACAAATTACAAAAAATGTTAAATTGTAAATTTTGTGAATTTCTTAAAATTAAGTTTTTGGATCAGATTTTCATAACGGGACTTGTCTTCCCTTCCTTAAGAGGTATAACAGTTAAATTTATATCTATTTATGGAGACTAGTATAGATGCATTGCCCTCCACTAATGATGACGATCTTTTATAAAAAAAAACTTTTTTGTTTAGAGTGTCATATGGATGATACTGGGGTAAGTGCTGAAAAACCGATTATAACAGAACTGAACCTTGTAATTGTAAGCTAAGTTTGCCAATCCGTTCGTCCTTTTTACAAAGCGTTTAAAAAATGGGCGTGGTCGTATAATAAACACTCCCACAATTTTCGAAATATCGTTTTTGGCGAAAAATCCGTTTTATATTTTGACTTCTAGTCGGCGTAATTAGGTACCTGCCACATCCACATTTTTCAATAAACGAATAATATTTAATATTTATTTTTTGTACTTGTTTTTCACTTATAAATTAATTAAATTAGTGAAAAAAGGTATTATAGTCGGTTCTACCCGACCTCTTAATACCCTACACTACTTAGTTCCATACGTTATAGAATAAAGAGTTTAGTTGTCTCAGTAAACACGAGTCATTATCATAAAAGTGAGTTTGTAAAAAGTTTATAGTTAGAAAGGTTCTAGAAAGAGTTCGACCTGATCCAAAGTCAGAGCACATAATTTTTAATCTATAATGACAATCACCAAATTCTATTTAAAATTTTTTAAGAATTTCGAATTTTTGTCACATAATGGAATTTGGTAAAAGGTGTTATATGGAAAGGGCTTCTAAAAATGGTCCAATCGGGTCCTAACTCGGTACAGCCAAATATGAAGCTAATTTATTCTTCTTTACCCAATTTTGTTAAAAAAAATATTAAGAATTGCCATATAACTTTATAGGGAATGATTCTAAATATGATCCAATTCGGTACATTTTAGCCAATACATGTTTTGCACTTTTAGCCAATGCATGTTTTTGCACCAAATTTCATCAAAATATCTTAATGAATGCGATCTAGTGCGCGGAAATTTACATACAATACAATAGTTAAATCGATTCAGATGTTGATTCTGAATCAATCTAATCAAGAGAATATGGCATTTTTCAATTAGGACAAACATTAACATAAACTTAATATGCTCTTAATATACAAAAGTAGTGCATTTAATTACAAAAAGCAAATGGACGTACAGATGGATGTAGTTATATCGATTAAAAACCAAAACAATATAACACAATAAACACCATATTTGGAAAATACAATAATAATTATTATAAATGACTCTTCAATATATTTCTGGTACTTGTAATTAAATAAACATTTTCGAAATATATATATTTTTGTTTTTATTTTGCTCTAATTGCCTGCTCTTACAGGTATAACTACTCTTACGGTATAACTAGGTACGATAGAAGGGCATTGTTATCATTTCATTATATTTCTAAAAATTTATTAGAAATTATTATTTCCCAATTTCTGTCAAGTGTTGTGCTAACCTTCAATTTCACAATACATTGAATAGACAGACAGCATATACCATTTGAATAATGTATTTGATGCCGATCAAAACAATTCGATTGAAATTGCATTGGGCAAAAAACCGCCATTGGCTTTATTGGCTCATGTGGACATGAGTTCAGCTTATCACTGCAAAGCTGAAATAAAGTTTTAATGAAATAATTAGTTTGATATCTCTATACAAACAAGCAAGTAAATGAAAAATATGTTAAAAGTATACAATTTAAAATGAGTTTAAATAGTTCCGACTTTTATATTTAACGCAAATTGTTTTTCTCTATTTATCTGTTATAAAGACGCTTTTTATACTCTCCATTATATGATGGGGGGCTAAATTTGTAAATCCTTTTGCAACACTAGAAGCAGGCATCAGAGGCATGTATGTCTGTTGTTGAAATTCTTACGGTCGTAAATTTTGAGATATTGAGCAGAAATTTTGTACAGACACGTAGTTTTTTGCACACAGATCGCTATTTAAAATGGTCAAAATCAGTCAAGAGCCACGCCCCCAATCTACAAAAATCTATTTATCTGTCATCAAAATTTTACTATTAAGGTGAATTTGGTACAAATATTTATAATTATTCCATCCATCGATGTGCCAAAAATGGACGCAATCGGATAACAGACACGCCCCCAATTTACCAAAACCATACTCAACGTAAAACTAGACTTGCAAGCTGATACGTAATACATACACTATTAGAGGGCGTAATGTATGTATTTCTGCCACGCCCACCATTTGTACGTAAATGTGGAGGATATTTAAGAATTGGCTTAAGCCAAATTCGTTTTCTTCATTGTTCTTACTGGCACTTTTCTTGTCTTCTCTAAGAAACACTATAAATTATATATTATATGAATTTAATTCACGCTTTAATACTTTGAATAAATTCAATTATATGTGTGAGAAATTGAACATATGATAATAGGCACACAAAGAATAATTTATTTGAATATTATGAGGACTTAAAGGACACAGTTGACTAATCATAAATGTTCTTGTAGTTCATTAACTAACTCTCATCATCACATCGCAATGATTCATAATTAACTACACATATAACTCTTTGTGACACAGATTTCAATAGTGTATTACTTACTTTGTGTGATGTATTAAGGTATTTAAATTTATTGATTCTACTCCCAGTGATTAATTACATTCATAAAAGGGTTTAATTTTACAATATGAATGAAAACAATGTGACCGTCTTTCTATATGTCCGTCTAATATGTATTATAAATGAAAGTCCTTCATTTCCCTTTATATACTTTTCACATAAGATAAAGTTTGCTATTCCGTTTGTAATAAACAGAAGGAGGCGGAATAGCTTCTTAAAGCTTCAAAAAATCGATCTGGAAGTGTCCGTCTGTGCGTCCATCTGTTGTTCGAAGTCTTATGGGCGTAAATTTTGTGAGCTAATAATTGTTGGTTATCTACATTGAGTACCACGTCCACAATCTATAAAAATTTAACTATCAGATACAAACATTTATATTTAACGCTTCCATTGATGAAAATGGGCGTGGTCGCGTAACAAATATAGAATAACTTGTAAGTTGTAAAATATGTATTACGTATGTTAGGTATCTGCCACGCTCTTTCATTATATGTACATATGTGTATAATTTTGGAGTGAATTTAACATATGCCCTAAGTTTTTATTCCCGACATCAAGGCGGTTCTTTTTTTAAGTTTGTGCGGATGCTTGTAACTTCTAAACGTCAAATGTCATACCCACCTTCAATTATACCGACGATTCAGAATCAAAATCTCAATCGATTTAACTATGTCCGCCTGTCCATGTAAATTTGTGCGTAAGCTACAGGTCGCATTTTTTTAAATATTTCGACGACATTTAGTACAGAGATATGTATTAATTAAAACAGAAACTCTATTCCAAATGTACCGAATCGGATCATTTTTGGAACTCCTCCCCATACAAGGTCTCATTTTAATGCAATCCATATAAAGGAAAAATATCGCAGTTCTTAATATATTTTGACAAAATTTGGCGAAGAATAGTTAATTGGCTTCATATTTGGCTGGGCCAAATTTGGACGCGATTGCACCATTTTCAGAGCCCCTTTCCATATAATAATATTTCACAAAGTGACTTTTATAGCAGAGCCTTCCGCTTAGTGATACGATTTACTGAACTAAGTGATGTTGAGTATTAAATGGCAACATTTTCACTTTTATTCTCAATATTGGGCATCAAACGAAGTAATAAATTAAAAGTGTGGTATAAAGCTGAAAACTTTTTCTCCCCTTTTCTGACCTAGTTTGTTGACTCATCAAACTTTTTATAAACATCAACATAACTAACACTTTTGTCTTCTTCTTTTTCATCTTCTTTTGTTCATTCCATATTAGGTACTATTCCAGCTACCCCAGAAAATATAACGGTCACATTTTTAACACCCACAACCGTACGTGTATCGTGGCAGACAATGATCGATTTGAATTTACATCCAGTAGAAAAATATATTGTCACATATAAACCAGCTGATGATAGGTATGTATGTGTATTTTGTTACTTAAACCATACCACAGTATTACACCAGATATATAAATAACAAATCTTATATCCAAGATTAATATGCCTGCGGGTAAATCTGTTTAACGTTTGCTTTCTTTGTCATGTTATCCGTTCATCCATTAAGGTTATCACAGTCAAAGGACAAGTTAAGTTAAAAATGTGCACTTGAGAGAAGAGGAGTAAAATTAAAAGCATAAACAAAACAAGAATAAAGTAAATAAAGCGTTGAAGTTAAAGTTTAGTTGTAAGTGCGATGCAATAAAAAATGCTGTAATTAGTTAAAACTAAGCAAAGTACTTTGAATGCTGGAGAGAATTGCTGCACTCCTTATATTGTATAAATTTTTTTTAAATTATCATCATTATTCATAATCATTTGTTTGAATTTTATGTGGAACTACAATTTGTGTACTCGTTAATTGCTCTCCTTTCTGTCGTTTTATCCTTATCTTCTTCCAATAATATTTTTATAAATTAATGTTTTTTTTTTTTGTTACCAAACCCAAGCAAAAGTTTCAATATTCTACGTTCCTTTTTGAAGACTCTTCTTCTTGTTCTTCTTCTTTTTCTTGCTTTCATTTCACCCATACTATATCAAAATATTTCACCCTTTCCTTTCCTTTTACAACCACTTCCGTTGTTAGTTTTAGTATAATTTTATGAATAATTTCAACATTTTTATACCACCACCATCATCGTATATATTTGTATGGTATGCAGCACTTTGTGGGGACGTTAGCAAAGCTCGAAAGGAGATGTCGGAGATACCACAAAGTATATATATTCTAAATCAACATGTCCATCTGTCCGTCTGTTCTAAGATAATCTCTCTCATTCGGCAGATTGGTATTACATTGGTAAAGTGGCACGCCCACACTGAAACAAAAACTGAAAAAGCAATAACTTTTTAAGTAAATTGTCCGTACTCCTTATCAAGTACAAAAGATTTATTAACATAAACACTCCTCGGGCACCTTTGGTGCACCATTGGTGGGTATTCAAGAATTGCCTTCAACCAAATATAATTATTTTTTACTTTTTCTTTTATCGATTTTCTTTACACAAACACACATACACACCCACAATACGTATTTGTTTTTAGCTACATTGTATTTTACGCTGATAAAGCAGTGTGCGTTAAACTTTGCTAGATGAATTCTTTTATAAAATTATATATTGTGGTGAAAAAGTAACTAAATAAGAAGGAAGGAAGCTATTTGCAAAACAAAAGTTTATAGTTTATTAAGAAACTCTGCGTTTATTTTAGCGTTTATAATATAGGACAGAATATTTTTTACTCTTGTCAATTTTATACATTCGCTATTATTCATAAATGTTTAATAGTCAGCTAGTTACACTATTAAAATAATGTCATGTCATCTTTTAATTCTTACTTAACTCTTATTTAACTAAAAGTTGCTACAGTTACTTAATTCTACGTTAGTTACGAGAGATACTGTCATTATAGCAAATATCATTAGAGTTCTAAAAATGGTCCAAGAGGATCCACATTTGGCTGTGCCAAACTATTTGTCACCCACTTTTGTCGAAAAATATTAAGAATTACGATTTTTTCAATAGCTCAATAATAGCTTAATTTTTGTGGCAGATAAATATGTTTGTCGATTGTCGGCGTGGCTCTTGCCTATATTAAATAACGAACTGCGTGTAGAAACTAAAAGTGTCTGTACAAAATTTCAAAAAATTTAATATCTCAATATTTACGCCCGTGAGAATGCCAACAACAGACAGACACACGGCATACATGTGTAAATCGATTCAGGTTTTGACGCCTCCTTCTGGGTGTTGAAAACGGAAGAACAAACTTAGTATAACGCCATCACTGAGGTGGAGGGTTTAAAAACGCTAAATAATTAATATTATTTCTTTATTTACATCATCATGCATTTTTACATATTTTTACGCATTTATTTTAAAAAAGTGTAGAATTTTTCAGTTCTACTTATTTCTACGAAACTTTGTGTCTCATGTCGTATGAGTAACTTTTGTTTTTCTTTATTTTTCATTTGTTGCATTATAATAGCTTATAATTTTTATTGTATTTTTATGTTATTTTTTATTGTTGTTGTTGTTTTCGTCATTTTTTATTTATTAATTAATAAAAAGTTAATGACATGTTTACGTGCTGTTGCTGTTAATTTTTATACAAACAGGAAATCTGACTACTTTCAAACGATTAAATAATTAAACGAATGAAACATTTGGGGTCTTCGGGTTTCTGAGAGCTTTTTGTAGTAGTAACAAACTTAATATACCTCTTCATCTTATGTAGAGTGCATAAAAATAATACAGCATGTTAAGTAATGTCACGTTAAACAAATTTTTTTTGATAATAAAATTTCCTCAAGCACTAAAGCACTAAACTGAGTATGACAGATATACGCAAACTTTGTTACAAAATTAAATAATCTATATAAGTATTGCTTATGCAAAGTGTTTGTCACGTAACAAAAGAGTCTTAAAATCTGACAACATGGCCACATACAAACGCACCATCGCATGCATACAAATATGAGTAAATGTCTGTTACGCTTAGCTTAACTTTAGATATGCATTGAACACACACACACACACACGCACACTTGCACCTAATATAACGCAGTAGAACATAAAAGTTTATAAAAAACGCACACAATGAAAATTGTTCGAGCACGTAGTAAATGATGCCATTTGCATAACAAATTGCTGCTGGAAAAGCTACTACTACTACTCCTACTACTTGTGGCAACGTTTCTATCAATTTCTATTTACCACCAACCAACCATTCCCACTCCACCATCTTCATTCATTCATTTTAGATTTCAAATTAAGTTCACCCTATCCTGAATGAAAGACAGGAATGGAATGCAGTGGAATGGCTTCCAGCTGGCCAAAGAGTGTTTTCATTTATTTCTGTTACCATTGTCATACAAATAATAAAAAACCCAAAAAAAAATTCAAACACATTTGGCTTGTACCAAATCTAAAATACCCTCCACATCTACAATGGTGGGCGTGGCATATACGTTGGTATATTATCAACTTGAAAGTCGAGTTTTACGTAGAGTGTAGCCTTTTGTAAATTATGAGCGCGTCTGCTAATCGACCACACCCATTTTTGGCACATCGATGAATAGGTTAACTATAAATATACATAGCAAATTTCAACAGTCTCAAATTTTGTGGTAGATATATAGATTTTGTCGATTTTGGGCGTGGCTCTTGACCGATTTTGCCTATTTTAGCGATCTGCATGCAAAAACTAAATGTGTCTGTACGGACACACGGACACACATGTCTAGATCGACTAAGTATTTTATGCTGGCCGAATGACAAAATTTCTTCTTACTTCCATCTTACGTAGGGTGTATAAAACAAAAACAAAAAATGGCAACAGTTTTACAGAAAGTGTGTTTAAAAGTTGAATATTAAAATTTGTTACGCGTGTACGTACATATTGAAAGCACACAAACGAAAAAAAAATGTTGCCGTGTTTACTCATTCCAGTAGCTCTGAAGGCAAAGTTATTTAAATATTTACACCTGATAATGTAAAAAGAATTTTACGACATTTTATTATGAAAACAGTGAAAATGAGATAATTATTGTCAAGGTGAATAACATGAAGAGAAGGAAGAAGAAAACAAAAATTGTGCTGTCACTCTAATAAATATTATAAACCTTTATTGTAAGCTGTCATTCATGGTTTGTTAGTAGATTACCCCCAAAGAAAGTAGGAACTGTAACGAGATATATGGGGTATAAGTTTACAGTGAATTTATCTCAAACGCTCGATGAATAAAATTACAATGAAAGAATCCCCACAGCTAACATTCAATTTCAAACGTAAGATAAATATAATCGAGATAAACATTTAATAATTTTCTCTTATAAATAAAATTTTCGACAAATGCGACAATTAGTGACAAAATCAAAAAAAAATTAAAAAACATCTAGTCTCATCTCTCTAGTCAAGTTGTCGTTAAAGTTAAATCGCTTTTTATTAAACTACCCTCCACATAAATTTCATCGAGTAATACAATGTTTGTGTGTGTATGTACGTACACAAACCAGAAGAAAAATTCATATAATTTAAAAACAAAGTTTTTATTTCATTATCAAAGTTGAGTGAGGAAGTGAGTGTGTGTGTGGGAGTGTTGAGTGTACGTTTTGTTAAATATGATTTATTTTGTTCGTAATGTTCTTAAATTATTACAAACAAGATTTATTTTAATTTCATAATTATTTATTGCTTTCATAATCAAAATCATTGAGATGATTTATTTATATAAATGGCTTCTATACTAAAGTACGTACTTAATAAACTTTAACTGATGAAGCACATATTTTATATTCTTCTTATGAAGTGGCGGATATACTAAGTTTGTTATTCCATATGCAACACCCAAAAAGCAGCCTCAAAGACTTTACAAAATATATATATATTGTATCTTCTCCATAAGATGGGGCTTATACTAGGATGTCATTCCGTTTCTTGATCACCATGAAAAACTCGACGTGTGTCTACCTGCTGTTGGAATTCTCACGATCATAAATTATAACCCACGCGCACAATCGACAAAAATTTCCGTATTTGCCACAAAAATTGACCTATTAACTTGAAATTTGATGCGCATATCTAAATTTATCCTAATCCTCGATGCGCAAAAAATTGACGTGGTCGGATAACATACACGCCCACAATTATCAAATAACCTTATTCAGTGTAAAACTTGACTTGCCAGCTGATACGTAATACTTACAATATTAGACCTGCCACTCCCACCATTTGTATGTAGATGTAGAGGGTATTTAAGATTTGGCTCAAGTTGATTAACAAATTTAGTTTTCTCACTTGTCAGTATTTAAATCTGATTCAGTCTAGACATGTCTAAATGTCCGTACGTCCTGTTGGAACGCTCAATATTGTACATTTTTTATATATGAAACTGAAATTTTGACCATTCCTTTGTATTTCTTAGTTGCTGTACGTAGGATTCTATTTGGTTTAGAGAAGTCGATTAAAAGCCACGCCTACATTTGACATAGATCTCTCTGTTAAGAAAAGAGGACGAGCCACTAATAATACATTAGCCAGAGTACGAATGAATATTCCTTTGGCTATTTAGCTAAAATGAATGTATATTCATTGAGCTAAAGAAGTTTATGAAAAAAAAAATGCAGTATAAATAATGCAGTACAGTAACACATGCAGTATTAAGGTCAAGTACGTGCAATAAGTTTAGTGACGTGATCAATTATTTTCCACTACTTTCCTACACAATAATATATAAACGTACGTATGAATAATGAGAATAGTTTGAGTTTATGTTTTTCCCGGGACACCTGTTCTCTGTCAATCCGAGGTTTTGTAAGAGTTATTTAGTAACACAAACATGTTTCTTACGTACTTAAAGTACTCACTCACGCTGGTTACACATACTTACCGTGAAATATAAGTTGGTTAGCTTTAAATCCTGACAACAACAATAACATTTCCAACAACAAGGACAATCTCCTCAACAAGTAAACCACTCATCGTGCACTAAATCCTTCTTTACAGAGACAATCATTGCTCCTTTTTCAGGTTTTGTGGCACAAGGGCCATGTCATTTGACTTCTTTTGTCCAATTCCAATTTTTCAGCTACTGGTTCAGTTTGATCTTCAGTCAAGTTTTTTTTGATATCCAGCATTTCGACACACTGACACAAAGACGGCCAAGCAGATGTAATTGGGTGGACTCAGTATTCAATGAGGGTCGATTTTATTATATACAAACTTTGCTACATCTGCGATGCCTCTTTCTGGGCATTTCAAACGTTTTGACAAAGTGACTCATACCTCCAACCTTGGGGTAGTGGCTATAAAAAGAAAATTTCATATTTTCTTTAGAATTTCACGAACTTAGTATGTGTTATAAATACACACACATACATACATACATACATATAGTATAACATCAATATAACGGGAAATTGTTAATCAATAAAATCAACACTATGAGTGGTTGTGTCGCAATTGAATACTATTTTTTTGCAATATTTTAACAAAAACAGCAACAACAACACGTCTAATATGCATACACTTCCTTATGGGTATTGACAGTCAGTTGGTTGGTTAGTAAGCGATGGTGTTAGCGTTAGCGTTACCACCTCCATTTTCTGAACAAGCTGATATTTTACTGACTTTTATAACGCAAAAGTCAAGTGATTTCCTTTCTTATTTATATACAATTAAGTGAACGGTATACTAAGTTTCATGTTCCGTTTGCCATGCCCAGAAGAAAAGTGCATAGGATTTACAAAAAATTATTTAAAATCTGAATCGATAAATCTGCGTCCTTCCGCTCTTACTTTAATCAATTGTCACACAAAAAACTTTTGTAGAAAAAACTACAACGTTGAAACAATTAAGGCCTTCATCGATTTTGGAAAAATGGGCGGAATTAGTTAACAAGCGCGCTTAATACTTACAAAAAAATTCCGTAAAATGATTTCTGTAGGAGCTGCAAAGATGTAGAGAAGATTGAAGCTGTAGAGCATCTGCTGTGTGATTGCCCAGCTATATATGAAAAAGAGCGCAAAGTATTTAAAATGCTTAAAATTAAATTAAATGGTCTAAAGTCACCAGCAGAAGCGAAAACAATCGACCTTAAACAATTTATAACATTCTCTGGAAGGTTCTCTTTCGCAGCGCAGCTTCCACTACTTATTACGCGCATTACGGCCTAAATTGGCCTAGATGAATAGCCGCCAACACCCGCTTTTTATTAGAGATCGCGCTCAACTATCTGTGGCACCCAACAATTTGTATAGAGTTGTGTAGGGTATTTTACATCAGTCTTAAGTGACTTTTGGTTTCACATTATAAACGTTTCGGGTAGAAAATAATATATATTTCATGTGAAGAATACATTAAATATCTGTACAGGTACACAAACTATTGTGTTCTCTGATATTCAGTTAAAAAAAGTACTAAACAATGAATCAATAATGTTAAAATTAGTTTAACTTAAGAATTTGAGAAATTTACTGCGTCCGTCCATGCGCGCGCTTTTGAAATCGTTTCAGATTCATGCCGCTAAAATCAAGTTGGCCTCTTTTTTGGCCAAATAACACATCCAGCGTTTTGAAAAAATTAAAAATTAAAAAAATTCATAATCTATGCCCTACATATACATTTTACTGGGTCACAATACCGTTTGCTTGAAGTAAAATGTTTTAAGTATAAAAAGTTTTAAGTATAAAAGTTTTCTTTAAAATATCTTAAATCGTGTAACATTTAAATTAACCCAAGAATATATTTTAAAACACAATCCACAAATGTGTATGATTACATGACGAACCTCATTATATTACATCTCAGAATCCATTACAAACTACAACTTATGAGAATATTGCATGTTTCACTTAGAAACGAGTAAAAAAATTTATACCTGGCTTAGGCCAAATCTTGAGTACTCATCAGCTAAGGATAAAAATTTAAACTTTCTTCAATTTTTCTCTAACTGTGGCGGTATCTTTCAATAAATTTAACCCAATTTTATCTGCATGTAAAAACTTTCAATAATCCTGTCAAGTTTGAAAACAATATCTTCATTGGACCGCAGACCGCTACATAGACGGACATACAGACATGGCTAAATCTGTTGGTTGATTTAAAATATATATACTTTGTAGAGTATCTGGGTGTTGCCAACATTCAAAACCACACTAATTAGTAAAAACTTTAAGATAAAAGACTTATCAATAGAAGTACATATAACAAAATGTATATTTAAACTTTGTTGGTTAAAATTTTTTTTCTAACACAGCACTTACGTTAATTGAAGGGAAAAAAATTATTTTTGTTTCCGCATTTCTTACTTTAAAAAACATTCTTACAGTTACATTAGCAAGAACTCGTCAGTGAGACACATCGTTGGCGTAATAACGGAATGAAGAAACGCTTAATAAAACGGACTTTGAAAAATATCTGCCTGTTCATCTTTTTTATGGTGTTTATATTCATTTTTGTAACAAAAATTGTCGAACATCGTATAAAAAACTTGAATGGTAGCGTGAAAAGCATATCTCAACATAAGCATTCTTTTCTTAAAAGCATACCTCCTGTTCATATCGAAATACCACGCCTGGATAATGATGATCTCGAGTTATCACAATTTTACGATATTAATAAACCTTTACGTCTTCCCGAACCGATTGATCCTATAACGGATTGGACTGATTATGACTTATTAGAGAAAGATCGCAAACGTGTGGGCTTAGGGGAACAAGGCAAGCCGGCTTACATTACAGATGAATCACTCAAAGAATTGGAGGGTAATGTGTCTTTGGAAAATGGTTTCAATGGCTTACTCTCCGATTTCATTTCAATAAATCGTTCTGTACCAGATGTACGCTTGGAAGCGTGCCATTCTAAGCAGTATTTGGCCAATTTATCTAAAACTAGTGTCGTGATACCATTCTACAACGAATACTTCAGTGTATTATTGCGTACGTTACATAGCATACATAACCATTCTCCCATGGAGCTATTACATGAAATCATAATTGTGGATGATTGTAGTGATCGTAACTATTTAAAGCAGCAGTTGGATGATTATGTCGCCTCGTATTTTCCAAATTTAGTTAAAATTGTTCGCTTGAAAAAGAGAACGGGTCTAATCGGAGCTCGTATGGCGGGAGCCCGTAAGGCTTCGGGCGATGTGTTGGTGTTTTTCGATTCTCATATTGAATGCAATTATAACTGGTTGCCACCTCTTCTGCATCCGATTGCCTTGAATAAACGTATTAGTACTTGTCCTCTAGTGGATGGGATTGATCATGCAACGTTTGCGTATCGTGCTACCACTACGGGCAGTAGGGGAGGTTTTGATTGGAATTTGGTTTATAAACAATTACCTCTGCTAGACTCCGACTTGGAAGACAAAACATTACCGTATCGTAATCCCGTAATGATGGGCGGTTTATTTGCTATCAGTAGAGACTTCTTTTGGGAATTGAACGGTTACGATGAAAGTCTCGATATATGGGGAGCTGAACAATATGAGTTAAGTTTCAAAATATGGATGTGCGGCGGACTTCTTATTGATGTACCCTGTTCTCATGTGGGTCACATATTTCGCGGGCCCATGTTAAGTAGACCAAATCCACGAAATTATAGCTTTGTTATACGCAATCAAAAACGTGTCGCAGAAGTTTGGATGGATGACTATAAACAGTTCGTGTATAATCGCCGATTAGAAGAGTATGATGGTGTAGATGCGGGGGATTTAACGGAACAAATTGCTTTACGGGAACGTCTCAAATGTAAACCTTTTAAATGGTTTATGGAAACGATACTTCCTGATTTAATTAAAGTTTATCCACCAGTAATGGCACCCGACTATGCTGCGGGTGTTATCCAAAGTGTAGCCTATCCCACGTATTGTGTGGATACATTAAATGGTGGAAGAAATGCTCCTGTGGGAATGTTTTCTTGTGCAATAAATACAACACATCCACATCACAACCAATTTTGGCAATTAAGTTATGCGCGTGACATACGTCAACATAACGCCGACATTTGTTTAGATGTTCAAGATACTCATAGCAACGCTGCCGTACGGATGTGGCCTTGTCACAATATGGGCGGCAATCAATTTTGGTTTTATAATCGTAATAATAAAATGTTATATCACGGACGGCATGGTACTTCATGTGCAGAAGCTATTGTCTCGCATGACAAGGTAACAGTTTTAACCAATTCGTGCGATATCAACAAGGAGAGTATGAAGTGGAATTTCGGATGGTTAAATCATACTGCGTTAGATAGTTTTTTTGAGGGATTGGAATAGTTTTTGATTAACTTAAATTTTCTAAAAAAAGGGACATTTGTAAATATTTTTTTTTTTTTCACATTAAAGATAATCATTTAATGCATTATAGTTTCTGGAACATAATAAAAATCTTATAAATACAATGGTAAAGTTTTCTTAAAAGTAAGCAGGTAACAAAAGGGAGGGGCAGGGAGGTACCCGTTCTTTTTATACTCTGCACATAAAATATATTAAGTTTTCCATTTCATTTGCAACACCTAGAAGAAGGCGTCAAAAACCCTACAAAGTATATACATTCTTGATCAGCATCAAAAACTGAATCTATCTAGACACGTATGTCTGAATGTTCATGTATCTGTTGTTGGCATTTTTACTGGTGTAAATTTGGAGACATTTTGTACAGGCACTTTTAGTATTTGCACGCAGATTTCAGACTGGGCAACATCGTTCAAGAGCCACGCGCACAATTTACAAAAATATATATATCTACCACAAAAATTAAGCTAAAAACTTGAAATTCAGAATGTTATCTATAGTTATGCCATCCATTGAGAGTGCCAAAATTGGGTGTGGTCTGATAACAAACATGTCTGCAATTTGCTACTCCACATAAAACTTAACTCATACGTAATACAGACACTGTTATAGGACGTAAGATATATATTTGCCATGTCCATGCTTGTAGATGTGGAGGTATATAAGGGGTTTGGCCTAAGTCAAAATTTAATTTTCAATAACTTCGTAGCAAAAAGTGGTAGTCGTTGTTAAAAAAAATAATTTCTTCTCTCCATACTTTACTTTAGTAGGTAGCTGCGTTCTTGCCAAAAAGCGTTTTTAAACCTTACCATTAACCTGACATAGAGGGATTTTCCCGTTACTAGTGATATTAAAAAAATGGAAAGTAATCTACTTATGATATTCTCTCTTCATTCACTCTTCACCCTCTTTGCATAATGAGTTTTTGGCACATTTCATTCCCCAATGGTATACACTAAAGCACGTGTACAACCTTATAAACTTAATTCGCCAAGATGAAAAGCATTAAATTGAACGGAATGCAATGAAATTAAATTAAACAAGATTTACTTTTTGTAATTACTCCGGTTCTTGTCTCTCGCAATTTTTTTTTTAATTTTAATTGTGTCTTAAAAGTAGTTACTTCGCACAGGACATCCCAGAAATATAAGGAATAAATAGTGTTATAACTTAATAGATAGCTAAAGAAAGAGAGATGACATTATAGAAACACAGTACACAAGAAGAAATAAAATAAATTAAAACAAGTAAGAGAAAGCTAAAATTGGTTTAGACCAAATTTTAAATTCCCTTCATAGTTACAATAATGGACGCATCAGGTGTATGATTACGCCCTCTAATAGTTTATGTATTACGTATCAGAAAGTCGAGTTTTACGTGGAATATAGTTTTTTGCAAATTGTGGGTGCGTCTGTCATCCGTTCGCGTCCGCTTTTTACACATCGATGGGTAAGTTAATTGTAAATATGCACACAAAATTTCAAGTTTGTGGGCGTGGCTCTTAATTAATTTTGCCAATTTTAAATAGCGATCTGGGTGCAAAAACTGATAAAAAATATATATTATTTGTCCTCTTCCTCCCCCTTCTGGGAGTTGCAAACTAAATGACAAACTTAGTATGCCCCCCATCTTATCATAATATATCATAACCTAGCAATTACACAAATAACTTTTTATAACCTGGCCCACATCGCGTTTACTAATGCAAATAAATTAATAATTTTGATGCTATATTAGTGCAGAGTATTAAATAGTCGGTTCTAATCGACTATATCTTCTTTTTATACCATATAATTATAACGGTAATTAACTTTAAAAAATATTTTATTATTATACACAATCACTCCGCTCAACAAACACTTCTCATTACATTCTCTGGTGTATTGTAGTGTATGGCAGTACAAGTCTTTGTATCTTCTTTTTATAAATGAATATAGTAAATACAAAATGAAAACATGTTGAATACGAAGCAAAGTACAACTTGTACAAATTTACACTACGTACACGTTACTTGTTTGTTTAACCATTTCATAGTAGAGTAGAAAGAACTCTCCAAGGTCGTTTTGTGGTAAAAGTATGACGGCTAGAGAAAACTTACGTTAATTGTCCAAAGCAGAAAAACACTTTTCTTTACAAAACGTCGTACATTAATAAAATAAATGAATATGACCCATATACGGTACATACGTACATACATGCATGCATACTTCTACATACGTAAACCTATATTTATCATATTATAGAAACGAAGTCTAAATAGACAGTTATATACCGTTACTTATTATCAATTGCTTACAAACATACGACAAGCACAATAATTGTAAAATTATTGTATATAAAATATTGTTGTTGTATTGTTGCTGTTGTTATTACATATTGTTTTTGTTGTTGTAATGAAAGTCTCTCAAATAGTTAAAAGAATGCGTTGACACGTGAAATTGAGTAGAAATTACCAATTAGCGCTAAAACAATCTTAAATATTGGTTTGCTTGAAGAAACGCTTAAGGATAATAATGAGTTGTTGTTGTTGCGCATTCCTCCATGCTGGGAATTTCTATAATTAACGATAATTATTACTCGTTAGACGAAATGTAACGCAAACTAAAACAAACGCCAAATGTATGATATCCACCATCATAACCTTTGTTGGCGTGAGAGAACACCCTAAAGAAAGGAAAAAATAGACTAAAGAAACAAATAATTGTGTAATTTGGTCGTGTCTTCGAGCCGATTTTGCCATTAATTATATTCAATTATATGAAAATTTTTCATTCCTAATTTGAGCTCCCAATAACACAACTTTTATGACCGTGAGAAATTCACATTAACACACGGAGAGACAGAAGAGCTAAACCGATTTGACTATTGATGCTAATACTTTGGTATATATACACTTTTTGGGTGTGGCAA
This sequence comes from Ornithomya fringillina, assembly GCA_963978525.1. Classification (NCBI taxonomy): domain Eukaryota; kingdom Metazoa; phylum Arthropoda; class Insecta; order Diptera; family Hippoboscidae; genus Ornithomya; species Ornithomya fringillina. The sequence continues at coordinate 11,586,019 of OZ021694.1, forward strand.
ACCTCCTTCTGGGTGTTATAAACATTTGCCTAAAACCAATATACCCTCAGACCTCATATCATTATAATGATGGGTTTAAAAATATTAGGTTAATTACTTTACTATATAGAATTTTTTCTTTAAAACAATATCTTCACTTTTATACAAGTAACAACTAAAAAGGTAAACTTCTATGTCATGCGTAAACACATGCCGGGAGTGCTTTTTTTATCTACTACTCCCCAGCTACGGAGCTACATTAAGTTTGCTATTACATTTACAAGGACCTAGCAGGAGGCGTTGGATATATATAAATTATATTTATTTTTGATCAGCATAAAAAAACTGACTTCATCTATACACGTATGTCCCTGTGTCCGTCTGTTTTTGATTTTCTCACAGTATTAAATTTTGATATATTCAGAACAATTTTGTACAGATACTTCCAGTTTATGCGTTCAACAAATCGTATATTTAATTAAGCAAAATCGCACAAGAGCCACGCCCACAATCAACAAAAATCTACGTGACTGCCATAATAGTTGACCCTTGAAAATTAATATGCAGATCCATGGTTATCCCATCCACCGATATGCCAAAAAAATGGGCGTGGTTGGTTAATATACACGCCCACAATTGACAAACATTTATGTATTTGCCACAAAAATTGACCTATGAACTTGAAATATGCATATCTATAACTCATCCATCGATGTGCCAAAAATGAGCAATATCGGACAAGAGCCACGCCCATAGTCAACAAAAATCAATGTATCTGCCACAAAAAATTACCAATGATCTTACAACTTGGTAAATGTAACTGTAGTTATCCCATTCATGGTTGTGCTAAAAATGGGTATGTTCGGATAAAAGGCACGCCCACAATTTATAAAAAAAATTATATTCAGCTTGCAAGCTGATATGTAATACGTACACCATTAGAGAGAGATTAGATTAGTGCCGCGCCCACCGTTTGTACGTAAATGTGGAGAGTATTTAAGATTTCGCCCAAGTCAAAATTCAATTTATATACTTTTTTATAAATAAACAATGTTACAGAGCGTTGAGTAGTCTTGACAAACTTGACTATGATAATAATTTTTCATGAAAGATAAACCTTATGAATAATTCTGAAACAAAACTATTGTTGCCCACATTTCAATACATCAATATTTAATACATATAACATGCATGCAGTTGCCAATTTCATAGCGCTGTTGTTGTTATTATTCCATAAATAAAATTACTTTTAATCAATTTCGCAAAAAATAAGAACAAAACAGGATCGTTTTACTTAACACCAGAACAGGAACAAGATAAAGCGCGTTTACCATGGTTTTTTTTTTTCTTGCAATAATACCCCAGAGCATTAATTATCCTTTGGTATCTTCCCCCCAACCGCTCTTATAAAATACTTTGCATTCCATACCACATGAAGCGGGTTTCCCGTGTGTAACACAAAAAACACAAAAACCAATAAATAGAGAGAAAGAAAACAATACATTAAAAATAATTGCAGTTGTTGGGGACATGGAGTGATAATTGAAATTAATTTAAGTTACAGAATTGTGCAGGACGTTGCGGGCAATAGCGAAGCCATCATATTGGATCGTTTATCACCTGGTACCCAGTACTCAATAGTGGTTACAGCGGTGTGGTCGGGCAAAAAATATCGCAGTCGACAAATTGTATTTCGCACATTAGGTATATATATGAACTTGTTGTGTGTGTGAATGTGTGTGTGTGTGTGCTTTTTATACCTACCACCCACCACCTACACATGAGTCGATTTAACCGTTAACCGTATGTGCGCCTGTTTTGAGGGCGTAAAATTCGTGATAATTTCAAGCTGAACTTTCCAACTTGGCAGAAGTTTTTCTTGTATTGAACATGAACTGAAGGACACAATATTTAAGAGTTTTCCTTTAGCATAAGAAATACAAAATACTGCATTTAGCTTGGGACGAATTTCGGTTAGGCTGCGTACTAAAGTGGAAAATTGGAACAATTCGTTACTCAGAAGGGGGTTTCTTTTGGAACTTTGTTTCGGAGAAAGTTCTTATAAGTGCCAATCAAGCCAATCTTTTAAAATATACTCTATCCCTCAGGTTTTAATTCCGCTTTGGAAACGTGCATAAGACCTTAACTCGAGAGTTTGCGCCTCCGGCTAATGATTCTTTTTTTTTTGTTCTCATTAAGTTGTAAGTGAAAACTTTAATTTTCTTTTAATTTTTTTTTATGTACTAAGGTGCTGGGTAACAAAATTTGGCTTAAGCCAAATGCATCTTTTCTATTTAGTTTTTGTTGTTATCTGTTGTTTTGCTTGTTTAGATTCACCCAAACCTTTATCACAACAAGATATAGCGGGAAATGACTCGGCAATGGTAGGTAATGCACGCAGCAGTACGGCAACAACAAATGGTAGTGCAGAGGAGAGCACTGGCATAACATCCACCTCAACTAATTCCTTAACGCATCATGGTTCGCACAAAGAACTGCCAACGGTTAGTATACTTTTGACTTTTCCTTTTTTTTTTGGCATGTACAGCATTACGGTACTTCCATTAAACGAATTCATACAACAACACGTAAATGAATAAAGAAAAAGGTCAGCATAGTAGCCTCAATAATCTTAGGGTAGCTAGCTTGCTTTGTAGGCTTTTTCATCCATTTTTATACCCTCCATATAAAATGGGGGTATACTTTGCAATACCCAGAAGGAGGCGCCAGAGACCCTACAAAGTATATATATTCTTGATCAGCATCATAAACTGTGTCTATGTGTGTATCCGTCTGTTGATGGCATTCTCATGTTTGTATATTTTGAGATATTGAGTTAAAATTTTGTAAAAGAACTTTTGGTTTGTGCTCGCATATTGATATTTAAAATGAAAAAACCAGTCAAATGCCACGCCTACAATGGACCAAAATCTGCACATATGCCGCAAAAATTTCTCTACGAACTTGAAATTCGCTAGGTTATCTATAGTTATGCCATCCGTTGAGAGTGCCAAAAATGGGCGTAATCAAATACCTGCCACGCCCACTATTGTAGATGTGGAAGGTATTTAAGATTTGGCCTAAACCAAATTTAGTTTTCTTACCTATTTTTTTTTATATTGCTACTGCCCAAACATTCTCGGCTTCATTCCGTTTGCTATTCAAAGTCATAAACTTAATGGTTCGCGCTGTACTTTCTGTTTACACACGTTTCTGTACATTTTGTTCATTGCCTTTCGCTTCCTCTCGTTTCCAGATACGTGGTGTAGAAATTGGTATTGTACTGATTGTATTGATGGTGTGGGCTGGAGCTATAGCCTTATTTTTCAATCGTTGGGGCAAAATACGCATGCTGTTGCCATATCAGCCGGACTATAAACATGAACAACTGAAAGTACCCGGTACAGGTGTTTGCAGTGGTGGCGTTTGCAATGGACAACATTCACATCAGGTATGTACCAAATGATTTACAGACGTCATCAATTGAAGGTAAACACATTTAAAAAAAAACGTTTAATAAAAGCTAAGGGGATTAAATCTTAAACCACATTTTTGACACTCCATCATTCTGAAACCAAAGAGTTTTTCAATTACGACATAACAAAACATAACATAAGTTTCGGCTCTTCAAATCAACAAGACAGTTCACTTCTGGGCATAGTTTGACCTGTTAAGACTGTAAGTTAAGATATTTATGCAAATTTTCTCTTAAAATGATTCGAGAGATTGCCAATTTCTATAAACGGCATGGAATCGACAGATTTGGCTAATTTTATACTAAAGCACTTGAGGTACTTTGACGTTGTGCGCTGTCTCACCAATAGGAAATATTTCGACTTCAGCGATTACTATGACCGAAAATCAGAATTCATTTTAATAATTTCCAAACATTCCTCGTTTGTGAACACCACCTTGATAAAAGTGTTATTTTTAATGGATGGTTTTACATGGACAGATCGTAAAAATCGTTCAAGGTTGCGTTCATATTAGAATACGAAATTGTTAGGCCCCTTTTAAAAAACCCATAGCATAACGTAGCATACAGTGCATTGTCTTTTAAGGGGAATACGTAATGCCCCGAAAGCATAAAAAAAATCTAAATTTCTAGCTTATAAACGAAAGACATTTAACAATATTTTGAGGACAATAGCAACAATTTCTAAAAACCTTAAACTTAAACTTTAAACCTATGAATGCCCTGGTGAAGAATTTTTGGTTAATTACCCAAAATGAATGCTCTCCAATATAAAAGAAAGCTCTCCTTACTACCCACCTATAACATTATCATTTTAAATGTACAATAAAAAACCGTTGATATCTTCTACTATTAGAAGTAGGTTTACTTGATGAAATTTAAAACTTAAAACTTACAGCTGCTAGCACAAAACAGTTTTGTGGTCTCGTTTCAATTTTTAGATTCAAATGAATGAAGCAAATAATAGTAATTGTTCGCTAACAATGAAACACCAAAGTAAAACATTTAATACTTTATTTATGACATTTATGTTGCATTACAACAACTATCTTAACATCTGTCATATGTATATATCAAACATATGTCGGAAGTTTTAAGATCTCGCTAGGGTTCTTTATTCATTAAATGGCTTCATTGTCCCATGTAGAGGCCAGGCCCTTTAAAGTCCCAAAACCTTTATTGGAAGATTTGATAAATGTTTTGGCTTGCCTTTGGCCTTTACGAGTATATTACATTTCAGCTTAATTCAAGTCGTATTTTATGCTGAGTATGGTTTTTTGTAATTTGTGGGCATGTCTGTTAACTAACCACACCCCATTATAAATATGTATACCAAATTTCAATCTAATAACTCAATTTTTGTAGCAGATAAGTAGGATTTTGTCGATATTGGGCGACACTATTGACCTATTTTGCCCAATTGAAAGATTTAGAAGTGTCAGCCGAATATCTCAAATTTTCCGATCGTGCAAATGCGGACATAAGTTAGATTTTAACAATTCTGATTAAAAAAATATACATGTATAACGGCTTCTAATGGGTGTCAACACCCCGATTGAATAACTTAGTTTATGCGCTAGCTCATGTAAAGGGTATTCAAATCATAGTATATTTAGTCTGAAGCAACCAGAGTGTGCTGTATGTCAGCTTCTTGTTTTAACACCTACTAAATTATTTCTTTTAATTACCTTTAATTCAAAATTTTACACTAAAGAAAATTGTGGACGTGTCTGCTATTTGGCCCCGCCCATTTTTACAAGAACAAAAGGTTAACCAAAGCACATTTTAAAGGTTTGTGGCTGTGGTGCAGATTTTTGTCAATTAGGGAGTGTGACCTTTAATCGAATGCCCTTTTTACAAAGGAAACTTATTTAGGGGGCTTAAAAATTTCTGTTTCTTATACGTTAGCCAAAATATCCTTACGGGATTCCTGAGGCATTTTTTTAGTACTTACAAAAAAAGTTTAAAGTTAAAAAAAAGGAGAAAAATTATACGATTTTTCCACGTTATGTCGTTATGTGGATCATGTCTTCAGACTCCGCTTACGTTTCTATATAAACGTATAAGACCTTTCGTAATTATTCACTCAGTTTGTTCTAAAAATGAAGCTCTACAGTATTTTCCATATTGTCATAATGGGTTTTTACCTTTTATATGTTTATAACAGTACTTGTAGAACTGAATTCATTGACATTAGATTTTTATACAATGATTGAGTATGAAAGGTTTTTTGTTTTCTTGTTTATTCAAATATAAAAAAAAACAATTTTTCTTTTCTTTCTCTCTCCCTTTCTCTCTCGCTCTACTCTATATATTCCTACCCTTTTGATTAAATTTAAATAAATGGGATTTCTTTTTCCAGAAATTAGAAGAAGATTTATATGCTAAGGTATAGAATTTTTTAAACAATTAAGTAGAAAATTAGCAACAGTAATAAAATTATTTTTATAAAAAATTCTGCTTAGTTTTATTAATGCTTCTTGTTTGATTTCTTCTTTCTTAAACAACAAAACCAACAAATTTTTAACCAAATATTGCTTTTCTGTAGATGCATAAAAATTGAAAAAGAAATAAACCAAATTTGGTTTAGGCCAAATCTTAAACACCCTCCACATATGTATAAAAAAAAAATGGACGTGGCACGTATATGATTACGCCCTCTAATGTTATAAGTCTGCTTCCAAGTCGAATTTTACGCTTGGTCTGTTTATTGTTAATTTTGGGCGTGTTTGTTATCCAACCATGCCCATTTTTGCCATATCGATGGATGGGCTAATTATAAATAGATGTACCAAATTTCAACTTTTGTGAAAAGTAAATAAGTAGATTTTTTTCGATTGTAAGAGTGGCCTTTGACCGGTATTGACCCCTTTAAATAGCAAGTAAAGTGTCTAAACAAAATTTTAGCACAATATCTGCAACTTACGATTGTTAAATTGCAAACACATATGGACACACGGACGGGCAGTTTTTGATACTAAACAGGCATTTATAGAGTTTCCGACGCCTCCTTTTGGGTACTGCAAATGGAATAACAAACTTAGTATACTCTTATGTGGTGGATAAAAGAAAGACCTTTCAATTAATTATAGCACGGAATGAACTTGACATGATGTAGCATTCAATACATATACAATAGTACATGTATGCATATGTTTGAGAATATATGTATATGAGTGGTTAATACAATATTTGTATTTTTTCTGCTTAGCTAGCGCTGTTACTGTTGTCTCATACACACACAACTTAGATTTATGTATATAGACATATACATACTTACGGATTACATGCAATGTAGCGCCTGCATGAGTTTATCAATATGTGCCTTGTAGGAGCGTGATATCTATAGAGTAGAAGTGCACGCACGTACCCACACTTGAAATTCCAACGAACTCAACAATTCCATCCTAACATTTGTATTGTGTACAATATAATATTTGAATGGCTTTTAAGATGTGGGGAGGAAAGGTTACGTAAAGTTGTCAGCACGCACACATACATACATGAGCTGTTGAACACAGAAATTGGTTGGTGCATAAAGAATAGATTATAGAAGTGTGCGTGTGTGCGTGTGCGTTATAATAGGATGCCATAAAACAATGCATGTTGATATATCCGCATTTATTTTCCGTTTCTGTACCAGTAGCATAATTAAGGTTGTAAGATGGAAATCTTAATATCATGACGAAGAACAATTCTCCAACAAATGTAGAATATTTTCAATACGTGAGGTTACCCTCACCCTTGGTAATTTTCCTAGTTACTGCAACAGATACCTACAAATGTCATTAGATTTCCGGTAATTTTATTACACAGCGAATATAGCTTTCATAGGATTACAGAAATACGTTTTCCTTCATCCCTGTGTGGGGGGATTAAAAGTTTTCTTAATAAAACAAAACTTTCCAAAATGTCAACTGCATCACTTGTTATCTTCTTCACCATCTTATTTACCATACTTTTATATACTGCACCACTTGTGACAAACGGTCTGTCTGTCCATGTAAAATTGTATACCTGATACAGGTCGTATCCTTTGAGATGTTTTGACGAAATTTAGTACAAGGATATGTATTGGCTTAAGAAATGAAAATGAACCGAATCGGACTATGTTTAGACTCCCTTCCCATATAAGGTTTATATTATGAGGAAAGTCTTTATATGACAAAAATTCGTAATTCCTTAAATTTTTTGATGAAATTTCGTACCAAAGATACGTTGGTCCTTATCATTAATGAAAATGGTTGTAATCGGTTTATGTTTAGAATTTCGTGCCGATCAGAGCATTCTTGGAACCCCTTTCCATATAACGCTTTTTCACAATATTCAATTTCTTAAGGTAAGGACTATAAAAAATATACCAGAAATTGTGGCAATTATATAGTGTAGGGCACTAAATGGTCGGGCAGAACGAACTATAATATTTTTACTTTTTTCAAGTGACTTTTCCCATATATCTTACGCTAAATACTTTACTGTAGCTTTTACAAGCGGACGATAATTTAGGACAATTACAGTACAGGCCATGATTTTGAGGGTACTTTCAAAGTATTTCCAACTTTTTTCAAACGCTCAATTTTTTCCAAGTTAATCATTCCTAGGTAAGGACGGTTAAGGCGTATGATCTCACATGAAAAGATCAATGCTAAGATGGCCACTTTATGGGGCTTCTAAGGTCAAACCATACCTTTCATCCTGTCAAAGTAGGGGTTATCAAAGGTCTCTTCTGTTATTCAGTAATTCATTAACCAAAATGCTAAATACACACGAGAACAAAAACCTATATTCTGCTTGATTTATAGTTGTATGTATGTATGTGTGTGTGTTGTTTTTTTTTTTTTTTTCATTTCGTTTTACAGTATTTCATCTAAATATAAACTTTAAAGGTTAAAGTTCGGGTTACACTCAAGGGACTTGTGTGGCATAGAATCATATGATAAATGATGATTTATTTTTTTAGTGCACACTTTTAGGCATATTATAGTAGACAATTATTTATTCTGTAACATTAGCAAATAAACTGTGATCTATTAATTATGTTACATGTTGCGTTGGGTACAATTCAACATCATTCAAATAAATGCAAATGAACGACAGTTGTTAAGAAAATGTTTTCTAATGTAAAATTCACTTCAATCACATATGAAATGTTTTTGATAAATTACAACAACAACAACAACAACAACAACTAATACTACTACAGCAATTTTAATTTAAATTAATTAATCAACAACAGCAATTTTGTAAGGATGTTTTTGTTTTGTTAAAGAAAGCTTGTGGAGCATGAAAAAATGTTTAGATGATTAAACGCAAACAACTTCCTTGTTATAGATTTCCTTACTTGCTTGCCTATAGTCTGCTGCTTTTTTTCTTCTTCCGTTCTTCTTCCACATTCTGAAATAATTATTAAAAAAAAAAGAAGTTTTAGATTTTTTTCTTTCAACATTTCAATATTTTTGTATACTTACTTAGAAGCTTGTGCATTTTGTTCAACATACTTTTATGAAAATTGGTAAAAAAAACCAATAAACAAAAATATAGATCTTCTACACAGTGAATGGATGTCTAATGAGGTTGTTGGTTATTTGTGCATATATTTTTTTTGTTGTTTTAATTGATTGCCTTATCGGATAATAATGATGATGGTGTTGTGTATGTTGTGTGTGTGCATGTTGATTGCAACGGGTTTTTAGTGTTTGCCGCATTGTGAAGATTGCGGTTTATTTGATCGTTGCTTTCAATATCCGCGTCGTGAATTGGAGCGCGATTGTGGCTGTCAGTTTGCTTTATTGCATCGTGTCGATACGGAGAGCTAGCAGCCAGCCCGCTCCGCTGGTGCTGCTGCTGGTACTAGTGCTAGTGCAACGGAGCGCACACCAACGGAGAGTGTCCGAAGGGTAGAGAGCATTGATAGTCCCAACAGTATAACGGATACGTTACCTACAAATGTTTGGGGCAATAATATCAGTCCCTCCTTATATACCTATACCAGTAGCCGGGTTCGTTTGGAGGATGATGAAGACGCCAACACATTGGCTGAAGAGGGTGATATGGGCGGCTCCGAGCACACAACCCTCTTAACATATGACACCCAACAAAAACAAATTGTTCAGCAGCATCATCATCCTCAACATCACAACCACCACGAGCAACATCATCATCATCATGCTGCCACACAATTAACCTGGCAGCAGCCACCATCACAAAAACGCAATCATCTGAAAAGTATGCAACACTATGAACGTTTACGCCAGAAACGTTTTGCTGCTCAACGTAGCATTTTGAAAAATTCACACGACATCGATTTGCAACGCAGCTATGATGAGGAGCGTGAATTGTTGGAAGCCAAAACACAGTTGATACTGAGAAGACGACGTCTGTTTAGCCATTATCGTCAATATGAAGAATGGCGTCGCCGTCAATTTAGTTATGAACCCTGCTGTCATCTCATGACATCGCCCAGCAGCCAAACACCGTTATATACGGATTATTACCAAAACAATCCCTCTAGCAGTTTAACGAATCCCGTTACATTACGCCCACGTCAGCAATATCACCGCCAATATTCGTATAATGAACGTTTGAGTCAAGAGGATGACTCACCACCGGGCAGCAAGGAGTCTCTCTGTTATGTACCGAAATGTTACAGTCGTGCAGTCAGCACTGATTCCACCTTAATTCAAGCCAATCTCAATTCAACAGCGAACGATAGTATCAGTGTAAGTTTCTTCTGTTCCAGACATACACATGCGCACGTGCACGCACAAGCAAACAATTTTGAACATATCACACAGCAGCTTATACTATACAATAAAAAGATTGTTTAGCAATAACTGCTAAATAGAAAGAATAAATAAATCATTTGTTAAGAATGTGATGTTGTCTGAAGCAGCAGCAGCAGCAGCACTTGTGTTTGTGTTTCTTGAAAGCACTTTTCACTATAAATTCATCGTTCATGGATCACCGCGTGCTTTTTAGAATTGGGCACCAACACTATTCACACACACACGCTCGCATATGCAAGCACAAGTTATTAGCAATTTGTGATTTCATACATTCATACGAACAACAGCACTTATGGTCTTCACTACTACTGTACGATTTGCATTCTTTCACCTAAGCTTAGTAAAGCCAATGAAAATAAAACGGGAAATTGGCTTGTAAACAAATCTCAATTTATTCCACATAAGTAAATAGCTTTCGGGACATATTTAATATTAGTATTAAGTTTTTGTGTAAAGGTAACTAACTTTCTCAGTACTTAAGTGTACTGAGGCGTATGAGTTATGTTAAAACAGCTTTGATGAATTTTTGTGCAATTCCATTTAAAACCTCCACATACAACACTTGGGCATTAGAATCTGTATCGATCTAGCTATGTCTGTCCGTACATCTGTCTGTTGTTGATACTCTGAACCGTCAATTTTGAAATATTGTGTACGGACATACTATACAATTATTTCTAGTTTCAATATTTCTAGTGAGCACAGAAAATTAGCCGCAAAGTCTCTTAAAAGCCACGCCCATAATCAGACAAAAATCTGTCTATCAACTACAAAAGTTGAGCTTTGTTGTAGAAATGCACAAATTTATAGTATTTGTGGGCCAAAAACTGGGCGGGATTGTATAGCAAACACGCCCACATTTTACAAAAAACGTAATTAACGCAAAATCCAACTTCTTGATTGATTCATGTAACATATCTACATAAACTATAGAGAGCGTGATCCGGTATTTGTCACGCCCACTATTTATATATGTGGAGGGTATTTAAAATTTGGCCTAAAACAAATTTAAATTTTTTAAATCAATTCAAAAAATGAAAAAATAAATAGTAAAGCACTCTTTTAGGAGTTTAAAAGTTACAAACATTAGCGCCACCCAACAGTTTTTTAATTTTATTCGATCAAGTGTTTGTACTTCTTTTTAGTTACATTATTAAATAGGTTAAGAAGAGTTTAAGGCACCAGATGGGACTGCGATATATTTATTATTTATCTTTGCACTTTTGTACGCTATTGTACTTATGGTATGTGTTATAAATTTATTATATACACATCGTAACAGCACCTGCATTCCTTTTTCTCATTTGTACAACATAAATTTTTGATTTTTTCATTGGAAAATCTTTCTGCAGAACTATTTCAATAAAAGTCCAATACAATAAAAACTTTAATAAATCCAATCAACTAGCTTAACCCCATGATGCAACAGCAGAAAAGCTTACAAATGATAAATATTTATAAAAAGTAAATTTGGGTGAAGGCCACGAAGTACACGTGGTGGTGGACGAAGCAGATACCCAATTATGCTTTCTGATAATGTATATTTTACCTATTAACTTAAAAGTCTGATTCTGCCACATACAAGTGAGCATATTTTCCCAATTTCAACTAAATATGTTAAAATTCGTGATCGTAAGCATATCCCAACAGCATCTTGATATACTTATTCGGAGCCATAGGGACAGACATAGCCAGATTTATTATTTATATATTTATTTATATATTGTACAGTTTCCTTTAACAAAATAACAAACTTAGAATAGTTCTTATCTTATATATATGTATATATATCAATCGATCAAAATAAGTAGAAAAAACGTGTATAAATATATTCATGCTTATATGGCACTTTGTGTCATATTCCATCTTGCTTTTATTCATTTTTCCCAAAAAAGCCTTCTTTTTAATTCAATTTCTGCATTTTTCACACGCTCTTTAGTGAAATTAAGCCATTTTGCTTAAACCGTTACAGTATTTCTTCATTTAGTGATGGTAGATTATATATCATCATAGTGCTTCCCTCTCATGTCACGTGTAATATACAATATAACGGTTCATCCATGTTATATTATCTCTTTCTCATAACATGTGTTTTACATGAAAGATTTTGTGTTCTTTATCTATTTTTAAACATTTCTGAAAACATGCCAAACCCTCTTAAACTGTTAATGGCAGTTTGATAATGAATGCGGAGCTTTAGCCGCCTATCAGCCACTACATTGTAGTAATCGTGTAAGCACTATATCGTAATAATAGAATTTTAGTATTTTTTAGTATACTAGATAAATTGTATTTAATAAATATTTAATAATAATGATATTTTATTTTAATTTGAGCTTTCATCTCTTTTTACTTTTCTATCTTATATTCTCTTCATATTAATCTCGCCAAATTGTTTGGCTCAAACACATTATGTTTCGTCTGTTATTTTTCGGTTTTATTGTGATTGCAGCATTTACACGTTTTTCAGGAAGAAAATTCCGCCGCTTCAATATCAGAACGTATTACACGCAGTCGTATTAATTCGGCTATATTTGTATCCTCCGAAGGGAGGGGTTTTGATTCCATTGAATTTCTTCGTAGACATGGTTCCCAAAGTGTTCTATGTCGTAAAGCGAAAAGCGCTGAAAATATAATGGAAAATAATGGCCGTAAGGTAAGTAGGGTTTCATTGGATTTAAATCCTATGTTCGCTTGCCGCCATCTCTCTTTACACATTGTGGATTTTATCATGGTCTTTCATCGTTGAATGCTATTTCTCATTTTTCCCCAGCTTACCACAAAAAATCACTAATTTGAGAAATAATTGGTTTACCTCTGGTCAAAAATTTATAAAAAAAAATTATTATTAATAAGAAATTTCTTCTACTTTTTATCATTTCTATATAATTCGATATGTTAATATTGCAGTAACAACTCTGTTCTTAAATACATTCCCCTTTTTAATCATATCAAACGGTTATAATTTTGTTCTGTTTTTAATGAGAGTTTTTGCTGTAATTATTATCAATTCCTTTACAATGTTTTTCGGTTATTTATATTTGCGTTATTGTTGCTATTATTTATATATAGAAAAGTCTATCGGAAAAACGCCAGTGGCATACAAGCGAAGGAGACGGCGGAGAAGTCACAGAATCAGATGAACAAATAGAATTACATGAATGTACAAAAAGTATAGAAAATCATCCAGTAGCTGCTCTTAAAACCAACATAGAGAAATTGTTAGCGGCTACCAGTGGTTTGGGACATTCGGCAGCTGTAACCACATCCAATGGCATAGTAGGTAGTATATCAATAGAGACGCCCCCACCTCATATACGAGATATGGAACGAAAACAACAAGAACAGGAGCAATGCAATCGTACAATAGCAGCAGCAACAACAACAACAACAGTAACAAACACAACGACGCCGGCAACGACAACAACGACTATGCATGTAATAAATTTAACTAGTACCAATACGTCCACCAATAAAATTACTTCCGACAACTCATCCGACACCTGCGAAGAACTAGTAGTTATAGATAATAATTGTAACAGTAACGGTAACAATTATATCAAATATCCCAGATCGCGTAAATTAGTACATCAGCGTTCATCTACCGGTTCGCCAGCACTATCATCAGTACAGGGCAGCCCCAAAACTATGAAATTAAAATATGTAACACCGAAAATCAATAATTTGCCTATGGTTTCTATATCGGGTCCATCACCACCAGATGATAGACCAACCACCGAGTGTTTGTAACAAATGGTAGCCGAAACATTTATTTAAAAATTAGTATGTAACTGAGAAAAAGCCCTAATAACCTATATAGAAGTATAACGGCATAATCATATTTTCTCTTTCAGAGATTTATTTATTTTCTCAATTGAATTTCTCTCTTCTAAATTTCAATAACGTTCCTTTTTCCCAAAACCTGCTCAATACTAATTTTTAAATAAATATTTCGGTTAAAAATCTAACAAAAAGAAAAACTTCAAATAAAGTAACAAATATAAATATATCTAAATCCCAAGCTTTAATAAATAAATAAAAAATAAGAATCTTTGGAACCAATTAAAATATATTTACTACTATATAACAAACTTAAGAAAGAATTACTATTAAATAGTAGTAATCTGATAAACCAGTACTGGATAAAATGTATATACTGAAAAGTTTCATTTATCAAATGCACAAATGTATATATTCTCATTCAAATTTAGTACTCCAGCTCCCCCAACCATTACCAAACTGTACCTACCTGTATTAAAAAACTAAGCAAAGGCAATGATTGTATATGACAGAGATTATTTACACGAATAGCAGAATTTGGGCCAATCATAATACATATGAAAATAAAAAAAGCATATCAACTGTAATTTTTAATAAAGCAAAAAACAAAACATTTACACAAATATATAAACATTAGGCAAAGTATTACATTACATGAACTCTATAATACAGTTTGAAAATAACTACTTTGTTTTGTATTGTACTGAAAAATTCGTCTCATTAACTACCATTTAAATGCAACGGTGTAAGCTTTACTAAAAAAACAAACTTTGTAAGAAAATTTTTGGGATAATGTGTATAAAATACTTCAAAAATAATATACAAACTAACATAAAGAATACTAATTATTTTAAAAAATAAAGTGCTAATGTTAAAAAGAGAGAAAAATAGAATAAAATGTATTCTTCTCCGATATTTTGCGTTAGAAAAATATCTCGTAAGAGAAACTTCTGAACATTTAAACCACCATTTTCGAAAAGGTTACCCTAATATAATTATTCGAAATAAATGAAATAAAAAAAAACTAGCAAATTAGAGGCAAAAAAATTAAATAAGTATAATTTTATAAAATATATATATATCGCGAGTACTAAAGATTTCAAAAAATTTTATAAATGAAAAAGGAACTCCACCATATATTTTGTATTATACACTTTTACGCACAGCAAAAATCAGAAAAACTGCAGATTTGGCTTAAGCCAAGTTTTAAATACCCATCACTAATGTAACAAAGCCTTCTAAGCAGTAAATGTGTCCATTTTCAAACAATAATATATTTCCGTAGTCAGTTCAGTTGCACTGTGGACGTGTCGATAGATCGATTTTAACAAATTTCAATAACAATCAAAGTTGAGACTCTAGTAAAACTTCTGTCAAGTTTCGTATCTATATCTCAACTTTCATGACCAAGGGAATGATTTACGCACTTAAATATCGAAGTGGACAGACAGACATGTCTAGATCTAGGCCGTTTTATACTTCAGAACTTAGTACTAATGATGTGAGGGGTATCAGAATTTGCGAAAATATCATAAAAAGCTAACATTGATGGAAAATAACATTTGTAATACATTTGTGTACCTTATGTATCGTATACTTAAATGACCTCTAGTCACCTTGAACTAAAATCTTCAAATTTTTGTCTGCCCCTGGTACTAATCATTTCCTATCTAGCAAATTTACTTACGGAATTGTCAATTCAAGGTCCAACAAATAACAATAAGACAAATTATTTAACTAAATGTATAATGCATACATGGTGCAGTATACAATAAGTTTTATTGTATGTATAATTTATAGACAATTGAGTTTTACTATGAAAGAGGTTATGTTCTGTATATAATAGAAATATCCTTTTAAAATAAAACTTACTTTAATTTATATATGTATGTATAAATGTTTAATTGTGTAAATATCATTATTACTGTAACACTAAAAAAAATATATCCAAATAAACATGAATAAGTTAATATAAGAAAAGTTAATTGAGTGTTTTATTTATCTCTGTGAGTGTGAAGCAATATGTATTATGTTATGAAAATGTTGAGGGCAACATTCGCAATATTTTACAATTTTCTTTTTTATACACCACATAAGAATGTGGAGGGTGTACAACCAAAACCTCATCTAACTTCTTTTTTTTTGAACTATAGGGAAATTAAATTTTTTCAATTACACAACAATGATTACCTTGATCATAATAACTGCTTAGCAATCGTAAGTCGTGAATTTCTTTTATTAAGTCTTCCAATTCGCCCTCTTCAAATACATGATAGTAACGCAAATATACGGATTTTTCTTCATCCTTAATTTTCCATGGCACTAATACATCTTGTTGTTCAAATTCGGTGCGATTTGTGTGAATAGGTAGTTGGACGGGTGCCTGTTTGGCCTCTTCTCTCAATTCATGTTGGTTTTTTTGTTTTTGTTGTATTGAAGTGATTTTTTCTTTATTTACCGCTTTATTTTGTTTTAAATAACTGGATTTCTTGTTATCGAATTTTTGATTTTTTGCCCATACATAAATCAGAGCTTTCCCTGAAGGCCTTAACACGCGCACCATTTCTTGTAAAGCTTTTAAACGCCTCTGGCGTGTTGATAAATGATGTATAACCGCTATACTAAGGCAGCCATCTATACAGCCAGATCGTACGGGTAGGTTAAGACAATCGCAACGAAAACCTTGATGCTGATAATTATGACAGACCTTTAAGAGGTTTTCACTGCGATCACAACCAATATTCAATAGTAGTGGATTACAATTTAAATACTTGCCATTGCCACAGCCTACATCTAACAGTGTGGAACCTTCGGGAAATTGTTGCAGAAAACTTTTTACCTTGGGCCAAGGTGTGTGACGGGTTTCACTGAAGTGCTCAGCTATCTGTTCGTACACTTTGTGTACATTGAAATCTTCTAAAGCTAATGCTTGTTCCGTTTCTATGCCAACTTGAGTACTTTTAGCATTTTTTGAATCGCATAAGGCTAGGTAATGACAGTTGCATGGTGTGGTTCTTAATTTGCGAAAAGTCAAAGAGATTCGTTGTTGCCTACGTTGAGTGCTTAAATTCCCATTTGATGTTGTTATCACATCATATACTCTTGGTGTGATGCCATGCGTCCAATCATAACGCGACTCTTCGCTCATAATGAGTAAGGAACGTTTAGGCAAATATACAGAGAGCTTCTCTCCACGGCGTCGAAACTCCATTATTATATCACTTTTCAAGGATAGGGATACAATTGGTTGTAAAAAAGCGCTGTGAGTATCCACATGAGCTGGTATACCTTGGCCTGGTTCATATAAATTTACTGTTAATTGATCTGGTTGTTGCCAATCCCACCCGTGAGTGCGTTGGTATTTTTCTAATTTTTTCCACAACACATCACATTCGTTAGGGATTTTTCTCTCCAGCGGTTTGTTGATGTCAACATTGTTACTACCATACAAGAATTCATAACCGAAATGTTTAACTTTGCGATGTTTCAAAGCATTATCTGTAACAGTGTCCATATCAATAGCTTCAAGTAATTGTGCTTCCTCCTCAAGAGTCACAAAATCTTTTAGTATAAACAAGCCAGGTGGGTACATATTTTTGTTTTGTAAACCACTTGACACTGCAGGTAATTGTTGGAAATAACTCAAGTATACAACCGCTTCATTTTGACCGATTGCAGTCTTACCATGCATCCCTTCAAATATACTGACAGCATCTTCTACTGATGAACATTCCAAAAAGCAATAGGATTTTGTAGGCAGCATTATCAATTTACTAACTTTGCCATATTGTTCAGCTGTCAATAAAACCAGCTCTTCCGTTAAGCCGGTAGAAAGTCCAGCATTAAGTATTGCTAAATATTTGGTAGCCAAGGAAGCAGGTTGTATGTAATATTCATTTTGTATTAAAATCTCACAACGTTTTTGTTTTCTACTTAATTTACGCATTTGAAAATTAGAAAGCATTTTTTTTTCCAAATATTGTTCTCACAAGTGTTTTTGCAAGCAAGAAATTATAACAGCTGTTTAAATTTTATAAAGGCGAATTCCACTATGCCGCTGCCAAAGCTGTTGCCGTTTTCTTTTTCGTTTCGGAAAAAGAAATTTTCCTATTTTATGCTTTAAAGAAATATTTTGCATTTTCAATTTTTTAATGATTTCCCTACTTTGTACACTTTTTAAACCGGATTTAACACTTTTATATAATTTTGTACAAATCACTATAAAAAAACACTTAATATATGTTTATAATAAAAATGGTCTCATTATTTAATGATATTTTTATATCACACACCCTTGTTGCAACATTTTTAACAAAATTGAACACCTTCACGTAATTTATTAATTAAAAATATAAGTAATTTTTAAGTAAACTTCCGCGCACATTTTTTCAGTTTTTGTACAAAAGGCGCAAACTTGTAACTGAGAATTGTAAAAGGGCGATAGAATATAAAACAGGGATGCCTAAGAAATTACAAAGGCGAATTCCTCAATGGCGCATTATTAATCAGGAAGCTGTCGTCATTTTATGTTCCGAAAAGTTTTTGATATGTTATTCTATTTATACAAGAAAGTAATGGAATTGGGAATTTTTTTCATTATTACAATTTTAGTGATTTCCCTACTTTGTACACTTTCTAAACCGGATTTTAGTACAAATCGTGACATAATGTACTCTGCTAAAAAACACTTCATATATATATTAAGAATTATAACTAATATTTAATAATATATTTATCTAACATACTCTAGTTGCAGCTTTTTAAACAAAATTACACATTTTCGCTTGATATATTAATTAAATGTTGTTCCTTTTTAAATAAAACTTCTACGTACCACACTTTTTCAACTTTTGTACAAAAGGCCGAAAATTATAACTGCAAACTGTGGAGTTTAAACAGAGTTGCCACTTTAATAAATAATTTTATTGGCGAATGCCAGTATGCGGTATTATTAACGGGGAAACTGTGGGTGTTTTATGTCCACACAATGTGGTGGTTTATACTATTTATATTTCTTTTCGTTTTTATGTTTATAAGTGATTATCTTTCTTTTTACTTTGGTAATATTTGTTTAAAATATTGCTTATTCTGCATTTATTGCAAGTTACAGGTAAGAATGCCGATAATAAAAACACATGTTATCATTTTATGTATAGTTTGTAAATCAACAAAAAGCAACAAAGAGACCAAAACATAAAATTGGAGTATTTCATTATTAAATTAATTTAACTTTTTATAACATAAAATGGAATTGGAAATTCATAAAATAATAGAAAGGATATTACAAATATCAACAAGTTTACAAACATTTACTGAAAACAATTATGCACAATTGTGGAATGAATTGAAGAGTCTACGAAATCTATGCGCTCGGTCACCACAACATCAAACAATTATTATGGAAAATGAAGAATTACGAAACTTCTTAAGGCAACTATTATTCACTTCAAGCAAAGAATATGATGAATACCAAAAGTTGCAAATAATGGCTTGGCAGCTACTGGCCAACAGTATAGTGAGAAATGAGCACACTCAACAACTATTGTGGAAGTTTTTTAAAAACGATATTCTCAACTTGATTTATGATGTGAATAAACCTTTAAATGCCACCACTGATGTTATATTAATGATTATGTTCAACACCTTACAAGCAGAAGATATACAGGAATCTGTGTTAAATCCGTCTGAAGTGTTAAAGGCTGCAGTGTGTGTATGGCAGGCTATTTTGCAGCAAAAATGTTGCCTGCAATTGGAGTTTTTACACATTCTTTTAGAGAAATACATTGTTGAAGGTGATTATAAAGTGCTTCGTTGTTATAGTGAACTTAGCACAGAGCACCGTTTACTGTTTTTGGATTATGTGCATCAATACCTAAGACAAGATAATCCTAATGGGTTAGTGTACGCCACATTGCTGCAGCATATATCCAAAGAATTCAAATTAAAGTCTGATTGTATTTTGCGTTTATCATCGCTGAAAGAAATCGAACGAACCAAACCTCAAGAGGCTTATAATTTATTGAAATGTATAGCCACCGCTAGTGGTTCCGAAACTTATTCAAATATTTACAGTAAAGATCATTCTTTGTTCCTTAATGTTAGCAGTTTACTAAGATGTTTGGTAACAGTAGGCAAAGATTCCAGTAATGATTTATTTAAGCCTTTAAATAAATTGGAAGAAGTGGCACCTTCAGCAGATATATCACGAGATTATCAACATGAGATTACCTATGAATTGAAAACACTTCTGGTGCGTTGTGTGGCGAATTTATTATATAAAAATTCCATAAATAAAGGATATTGCTTGGACACGCAACTAATACCGGCTCTTTTAGAATGTACTAATATGGATGCCCGTAACCCCTGTAAGCGATGACTCCTTTATACATAATATACAAATTTTTGATTATCTTTACTTTAGTAATGAAAGAATGGAGCATTTTGGCCATACGTAATGCTTGCGATGATTGTCCACAAATTCAACAAATAATCGCCAATTTAACTCAACAGGGTGTAGCTAAAAATGATCTTCTAAACGAATTAAATCTGCAAATGGGTTCTCTAAGAATCGCACCAAACCGTAAATAGAGAGTCTTTAACGATTTATTCTAAATTTAATATAATTTTAATAATGAATTGTTTTATTATAATAAATTTCCTTCGCCGTATTTGTTTATTTTGATATAAATATTTCAGCGTTGCCATAAAAAAAAAAAAAAACAATTTTCTTTTAGTAATAATAATATGATTCGTTAGTTTATATACAAAAATTTAATCAAAGAACTAGAGAAAATAAGTACAAGCAGAGAATCCCACAACAATGCAATTCTTTCCCCAAAAAAATCTCAACATTTTAGTTGTTTACATACTTTGTTATCTTAACGTTGTTGTAATATGTTTAGTCTTTATTTTATTTAACATTTTTTATATTCTATACAACTTAAAAATTATATCTCTTAACTGTTTAAACAATTAACCAATAATACAATACACATAATACATAATGAAAGGTTTATTTAATTTTATGAAATATCGTCCAATATTTTGGTTAAGCGTAACTGGCACCACAATTGGTGTGGCCTGTCTTATCAAGTAAAAAATTAAATGGTTTATTTCTTGTGCACTATTCCTCTAAAAAAATAAAAATTCTTTCAATTAGGGATTTTATGCAAGGTGGCAAATTTACAAAACCCAACAGAGCTGATGGGAAAGTGGTTATTGTGACTGGCAGTAATACAGGCATAGGCAAAGAAACGGCCCGTGAATTGGCTAAGAGGGGAGCCATCGTTTATATGGCCTGTCGCGATATGAAAAAGTGTGAAGAGGCTCGAGAAGAGATTGTATTAGAAAGTCGCAATAAGTTTGTATACTGTCGTGAGTGTGATTTATCTTCGTTGGAGTCTATACGACAATTTGTGCAAAAGTATGAAAATCTAAAAATCTTAGTATGCGTTTGTTCATCCATTTCTTTAAAAATTATAGATTTAAACAGGAACAATCCAAATTGGATATCTTAATTAATAATGCCGGTGTTATGCGTTGCCCGAAATCAGTCACCAAAGACGGTTTTGAGATGCAATTGGGTGTAAATCATATGGGCCATTTTCTTTTGACTAATTTGTTGTTGGATTTATTAAAGGTATTTATTTCTACACATACGTATCTACGTTAGCATATAGAACCAAATTTCATTAGAAATCGGCTCCTAGTCGTATAGTTGTAGTATCCAGTTTGGCTCATACCCGCGGTGAGATCAATGTGGGCGATTTGAATAGTGAAAAATCTTATGACGAAGGTCATGCCTACAATCAAAGTAAACTAGCGAATATTTTGTTTACCCGTGAATTGGCCAAACGGTTACAAGGTGAGTGCGTTTTATTTTATTTACATTGAATTTTGTTTAAAATGATATTTATCAGGTACCGGTGTTAGTGTTAATGCTTTACATCCTGGCGTGGTGGATACTGAACTCTTCCGTCATATGAGTTTTTTCAATTCATTTTTCGCCAACTTAATATTACGGCCTTTGGCTTGGCCATTCCTTAAGACACCGCGCAGTGGAGCTCAAACTACTTTGTATGCGGCCTTAGATGAAGAATTAATCAATGTTAGTGGTCAGTATTTTAGTGATTGTAACTTTAAAGATGTAGCGCCTGCCGCCAAAGATGAAACTTTGGCCAAATGGATTTGGGCGGTCAGTGAAAAGTGGACCAGATTAACATAGTTAAGATGAAAATTATGAGACAAAAATAAAGTCTTTTTTTTTTTATAAACAACACGCAATAATACTCTCTTGATTTTGTTGGCTATTAAGTACGTCAAGATGGATCATCTCTGCTTCTTCTTTATGTTAACTCACCAACTTAGTTTGAGAATAGCTTACATGATCTCTCTCTTATTTTTATACAAATAACGTTTAATTAAAGATTTGTAGTCTACCCCAACAGCTATTGTGTTTTATACTTTGTTTATAAATAGATTTGCTTAATGGCAGTTGGGCTTTATTAAGACGCCTTATTAATACATTTGGTGCGCAAGAAATTTTTTTATAAAATAAAATATAATCATTTTTATTGAAATTGTAAAAAAAATGAGTTTACTTGCAAAAGGTGCTATACTGAGCTTATGTATTGGCTTTACCTGGATGCTGCGGTATTTAAGATGACATCATCATTTATGCATTCATTATTTATATTCACATCACGCGTGTTATGTATGTTTATGAATTTCATTGATAGGCGTTATATGCAAGGTGGCAAATTTCGTAAGAATACTAGAGCGGATGGTAAGGTCGTCATTGTAACTGGCTGTAATACGGGCATAGGTAAGGAAACTGTTCGAGAACTGGCCAGAAGAGGTGCTATTGTTTATATGGCCTGCAGAGATTTAACAAAAGCTGAACAGGTTTCACTACATTTAACATACTTTGAAAAAACATATACATTCTTAAATAAATTTTGTAACAGGCCTGCCGTGAAATTATCGCCGAGACTGGTAATAAGAATATTTTTTGCCGCAAATTGGATTTGGCTTCTATGTTTTCTATACGGTTATTTGTAGAAGGGTAAGAACATTACACACACACACACACACACACACACACACACACACACACACACAAATAATTAATTTAATGTTTTATCCTTAGTTTTAAAAAAGAACAGAATCGTTTGGATATTTTAATTAATAATGCAGGAGTAATGCGCTGCCCCAAATTGTTGACTGAAAACGGTTTTGAAATGCAATTGGGCGTCAATCATTTGGGTCATTTCCTCTTAACCAATCTGTTGCTTGATTTATTAAAAGTTTGCTTTTACACTAAAATACACCAAAGTTTTCCTCCAACACATGACTTTTAATATTACAGAAATCAGCTCCCAGCCGTGTAGTAGTATTAAGTAGTCTTCTGCATAAATTCGGTAAAATAAATAAAAATGATTTCAACAGTGAAGATAGCTACGATGAGGGTACAGCGTACAATCAGAGCAAATTGGCGAATGTCTTATTTACCCGAGAGTTGGCTAAACGTTTAGAAGGTAAACAAATGCATTATGTTAAAACAACAATGTTCACTGAATTGGATTTAATTTGATTTTTTTAGGTACTGGTGTTACAGTTAATGCTTTACATCCGGGTGTTGTGAGTACTGAACTATTTCGTCATATGCGTTACATGACAATATTAACTAAACCATTGGAGTGGATTTTCCTAAAAACCCCCAAAAATGGTGCTCAAACTACTTTATATTTAGCTTTAGATGATGAGCTGTCTAATGTTAGTGGTCAGTATTTTAGTGATTGTAAAATCGATAAAATGAGTTCTCAGGCTAAAGATAAAGAATTGGCTAAATGGTTATGGTCCATTAGTGAGGAATGGACTAAACTAAATACATGAATAGAAATGAAAAGAATGTATCTTAATGTTATCAAATATTTTATGTGTTAAAGGGATTGTCTTTATCTTACTTTGCATCTAAATGTATTCTTATATCAAATATTTTACAAATCTTTAATGAAATATTAACTTTAATAAAGTAATGCACTCCTTATTTCATAGTTTTCGATGTAAAATATTAAAAAAATGCACAAAATGAAATTGAAAGCTTAACAACAATTGTTGTTTTAGCTTTGCTCCGTTAACTTTTATATAATGTGTCCAATAACAATAAGAAAGCAGCATTAGTGAACGGCACGCTAATTTACGAAATTCATTGCAAAGCATCCCTGTTTTATAATGTTAATAACTAGTCTTCTTCTTTCTTATACTAGACATTTTACATTAGCTCAAATAACAGCAAGCAGTTGTTCGGTATATTTTGTTCGTGGTGGTTTATATGAATAATTTGTTTTCCATATTCTTTAGAGTACACTTTTATTTTATGCATTATATTACATAAAAACCAATAAAAAAAGCTTTAATTTAATTTAATTACTTAAATAAATTAAAAAAACTGTTGAAATTTGTAGTAAAAAGTATAGAAAAAACAGCATAAATATAAAACCTTCCCTCTTCTCATGTTTATTTATGTTTTTGTAAATATTAAACACCTTTCTATTAAAGTGCTGCTAAATACCTTTAACAAAAATAGTTTAAGCAAACGAGAGGGAGAGAAAGCAAGAGTGAGATAGAAGTAATTGCGTTTGACGTTCCTCCTAATTAGTTGGTTAATAAAGTGGCCTCATACATAATAAATCATTTGTAAAAATAGCTAAAGAAAATTTTATTCCCACAAAGCATATCAATTATATTAATTGTTATCCCCAACGCGAGGATCCGTATCGTGTACAATATATTAAACATTATAATAATCATAAAACAATCCTTTAAAACGTGTTCAGTAGTGTTAAAAAAAAGAAACAACAACAACCAAGTGCTCTTAAAGTAACCAATTAGCTGAATTCTTTAATACGTTAAAAGGTAAGGTATGGTGGTAATGGCCTTATTTCAAATTAACACATATCTGTACAAACATAGCAAATTCTTTGGTAATAATTGAAATGGATTTCGATGGTACGGGGAATGGTTTTCTACACAAAGTGTTCTTAACCTACTTTTTCTTGACAAAAAGCAGCAACAACAACAGGCATTGTTAAATTTAACGAGACTTTGTGCCTTTCATAATTGTTTGCTTTTTTTTTAAATTATATTCTACATAGATTTAATATACTGACGTACATTTTGCATATTATTGAGTAAATTTTGTTCTCTCTCTTTGGCAATTTCATTTTAAGTTTGTTATTCTTTTTTAAATCTTTTCATCTTTCTCTGTGTTGTTTAGTGGACATAAGAATGTTGAGCTACAGGTTTTTATCATGCTGTTGTGTGTGTTTCATTATTGTATATACATATATAAAAATAAAGCTCAGCTGTTTTTTTTTTTTTTTTGTTTTTATTATTGTAAATATAAAGTATAAATATTATATTTATATTCTAAAGTGTTTTTTAAAGAGCTACTCACATTTGTTAAAATGGCTAATATTGTACTTTAAATGTAATTATATTTATTCATAATAGGAAATTAGGAATATTTTCTGTCTTTTAAGAAAGAAGTATAAATTCTTTGCTAATTTTGTGTTTCTAAAAGTCACGCTCAAGTTAAAAAAGTAAAAAGTTCCCTTTTTTGGGATGGAAAGAGGTAACATATTTCTTTCTGTTTTTCTTATGTAAATATGCATACAGTCTATGCTTACACTCACTTGTTGCCCTGATAAATCTGCCTGGGCTTGTTAAGTTTTCTTCAAATTATTGCTTTGTATTGTGCTATGTGCTGTTTTATGGCGAATTTTTACTATTCCTGCTGCTGGACATATAAGTTTTAGTCTTAGTCCATACCAACATCAATACTCCAAAAAAAAAATAAAAATAAAGTGTTTTATATAATATTGAACATATTTTTGCAACACTTGACCTTGTAAGGTGGTTATTAAAAGTTTTTCGTTTGCTCTATAAAACTTCATAAAACAAATTTTCGTTTATTTGTGTATACCGATGAATGAGTATTTTTTACTTTCGTGCATGACGAAGTTCATGAATGAATTATATTCCCGCCTTCTTTCAATATTTCCATTAAAATTTCTTTTACATATGCACGTATTTCTTTCTACACAAAGTATAATCATGTAAATGTTCGTTTGTATATATTTCTATATATTTTTGAGTAATACAATTCTCTCTCATTAAACGTTGTAGTTGGTTTTTCTTTAGTGCGCACACGCTATAATTTGATTTGAAATTCTACAAAAAATTCATATGAAAGCCTGACATTGCCAATCAGTTAACGTTACACTTCCGCTTCCTTGAGACGTGCAAGGATCATTTCAATCGAATAAATAGATATTAAATAAAGGAAAATAACATAAACAGTTAATAATACGATCGTTTGACATTTACTCGTCACATCACAATTTAGTTGTTTTCGTGGTTGGCAGCACTTCTTTCTGTAATGTTACTGTTACAGTATATTTTATAATTATTTCAGTTATTACAAGAAAAAATTGCATAAATTTATTGAATCGTGAGAAAATATTTGATATTGTGAAGAGATATGTATATAAATAACTGTTTCAATTATAAAGAAGAAGAAGATGAAACTTTATCATAACAAAAAAATCACATTTATTGCAAATTCAAACACATTTTAATTGTTTTTTTTTTTCTTATTTCTTTCACATAGATTCTAAACAAAAATTTAACAAATAACAAAGCGTTTCTCTAAACTGCCTTAAAAATTATCATAAACCCACAACGAATACGAAATCAGTTATAAAATAAGAAAAAAAAATCATAAAAAAGCGACTAGAGCTTCCTGTTAATATTAATAATTCTAAGCCAACACATTTAATAATATAATAATCAAACAAACAACAAAACAAAAAAGAATATAAAACGGTTGTGATATTAATATTTAACATAACTAATTAACAAATACGTGATCAAAAGGAAAAAAAACCGGCAAAATGGAATCCATGGAATATGAGATGGCGCGCAATATGACGTTGTTGTTCTTTTTAGAACGTTTAATGGACAAAGGTGAACCACGCACTGTACACGATTTGTCCTGTCAATTTGGCAATAAAGAATTTACCAAAGAAATGCGAAAAATTGCCGGCGGTTCACAATCTGGTAAGCCGCATAGTTTATGTGATTTGTATCGTAGGTACCCTACACAAATAGTCGTAGCTGTTTAATGTATCAATTTAATATATGTAATAATTATAAAAAACAAGTCAAAATATCATAATCAGTCAAACCCGACCTTCAAATACCTTACACCACTTGATGTATTATTCAATTTAATTTTTTTTGTTTTTCATTTTTTATACTTGTATTTTAAAAAATTTCATGTCACAAAATTTTTTATTTTTTTATTTTTTGTTTGTTTATAAAATAAAAAAAAAATTACATGGAAGAGGGTTCTAAAAATGATCCTATCCTATCCATTTTGAAAAGGTTTTTTTTTAGGGCCAACACATGTCCTTGTACTAAATTTCATCGAAATATCTCAAAAAATGCGACCTGTAGCTTGCACACAAATTTACATGGTTAAATCGATTCAGATTGTGATTCTGAATCGATCGGTATAATTAAAAGTGGGTGTGGCATATGCCGTTTAGGAGTTACAAACATCCACACACACTTCCACACACCCTTTATCACAAGTGGTGTAGGATATAAATATACTTGCACGCAGGTTATTGAACTTACAATATACGTATAGAGTTAATATGTAACATGTTACAATGATCTGTCGCCGTTAGCTCTCTTGCATGTCATTCACCAACTATTGTAATATGTCACTGATGTCACTGGTTTTTTCAACATCTCAAGTACGTTTTACTCATGTATTGTATTGTTTGATTGTGTGTTTTTTATGTCTTTCAGAAACACCTAGAAAAACATTAGCATCCACATTAAGAAAGTTATTATTGTACTTTGGTGGCATTTCATGATCTTCATTTCGATTGTTTCTGTTACCGTTTACAGTATTGTTATACAAACAATTGAAATTGGAAACGTGTACTTTGACATTTCGTGTTGGTTGGTGTAGAATAGCGTTCTCCTTCTCCTTTGCGCGATACGATAATCACCCAATACCTACAAATCATCACATCTAACATACATGTATATAAATAAGACCCCTTGAAATCGGAAACTGTAGGAGTAGTATATAGCCAAATGTATTTCATAGTTGGTGTCTACAATATAAAGGAGTGTGTCATATGAAAATTTCATTCAGACGATGATTCCTCTGGCCTTCTAGAGATAGATGTTCCAAAAATCTCTCTTTAGTACACATCTAAAACATTAAAGTAATGATATTGGAGGCCGAACACGTTCAACTCTTCATAAAGACCGAGATTTAAAAGTTATTATTCCATTATAAGGACACAAATAGCTCTAAACAATTTGAAGCCTCATTTATCTTTAAAAATTTATGATTAGATTGGAGTATCAACTATAAATATTTATTGTACTAGCAAGCGGCAATCCCACCTCTTCGATAACAAGAAGTTAATAAATTAAATTTTAATGAAATTTGTTAACTTTTTGAATAATTCACATAGATATGCTTGAGCATAGGAAACCAGTTCCTTTTTTGTGCAAAATTTTTTCACATTCATATGTGTTTCCCATAATAACGTGTGGAAAGGAAAAAAAATGGAAACAAAAAAAAAAAAAAAACTACACAGTTTAGTCAGTTAATCAGTCACTCAGTCAGTCAGTCCGTCTGTAATAGCATAACATACTAACATAACATGTTTTACGCATTTAGTCACGCAATAACGCATTTGAACGCGAAAACGTTTGAAACCATAATTATATTTTATATGTATGTGTTTATGTATCCAACTGTTACATATGATAGTCAAAGTTAGAAAATAAGTTGAAGCTATTGTTTGCAACTGTTAAACGAAATCTTTTATTTTGTCAACCAACATATTATATAAATATGTCCGTCAGTCGTTAAACGTTACAAGTGGTGATTTTTTTTTAAGATGTTGCCTTAAATTTTATTAAATTTGGATTCCGCAGAGTGTAAAACTGCGAGATTGAAGTTTTCCTAAAAGAGGATGTTTTAAAATTAACTTTTATCTAGGAGGGTGAAAAGACTATTTTCGGGTGTGAAATGTATAATTGCACCTGCTTTTGACGACCACCAAAGTATGTATTTTTCATTATGTCAATAATCAATTTCTGCAGCAAGTGTTGGTCAATCTCGCTCCTTTTATAAGCTTCTGTTTATTTTTGTAATTCCTAAATGGCGAATGCCACGCCCATTTTCAGTTATGCCAATCAATTCAGAATCACTTTCTGAGTCTATATAACCATGTCTGACTGTCCATCTGTGTGTCCAAGCACGCAACCTACAGGTCGAATATTTATACATTCCACATAAGGTGGGTGGGTATACTAAGTTTGTCATTTTATTTGCAACACCCAGACAGAAGTGTCAGAGTCCCTACAAATCTATCTACACATGTATGTCCGTCCGTTGTTGGTACTCTTATGATCGTAAATGTTGAGATATTGACCTGACACCTCTTCACGCAGATTGCTATTCAAATTAAGCTAAATGGGTCAAAAGCCACGCCTACAATCGACAAAAATCTATTTATTTGCCATAAAATTGGGCTCATATGTATATATTTATAATTATCCCATTTATAGAGGTGGCATAAACGGGCGTGGCCGGATAACGTACACAACATAACAATTTACAAAAAATCGCACTCACCGTAAAACTTGACTTGCAAGCTGATAAGTAATGCACAATCATGTATCTGCCACGCCCATCATTTATACGTAAATTTACACGTAAATTTGGAGGATATTGAAAATTATTAGTTTTTTTACTTGTTTATAAAAAAAGTACTTGGTTTGGACTAAAACAGCATCACCGTGTCAAGACCAGATGGATGACCACAGCTAGATCGACTCAGATTTTCATGCTGATCTTGTGCATATACAATAGTCTATACTTTGCGAGATCTTCTCGTTTGTAAACGTAAAGTTTGCCATTCAACTTGGGGTACCTTACTGAAGTAAGTTAGGGAGAAATATGAAAATGAATATTTCACAGAATTTTTAGTATCTTTTATGCCCATGCTACTATTAACTATGTTAGTTGTGATTGGATTAAAACATATCTACGTAGCGTGCAGTACTGCAAACTCCTACATTATGAAATAAGATGTTCACCCCTATGTTTTTTATCACAAACTTGGTTAAAGTGTTTCATTTTTACAGTCGTTAATTTCTGTTGGTAATTACTTTGTAATATATTCTACTAATGATAGGAAAGTTTAACCGAGATATCAAGCAGGAGGGGATTACTTTATGTAATAAATTACATGTAACCTGATGCTGCTTAGGATCATATATAAATAATGCCTGGATGTACATGAAATCTTTTCATTAATTATTTACATTTTTTAGGACAAATTTTTTCACATCGCTTGAGGTTAGAGAAACACATGCGTAAATTGTTGCTCGGTAAACGCGGTTTAAGTGTTTAATAAATTTAAACAACATTACTGCGTTTTTATAGCAAAGTTTTTACTTTTATTGTTTGTTTGTGTGTTCCAACTTTTACTCGCATGGCGTGTCGAATTAAACGAGTCTGATTGTCTACAAATTATCCATTTTAACCTGCTAAAGGGGGAAAAAAACTTTGTTTTTTCTTACTTCACACACTGCCATAATGTTTTGTTAACTTATTAACAATAACCATAAACATATGTTACATGTGTACAAGTTTATAACTACGTACAGTGTATAGCATATGTCTGTGCTTGTGTGCATATACCTCAATGAATGAAGTCTTGTTATTGTTATTGTGAAAAGTTTCATTAAAGTTTTTAATTTTTGTATGTAGGCCGAGAAAATGTTCCCTTTTTGTTTATGTATCTTTAACCTGCCACAACGTACTCTTTGTTGTTATTCTTATTTTATATAATATTTTGCATATATGTAACACTTGAATCATTATACCCTCCACACGAAATGGGAGGTGCACTAAGTTTGTCATTCCGTTTGTAACGCCTAGGAGGAGGCGTCAGAAACTATAAAGTATACAAAGTATTCTTGATCCGAGTCAAGGCACTTGGCATTCTCACGGGCGTAAATTTTGAGATACTGTTAGTTTTTGCACACAGATCGCTATTTAAAGTAATCAAAATCGACCAAGTTCCACGCCCACAATCGTCAAAGAGCTATTTATCTGCCACAAAAATTAAGTTATGAATTTGAAATTTGATACCCATATATATAATTACCCCATCTATCGATGTACTAAAAATGGGCGTGGTCGAATAACATAAGCGCCTACAATTTACAAAAAAGCCGTTCCAAGTGTAAAACTCCACTTGCATAGGGATACGTAATACAAACACTATAAGAAGGTGTAATGTAATAGCAGCCACGCCCACTCTTTGCGTGTAGATGTGGAGGGTATTTGAGATTTGGCCCAAATCAAATTTACTTTTATTACTCGTTTTTCCGTGAATTTTTGTAGTTATTGGGTTTTGTAGCCTTCGGAAAGTAGAACTGTTTCATTCTATAGATGTACGGCCGTTAAATTTTATATAAATAATATTGGTTTTAAAGATATAGAGATATCTAAATAAGGAAAAACAGAAGGTAAAGATTCATGTTTACACAACATTGAAGATGCCCTCTGACTACCATTTATTTCGTTCCATGCAGAACTCCTTGGATATGATAAAATTTTTAATGACGTTAATGACGTTAAATGACACTTAAATCAGTTTTTTAATAGCAAAAGTCAGAAATTTTATGAACGTGGAATTATGGCACTTCCTTAACGATGGCAAAAGGTCATCGACAAAATCGGACAGTACCTAATTGAATACAGTTATATTTTTAAACCAATATTTTGAATTTTTGATTTAAAATCCGCAATCACTTAGTTGCCAACCCCATAATTTTATATAAACACCAACAATGCGTATGCGGATGTTCATATATAAAATTGTAAATTGTAATGTAATGAAAATAACAAAAATTATTTCCCACTCAGTTTCAAAATTTTCAATTTCAAAAAAATTTATGTCGAAATGAATCCCATTCCTACAAATTTTATATGAAATTCCTCTCCATCGCATAAATTTACATGCATTTGACATAATTATCTCATATAATATGTAATAAACTCGTTGAATTCGTGTCATGTGAATTACTGGCTGACTGATACGTACTGAAGTGACATTTGAAACTTTGTTTTTTTGCTGCTGTTGCTGCTGCTGTCTGTTTTCAATTTTCATAATCATCAACCTAAATTAAACTGTTCGTAATGGGACATGCTTCGATATATAAAATATAATAATATTTCACAGCTTAACATCGAGAATGTTGGTATAATGAATATGATGAAATGTTTGTAATAGGTGGAGATTATTAATGGATTTATCAGATAATTAATCTATCCATTGATAATATAAATTTATATAACCGAAGCCCCATTTTCATATTCGTACAATTAGATTTAATTGTATTCTTGCCACACCCACAGCTTATTTAAAAATGTGCAGAATATCCAAAGCGCAGTCTAAGCTAAATATAGAAGTCAGGCGTTTTTATACCCCCCGTGGCAAAGCATATTATTACGCTTGAGACCGACTATACTTCTTTACTCTATTATTTTACTTCATAACCTTACTCGCTAAGCCCCTTCAAACACACTGCGTAAAATAACGTTGGCATAACTTTACAAATTACTTCATTCAAAACTTATAATCAGATCACCTTTTTGTAAAGTCCATAATAATTATTTGCAAGTCATTAGAAAGCATCAGGAAGCTTTCACATAAGAAGCCTAGAAGTTGCAGTTGCAGTTGAAAAATAACTGTAAAAAAACTATAGCCTTAAGCGGTGCTTAATGAATATCATTTAGGATTTATTTAAAAAGGTCCTTTTCTATGTAGAGCCTATAAAATATTTCCGTTACTTAAAGCCTTTATTGTTGTCCTCTTTTCAAATTTAATTTAAACCTGAAAACCTTCCAAATGACTTTGTACACCAATCTACACGTTCTGCTTGCCAGTAATTTTGTATACATTTTATGATCCTTTTACTGGCTGCTGTTGGGGATGCTTTTAACAAAATTGAATTCAGAATTTACGATGACATTCACAGGGAATGCAATGTACTATAGTTGGAGCACACTAGCAGTAAGGCATGTATCCTCCTCTCCTACACCTTGTTAACCTTACAGCTTGTGTTCTTGTTTACTGTACTTTCCCTACCACTCCCTCTCCCTCTCATTTGTTCTCTGTGTCCTCATCTATTATTAGTGTGCAGTATAAAATATCCTGTTTTATTAACTTTTCTTGATTATTGTCTACCATTTTCTATGTACTTCAGGTTTGAAGAAATTTTTAGCCCAATATCCGGCCATATTTCTGGTTGATGGTGAATATGTGCACTTGAACACATTTCAACCGAGCAACTGTGATGAGGGTGGTTATGGTGGCAGACGTGACTACCAGCAAGAGGCTAAAGATTATTTCAAAAATAAATTATTACAATATGGCGTCGGTGTGGAGGTGCCGGTGCGCAGTCTATTGGGGCATCGTTCTCAAGCATCACCTCAAGTGCGACATATATCCGGTAAAAAAATGCAATAAATTTATAAAATTTTTTTTTTTAATAATAATATTTGAACATTTCTATTTAGGTCAGCACATTAGGGAGTTTACGGATTTTTTATTAAAACATCCGGACACCTTCAAGGTGACCGATGAGATGGTGGTGCTGGTGGGTTGTGATGACTTAAACGATTTGCCGACACGGGACCGTTTGCATTTGCCTCAAACGAACATTGACATTAAAAGCACTCAACAGCTGTTGGATTTTTTTGTCTGGTGCATCGAATCAAAGGGTCCCATATTGGTGGAACAACTATTTCATTTGACCATTACCAAGTTTCCTCAGGAGCAGTGGGTGCGCATGTTCAAAACGCCCAATGATTTGAGTACATTTCTGAAACTCTTCTCCGACTGTTTTCACATACAAGCCAATCTAGTCACATTACTGCAAAAACCCAAACTGAGCGACTCTTATATACAGCAGGCTCAGGCCAAATCCCGTGAACAATACAACACAATGAACAACAATCGTCAAGCTAAACAGCAGCAGCAACAACAACAACAACAACAGCAGCAAGGCATTACCAACAGTGCAGTAAGCCCTTTACAGCAACGTTTGCATACATCACAGGGTGGTGGAGGAGTAGGAGTAGGAGGTGGGGGTGGTGGTGGTGTTCGTTATAATCATAACAATCACAACAACTCTTCAAATAATAATAACAACAGTAATGGCCATAATATAAGCACGCCAAAATTTAAACTAAATGCTCCAGTGACCAGTCACTCCCCCAATGTTGACGCCAACAGCCAGTGCTCTGAATTGAGTTCCGGTTTTGACAGTTATATCCCTTTAATAGAAACGAAATTGGAGAATTTATGCGAACGAAATTATCCTACCGCTATTAGTAGCTCTTCCTATGGTCACACCCTACCACCATCATCCGCTCAACTTTCATCGCAACCTCATAACGCTGTACATTCTTTCAACTCAGAACGTATTAATAATAGTGCCAATCAAACATTAAAGCAACGCATTAATAATCTGGTTATACGTACGTTGGCCGAAAACGATAAACAATTATCGTTGTCGGAGAGGAAGTATAATGCCAATCAAAATCAATCAGGTCACAATAGTCCCATACATAATAATGCTAATAATATAAACCTAATACAACAACAACAACAGCAACAACAACAACAATCGAATTCTTCTTCACCTAGTCACAATTACTTTATGGGCGACACCTGGAAGATTAAAGTGCTACAGAATACAACCGTTATATCTAATATCAAGCAATGTCTGTTCGTTACAGAGGCCATGTTAAAAATTGCTCAACAACAACACAGTATTGTCATCTCCATGGATTGCGAGGGGATTAATTTGGGTGTTAAAGGGGAGATAACGTTAATAGAGGTGGGCACCACTCGCGGAGAGGCATTCATCTTTGATGTACTCAGTTGCCCCGAAATGATCACGGATGGCGGTCTGAAAACTTTACTCGAACACGAAAATGTGATTAAAGTTATACACGATTGCCGCAACGACTCAGTCAATTTATATCAACAATTTGGCATTTTGTTGCGGAATGTCTTTGACACACAGGTATGTATATGTGGCCATTAATGTTGTATATGATGAAAGAATTTATCGCCACATGATACGTGAAAATGGTGAAATTCTGAGAAAGTATACAAATTTATCAAATTTGTGTAAATGGAGGAGCGAACGGCAGGTAAAGCTGTGTAGTACTAATAAAACGTAATGTGGC
The DNA here is from genome assembly GCA_963978525.1 of Ornithomya fringillina. Classification (NCBI taxonomy): domain Eukaryota; kingdom Metazoa; phylum Arthropoda; class Insecta; order Diptera; family Hippoboscidae; genus Ornithomya; species Ornithomya fringillina. The sequence continues at coordinate 11,621,414 of OZ021694.1, forward strand.
GCAATGCGGCGTATTTATATCGTTTTCGCACATTTCATATTTTGTATATATTTTTTAGGCTGCTCATGCTATTATTCAATATCAAGAATGCAGCAAGCAGGTGTACAAAGCGAAATGTGTCTCTTTGAACTCATTATGTGACCTCTATCAGGCACCCCACAATCCCATAAAAGATCAATTAAAACACATCTACCGACGAGATCAAAAATATTGGGCTAAACGACCATTAACGCGTGACATGCTACTGTATGCCGCCAGTGATGTTCTGGTCTTGATTAATGATCAACTTTATGGCAATTTGGCCAGGTTAGGCTGAGCCCGTAATCTTTATACCTACACAATGATTATATATAAAACTATTTTATAGACAAATTAAAGCGGAAAATTTGCCGCTATTATCGGAATTATGTTCTGAATCCATTTTGTTGCACATCAAACCGGCTGAAGTGAAAATGCGTAAGAAGCAGAGGAAAATCAGTACTGAGGTAACAGATCTCAAAAAGAAATTGTCACAAACTAATAAAAGTGTTGTCCTATCCAATCGGGAAATTCGACTATTAAGGTAAACATATTTATTTATAAACAGTTTCTCAATAAGGACAAAACATGACATAACATAAATAACGGCTTCTCAAATGATCAAAAGGCTTTAATTCTTGAGTTAATTTGATCGAATCAAAGTGTAAGTTAAGATCTTTGTAGCTTGAAAGATTCACAATCTCTGTAAACTGGTCAATTTTAAACTGAAGCAATAATGCAATAATACTTCCGCCGACGATTCGTTATTGTACAGGAACATCCAGTAGTCAATATTTTCACTCAAATATTTCCATTTTTGCATGCACCGGGTATTTGTTGGGACGATTTATATGATCTTAAAGTAACGACCACCGAATTATTAATTTCTAATAATTATCAAACGTCGTTCTCTTATAAACTTCACTGACATTTTGATGTTAACAGATCACGAAAACCGTTCAAGAGTGCATATGTATTATTAGAATACAAAATTGTCATGTCCTTATTGAAAAAGCCTTTATTTCTTTATAATACATTTTATTATCTTTTCTTTACAGATATATGGAATTATCCGAAGACGAAAAAGAACGCTTAAAAGGTTATTATAAAGTGGCTAAAAAATTAGAAAAAATGGAATCATTTAGTAGCCAAAACAATAAGTATGAAAATCGTGTAATAGCAGTAACAAGAAATCAATAAAAAAATTCTTATTAAACAGAGATCAATCGGATTCAGAGGACGATGCCGAAGTTAATGATATTGACAATTTTCCCAGCTTGGATTCTGTGCCATCGGATAATTCTACAACGGGCACTTTCTCACCCCGTTTCAATTCTGAACCACCCAGTCTCACTGAAACAATGCAAATGATGGATGAAATATTATCTAATCAATCAATGGATCGTGTAGCTAAATTGGATAAATTAGAAGCTGTACTGTCAGCTGCTACACTCTTGCCAAGCGATCAAGTTTGTATTTCTTTTTTATTAATTGATTGAATAATTATTTTTTTTATACCCTTCACATAATGAGATATACTGAGTTTGTCATTCCGTTTGCAACACCAAAAAGCAGGCTTCCGAGACCCTGCAAAGTATATGTATTCTTAATCAGCATCAAAAACTGAGTCGATCCAGACATGTGTACAAAAATTTTACAAAAAAACCTCCTAAACATAAAAGTCGACTTGCAAGCTGATACGTAATATATATACTATTAGAAAACGTAATCATATACCTGTCATGCCCACCATTGTAGATGTGGAGGGTATTTAAGTCGTACCAGATTTAAGATTTGGTCTAAACCAAATTATGTTTTCTTACTTGTTCCTAATTAATTGAAAAATTAATTTTTAAAAAATTCAATTTTACAGATAATAACTTCAAATAATATTCAAGATCAATTGGACCCAACAAATGTTACCACAGACAATCTACAAATTGTTAGAGAGAAAACGAAAAAGTGAGTTGAACATAAAAATTAAAATTTAAGTTTTTTAAAAACCTTTTATTTAATTTCATATGAACAGCATGATAAATTGCAATTGTCAAGGAGAGCAGCGTAGTCTAACACCTACTACATCGATACGTTTATTCAATGCTGAACGCAAAATGGTGGAGGCAGCCTGTCAAACGTTAAGCACTGGGGATATTGTCATTACCAAAATTATATTCGAGGATGAACGTGAAAAGGCCAAAGAGAAAGTGTTGACAACATCACCTAAACGTCAACCCAACTCTCAAAATACAAAAATTATTTAAATAAAAAAAATTATCTCTAATAAATAATTTTTTTTTTTTCAATTAAAAACACATAACACATTGGACAGGGTGAGGAAAAAAGATGTTTCAAGTTCGCAGGGGAGAGATCAAGATCAAGATCCTCTTTTTTCGTAAAATTTCCTCCTATTCATTACTCACGTTACTCGGGACTTTTCATATTTTTTCCTCACCCTGTATTTATTATTCGAAAGCAATAACCCGTTATGTGCCTAAATGTTAAACATTCATTTAATTATTACGTTGTTATAAATAACAACAATAACAATCACAAAAACAACTATATTATTATATATATTATATTCGTTTATTAATTCTCAATAATAACTTTATAGTCACTTGTAGTTCTAATTAGTTACTCAATGATTAATTTATATATATTTTTTTGTAAATCTATTTTTTTTTCAATTATTTTGTTTAACGTTCAGTTCATTTGTAATATAATACTTATGTTTTAGTTCACTTGTATATTTCTACTTTATACTGTAAAAGTTTTTATAGTTTTTTTTCATTTTATTATTGTATTCCATACAAAACATCTGTGTAAAGCAGTAAACGCAGAAGAAAGTAAACCGAAACGTTATATTGTATATCATTGTAGCACTTATACTAATAAAAAAATGTAAAATACTCACTTTAATAAAAAATACAAATAAAACACTAATATATAATTCAGGGTTGTGCAACGTTTGTTTTTCGTCTGGGCCACATCGGAGGATGTGGTAAAGGTGGTGGCACCAGTATTAGACCATAGCTTAGAAGCAAAAGAAATGGAATGTAATAAATATTTAGTTGACTAATTTTCAAATATTTGTATATTATACTTATAACTGGAGCACTGCACCTCATAGGGATTTGTGGCTTTTTTGTATTCCAATCCCGCCCACTTTTGCAAACTATTTATTTCAATGTTTTGATTCAATTTTTCCGCTCAATAGTTTAGTTCTGTCGGTTATGGGTAAAGCTCTCAACCGATTTCGTTCAATTTATATAACAACCAGCAGATAGAAAGTTTTTTTGATAACTTTTTCATATAAAATCAAGTGAAAATTTTATGATAGGTTGTGCCCAACCATTTTATAGCCTTCATGGGACTATTCCAATTCCGTAAATTATGTACCAATAGAGACAATATTTTATCAAAAATATTAAGCATACCGAATTTTTATCATATAAACCCTAAACAGGAGATGGACAATATAATATGAACATCATGTAGAATGTAGAACATTTTGTTGCATGTTAGAATTACTGCTTCCGTGTAAACAATACCACGCGTATGTATTGCACGTGCCACGTCTTCTAGGTTATAATTCAGTGCATGATTCGCTTTGTTCATAAAACTAGAGATCGGTGAAATGTGTGACTTCTCAGACTTCAAAAGAGTGCAAATCATTGGTGTTCGGTTAGCGGGAGCGTCTGTGACGAAAACAGTTAAATTGAACGTTGAACGTTCCATCAGCGAGAGTATCCATGGCAATGATAGCGTACACAAAACATAGTAAACTATCATCGGTGAAGAGGAATAGTCGGCGAAACTTAAAGTTAATTGAACATTAAAAAGAACAACACAAAACTACCGCAACAACAGTGACACCAGAACTATTCAGACACTCTACGAATATATTCCGCGAAGATTTGCAACTGTTTTAAAGGCAAATGGTGGCCCTACACCTTATTAATAAATAAGTATTGTGTATATGTCAAGTGTTCAAATTATTTTGTCTACCCCCGGTACATCAAATGAGGACGTTATATGTTGAGACTTTCTAAAAATTATTCAATTTAAACCTTTTTCAATGGGGCATGCCTTTGAGTTAAAACCCTACCTTGTATAAAATTTCAGCGAAATATCTTAAAAATTGTGGCCAAAACATTATGCATAAATTTTAATGGACAGACGGACAAAATAGATTCAGATTTCTAATATGAATAATAAAACATGCAACTGTTCAAAAGTTACTCCTCATCCAAACTCAAACCCTCCGTCCAAACTCATCTTTCCATAAGATTGATGATGAGGAATTTAGAATTTCCCAAATAAACTTTTTTCTTTTTTTTGTTTTTAATTTTCTTTATTTCTTGAATGATTATTAGGAAGAAAATATAATAAAAAAATTATTTGGTTAATGTTTACAAGTATATATACACATACGTATACATATTAATAAATTTTTAAGTAAATATTATGTGTGTAAAAAAAGGTAGAGTATAGAGAGGATTCATTCAACGGTAATATAAAATTTTCGAAGAAAAACAAAATATCGTTTATTGTTTAATAAAACATACCATGAAATAACATTAGACAGAGAAAGAGAGAAAGAGAGTATCACTTAACGATAATGAAAGGATAATCAGGCGAATCCATACCTATCTGTAAACAGTGTAAACAGTTAATAGCTAATAATATTTCTTTGATTTCATGATAAACTAACTAAAAGAAGGATTGATTAAAAATTTGTTTCATTTTTTGATTGGTGGTTGTATGTGTTGTACAATACACACATTTACAAATGTTAACAATTGTTTTTCTTTTTCGGGGGAGATCTTATGTTAAATGTAATAAAATGTAATTTATGCGTATGTGTGTGTGTGTGTAAATTTCTTGTTTTACGAATTAAAACTGTTACCTAAACAACAAACATTACATTTAATTATACATAAAAATGTGTGATTTTTTTTTATATCCTCCACATAAGATGGAGATAAGATTTGCAACACCCAGAAGGAGAAGTGCTCGCGGATAAAAGACCACAAAAACATATATATCTACCACAAAAAATGACCTATGAACTTAAAATGCGGAAAGTGAATCTATAGTTATCCCTTCCATCGATGTATCAATTATGTCGAATAACAGAAGCGTTCGCAATTTACAAAAAAAGCATACTTCACGTAAAATTGGATTTTCACACTATTAGAGGGCGTAATCATATACCTGCCACGCCCACCGATTGTATGTGGATGAGGAGGGTATTTAAAATTTGGCTTAAGCCAAATTTACTTTTCTTACATGTTAAATTTTTTTTAAAATAAATTCCAGCTTTTTATATTTTACTACCACCCACCATGCATCACACTACATCACATTAGAAATCTAACGCTATTCCTACCAATTTGCCACGCCTCTAATATATGTATATATGTAAATGTGGGATTGATCTAAATCACTTATAGCTTTGCGTTGCTTGTTATCCCTTGACCTTCTTATGTTAGATAGGAATAGTGTTAAATATAATTTATATCACAAATCGATTTTGAGTTACTTGATTTTTACAAAATCTTTAGCTTTACTTTAATTTCTATTCCATTTTCGGTTCTGCATGAAAGCATTTTGTATAAAATTGTTTAGATGTATTGTATGAATATTTTTAATACGTTCACTCTGACGCTATTTAAACGAAAAAAAGCAGGACCCTACCCTAGTGGCCGAATCAATTTTATCGTTTAGTTTACTCTGTATATCTAGTCTGGCCATATGTATGAGTTCGGTGGCTGTTTTATATTAAAAAGCAGTGTGACTCAACGTATATGTCACATGATAGTAATCATGATGTTAAAAATGGAAAAATCAAATCATTTAATTTTGAATAGTTGGTGCATAATAAAATAAGGCAAATAAATAAATGTAAACAAAATCTTTTAATTATTTTGAGCTTGAGTCAAATTTACAAACTTTCCACTATCTGGGAGTCAACTAGTCAACTAAATTGAATGTTGAAATTTTTTATTAAACCGAACTCGTTGTAAATCTGTTAATCGGATTCTTGACAATGATTTCATGAATTCTATTTAATTATTTATTTTTGTTACTTAACAAAATTGGTCCGAGTCCTGTAATGTAAATGTCTGCCTAATTATAAATGTATTAAAAAAAAAACTTGCAACTAAATCTAATTACAATAAAAATTCGCACATAAAACATGACCAATATATCCAGTAAAACCTTAAAATTTGTAAAACTATTATAAAACTTAATTTTTCTTCTAACAGTCATAATTGTACATAAAAACTTTCTTATGTTTAAAATAAATGTAATATGTGTTACAATCGTAGTGTGATGTTAATGATCAGATAGTGTTTTTTTTATTTTGAATTTTTGTTTTGTTTTGTTTTTGTTATCCTCTACTTATTTATTACTTTTTAAAATCGTTGAGATCATGTCATATAACGCATTATTTCACGTAAGGCATACAACAGTTCAGCTTGATTGCGGGCCTCCATAATCATAAGGTTGACGTGAACCTGAAGAAGGAATAATCAAAATGAAGATTTGCAACATTTCTTATAAACGTGTTGTGGTTGATACCTTTTCGCTATCCTGCAATTCCACTAAAATGCTATCATAATCCTTGGTGGTAATGCGATCCGGAAAACAGCAGGCCGTCTTAATGAACATCTTTAAAGGCCGATCTAACAGCTGTAACAGCAAGGAAGAAAGAAAGAAAAAACAATAACAATAACAACAACCATATGGAATGTGTGTTTATTAAAAGTCATAAATAATGCACAAACCACCTGATTGACTTCACCGTAATCGTAATCATCATGACGTATACCATAGATGCAATGTATGTAATTCCAAATGGCACGACGAAACTTGGAAGTGTCCACATTCTTCCAACCGCCCATCGTAAAGTAGGTTAAATTGTAAGCGCAGCGAAACTTTTGATCCAACAAAGTACCCACATCCTCATATAATCTAAAAAAAAAAGGAAAATATTTTTTAAAAACCGTCAAGATCCACGCCCACAAACCAGAAAAGCTATTTATTTGCGACAAAAATTCGAGCTTTTAAGTTGAAATTTGGTATATTTATAAATACCCCATCAATTAATTTGCCTAAAATGGGTGTGGTCGAGTAATAGACACGCCCACAATCGACAAAACTTATATATCTGCCACAAAAATTGACATATGAACTTGAAATTCGGTAGACATACATATCTATTATTATCCCATCCACCGATCTACCACAAATGGGTGTGATCGAATAACAGACGCGTTCATAATTTACAAAAAACTACACTCCACATTAATCTCGATTTGCAAGCTCATACATAATACATGTACTATTAGAGGGCATAATAATAAACCTGCCACACCCACTATGCAGTTGTGTAGGGTATTTGAGCTTTGGCCTGAGCCAAATTCAGTTTTCTTACTTGTTACTTACCCATTAACTAGCGAGTAGCCATGATCGTCCCATGAATAATCCTGTATACGAAAAGTATTTGGTATATTTTCAGCACCGCGGCGTGCAAAATCCCTATAAGTGAAATTGGAATCTTCTACATAATGCGAAATGACATGCTGCACCTCGACGAGAGCTTCTAACGGGGCTGCTGGCAATTCGGCCGTTTGCATTTCCACATTTTTAAACCGATTACTCAACTCAGCTTCGCTGCATTCATTTGGATTTTGCGATAACACTTTCATACGTTCCATAATCACCACCACTGTGGCACTGGGGGGAGCTGGAACAAAATTACATTTTACACTAATTATCAAATTAATACCAAAAATTTTTACCATTCTTCTTGTTAACACCATTTAAAGCATTTGCAGTATTAATCGTTATAGCACCGTTATCAATTACGTGAACAGCACCATTAACGTTACCGCCACCGCCACCATTACCAACAATATTCAACGGTGCAATAAGGTTATTAGTGGTGACACCATTATCACTATTCGTCATACTAACACTATTGCTTACAGTGTTGTTGTATTGGTTTAAGTTGATCTCATTCAAAACAGTCTTTTGTTGTTGTTGTTGTGCTACTGCAGCCGCTACTGTAACTGTCGCTGGCGGTACGCTTTGATGTTGTTGTTGATACGTTAGTGGATGTTGTGGTGATGATATCATCGCCACTTCAATACCCCCACCACAACCACCACCACCATTATCATGTTGTTGTTGACTATCACTTACATTATTGATAGTTATTGTATTGTGCGCATTGTTGATTGGTGTGGTCGTGGTGGTAGCGATTTTGTTGGTGGTAGTGACATTTGAAGGTGATGTTTTCAATTTCGGACTAGATAGGCCATCAAGCTTTTGCGTCAAACCGCAAGAGAACACAAACGATGATAATGAATGAAAATGCGATAATAATACCATAGCATGAACAACCTCAGATAATGACCAACTATTCTTGCCTTTAGTCAGACTCTGGAACGAATTTAAAGGTAAATACACAAAAAGGAAAAAAAAATTATTAAAAATTCATTGCTTTAGAATCATTTTCGACGGCTATAATATACACATATGTTAAACACCTAAGATAGGATGAAAACTTCCTTCCCTATACGGTTTTTTTAATAATCTGAAAATTTCTTACGACAAATAAATTGAGAACGTTTAAAAGCAGTAAATGTAGGACAGACAAAAATGTTTCGATCGATGCGGATGTTGTTGTAAATTAAGACTATTTTGTTTATATAATTTGCTCTGATATTACAAAAGTATTGTTCACCACCTCCTCCATCTTCACTTTGCCAAAATAACGTATATGCACCACTTGGAAGAAAACTTCCCACACTTAACAAAGTATGTGTATTCTGAATACGCATCGAAGTCGTTTAAGGAAATAATTTCCATGGTCACAAAAATTAAGAAATCAATTGCAAAGCTAGCAGAAATATTGCTGATATCTGTACACTGGTATTATTCTGCACCATAACGAAAACACGTCCGTCTGTCCATATGTCATCTATATACTTTTTGAAATTAGCCCACGGGTCGCAATTTTTGATTTTTTTTTCTTTTGCCAAGTACGATTATTATTACAAATGGATTTATTTTAAAATAAATTTTAATAAGAAAAAATTCCATTTTTAAAATTTGTATACCCTCCCGCTTTTGTGGCAAAGGTATATGAACATATGTTTGTAAGGAGTTACAATTATAGCAAAAGATTCAGAATCAAAATTTAATTTGATTCCGTCTGTCAGTCCATGTAAATTTGTGCTCAAGCTACAGGTTTCAGTTTTTGAAATATTTCGATGAGATTTGGTACAAATACATATATTGGCCCAAAGGGGAACGCTAGTTAAAATGGACTGGATCAGCCAATTTTTAGAATCCCTCTTCATATAAGGTCCTTTTAAACAAAAATTCTCTATATGGCGAATATTCGCAATTCTTAATATTTTTTGACAAAATTTCGTATAGAATAGTTAATTGGTTTAGTAATTGAGAGTACCAAATTTGGACTTAATCGGACCATTCTTACAACCCTTTCCCATATAAAGCTTTTTCATAAATTCACTTTGTTAGGACTCAACTAACTATAGTGTAAATTATGGAACTATGTAGGATAAATAAAATTAAATAGTCCGTTGGAACTAACTATAAAATTGTTGTTAACACTACTTACCTCAATGTGTTCTTTGCGTAATAGCCATGGACGGTGAGCTAAAATTTTATTAATCTCATATATGGCACGTAATTTGGATGGTATGTAATCTAGACCATTCAACCATTCCAGATTGCCACCCTGATTAACAAATTCCTTCTCATACATTTTCACCAAATATGGACATTGATGACGGGCGGCAGCCTTTAACAATAAAAAGTGAAAATAAATTAAATATTAAAACAATTCCTATATTAACCAAATTTTGTACAGATTGTAAGTGAAAATAAAATAATAAGTGAACAAAGAATTATTGTCGTCACCACAATCATCACCATCATCATCATCATCACTATTATTATTATCAACAACTCAGCTTAGGTATGTGAAAACAACAGCACCTCTCATGATCAAGGGGATATTTCAAATGTGCATTTGGTGAATATTTGGACAGCATGTTATACATATACAGTATAAACAAAATATATATGCACGTACGTACGTGAGCTTGCATAGCCTAAAGTTTTAATTAAAATGCTAATGTACCGCATAGGTAAACAACGTGTAGAATAATATTGTAGTAATAACCACAACAATAATGATTTTAAAAATATTGATGATAAATTTTGCATAATAAGCTAGAGAGAGAGATGTGTGTACTGCATAGAAATGTACTGAAAATATTATTGTTTTCGAAAACTAATTGCTTCTAACAACAACATCAACAATATCATACATTCTACACGTAGAAATTGCTGTTTATTCACATTGGATCAAAACAAAAGCACATTTAATGGTAAACGTACGATACAAATGCAATTCGTTTGTTACGGTCAGTCTAGCTTAGACTTAGATTCACCGTTTAGACCTATTTAAGTCATTCATAACATTCAACAGAATCAATAAATTCACGCCCCTATCATACATAAATTAAGTTTATTGAAAAATCTTTAAATGGACAAACCTTCTTGGAATAGTCTGCTATAGTTCAAAGTATAAATATTTCATCTTTATGTTAAATTAATGCTAAATATTAAAAAATAGGCCACTTCAGTCTTATTATTGCAAGAGGTTCTATAAATTATTAAATGCTCAAATGTTTTTCAGTAAGGACATAACAATTTTGTACTTAAATAAAACACAGAATATTTAAGATATTTGGCTGAAATTTCTTTCACATGCATTATTCATCTTACATTTAACTATGTAGTTACGATCTTATTCATATGATCACTGCGAGCGTTGCAGCGATCGATAATTTGAAATCTATATTCCATCATTTACACATTGCTTTAGCAATTTTGCGTTTGATATTGTCCTTGAGCTTCTCTAACGTTTTGAGCTTGTTGGCATAAATCAACGAGTTAACGTAACCCCATAAAAAGAAATCTAACGATATTAAATTACATGAGCGAGGTGGAAAAGTGAAATTCAAGATTTTTTCAATGTTAGCAGAGAACAATTGGTGAAGCTTCAGTGCTTCAAATGATCAGGAGGTTGCAGTTCTTAAGTTAATTAACCACTATAAAAGTGGTAACTTTGTCTGATATTTTGACGTAGTTACGTCATGAAAAACATTCAGGGATACGTTCAATACAAATACAAAATTGTTATGGCCTTATTGGAAAACTTATTGAAAACACTTTAATAATGGGGGTACCTTAAGTTTATTATTACTTTTGTATCCATATTTTTGATTAGAATTAAAGTCATTAAAAATGATTTCCTTGAGTCTGAGTGTGTGATTATGAAACGCTGACGATAACAAAATTTGATATATTCAGTCAAAATCAAAATTTAGTAGATAGTTATAGTTTATTCAGTCAGTTTCTAATATTACCAATGGAAAATGTACAACCACGCCTTCAATTGGAAATTAGTATACATATTTATAATTAGTGAATACTAAAGACAGATGGATATATAATTCAGAAAATGATTTCAAGTAAATTGAAGGCACTTTAAAGTTACATTCATCAATGTAAACTTAATATACTCGCCATCCATCACACCTGCTGTGGGGGGAGGGTATAATTGTTATATGATAATAAGCATGAATTATCATTTAAATTGATTTATGGAGTACGGTAAGTGTAAATGGGGTAAATATGTGTGTATGTGTGTATGTTTGAACAATTATTATACCCTCCATCTTAGTGATGAGGGTATACTAAGTTTGTTCTCCCGTTTGCAACAGCCAGAAGCAGGCGTCAGACACCCTACAAAGTTTATATATTCTTGATAAGCGTCGAAAACTGAGTCGATTTAAACATGTACGAGTATGTCTTGTTGTCTAAGCATAAAACTAGACTTGCAAGCTGATACTTAATGCACACAATATTATTTGCCACGCCCCCCCCCCGTGTGTATGTATATGTGGAGGGTATTTAAGATTTGGCCTAAACCAAATTTTGATTTCTTACTTGTATGAGATCTAAGTTAATAATACCAACAACAATGGCAATAATATAACAATAGGATATTATAGCCATAACAACAATACTAAATATGTAAACAATGAACATACAACAAACATACACACATAGTGTGTACACGTAGGTAGTAATAACATAGCATTTTAAAGTTAACTTTTGCTATTTGTTGTACGTACAATAAATACTATATATATTGTATTGTAGTTTATGGATGGGGATAGAAACAGAGCACAACACAACTCAACGCAACACAGATATGCATGTAGTAGGAATTTAATGCGTTGCTTGCTAACAAGTGCATGCAAATGAGGCGTTAAGGAAAATCTCATGCAGAACGTTTGAAATGCTTTCACTAGAAATCATCTGAAATTAATGTTACACATTTATATAAACAAGCAAACAAACAAACAAATTCATACATACACACGCGTACATTTTCTTTACATAGTACATACATACAGCCTATGGAGAAGTGTTTGTGACACATACTATGTATCCATGTATGCAATGCAATGAAATGTTTTGAGGTTTATGATCACTACGCGAGAAATTTTTAGAAAAAGATGCATTTTTAATATGTATTGTATTGAATAAAAAATAAACAAACAAACACACATTTAACATAAAAAACAGAACAAAATTATAACAATTCGTAGAATATCATCATTATTCATGTTTCTAAATTGGGGGCGATTTCTTATGATTGGGGTCTCTGTTGAAATCCCAAAATTTGTGATTTTATTTTCGATAACATACACGCACGCACACATGCGCCCTCACGTACTGTATGAATTACGAAGACACTTTATACATAAGCTACATATATTATACAATATCTGTGTGTGTGTGTGTGTGTGTGTGTAGAGTGTTTTTTGCTTAAAATTGGCTGCCATGGCGTCACATTGGATACATACCAGAGCACGTCCCTCCATTACTCCAAACATCTTACATTATTATCATTAAATCTTAATACTCTCGATATCTGCACACAAAATGTGGGCGTGTCTGTTATAAGGCACATCGACAAATGGATTAATTGTAAATACCAAATTTCAATCTTTTAGCTCAATTTTTGTATATTTTGATATATAGATTCTTGTTTATTCTGGGCGTGGCTATTTTAAATGATTATTTTTTTGGCCTATTTTAAATGATTATTTGCGTGCAGCAATAAAAAGTGTCTGTACAAAATGTCAACAGAATGATAATGCCAACAATAGGCAGACACATGGTCAGGCGGACCTCCATGTCTAAATAGACTCAGTTTTTGATGCTGATCAAGGATATATAAACTTTGTGGGCTCTCTGACGCCTCCTTCTGGGTGTTGCAAATGGAAAAACAGACTTAGTATACCACCACTTATCTTATGTGGAGGGTATAAAAAATTTTTAAAATGATAAGATCACATCGACGAGTAGAAAGAAAATTAAGAATTTGGTGCAATGAATTAAACTAATATTAAAGATTTCAATTATTCATACGCCCATTCATTTCTGCGACAGGTGCCAAGATGTTTCAGTTCAATCAATAACAAGGGAATAATACAATTTTGGCTTGGACCAGACCCTTACCCTTCTGTATTTTACACTGATATGAGCAAAACGGAAAAAATCTTAGAAAAAAGACAAGTGATAATGATAGTCGGATCTGTTCAATGCTATTTAGATCTACATTTTATGTTATAATTTGTTAGTTAATTTGTATCCCTAAACGGCAGCCAATGTTACACAAAACTCGTTTTGTAAAAAAGCCCTTTTCGGAAATATGTTCTAAGAATGTTCGAATTAGTTCAAAATGGGCATTTTCAATTATTAAGCATTTTTTGTCAAAAAGTTATGATTTATTAGTAATTGTATATTTTCCTTGTATAAAGATTTGTTTTAAAATAAAACATTATATGGGAAGAGATGTAAAAAATTGATCGATCCATTCATTTTATTTTTAATAGTAATTGTTCTAGGTTCAAAACGCACTCCTGTACCAAATTTCATTTAAAAATTTCTAAAATTGTCATCTGTAGGTTGATTATAAGAAATATATGGGTGGACAGACGGACATGATTAAATTGATTCAGATTTTGATTGTGATAAATGATATTCTCAATTGCTACGACCTAGAGAATGTTTTCCATCCACAGATGTGATGTTCTAACAGTTCCTTAGCCCCTTAACAATTTAATTCCATTTGATACTGGAATAATGTATATGTTACTTGTGGTTATCAACACTTGCGTGTAACGTACAGTCACGCAAATTAGGAATTCAATAATTACTTTTTAACAAATGAGCTTACATACATATGTATGTGTATGTAGGGGAGAAAACTTTACTTTGTTAGAACGTTTGTAAGGCCCAAGAGGTCTCTACATGTCGGTCTGTCCATTTCTTCGTCTGCCCAGTGTGTTAGATAGAGTTTCCAAACTGGGCAGAAGTGAGTGGTAGAGTTCATACGCTATTAAAATTGGTAAAATCGGTCAAGTGACACGCCCAAAATGCCACAAAACTGAAAAACAAGCAATTTTTAAAGTAAACTTTCTATGTTCCGTGTAAAAAAATACTCCTCGGAAAGCTTTCACATATGAATGGTGAGTACTCAATATTTGGTCTCAGCCAAATATACTTTTTTTTTTATTACTATTTTGTTGTTGTTGTTTACTTGTGGTCTGAATACTTGTTAGTTGATTTATGCACATGCATGTGTCCGTGTATTGTTAACAGTTTGAAATGTATTGTTATTATTTAGATGTCTGTCTGTCCATACACATATATAGTATTTTAAAGCAGCCAAACAGTCTCATCGCTTTAAAAGATAAGAAGAAGAAGAAAAATAAAAAAATACTTTTTCACTAATGAAAGAAAGAACTGAGAAAAAAAAAATAAAAGCAAAAAAAAATAAGAAGAAAAACAGAAAAAAGCACACAAATTACGTTTATATAGCGTGTTTTTACGAACAAATGAAACGTTGCCAAGAATTACAAAGAAAGAAAACAACAACAAATAAAAGAATTTTTTTTTAAACCAACCAACCCCGAAAATAAGATTCATACACAAGTGACATGAAACAGAAATAATTCTATAAAAATAAAGCATTTTTTTACATCAAACAACAGTTCAGATCAGTTTAGATCAGATCACGCCATTTTCAATAAGAATCAACTATTAACCATATGGTAAATAAGAGAGTGAGTGAGTGACAAAACGATGGGAATCATACGAAACTTTCATCAAATAAACAAAGAAAGAAAAAATTAGCTACAACAACACTACAAACAACATTTCGTTGAATAATCAAAAGCAGATGTTTTACGTACCAAATAGTCTAGTATGAGATGGCATAGCTTGGCATGGCATAGATTATTTGTTATGTCAATTCGTTATGTGTGACATATACTACAAATTGAAAACCACAGAACAAACTTCTAAAGTGAACTTAAAATGCATTAAATATTAACTTGCAAGAATTGTAAGTTTTAAGGTTTAATTGTTGTTAGCAAGATCTGGGTATGATTGGTTGCATCATCGTTAAAATTGATCTCAAATATAAATGAAGCATGTGAGCGTGCATGTGTTTATATGTTTTTTTTTTATACCCCTCACATAAAATGAAAAGCATATTAAGTTTGGTATTCGATTTGCAACATGTAAAAGAAGGCTGGAGAGGAACCTAAGAAAGTATGAGATGATCTAGATATGTTCGTATGTCCGTCCGTGTGTGTGACACTGTCATGGTCATAAATTTTGATATGATTTTTTGATTGAGCCGAAATTTTGTACAAATATTTGCTATCATGCTAATTAAATAGAGACAAATTGGTCAAGTGCCACGCCCACAATCGATAAATATCTTACAACCACAAAAGTGTATCTATGAAGGGTACATATTTATTGTATATTTATAATTACTTTAACCATTGATGTGTCCAAAATAGGCGGGGTCAGCCCACATTTTAAAACTCTTTTTTTGTGCATCCATAATCCGAAATAGATAAGCATTAAATATTCTATTGAAAGGCGTAATCGAATACCTGCCACGCCCATTGTTTGTATATTGATAAGGAGAGTTTTTAAGATTCGGTTTAAGCCAAATTTACTTATTTATATATATAAACACAAATAAATTAATTCATTATTTATTGTTTAAGTGTTGTTGTTGTTGTTGTTGTATTTGATTATAAGCTGGCGACCTCCACATTACCGCCCTCAATCATGAGTAAAATTTTAATAAAAAATGAAAAAAATACACACTCGTGGTGACAAGTAGATACAGCAACAATAAATATAATAATAATACCAATAACAATAACAATAACAATAACCAAACAAAACAATCTGAATAATAACAAGATAGAAAAGTTCGGTTAAGACCGAAGCTTAAATACCCTCCACCTTTTGTAATTCTCTAAAAAATAAGCTCCTATTGCCATATTTATGTATTTCATGACTTACGCAAATAGTGTTTTTTTTAAATTATAGGCGTTTGCGTTATTCAATCACGCCCATTTTTGACACAGTGTTGGATAACGGTACCACTTATATATACACCAAATTTCAACTTGATAGGCATAGTATTGTGCGATATATAATTTTTTAAAGATACAATTTTTTCGAGGTATGATGAGATTTTCGTTTATTGTGGGCGTGTCTCTTAACCGATTTTGCCCAATTTCAATACGGAACAGCGAAATTGAACTAAGAATACGTATGCAAAGTTTCAATTTGATATCTCAAAAATTACGACCGTGAGAGTGCCAACAACAGACGGACACACGGACACACGGACGGACATGTCTCAAACGATTTCTCTTTTCATGCTGATTAAGAATATATATGGTTTGTGGGGTCTCCGACGCTTCCTTCGATGTGTTGTAAACGGATGATCAAAGTGAATATACCCTCTTCCCTAAGGTGGAGGGTATAATAATAATTAATTAGAATAACAATTACTATGGTTTTGCACACAAGTGAAAAGTGTTTTTGTTACTCAAGCCCGACCATTTACCTACCCGCTTAACTCCAAATTCTATAATAATCCAAATCCAACTAAATAAACACCATGCCACAAGAAGTGTAGGGTGCAACAATGAACAATAACCAAACCAAAGTTTGTGTTCTTCGACTAAATGGAAGCGATTGCTTGTACAAATAATAATCACAGTGACACAAACGTGACTCTTTTTGTATTTGTATAATATTTTTAATTGGACAAGACAATTAATTAAAAAAGAGCATTAAGTACCAGACAAGTGTATATATATCTGCACATATATACATAAAAAGTGTATAATAAAATATACTAATTGTAAAAATATGGTACTTACTATAATAGCCAAGTAGTAGCGATAGTCATAAGGCAGCGGACCATCACCTTTCATTATAAAATTTTGCGTACGTAGAAAATGATCTAAAAATCGTGGATGATAACTAATCACTTTGGTCACTTGGTCCAATTCGAGATGATGCATGTTGTATTCGGGTATAGAACACTAAAAAAAAAAAAAAAAAGAAAAATTAAGAAAATTGTAGCATTTTTTGAAGAGAAACTTTACACAAAATAAAATCGATTTAAAATGTGATCGTAAAAAGTTTAAAATATTCGATATACATATACATTTATTAGGTTTTATCTTAGAGCAACAAGAGTGGATATTAGTTTAACAACACAAGAAATGTGACGCACTCTTTCTTTTGTTGTGTACGCTGATTTATCAGGTCATTATAGTCAAAGTGGGTGAAATTTATGTAACTTCAGTTTATTTCTAACTACTCATAAATAAGCAAAGACTTAAAAAATTGTCAAAATGTTTCAATAACTTCATGTGACACAATTTCATGACCACTCTTATGGAACTGTTGCTAAGAAAACATTGAACACTTATGTCTCGGAAACGGTAGCTCCTGTTGATTTGAAAATTTTTGCGTTTCTTTTTCTAAATTTGATGAAGAATCTATTAATCGAGAAATCGAAATTCCCATTTTTGAAAAAAATAATACTTTGTAAAATGGGTTATTATAATATATTAGTGCTACGCCACAAAACGTAAAAAAAATTTCGTGGGATAAATATCTTGAATTGTAGAATTTTGCCATAGAACGATTTTTTCAAAGAACTTTTCAAAGAACTACAACACAAGGTTTAAACAGGTATAACTTTGGGAAATATGAACATGAAGGAAAAATTTTTACATCGTTTAAGAGGCTAGAGTCTTAAAATTCTTATGGATCCAGAAATTTACGTATACGATTCATATTGGGTCATAACGAGGCGCTTTTCTTTAGTAAACTTTCAAGAAATGGTTTTTACGATAGTCTATGATCATCACAGAATCTGTTAGAGTGGTCTGATGAAGCTCAAACTTGTCTGGTCAATCACTATCAATTGGCATCAAAATTTCAATATAAATTTTTTGTTCCGGAAATTTACTATTTTTTCTATAGTTCGATTATACTACAATAATAAAAACATACCGCCATTTATTCTTTATATTAGGATTAAAATCTTTTATAGCACTAATCACCCCGCTATATAAATTCAGTTTAAACTGCGTGGAATACATGGTTGGTTGTCTTTGTTTACATGCTTCCATTACCAAGCGACTTTTTCTATTTTCCACATATTTCTTATTTCCTTTGTAATGTATTGTAGGTTTTGTATTACAACTATTTTCGTATATAATAGTTCTAGTCTTGTTTGGCCCCATATTTGTGTATATTTGTGTATATATATCTATTTATGCACTGGAGTAGAATATGTTAACTGTATGACCATTTAAAGAGAAATTGTGTAAATGTACGCATGAATAAGTTAGGTAGTTATGTATTAAACATATCTTACTACACACATACACACACGTGCTCACATTTATTTATACATTATCTTATTTAAAATAAAATAAAAAAACCAACAACAAAACATATATACTGTAGTTGATATAACCAAAACATATTTTTGGTGACACACGTGTAAGCTATTACAACCAAATTTTTTTTTTTTTTTTTTGTTATTGCTGTTGTTGTTGTTGGTTCCTTGCATTTTTATTGATTTTTCGTGTTCAGCTTGTTTGTTCACAAAGAAGAGGGTAAGAGATGGCGGGCTGGTGTAAGTAATATATGCACACCAATACACACATTACACACATACGCACGGTGAAATGGAAGAAGATACTGCGTTTCTATATCCAGCACCAGTTGTGGCAAAGGGTATATTAAGTGTGTAAATCCTACACGTCTAAAGACAATGTTAGACTCACTTGTTGTTTTATCAATCAATTTAGAATCACTTTCTGAATCGATTTTAGCATGTCCGTCTGCCCATGTAAATTTGTGCTTAAAGTTTTGGACACAGTTTTTAAGATGTTGAAGTTTGGTGCAAGGGCGTCTCTTGACCCAAAGATTTACACTACTAAAAATGCTTTAAGTTGGACCATATTTAAGACCCCTCCCCATATAAGGTTTCATTATAATGAAAGTCTTTATATGGCAAAACATTGCAATTCTTAACAAATTTTGGTAAAAAATAGTTAATTACCTTAATGATTGGCCATAATAAATTAAGGTCTAATCGGAACATTTTTAGAAACTCTTCCCATACAATGCCCAGTTTGGGAACTAACTTGTGCAAGAGAATACCTGGCGTTTACTTTTATATTAATCTAATTATAGCATTATTTAAGGAGTTAAGCGGTGTAGGGTATTAAAGAATAGGACTTGACCGATTATAATATTTTTTTTTTTTTGGAAGTTTTGATGTTAAATTTTTTCTTGTTACAAAAAAACAAATTCGGATTTTTTCAATTGTGCATATTTTATGAAAGCTTTCTTAAGGAGACTTTCAGGTAAACCATAAAGGGATTTTGAATGCATTAAAATCTACGCCTATTTACCAATGTCCATACGTCCATATGTCCAAATGTTATTGAAACTCTTACTATCGCCAAAATTATGATATTGAGCTGAATTTTTAATGATCTGACGTTTGTGCTTTCTTTTTTTTTTTTTATTTTGTTTTGTTTTTAGTTGTTGAACGTTTTCCATTATACTGGCGAGCAACAAATTGTTGTATGTGAATAAATTATACTTGTACTAAAAGTGGATGCCCGGACTCTAAATCCTATATATGTATATATGCAATATGGAATCAAAATACACTTGGGTATACCTACATACAAGTACATTTATAGCGAATTTGTGTTTGTTTTTAGTTTTTTTTCTATTCGCTATAAAACAAATATGGATTTATGGCTTGGGATACTTGTAGTTGTTTTGCATTGTTTGAGTTGTGAAAATAAAAAATTTGAAAAACTTTATAAGCACAGTATTCCAAATATTTGTTGTTTAGAAAATATTCATTCACTCATATAAATGATAGACAGGCAGGCAGACAGGCAAACAGACAGACAGACAGACAGACAAACATTTCAAATATGCCAATAAGCTGCTGTTGCTGCTGCTCGATCAAATCATCATCAACTGTAAATAAATATAAGCAGCGACCTTAAGTGTAATATAAAATTACACACAGCAACAGCAAAAAAAACAAATAAATATTAAAATCAATAATGTTTATATACAAGGTATTTGTACGTATGGGGAGAAGTAACGGATTGTTACATAAACAACTTTAACAGTATATGATGAATATTGAGTTCATAATGAAATGAACTCATAAACGCGCGTGAGCATTATGTTCGTGTCACTTTTATTGTTCCCTTGAGGGCCTTGACGAAACTGTCGTTATGGTCTCTGGTCTAAAGCCTAATGTGTAGTAAATATCGTCATTTGATATGGTTGTTGTAGCGCAATAGCAGTTAAGCTAATAAACCTTATTAGGTAGAAGAAGGTTATATCTAGCATTGAATTTTTACCTTTTTTTTTTTTAAATACAAATTTTTGTACCCTTGACGTTAATTTTGGGAGCTAAGGTATATAAAAAGTTTTGTAGTAATCTTTAGTAATATCCATTGGGACATATGCAGTGTATGGACAAAATAATATGAACATCTGAACAATTGCAGCTCTTCCATGAATGTTACTTTTGTACAGCTCCCGACGTACCGTTTTTGTTGCACTGTCTTACTCAAGTGAGTCTTGAGTTCTGCTGTTACTTTTGCGGCGATAGTTTTATGTTATCTGGCCACAAATCTTTTTAATGTTCGTCTGTCTCTGTCAGTTAACTTTGAGTTTCGCCCACTATTTCTCTTCGACGATGATGTTTTACCATATTTTGTGCATGCTGTCATTACCGCGGATACTGCTGCTCGTGAAACGTTAAACAATTCAGCTGTTTTCGTCCCTGAAGCTCATGAGCACCAGCCATGAAGTCTGTTTTCGAAGTCTGAGAGATCACACATTTCACCGATCGTACGTTTTAAACGTCGTTGAAGAAAGCGTGTAATACTCTGAAATACTACCTAAAAGACTTGGCAGGTAAACTATTCAATACGTACACGCCTCATTCTTTACACGGAAGCAGTGTTGCCAACACTCAAGAAGATGTACAGTATTGCTTGGGGTTCATATTATTTTGTCCACCTCCTGTACGTGCATTACACACTTGCCCATCTGTGCGTCAAGAATTTATCAACTTTTAACATAATTTTCTTACTTAATATGCGAATATTTTAAAATTCTAAAACAATAGTTTAATCAGCATTGTGGTGTATGTGATACATACATTCACATGCAACATTTCATGCTCAACACACTTGAATTGAATATCTTGCAGAGTTCCTCGCTAATCATTATAAATTCGAATAAAATCAATTCAATTATACGAACAGCTAAAGTAATAAAATAATATCATAAATAATCATAATAACAACAATAATAACAACAATCTCTTTTATGGTTAGAAAAAAAAAAAAGAAAAGTTTATACAAAACACAGTTTGATAAAGAATATATTTATAAACTATGTTAAATAACGACCAACGACCAACGACGCAGTGTCTAGACAAGATGATAAACACTAAATGAATTCGTTGCTGATTACAGTACAATTACTATCACAACACTATAATAATAATATTGACAACAACAAAAGCAACAACAACATCAATAACATTTATAAAGAGAATAAACAAACAACAAAAACTAAAAAAACATGTAAAAAAGATTAAATTTCTTGAATACCCTCCCTTTATGTACGATGGGCGTGTGGGCGTAGCAGGTACTTTTTTACAACCTGTAACACTGTATATAGTATATAATTATTTCTGCACAGAAAAAAGAGATTTTTTGTAAATTGTGGGCGTGTGCGTTATTCAATCCCGCCCTTTTTTGGTAAAACAATGGAAGTATTATTTATTATTTCTTAGCACAATTTTTACCATTGTTAAATGGATTTTTGGTAATTGTAAGCGTGGCTTTCGAACGATTTCCACCATTTCAAATAAGGAGAGATCCGCATGCAGAATATCTTAAAATTTACAATTGTGAGAGTGCCAAACACACAGACGGTCATGTCTAAATGTCCGATTTTTTTTAACTAATTAAGATTATATATACTTTACGGGGTCTGTCTTTTTTGGTTTACAAACAACGGATTCTACAGACACGATTTGATCAACTCAGTTATTGATACTGAATTAATGACTTTCCATTCACAATAGCCTCCATTCAATACTCATAAACGTAATAACAAACTGAATGGACACTCTGTTTATTAGGGTGGAGAGATATAATAAAATGAAATAAATTTATATCCAAACAAAACTCAAGTAGACACAACGATATATGAAAAAAATTGTATAAGTAAACAATTGAAGCAGCAACACCCGCAGCTATTACAACAATAACAATAACAACAACAACAATTGTTATTGGGTGTGTAATTAACGCGCTGGTTCTATACACAAGTAATTAATTATAACGTTTTAGAATCCATATAAAAAATAATTCGTTTTTTATTTCAACTGTTAACACACTCACATACACGCCAATAATCCATTAATGCATAGATTTATAAGTTGTTAATGTACTCGATAAATAAGTGTTTGTTGTTGTTGTTTTATTTGTTTTGAAAATTACTACAATTCACTTGTTTGTATGCATTCACAATTATGACACATGTGAATTATTATCAATTCATACCAATATTAATACGAATTCAATTCAATTCAATTCAATAACTGAGTAGGTGTGCATAATTTTATTATTAATGATTTTATTGTAGATACATTGTATGTGTAGGTGTGTGTAGATACATGTTAAAGTGTCAAGTATCACCATGTGTGTGTGTGTGATTAACACATTCATTTGGATTAGTATAAACAACACTTTGAATTGTTTACTCCATTCATTCACATATCATTGTAACTAGTTATGTAAAGCAATGCAAACTATTGTACAAAATAAATAACGAAACGGTCAAAACTTGAAGCAATCAGACAGAACTGTTTAATTATTGGGCAAGGTTATAGAAACTACATTAATAACTAACATATGCTCGGATAGCAATTAATAAAAAAACAAACAATGTCGATTGATTTCCAGTTCTTTCCTCGTTTTTTTTTACAAGTGAAGTGAATGGACTTTGCTTCTCCTAAGTTATCATAATTATACCCTCCAAATAATATGGGGGGTGCACTAAGCTTGTTATTCCATTTGCAACACCCAGAAAGAGTCGATATAGACATACATGTCCGTCCATGTATTTGTCTGCCTCACAATCGTAAATTTGAAGATATTGAGCAAACATTTTGCTCTACTTCTATTGAAATCGGTGAAGAGCCACGCCCACAATTAATAGAAATATATTTATCTATGCCACGCCCACTATTGTAGATGTTGAGGGTATTTAGAATTTAGCCTAAGCCAAGTATTACAAATATTCCTATAAATTTTTTTTAAGAATATTTTGTACATCTCGCGAATCGTAAAAAATTTTAATCCGATTGAACCTGTTCGTCATTTTTTTTTTAAAAAGAATGTTTTAAACAAATTCAATAATTCTAAATATATTAAATTTAATAAAAATGGGTAGATAAGTCAGCCTAAGTACGTAAATCGTGGAATACCGAATTTTAGATGAAGTGAGAGCAAAAAGTAGCAAAAAGAACCAGAAAGATGGGCACTACGTTTTACATTATATACATAAGAACAAATAAAAACTATTAAATATAAATCGAATTGGTATAATTTTTGGACATTTTGTAAATGTTTACTTTGAGATTACAACTAACTTTTGTTTAAGATTATTATAAGAAACAAAAAACTAACTTTTACAAACTCAGATATACCAGAAAAGATAACGGACGTACAGACAAACAAAAAGACATGCATAACAACTTATAGAATAAAAAGTTAATAAATATTTCAAAGTTTTAGATATAACATATATTCATATAAACTTTATATATCTAAGCCATATTTATGCCATTTTATTACTAATTTTTCTATACCCTTCATATTATAAGTATGTCAAAGCGCTTGCAATGCCCTGAAGAGAGTGTTAGAGACCCCATATATTGAATCAGAATTGTATGTCTGTGCGTCCGTCTTTAAGGTATCGCTTCCAAACTTTGGCAGAAGTGCTGATAACTTATTTACGCCTTTTTTTTTTTTTTAGAAATTATGGTGAATGACACATCCAAGTGCGAAAAAATACTGGTATAGCGGGTAGAAAGAAGTTATAAATAAAGGCGTATTTTGATTACTCTGTTACAAAGGACTTATATCAGCTGAAAATATGATATGTATTCGTAGTAGGTGGTATTCATAGTGCCCATTTCAATTCGCGGTCTGCATAATATGCCCCTCGTGTGATTAGGCGGGGGTGTAGACCGTAAGATCTGACAATTATATTCATAAGATTGATTCGTATACCACTAATGGAGAGTTTTTTCATAATAATAGAAATAAGTAACAAATTGGGTAAGAAACAGAACATATTTTAATTGGTTGTGTAAGACAATAATATACGCTTATTATTTAATAATCGATAACGTTTTAAAGCATTTAAGAGAGAGTAAGAAATGTTTTTTCTGTTGTTGTTTACTACGGTAAACAAAGCTATAAAAATAAATTTAAAATAATTGCTTTAATAGAACTTATAACAAAAAAGAAACGCTGTTTAGTTATAACGAATTTAAGATACGCTTCCTCGATAGCCAAAGACTTTGTAATAGTCGTGGTGGGCAAAGATATTGTCTTAGTCAACTCTAAGTACAAAGGAAACGGTCCTTAGGGAATTAAACTGAATCTTAGAAGAGAACTTATTCATCAAATTGAACGGGTAACCCTGGTAACAGGTAAGAGAATATGCAACTTAGAGGATCAAGGAAAAGACTTATAAAAGCTTTTAGAAAACTTATCGTTCTTCGTCTACATATTACGGTTAGTGGATGAAATGCTTGAACTTTAATCCAAAGAATATAATATAGAGAAAAAGACGCAGAAAGACAAAGATTGGAAGTGAGATTTTGTGACAAAAAAAAATTAATAAAAACAAGTAAGAAAACTAAATTTGGCTTAGGCCAAATCTTAAATACCCACCACATCCACAACGGTGGGCGTGGCAAATATATATATATATATATATTTCGCCCTCTAAAAAAATACGGGGAGGGGTTCTAAACATGGACCCATCCTATCCATTTTCAAAAGAGTACCAAATTTAATCGAAATATCTCAAAAAACAATAGGACCTCTTATGGGGAGGGATTTTAAAAATGAACCAATCCGGTCCATTTTCAATAGGATTCCCCATTAGGCCAATACTTGTTTTAGTACTAAATTTCATCAAAATATTTCAAAAATGCGACCTGTAGCTTGCGCACAAAATTACATGGACAGACGAGACGGACATGGTTAAATCAATTCAGATTTTAATTCTGAATCGATCGGTATAATTCGGAGTTACAAGCATCTGCACAAACTTAATATACCCTTTACCACAAGTGGTGTAGGGTATGATAAAGTAACATAAAATAATTTGTTGTTTAACCCATTTTGGTTTTATTTTGTTCGGCTGGTATTATTCTAAAATATGTTGATTTGCGATTTGTTGTTTACTTATTTCTGCATTGTATTATTGGTGTTGTTTTTGTTCTTATAGTATATGTAAATTTATGTATTTTTGCAATTTTTTATTTTTTCTTTTTACTTGAAGGAAGGCTCGGTTATGTGTGCGCGTGTGTATGTGTGTATAGAGATTTTTTTATTTATACCTTTAAATAATTATTTCATTGCATTGTTTGTACTTTCTTTTAGCAGATGTTATAGATATATATACAAGGCAATAAATTTAAGTACGTATGCTCGCATTTACTTACATATACAGTTAGGCCAATTGACAAAGTCTCTTACAATCTTCTTATACTAAGAGAAACAGAGGGAGGAAGAGACAGATCGACGGACATATACTCGTTTTTATTGACCAACCTCAATAATTTGTGCAAATAAACAAGTCACAAACACGACAAGAAATAAATAATAACAACAATAACAACAACGAAAACTATAAAAAAAAAAAACAAAATTAAATGAACAAATGGCACACACATGTCGTGAAACACACACAATCCAAATATCAACAACATAAATACACACAAACATGTAGAAGACGATGGTGCCTCATTCTACAAACAATCTGAACTTTGATAACAAGCAGAAGCAATAACAACAACAATAACTACGGGCAGCCTAATGTATGCATATATACAATATTATAATATATACCCATTGTATTCAGTTTATGGTTAAATTAAAAAAAAATACTACTCTCAGGATAGTAATTATTGTGGGATTTAAAGAAACTTAAGAGGCCTATAAAAGTTAGAGATTACACATTTTTTAAATCACTATTAAATTATGTATATACAATAATAATAAAAGAATTAATAAATATATAATAAAGATAAAGAAGAAAAAAAGAAAAAAGCTGAATTTAGTTGAAGCCAAACCTTGGATATCCTACGCATTTATGACGTAATGTGTTGGTGTCTAATTTTGCATAAATTGGTGTTTTTGTTATTCGTTTTTTTTGTACATATTGGCCCTGTACCACTTAAACCATCAACAACAAATTATAATAAATAATAAAAATAAATAAATTGAGTCGTCCTAAACATATCCGTCCGTGTGTCCGTCCATTGTTAGAACGCTTACGATCATAAATGTGTTGATATTCGAAATAGCTGAAATTTTATACAAACATTATAATTTACTGTCCGTCCTTCTTCCTATCATATATTTTGAGATATTGAGCTGAAATGAACACTTCTAGTTTGTGCAGGTAGATCGCTCTTTATATTTAGCAAAATCGGTCTAAAGCCCCGCCCACAATTAAAAGATAATATCCATCAGTAACGTATTAAGAACAATTTAAGACACATCTTTATAATCAGCTCATAAATCGGTGTGCGAAAAGTGGACGTGGTCACGCACAATTTACAAAAATCCTCTTTTTAGCTTTGGTGTAATACAAAAACTATAGAAGACGTAATCAAGTAAATGCCACGCCCACTATTAAAATATGAAAAAAATACATATTTAGGAGTTCGCTTAAATCAAATTTAGTTTTACGTGCCAACTTACAAAACCAATTCTATGCTAAATAATTTTTTTATATAAATTTATTTATTTGGGCGTAAATGTCGGCCTTGGGCAGGAAATTATATAAAAATATAAAATTATTTGTGTAGATTTCTGAGACTTCCTTTTGGGTGTTGCATACGGAAAGACAAACTTGGTTCATATTGTATTTGTACATCTTATATGGAGGTTATTAAAAATAATAATAATAAAACGGAAAAGTAAGAAAAAAACTAAAAATGAACAAATCAACGCCCTTTACAATTTATAAAATATATATTTGTGTGTATGCATGAATGTATTAAAAATACACTATAAACCATAAACACACAATAAAAATATAACACATGTATGAAAGGGTCATAAAATTAAATTTTATGATTTTTTTTTTTTTCATATTCACCATACACTCGTATACATATAATACTTAAAACAACATGTTATACTACCATTAGCGCTGAAGAAGCACGAGGGGAGTGAGTGAGTGTGAAAGGGAGAAAGAAAGAAATTATATTTGATATTTATATGTTTAGAAAGTTTAATTTGCTTTAATTACAACAACAATTGCCCCACATAGGCCCCCACACACACACACACACGTACATATATATACACGTACAACACATAAAATGACAAAATGAAACAAATAACATAAATAAATAAAGCAAAGAAAGAGAGAAGGAGAAAGAAAGAAAAAATTACGACAAAAGTCATTGAACTTGATTCGAGTGGTTCGAGTATAATTGTTTATAAGCGTGTTTTGTGTGTGTCTGTCAATGTTAACTAACAAATTTATGGTCAAACTTAATCAAGTAATGCAGACATAAATAAAAGAAGTAAGAAAACTAAATTTGGCTTCATCAAAATCTTAAATACCCTCCACATCAACACACACACACAAAAGGTGGGCGTGGCAGGTTTTTGTAAATTATGGATGTGTCTGTTATTGTCGACCCTGACAATTTTTGGTACATCGACAAATGGGGTAATTATAAACATGTGTATCTAATTTCAATTTCATGACTTAAATTTTGTGGCAGATAAATAGATTTTATATCGATTGTGAGCGTGTGGTTCTTGACCAATTTGCCCAATTTTAAGAGCGATCTGCCTGCATAATCTGGAAGTGTCTAATTCAGCTCAATATATCAAAATTTATGATAGTGAGAAGGACGGACGCATGTATATACATGTCTAGATGGACTCAAATTTTCAAGCTGATCAAGAATATATATACTCTGACGCTTCCTTCTGCATGTTGTCAAACTTAGTATCCACCCATCTTATGTATAGGGTATATAAGAAGTAAATTGTTAAACGCGTTACTGCTGCTAATAAAAGAAAATTTGTGAAAATATTATAAATAAGTGGCCAGCATTTCATGTGAAGAACATGTCAAAAGGAGAAAGAAATATTATGAATATTATGCAGACAGTTAAGTGCTTCTTTAATTATATTTATGGATTCACTCCATTATACTAATGACACATCTGATAAAAAGTTAAATCAAATTACTTTAAATATGAATTAATTTAGTAACCAAATAAAACCCTTCATTTTACTAACGAGAGTATGCAAAGTTTGTCGTGCCATTTACATAATTATAATTCAATCCAACTACATCCGTCTGCAGGCCATTTGTTGACTTTTGTTAAAAACTAGTGAAAATGTTATAATTGGTCAAGTCCGACCATTTAATACTCTACACCATTTAGCGCCTTATATTATGCTACAATTCGTCTAGTTGTATCTGTATACTCGAGGCACTGCCCCATTAGCTATTTTGTAAAATGTCATTCTAGGGAAACGATGCCAAAAATAGTCCGATCGCGTCCAAATTAGTCAATTATGAAGCTAATTAACTATTGTTCACTAAATTTTGTCCAAAAATATTAAGTATTGCGATTTTTTGTCATATAAAGACTTCCATTACATGGATAGGGGTTCTAAGCATGATCCAATTCTGTTCTTCTATAAGCCAAACCATGTCCTTGTACCAAATTTCATTGAAATATTTAAAAAAATGCGACTTGTAGCTTGAGCGCTAACGTACATGGACAGACAGATGGACGGATGATTAAATCGATCCAGATTTTGACTCTGAATTCATCGGGATAATTGAAGGTAGTTGTGGCATTTACGGTTAGGTGCAGTTCATAAAACTCAATGATGAACTTCTACATACTATGTGAAGTCCGCTAAATTCGAGCATTCAGCATTCTATTTATAACTATCCGAAGAAGCTTTTATAACCCTATAAAGTTTATAAATTCTTAATTAGCATCAAAATCTGACTCAATCTAGACATGTCCGTCCATATGAGTGTCTGTTGTTGCCACTCTCAAAATTGCAAATTTTAAGATATTTTTACTGACATTGACTGCAAACGGAATGACAGGTGGCAGATTTAACTATTATCTTTGGATGGGGTTTGTTTGTTTTTGTATCAAATTTTGTCGAAATATTAAAAGAAGCACTAACATTTATATGGACGTACAGACAGATGGGGTTCTCTTTACTCTTTATCCGCATAAACTTAATATACTTTCCATCACAAGTGTTATTATCATTACATAGCGTGTACAGTTGAAGCGTGGATGGATGCATAAACTCTGTCAAAACAATTCCAGTGCTTAAACATTAAAGCATCCATCCATCCTTGACATAAGAGGTATGATTATAAAAATATATTTTCTTTATTTTTATCTTTATTTCATTTTTAATATTTGCTTTTAAAGTGATTGCTGCAATGTGCACTTGTATGCATGTGGGTGTATTATTATATTTAGCATCAGTGTAATTACTGTGTGTATGCACTCAACTCTCAATTTACGGACTTTTATTACTTACGTGGACGTGGCATTTTGCAATATGTTTCGAACAGTACCGTATAGTCGCATAATGCTGACATTTTGCACATATCTTTAATTCCAATTGGAAAATGATGCAAATTTAAATTCCTCACAATCTATATGATGTTTATGTCAAGTGAAAGGATTTGAGGAGCAAAGTGACAAAGTGCCACTTTTGGCTAAATTAAGTGTGACCTGAAGAGATCTATTGTGCCAGCTCTAGCTTTTAGCCCTGGAGTTTGAGCAATTTGATGAATCTAATCATCGAGCACCAAATTTTGTCGGGGGTCATGAAATTGTGTCTCTTGGTCATCCCATATTTAGCTTTGCAGATCTCCTTGCAGAATCGCAGAATCTGCACACGTCAGTATTACGTGGAGGATGCTTGAAGAGCTTTTCTATCAATATTTGGAATGTTGTCTATGTGTACTATGTAGATAAACGACTTAAAATTGTAGTAAATTTCAAAAGGCGGCCTGCCCAAGACGGGCGATGACACGTACAATGGATGAACAAAATAATATGAACACCATGTAATTGTACTTCCGTGTAAATAATACGACGGGTATGTATTGCACAGTTTACAGTTCAGTGCCAAGTTTTGTAGGTTATGTTTCAGTCTAATACACGCTATAGATGACATGTGTGCTCATATATATCATCGGCGAAGAGGAATAGTGGGCGAAACTGAAAGTTAGCTGACAAAGACCGACGAACATTAAAAAGAATTGTGGCCAGAGAACATAAAACTAACGCGTTAAAAGTAACAGCAGAACTATTCAGGCCCTCTACAAGAATTGTAGCTTTAAAGCTGTAAAAGCAAATTCCTTATTAAAAAATAAATATTGTGTATGTCAAGTGTTCATATTATTTCGTCTATCCACTGTACATTTCTTTTTAACCAATGAATGCCATTACAGGAGAAAAGTTTCTTTTTATTAGAAAACTAGCTGTTGTTCGCGGCTTCACCTGCGTGGAATTAGGTTATCTCGCGAGATAAAACGTTGCCTATGCCCAAAATCCTCTCCAGAATCTAGTGATGCATCTGGAGTGGTATCCACACATGCCGTTGTCAGATTTCAGATTTCCCTTCTATTTATATATTGTGAATACTTAATTTCTTAATTGGCAATATTACTATCAATGGTGGGTATAAAAAGGGGTTATAGTGACATAAGTACAATAGTTGGACATATGGTCCCGCGAAGTAGTATTGTAGAACATTTTTTTGTTTTAACATCAATACTTTCCGCAGCGTATTCGATGAAAGATATTTTATGACTAATTTTTTTACACCTTGGGTTAGTAATAGTAGGAATGTCCAGGAATCCCCAACAATTTTTGGCAATAAATATAGCCTATGTTACTCAGTGATAATGTAGCTTTCTAATAGCGAAAATATTTTTGAAATCGGTCCAGTAGTTTTTGAGTTTACTCGTTACATACAAAAATACAAAAATATAAAAATACAAAAATACAAAAATACAAATCTTTCCTCTTTATAATATTAGTATAGATGTACCGTCGCAGTCATTTTATACGATTATCTGAAAAAAGCACTTGGCCGTGTAATGCGAATGTTGCCTGTGGTAATATCGAGAAAAGGAACAACACGGCGTATGAATAATGTAAAAATAAAACTGCCACAACAACAACAACAGCAACAACAACAACAATTTACGCAATCAACACATAATTGAATTGAAATTCTGCTGGCCCACCGTCATTCGCCATTCAGCTATATTTGCATATTTATAGAATTATTTTTTTTTTAAGTGGAATATTAATTGCGGAAGGGAAAGCGCTTAAAATGAACAATTTTTTGCTTGATTTTAATTTATTACATATTTTTATGCTTTAGCGCATATTTTGCGCTTGTTTTTTCAATTATTCAGTTCACACCAAAGTAAACATTTATTTTTATTTTATTTAATAAAATAAAATCAAATGAATTTATTTCAAAATTAACAAAAACAAAAAACAAAAAAAAACCTGTAGCGATTTTATATGGTTCTAGTGCAATGTATTGTATGTGCATCTATAAACTCTGTTAAAATATTTAAACTTAAATGTAATAAAGTAATCCGATTAGATTTTAAAATATTCCCCTATTACGTAAGAAAAATATGTTAACGAACAGCCAAATAGAAGACGGACGCATGGACAAATGTTTCAATTTACTTTGACCAAACAACGGTCTTGAACATTCGAAGACCAAATGTATCTTCAAATTAACACTTTACAGATTAATTCTATTTACTTAAAGATTGATTTGTGACAAATTCGAATTCAATGGGAAGATTTTTACTTCTTCGCCACTTTTTGTAAAATATTTGACCAAAATTGGAGAAGTACATAGTTTGCTAGTCAAAAGTCAAGTGGGTCGTCATTTGGAAAATTATCTTAATACCAGTCACCCATAATTGCTCAGTAAGCCAATTTTCATAAAACATATTTCTTAAACAACTTGGAAACGACTGCACAGATTTTGTTCAAACTTTTTATGAAAATTTATAAATTAATTCATCTTTCAAATAAAGCATGATCTGTGGGCGTGGCACCACCCATTTTGTTTATAATCAACATGTATTTTTAAAAAGTTCTTCCTAAAGTAAATGGGCATTGCTGCGCCAATTAAATAGGAGATCCTCGTAAAGCTATTGAAATTTCCAAATGTTTGCCAAAAATTTGATTAAAATTGAAGTTGTTGTTGGAAAGTTATAAACAAAATAATACTGCTTTCTTTTTAGGGTGATTCAGTTATTGCTTGTGAAAATTTGGCAAAATCGGTCAAAATATTTTTATCCTATTTTTTCACAATGTTCGTGTTAAGTTAAACTTTTGAACCGCTGAACGGACATAGTTTAAATTAACTGCCCGTACCTGAAATATTCTTCACCTTTACAATGACATATATTTTATGGACGTGACATGAATCACTTCTTTACGAAAACCCATTTTACAAAGTATTCTTCTTTTCAAAAACTGGTCATCCTAGGATTTGCATTCCATTCGATTAATAGATTCTTCATCGAATTTGGAAAAAGGGGTGCAAAAATTTCAGATCGATAGGAGCTACCGCTTACGATATATGAGTGCTTGAACAAGAAGAAACATCGCCATCGAGTAATCGAATTTTTTATACCTATTAAAGATATTAGATCCTTCTCTATGCTTTAGTTAAAATTGAAATTGGCATATATTTGCAAAATTTACAAAAAAATTGACTTTAATCGGACTCTAACACTATCTATGATGATTTTGCTCTACCATTGGAAGGGGATTTTGAAACAGGAATAGAGAAAAACGCTCATTACTGCTCAATATGAAACTTACGTATAAACTTATAAGTGACATAAAAAATTCTGTTCTATGGTTATTTTTCGTCATGCTGCGATAGCTAAAACTTTGTATTGTAGTGAAAAACTTTACTTGGCGGTCTTTGAAAAGTTTGTTATGTGGAAAAAATGCACAATTATTGATATTTCACAATGAAATTTGGCACTTCAATTATTATTAAGTTAATTTGTGACAAGTTTGAGTGCAATCGGACGCTTTTTCCTTTTTTTTTTTACCTTTTTTTTTTTTTTTAAACTGCGCTCCTTACTTGTGATCTTTGTTGTAAATTGCATAACAAAAGTTATTACTAAATGTATGCTTGCACGTGTGTGTGTATATGTGTGTATATTTTTATGTCAATCATTTATGACTTTTGGTTGATCTGGATTTAAAACGTACCCTACATACGTGCATGTTTATAAATACTTAAGAGAATGTGAAAAAATAAAAAATAAAAAAACCAGAATGACCGTCAGACTGACAGATAATTATAATATATTTTAGTGGCTGGTTTAGCCTCCACAAAACACTTACTATATATATATATATATCGTTTCATGTACAACAATAACAATAAAAACAAAACAAAAAAATTAAATAACGTATAAAAGTTATTTATATTATAGAACACAAAATACATATGACTGTGTATGTATGTGTAAGTGTAGTAGTAACTATATATATGTAGTGAGCGTTTTATAGTACAAGTACTATAAAAAACGCAATTTGAATTTTTTTTATTTCTTCCACCTTGACACAGTGTTTGTCTGTTCGTCTGTTCGTTTGTTTGTATGTTGGTTTGCTGTTGTACTTGATTGTGTTGGGATTTCATAAATTAACCAATAAACATTGAGGGTCTTTAAGCTTGTAAAATCATAGCAATTGGAATAACAACGCGGCAACAAATTAAAAGGCGACAAAAATGTCATAAACAAAATAGAAATAAAAAAAAAACAGAAAAAACAACAAAAAACAACAACACTAAAGGAAACCTATTTTACTCTTAGTTGTTGCTTGTTGGGGCGGTCACTTAGTATAAAATATTTTTTTTCTTTTTTGACTTGTGAATTTTTTTTATTTTTTTTATTTTTTTCATTTTTTTTAATGTTGTTGTTCTTATTGTTTTTTTACACACATAATTTTACATAATTACTCAACTCACACTAAATAGCGAAATTGTTGTCTGAGGTTAAGTACAAATATATCCGACGCAGGCACAAACAAGTTAATTTCGCATTAAATTCTATGTAAAAATAATGTGGCTGTTGGTGCTGTTGTTATTATTATTGTATTTAATATTTTACAGCATACTCATTAAAAATATAATATATGCATGTCCGCGGTTGGTTAATATGTTAAATGCAGCAAAATTTTTGAAAGGAAAAACAAACAAAAAAAAAAAACAAAATAAAACAAGTAGGAAAACTAAAGTTGGCTTAGATCAAATCTTAAATACCCTCCACATCTACAACGGTGGGAGTGGTTAATACATATATATTTCAACCTCTAATAGTGTATGTATTATGCATCAACTTGAAAGTCCAGTTTTGCGAGGAGTACGATTTTTTGTACACTTAACTTCAACTTAATAGCTTAATTTTTGTGGCAACTAAATAGATTTTTATCGATTATGGGCGTAGTTCTTGACCGATTTTGACCATTTTAAGTAGCGATTTGCGTGCAAGACTAAAGGTGTCTGAGAATGCCAACAACAAACACTTATGTCTAAATCGACTCAGTTTTTGATGCTGATCATATTTTGTTTAAAGTCTTTGACGTTTCATTCTAAGTGTTGCAAGTGGATTGACAAACTTAGTGTATCCCCCATTTTATGCGGAGGGTATAAAAACATACGTGCTTTTATACGCATAATATGCAATAACAATAACAACAACTAGAACAAGCACAATAATATGAATTTTATTTTGTACTAATAATAATAATCATAATAAAATTGTATTATGAATGTGCTTTGAACATGATATATTTATTGCTTAATTATTTATACAACAACAATAATAACAATATAAATAAATAAATAAAACAAAAGGAAGAAAAAGAAAATCAGGCAATGAAGCGTACAGAAGTCGGCATCAGGCCAAGAAATTCTTTTGTTTACAATTTATTTGATCATTATTTGACGTCCTCATTATACATTCTAAATATGCGTGTGTTTATGTGTGTATGTGTTGTGAATATCTTGCGTCTTATCTCTGCTTTACGTACCAAACTAATACAATCTTAACATGCAAGTACTTTCAGTACATTTCTATACCCATCACATTACATTTAATGGGATGCCCACTGAGTTTGTCATTGGGTATGCAACTATATAAGAGTCCATGTGAGGTTGAAACGCTTTCAGTAGCAAAAATTATAAAAAATATATAGCAAGCTCAAATTTGGTACAGACACAGTAGTGGAGTTAAGGGTAGACGGACTAAGCGATCGCGGGGGACTTTGCAATGTCTAGCAACTTTACAACATTTGCAAAAAGTCGATTACAAAAAATGTTTTCATTTTCACAGGGAGCCTCAAAAATTATTTCCGCGCGAGGGATTAAGGGTGCGTCTAAAAGCCCTCAGAATTGTACAAAAAAAGAAAAAAAAAAACGATTACACAAAATGTTTTTATTTTCTTAGGTAGCCCCAAAAATTTGTTTTCCCTTAAGTAACTGTATCAAGTAACTGTGTCTAACTCTGTAAGAGACATTTCGCCTCTGATTCGAAGGGTCGCGGGTTCGATTCCTGCAACCGTCGAACTGCTGTACGGGGTGATGGAATATTTTAAAAAATCCTTTAATACATAAGAAGGGCTTTCAAGTTTTGGTCTAGACCCAATAAAGGTTTTTTCACCTGTTTCTTCTTGTTCCTATTTGTAGACTCTGCACCATCCTATTTTTAATTACATCGATCCCTTTACAATCGATTTATCCATGTCCGTACAATCTGTACGTGTGACCTTATAAACTTTTACACAAATAGTGGTTTCATTTAATTTTTTTGGGATCCTATTATTAAGCGAAAATATTTAATATTATAAAATTATATTTAGATGATGGGCACGAGGTAAATTTTTTTTTTCGTGCCCAAGATGATCTGATCACGTCTACGATGAATCTTTATATGTCGGACAATGTCAATGTCGGCACAAATCTCAAGATTTATTCTAGTTCGGAACGCATCGCCAACGAAAAGTCATCATAAAAACTTCTTAATAATTTTTAACAAAATGTTATAGAGAATGAATGAACCCTTATCCCTACAACGATATTTCACAAAGTGATTTATACGATAAAGCCTCGGGTTTACTGATACAACTGAACATAATTATAAAATGATATAAGTTGTAGGGCATTAACTTTATCGGCTTGGCCGACTCTAACATTTTCACTTCTTTATTTTTATTAATTTATATTCAATAACATAGAAAGTTTTGCATTTGCAACAAAAACAAAAACAAAAACAACAACAACAACATTGGATACATGAAGAAACGAAACATAAAAATAGATTATTGCTCAGCCGTTCACTTATATGATAGACCAATAACCCGCCTCTACAAGAAAATAAAAATAAAATAAATTCAGTGAAATATTTAAACGGACAATGTATGGCTGACAGCAAAAATAAATGCATAGTGCAACAATAACAAACAACCAACAACAATTAAAAGAAAATTATTACAAAGTTTTCAAAAGCTGTAAAGCGGTAAATTTTGGATTGGATTTAACGGAGATATCCTCCAATTTTTCACTGTAAACTGTAAGCGTGATTTGTCTAATTCTACATTGTAATATCTGTGATGGATAAAGCTATCGAAGGTCTTTAAACTGAAAGAATTTTGGGGTTCTTCAGCTAAAAAAAAAAACATTTTGCGGAATAGATTTTTGTGATTTTGAGGCCCCTAGACATTGCGGACCTCCCGCCATCGTTTAGTCCGCGTATCCTTAAACCTGCCATTTTACTTAGCGTGTCAATGGATAAAGTAAATATTTATACGTGGATTTAATGGCAGCTTTATATTTTAGTTCCTTCTTTTGAAATTGGCAAATGATGTTTCTTAGCTGAGTGGACGTGGTTTTCCAATTTAAACAGAATATAACAGGAAAAAAATTATGAATAAATGCCTCAATTTTGTAGCGATGATAAATATTATTGATCAGCATCAAAAATTGAGTCTGTCGGTCTGTAAATTTTGAGATATTGAGCTGAAATTTTGTGCAGGCCCTTTTTGTTTTTGCATGCAGATCACTACTTAAAGTGGGCAAAATCGGTCAAGAGCCACGCTCTTGTGTGTAGGGTATAAACACGTGTTGTTCAACAACAAACGTATAATCGATGTAGAAAATAACTGGGATCTGTCTAACTTAAAACCTCTAAAGGCAGAAGTGTAGAACATTCTTGCATAAGATAAATAAAAAATTTCATTTCCTTACAATGTGCATGAATTGTAATTTTCAGATATGTTGATGAAGAGGCGTAAATTTGAACGAATGAACAAATAAATAATGATTTAATAAATTGTATAAATTATGGAAAATTTCTTTTCGACTTACATCTTCCTCAAATTGTCCCATGTCGGCGCAATAGTCAACCATTGGTAGCATTTGATGGCGGTTCACTTTCTATTTTTTGTTTTTGGTTTTTTTGTTTTTGTTAATTTTCTTTTTTGTTTGTTTTGGTTTTGTTTTTGTATTATTTTAATTCTGGCCTGTAACGTCTCGTTAACTGTTGTTGTTATTGTACGATTTTAAACATAACGTAAAATAGGCCACGCGAATTAAATAAACACCCAAGCAACCAACAACAGCAGCAGCGGCAATAATATAAAATAATAATAATAACGTTCAACAAACAACAGCAACAACACGTCAAATCAAGAGAACAATTTCCTGAACTTGTACACACAACAAAAAAACAAACAAAAAAGTAAAAAACAAAGACAGACAAGCACGCAAAGAAAGAAACCAGTTTTATTTCTTATGATGGTGAACTGAAAGCTTTGTTGTTTTGTTTCTTAATATTATGGGTATAGTTGCTGTTGACTGGAGTGGAGTGAGTGTTTGATAAAAAAGAGATACTACGCTCTGGACTAAGAAATTTAGTTAATCACCAACACATCTCATCGGCATACAGTACAGCACACACAATAATTTTTCTTAAAAAACTTTTCTTTACCAAAAAGGAAAAAAAATTAGAAGCACAACAAAAAAAAACTGGGTTAGTTTTCTACAAATGCAGCAGGCAACAACAACTTCTGGTGCACATACTCAGGCACACACACAAATCAGAGCAACTGTAGGTTTTGTGCCATTTCAACCGAGTGTGAGTGTGAGTTCGAGTTTAATTTAAGTTGTTTCGTTTCTATGTACAATAGTTGCACAAACAACAAAACGGGTAATTACCTCGCAAACAACTTCAGCTTCGTCGTCTTCTGAGTTCTCTCCCAATTTGCAACACAACACAAGCACAACGCACAGCACACAGAAATGTGTTTTCCTTTCCTCAACTGGATGGAAAACCTTTAGCAGTTAACGCTTTTATGTTTTTTTTTCTAAACAGTTTAGCAGCAAATCTATTGTTGTTGCTATTTAGACTTTTCTATTACTTGTAATGATCGTCAGATACAATAAAAATAGTGTCAAAGTTGTATGCGTTGTTGTTGTTGTGCCGGAGTGTTCACCACTTCCAACTTGACATCTACACAGCACTCTGTTTTTGTTGTTTCGTTTTTACTCGTTTAACCTAATTTCAGGCAACAGCAATTTCTTAAGCTGTAGCTTAAATAATGACAGCAACTTGCCTATTATTTGTTTTTTTCCGTTTAATAACGGTTTCGGGTGTTGCTGTTATTATTATTATTGTTGTTGTTGTTATTGTTGGCTCGTGATTTAAACGCTTAAATGTATAAATTTCACGTTTTATTTTGTTAATTCGTTTCAACAATTGTTGTTGTTGCTTCTGATATTGATGTTGATGGGTGTTGTTGTTGTTATTATTATTATTATTATAATAAATGTAATTAAATATTTTATAACTATTATCGTTCAAGTTCTTGTTATTGTAAACGGTTGTGATCATTTGTTGTTGATTTGCAACAGGTTATCGGAAAAACGTTTTACGCCTCCTCCACACACCACTAATGACGCACAACACACCAAAGCTATTTTTATATCTTATTGTTTTTATTGTTTAGCGTATTTCTAGACAGACTGGATGGGTACTTAAAATGGACGTGTTCTTCTTCTTTTTAATTTTAATTAATTTTCTTTTCTTTTTTTACTTCAATATCTGTTGCAGTTAACCTGATAGGTTGTTGGGAAGCAATTGTTTTCGGTTCAATTAATCACATGTAAAATAACTGGAGTTTTTTTTTTAAAGCTGTTAAAAGTGTTACTGAAAGAATAGTTTAATAAAACAAAGGAAAATTATAAAAGCATTAAAATTGAGGAAAAACATATTCAAGATAATTGAAAATACTCCCAAGAATTATGTTGTTGGTGATATGCAGCCCAAAAAATTAAAAAACATTTTTGAAATTTGCGATGAAATGACACATTACGTATGGAAAAAGGTTTAAGAACCATGCCCCAAATACATGAAATATACAAAGGCCATTCAAAATGTTCAAGAAACTTGAATCGATGAAGAATTTTGGATGATGGATTTTCCCTACAATACGAAGTTAGAACTGTTCTAAAACTGGGAAAAGTTAATGTTGAGGAAAACTTTTCACATCGTCCGAAAGCTAACATTCTTAAAATTCGATAGAATATAAGATTATACGTAAGCGATTCATGTTTATTCCAAATGAGACATTCTTCTCTAATACAGTTTCAACAGAAGCTGTCAGAGTGCCCCAATCAGGCTCAATTTTGCACCATTGAATTTGTCTGGTCAATTAGTATTGATTGTCATCAAGATTTAAACATAAATTTAATTTTTGGAAATTTACCATTTTTGCTTTGCTTATAGATTGTGTTAAAGAAAGGACAACCAAGTAAAAATCACCCGATTCTCACAAATCAGCCTCAATAAATGGTATTAATATGCCAAATTTCATGGTGAAAATACATATTAAGTAGAAAAAAATGTACGTTGTTTAAAAGGTCTTATTAGGTCTACTTAGAGTCTTATTCTTATAGATACCGAAATTTACGAATGCCATTCATATTGGGTCTTAATGAGTCACTTTTCTCTAATACGAACACTTTTTATGATGGTTTAGAATCATCACAGAAGCTGTCACAGTGCCCTGATCAATTTAAAACTTGCACCATTGCATTTGTCTAGTCAATTACTATCGAGTAACGTCAAAATTTCAAGTAAAAGTAAATTTCGGAAACTTGCCATTTTTGGCAAAAAGAGTAAAAAGCGATTCTGTTGAAAGTTGTGTCAACTTTCAATTAGGCCTTATAACAAATGGAATTAATGTGTGAAATTTTATTCGAAAATATCAAGAATTGTGGATTTTTTTCATATAACGATTTTCAATATTAAGCCAGATAAAGTCTTTCTCTAAAAAACCAAGTTTGAACTGCTGTAATGTTGTGAAAAAAAAGCTTACATTCTAATACGAATTTTTCTCTGCAATATACTCTTTTCTACCTGCCTAATTTAAGTGTGGCCTTCCATAATAAAGTTTATTATATAAATATTTTATAAATATTTTATTGGCAACTATGTAATTGCGGATTTTGTCGTTAACACGTTCAAAGTACCTCACCTATATTTTTTCGAACTTATTGCACTTTTACATTTGATCACTTGCTAAAAATTATTGAATCTGGGTTGGAATGTGTTGTCATATCCGTCATACAGCCCTAATCTTGCGCCTTCAGACTACCATTTATTTTGTTCCATGCAGAACTCCTTAAATGGTAAAATTTTTAATGATGCTAATGATGTCAAACCACACTTCATTCAGTTTTTTGATAACAAAGGACAGACACTTTATAAACGTGGAATTATGACACTGCCTCAACGATGGCAGAAGGTCATCGATCAAAAACGGGCCGTGCCTAATTGAATAAAATTACATTTTTAAACAAATATTTTGAATTTTGATTGTTATTTAAAATCCGCCAAAAATTGGTTGCCAATCCAATATAATACATATATACAATATATTATCTTTAGATATCTTTAAATTTTTCAGCATTTTATACTTTTTGCTTTTGCTTTTTAACGAAACAAAATCCACTTACCTTTCGATTAAATACAAACACACACACCACAACCAAAAGAATTTTTAAGGCTTTCCTTATAGACAAATTTCAATTATTGTAATTACAAAATTCATTTAATAGATGAAAATATTTTGAAATTATTTGCACAGAGTAATCAAAATTAATGAATGAGCAATTTCGTACATTATA
This sequence comes from Ornithomya fringillina, assembly GCA_963978525.1. Lineage (NCBI taxonomy): Eukaryota > Metazoa > Arthropoda > Insecta > Diptera > Hippoboscidae > Ornithomya > Ornithomya fringillina. The sequence goes on from OZ021694.1 coordinate 11,663,608, forward strand.
TACACAAAAGCCGTCCGTCCACTTCACGCGCGCGCCACTCCAAATTGTACTTCAAAAGTGTTCACGTAAAAAACGTTAAAATTAAAATGAACAAACAGCTCAACTCACCCACATAAACACACGCGGTCTTAAGTTAATAATACAAAAATTATAAAAAAATAAAAAAATAAAAAAAAAAATTAAAAAAAAAATTGTAAACAAGTAAAATAAAATAAATTTGGCATAAACCAAACTTTCAATACCCTCCCCTATCAAGAACAAAGTATGAGGAGTCATGGCTGGTACCTGATTGCGCGTAATAACAGTGGATGTGTTAAGTATGAAGAAAAACGCAAGAAAAGTTTTATTGTAAATTGTGGGCATATCGGTTAATAGTTACCGCCCATTTTTGGCTTATGGATGGATGACTAAGTAAATTTTAGTTTAAAAGCTTCATTTTTAAGGCTGATGAAAAGATATTTATCGATTGTCAGCGCCCGTCTTAACCAATTTCATCTCATTTAAAAAAGAAACCTGCCTTGAAACAAGAACATACGGATATACCCAGCCCTAGCTTGGTCAGATTTTGGTATTAATCGAAACAAAACTTTCGAATCTCAAACGGAAGGACAGTCACAGTATATCGCCCCATATACTTATGTGAAGGGTACAAAAAAACAGATTTCGTTAAACGCTTCACTACACAATCACACCAAAATAAATTTATATTTATATTTTAATATAATATATTATACAAGAATTACGGTATTGAAGCGAAAAAAATTAATAAGACCGAGTCACAAAGCAAGCAACAAGCGAGTAAGCAACCAGTAGCTAGAGCTCGAAACGTATAACCTGAACCGATCTGAACGATGTACACGTTTAGAATGAAGATATAAACTGTTGTATTTTCACTGCAAGTATAAAAGCACAAAAATGACAGAAGAAGAAAAGTACATGCACACACCAAAGCACATACAAAATATCAACAGAAGAAGAGAGAAACAACAACAACACTAAACACAAAATATGTATGTGTAATTCCCACACTGATTAGACAACACAATAACAACAAGACGAGGCAACCATTAGGTTATGTACTGTGTACAGTTTGTGCACAACACACCCCACAATAACAAATAGTGTATTCACACACTCTTGCACAAAATTATTGCAGAAATTACTGCAGTTGTGAAAAAATGAGTGGAGCTGTGGGAGTGGCAGGTACCTGATTACGCCTTCTTCTAAAGGCATGTACTACATGTAAACGCACAAGTCGCATTCTGGGTCATGTTTCTTTGTTTTTATTATGTTTATTTAGGGTATGTTTGTTATATAACCACGCCCACTTTTAACAAATCGTTTAATGCCTAATTATAATAAGACGTTCTTCTTATTCCCCTTCTTAACTCTATTTTTGTGCATATTACATAGATTTTTTTGAATGGTGGGCGTGGCACTACACTAATATCGCCCAATTCAAAAAGAAAGCTATGCGAGGAGATATAAAAATGTCTATGAAAATAAATTTTAGCTCAAAATCTCAAAATTTGCATACAGACGTATGTACGGACGGGCCTGCACTGATGCAGATTTTCCTGCTGATCAAAAAGATAAATACTATGTATCTAAGTACCTCATAAGGAGAGTATAACAAAACTCCATGGCCATCCATGGACATAAAAAACGAACGCTTTGTAATCGACAATAAGAGTCACGCGTTATTCGCTCATATTCATGAAGGTCCATATGAAAAAAAAAAACATATAATAAAATATTAAAACAATAAAAACAACAATTTTTGTTTTTATATAACAACTTATATACACATAACAACAAGTTTGGGTGACAATGGGAGAATCGCTACGGTGAGGTAGAGATATGAGACAGAGAGAGAGAGAGAGGAAGAGAAAGAGTCTTATATGTATAGAAACAATCAAACACACAAATTTTAAATCAAAAACAAAAGACACCATTGTTGTGTTTGTATTTTATTTTATTTTTTCCCTTCTACACCCTCCACATAAGATGGGAGGTATACTAAGTTTGACGTTTCATATGTAACACCCAGTAGGAGACCTCAGAAACTCTAAAATCTGTTTATATTCTTGATCAACATTAAAATTTGATTCAATTTAGTTGTGTTCGTCCGTACCTCCATCTGTTGTTGTACACTTTTAGAAATTTGGTACATATCATATATAATCATCCCTTTTAACGATGTGCCAAAAATGGGTGTGGTTAGATTACACATTACTCCCGCAATTTACAAAAAACAAAACCTTATTCAGCGTAAAACTCGAGTTGCAAGTTACTAAGAAACACATACTCTATTAGAGGCGGTTACCAAGCTCCAGCCACGCCTCCAATTCGCATATAGCTATTGTGGAAGGTATTTAAGATTTCGCCTAAGCTACATTTCTGTTTTTTTTCTGGTTGTTTCTACGTTTTCTTAATAACAAATGCGCTACATTTTGTCAAGTGTTTAGTTGTTTGGTCATAGAACAATAGCACACACATGCACAAATACATATATTGTACTTAAAATGTCTTTGTTTTCGTTGTGAAGAGGCAGTGGATCATATTTGTCGTTGTGACACTTAAATATATACGTAGTAGACCAACCATAGAAACAATGATTATAATCATCTGGTTAAAAAGCATGTTCGTCTATTTATGTTGTTGCAGTTACTAATATTTATGTGTTAGCGTAAAACGTATTATTTAGATTAGAAACTGATATTTTTATACTGTCCGCATAGAATGGGGGGGTATACTGAGTTTGTCATTTTATTTGGCACACCCAAAAGGAGGCGTCTGACAACCTACAAATTATATATATTCTTGATCCTTTGTTGGTATTCTCCCGGTCGTAAATTTTGAGATATTGAGTTGAAATTTTGTACAGACCAGTATATACTGGACCAGTTTTTGCACGCAGATCGCTATTTAAATTGCGCAAAATCGGTCAAGAGCCACACCCACAAAAGACAAAAATTTATTTATCTTCCAAAAGAAAAAAATCGAGCTCCATACATGAAATTTGGCGTACATACAATTACTTCATCCTTCGATGTGCAAAAAATAGCCATGGTCAAATAAGAGGCGCGCCCACAAATTACAAAAAACCATATTCAGCGTAAGATTCGATACTTAACGGATACACTATTAAAAAGCATAATTATGCGCCTGAATATAGATGTACAAGGTTTTTAAGATTTGCTCTAAGTTAAATTTAATTTTTTACTTATTTAGCTTCTACTTATTTTTCGAGACGAATTGATAGAAAAAAATTGCTTCCAGGAAACATGAGGAAAATTCAAAGAATAAGAGAATAAAATAAATATATAGAGAAACATAAAGTAGAAGAAAAAGTAGAAAAAAAGATCAAAGATTAAGACAAGAAAGAAAAACCGGCGGGGGATAAAAAGGAAAAAGAAAGAGGGAGAAAAATTGGAAAAAAATTTAAAAAAGAACGAAAAACAAGAAATAAGAAAAAACTCGGAAAAAAAAGGAAAGAAGAAAACGATAAAGGAAGAGAAAAAGGTAAGAAAAAAGATCCAAAAGAAGATTGCTTACTTTCGTAATACAGTGTAGTCTCTATCGTTATCTTTAAAATAGAAAAATTCACACGCCCAGTTTAAAAAATACGCTTTTTTCCCGCAAAATTTTTTACCTCTAGAATTAAAATGTAAAAAACAGCCGCATGCGTAACATCCACAGTCAATAAGCCGCACCCTCAGCCAATAACGCATTTTCCTACCAAGTGTCTCTAAACAATGTTTTACTGGTTGCTATTAATTGAAAGAGTTTACATAAGCCAACTTTCTTGCGTAATGTTATGAGACCGGAACAAATGTGGTTAACGCAGACAGTGCATGTGACACTCACTCACATACCACTAAATACATGAATACGTCGCAGTAAGTGCATAAACATTTATAAAATATGTTTAAGCATCAGGCAAATTATTTGCAACATTGCCTCTGAGGAGATTTGCCAACATAGCGAATGCACAAACTAAATACGCATTCACACACAAACCTAATTGGGTGTACAAGTGAACAAACATAAATGCATGATAGAGCAAAAGCATACAGAGTTTCGAAATGCTAAAACCCGATTATTTAATACCCAATAACCACTTAATTCCATTTGTTCAGATGCACAATTTATCCCATAATTTGCTTGCTAGAATCAGTCATGAATTTCCATATAAAAGTTTTGTCGCCAACTAAGTGGTTTTGCTTTCAAACAATGTAAACGTACGGTTCAAACTTTGTATTGTAGAGATAAGCAGGACTTGGCGCGCTCGTTAACGAAAGGATCGTTATATTGTAAAAACCCACAATAATTATTATTTTCCAATTAAAGTTGGCATTTTAGTTCTATTTGTGGCAAGCTTGAATTTGCTCGGTGAGCCAATCTGAATTGAGCAAATTTTTAAACTTTCATAACTCAGAAACGGTTGGACGGATTTTGTTCAAACTTTTTTGAAAAAATTATAAATTAATTCAACTTTCAAATGAAACATGGGCGTGACACCACCCACTTAGTTAATTAATAACAGGTACTTTTAAAAAGTATTTTCCCAAGGAAATGGTTACAGTCACGCTCATCAATGTCAGATCCCCGAAAAGCTTCAAAAATTTTCAAATGTTTACCAAAAATTTGATCAAAATTGGAATTGTTGTTGGAAAGTTATAAACAACACAATACTGCTTTCTTTTTAGTGTGGTTTCCGTTATTATTTGTGAGAATTTGGCAAAAAATCAGTCGAAATATTTTTATCCTATTTTTTCACAATGTTCGTGTTCAATAGGTTATAACTTTTGAATCGCTGTACGGATTTAGTTCAAAATAACTGCCCTTACCTGGAAAATTCTTCACCTTTACAGTGCCATATATTATATGGGTGTGGCACTAACAATTTCATTATAATAACCCATTTTACAAAGTATTTTTTTTTTTTTTTTAAATTGGTTATCCTAGAATTTCCATTCCATTCATAGATTAATTAATAGATTCTTCATCGAATTTAGAAAGGGGGTGCAAAAATTTTCAGATCGTTAGAAGTTACCGTTAACGAGATATGAGAACTGGAAGTTTTCGTAGAAACCTACTAAATTTGTTCCCCACTACGCCATCGAGTAATCGACTTTTTTATACCTATTCAATAAGTCAGGTATTAGATCTTTCTCTATGCTTTTACTTAAAATGGAAATTGACATAGATTTGCAAAATTTACAAAAATTTAAGCTGATCTAACAGCATCTTTGATGATTTTGATCTGCCATTGGAAGTGGATTTTGAAACAGGAGTAGAGAAAAACGCTCTTTCCTACTCTTTTATAAAACTTTCGTATATAAAATTCTCTTCTATGGTTATTTTTCGTCATGTTATAATAGCTTAAACTTTGACGTCATTTTTAGGAAAATGACCAAACGAATTGAATGATGCAAGTTCAAACATGATCATGCCACAGTGACAGCTTCTGTGATGATTTTAATACATCTACCGCGCAAGAAACTCTTCTACCCCATCTCCTAAAGTACTACCTTTACATGAATCCTTTTATTATTTAAACAGTTTTCAGGATAAATTGTTTTAATTTAACAGTACACACATACATAAAAGTATTCTAAATAGGACGGTATGCGAACAAATACATTAAAGGTCGCCTTTAGAGTGATAATTACAATATTTACAGAATGTTCCAGGATGATGATTCAATTAAAATAAGTTAAGCGTTGGATACATCTTGTTGCCCATCTGTGCACACATTTCATTTACTTTGATTAAATAACTTGTACAACCACTGTAAGTCAATACATGCTACATTTTGCCAAGTAGGACAATTCAGATCCTGTTTGTTAAATAAATAAAACCATACAAAGCTATGTGTGCATGTGTTGACATTACAGCAAATGTACTTTAACTTGATGGAATTTGAAGATTTAGTTTGCTTACAATGTGTGTGAAAGTAAACATGAACCGAAGCACTGGCTGCTGTGCGTAAAGGGACTTACGGACATTACAACATTACATTGCGTTACATTGCTACACATGGACATTAATCCACTTTAATCAGGAAGCACATGAAAGGATTTGAAAAGAATAATATATATGCAATTTGTTAAACACACACATTCCTTTATTAGCTTCTTCCGAACAGAAACACTATCGTTTGAGAAATGCTTGAATGATGATTTATTGAGATTGTCTCAACTAAAAATATTTACACCTACTTAAATAAACTAAATATAACGGATTATTCTTTTTAGGCTGGTGGCTGTAACTCTGCACGTTTACATATAAAATCTGCGAAGCTAAAAAATATCTACAGCATAAAAAAAACAACAACAAAATGTGATCAAAGTGAGAAAAATAAAAAACTCAACACGTAAAAAAACCAAATTTTGACTTAAGGCAAATCTTAAATACCCTCCACATCTGTTGTGGTGGGCCAAACGCAAACGCTAACAACAGACAGACACCCGGGCGGACATATCTAGATCGACTCACCTTTTTCATGCTGCTTAAGAATACTTTGTATATTTTGTGGCAACTCTGACGCCTCAGTCTGGATGTTACAAATGGAATGGCAAACTTAGTATACCTTCATTATTAAGATGGAGGATATAATAAAAACAAGAATCTGGTTTGTTAGCCTCAGTACATGATAAAATAACAATAACAACAATAACGACAGCAACAACAACATTTAAAGCAATAATAATAATAATAGTAACAAAAACAACAACAACAAATAACAACGACAGCAATTAAACAACAATGACAATAACATAATCAGCAGCAGCAGCAGCAGCAGCGACAATAGTAATAATAATAATAATAATAACAACAACAATAACCAACCGCTGCTAAACGTTGTCACCGCAGATTAAAAGCAATAAAAAATAAAATGAAAAAATGAACAAATAATTACAAACTTGTTTGTTGGTTTAAACGGAATCTGGGATGCCCTTCATAAATATATATGTAATATAATATGTATATCCGTGGGCGTGAACCGTTTTTATGACTAGAAATGTGCACAACATTGAGTTCTTTGTTTTGTGTCTGTCCGAATGATTCACGCTTTGTTGCCCTGAATGATAAACTGAGTATGCCACACAACCATAGATTACCACAGGTTAGCTATGTTAAGGCACATATTGTTTGGATAGGTAGGTATACACTCTGAACCCAAACAAAGGTGTGCTAAGTTAAACATAATATTTGATAAAAAGCAAATGTACACACCACGCAGCACACACCACAGACGTTGATTACAAAAGACCTTTAACGCATATGTTTGAAAGCATTCCATTATGTGTACATTCCCATGTCTATGATAGGCAGAGATAAGATATGGATATCAACAAATGATACCCAAGTGTTGAAGTCAACAGGAGATTATTAGTTTCAAAAAAGATAAAAGTGAACTTTATCGTTTCTTTGTGAAGGAAGGACTTTAGATCATACACATGTATACAGCAGCCTTGAATTACAAATGTCCCCACAATCCAGCTAAACTGTAGTTTTTTTTTTATTTTTATTAAATTATATTTGATCTGATTTGTTTTGCGATAATTCTTAAACAAGGACAAGACTTAGCTTACAAGCTCGGTATTGTTTATATGTAAACATGTCAGCCTAAATAAGCTGTTGTATGGATTGATGATAATTTTTGGGTTTTTTATGAAATGTTGGTCTCATTATTTTTCCACTTAGTACAGTGTTTCTCCATTCCACTTATGTGATGTATAAATTTTTATTTCAATTTTGGGTGTGTTCATAATATGTATTCATATCACAGCAACAATAACAAAAATAATGTATGAAAATAATGACAACAATCACCAGTTTGTACGTAAATGCTTGACTGACTAAGTGTGTGCCTGTCTTCCTATCTATAAATAAGCATCTTCCCCATAGCAACCGTTTAAATAAAAAAATAAAAAAACGCACATGTTAACATGAGTTTACAGACAAAGTGTCGCGTTTTTTATGTATGCTTTTACACTTTTCACATCAAAATAAAGGCCATGCATTAAGTTTGTCATTTTGTTTGCAACCAACCATTCGAAGGAGAGAAAGATTCTATAACAAAGTAGAGCATCAGTCAGATTAGCATCATCTGGTGAGTTTGTTTATTTGTTTCAACACTTTTACAAAGGGCAAAAACTACATGATGATACCTTTTCATTTATAAACGATTAACAACCACGCCCGTAATGTATTAATATTCCGTATTGGTAGAAAAGTAGAGGTGAGCCATAATAAACTAAAATTAGATCAAATCAAACCCTTCACATTTATATAATAAATATATATATAAATAATGGGGCGTGGCACGTATATGACTACGCTTTCTAATAGTACATACGAAGTTGAAAGTAGAATATAACGCTAAGTAAGGTTTTTGCGAATTGGGGGCGTTTCTATTGTTCGACCACGCCTATTTTTGGCATATAAATACACAATATAAACATCTGTATATACAAAGTTTTCAACTTTAAAGCTCGATTTTTATGCCAGATAGACAAATTTTTCAATTGTGGGCGTGGCCCATAACCACATTTCAGCCTTTAACACATATCCTGGCAGTGGCCTTTGAAAGAAAACATACTTATACACATCAATGCTACGCCCACATTATACATATAAACAGGGAAGGTATTCCAATTGTGACTTAAGCTGAACACAGCTTTCTTCTCTTTGAAATTTTTCACTACCGATGTTGAAAAAAGACCCTTCGAAATATCAGCAGAGCTTTAGAAAACCTAAACTAATAAGTTTATACATATAGGCAAAACAATTGTCCACATGCTACATCAAAAGAAAAAAAGAAAAACAACCTACAAGTTAATCATGAGTGCATATGTAAAGAACTGTAGGAATACCTATAAATTTGTATATACCCGAATGCACAATAGGCAAACGCACAACTACTCATTCAAATATATGTATAAAGAGGCCACTAAAAAATTTTCCACAATTTTGAGCTGTTTTCGGATATGATACCAACAATAACATTGTATTTTACGAGGGTAGTTTAAGAATTAATTGGCTAATATTAATTTTTCCAAATTTTTTCAAATTAAAATTCTAAATTTCTCCAAACATTTCTGAAGCAGACACCAGCGCCTTAGTTACTTGGTGGACTCAGATATTTTCCCGTTTAAAACGATATTGTGTGCAAGGGATGTACAATAGATAGCTCTACCTCGTTATATTCTCATCAAATTACAGAAACTTTAAGTGACTTGGACCGAATGTGAATGACTTGGACCGAAGGTAGCCAAAGGCATTTTACAATTTTTTTTTTGGAAGAAATTAAAACTTTTTACTGAAAAAACGTTGAACAATTTTTGTTACTTACACGCCTCCCATTTTGACGTTGTTTTCATTTTAGAAAGTCATGATTTGCTGTTAGTTTTACAGAGCGACTGCAATGCGATAGTAGTCCCCTCCGTTCGTATTTATTACTCCTGACACTTGAACTTTTTAAATGGAAATATTCAATAATAACGTAACAACGACTAAATGTTGTCATTTTTATAATTTAGAGATATTAGGCCGATAAAATCTGGTGCTACCCTCGTTTATAGCATAGAGTGTGAATGAACTGTAAACATTTATTCGGTAGAAATAACAGCAATAGCATAAATAAGACAAAAAAAGAATTGGGGTTCATGTATTTGTTGTTTATTAAAACATGAAAAACAGCACCAATAACAACAAGAATAATAATATTTCATAGAGATGCCCAAATTAAACTCGCGGACAGATTGATTTTTACTGAAGAGTACAAAGCAAAAAACAAGTGAAAATGCTATAGTCGGTCAAACGCGACCATTTCATACCCTACAATGTATGGTTACAAAAATTATACCATAATTAGTTTTATGGGTATTGACACATACAGCAATTCTTGATATAAGAAAAGTGTTTCTAAAAATGATTCGATTGGGTCCAAATTTTGTACAGTTAATTATTTAGCTAATTAACTATTATTCACCAAATTTAAAAACAAATACTAAAAATTATAATCTATGCATTACAATTGACCCTTATATGGTGAGGGGTTCTAAAGTTGGTCCCATTCAATTTATTTTCCTCTTTGGGTCAATACATGTCTTTGTACCAAATTTCATCGAAATATCTCAAAAAGTGTTGTCTACAGCTTAAGCACAAATTTACACGGACGCATAGACGAACAGACGAACATGGTCAAATCGATTCAGATTTTGATTCTGAATGGAAGTGAGGGTAGATGTGACATTTCATCCACATCCACATCCACAAAAACTTAAGATATGCCTTGCCTTAAGTGGTGCACGATATAACAAGAAAATCAACTAAATTCAACTTCGACTAAATCTAAAAACATCCTCCACCTCAACCTGGCTATAAATTAAGTGATTCTACGATCATATGAGTCTCACAATAAAGAATCATCCAGTGGACTGTGGTAAGATCGATTCATTTTTTGACTCTGAGAGAGATTTTTTATGTTATATTTTTTTGAGGTCTCTGACACTACTCATTAGATCCAAATTGTTTCCCACCAGCAGTGTTTTTAAGCGCACATGTAGATACAAATACACGTACCATGGTATGTGTGTGAAAAATTTAGATTATTTGTATACAATATTTTTAAAAAATTAATTGGCGTACATTAATGAAATTTTCAAATTGAAAGAAAAATTTCGTGCGCTGTTAACATTAAACGGTAGTGAAGAGAATGTTTTGTATAAACAGAGATAAATAATCAGATACCAAA